>OX577846.1:5000000-7500000 GCA_951213275.1 Idaea straminata | reverse complement strand
TGATGACCAGATACGCCCATATTGGTTGCATCGTACGGAGTTATCGCTATGCGAAGACTGCATTCTGTTGGGTAATCGTGTAGTGGTACCACCTGCGTTGCGTGATACCGTAATGCGAGCTTTGCATAAAACGCACAATGGTATCGTTCATACAAAAGCACTGGCTAGAAGTTACGTTTGGTGGCCAGAGTTAAATAGTGATATTGAGACTATGGTACAGAGTTGTGAGCATTGTTTAGAGAACAGACATATGCCTCCAAAAACGACTTATGAGTGGATAACACCTTCTAAGCCTTGGTCACGTATCAACGTTGATTTTGCGGGCCCTTTTCAGAATAACATTTTTTTAATCGTTGTAGATGCTTACTCGCGATGGCCGGAGGTAATAATAGTTAATAATATGACATCTGCAACGGTGATTAGGCATCTTAGAATGTTATTCGCCACTCATGGGCTTTGTGAGACACTGGTTTCTGACAATGGTACGCCGTTTGTTTCTTCAGAGATGAAACAATTTCTGGACTCTAATAATATTCGTCATCTCACGACAGCTCCATACCATCCATCCACTAATGGATTGGCTGAAAGAATGGTCCAAACTGTAAAAGATAAGCTACGTAAAATGAAAGACATATCGTGGGATGTTAAACTTCCTCTTATGCTTTTGGGTCTTCGTACTACACCATGTTCGGCTACTAACAAGAGTCCTGCAGAATTGCTTATGAATAGACGCCTACGTACCTTATTAGATACGATCCATCCTGATAATCATAGTCGTATTTTGAGAGAAGAACAAGTAACTCGAAATGCTCAAGTAAAATGTAGGCAGTCAGATATAGGACAGAGAGTCATGTATAGGAACTTCAGTAGTGGTCCCCGTTGGTTGCCAGGTACAATAGTAGATAGAGAGGGACCATCTAGTTACTCAGTGGGCACGACAGAAGGGACTGTAGTTAGTAGGCACATTGATCAGTTGTTTAGACAGGGACATCCAAATTCAGAACCACAATCAGAACAGGTAGATCCGGAGCAGGAGGGAGAAGGTAGGGAAGAGAGAGTGGAAGATGGTACTAGTCAGGAAGCGATGGTTGAGCAGGATATTATTGAGATTCCTAGTGCTGATAAATGGGCGGAAATGTTAGGAATACCGGTGGAGCCAGAGCCTGGGTTTTCTGGGGGTAAAATTAAAAACAAATCGCATTTACATGATAAGACTCCTTATGTTAGACCTAATTTAGATTATGTACCTATGTCAAATGATTGTTTTGATGTATAAGTTTATTTTGTATTTAGTAGGACTTTATTTTGATGTGTATAATATAATTCATACTTGGGGGAAAGGTATGTTATGTATCTATTTAGTTAGCCAACTATGTACTCTTATTGACTAATAAGATTATTACTAGAGGGTAGATTATTGAAGGTAGTTGATAGAATCCAAAATGGTGATTTGTGTTGCTCCTTAGCTCAATAAACGTTTTAATACTATTTCGGTGTTTCTATGGACATAATAAAAGCTAAAAACACTAACTAAAAATAAAAAAATATACCTATAATCTTTAAAAATGTCTAAAAAGGTAAACAATCAGGGATGATTTACATTAGACTGGGCCATGTGCGGCTGCAGTCTCATAAGGCTTGCAATTTTTGGAATAGACCTTTCTACATATTTTGAAAAGTTCATATATTATATTGCAATGTGCTAAGATTATTTGATTATGTTTTTCCTCAAACTTGAAATTTTGAGTTATTTCAGGTTATTTTTATAGGAGTGATATTATGTGTGGTCTTAAGTCACGCCTGCAATAATCTGCCAAATCATGCATCGTGGGTTTTAGTTTTATACTAATTTCTTCTTCAAATAGATGTAGGTGAGTTGTAACTACTGTATGTAGGTATTATCAAATGTTTACTACAAACTTACCGGGGCTATAAAGTTCGGCCAATTCTTGAGCTCCTCGGTGCCTGGGCCCCCATCGTGGTTGCTTACCAACTTCATTTGGCAACTGTGTGTTAGCATTGGGATCATCTTCAGACATTGAATGTTCAAGAATTTCTCTCTCAGTTTTCACTGGCGCCATCAACGTTGTGGCCATGTTACTGGCGTATTCAAAGCTCTCACAACTTAGGCCATTGATGCTATCCCGTTTCGAACAAGGGGGAATGGGAAGCGGTAGTGCCATTTCCAATTATTAAGTAAATTGGTGAGTATATTGAGTGCTTTACCACAAAATATCTGAAAGCTGATATTTTATTACTTCCGACATCTAACATCTAAATTATCAAATGATGATAAGATAAACAAGGGGTTTTCATAAAAAGGTACACCAAAAGAAAACAACTTCAGGTATTTCTTGTACCTAGCTCGTTTATATTCATCATAGAAAATAATGAATTCCATAAGATAAGAACACAATAAAATAAAGAGAACTCACAAACACCCTGCATTTGAAACTAATAAAAATAAAAGAAACCGACTTCACGAAAAAAATAATTCGCGATGAATGAATATTCTGAAAAATTGATTGATTGTTTTTCTTGTGTTAATTCCACGACAGGAAGGCAAAGAGTTTTAATCCCATACAGCCAGGCATTCTAGATCCATGGTTATCGAAGCTGCTGCATAAGCTATAAGCCTTTTGCCTGCTTCCTTGGAGGTATATAAAAAAGGTATTTAACTGTCACTGTCACTGAATTCATATAACCTATAAATTACTACGACAAAACAAACCTTTTTAAATTAAATTAAATTATGAAAGAAAACTATGCATTATGCAATTGCAAGCAACAAAATAATTTAATTATTGAATAAAGTTCATAGATGCACTTGAGCGACTTTAAAGAAAAGTACCTACCAATCTCAAACAGAAAAAGTGAAGTCAACATGAAAGGCTCTGAAAGAACGATTTCAGGATCGGGGAGTAGTAGTTCAATACTAGCAAATGATTATGCTGAGGCGTTTAGTTCCATCAACGAGCGCCCTGTGGATGATATTTCCTTGGAGTTTTTCTATAAACCCCATACTATTACCTTGTTAGCTGTGTCCATTGCATCAGTCATCTACACAGCATTTATCCGGTAAGTTTCTAATTTCTAACCATCACATAGAAAATGTTATAACATTATAGTTGTAGAATCTAGTAGGCAACTTTGTAATGAATACCTACTGGATTTATTTTTGTGATAGACACATTTAAGTATGAATAAAGTCAGTAAATATAAAAACTTGTCAGATTCTAAATGGCTAATTAGGTAACAATTTTATTGACCTTTTAATCTCCTTGGCAGTTATAAAATAAAATAAACATAAGTACATAAACATATAGTTACATATAAAATCAATAATATCAACATGCATTTTAATCAATAATTAACCTGCAGTTCATTAAAAATGCACAATGCTCATCCCCCTTTATTATTCTTCGTCCTTGGCTACCTACTTGCTAAGCAGTTGAAATTAACTCACCAGCACTTTTCTGGTCGATCACGACATTGTCAAGCACCTTAATGTATCCATTACATTGAAGCTGTAAATAATCATTTCTTTCAGAGATGAAACAAGTGTTCAAGATAACATTTGGTCTGGAATTTGCTGTGTTGTGTTCTTTTTCCTGATAATATCGGTACTCACTTTCCCAAACGGACCGTTCACACGCCCACATCCTGCGGTATGGAGAATAGTATTTGGGATGTCAGTACTATATCTATTGGCACTACTGTTTCTATTGTTTCAAAGTTATTCATCTGTCTATGATATTATGTATTGGATAGACCCAAATCTTAGAAATTTTCACATTGATATGGACAAGGTATGTTCATACTCCTAGTTATAATTATTAACTTATTGTTTTAGTAAACTAGTTTAGTGCTCACATAAGATAACTTAGTTTAATATATTTTTTGTATTGTGTTATATTTCTAGGTTTCTTTGTAAAATAAAAATTTTAAATGACCACTTTAATTTCCAGGAGTATGCTGTCAACTGCTCAGACATAAGTTTTGCAAAAGTATGGTCTCATGTTGATGTATTTGCATGGGGCCACTTTCTAGGATGGATGTTCAAGGCTATTTTATTCAGACATGCTGGGTTTCTTTGGGCTATATCTATTATGTGGGAAATAACTGAAATAGCATTTGCTCATTTGTTACCTAACTTTTTGGAATGTTGGTGGGATTCCCTGATCTTGGATGTTTTAGTTTGTAATGGATTGGGCATTTGGTGCGGATTGAAAATTTGTAAAGTTTTAGAGATGAGAGAGTACAAGTGGGTCAGTATAAGGTTAGTAACTGAAGTAACTCTTTTAATACTATTGTTTTTCACTGTTAAATATATACATTTTGTACATTATATTTGTCTAAATGCAATTTTTCTCAATAAATATATTACATACATTATCACCATAATCTGATCTATATATGTATATAAAATTCAAATTCCGGACTTACTGATATATCAATATACAGGCCAATGATGGACGAATTGGGCTAAAATTTGTCACACCAAATGGCTGTTATAAAGTTAGCATCCAATAAGAAAGGATTTTGGAAAATTTAAACAATGTGAACAAAGGCGCCGGCAAAAGCTAGTTGATTATAAATAATAATTCTACTGTGTACCTATGTAGTTATTGGAATTATTATGTTTCAGAGATATTTCGTCGACAACTGGCAAGATAAAAAGAGCTATTCTTCAATTTACTCCCGTGCAATGGACACCGGTGCGATGGTTGGACCCAACAAGTACCTACATGAGGTTCTGTGCATTGAGCCAACTGGTTGTGTTTTGGCAAATATCAGAATTGAATACTTTCTTTTTGAAACACATATTTGAAATGCCTCCATCTCATCCACTCGTTATCGCACGGCTATGTTTAATCGGAGTTATTGTTGCGCCTTCAGTAAGGTAATTATATAAAATGTTTCTTATCTAAAGCAATTTATGCTGGTTTTTCATAAATAAACATATATGAGTTAAGGTAAGTAGTGAATAGTTGAGCAAACCATTTATCTCTATGGCAAACCACTTACTTTCATTTATATATGTACTTACTTACATCCATCTTACATCACGTTTTTTAATTAAATGGATGTTACTCACATACCGTTTATATAAATAATCGTTTAGTTTCTCCACAGACAATTGACACTCCCACCTGGTCCTGATTGGTCCACATATGTATAATGTTCTACATTAGATACCATACATATATTTCAGACAATACTACACCTACGTGACTGACCCTAATTGCAAGCGTGTGGGCACCCAGTGTTGGGTTTACGGCGCCATTATGGTCACCGAATCAATGTTGTGCATTAAAAACGGGAAGGAACTCTTTGGTCAAGCTCAAGTCTACAACGTTATTGTTTGGCTAATTATTCAAATTCTAGTCTCGATTGGCTGTGTGTATGGTGTGGTGTTGTATGATAGATATTTTAAGGTGAGTTTGTTTATTAATAGGTATATTTACTTAAAAGACTAATCGACAATCCTCAGCAATGATGGAGAAGGTAGTAAAATGGTAAAGCCTTAGCGCATCATATTATATGTAGGACTTACTATGTGCAAAGTCAGTGAACCATCTGCTTGTTTAGTTTTATGGGCTCCTTTAAAATTAAAAATAATCGTCTCAATCTGAACATACATTTTAAAATAATACACCTACATATACTTACGTAAGTATACGCAAATATAGCGATATTCATAATTTCAACTTAAGAAATAAGAATGATCTGACCGTCCCCGGTAGTAGGCTCCGGAAAATAAACACATCGTATAATAGCACATGTGTGCTCCATTATAATAATTTAGGTACCTAAAGATGTATATGACATGTCCATTCACAGGTTTAAAGTTTTTATAAAGCAGAAATTGTGCAGTAAGGATTTTTAAGATATTTCGTCGTACCTACCTTAATGATAAGGACCCATGGACATAACTTTAATTGCTCTATATCAAAAATATCTTTAAGAATATTTGTTATCTTGAGCATGATCATAAAAGAGAAAAAAAACCCCATGTGTTTCTTGTGCCTTCTTCTCATTGGTGGGCGCGTTCCGAAGGCATACGTCTTAACTAAATTTTTAGGACGTTTTAAAGTGATGTAATGCACTGCATGACACCTATTGAATAAAATAAAAAAGTTTGAGTTTGATACGCGATGAATTAAAAACCTTGTCATCTCTTACAAGAAAGTGTGACATATGATTAAAAGGAAATTGTATTATCGGCTCTTCTCATCATTCAGCTAGCATACATAATTAAAAAACTTAAGAACTAATCTACTAATAATTCAATTTCAGCCAAACAAAGGAGTTTCCGCTGAAAGCCCCAACAAAGATGAGTAAATAACTAAGTATAATCAATAATGCCAATGAGCAGTGCAATGTGAGTATTTTATACCTACTTCTAAAATACCTATTTTTTATCATTAGTAATTTATCCAACTGCCAGTCAATAACGATATCTGAATTATCTGGCCAGTCAAATAGGCGTCCAGTACGCGTGTTAAAGTTTTGTGATCCACATGGTGGTGATTTGACCCATATTTCGTCGTCGTGAGTCGTAGACGATTTGTGAGTTTTTCGAGTCCAATCATCAAGATGCTGCGCTCCATAACTTGGCAGACCCCGAGGGCGGATCTCTGCAAAGCTATCAAGAGACAATGTCTGTGCATGCACCATATTATTATATCAAAATAGGATGAATGCACAAAAAAAGATACCTGTTCATTCAAACTCTTGTTTGTTACAGATCGCGATGTCGAATTAAATCAGCATTAACCAAAAATCAGTGTTTACGTTACGGCAGGCATCTAAGCAAGCTAGCTCCAAATGTGCCCGTATATTCCAATTTAGAATATAGTAATATTTATTTTAGATAATTTAGTTTTAGAAACCTTAACCTTCGTCGTCATATCGACTAAAGCGGAGTTGTGCGCTCCAAAACACGCGCTTACATAATGAGTGAATACTTTAAACATTTTGGGCTCATTTGGGCTAAACTATAGGCATAAGTCGTGCGTATGCAGACCACTCTCAGCTTTTGTTGATGTTGGGTTAGAGGCCCTTAAAACGTTGAATCAATAAACAAATACAAAAGACAATCTTTAGAAAACAAAGTATTCTTTCCTCTTTATATTCAAAGAATTAGACCTTGATAAAATGGAATTTGATGAAGTTTCCAAGCCTCTCGAATTTAAAGCTTCTGCCAATTCTATGCCTTATATATTTTATCAGTCGTGTCGCAGAATCGGACGAATATTTAAAACATCAATTTCCGCTCATTTTATCATTCGCTCACTCATTTAGACTAGTCACTTAGGTTCATTAAACAGGGTGTTTACGGGCCTTCAAGGCCATTTCCAAGATAGCGAAAAATGCTGAAAAGAGTCGCATGCCCGATTTTATCAAAAACTAAAACTGTATCTTTAGATTTTTGTAAAAGTAAAACCCTAGGCCTTAGTCAGAAATCTCACCTATTTTTTTTCCAAAAATAAATAAACATCTGCTCGTTCATGGACAGTCCAGTCGAAAAATTATAAGCGGCATTTGTTTCATTTTGTTTTCACAATTTAATTGTTGAGTTTTAATTTATGTTCATAAATTATATTCTATTGTTTATGTATTATAAAGAGTATAATTGTTAATACCTTATTAATTAATTTATTATTTTACCAATTTGGAGTTTATGTTAAGTAGGTATGTAAGTACTTACGTAATAAAAAGGTAACCTACCTATTTATTACGTTACGTTCTCGACTGTACTGTACATGCTTAATTCTGACTTACATTTACCCCTGCGACTGACCGAAGATACTTGAAAACAGTGTTACAACTTTCATATAGAATATAACTGTACAAAGTCTGCACGTAGTTAAAAATCGGAACTAATCGATGATTTCCTATTTTTGTCGTTTGTGTTTAGGTGTTAAATGTGTGTGAAGTGTTTTAAGGTGGTCTGCATGCGTTTTCTGTGTTAATATTTGCCATAATCATGC
This sequence comes from Idaea straminata, assembly GCA_951213275.1. Lineage (NCBI taxonomy): Eukaryota > Metazoa > Arthropoda > Insecta > Lepidoptera > Geometridae > Idaea > Idaea straminata. The sequence continues at coordinate 7,492,003 of OX577846.1, read as the reverse complement.
CAAGCAAAGTAATGGGGTATACAAGAGTTTCTTTTCTAAACTAGTTCCAGATCGTTTGATAGATGGCGCGCTATAATAACCACCACCATAATCTTTGGCCAATTGAATGTGGGACAGAGAAATGATAATAGCGATAAATGATAAAACTAAAATGCTTAGTTAAACTTATAACCCGCGCAGCGAATGTAGAAAGGGTATGCGCAGAACTCGATATTTATATGAAAACTAGCTGCGTCCCGCGGTTTCACCCGCGTAAGTCCCGATCCCGTGGGAATTTCGAGATTAATCCAGGTCTCCAGCTATCTACATACCGAGTTTCATTGCAATCGGTCCAGCCGTTCTCGAGTTATAAGTGTTGTAACAAACACGACTTTCTTTTATATATATAGATTGAGTTCTGCGCTTACCCCTTCTATTTTCCATGAAAGCTCATCATTCGCTTTGCGGGGTATATATCATTACTGTCATTTTATGACCATTTTAACATAAACTAAACGCGACGACATAGTGCCCCAAATCACGCGCATACTTATGTTACTGTTCGTACGTACGTATGTATGAACAAAATTTAGTACTGAACATGGCTGTAAATTATACCACAATCTAACAACCTGTTTTATTATTTGTGTATTGTTGAATGTCTAGACAATTGCTCAAATCGATAAATTTATTTATATGGCTAATAAACTTTTAATTATAGCTAAAATAAATTGTAGGTAATGTAAAGGTGTGTTCTCTTACAAATATCTTGTTAGATAAGTTCAATGTTGTGTTGCTGTTGTGTCATAGTATTGTCTTAATTTAGTTACTCTTTTGAACACAACGTATCAGTACGTTGTAGTGCTAGGTTACAAACATTGATTGTAGATGGCACTTAGCACGAATTAAGTAGGTTTATATTAAATAAGTTCTTCCTATTCCATTGTAAATAGTAGTCAGCTAAGAGCCATGGATCTTCTCAAGTCGTATCGGTTAAGAATGTTACTAACTGCGTCCACGGTTTCACCCGCATATGTTCCGCTCCCGTGGGAGTTTTGGCTCTACATGCAAACTATAGTTTGGCAAAGTCGTGCGCGACCGTCCTGCGGTATTTGCGGGGTGGCGGGGTTGTGGTAATAGCAAGCGATACACACGGGAGAAGTGTGCCCGGATATATCTTGCGATATATTGAAACAATTTTTGATGTAATGTAAGATTGTATAAAAAGGTACTTAAAGTAGTTCCATTATTTATTAATTTATATTGTTGGTAGTGGAAGAGTACAGTTTATATAAATATCTGCGGCCCTCACACTAGACTAATGTCAGCATTGTAAAGTAAAGTATTTTTTTCTGTTAAAGTATTTTACTATAAATAAAAGAAGATTATAAATCAATATCCATATCAATTTCATGTTCTATCTCTGTTTGAACTTCTTCATTGTCGTCATCATCATCATCATCATCATCGTCTTCATTCAGACGAAATACGAATCAAAAAAAAACAACGTTAATATAAAAAAGACATATTTTTCACAATATTATGTTTAATTAAATTAAATCAATGATGAAGCGTCACGTCTGCTCAGTCAGCACACCAATAATCGATTACATTAAAAATAAACAATAATGTACCTACCTGTCCAGTGCATCGTTAATTACATAATCTGATTTATAATATTCGTATTCACTTTTATGACATTGTCGTCACAATTTATAAACAAGTGCGCGGCTGAGACTGTCATAAGTTGACGTGCGTTGCACGCGTTACCCTTCCCCACTACACCACCCGCTACCCGCTGACATCTTCAGTACCTCGTCCCCGCCATCGTCTGTAACGCCGCAAGGAGGGTTCGGCACGAATTTGCCAAACTATATATTCATTCCTTCACATATAGAATATTTGTAGGATGATAAATACAGATACAGAAGAGAGACAGTTTCAGAGAAATAAGGTGTAGGTACATATAATATATGTATTTTAGATGATCTTCTGTTTAGTGTATGTGAACGTGTCATTTACTTTGCGTATACTAGAGCACTTGGAAAGGGAGGATGCTGTTATGCTTATTTCACTTTTCACTCGGTTTCGTTTCACATTCCACATTTACTTTTAGGAAGTAGATATTCTATATGTTATCTGGCCACCATAACACAGATATTTTATAATGTGTCCTCAATTTTTCACTGGTAACAGTTTATACTTGGTGGATTTTGAATATCAGATAAATGTCGGTTCAGTAGTTATTAATTGCATAGCTAAGGGAAAAACAGACAGACAGACATGAGTTTTAGAAACTATGTATTCATGTTCTGTTTAAAAATATTGCTTTTATTTGCTTCCAAATAGATAAAGACTCTTTGTTCTTACTACCTTTTTAATAAGTATAGATTTATAACAGTAGTAATAAAAAGTGACAAACGTTACTGAAAATGGCGCAGAAGAGCGCGTATGTAAAAAAAAAACCCACCTAATGTTAGGTTCACTTTCGGCTATGACTATACCTGAAGCGAACAGTCTGTGAGTTAGAGAATCTTTGTTGCATATGTTTAGTTTGTGATATGTTTAATTTTATTTTGAATTCGGTTGGACCACAAATTAGGTAATTAAAGTTTCGAAGGTAGGTAACCAAAATGTTTATTGATGTGGTGGTGTTATGATAATGAAACCTAAACCAGCCTAAACTATATTAGGTATGTGCTATGTGCGATTATCAGTACTTATCACATACGGTGAGTGATGGCTTGGACACTTGTAATATATGATATAGCCAGGAGAAAAAGTTTAAAAGTAGGCATTTTATTATCAATTATTGTGTTGTTCTGATATATAATGTTCCTGTCCATAAATGTGCACCTTTCTTTACTTGTTCTACCCCTAAATGTTTGTGAGATTAAATAATCGTATGTACCTAACTCTGTCATATTATTTAATCGTTTTCACCAAAATGAAAAAAATAATAGGTAAAGTGGGAGTCGTGCTGACGCATTGAGTGTTCCGTGCATTACACAAACATGTCTTGTAAATATAAATGTTTAGTTTATATTGCAGTGGTATGGTTGTTGCTATATTAGTGTAAATTGGATGAAATTACGGGGTATCCTTGAATTCATCGAATTATGTATGATTTAATTATCATTGCCTTGCACCTTGCTTTTACCTTTCACAAATTGTAGGTACACCTCTAGGTTTTAGGCAAAATACCTACACGGCTTAGTTTAATTTGGGTAAAAACAAAACCTGAGATACAACAAGAAAAAGTTAAAAAAAAAATAAGTAGGTAGGTACTTACCCAAATTATTTTAACGGAAATCTAGAAATGGCGATATCTTTTTATCGCGTTGTCAAAATTGATAGGCAAACACCTAGTAAATATTATAATTTGGCGTAATTTTCTATCCCTACGTTTCTGAGAAAAGGGGTCTTGACAAGCAGACAATGGAGTGATCCATAAAAGGGTTTATTTATTTTTCATCTTGAGGTACAGAACCCTAAAAATGGAGTCTAAAATGTTTTCTATAAATTGCACAACCCCTCTAGATGCAATTAAAAAATATACAAGAAATAAATCAATTTTAATACATCAACAAATAAAATTAACAATGTGATTTATGATTTTTATGAATGACAGGAAAAACTAAGAAAAAATTGATACATACGTACACACACTCATTACAACTAGCTATACTAGGTTCTTCTATGGCTATATAAACTTAGGTCTAGTAACACCAAATCAGAGTTCAATAACGAAAATCCACTCTGCTTCATTATCCAGCTCCGCTTTGGTGAATTTAGCTTTAAAGAATGTAAAAATTGCAGAATATATGGAGTTTTATAGAGTTCAGCAGCTGTACCGATTATTTACAGGGTGAATAGAAGATCAGGTATTTTATACTTCAATTAGTTTACCAGAACAACAGTTACAAGGATAGTAGGCCCGGAAATCCATTTTATTTTCTGGATCAATTATCGTATTAGTTTTCAAGTTAGTAAGTAAAGCCATTACTTTTTTGATATCCTCGTGCTTTGTCTGATTTTCGAAGTAAGACGACAATTGCTGATCTTCAGCGAATTTCGTAAGTATTCCAGTTAGCTCATCCAACTGACTTTGTAATTTTTTGCATTCTGATTGGTAAATGTTTATTTGTGTATTTCGTTCTTCATCTCGTTTTTTCAGCAGACTTCGTTGTTGTTGGTAGAGGGCGACATATTCGCAAATGGTGTCAGTTTCATTTTGCAATTGAGTTATAATGTGTTCTAGCCTGTGTTTTTCATCTGATAAGTCTGCAACGTCGCCCATTATTTTTAAGAATCTTTCTTGGAGTTTTAGCATGGCGTCATCCTTGGGTATTCTTTCTTGATGGCTCTGATTATGTGAACAAGATGTCTGTACCAACGCTTCACTCTCACTCACGTCATTGTGATTGTGACAAGAATGTTCAGTTTCTTCTTCAACTACCTCTACTGCGACATTTTGTTTAGTTTTATTTTCGTTTAATTCTACGTATTTCTTCTCAAGCTCTCTTATGCTCGTTTGGAGTCTCATCATTTCATCATCTTTAGCTTTCAATTTAATTTGCATTTCTTTTGCTTTTTCATCAATATCTGCTAACTTAATGGTAAGTTCCTGATTTAAAAATTTCTCAGCTAATAATTTCTCAGTTAGTTCCAATTTGTCTTTACTCTGAAAATTACAAATAAATTTTATGTTGTGAATTTCAGTTGGTACCTTTAGCTCAAAATGTTCCTAAACAAGAACATAATTAAGGTAATAAGTCTTCTAAAGTGTAGATACTAATAATGCGTTTTAGAGCGCCCATCTTTACTTACCATTTTAACAAAAGCATCTTCTAATCCTTGAATATCTTGTTTTAGCTTTTTGTTTTGTTCAGTAGATTTCTGAACGGCTACCTTATCGCTAGTAATATCTGCGCTGAGTTTAGAGATACTCAGTACTTCCTTATTATGTTCAGTTTCTAATTTTGATTGATTTAATTCCTCAATTTTGGCAAGGCTCTCGACATACTTTTTCTGCAGTTCATCGTGTTGAATATTTAGTTGAGACAGCTTTTCCTGTAACATTTAATTATAATCCCTATTAAAATATTAAATGTGATAGTAACTGTCTGTATCATTTTTATAAAATGTCAACACAATGATAACGGGTCTAAAACTTACCTGTAAATTCTTGCAGTTATCTTCTAGTTCATATATTTTAGAAGTACTGGCATGCTCGACATTTGTATTCAACATACTGCTATAATGTTGTAGCCTAATTTCCATTTCACTGATTTGATCAACAAGACTTGATTCTCGATTGGACAAAGATAACAATTCCTTATTTAGCTCCTCATTTTTCTTTGTAATATTTTGGAGTTGGTTTGTCAATTCTCCAACATAATTTTCATAATGTGTGTTTGCTTGTTGGTAGTCTCTTATTTGCTGTTTTAGTTGTTGTTCCAATGTGGATATCTTTTGCTGTTGAATTTCATTTTCACATTTCAAAGTGTCTAGAGTTTTAGGTTCATCTGAACTAAGGGAATTGAATCCATTAGAGAGTTGTTGTAGCTGCAATTGTGCTGATTCAAGCTGACTTTGAATACTATAAAGTTGACTGTTCAGAGAGTCGTTTTCTGTCTCTTTGGCCAATAACAGCGACTTTGTAAACTCCAGTTGTTCTTGTAAGTTATTTTTCTCTTCAAAAATTAATACTTTTGCCTCATTTAATTCTTTGACCAGAATATCTTTCTGGACAAATTGCTCATGGACTTGGTGATAGTTATTATTTATATTTTTTAGTTCATTGTCCAATTGATTTACTTTTTGATATGCACTGTTATATTGTTCTACTACTACTGTGTAGTCATTTTCAAGTTTAGACAATTTTGACTTTAGATCAATGTTTTCTAGTTCAAGACTTCTTTTTTGAGATATAAGTAATTCTGTAGTGTTATTGACATCAATATTAGAACTGGGAGAGTTATGATTGGTATCATGATTTAATACCTCTTTAAAGGGAATGTTATTTGTTATATCATCATTATTTGGTTTGGAAATTGTAGAATATTCACTATAAGAGTCAGTATTCCCACTTAATCCGTGACTATTGCCAGCAACTATATCCAAATTTGGATAAGATATGTTACTTTTTGTTCCTGGTTCTTGACATTTTCTTGTTTGGTGGTCTTTTAGCTGAAACAAATTACGTAGGTAGGTAAGTACTGTTAGAAAGAAAAGATATACTTATATCTACAATCTACAGTGTGTATTTTTATGGGCAGTACCTATTAGATCTAGTTAAAGGCACCGAATAACATGGATGTTTCCAAATAGAGTAGGCGTAGATAGCAAAGTGAGACTGACGTGGCCAAGTGTTTACCACAACAAATTACAAGATACAACGCCAAAGCACTAATCTAGTAAACAGCTTACCTTTTTCCTGGCTAAGGCTAATTTAGCAGCTCTGTCGTCCATGATGATTTTGATAACAACTTTAAAACGAAAGGTCGGCGAATGAATCTTCGACGTGGATCTTCATCAAAATTAACTAGTTCAATTATTCTGCAATATCTTTATGCTCAAAAGTTACACCCACACTCCAGGCAGGTATATTTATAAAGTGTTTATTGTTTATTTATGAAAGTCCCCTTTCCTGCTTGCTTTCTTCAAAAACAATGGTAGGATTCCTGTAAAATTATATTCTTCGCGAATGAAAAACGGATCATCTAAGTCTCGGACGGATGACACTAGTGACAGTGACAGAAAAATTACTTTATCTGCAGCCATAATTTTCGGTCACTGACCGAAGAAAAAAGAAGCTTGAGAGGTGTCAAGGGACACCCGGATGGAACATTCCTTTCGACTAGTTTTTTTTTTTTTTTTTTTTTTTTCTTTTATTATGGCTTTGCACGTGTGCATTTAGCCAGTGTCAAGTTATATTTTGCATCAAATTATGACCCGATTTTTCATAAATCGGGCCTAAAGTGTTTCAATACAGTCAAAGTCGTCATAGTCCGTCAAGTCAGGGGTTATAGTAAAGCGGTGGCAAGTTTACCATAACCTTAATAGGAGATTTGGAGGCAACGTGAAAACTGCATGTTTGACACTGATTTTTACTTTCACTACACTTGTGCACTTTCACAGAACTAAATTGAATAACATTCCACCAGAATTATACAATTCAACTCGGGTTACATCTAAGTTTCATGAAAATAAAACTGCAGCACGACATGTTGTTAACTCGTTCCCGCCAAAACTCTTTCGACTAGTTAGTGCGGGAATTGTATTTTTTTTTTTTTTTTCTTTTATTATGGCTTCGCACGTGTGCATTTAGCCAGTGTCAAGTTATATTTTGCATCAAATTATGACCCGATTTTTCATAAATCGGGCCTAAAGTGTTTCAATACAGTCAAAGTCGTCATAGTCCGTCAAGTCAGGGGTTATAGTAAAGCGGTGGCAAGTTTACCATAACCTTAATAGGAGATTTGGAGGCAACGAGAAAACTGCATGTTTGACACTGATTTTTACTTTCACTACACTTGTGCACTTTCACAGAACTAAATTGAATAACATTCCACCAGAATTATACAATTCAACTCGGGTTACATCTAAGTTTCATGAAAATAAAACTGCAGCACGACATGTTGTTAACTCGTTCCCGCCAAAACTCTTTCGACTAGTTAGTGCGGGAATTGTATTTTTGTTATGTTATAAATTTTTTTTTTAATATTTTATATTTATTGTTTGCAAAGAATCTTCCTTGGCTTTGACCAAGTTCTCTCGTGGCTCCTATGTTTCACATAGGAGAATAATTGCTTCAGTTATTGTTCTGAGGGTTTCAGTAACCCGTGTCAATGACTAACGTGCTAGAGCCAAGTATGAATTTGACTAGCATTGACCGAAAAACATTGTTAATTTACCTCTTTGTTAAGTTAGACAGCCTCTAGCCATGGACTTAGAAAAATCGTAGAGTAAAAATGAATATTACTAAATTTTTGAAAAAAAAATATGTAGAAACTTTACTTTAGTCAGAAGCACATGAGTAGAGACTAGAACTACTCATGTGGTCAGAAGTCAGAATCATAATGGTATTCGCACAGATATTTGAATATGAGAAAAAAACGTACCTTCAACCAGTAGGATATAACACAGTTACTTTCAACCCCTACACCCTCAACCTTCGACCATCCCTCAACACACTCCAACCCTTAAGGACTTTTAGTCTATGCTTTGTACTAATGTACTGTACAAGTATACCAAATTTCAAAACTACACTAATTATTTCCCCTGATTGCCAATATTTAGGCTTAATTTGACGTGGCTAATAGTAGGATCTGCAATTCCATTGCCGACTGATTGTACCTAGGCACATTTGATAGGTCTATCAGTCCAGCATGCTGATTCACAAACCATCGGAAGACAACCGAAACAAAAAAAAAAATCTGCTTTTTCACTCCCGCAACTTTTGACGTGTTGCTATCCTTGATTTTCAGTTTCAGTTTTATTAGTTTTGGTAGCCTTTCGAATTTTTGTGAATCAGCCTGCAGGATTGCTTAATTTACCAGAAATAAAACGAAAACCTAAAATACATTTCAATTGTATTTAGATAAGATATTTTGTCACAAAGTTTCTTATTATAATACATTTCATCACTACAACACTGCAAAAAATACGTTGTTTTAAATAAAATTCATCACATGATACAGTGTTCAGCTTAAACATAATAAAATACATCAAAATTAAAATAGTAACAGGCATCATGATCTTATTAACATACAGGGATGTATGTAAAGTTGTCAAGTCTACAAAATAAATCTAATATATTTTACATCACTTAAATATTAGGTCAGTATTATAAAATTAACTATAAAAACAGAAAACTTTTAACGAGATCTATTCAAAATTAATATACTTAAAATGCTACAGTTCATTAATGAATTACAATAGCCAGAGTTTTATTATATTTTTAAATAATTTAAGTGTACCAACTACAGAAGGTTTTCTTTATATCCATATCATAGAATACAGAGGATTCACGATTAAAACAATTCTAGGCCTCAACCAGCTTAGTGCCCCAGACCATGATCTTTTGTCCGCTAAACAACATCATTTTATTACACTTTACGTAAACAAACTACACACAGGTGAGTATAGAGCGCGTTTGGTGACGATTTATGGCTGATTCATTCCTCGTCTGCCCAGGTCCCTTAGGTCTTGAGTTCAATGAAAATATCTACAGTATAATATACTGTAGATTCAAAAAGATCAGTTTTTATTTTAATTAACCCCATTTTCCCTTTGTCTTAAGGTGCAGGTAGGTATTTTAATATACATGGTATTTTAATAAAATCCATTGAGTAAGTAAGATACTAGATGAGTGTCACAGATTTGAACCCTTTGCATCTGTTCATACTTTGCTCAATACAAATTGGCGAAAACGTGTTGACATATACTATAAAATATTTATGTATTTGCGAAAATGGAGAAATGTGAAGTTACAACTTGCAAACAAGATACTCCAAAGCATAATCAAAAGAATAATTTAATACTTAATGCATAATTCTTATTAGGTAGAATTATAAGAATTAAGAGGCCGGCAGAGTTAAATCTATATACTACTAGCAAACCCCGGCGAACTCCGTTTCGCCACCAGATTTTCCTGAATTTTCTTTGCTATAAACCTTACGGAGCCCGAGACCTTTCCAACGAATGCAAAACCGTGGAAATCGGTTCGTGCGTTCTGGAGTTATAGCGTCAGGGAGGAAAACCCGACTTATTTTTATATATTAGATAATATAAAATTCTCATGTCGCGGCGTTAGTTACAAAACTCCACCAAAACGGCTGAACCGATTTGTATGATTTTTAGGGTTCCGTTCAAAAGGTAAAAAAAGGAACCCTTATAAGATCACTTTCTTGTCCGCCTGTCTGTTTTTTTGTATATTCGTTCAGTCTGAGAATCGAACAACATCTATTTTTTTCCTTTATATTTTTTTTGTCATAGCCAAGACAGCTAGTATTCTATACAAACGTTTAATTGAGAATGTCTGATTTATATTTTCCTACGTTTCCTACCGAAATAATAAAACGAAACTAAATAGACAAAGAAAAATATAGATTTTTATGTATGTAAGTTGAATATTTTGTATAAAAGAAAAACAATTTATGGAAGGAAACATACAAAAACATTGTCTAAACCAGAAAGGTGGAATGTTCACGATTTCTAAAGTAGTTTTACGTTTGTATTATATTTTTAACTCCGTCGGTCCCTTACATCATATTATTCTACCTACATATTGACAGCACTAACTAAAGTCATAATGTAAATGAATATAAAAAATATTTATTGTACATACAAATAGATAAGTATGTATGATACAGTCTCAATGCTGTACCTTGAAGACATTTTTACCTTGGTGCATATAGCTGCTCTCGACACGTCAATGTTAGTCCCCTACTTACCTATATGTCAACAAAATGTACCAATCAGTGCCGAAAAGTTGCACATTGATTGGTGCATTTGATGGTCACGAGGTTAGCATGGTTGCCGAATGGCTGCTTTTATACAAGACAACAAGAGAAAATCATTATTACATTATTATGTAAAATAAATTCCGACAAGTATACAAATTACGTCAGTCTGTAAAATTACAGATCTATAAAAACAATTTCTGATCAGATTTTTAATCAAAAACCGATTTTATTATACTATAGAAAGATCGCAGATTAGATTGATTGATTAAACGCAAATAAATAAATAAATAATTATCAATTGATCAACAAGTAAACACACATGTGCACTTAAATGTAAATATACCAATAAAGAACACTGATGACGCGATTAACGCGTCTTTTCCGAGAACAATAAATATGGATCGAATAAGTAGATAAGTATCTTTAGCTAGGTAAGATTTCAAGGTTTCCTCTTAATTTTCACTCTTATAACCAAGATTATTAAATTATACTTTTATATTTGTTCAGTTCATAGTGTCCGTAGAGTGGCGTCCAGCGCTAGATCTCAGTTCGCGTCTAGGACAGGGAGTAGTCAGCTCCTCAGATGACTTACGACCTTTCTTTTTGCTACCTTTTCGACCACCTTCATTGGATGGATCGCCTACATTCGATTCATCAAGTGGATTCAAATTGTCTTTATTGTCAGTTTCAGATTTATTCGTCAAATCGACAGTTTGCAATTCATCATTACTCTGAACATGCATATCTCTAGGTTCGTCTAATTGTATCGTTGGAATGCCGGAAGACGAGTTCTCATCTCTCTCTATGGCTCCACCAGTAGCAACAGATGTCGTGTCTAACGAACCTAATTTAGGGATATTAGTATCGAAATCAGACGGCTTCATGCCTGTTTTTATAACAGTGGATGGGGCTATTAAATCTTCTAAATCCATTTCTCCTGTGTGTGATGAATGATCAGCTTGTTTTTCGACATTAGCTACAATATCGGAAGAACTCTCTTTAACTTTCTTAGTTGGATTCAATTCCGATGAAGATAACGCTAAATTTTCAGGTTCACACATTTCATCACGAGTTCTTTTATGTGTAAGAGAAATCGCAGAACTAGCATCGTCCGAAGACAACGTTCTGGCAATATACTCAGAAGAAGTTTTATTTAATTTCTCGTAAGAATCTTTGTCAGTTTCCTTTATCTTCTTAATTTCGTTCGAACTTACGAGGCTAGCGCTCAAAGCTCCTGATGCCATTTGCTCTAATAACATTTTACTAATGTCTATATCTTTTTTGTCACCCTTTAGCAATTTTTCTTGAACAGCTGCAAATTCAGGAGGAACCTGAGGTCGAAGGGCATCGAACGGTATTTTCTTTTTATCCGATTTAGATAAATCTGTAGCGGTAGTTTCGAAACTATCAGAATCCCGACCTCGTTTATCCGCTCTCAAAAGAGCATCATAATTTAAAGCTTGTTTAGAAAGTGATTCTAATAAATACGGGTCTGGTGGTAAATGGATCTGGGGCATTTGACTAGTTTGTTGACGATCGGAAACTTTTTGATGCCGAGAAGTATTGGAAGAGGTTACGACCGTAGAAGATCTGGGTGTAGTAGTCTTGGTAGAAGTGCGCGCGGCGCTGTGCATCGCCGACGTCGCAGCCGCTGAACTCGCAGCTATGTTACTGCCCAACAGCCCTAGAGCATCGTAACTCGAAGACACGCCTGAATGCATTCCAAATGGATTCAGACTACTTAACCCTAGCTGAGGATATAACATGTTCGGATTTGGAAAGACGAACGGAAATTGCGGATTAGAAGATTTTGAAGTAGTCGGATTAGATGGGTCGGTCGATTTCCTCGATTTCGTTTTATCACTGGAAATATTTGCTCCAGTTAAGCTATTCATGTCGAGAGATGAAAATCCCGGAAGTCCCAAGCCAGCTAAATTTGCAAAAATATTTCCGCCAGCAATATTACCCAGTAAGTTCGGCATGCTGCTGAAAGAGTTTAACAATGGATTGTTCTTAGGGTCAAAATTACTCAAGCTAGACAATAATTTAGGATCGAATGTATTTAATAATTTCGGATCGAATCCGGTTAAACTGGACAACGTCGTTGCGAGAGTTTTAGGATCAAACGCATTCAAGCTCGACAAGCCAGCTAATAATGCAGGATTTAGTCCTGATAAATTTTGATTTAGATGTGCACTAGCGCTCAAGACATTCGACGAGGGAGAGTCTAAGGTAGGCGGTCGGCCCTTTTTACGTTCCCCCATCGAAGTAGAAGGTTGCATTGGGGAGTGCCTCTGACTACGGACGTCTTGAGGCAACTTCACATGTTCTTTTATGCCTTCCGTCCATTTGGAGTCGATATCGTACATAGGATTTTCGGCAATCCATTGAGCGAGATGTTTTAACTGTGGCGCTTTGTGTCCGACTAAGCGTTTTCCAGTAACGCGATGAACGACGGGAACGTGTTCATCCGGCGACAAGCGAGGCGTCAAGCCTCTCCTTCTTGTTTCAACATTGGCCTGCTCGGCTAACCATTTATTTACTTTCGCTTCATGAGAATACGATTTCATCGGAGTCATACTTGAAGTTTTTTGAGATTTTGTTTGTTCTAAAGATTGTTGTAAAAATGAGGAGAGCTCTTTGGATGAAGATTGTGGAGAGGGCACGTTAGTAACAGTAACCGAGAACGGTTTTTGGGTGTGAGAAGGCGAAGGCGCGCTCGAGGGCGGTGCTGCGGGCGTCACCGTCACATCCGGCAGGATTGTCGAACTTCGACTTCGAACAGATTCCGACGATGGACTCACGCTTACATTTTTACCTTTAGCTGCCGATAAACCGAGAACTATTTCGTCCAATTTCTTTCTCTTCTTCTCTTTTCCGACGATTTGTCCCGGCGCAGGCTGCGAAAAAAAATAGAACGATATGAGTAAAGTAGTTTATTAAAACAAATGAAAAGATAATCGTCGTTGGTCGAACTTACCACATTCTTCCTCTTCATGAGTTTGGAGAGGGTGTCATCAAGCTTGCTGCGCGGTGGATCTGTATCGGTGTGGTGATGTGCGGTGGGCGGTAGCGCGTGCGGCGTGCGGCGCCCTACGGAGAAATCTTGCGCTTCACTCAGATCAAGCGGCGCGGATAGGTCAAGGGCGGGTGCAGCGCCAGCTGGCGAAGCGGATACGCGCTGGTGCGCCGGCGGTGGACCCTCCTCGCCGCCAGAGGCGGGTGGGGCAGGCGCCCCAGAGTGCGCGGCCGCTGGTGAAGACAGCAGCGCGTGCAGCTTGGCGCGATCCGTCTCGACGTCGATCGCGATATGCCGCTTTGCAGGCTTGCGATCGTCGGATGCGGGAGCGGGTGCGGTCGGTGCGGCCGCAGCGGGTGCGGGCCACTCGCGGTTCTGCACGGCATGCGCGATGTGATGCAGCCGCGTCTCTAACGCGCGCTCTGAAAACCAGGCGTCGACGCCAAGTGGCTCGTCAACACGGCCGAGCTTGGCGAGTGTCTCGAGCTCGGAGAGGGCGTCCGTATCGTCGTCGTCTCGCTCGGGCGCGCCCATGGTGCGCCTACTTCGTCGCAGTGACATACGACCCTCGCTCGCACCCGCAGTCTCCTCGCGTTCACGCACGCGCTCTAAGCTCGGCTCGTCCTCTTCTGATGACGCATGAGATTCGTTTTTTGGGGTGCTTCTCCGACTTGAGTACCATTTCCGAGCGCAATCCGCGAAAGGAAGTTTCGGGTCACAGAATATTTTGTTGTAGGTATCGCCGAGACCGTGTCTAGAATAAACGAAATATGTATGTACAATTTGTCAGTTTACTAGAAAATGTATTGATAAAGGACGTGAACGTAACAAATACTCACTTGCAGACTCCTAATATAAGTAATTTGTCGTGTTTCGCTGGTTGCCACCAAGGCGGAGTATCTGAAGACCGCTCGCACAGTGCCAATCGCGTCTCCAACGAGGGATGCGGCGCCACTTCTTCGCGTAACACGCGCAAAAGGTCGATTCTGTAATAATATTTTTTATCTATTTAGCAAAGGGCTTAAATTCAGTTGGCAGATTTTGTTTTACTGTAAAATAATCGCTTTAATTTATATAACTTTACATCCTTTTCTTCCAAAACGATAGCCATAAGCTAGTTAGTTATGTACACATTCAAACTCATATCTTTGATCGAATATTACCTCTCTAATGTAGCGATAGCTCTCTCCTCTCCAATTGGCTCTGCCTTGAGATCGGCCCTGGTGGGTAGCTCCGCCTCACCGACTGACAGTCCACACTGACGTTTGCACATCGCCATAAACGCTTTCAAGTAATCAGTGAGAGCGTCGTCGCTCTTACTCTCGAGACGTGCTAACGTGCGGAAACGACTCCACCGTAGGCTTTTCGTAGCCGGGTCGAACTCGACGCCGTACGAGGCGACAGTTCGCCGGAACGCTTCCTCGTCGGCTCGTGTCCAGCGCCACTGGGACATTTCGTCCCGTGCCAACTGATCCATCCGCTCTCGCCGCTCCATCTTCTAGACAAAATTGTTCATTAATAAACTTGTTCATTAATTATTAATAAAGTTGTCACCGTTTTTTAGATCACTAACTTTGGGTAGGTACAAGCTACTTATGAATTCCGTGAAATATTTTTTTTTTATGAAATAATGCAAATATATGAACATATATTGTAAAATTGTCCCCACCTTAGCTTTCTGTTGCATCTTAAGTTCCTCCCGTTTGTAGTTTCTCTGGTAGGCGGTGATGAGTCTGCGTAGCCTCGTATTGAGGTCTTGCATGGAAGGCCAGACATGTGAGCCGGTGGCAGAGGTGGCTGCGGCGCCGACGCTGCCCTGTGTGCTGTCGTCGTCGCGGTCCGGCCGCGGCGAAGCGGCGGGCGAGGTAGCGCCCGCGCCGGATGACACGTCGTCCGTGCAGTCCTCACCCTCTTCGCCCACGGTGCTGCCTCGAACTTTCCTCTCTTCGCTCCTACAATAAACATTAAATCAAATTACTCATCTGATACACCTACACGCAGTATCTTTATTATCTTGAAGGCCCCCTTCCAATGTTTGTATCGTTCGAAATTAAGTCAACTACATTCCAGTATCAGTACTTTCATATAAAATTACTTACTTTATGTCTGTGCATTCAGCATCATCTGGTGGACCCAATTTGTCTACGAAACAGAGTTGCGGGTCGGACCGCATAGCCAAATAGTTTTCATATCCATGTATGTACGTGCCCACTAGCAGCGATATATCACATTCACTATCCCACCACATCCGTGGCGGTGTACTGTCGACCCCACGAGGTACCCTCATGCCTAAAGCACTGAAAATAAAATCACAACATAGAACAAAAATAATATTTGATAGGATTGAAAGACAAAATTTACAATTAAATGATACGCACCTAGCATGAACTCCATTTTCAATTTGAGTTGCATAATCTCCAATTACTTCATGTCTGATATAATACATCATCCGCACTCTTAGTAAAACCCTGGAAAAAATATAATCTTTGAGTTTGTTGTAAAACCAATTTGCGATACAATAAATGTAATTACTTGGCAGTTAAGTTAAACAATTAGCTGCGGAAATTATATTTAATAATAATAAAACTCACTTGTTGGCATGTCTATACAAATGTTTCTTGTAACTGCTTTCAAGATATGCTTCACAGTCATATTTTTCCGTCGAACTCCAATGGTTAGGATCTTCCCACTTTTGCACATCATTAGGTTTGGGCACATCTTTAGGTCTATTCTTTTTCTTTGCATTTCTTCCACGCGGTACAGGATTGTGTAAACCGCTATGGTTTCTTGATATTGTTACTTCACCATTTTCGCATGGTTCTATTAAATCCCAGATGAAATTTCTTATTTTTTCATCGCCTTTGTAGTGCCGTAGACAAAAAAGCACCTAAAAAAATATAAATTGTTTATTTTTTTTAGGAATTTTCAAGTAGAGAAATATACATAAAACTTAATGAATTTATCAGAAAAAAAGAAATGTTGAACTCAGTGAAAGTCTAAAACTTTCTCGGTATTAGCATGGCAATTCATCATTAGAAATTGAGAACTTTCAGAAATACTACAGGTCTAATGCCCGAATACTCAAACGAGTTTCAAGTATTTAGGGGTGTCCTAAATATTCAAGATCTCCTATCCTATTTAAGTATACACTTAAATGTCTATTTAATCGCCACTTAAGATAAATAGCCTTTCAGTATTCGGGCGTAAGTCTACTTAATCCAGAAAAATATTCAGAAATTCACATACTATGACGCGAGCACAGTCTTCAATAACTGGAATGGTCCAGCCTTTCCTCAATTGATTTTTCTCAACAATTTCTTCCCAGCGTGCCCACCTGTGATAAACAAAGAAAAAAACATTGAAAATGATACATGAAAAAAGATTCATAATAAGTACTTCAATAATTAAAATAACTCACCCAAACGTCAACAGCCCTCTTTCAATTTTAAAGCATTCTGAACGTGTCCATGAACCATAAACAAGTTCTTCGTCAATTGGCACCCCTTCGTGACGTGGAATATAATCATCACTCGCATACTTTCTTCCCTTCTTTCCAAACTTATCTTTCTTCTTTTTACTCCTTAAGCTTATACCTAAAAGAACACAAACAATTTGTTACAGAGATTCATGTTCAAAAGTGATTAAGTATTGCTGTCAATTATTAATTTTGTGCAATATATTACAATTACCTTCTTCATCTTCATCAGAATCTGGAGTGACTTCCATATCCGACATTTCCATAGGTCCATCATCATGGCCATATCTTTTAATCATTGTTCTCTTTCTAGGTTCAGTAACTATGAGATCTTCGTCTTCTTTTTTCTCTGTGGTATCAATTTCAGCTTTCTTTGCCCATTTATTCCAAAAATCTGGGTCTCTAATGTCGATATCTGATCTTTGGTCAGTAGCTGCAAAACTAGCCTTTGAAAACGTGGAGCCCTTTTCAGATTCCATTTGAATAACGAGAGTTCTTCTAGCTAAAATCATTTCTATGTCTTCTTCACAAAATTTATCTCCCGCATTATCTTCATCCATAACGGCTCCATAAGCACCTTTTTTAAGTAAATCTTCTATTTCTTTTTTCGACAATTGTTTTAAACCAGTTTCTTTTCCTTGAGCGGTGTTCATACTTTGCAGTATAGCCTTATCGAGACCCAATTTCAGGGAAGCTTTATCAAACATCTCTCTCTCATAAGTGTTTCGACATATCAATCGATAGATCTTAACCATTTTCTGTTGCCCTATACGATGGCAACGAGCCTGTGCTTGTAAATCGTTTTGTGGATTCCAATCACTATCGTATATTATCACAGTATCAGCTGCAGTTAAATTTATTCCAAGACCACCAGCCTTTGTACAAAGTAAAAATACAAATCTGTCGGAATCTGGTTTAGAAAATCTATCAATTGCTTCTTGTCTCAAATTACCTCTAATGCGGCCATCAATTCGTTCAAAGGGGTATTTTCTAAAAAGTAAATAGTCTTCCAGTATATCTAAGCATCGAACCATCTGGCTAAATATTAATACGCGATGGCCACCTGCTTTAAGTTTTGGGAGTAATTTATCAACTAAAACCATCTTTCCAGAAGATTGAATTAGAGCTTTGTAATACGCTTCTTTGTCTTCACCATATGTTTGCTTGTAATCAAACTGAATTTGGTCTTCAGCACCATTTAATAAATACGGATGAATACAACACTTTCTTAATTCCATCATGGTATTCATCAGATTCGGAATATTGGCAGCTGACGTAGTTCCTTTCTGAAGAAAACTGAAATTTCTCTCAAGAATAGCACGATAATACTTTTTCTGGATATTTGTTAATTCTACCTCAATTATAGTTTCTTCTTTAGGAGCTAAAGTTTTTTCGACATCTTCTTTAAGTCTCCGTAACATCATTGGCTTCAAAAGAGCTTGTAACTTCACCACTTCTGATTCGGATTTTAATTGCCCAAACTCGTTCAAAAATGCGTCACTACTAGCAAATTGGGATGGTTCCAAAAAGTTCAACAAAGAAAACAATTCATTCACATTGTTTTGTAATGGAGTACCTGATAATAATACTCGGTGTTCTAAATGCAGCTGTCGTAATCCCTCCAAAAGTTTGCAATTACGATTTTTAAGTCTATGAGCTTCATCAATCACACAAATCCTCCAATTAAATGACTTAAGTTCTTGAAAATCGGTGACTATAATTTCGAAAGTAGTAATAAGTACGTTAAACTTTGTTATATCCTTGATGGGTTCATTATTTTCATTTTTATAGTAAAATTCATATTCTTGTATCATACTCTTACTCTGCTGTGAACCATGATAAACAATGACATTCATTTCCGTCCATCCTTCAAACTCTCTTTGCCAATTGGGAATCGTCGACAACGGAGCAATTATGAGAAATGGACCGCGGATGCCATACTCCCAAACAGAATTAACAAAGGTTAAACTCTGAATTGTTTTACCAAGACCCATTTCATCGGCTAATATACAATTACGATTATTATGCCAAGAGAATAACAACCAATTAAGTCCTTCGAGTTGATATGGCCTTAACGTGTTGCCACCCTTGTATAAAGGAGATTCTTTCAGCTGTACCCATTGATCGGCAGATGGCCTTTTTTTATACTTCCATTTATCTTTAGGAGGTATATCACTGAATATTTTGTATTGTTTGATCTTATCTACATCAACGTCTTCTTCCAGCTCCCACGTGCTATCTTCGTATTGTAAACTTTTCCATTTCACTAAATAATGTTTTACAACAGTATTGTTTGCTGGATCCTCATTTTCCGACATATCTAAAATCCTTTCTACCTCCACATAGTCAGGGTTAAAAGGTTCATCATCTAAAAGTTCAAAGATATTCATTTGCTGAGCTTGTTTTTGTTTGAAACGTTTAATTTTAGAAAATATTCTTTTATCGCCTTTATATAGTTCTTCCTCCGTTTTCCATTCACAATGCAGGTACGAAAAATTTCTGTATTTAACAAAAAATTCTTCAACATCAACTATTACTGGTTTTTTATCTTTCAATTCGCTTTCTATCGCTTTGTCTGTTTCACAAGATAAAACCGACTTTTGGACTTCAATATCATTTTCCGGTTCTGTTTTTACTATTTCTATAAGATCTTTTGAATCTTTTGTATCTTCACTGGCCAATGCAATATCAGCAGAAGGCGCTTCACTCGATTCGTCTAAATCTTTAGAAACAGAAGGTAAAGTTTCTGTGTTTTCCACTTTCGGTACTTCCTCAATAACGGGTGGTTCTATTTTCAATTCTCTTTTCCCCATACGAGCAGCAAGTACATGATGTACTATCATAGAATCTTCTTCAGTTGTGTTGACATAAATATAATTTGGTTTAGGAGTACCATCGGGTTTAATAACGTCTTTGGTTTCGGTATTAATTTCTTCATGTTTTGTCGTTTGATTCTCTTTCTCGATTTTAGGCGTAGATACTGTAAATTCCTCGTCAGATAAACGCAACATAACATCATCAGTATATTTTTTTCGTTGAGTATTTCTAGCTGAACGTCTTTTCAAACTATCATCTTCTGGTGGTGGTGACGGCGGAGGTGTCGACATCATATCATCTGGTTCACCATCAGAATCAGGTACAATACCTCCACGTTTTTTTCTTCGTCCACCAATAGGTTTCTTTAACATAAATTTTTTACAACTTCCACCAGCAGATCTCTTTTTTCCTCTTTTTCTAGGATTTAATAAATCAATATCATCATCTCTCTCTTCGTTTTCTCTTTTCGAATCAGCTTCTTCCAAAAGATCTTTAATAGCTATCTTCGAAACTGGAATATCATCAAAATCTGTCACGTTTGAATCGTCCAACGAATGCTCAGATACCTTTGTAGCGTCACCAATACTGCTGTTGGTTAGTGACATATCAACCTTGAAGTCTTTACTTTCATTTTCCATAAAATCGTAAGCGGTAGTTGTATCAGCTTGTATTTCAGAAATGTCTTTTTTAGAGGTTCTTTTCCGTCTTGGTGCGTTGGGATCTTTTGGCTCTCGCTTTTTGCGTTCTTTGACAGGCTTATCCCCATTATTTTTCGTTTCTTTTGGAACACGTGGTTTCCGTTCTTTATTTTTTCTTGGTCCTCTTTGTTTCCTAACTTTTCCTCCATTTAACTCGTCCACAGACATAGCACTGCTGTCTAAATTTGTTATATCTTCTCCCAATTCTAAATCTAGTTCAGAAGTACTTTGTATCCCTGTACCAGCAGTAACACAGTCTTCAGAAACAGGTAACTGATCCAAAGGCTGGATGATATTTTTATCTTTCTTTGCTCTTGGTTTCCGAGGTTTTGATGGTCCTTTCCCGCGTCCTCTTCCGGTAGTGCTTGTAACTTGAGGGCTTTCTACCATCTTCGAACCATAAACTGGATTTTGAAGAATGCAATTATTTCCTCCACTACACTTGTCGTTTGTCTCGTGTTGTTGCAATAACGCTAATCTCTCTTGTAAACATCTTACTTTTTCTTGATTTTCACTAGAAGCAGGTAAACAATAAATTTCTTGAATTTGTTGCTGTAAAGCTAATCTTTCTTGTTGATGCGAAGTAGCATACATATTCGGAACATTAGGATGCGGTATTGGTGCAGATCCCATCATTATCATATTAGGATTTATATTGTGAGGCATATTTGGAATAATAGGGGTTTGATTGCTTGCTGGCATTCCAGAGAGCATGTTTTGAACATTGACAGGCATTCCAATAGGCACAGGTCCGCTCGGCACATTAGGTCCAACATTGGTTTGACTCACTGGTACATTAGCAGGAACAGAAGTCACATTAGAAGGAATATTGACTGATATAGGAGGTGGTATTGCCGCTGGCATACAATTTAAAGGTACACTGGATGTAACAGTACTTGCAAGATGCTGAAGTTTATTTCCAGTCGGTAAATTCAGTGGATTTGTTTGTTGTAAAATAGGACCTTGGTAAGGTGGAGTATGTGGTATATTCATTAGCGAAGATGGTGCATTTGACGACTGATTTGGTGAAATACCTTGAGGTACCACATTAGATGTTGGCACATTAGGACTTTGAACATTGTTTGGAAAAGATTGATTTCTAGTCGTACTTACAGCATTTAAATTTTCATATTGATTTATTGCAGATGGTTGACTTATTGCCAAATTAGGCTGCTCAACTTTTGGTACAGTATTTATTATTGACGGAGTTATAGCAAGTCCATCATGTGTGTCTTGATGATTGGTATTGTCTGATTTATCATTTTCCAAAGTAGTGCTTTTTTCCAAGTTATCCTCATTTTTAGTAACTACTAGATCAGATACTGGTATTATTGGTGGTTGACTTTCTGCAGGTTTAGTTTCAATCTGATCAGAACTTTCTAATAACGTATTTGAATTCTGAACATTGTTTTGATTCGATGGCAAACTCGGCGGTACTACTGACGTTTCTCTAGATGTAATGTTGCCAATGCCTGGCGTAAATGCGCGAGGGACGTTATTCGTAGTATCAGTTAATCTGTCGTTCTCATTGTCTGTTGGATCGCTGCTTTTAGTTTCATTTACTCCAGGTGTAGGTAAGTTTTTCCCAAGATCCGATTTCATGGATGAATTGAGAGTAGCCGTTTCCTTAGTTTTAATAGTGTGTTCAGTATTATCTAGGGCCGTAGTATTATTATTAGGAGTGCCAGTAACGGTACTAATAGATGTGACTGTACTAACAGGCGTTCCCACTTTATTTTGTCCCCATGGTGACGGTGATGTGTTAACATGACTCACAGCTGGGGATGCAGGATTCCGTTGATACGAATATTCTGTGCCCGCAGGTACCACCATTTGTTCTAGGGCTTGTAAGGTATTTTGAGAACTAAAACTTGGAGGGCCTGCGGCCGCAACCGATGTCACAGGTGAAGGAACCAAATTCCTCGCTCCACTGTGAGGTGAAGCTATAGGGCCTTTAATAGGCGACATGACAGGTCTCGGAGATAACTGACTCTGCGCTTGTTGACGTGGAGATATCTGCGCTCTCGGAGACATTTGAGGTGAAAGTTGCGGAAATGGCGGTCGATACTGAGGACTGCCAGTTTCGATTCCAGATGGTTTAACAGTATTGTATTGATTAGAAACATTTACGTCAAGTGGATGTTGAATTTGATGTGTTTGGTAATTCATTGGTACCGAATGATGTCCAGATGGATAGGGCATTTGCGTAGGTACAGTGTGAGGAGCAACCGACGCAGGGGGCACTGGCGACTGGCGAGGCACGTGGTGTAAAGATGGAGCTCCGGCATGATGAAGGTGAACATTCGGATGGTTCTGTATTCCCGAACCAATGCCGCCAGGGTGATTCGGTAAACTTTGATGACTTTGATGCTGTGACAATGCTGTATGACTTTGTTGACCATGAGGTAGTCCATATTGGTGAGGATCGATTTGTTGATGATAGGTTGGATGTTGATTAATTCTTGATGCTCCTGGTGGATGCATTTGGGTATAGTTTGGGTAATTCTGAAACAAGACAAATAATAATGTTTTTAAAATTGGGCTCAAATTGACCAGTGGAAACTGGGGGAAACTCTACCAATGTTTTCCCTTCAAATAAAATTCACCTGTTGTTGTCCATAAAGTTGTTGAGTGGTCGGTTGAGGAAAATGAGGTTGTCTTGGGAGGTAAGGTCCCCCCTGTGATTGTAAACCTAATCCAGCAGCCTGAAAAAATTAAACAGTATAAACATAACTACTTTCTAAATTAACTTTAAAAAAGAGGAATGAGACATTATTTTCTGAGTTTACACAGGAAGAAAATAAACAATTTGAATATCTACCTGTTGTGGCGGATATTGATGCATTTTCTGTTGATGTTCATATGAATGTCTATAACTGGGTGCCACTGGCGCATATCTGTTTGATCCTGGTGGACCAGGCCATCCACCCATATCGCCAATCCCTGCAATTTGTTTAACGTTATCATTTCTTAAACCATAGATGTTACATATGATGTTGTATAGATGTTATGTAGTGTAGGCCTTTAATTCAAAAGAATTAAATGCCTACACTAATATATTATTCTTCTTTAAAAGAGTTTATCTTAGTCTAACCTGGTTGTTCAGGAACAGCATACATAGCATCAGGG
This sequence comes from Idaea straminata, assembly GCA_951213275.1. Classification (NCBI taxonomy): domain Eukaryota; kingdom Metazoa; phylum Arthropoda; class Insecta; order Lepidoptera; family Geometridae; genus Idaea; species Idaea straminata. The sequence goes on along the minus strand of OX577846.1, from coordinate 7,468,414 downwards.
GCTGGATGATATCCCGGATAATGTGATGGATGTACATGGTGTGGAGGATGTAGCGGTCCATGTGGTGGTTGGGGCATTCTAGGCCGAGGTGGGTATGCCCCATATTCATGATACTCTGGCCCTGGAGGACCACCGCCAGGAGTAGGTACAGCTTGTGGATTGTTGGTTATGCCACTGGGAGGTGCCCCAAATGGGGCTAGTTTTTGTATTGAACTTTCTTGAGCCACAGGATTCTGGCTATACTGTTGCCTATAGCTGAAATTAAAAAACACGATATAATGTACTTGTCTTCATTTAATTTTATGTATTTAAACTGATCTGTAAACAATCAAACTACCTATTATCTGCATTGTCTTTGTTTTCAGTCACCCCAGCTGCTGAGTTGCCAGGAAAATTGTCAGAACCACCGAGATCAGTAAGTCCTTCCAACATGCCGCTGCCATCATCACCAAATAAATTGTATGAGTCCATCACTCAATTAAGAGTGAATTTTATTAGTTATGATTTCCAAATAGTCCCATATCTTATTTACTAAACCCATGTTTATCTGAAAGTTAATAAGGATTGATAAGAAACTGTAGCTGGTAGACCACCATGGTCCACCACACTACAAAACTTTAAATTACAACAGTAAATAATTATAATAAGTTAAAAACAACATATTCAGTTAAAGTATTGCACCAGAAGTCATAACACCATCATTGTGCAATTTAGAACTATTATAAATTGTAAACAGCAAAGAAAGATAATCCAGAAAAAAGATATGATTTTCTCAAAAGGACATAATATAAGTGAACATAAGTCAGCATTTGTATTATGTTAAAGTTTCAGTTTAGCACAGAAAGAATGAGAGGTGTTTAACATGAACTATCTTTCTTGGCTACATGTGGTCACTCACACCCTTATCATTATTACCAATTCAGACAATTTTCAAAATTTATAGGTTTTAACTTAACAATCATATTTTGTTAACCCATACTTATATTATAAAGCTGAAGATTTTTGTTTGTTTGAACACGCTAATCTCAGGAACTACCGGTTCCAATTGAAAAATTATTTTTGTGTTACATAGTCCATTTATCAAGGAAGGCTATAAGCTACTTTTCATTTTATTATCCCACAGGATCGGGACTTACGGGGGTAAAACCACGGAGCGCAGCTAGTTGCTCATAATTTTCGTTTAACTATTCAAATAATATTCTTGTAATGTGTATTTTGTAATATGATTTTAAATTGCTTTATAAAAATGCATCTTACTAAGATGCTACAGTATTTAATTTAAGCTGGTAAACTAAGTATGGTCACAAAATGAAAAATATATTGGCATAGGTGCAAATTAATGTGCAAAGATAAAAATGAAAATAAATAAAAAATTATCTTTTTATTTATTTTCATTTTTATCTTTGAATGATTTGAGGTTAAGCCAGTGCCGAGTAGTACCTAGGACTTCTTCGAATTTTGTTATTATATAATTCTTCTAACTTTTTATTCAACTTCCCTAAAGAAAATTATACTCTTTTAAAAAACCATGGAGTTGTTTGCATTAACAAGAAAATTTCTATCACTTGAGTTTTGTGTTTACTTTATTTGCACAGGTTTTATTAAACTAAACTACATAAAACGTCAACAAAATTATTCAGTTTGATTCAAAATACTGTAGTTAGGTATTTATAATGGGATATTTACCATGTTTTTGTTTTTAATTTATGGTTATAATGGGATATTCACTATGTTTTTGTTTTTAATTTGTTAATTTGTGGATGTAGTAAGTTAGTAGCTAGGTACCGTAGCACCTTAGCAAAATGCATTTTTATAGAGCACTAGCTGTACCCTGCCACACTTCGCTGTGGCACATGTCGCGGATATGTGACTGATGCAAAAATTAGATAAAAACAATCCTTGATGCGGATTATATATCATTCTAAAATTTCACCTCGATTGGTGCAGAACTTTTTGAGTTTTTGAAGCATACACAAACCAACATAACATTTTTATATATATAGATTTAGAAAAGAGTAATCAATACACATTATAAGAATATTCTCCCAACAAATGAATAGAAATTATAAGTAATTCCATATTTCAACGCTACTTTCAAAATTCATTGTAAATGAGACTGGTACAACTATTTTTTTACATATAAGTTGAGTATAATAATATGTATTAGATAAATTCCTTATTTTTTAATTAGTTACAAGAATAAATTAAGGGCCGAGTCTACAGGTAAAAATTGAAAACTGAGCAAATTGTTGCTCTATCAAAGTGCAATTTTGTCTACCACTCCCGAATTTTTTTAACAATATCGATGCATTAACAAAGTAGTTATACCCAAACAGCCATAAAAAATAACATGTAAGTACAGTAAAATTGAGAATCTTATCCCTTATTTTAAGTCAACTAAAACAATTTATACATTTAATTTGTCAAATCATTTAGTAAAAACATTTACATGCAAGATCACAGGTAGGGCAGTCTTGAAGTAGGTTTCTTCTTTCTTCATTTTCATTGTTGAACATTGCATGTACAACTAAGGGGAAAAGCTATACGCTTATGAAATTTAGAACACATACAGCGATACAACTTTTCCCGTTTAGTTACCCAGCATTCTTGGATCGCCACCGCTCTTACTTGTTGTATGAATACTTGTCTATACCAATCATATTTAAGCTTGAGTAAGTATTTATTTATGTATGGCACAGGATTATGGAGTAGGTTGGTAATGTAAGTTAGCAGTTACTTAATTCCATAATATTTTTATTATTTGGAAGGAATCCCAAGTACTTGTTATTCACCTACCCATATACATTTCTGTCTACAGCTGTGAGAAAGTAAGTAGGTATAATTAAAACGAGGTAGAAAGGCAGATTGTTTAGTAGGTCGATATCAAATAATAGATGGCTCAGCTCTCTTATGAAAAACAAAGACGGTGCACTAAACTGAAACAGATTATTTACACGCTAACGCAAAAAATGTGCCGCATTCATTGTACTCTTTTCAGACAATTATCAGTATACACTCACCAAATAACGCCTCACAAAAGTAGTTCACAAAATGGATACCATACTCCAGATAACTCGGTCCACGCATAAGAATCTTTAGTACGATAACGATGTATTCCGAACTATCAATTATTGGAGAACACTTAGTATTTGACGCTGTAATGAGATTCAGTCCTATAACTTACAGCGTACCTTATTTCTCACAAAATTTTAAGAGATACGCAATCAAACTCCGTCCATTTTGTTTTACATTTCTTTCACTTCACCTTTTTTTTCCGCGCGGCGCGGTGCGGGTGCCGTGCATGTCGCTTGCTCGCCATCAGGGTTACGTTCCGTACCCGCGTCTTGTCAGTGTACTCATCTCTGAGTGTAGAGGCACGGTAATAAAAATAGGTATGTACCTACTTAACTTTAATGTAGGTACCTAATAATATCATTATTTTTGACCAACTTCAAATGAGGAGGTGTTCAATTAGACTTTCTTAATTGTTCGAGCAATAGACAGAAAAATAATCATCTAAAAAGGTTTATAAGGAAAAATTATAAACAGATTTACTTAGATGATTATTTTTCTATTGAAAAGGGAATAACTCAATGCTAGTTCCATTTTTTTCTGACTACCCAGAAGGCTTATGGCCTTATATAGGCTCTTAGGTCTAAAGAGTAGGCGGTCACTTTTAAAAACCGAAAGCAAGTGCTCCTTTCCTTAAACTTCAAACAAAGAATTGAAGGAAGAATTGTGTCGAATTGACGTAAGATGAGACGTCTAACGAAATCCACTGTGACTGCGTGCATCCAAAATACAGCCTACCATACTTTTATGAAAATAAATGAAAAATACATTTTAATTTAATAATGAGTTACAATAAGTAGTACTAACTACAGCTTAAAAAAACTTGAGAGGTGTCAAGGGACACCCGGATGGAACGAAGTTACTTTCGATTAATGAAGTAATTGTAATAAAATCAAAAAGTGTCGTTACAACTTTTGGTCTTAATTTTTTTCACAACGCGCGATAAGGAACTTCGTTTCAATATTATATTGAATGGAAAATAGACTGAAGCTTTCATTTTATAATTATTTTGGAAACTACACTATCCTTAATATTTTTACACACACATCATCTATAGAGAATAAAGTCGTCTTTTGTTTTTATCTTAGCCAATGGAACAGAAATTAAGTTGCAAGATTCCACCCGAACATATATACATACAATCATACATACACTGCAAGTTAAATAAAAGCTTTTAAAAAGAGGTGGCCTTTCCTTGTTCCTTGAAATAATCATCGGAAAAAAATCCTTCAATCAAGTTCTATGCCGAATAGAACCAGTTTCGTTGTATGGATTGCATGTCCTGATAATAAAGACTCAACTGACATTCTACTGATTGTAAACATTTTGTAAAATTACTTGGGTTCTATGGTTTTGGGTTACTTGGACTCAAGAAACTTAGAGAAATGGACTCAAATAATTGACATTCTCTAGTACATGGAGGTCAGTGACACGAATGTTTCACTCAAAGGTACGAAACGCGGTCTTATGTTGCCAGGCTACGAAAATTTGTTTAAACTTGCTACGCCATCTATCATTCATATTAAATACGAGTAATTCACGGCGTCGCGAGTAGGTGTCGTTGTGCTACAAAGCGATTGTATTGAGTATGACAAGGGTAAAATTGTGCCTTCTTTCACAATCCCATGATAAGTATGAAGGGTTTTTTGAATCAATGAATCATGGAAATGCAAGGCTTTTTACTAAACGGTACTCTTGCTTGACTAACAACATCTCTACTATTATAATTTATAAATGTAGGAGGCTCTTGGGATACTACTCTACACAGAAAATTAAAATAAAACATAATGTGTAAATTAATTTATACCTAGTTCATACATTTAATCATAATGTTATCAATTATCATCTTAATAATTATAAAAGTAATGGAAAGAAAGAGTTCAATCAAAGACATGTATCATGGCATGTCCAATTTCTATACTTTTTATAGCCTTGATTTAAGGTATCTTTGAACATATTAAAATTATTTTATCATTTGTTCACATTATGTTGTACAAATCCGTTTCAAAAATCTTGATAAAATACTCTTTCAAACATCATCGATTGTAGGTAACCAAAAAGCCATGTTCGTACAAGCAGACGCTAGCATCATAAATTTAGGATTAAATTGAACACATTGTATGGGTGCCGGGTGATCTCCACTCAATACGCAGACTTTGTAGCCGGTGTCAGCATTCCACACATGAACCCTGCCATCTGTAGATCCACTGAAGATGTATTGTGAGTCAGGACTGAATGATGCTTCTATAGGTATGCCTTTGTTGTTCAAGTGTCCTGTGAATGTTTGAAGTGGAGTGCCATGATAAGCATCTACTAATCTTATTATTGACCCGTTTGTACTAATTAGCATTGTTTTGCCATCACGGGAGAACTTTAGTCCGGTCCAATCACATTCTTTCTCTTGATTTAACTTGAATGTGACAAATGGGCCCTTGTCGAATGAACGTAAATCATATAATTTGATGCTTTCAGAATTGACCCCAGCTGCAAATATGAGTCCTTCGGGGTCGTAAGCTGCGACTGGCCGCCCAGACAGGTTCATCAGTCCTTGACAATTGGGCGAGCGTAGATCCCACAAACGCAGTGTTTTGTCGAGTGATCCTGAGAGGAATGTGTCTTCCACTGGCGAGAGGCAGAGAGTCACCACTTTCTTCGTATGTCCAGGAAAATATCTAATATACTTGTTATCATGGAGAGAGAGATACCGTATAGTATCATCTATTTTTGTTGAGCTGTGTATGGCTGTATTCTTAGCGTGAGTGAAATGTATTAGATCTACCCCATATTTTTTACTGTTGACTGTTATCATTTGTGTGCCCTTTTCGCAGTCATATATAACGATTTGATCATCCTCACTGCAAGATATCAACGTCTCTCCGCTCGGTGAGAAATCTATACTGTTGATTTTGTCAGTGTTTTCTCGAAACACTTTAGCGACTTTGAAACTTCGAACGACTTGATCGACTAGTTTCATCATTTGTGTTTCTGATGGAATTCTCTATTGTAGAAATCTTTGAGTATGTAAGTTTATTTTTCCAAATCTGCAAAACGCAAAACAACATTACAAGCACGCAAGCACAACAACCAACAACCATTCAATAAACGGGGTGATAAACTCAAAATTCTGCCGAAAAATGTAAATAATAATTTTTCTTCTATCTGCATACTGATACAATGATCTAGCGGGTAATTTTTTTATACCATGAATAAACTAGAATAATCAATTACCTAGGTCCTTATAAAATCAATAAATATTTAAAAATTAAGTAAGCCAAACATTTGCCAAATTCTGCCAAAAAGGCTGGAAACGCTTTCTGCTGGGCACACTGATTCGTTTTTACCAAAATCATTTTGACAGATTCATCAGCAGAGATAATGTTGGGTAAAAGTTTCAACTTAGACCTTTATGCGTAGACAGAGAACTGTCTACGCCTTTATGTTTTTTTTTTGACAGTTGTGTATTGTCGTCAACGTCAAAGTCAAAAGTCGCGAATTTGGGTCTGGATACCATAGAATTAAGCAGAAAATAGAACACTCAGTAAAATATTTTCAGCATCGTGCAGCAGAGTGGTGAACTGAACAGCTCTTCAGAGTTCAGTAACTTGCTTAATTTTCGATTACTTCAAAGGAAACACGTTATCTATCTGTACTGCATTTATAAAAATGAATCCCTATTTATTTTGTCATCGCATCACGCGTGTGCGGCTGGACCAATTTCGCTAAATTTTTTTTTGTTGTTTGTTTTTGTCAGGATAAGGTCCTTATGAAATATAAAAATTAAGAAAGTTGCACAGAAAGTTTTATGTCAGATATTCATTGATGGTGTACCAGGAACCGCCTTCTCATGATAGAAATCCTCAACGGATTAAGATAACGAATTGAAATTTAGGAAATCTCACGAAGTATCTCTTTGAAGTGACTGACGAAGTATAAATAATAGTTTAAAAAAACTAAAAAAACATGCTTTTATAGAAAATCCAACTAAAAATAGAAAATAAAATTTAATAAATTTTAATTGAGAATAGTGTAGGTAAATTAGAAATCAATGTATAATATTGTGAAAAAAATGCATGGGTGCGTGGGGTGCATAGTGTTAATAGTTATAACTGTTTTTTTCACAGATATTGGTAAAAAGATTTTCATTTTGATAATATCTTAAAAAGCGTCCCATGCTTCTTTGTTTTTTTTTTAGCTACACCAAAAAATCGGTTACCCCAATGACAGAGACAAAGATACTGTTTCATAGCTATCTCTTTTGGCTGGTGGGTGCCACTTCTAAGTTTTTTTATTTACTCAGACTATTCCTTGGTCGTTGTAATGTTTTAAATATTTTCAAATTAAATCTAAAAATTGTGAAAGTTGTACTTAAAAACATTGCGTAGTGGTGTTGCTGGTTTTTATCAAGGTTTTTATATAAGTACCTAAAACTACATAGTGACCGGTTCACCAATTGATTGGCGACATAAAGTTTGTAGTGACACTCAGACCGAAGGCAAAACAGCTGGCGGAGCTAACGTCGAGAAAGTTGAGTGAAAGATCGTTATTACGAGACCGACGAACTCAAAAAATCGCTCGGGTGTTATTAGTAAGTAGTTCACTAAAAAACGTATAATATTTTCTATCATTTGAAGCAAATTTATGTTGCTTTCAAAACCTATCTGATTAAAACTAGGTACCTATTTATTATGAGTAGGTACAACCTATATATCTTTAATATCAAAGTTCAATGAATTGGATACGATACGCGGCAGTTTATTACATCAAGCCAACACCTCTACAGGAGTATTGGAGGTGTAGAGTGCATTTTAAAATTGAAATTTTATGCATAGTTATAGGTATTATTGTTTAATATCTATAATTTTCATAGGCGTAGGTACATACCTGCCAACTTAAAGCTAAGTATTATAAATAGGTAAGAACATAATATAAATATTTAGGTAAGAATTCCTTGCACTTGATATTTTTTCAGAAACTGCAGATTAATAAAACATCAAATAATCGGTGAACATACAAAAAATATAATATATATATATATGCGATGAATTCAGAACCTCCTCCTTTTTTTAAGTTGGTTAAAAATATAACACAACTAGGACCGCTCTGTGGTTTCACCTGTGGAAATATTTGGGGAAAACTAGCCCATGCCCATGCCATTACTCTAAATCATTTAGTTTAAATTTGTACCAAGTTTGTTTGTGTAAAATAAACTGGTAGAATGGTACCATCCCATGGTACACATTTTGGAGATCAATTTCTATTTGAAAATATTTCCAAAATATTTCTGATAAAACTACAGAGGAGTATGAGTTTAAATCAAATAAAGGTCTATTGAATTGTCATACAATTTTTATATTGTTCCAGGATTTTTAACAATGTTACGTGGGATTAATAGAATTGTAAGTTTCAATTGGATCTTAATGATTTTGACCCACTCCTAAAAGTCCCAAACTTGTATGTTGAATGAATCAACATTTTCAAATTAACATAATAAGACCATTAAGAGACTAATAGCAACTAAACAAAAACAGTACATCCACAATATGAATTAATGTATTTCAATCACTGGCCATCAAAAAAATCTACCCATCTTCCTATTCACCAAAACTCTTATTACACAGTTTTGGTAAATATTAGCCTCCCTCCAAAACTAACCATACTCTTTCAGATCCAGGTCCCTTGCGATACTTTCCCATACCCAAGACAACATCAAGGACCTGCTCACATTGTAGTTTATAATTAAAAAAAACACCTATCTTATTAAATTGAATAAAATTATAAAGGGTCAGATGGGTCGATATTTTTGGTGTCTCCCGAAAAATATTCTTATTGTTACAACATCTTTTGTACTTATATCTATGTTTTTTTTTCTGAGTATAGTTTTTGTGTTTATTTGTATTGATAATGAGGTAGGTAAGTCTAAATTATTTAATTATTTGTTTCAGGTGAACCTTAAAGGATTTTTGCAACCAAACTTCACATCTCATTTACCAGTTTGCAACTACGCCATGGAGAAATCAAACAGGAACCTCTTAGAGCTGCCAAGTTTGCCAGTACCTAAACTTGAAGATACGCTTTATAAGTATCTCAGGACAGTGAAACCATTTCTGAGTGAGAATGAGTTTGTCAATACCACAAACTTAGTTAAGGAATTTACAGCTAAAAATGGTGTTGGCCAAAAACTACAAGTAAGTATGATACTCTGATAAATACTTTATATTGGTGTAAATGGGTATACTTTATCACTAAAGAAATAAAACATTTATTTTGAACAAATAGCCTGTTTGTAATAAATGTTTTAAATAGCGAGACGAGTTGGACTTGCAGCACGCACAAGAACTGAACTTAGACATCGAACATTGAAAAAAGAGTAGGGCTTTTCCCCTTCAGTAGGATGGTATAGGCCTAATAATAAAATGTATAAACCCTTATTTAATTTCAGGGTTTACTAGAAGATAGAGCTAGTAAGAGAAAAAGTTGGCTTGAAGAATGGTGGTTAAACACTGCATACCTAGAGTACCGCGATCCGGTGGTCGTGTATTCGAGCCCTGGCTTAGTGTTTCCTTTGCGTGACTTCTCAAACCAAAATGAACAGTTAAGCTATGCCGCCAAGACGCTATTAGCGGCGATGGAATACAAATCTTTGATTGACAAGTAAGTAGCTGAATATACAGGTCTATATATATAACTAGCTGTTGCCCGCGACTTCGTTTGCGATGTGGTTTTGGGTTATATAGAATACCTAGCATTTTTCGGCATAGATACAATTTATCATTCGGTGTAAGTTATAAAACAAAATAGGTAGTTACATTGTTTTTAAACTATATTTTTAATTGATTTGGCGAAGGCACTTTACTTACTCATACTCCGAAAGTAGGTCTAAAGATGCCTGAAGAGCGTGTAGAAAGAAAAACTTTCAGCCCTAGGGAAAATCGCTTTCACTGACAGCTGTCATGTCAAATTATGGCTTCGCACGGCTCATCCATACTGCCAGAGTACTGACAGAGAGGTCATAATAGGTTTTTTCTTAGTAATCGAATTCAGGTAGATATATTTAGTTCAAGATATCTTATTTAATAAAATAAATGTAAAGGTGAAAATGGTCAAAGCGACGTATGACCATGCTGCGCCTCTGCCGGCGCCCTGTCAAGATGTTGCAGATGTGGCTTTATGCGACCGTGCGGTCAGTGTTGTTCCTTGAGTAAAAAAATACTGGCAGGAAATGCTTGCATTTTGAATGATTTTAATTAGTATTATCTTTTGTTATTTTATTATGTTTTTGTGTTAAGTTTAATCTGGTTTTTCATTTATGATTGTATATTTTGTGTAAATAACATTTTCTAGACAAACCGTGTTACAAAAACTGTAATTTAAATCTACGGACTTCGCGTCATTACTCAGTGTTGGATAAACTAATTAATAAAAATCACTTCGGTAAGTACCGACGTATTTGAGTATTGAAAACATATTGAAAACAAACAGCAAAAACAAAAAAATCTACATAATCTATAACCTCTTTGGTCCCAACCTTGTAAGAGGATCAGGTAGTATGGAGTCTCTCATTCACTCTCGTTATTAGGAAGAATTTTATGTTTATTCGTAATGAAAAGCACAGTGTTTACCTCGGGTTTGTTTTGTTTACCCAAGGTGTGAAAGTCACTCATTTAGTCCCTCGAAGTATTAGCGCCCTCGCTACGCTCGGGCGCCAAACTCCGTCTCGGGACTCAATGAGTGACTTTCACACCTTGGGTAACAATGTACTATTTTTGTTAATTTTTCACAAATAAAACATAATACACAACAATATGATAAGCTAAAACTAAGTCCAATTTCTATTCGCACAAAATTTTCAATGACTTTGTCTTCCTAGTTATCTTTAGATTTTTGTAAATTAGTTTTTTTATTAGGTAGCTGGCAGGCCTACGTAATTTTGGGAAAAAATGATTTTTACAAATAACTACCTGTATATTTTTTAACCGACATCAAAAAAGGAGGAGGTTCTCAATTCGTCACGTATATATTTATTTTTTTATGTATGCTCGCTGATTACTCGTAAACTCTTGGAGCGATTTGGAAAATTCTTTTTTTGTTTTTACTATTTAAGGTTTCCGCTACTTGAACTAATTCAAACTTTAGCAGGAGAAAAGCGCGATAGAAGTGTACCATCGGAGGTCTTCGGTAAAGGAGATCGGTAATATTATGTAGTAGTACCTCTTTGTACTAACCTCATTTTCAGTTTCACGTAGGTAGTATTAAATGCAAACTATTTGGTTTTATGACAGCTGTCATCTTGAGCGGAGGCATGTACTGCAGCCCTACCATGACTTTTTGAAGAACTCGAAAAAAAGAAACACTTTTTCGATCACTCTCTTGTCCGTTTGTCTGTCAGTGTGTCACTACCGATATTCTCAGAGACGGGTGGACCTAGTAAGTTGATTTTTAGGAAGTTTCATAGTAAATACTCAATATATTATGTTTAATCGAATACGTAAAAAACCCGTGGTAAGGGTACTGTTCCCTTCTGACGTTCGATTACGTTTTACCACGGAAAAATGTTTCGATTTCACATTTTTTAAATGTTTTTTTATCAAATATCTTAATTATTGTATTAAACTCAAATTGAAACATACCCTAAATGTTAATCTGATATTTCCTGAACATATTTGTGTGGACCTTGTCGAAATCTGTTCTGTAGTTTATGAGATTACCTGGTTCAAACAAACAAACAGACAGACAAACAGACAAACAGACAAACAGACAAACAGACAAAAATTCTAAAAACCACCCTATCGTGTTCAGCTAACGATTTAAAGACGACCTGTGTATTTTTTTTCTGGATATCTTACAATTACAGATTTTTTGATGTCTACAGATTTATTATATGTATAGAAGACAATGTATGCCTTATCCAAGATAGTAGAGAGACTGTTTCAAATTAATACAGTGTCCATCCAACCATAAAATTTAGGAAGTATGAAGACTTTGTCTTTACTAGCGATCCGCCCCGGCTTTTCACGGCTATAATTTTGCATGTATTATACATACAAACCTTCCTCTTGAATCACTGTATCTATTAAAACCGCATCAATATCCGTTGCGTAGTTTTAAAGATCTAAGCATACAAAGGGACAGACAGCGGGTAGCGACTTTGTTTCATACTATGTAGTGATAAATCCTTAAGCCTGCAGGTCTAATAACAACTTGTGCCGAACTTCTTCAATCCATTGTTAACTCAATTATTATTACTATTATTCTTTACAGTGATAAAATTCCTTTAGAAATGATGGGGAAGAGTCCATTGGATATGTCTCAATACAAGAAAATATTCGGGACCTGCAGACTACCAATAAAAAACCGTGACGCTTTGTCTTATAATAGCAAAAGCAAATATGTGACTGTAATGCATAATAATCATGTAAGTAAGTGTAATTTAATGATAACTGTGCGCCTCGTGACTTTACAGACTTTTTCAGATTTCAATCTGATGTTAGGAACGTCCCGTTTTTCCTCTAGGAAACTAAAAAAAATATATATTCTGTGAGAATTTAAAAAAATCATTTCTAAGCGTTCACAAGCGAATAAAGTCGCATCTATGTGCAAAAGTAAGTACAATTGCACTTTTACTTTCAGATATTCCATTTAGACCTTTGGGGTGAAGACGATGTAATGTTAAACGAGAATCAAATTGTTCAACAACTTCAGAAGATCATCGATAAATCAAAGAATAAAGTAAACAATTCTATTGGAATTCTTACATCTGAAAATCGCGACAACTGGGCGAAAGCTTACGAAATACTTGTTAAAGGTACTTAAGCTTTGGAAAATACACGTGCGTTACTCTGGTAGAACTGCCATAAACATTCGACGCCTGACACGGCTATGCCTTATTTATTATTTAAATAATATAATATTCATTTAGTCTTTAAAAGAGATAGGTGTAGGTTCGTCTTACCTATGGGAAACAAATCGAAGTATTGTCGAATCAAAGTCTATTCCACTTACACTTACTTACAAAGGGCAGGTGCTAATAAAGCTACCAAAATCGACCTTTATTTTAAGCAACTCTAAGTAATCAAATACTCTTTTTTTGTTTTTGGATATAAAAATAGTTAACGTTTGTTTCTAAAAATGAATCAAATGATAGGTTTTGACCTCTAGGAACTATATTTGTGGATAATAATAATAATATAACAGTTAGCACGCAGCACGCTACATCTTTGAGAGCGGGGGCTAAGGTAATGTGAATACCTACACACGGTACTGGAAGAGCGCCTTAAAGCACCTCCTATACTTTTCTCCTTTGAGAATTTGAGAAAATAATACCCAAGAGCATAAACATCATAAAATTCTTTCAAATAGTTAAGTTTTTTCTCGCTAATACCAACATTATTATTTTTATTACAAGTCAAAAGGGCGACAAATTGCCAAAATGATGATTTTAAAGACGACAATTGGGCGGCAAATTGCCGACATGGTTATTCTTGTGGCGTCAAAGAGGCGGCAAATTGCCAAAATTATGATTTTAATGACGACAATTGGGCGGCAAATTGCCGACATGGTTATTCTTGTGGCGTCAAAGAGGCGGCAAATTGCCAAAATTATGATTTTAATGACGACAAATGGGCGGTATTTTGCCAACATTATTATTTTTATGACGTCAAAGGGGCGGCAAATTTTGACTCAGCCCCGAGCGACAGAGACCCACGCTACGCCAGTACTTCAGTTTGTTAATACCTGTTGAATAAGCTTAACCACTATTCATCCTTCGATTAAGCACAGTTATTGACTACTGGAAACCGATTTGTAGGTAGAATAGGCAAATTAAATATAAGGGAATTTATGGGAACCCGTACTAAATTTAGTCAAGTCTCAAGCCCAGCAAACAACGTCTTCAAGACCTCGGGTCTCAGGGCTATTTCGATAACACAAGCTAAGTTGCTTAGATGGCAATGCAATGTAATTGAATTGTTTTTTGATTTTAGATAGCTTAAATAAGCAATCACTTCAAGACATAGAGAAGAGTCTCGCGATACTGTGTTTGGACGCACCAGTAGACTTGAAGAGGTACACAAACGACGATGCTCGAAGGAACGTCGCAGCCGCCCAAACTATACACGGCGGTGGTTCACCTAGCAATGGTGGAAACCGATGGTTCGACAAAACTATTCAGGTTTGTATTATTAAACATGGTAATTTTTATTTTAAAGTATGTTGTTAAGAAACGGTTATATAATAAAAATGCGCAAAATAAAAAAACATGCATTTTTTCGGTTTTTTTTTTGCATTAAATTCCGTTATAATTGTTGCACGCATGAGGGAAAATATCCTCCGTCTTCAAAGAGACAGACAGACGGATAAGAAAGTGATCTTATAAGGGTTGCTTTTTAGGTACGGAACCCTAAAAAAACACAGATAACTCTCTATATAAGTTGTTGTTGTTTCTAAAAGTTACAGCTAATAACTTCACTGCAACGGAAATAAAAATAGGCGTTGACCAATGAGCGTGGTTTAATGTTTGCGAGCAATAAGTCATACAGTCTGCAACTTTGTATCTGTCAAATTTGATTTTCTGAAGGATTGTGGGCATGCATGTTATGTTTAGGAGCATTTACTATGTATCTCAAAACCTTCGTTTGGAATCTCTGTAATTAGTTATTAGCTCTGTAATTAGAATTTATTAGAAAAAACACACGACATATCGCATGCTGAGAATTAAAGTGACCTAATTCAAAAATCCGAGAAATAATGACTTAAAAACGAACATTCTTTCAGCTGACGAAAACAGAAATGTCGATATTTGGTTAGAACTGGAAGATTATTTAGATATGATATTGCTAAAGATACAGGTATTATAATGATTAAGATTCTCATTTTCAAACACATTTTCCTCGATTCCCAAAAGTTGTGAATTTTGGATTGAGTCACTTTCATTCGCATTTTGACGACCCAGTTGGTACAATGGTCACCATGCCGGACTGCTAAGCACAGGGTTGCGGGTTCGATTCCCGCCACAGACAAGTATTTATGCTTAGATATTTGTCTGTGGTCTGGTTGTTTCCGTGTATTATATGTATATATTTACGAAAGAAAAGTATATAAGTAGTATATCCGTTGTCTAGCACCCATAACACAAGTCTAGTTACTTAGCTTGGGGCTAGATGGCGATGTGTGGAATGTCCTGCAATATTTATTTATTATTTATTCTCAGCCTGCGAATTATTACACAATACGAAACAATCAGAGATAGAGTCGAAATTGTTTGTTTCAAGGTAAAATAATATTATTTACTTACAGTTCATTGTCGGTGCAGATGGGATTACTGGTCTGACGTACGAACACTCGCCCGCTGAAGGCCAACCTATCGCTGTTATGACGGATTATATCATAAAATATATGTAAGTATAGTAAGTAGGTAGATAAAGGTCTCTCTAAAAAAAGGAATCATATACTTTTTATATGTTTTGTGGTAGACTGAATAGTAAAAGAAGTAAAAAATTACTTATCTCAATCGGTTAAATGATCTTCCAGTAATCAGTGAATATAAATAAAAAAATGCAATGAATTGATAGCCTCCTCCTTTTTAAGGTCGGTTAAAAATGTTCTTCATGTCATTGCAGTGATCAAAATAAAGCTAGCAGTGCAACATCATCGGCAACACCTAAAGAGCCTGTCTTATTGAAATTCAACGTTAACAACGAAGTATCTGGCCTAATAAAGAATGCATCGGACAACTTAGACAAGTACGTACTTACTTATTCATTAGAGGTAATTTAAATCTATAAAATGCTTTGTCCTGAATGACTGACTGACGGAGCAACGCACAACCTAAACCGCTAATCGTAGAGATCAGAAACTTGGAAGGTGTGTTCTTTGTATGATGTAGGTATCCGATAAGAAAGGATTTTCAGAAATTCTTCCCCTTAAGGGGAGAAAAAGTGGGGCAAAGTTTGTATGGGACAACGTGATTCCTTCGACTTCTACGCGGACGAAGTCGCGAGCAAAAACTAGCAAAAGTATAATTAACTAGTATAAACTCAATAAACAAATAACAAAAAATCAATGACCTCTAATTCCAAGAGACAGCTGATTTTCAAGCCGAAAATAAGTTGATTAATTTTACAATTCTTAGAAAAAAAGTTTTTTTCTAGACGTTTAGAACACCCTTCCTTCGTATGGCAATTCTACATCAAAACGCATTGTATAGTATGAGAATGAGCAAATCAAACAATAGTAAGTAGAAGATAATAAACCAGAAGAGATTTTAAAGCTGGCGCGATGTGGAAGACTCTCAAAGCCTAAATGATTATGACGATTTTACTAAAATAAGTCATCTGTTTCAGGCTAGTCGACAATCTAGAGCTGAACTGTTTCCAGTACGATCGTTACGGTAAAAACTTCATCAAGTCACATAAACTTAGTCCTGACAGTTATTTGCAAATGGCAATGCAGTACGCATTTTTCAGGTACGTGATAAATAATATACGTGGCAATTTATAAATTAATAGAGAAAACAGCTCAGTACCATAGGAAATAACTTCTTGCTAATATGAGCCTAATATATTATTGCTAATCAATCATCAGCATAATCTATTTATGCTGCTAGTTTTAATGGAGATGACAAGTCAAACAAAAAGTTTGTAGATTATTTGCGGTGCATGGGTCGCGCAAAACCACACCTGCGGGAACACCTCACGTTTTGTTACCTCCTATGAAACATAGGAATTCAGTGGTATGGACATGTTATATTTATAAAATTCATGAAAACTGAAAATCTACAGTAGGTTCTAAAACTAACCCCAGTAGTATGTAATTCTGTAGGAATATTAACTGAGCCGCCATAACACCCTGTACTAATAATGGCGCGTGATTTTGTCTGTAAACATGCTACTTTAATTTGTGTGGCATTTGCATGGCGAGCGTCTTCTAAGCAATACAATAACACAAATCAAATCCATTGAATAAATCTGCATGTTTACTTACTCACTTATAAAACCTCTTAGGCTTAATTTACACCGCCGCGGAATGGAACGGAATGGAAGCGTCAATTTCGCTTCATGACGCAGGAATTCGCTGGAATGCTCGACCATTCCCGCGAATTCCGGAGTACGCAAGAAGGACGTTCCGTTGTTACTGTGACCGACCTGCGAACGACTTCCTCCGTTCGTGCCACTTCCCGCGGATTCTACAGACGCCACCGGAGAGTTCTCGAGAATGCGCGAGGATTCCGCGGAAGACGCGTGTTCAATTTTTTAAATTTGTGTGTTAGACACTTGATATAAAGTTCATTATGCTATTATAATTTCGTTGCAAAAAGTCGCTTACGTTCCATTCCGCGGCGGTGTAAATTGAGCCTTATAGTCTGAGCTTATAGTATATTCCCATTGATCAATGTTTTTTTTATGATAGACTTCACAAAACACCCGGAGCCCATTACGAATCAGCCGCTACGCGGATGTACGCCGGTGGCCGGACTGAAACTATACGATCTTGTTCGATCGAATCCATTGACTTCGCTAAAACTATGCTCAATTCATCGAGTACTAATAAAGATAAACTATTGTCGCTACAGAAAGCTATTAAAGGACACAAAGATTATACAGTTCAGGTAATAATTTTTTTAATGCTTAATTTAAGAAAATACCATTTTTGAACGCTAGGGAGCGGAGGGATATGTAGCTTGAATGTTTGATATGATTGCTTGGCGCCGACATATTAGGAGAGCCGACCCTGCCTAAAGTGGAAACAAATAAATATTTTTTTCTTGGAAAATATTGAGGTGATTATTTTTTTTAAAAAGGGGAATCTCAATGGAACTTCTTAGCGTTCGAACTTGGTGGCCTACTCTTATTGTCTTAGATTTTATACAATCATGGTATACAATATTCAATTTCTAAATAATTATCTTTTTTATTTAACTAGGCTCTGCAAGGTTTCGGAGTGGATCGCCATCTGCTTGGTTTGAAATTGATAGCCCTAGAAAATGGAATCGAACTACCTAAACTATATTCGGACCCTGGATATACTAGAAGCGCGCATATGAGAATATCAACCAGTCAAGTACGTTAAAAGTGCCACGTACTCACTGTTTTGAGACATTTTTAAGGAAAGTTTCCAATCCCGGTGTCGCTTGAAACCTGAATCCTGACATATAATAGTACCTCCCGGTTTTACCCACGTAAGCACTAACGTAAGCACAGTTTCATCGCAATAGGTGCAGTAGTTTATCCGTAACAAACATTCTCACACACTCACTGTCAAACTTTCGCATTTATAATATTAGTAACTAGATTTCACCCGCGACTTCGTCCGCGTGAGGGTTAAAGTTTCCAAAATCCTGTTAGCGGATGCTTACGTTATAATAGCTATCGGTGCGTTAAGCCCGATCCTTATATTGACTTGAACTGTGCGTTGATATATCATAAAGTGGATCTTGGTCTCCGAAACAAGTCTTCAATCGCTACCTGTCCTGTATTTCTTGCTAATTGATGACTTGAAGTTCGCGCTACTGTATCCTTCGGAATCCTTCCAGTGATGCTTGGGTCATCCCACCGGCCTTCGACCAGCTAGGCGACACATACATGCTTTCTTGACAGTTCAGTCGATATATCAGTCCAGTCATTTTATATTTGTAGATGACTTAAAGTATACCTAAATATAGATAGACATAAACTGATTGCAGGTAGCATGTAAATGCGACGGCTTCATGTGCTACGGGCCGCTAGTCGCCGATGGATACGCCACGTGCTACAACCCCCGCGACAACGACGTCAACTTCGCAACGTCAGCATTTAACTCAAATCAAGACTCTAGCACAGATCAATACAGGAAAGCATTAGAAGATTCTCTTCAAGATATGCATGATTTACTACTTGCCAATACTAAGTCCAAATTGTAAATGCGTACGCTTGCGGTTGCGTGCATGGTGGGGCTGTCATAATAATATACCATGAATTTATTCAAAATGAGAAGAAATTGAAAAGACTGGAGTCAATCTTCCAAAACGCCTATCTTCATTTACCTATGTGATATAGCTATATTTATGAATGTATTTACTTGTTTTCTTTTAACAAAGAAAATAGCTTCCTATAGTATTGTGTCTTTTAAGTGTTATAAGTTAAGGTGGTGGTGCTTTTTATAACATTATAGCTATATTGTGATAGTTTTATACCTATTTTCCTATTAAAATTTCTTATCTAAATAAGATCACTTTCATTTTGTAATATTATTATACCTTTGTTTCTTCCACATTACTACCGAGCTATTAGGTGAAAATTCAATTATACGAGAGAACTAGGTACTCTTTTTCTATTGTGTTTCCAAATCTTCTCGCAAAATTTCATATTAATTTAGACTAGAATATCTAAATTACAAGCGATCTACATCTCGGGGCTGTTGCGTTGTCTGATTGTATGTCGGTCCGTCGATGGTTCTAATCCAAGATTGGTACAGATATTTGGTCTAGTGTCGTCACGCGGTTCCATGTGTGTAAATCTGTAGGTAAACTTGCAGTTTTGATTTTTTATAGTCAGGACGCGACGCGACCGCTACCGCGCCACTGTCAAAGTAGCATGTTTCATTATTTAATATAACAACACACACAGAATCGCGCGCAATCAAGAGTTGTAATATTTATACCTATCATCTACTGTTGTAATTACGCTTCTTTTAAGTACATACCTTTATTCCATTTAAATATAAATATTTACAGTAAATATCATATGCTATTTTCTTGTTCCATAATAAAATATGTACTTATCTTAATCACATTGGAATCTACAGCAAAGTGCAATAAGGTAGTTGACTAATATATAATAACTACGAAAGAAAAAGTCAACTACCTCAACTAGTACAGCAATCTAGAAAATTAATATGAGATTAATAAAATAAAATAATCATTTAAAAACGACACTTCACCATCATTATTAAATTATATCTCAACATTTTTAATTAGTGTCTAAGAATACTATAATTATTATTTAATAATATATTATAATTAATCTACATATTATAACCTTAACCTTATACATCCTTGATTTCGTGTGGAATGTACACTATACATAGTACTTACCGTATTTATGTCAAACAATATAATTTATGATAGTTAAAAATACTTAAATAAATATATCTTAACTTATAATGGTCTATAGAAAATCTATAAGGGTACATGTGCAGAATATGGAATGTTACAAATCAATTTCAATATTTCACAACTATTTTCACTTCATGTTTTTAGAAATTAAGAAAAACAACTTCAATAAATGCAAGAACAAGTTTTTTTTTAAAATAGTAAAATTAGCCCACTAGTGTGCGCCATTAGACAGAAGATAGATTCTGTTGTTTAGCGGAAAAAATAAAATTATAAACTAAATAATATTCAACATTCCTGGTTTTGCCCATGTACCCTTCGTATGATCTTGCCTAAGGTGTAGTGTTGGTGTAGTGTAGGTAAAGACATGGAATAGAGATAAGTGGAAATGGTAATTGTGCGGCGCATGCATAAACACCCTAGGATACTGTGTTTACATCAAAACTATAAAATCGCCGCGCCAATTCCCGATCCCGTGGTAATATCGGAAGAAAAAGTAGCTACCATGTTCTTGCACAGCTCCAGCTATTCACACATACCCACTTTCATCACAATCCATTCATTCGTTTTTGCGTGATGAGTAACACAAACATACACTTTAGTGGGATTTTTCCAAAGCTAATCCATCCACATACCACTTCCACCTATGGAAGTGTCGTTTCCATAATATGTAGAATTGTGTGTGCAGTGTAACATAGTGTAGGGTTAGCAGGCGCAGTTGTCTTTGGCAGCCGGCGGCGCGGCGAGCGGACGGCCCGGTGACGCGGGCTTGTGCTGTACCCCTGACTCTGCCGCGTTTAGGTCCAGTCGACCGTCTTGGATACTTTGGTAGATCTTCTTTGCTGTTTCCAAGAATGCTTCCTCTACATTTTGACCGCTGAAAGGTTAAATAAATGCCCACATTCACATTGCAGTTTTCTTAAAGTTTAATTTAACTTTAGTTGAGCAAGACCTGTTAAACTTCCATTAATAACAATACCTTAATAAAAGAATTCCATCGAATGGTTTGGAAGATTTGAGGGAATAAATAATATTACAAACAAACATACCAAGATAGGTGCAAAAAACAAAACCCTTTACTTGCAGTTGGGTAAAAAGATGCTATTATCTATGGATCCGCCATTAAAAAAAATGATATTGAGATTTATGCAGTTTGTAAACTATAATAGTAACTGAAGATAACAATGATACATACGTTTTAGCACTTGCTTCGACAAACATCAATCCATTTTCATCAGCAAATTGTTTGGCTTCTTCGTAAGTGACATCTCTCTGGCCATCTAAGTCTGACTTGTTACCAATCAAGAATATTACAGTGCTGGGGTTTGTCAGGTTGCGAGTATCCGTCAGCCAACTGCTAAGGTGATTGTAGGTAGACCTATATTTAGCAAAAACAGAAAAATTACAAATAGCTAGCTAATAACATCTGTAATAATACATCAAATTAGCGTGAGTGATGTTATTATTTGAAGTCTTTGTTACCTTCTTGTTATATCATAAACCATGAGAGCTCCAGCTGCCCCTCTGTAATATGAGCGTGTAACAGCTCTGAACCGCTCCTGCCCTGCCGTGTCCCAGATCTGGAGTTTTATCTTCTGACCCGCTACCTCTATGATACGTGTACCAAATTCAACACCAATTGTGTGAGGACAATCTGCCATAACTGTAAACAAAATAGTAAATATTCATTAGTTTTATGGAGACTAGCTGTTAGTAAATCCATCATTTTAATATATCCAAGTAGAAGCTTTGTACTTCAAGCTTTGTTGGGCTGTTGTACTTTTAATGGGTAAGTGTTTTAAATGGGAATGAACAGTTTTTACATATTTCTGAATCTCTTGAAATTCCAGCATGGTTGGCATCAACTTGTAGCTAATATAAAATAAATCTTAAATTGAAGAAACAAGTTTTTGAAATGAACAATTAGGTACTTACACTTTTTATCAGTGAACTGATGTAAGAGACAAGATTTCCCCACACCCATATCACCAATTATGATGTACTTAAAAATGTAGGAATAATTGTATGGTCCAGACGACATCTTGATATCTGAAAAAAAAATCAAAGTAGGTAGATAAGCAGCTAGGTAACTACCCAACTAAACAAAGGCTTTGTTGATAAGGTTTTGTTGGTCAAAATATCTAAATCAAATTAAATTAGGTTATAGATGACTACCTTAATTTTATCTATAGGTACCAGATTTCAGGCAAAATGAAAAAAAAACCAGTCGAGTTTGGAAGCTATTATTTGCAACGATAACAGTACCACACTTTCTATCTCTGGGAATTAATCAATGAGTCACTTTGAAATAGGTATGTATATCTAGAATAAGACTAGTAGGATAGCGAGGGTTTTACTTAAAAAATACACACTACAACTGTTTACTAAACCAAATTATTATAATAAAAAAAGCAAACAAAAGTAATGTTGCGACGTAGGTACTCTAGTTGGATCAATTAAACATCCTGTGCTTCCATGGCGAACACAAGACACAGCAGAACCTCGATTGAAACCGTCACCAAACCAAACTTAATAAATTGTACACATAAACATGCATTAGAAATAAATAACAAAACTAAATAAAACGTACTGAATTTACGAAATATGTATTTTTAGGGCGTAAGTTTTTTTTACAAAAATATGTTTTTCCTCGTTCGTTCGACCATAGAATCGCTCACATATATAGAGATACTCGTTGTGTTGCCAGGACATTTAGTCAAAAATATTTTATCTTTGGAAAATCCATTTGATATCTATAGTTTTAATGAAATCTTAACTTAGACTGACTCTAAACACCAAAAATATTTATATTAAATGTAGCATATTAATTCTAACAAAATAAAACTCTAACCCCTTTTTTGTTGTTTTATATAATTAGATACATATCTATATTTTTATATAGAAGTGTAAGTAATAAAATTTTAAGTATATATTCATATTAAACTTAAAATATTTTTTCTTTTCTTTTTCTTCTTTCTTTTCTTTTTCTTATCAATCAAATCGAGCAAAACTAACACCGTACCTTTTCCTGGTTCTCCGCCACCTGATTTTTCCACGTGATATTGGCCGAAATTGCACATCGTGTCAGCAGAAGGCCATAAAGAAGAAATTGAATTGAATTGTATTAAATGTAGCATCTGTATTTTTTTGTAGATTTGCTGGCGTTATTGGAGTGGATGAATTTAGTTATAAGTTACGAACATATTACGTCTTATCAGACGAAAATAATTTTTAAATTTAAACATGTCGTGAGGTCTCAATTCAACTGACCTACAATTTTATCCAAAGTTTGTAATGAGTTGCGGAATGTAAATTTCGCGAAATAATCAAAACCAATAGTGTGCCAAAAAGAAAATAGTAAAAAGTTATAAGGATGTTCCAATTGTAATTTTTTGGCAACACTAGCAACACGTCAATGCGAATCCACCCATCACACCTTGAATGACCGTCAACGTCACTGTCATTTTGACACGGTCGGTGTTTGGCAAAACCAAAATAAGGGTTTCCAGCTCTGCGTATTTTGTACCATTTTGGTAGAATTTTATAGTGATATAAAATTAAGTTGGTAGCTTCTATTAGTATAAACGGGGTAATTTATGCTACTTCGGTAAAACTTAAAAAAAATCTATAGATCTCACATTACACGCAATTATCGAAGGGCATTGAAATGTAATAAAGTGTATCGATGATAACGTAAGGACACTTCGACAACCTACAGTTTTTATCCGACCTTTTTTAAATAATTTTGAAACACTTGTCTTTCTTTTCTAAAAAAAAATGTTGTCTGTGAAGTTTGTTTACGGACGATAATTCGTGATATTGTCTTATGAAAGCAATGAAAAATTGTTTTTTTGTTTTCAATATTTTTTCAATATCCATTGTTGACATGACGTCACCGGAACGTGACAATGACGTCACACAATGGGAACGTGAAAATGACGTCACACAATGGGTACGCGACAATGACGTCACACAATATTACCATGACACTTTTTTGTGAATGTAGGTGTTCCATCAATTTACTAGATGGTATCACGTCAATAATCGGAATGAGGGTATAGCATATCGCGTTGATTACGTACACGTACACCAACTTGAACCCTCGAGCGTAGCTGATGGCCGTAGACGATGCGCTAAAAAGCCTTTAGACACTTTGGCATAGTAATTTAAAACGCTGCGGTGCATTTTGAGAACCATGCCAATCGATAGCGGGCATTATGGCGAACAAATAATGCCTTTGCACTAGACCGCTAAAGCGTCCCTAAAACGGGATTTTATCCAAACGTGGTATCCCATGATTTTGCAAAAATGCGAGGTGCATTTCAAGACTCATACCTATCGATAGAGGGCTTTACAGTGAACAAATAATGCCTTCACACCGAAAAGCTAAAGCGTCTCGGAAACGGAATATTTGTTAAACGAATCTCGTTTCTTGGTACCAATATCCCGTTTCCAAGACGCTTTAGAGGTTCGGTGTTAAGGCATTGTTTGTTTGCTGTAATGCCCTTTATCGGGTTTCGAAATGCACGGCGCATTTTAGGAAAATCATACGACAACATGTTTTGTTAAATATCCTTTTCCGAGACGCTTTAGAGGTTCGATGTGAAAACAAAATTTGTTCACTGTAGTGCCCTCTATCGATTGGCATGGGTCTCGAAATGCTAAATGCCCTTTATTTTGTAATTAGTTGATATTTGTCATTATAAGTTTGTCACACTGGCCTATTCATTAAATCCTGTCAGACAGTCATGTGATGTTTGTTTGTTTGATTTTTGTACCTAGACTAGTTTATGTGATTGTCTAGTAATCCGAAAGAATATTTTGGTTGAATTGTGCGAATATTCGTTCAGAATTTCCTATCTCTGTTAAAATAATGGCAGAGCAAAATCAAAACAAAAACCTCCAGAATGGTATGACGAATGGTCACAGTACTGAACCTGAAAACGAAAATGAAGAGGAAATATCGAACGAAGGTACTTTATTGGACCACTAGCTGCGCACACAGTTTTATTTCAACCACGTCTCGATCCCGTGGGAAATTTGGGATAAATAGAAACCGAAATAGAACTTTTTGACCTTTCCTTAAATATCTGTATTATATCTAAAGTACCTGGGTGACCAAGCTTTGCTCGGTTATTATTATTACCTTGCCCCAAAACTACATTTCATGAAAACTGTTGGCGCCGTTTCCGAGATTCTGATTATCTTTAAATATATAATTCTACTGTATGTGTGTATGTCACTGAACTTCTCCTAAACGGCTAGACCGATTTGAACTGAGATGATATGTACTATCATCTCACTGGATTTAAATGATTTTTTTGTATGCGCTTGGGTGGCGCCCTGGATAGTATAGATTCACAAATCAGCCAGGTTTTTTTTAAATGGCAAATACAAAGTTTGCCTGGACACCTAGTGTATATAATATACAAGCACTACTCATTTAAATATATAGGATACTAGCTGCGCCCCGCGGCTTCACTCGCGTAAAACTTTCTGCGCAACTTTCCAAATTTTTTCTTTCATAAGAACCTTCTGACAATAACAAATACAACAAAAAAAGAATTAACGAAATCGGTCCAGCCGTTTAGCCCTGATGCGATGACCAAGGGAAATAGGGATTCATTTTTATACATAGATAAATAGATTTTTATCACCTCCAATATCTCAATGTCTGGAAAATGGAAGACAATATTAATTTCTTCAGTGACCGTGAATTCAGTGTTTTTTCTATAATTATTCATACTAAAAAGAATATTAGTATAAACATCTTAAAGATATAGTTAGGTAGTAGGTTGGTACTTCTATACAAAATTTCTTATTCCAATGCCAGGTGTTTTACCAGTATTGATTGTCACCTTTCATTTCTCCTGTTTTAGAGTATGATGTCCTGGACTCAAAGCTAGATGAACTAAACTCTGCTCTTGACTACTTGGAACAAAAAAATGATGACATTCATGAAAGATTAAGGGAACTCCTGCAATCTAACAGAGATGTTCGGCAAGAACTTCAAAATGCAAAAAACACGGAACCTTCAGAAAACAATTCTTAAGAATGAGCTGTTATATTTATTATTGTTATATAAACTCAATTTTAATCTAAAGTTATTTATTATAAACACAGTACCCATTTTATTTTATTGTACTAAAATAATTTTACTTGTGTTCTGAATATTAAGATCATCAATAAGTTACTGGAGTTAGTGTAGTGTAGTATAATCTATGTTTATCTACATTGAATATGTTTCAAAATTATTTAGGTGTTGTGTCGATGATACTAATATGATTTTACAATGTAGTTGATTTGAGTGGGTCAGAAAGGGCAGTTCCCAGAACCTTTTACAAAAGAACAGGTGTTCCTGCTAAGTACATTCACACCCTCTGTAGCTATTAGAAAATGTTCTTAGAAAACCTTCTCTTATTTCTGAAATAATGAGAACTAAGAGAAGGGGTCCTAGATGTTTTCCTGTTGCTACAGCAGTAGTGGTTCTGCCCTTACTGATACACCACTCACCTAACTACCCTGTAGAGATATAATAATGCAGTAAATATAATTTCATATGTTTATTAGTCTACAACAAAACATCTATAGATAATTCTAGCAAATCCAAATAAATTATTTGTTTCTGAGTTGTGTTTTTTTCTTCTAGTGATGTTCCCTTTTCACAAATCGAAGACCACAATATCCACAAGAATGGTCACCTGGTTTATCCTGGAATAAAATATTTAATTCAGTATACATCCGTTCTGTTACAACACAAAATGTTAAAAATAGTTTGAGAAAACCAATTCCTTTTGAGATTTTTTTTAATTGAATTTTACTAGTTAATATTTACAAAAAAAATTAAAAGAAATTTATAACAATGATATATTTAGTTATGTAGTAAACATGAAAATTTAGTTTAACCCTATTTTATTTTAAGAGGTGTGATGTGCTTCAAAACAGTTGGCATTATGGGAATAACATCGTAATTAGTTTACCAGGTTGATGTAAATTCTAGGATGGCCTTCAGGTCCACTTCCTCCATCGCACCACACAACCCTCTCAGTTGTTTCCATCGGGGGCACTTCAGCAACCAATTTGACAGCCCAGTTGGGATTTACTTGTTTTGGAGAATTTATAAATCTAACAAGTCTATAATCGTTAGTGTCCCATTTCTGTAAACAAAAATGTTGACCTTCTCGTTTACTACCGATCGATGAACAGGCGCCCAAAAAAAAACAGGTACCATTACGTAAGTTACGCATAGGATTTCAATTTTATATTTAAGGTATATTTCAACGCATATGATTTTAGCGTTTCTTCATAAATGCAAATTGAAATTAATGACCATACTTGTCCTGTGTGCGTGACTCTATCCTCGACTTTATCACCGATATCGGCGATATTGCGCGACACAATCGGTAGGTTCCTGATCATCAAAGACTTGCTCATTTGAGGGATTCGAGCTAATAGTGAATTATTCATTTTGATTTATTAGCCTTAACTCGAGTTCACGATTCAATGATTTTTTTAGTTGAAAGTCACTATGTAACCAATAATTTGTTTGTGTTTTTACGAAAAAAAACGCAATTTGAACAAAATCAAAATTGCTCCCTGACTGACAACCTGAATTTGACAGACGTCAGCGATTTTCAATGTCAAAGTAGACAAAAACGTCAATGTCTGAAAAAAGTGTTTTTTTTTAATTTGCGGCAAACGTTGGAGTTTCTTGCTGCCAAGTGAAGGCAGAAGAAAAAAATCTTAATCGTTATGTAAACGTTGCTCATGTTGCTTAAGACTTTATAATTCAGGATTAATCACAAAAAATATAGGATTAGGATTTAAATTAATTAAAATGTGATGCAAGTCAACAGGATCCTCCCTCAGTTTGATCTATTCTTGTACTTCAGGGTAGGACTTAGTCTTAGACGAATTACTATTTATTAGCTAAACCCCGTGACTTATCTATCCGATCCCGTGGGTCTTTACGGTATTCTAAGACAAGTTTCATCACAATCGGTTCAGCCAGCTGTTTTTTAATAAGTAATTCTTCCTATATTATAAGTATAGATCGTAGAAGGGTATGGTATGGTAGGCAGATTTCTTTGTTACTATGGTCAAGGGATTCTTTTTTATTGTGAAGTAAGATGCAACGTAAATCCTTGTTTCATTGATTTCATTTATTTATTAATACTGCAGTAGCAAACAATTATTGGAATGCCTATAAAAAGTGATTATAAGATTAGTTACTTTTTGGTGAAACACAGACGACGAACTTTTGCTCGCCTTACAACCAGTGACGGCATCCCTATTGGTTGGTGAAATGATACCATATACCTTACATATAAATAAAACTTTCTACACGTTACATTGTTTGTGTGGAGCTGCCGCCAAGCATCCTTTC
Organism: Idaea straminata; assembly: GCA_951213275.1. Lineage (NCBI taxonomy): Eukaryota > Metazoa > Arthropoda > Insecta > Lepidoptera > Geometridae > Idaea > Idaea straminata. The sequence goes on along the minus strand of OX577846.1, from coordinate 7,439,873 downwards.
GTGGACGAAAGTCCATCGTCTGGTTTACCTCTAGACTACAAAACAACTAAGAGAGAAGAGTGAGTATATAATTCTGTATTGTGAACAAAGTTCAATATACAGTGAGATCATTAGGAAATTCGTTATCAGCTGCTTTCCCCGTCGACGAATCACTTGAACCGTACAACTCAGCCATGACGCCATTGTTTCTAAAACAATTATAAAAAATATTGATACAAAATGCATGAGAACTTCCTACTTTAAATCAAATACTCATCATGTAAGGGCTCTTACATGATCAGATCTGCCCTGTGTTTGGCAGTCCGGTGCAATTGTGACGATCTAGTTGGCACAATGGTCACCAGGTCGGACAGCCAAACAACACAGGGTTGCGGGTTCAATTCCCGCCTCAGACAAGTATTTATGCTTAGATATTTATCTGTGGTCTGGTTACAAAAGAAAAGTATATAAGTAGTATATCCGTTGTCTAGCACCCATAACACAAGTCTAGATACTTAACTTATGTTGTTACCATTAACACGATTCGCTTCCAGCGATAAGGCCGCCCTTTGTAACACTTAGACTTAAGCTTTGTTTCTTTTTATAGAGAATTTATCTATAGGTATTCCGCCCAAGTCTGTGCGCTGGCGCTACAAGAGTAATGCTTTGGTTTCATAATATGGATAATATTTTTACCTCCTGTTGTCACCATTGATATTTTCCCCATCACCAAAGAAGCTATCGGAATCGTCATTAAGTGATGTCTGGGAGTCTGTAAAGTTAACAAGGAATTCATCAAAATCGCACAATTCATGATATGATATAAGTACTTACAGGGTATCAGTAGTGACGGGTCCCTACAACCAGATTGCTGTCGGCTTACGGATTCAGGCATAGGTATCAGGGGACCGTCTTCCGTAAGGGGATCATTAGGGGGACGGTTAATCGTGAACCGTATTTTTCCTAACTTATCTATTTTAACACAAGTAAGAAATTAACAAATAATTCAGTAGAATTAAATCTCTTGCGTGTTTTTATCTATTGGTCCTTCAAGAAAATTTCACCCCTCGATAACGTATACCCACAAAAGTACTTATATTTGAAAACAACATAAACGTTAAGGTGCAGAGGTGTGCTTACGTCCGTCATAAGCTGTGGCAATCCTGCCACAGCTTATGAAATAGCGTAGAAATTATGTAGTTATCCAACAACATCATTTCTACGAAAAAAGTAGTAGTTACGCGATATTTTATGTAGCATTTAGCGTTATTGTGCGCCTAGTCTTGTAGTTTAGGTACCTGATGTGGTAAGGCGATGCGTGGTGAGATACTCCGCGGAGAGATACGGCGGCAGGTCGTCGGGCGCGTCGCCTGCCGCCCCCGCGCCGCCCCCCGCGCCCATCCCAGCACCGATTCCTCCCTCCGCACCGAGTGTCTCCACAACGGACAGCCACTGACCGTTGTGGCATCGGAACCGCTCCACCTGACAACAAATTACATATTATCATCTCTACTCATCATCTCAGCGATGTTCCCGGTTATATTATAAATGCGAAAGATTATTGTCAAGGGGAATGGAATCGGTTGCCTGCGTCTGTCTTTCCTGACGTGTACAATTTGGGGGTTTTCCAAGTCGCGAGTGAATAGGTATCTTCTAGGAAAGCGTGCTAAATCTTAGGCCGCACCTTCCCCTATCACCAGGCAGGTGTGATAGTGGTTAAACGCTGACTTATCCTATCACAATCAATATGTTAAAAATGACTCAACAAAATTTTATGTGTTAAGGGTGTAGTTCATAGCATGGAGAATGCATCGGTGAAGCAGGAAAACACAATATAATATTTTTAGTGTAACCAGTGTTTTTTTATATTAATAAAATGATATCATTATCTTTTTAATCGATGTAGTTTTATATATAGGACAGGTAAAAAAGGGGATAATTTTTCAAAATATTTATTTTAAAGTTTATAGCAATTAACTAACCTTGATCCTGGCAGCCCAATCGTTTTTCATTTGCGAAATGATATCAAGACAGCTATCACACATTTTTCTTATTTCAATATTTTTATCCTGCATCAAATCTATGAGATACGCCGGAGCTTCTGAAAACGTGTAGAAAGAAAACATTCAAAAGTAGGTAGGTAAATATCAAAATCTTCTTTATGGCCTTCTACTAACACGAAGTTGCAATTTTGGTCAAATCACGTGGAAAAATAAAGTGGCAGAGGACCAGGAAAAGGTACGGTGATAATCATCATAAATTATCATCATGATATGTCACCTCTAGCAAAACACCGTAGAATAAAGAAGTTTGTTTGCATATTGATTACTATAATAAACAATCTTGATAGTTCTATTTCTTTTACTTAGATTCGCTTACTTGTGGTAGATTGGTCATAGTTAAAAACCGAAACTGGTTTCGTGCAACTGGATTTTTTCTTCTTTGGTAACTGGTTACGAACCCCCGGTTTCTTATACGGCCGAAGGGTTATCAATCATCTGATAGTTTGGTTGCGTTTTCTGTGACAATTCTTCAATTCTCTTTAGTAAAAGGAAACTCTTCTTAGACAATTTAATAATCCAGAACGTTGCCGGTCACAAGAACGTTTACTTTATACTATTATTAGTATTCAAGCTTATGCTGAAGTTTAGGTAAAAGTGGTGAAATATGAGTAGTACCCGTGTTCGAGACGAGGTAGTCCGCGGCGGGCGGATGTGAGAGCATCTGTCGGAAAGCAAAGACGGTCTGCAGGACGTGTTCGTCGTCAGCCTGTCGCAGACGCAATAGTGAGACGAGTGCCGCGCCCCCACCTGCCGCCGCCAGTGCTGCGGCAGATCGCGCGTCGCCCATCACTGCGCCGGCTAGCACTACACCTTCGAGGGACAGCTCCGGATCGCGGCATCGCTCTGCACACACATCATATACCATACAACACAAACTTATAACGTTAAATTTATATTTTACGACATTGCAATCGGCGCCATCTAGCTCCAATAAAATAAATAAATAGGTTTATACCATGCCCAATCTAAAAAGCTTATTTTATTCACTGAAAACAGTGAATAAAAAGGCCTTTTAATCACTGTTTTGGTGTTTGTATATTCGACATTCATCTCAATGGTTATACGACCTCCTTGCGCAATAAATACTGTCTGTCTGTTTGTCTGTATGTCTGTATGTCTGTCTGTCTGTCGGTCGGTCCCACCACACGTTTTGTTTTCTTTTTCTCGTAGTTATGGTATAAAGTATAGTGTGCAACTCTTGAATAAAGTACGGATTTACATTGAGGGCCATGAATCACTCGCGTGGCTCAGGATTCTAACGCTCGTGATTCAATCATCTAGAATCACTCCCTACGGTCGTGATTCAGTTGTTAGAATCCTTAGCTTGCTCGTGATTCATCTATGGCCCTCGCTTTAAATCCATCCTTTATTCACTAGTTGCATAATATACTATTTTGTAATATATTATTATAGTAACCAACCAGACACAGAATATTTTTTTACTTTTCCTTCGTAAATACATACTTCTACATATACATAACAATATACACAGACAGCTATCTGTAGATCATATTTGTTTATTTCAATTGCCTATTATTTATGATATATCAGCAACCACAGAGATTTATTATAGGTCTGTCAGCAACCAATATATTTATTTAAAGTGGGAATGTTGCTAGTAGGAATGATAGTAAACCAATAAATAACGTGCAGTATTTGTAACTAAATATTATAGTAAACAAGCAGCGCTCTGCGGTTTCACCCGCGTAACTCCCGATCCCGTGGGAATATAAAATAGCCTTCCTCGACAAATGCACTATACAACACAAAAATAATTTTTCAATTCGAACCAGTAGTTCCTCTCTTCAGCTTTATAATATTAGTATAGATACCTGGGTCTAAAATGTTCATTATACAGGATATCAAGTTGTATCGCTCGACTACAGCCCAGATATCAATATTAGCGGTGGCGTCCAGTATGTTAGTGAGTGTACCGAGACACTCCACCAGGAAGTCGTCCGGCAGCCGCAGGCCACCGGGAGCGTCGTTATTTGTCACCGCACCAGCAATGTCACCTACGAATTCCTTCAAATAAAAATAGTTAAATTTAAATGTAGAAAACTTGTAATGTTATTAATGACAAGTCCGACTGGACTGGTTATAGAATTAATATAGAATAAATAGTTTTTAAGGTGCAAACTATGTCCTTGATTTGTGTAAGGTATTACAGATATTTCAATCAATATGGCGCGCGGTTCTATGTGTGCCATTGAGTCTATAAACTTGTAGCATTGATTTGTGTTGCTCAGCCAACATCAGTTGAATTGATATTTGATCTTATAAGTAAATGTATCTCACCACGAACAGCGGTTTAGTTTGTGCGTGATGCGACAAGTTTCTGACGAGCTTCATAAGCATCATGTTCTTGTATCGGAAGGCGCGGTCGAGTAGTTCACGCAGGCGTCCCTCCGACGTCACTTGCACAGCGGCGCGCTCGCACCACGCCAGGTTGATGCATAGAGCGAGCAGTACGTCTGTCGCACTGGCTGCGGCACCAGCGGTCGCACCGGTACCGCTCGTCTCAATGTTCACATTCAGGAGAAGCATATCTGTCAGCTGAAGGGTGGAACAAATCAATATAGAATCTATAAGTACTTTGTTACTATTGAATATGTATTTTACGTTGGCAAATAAAAATGTGCAGGCCCAAACTACCCATCTCGCGAAAGTAGGCTTTGTGCTATTGCATTGTTCTAGCTGAAGAGCGGTGTTGGCTTAGTGGTAGATTTCATGACTTTCATTCTGAAGGTCGTGGTTTCTAATCCCGGCCTACCGCGCACCAATGTATTTTTCTTAAGAAAAAATTATGTGCGCTAATTGACATTGCTCTTACGGTGAAGGAAAACATTGTGATGAAACCCGCGGCTTAGTAGGCTCCAAAAGTATTGACAAGTTCTCTCCCCTGGAAATGGTCAACTAAGCTGAGAGGGTAGTAAGTGCTGGACAAGCCTACTTCATCCTCACGCAAAAAAGGACCCAATTAAAAGGGTCTAATTGCGGAAAACAGCTAAAGTACAAGTACAAGTTATTCTAGCTGACTATATACCAAGTTTCCGAGAAGTAATAAATGCATTTACATAGAAACCTTTCTCAATAATGTTAATGGGATAGATCAAGCAATTATTTTACTTACCAATTTGACACAGTCCGATTGTGTGAACATTACTTTTACTCGGTCATCCATACTTAAGTGGTATAGTATTTTCATGGCAAGATTAATATGTTTGTCATCACCTACAACAAATTTTAAAATTGTAAAGTTTGATAATTCTGAGGTAACTTAGCTAACATTCTGATATTGTACTCACTTGTAAATTGAATTAACTTCGGGAGGAGACCAATTTTAACCATTTTATTACGTAGTTTAGTATCAAAAGTTAAATTAAATAATAATTTTAGAGTAACATTGACTAAATCGGCATTAGAAGAATCTAGCAGGGGTGCTAGTTTCTCAATGATTCCTCGTGATGCCATGCTGTTCTTATTTTCAGCAAAGATAGATAACTTTTGTAAGAATGATACAATAAGAATAAGCAAGTCTACATTTGAATGTCTCTCCATAGCTCCAATAAGAAGGCCAACAATATCCTTTCTGTGCATTTTCTCTTCTACTTTAACATTATCAGCTATATTCAGCAACATGTAGAATGCAACTCTGAGTAATTGCTCTTGTCTCTTAGACAGTGTTTTGAGTTTTCTTCTCATTTGTTCCTCATCATTTTTGGATAAAAATTCATCAGAAGCACTGCATAGTTCTTCATGGTAACTGGACACAAGGGAGCGTGATTTTTGCATGTTGACATCAGCTACTGCCCAAGTTCCTGACTTTGGTCGCCTTTTTGGTTCTGGTATGCGACTTTTAGGTAATTCACTCTAGAATTAAAGATAAATTATGTGTGATTTTTCAAATTTATGAATAGCTGCGTTTTTATTCCAGAGTTCTAGGTATCTCGATTTTAAACTGATTCACCCTTTATAGAGTGAAGGAGTAACAACCATACAAACACATTTTTTATAATATTAGTGTGCAGCACAATTAGAAATAAGATAGTTTTAAATAGTTATAGATATATTGTTAGATTAAGATTTTATTTTGTTTTGTTATATAGTGAAAGAGACACCAACGTGATGAAAGAGAAACCAATATCACAATGACCGTTGGTGGACTTTGTCCTCAAGAGGGAAAGAGAAGGCTACATTCCGTACCCTTCTCTTTCCCTATTGGCTCAAATAGTGTGTTGAGCTTCCCCGATCAGTAACCTTTTGCGGGACAATTTTTCCTTGTTAAGTAGAGCCATATTGTAAACAATTTGCAGTGTTCCAGTGTAGCCCGGGATCTTCGCGGAGCACCTCGAGCAGCAGTTCTCCCTAAACCCAACCGCCGACATGGACCACCTGGCCACCGTTGAGGACCGAGTCCGCGCCCTCAGAGCGTCCCCCCTGCCGCCCGAGCAGGATCCAGTGGTGTTCTCTCCAGGGCAAGTACGGAGAGCTCTCCTGCGCGCCCAGCCCCGGAAAGCGCCCGGTGAGGACACCATCACCAACGCCGCCCTGCGCCACCTGCCACCACGGACCACCGCAGCCATCACACGGCTCTTCAACGGGATCATGAGGACCGGCCACTTCCCAGAGTCCTGGAAGCGTGGCGTCGTCATCATGATCCCGAAACAGGGGAAGAACGTGTTGAAACCCGGCAGCTACAGGCCCATCACGCTGCTGTCATGCCTGTCCAAGGTATTCGAGCGCCTGCTGCTTGGCCGCCTCGCCGAGCACTTCACGCCGAGGGAGGAGCAGTTCGGATTCCGGTCGGAGCACAGCACGACTCTCCAACTGTCCAGGGTACTGCACCACATCGCGGTAATCCGTAACAAACGGGAACACGCAGTTGCAGTATTCTTGGATATGGAGAAGGCCTTCGACCGAGTCTGGCACGACGGACTGCTCTTCAAGATGGACGCCGCCAGCATACCGCTGCGCTACACGAGAGTCGTCGACTCCTTCCTCAGAGACCGGACTTTCAGGGTCCGAGTGGAGGAGTCCCTCTCAGACGACCGCCGTATCAGGGCCGGGGTGCCGCAGGGTAGTGTGTTGTCGCCCACCTGCTACGCGCTCTACACGGACGACATCCCGAAGCCGGGGGATGCGCTCCTGGCCCTGTACGCAGACGATGCTGCCTACATCACGGCGTCCATCAGAGGCAACCATGCGGCAAGGAAGATGCAGCAGGTGCTCGATGCCCTTCCCACCTGGCTGGACAGGTGGCGATTGTCCGCCAACGCGGCCAAAACCCAGGCGATGGTCTTCACGAACGTCCGCCGCCCACCACCCTGCCTCGAACTCCGAGGGACGACCATCGCCTGGACCAAGAGGGCGAAGTATCTCGGGGTGACCATTGACAGCCGCTTGAACATGGCCCATCACGCGAAGAGCGTAGTGGCCCAGGTCCGCGCCGCACGCAACCTGCTCCGTCCAGTGCTCTCCTCTAAGCTCCCACTCCGCAGCAAGGTCGGGGTCTACAAGGCATACTTGAGATCCCGTCTAACGTATGCAGCCCCGGCCTGGTACGCGCTCCTGGCCGAGACCCGCCGCAAGTCCCTCAGAACCCAGCAGTCGCTGGCTCTGAGGACCATAGTCGACGCGCCGCGGTACGTCAGGAACGCTACCATTGCACGTGACCTTAGAGTCGAGAGCCTGGACGATTTCGTCGCGGGCCTGGCCAAGGCCATGTTCATGCGCGCAGACGCCTCGGGATACCAACATCTCGCCCAGCTGGCAACCCAGTATGAACGGCCGGAAAGAGGGCTGCGATACCCCCGCGAACTCACGGTCGCGGGGACGGACGCAGCCCTCTCCACACCAGCCCAGCAGACTCCAGGGGCCGCGGGCCCCACGGCGCCGAACGGTGCCGTCACACAGACCCGGTAGTCGTGACTACCGGCGACGGCAACCGCACCCATGGGCCCTCGGCCCGAAGGAGCAAACCTGCCCCAAGAACGGGGGTAGAAGACAACCCGACGAGTGTTCCAGTGTACTTCAAGAATAAGAAATAAATAGAAGTTATAACAGTTCTCAAGTATTTGCTTCAACAACCCCAGCCACAACAAGAGTACAGAGGTGGCCAAACAAATAGTTCAAATAATACAGTCCACTAATAGATAGATAGAGGCCATCCTGTACATCGTGGTCCTTCGTGAGCCGGATTCCTGAAGCAGTACAGTCGGAGACAATAGTGAAAATGGTAGTAACACGCTCTGCCGGTAATAGGGACCCCTACAGCAGAATCCTCATCAGCTTATACTGAAGAAACAGAGTCGGGGACCTCAGGCTCGGGCTCCGCGAGCACCGAGCGCCCCTCTATGGATTCGACAGCGCCGCCACCCGCCGCGGCCAGCAAGACAGCAATAGCGAAGGGTCCTACTACAACAATAGCCGTAGCATCGACGGCCGCTACAGCTACGGTCGTAGCAACCGCTACGACGACCGCTACGACGACCGCTACGACGACAGCTACGACGACCGCTACAGCAACAGCTACGGCAACAGCTACACAAGAAATAGGCAGAAACGCATTCAAGCGGCCACCTCCACCACCCTCCTCGCACGGGAGCAAGAAACAATTTAAAATCGCGAAAGCAAGAGAGGAAGTTCTGAGACTGCAGCTGGAACTAGCTACGGCTAGGCTGGCCAGGATTACAGCTGAAAGTGACGATGAAGAAGAAGATATAGAATCAGAAACCAACACCGCCGTCAACGTCGATAAGCGAGTAGAGTAGTGGTGGGACTCCCAACCTCACCTGTACCAGTCGCAACAACAAAACAACAATCCACCGCGACAAACTGAAGAACCGCAACAACAATTACAAACAGAACAGCGGCAATTTCAACCTCTACAACATCAAGCTCTACAACAGCAACCACTTCAGCAGCAACCTCTTCAACAGCAACCTCTTCAACAGCAACCACTTGAACAGCAACCTCTTCAACAGCAAACAGGAAATTCACAACCTCGTGAAATAGCAATACAACCTCAACAGCAACAAGGGGAACAACAACAATGGTCAATGATAGTTCCACCATCACAGAACACGACGCCTCAACAGAGAGCAATCGAGATGCCTCATCAAGCTGCAATACAGTTGCCACCCTGGCAACAACCTCAAGAACCAACAGAAACTTCAGACATCAGATCACTCGCCAACGCAATCACAACAGCAGTCAAGGCAACACAACAACCTAAGTACAGCGAGCTACCAATCTTCAATGGAAATCATCAAGACTGGCTTGCGTTTATAGCAACCTACAACGAGACTGCAAAGAACTTCACTATCAGCGAAAACATGTCCAGACTACGTAGAAGCCTCAAAGGAAAAGCCAAAGAAGCAGTGAACGGTCTACTCATCACCAATAGCAATCCGATAGAGGTCATCAACTCATTGACCATTCGCTTCGGTCGAGCAGACTCAATCGCCATCGCAGAAATAGACAGTCTTCGAGCTTTACCACGCCTCAACGAGTCTCCAAGGGATATCTGTATATTCGCCAGCAAAATAACCAACGCGGTCGCAACTCTGAAGACGCTCAACTGCATCTACTACCTCTACAACCCTGAGGTAGCCAAACAGATGCTAGATAAATTAACACCGACGCTGCGCTTCCGCTACTTCGACTTCTCTGCCACTCGACCCATTGAAGAACCAGATCTCATCAAGTTTGAAATGTTCTTGAAAAAAGAAGCCGACATCTGCGCACGCTACGCTGCACCAGAGCAAGTTCCAACGCAAAATGATAGCGCCTCGCGACGCCCACAGCGCATCAACACAATTACAGAAGATAGAAAATGCTGCGTATGTAACAAATCTGGGCACAACGTCTACGAGTGCGATTTTAAAAACGAAGAACAGAGCGCACGTTGGGATATAGCAAAAGAAAAGAAACTCTGTTTTCGTTGTCTGCACTACAGAAGCAGAAATCACAGCTGCAAGAAGAAGACATGTGGTGTCGACGGATGCAATTATTTCCACCACAAACTACTCCACTTCGTACGAAAATCGACTGAACAAAAACCAGCAGAGGCCATCAACTCTGCTTGGACAGCTTCGAGAACACAGTCATTTTTGAAAATAGTACCGGTCCGCGTCTCTGGACCGGCGGGAGCCGCAGACACTTACGCGTTAATGGACGACGGCTCTACAGTTACCCTGGTTGATGAGACAATAGCGACAGAAATCGGCGCGACCGGGCCCATAGATCCGCTACACATCGAAGCTATAAACGACTTGAAGACTACAGAAAATAAATCGAGAACAGTCAAGCTCACGTTGGAAGGTTCCAACAATAGTCTACAGAATATAACAGCGAGAACAGTAAAGAATCTTCAAGTCTCATCGCAAGCGATACCCATAGAACAGTTAGAGAAGTGTAAACATCTTCGAGATATCAAACATCTTCTCCACTACAAAACAGTGAAGCCTCGGATGCTAATAGGACAAGACAATTGGCATCTCCTACTCACCACGACAGTAAGAAAGGGCCCTCGGGACCAACCAGTGGCTTCCCTTACGCCACTCGGTTGGGTCCTTCATGGGAACCAATCGTGCAGTTTGGGGAAGAGTATCAACTTCATCAATCACCTCACAGACCATCCAGTTGAAGACAGCATAGATCAACAGTTAAAAGAATACTTCAACATGGACGCCCTCTGCATCACACCGAAGAGGCCTCAGACAGATCCCGAGCAGCGAGCCTTAGAAATTCTAAATAAGAATACAGTAAAAATAGAAGACACGGGCAGATATCAAACCAGTCTGCTTTGGAAAACAGAGAGTGTCCAATTCCCGGACAACTATGAAAGCTCGCTGCGTCGACTCGCCGGTATCGAAAAGAAATTAGACCGCAATCCACAACTAAAAGAGAAGTATAGCCAACAAATGAACGCTCTCGTCTCCAAGGGTTACGCGGAACCGGCACCTGCACAGAAGACAGAAAATAGAACGTGGTACCTACCACACTTCGGAGTAGTAAACCCAATGAAGCCAGAGAAACTGCGTGTGGTCCACGACGCCGCTGCAAAGACGAGAGGCGTATCGCTCAACGATATGCTTCTCAAAGGACCTGACTTGCTTCAATCATTGCCCGGTGTCATTATGCGATTTCGACAACACAAAGTCGCCGTGACAGCAGACATAGCGGAAATGTTTATGCAAGTGAAATTGAGAGAAGAAGACAGAGACGCACTCCGCTACTTGTGGCGCGGAGAACGACGCGACGACAAACCACCGAACGAATATAGAATGACGTCGCTCATCTTCGGCGCAGCAAGTTCCCCGTCCACGGCCATCTACGTGAAAGATGTCAACGCCAAACAATACGAAGACAGACACCCTGAAGCAGCAATGGCCATAGTGAAGAAGCACTACGTCGACGACTACCTCGACAGCTTCACCAATATAGAAGACGCAGAACGCATCACTCGAGAAGTCCGCAATATCCATAAACAGGCCGGCTTCGAGCTCAAACAGTGGGTCTCCAATTCACCTCAACTACTCACAACGTTGGGTGAAAATAGTAAAGAAAGCGCTACCGAACTATACAGCGATAAAACAGAGCGCGTACTGGGACTCATCTGGAAACCAACGACAGACGAAATCACCTTCAATCTGGACCTTGCACGATTGCCGTCATCAATCCTAGAAGGCAACAAACCGACGAAAAGAGAGGCCCTAAAAATCGTCATGTCTCTATTCGACCCACTCGGATTCGCCGCTCCAGTCACTATTCGAGCGAAACAAATCCTACAAGAAGTGTGGCGTCGCGGGACCGAATGGGACAGCATCATAGACGACGATTTGGCGCTTCAATGGAAGGCTTGGATAGAACATCTACGCAACCTGCGACACGTCACTTTACCACGCCGGTACCTGGGCTATAGCGACGCCGACGAGCTCCAACTACATGTCTTCGCCGACGCGAGCGAGTCTGCCTACGCGGCAGCCGTGTACTGGAGGGCGAAGTGTCCAAATGGAGATATCACAGTGTCACTCATCGTGGCGAAAGCTAAAGTCGCGCCACTCAAACTAACGTCGATTCCAAGACTCGAGTTGCAAGCTGCCGTCATGGGAACACGCCTCGCCGAAACAGCAATAGAAGAACATGATAGAAAACCAGACTCCAAGACGTTCTGGACCGACAGCAGAACCACGCTCACGTGGATAAAAACCGGTGCTCGTTCTTACAAACCATACGTCGCTCACAGAATCGCAGCCATCGAAGAGAGTACTTCAACTAAGGAGTGGCGATGGCTACCGACGAAACTCAACGTCGCAGACGATGCCACCAGAGACGTACCAACGTCACTAGAGCGATGGTATCGAGGTCCTGGGTTTCTACACTCCACCGAGGACGATTGGCCGGCACAACCGACACAGCAAAAGGAAGAAACTGGCGAGGAGCGAACGACACACATCACAACAGTACATAGAAAATCATCGCTCGCCGAGGCCCTCCCACAGACAGAACGTTTCTCCAAATGGGAAAGACTATTACGTGCTACAGCCAGGGTCCTGCAGTTCGTGCAACTCCTCAAAAGAAGGACAGAGAAAGTGAATTATAGAAGAACGAAAAAGGGCAAAGAAAGCGATCCAGCCTGGAAACGCTGTACAAAAAAGAAGCAGCCAAGTAGAAAACCCGCTTTAACAGAAATAGAAGAAAGAAGATTCCTGCCTCTCACTGCGGAACTTCTTACAAAAGCGGAGAATTTATTAATGAGGTCAAGCCAACAAGAGTCATTCTCTGAAGAAATAGAAGACTTGACGAAAGATAGAACAGTGTCGACAAAAAGCCGTCTACAAAGACTATCTATAGAACTTCGAAATGGCGTCATAGTCTTAAAATCTCGAATAGAAGCCGCCAAAAATATTACAGAAGAACAAAAGAGACCTTCAGTCATCGACGGTAACCACAGCACAGTGAAGCTCTACATAGACTTCGTACATCGACAGCTCCACCACGCCGGCGTAGAGACCACCATCAACGAGTGTCGCTACCAGTATTGGATACTTCGTGTTCGCCCAGTCACCCGATACATTATCCATCGATGTTACAAGTGTCGGGTCAGAAAGGAGAAGCCAACGGAGCCGCCCACGGGAGACCTCCCGGGTTGCAGACTCGCGCACCACCAGCGGCCATTCACCTATACTGGCGTCGACTATTTTGGCCCACTGACAGTGACTGTGGGACGAACCCTACAAAAAAGGTACGTGGCACTTTTCACGTGCCTCACCAGCCGCGCCGTGCACCTCGAGGTGGCAGCATCCCTGAGCGCAGAATCCGCAATCATGGCTCTCCGCCGAATGATCGCAAGAAGAGGCTGCCCCACCGAGATTTGGTCAGATAATGGGACCAATTTTCATAGAGCCAACAAGGAACTGATGGAAGCCGTCGAAGACGAAGCCCATAAGCGACACATCAATTGGCGCTTCATACCAGCTGGAGCACCATTTATGGGAGGCGCCTGGGAGCGTTTGGTTCGCTCAGTGAAGAATGGCCTGAACGCCGTGCTCATCGATAGAAAACCTTCAGAGGAAGTACTCTACACCTTCCTCACCGAAGTTGAGTTCACCGTCAACAGCAGGCCTCTCACCCACGTTTCGGTCGACCCAGACGACCCGGAGCCCCTGACACCGAACCACTTCCTCCTACATGGACCAGCCAGGGTGCCAGTGCCTGGGCGATTCAACGACAGCGACCTAGTTGGAAAAACAGAATGGCGGGCTTCGCAACGGCTCGCGGACATGTTCTGGGCTCGCTGGGTCAAGGAGTACCTCCCTGAACTCCAAAACCGGCGGGAGCCCCATGGACGCGGCCAAGCAGTAAACGTCGGTGATCTCGTCCAACTAGTCGACCCAAACCTGCCGAGAAACGTCTGGGTTCGTGGGAAAGTCGTCGCTGCGTTCCCGGGTCCAGACAATGTCGTGCGTACTGTCGACCTACAAACAAGAGGGGGCATCCTTCGACGACCAGTCAAAAAGATGATTTCGCTACACGTCGAGCCAGCCAAGACGTCGAGCAACGTGACTGCACCGCCGGAGTGAGATGCGACAACCTCGCACGGCGGGAGAGATGTGCAGCACAATTAGAAATAAGATAGTTTTAAATAGTTTTAAATAGTTATAGATATATTGTTAGATTAAGATTTTATTTTGTTTTGTTATATAGTGAAAGAGACACCAACGTGATGAAAGAGAAACCAATATCACAATGACCGTTGGTGGACTTTGTCCTCAAGAGGGAAAGAGAAGGCTACATTCCGTACCCTTCTCTTTCCCTATTGGCTCAAATAGTGTGTTGAGCTTCCCCGATCAGTAACCTTTTGCGGGACAATTTTTCCTTGTTAAGTAGAGCCATATTGTAAACAATTTGCAGTGTTCCAGTGTACTTCAAGAATAAGAAATAAATAGAAGTTATAACAGTTCTCAAGTATTTGCTTCAACAACCCCAGCCACAACAAGAGTACAGAGGTGGCCAAACAAATAGTTCAAATAATACAGTCCACTAATAGATAGATAGAGGCCATCCTGTACAATTAGTAAGAATAGAAATAGAAAAGTATAGTTTGTACACAAACCTTATCAGGTGTGAGAAGTGGTTTCTTTCCCTCCACCTTCTCCTTCCATTGATCATACCTCTTCAGTTCATAGTCAATGACGTCCATGCACAATGATCCTATCTTATACTGTATTATAACTGGGTGGAATTCATTGTATGTTGAGAAGCAGAAGAAAGTGTATACAATATTGGTGCTCAGTTCAATACTTCTCTTCCATTCTTCTCTTAGAACCCTGGATAGTGCACTGAGCAGAGCCTCTGTAAAGAAAGACAAAACTACTGGTTTCTCTAAGTATAAATCTTAGAGCCTATAAGAGCCTATAAGACTAATCATAACCATTATACAAAAAAATGGCAAATAATTTATTTAATTTATACACTCATATTATTAAGAGAAAAGATCTGTTGTTTGTAACAATTAGGCTCTGAAACTACAGGACGCATTTTTATTAAACATGGTATGAGGATAAATTGATTAATTGGCAATAACATAGGCTACTTGTTATCCCGATATTCCCATAGGTTTGGGAGTTCTGAAGGTGAAACCGCAGAGCGCTGCTAGTTATATTATAAAGAGTATTGATTAAAAGGTACAAATAAAACTCAACATCTTTGGCACCAAAGAGTCACCCAGCATAACACTTGAAACAAAACTTGAAACAAAACAGTATCAGCTGGTTGTTGATCATCTAGCTAGTCAGTCAGTTTATAAATGATTTAAAATATTAATTAATTAGATAATGCAAAAAACTGGCCTAGGTTTTATCTATGGGACAGACTTACCATTTTGGGCTAATTCCAATAAGTTGTCAGGGTTTCTAGCAAGTTGAAGAATCAATGCAGAACCCTTGATTTTCTCAGGTATGTCGTCATACAGCAACTCGACATAATCGTCGATACTATTGAGAACTGCCACTGGCACACTTTCCACTGGACTCATGTTTCTGTTAAGCGGAAGT
Source organism: Idaea straminata (assembly GCA_951213275.1). Taxonomy (NCBI): domain Eukaryota; kingdom Metazoa; phylum Arthropoda; class Insecta; order Lepidoptera; family Geometridae; genus Idaea; species Idaea straminata. The sequence continues at coordinate 7,424,269 of OX577846.1, read as the reverse complement.
ATTACTGAAACAAACCCCTATTGAAGTATTACGATCATCAACTTAATGCAGACATTGGTTTTTCAACAAATCAATACAATTCCATTACAATTCATACTTTATTTGTCGTATCGCACTGACCTTTTATATCACAAATCAAATAAATTGCTGTGTACTAACAGTTTGTATACTTTGCTTTAGGAATATCCCAAGGTAAGATGATGAGCGAAAGTAAAATAAATCAATGATATCCTTGGGTTTTTGTGAAAAATTGATTTTTGTTTTGATGTTTCATCAAATGAATTACGAAATTCGTGCGAATGAACAGGGTACGAAATGAAATTGACGTTGACAATGACAATGAATGAATTTGTTCGTCTTGTCAAGCTTAAAAAAGCAAACATAGAAATAGTATGTCAACGAGGGGCCTTCGAGAGGCCAATATGCGAGACGAGAGAGATAGCTCTTAAAAGTATCTCTATCTCTGTCATTAGGGTGACCAACCATTTAAATTTTAAGTAGGTTAAAAACAAGCACAGGCCGAGATTCGGCCAATAGTAGATGACGGCTAGAACTTGAAATTGTATCATATTTAGTGTATGAATTATATTAACGAATGTTAACATAAACATTGAAATAAGAAAATAACTTGAGCGGTGTCAAGGGACGATGGAACGAAGTTTCTTTCGATTACCTAATTAGGGAATTGTAATAGAATCAAAAAGTGTCGTAACAACTTTTGGTCTTAATTTTTTTCCGTCTACAAGTAAATACAGGTACTTTTACCAAAACAGTTTTATAAATTCTAGGTCTTTAACAAAGATGGTTTAAATGTTGAAATAAATAAACTGCCTCACTTGGACCAATAAATTGTAGAAAGAATTTAATTGAATGACCAAAAATTATGATTTTTTCGTATGTTTTTGTCAAGGCTGTGAGCTAGAAAAAATGATTTAGAAGGATATTTTCTACAAATCAAAGTATCCTGTCTAGCAATACGACAAAGCGACAAAGATATTGTATAGTAGCAGCAAAGAGTAAAATAATACATAGTAGCACTCTCCATCGTTTGACTTTGTAATCGTAGTAAACCATATTTCTACAGTCCATAAAGTTCATTTTGTAATGAAGTACGTATATTTTAAGTTCTTCCATTTGCTTTCTATGGATTGCTTTATTGTAGTGAACTTGTTCATTCTTCATTTTCTTATCTGTTGAAGTGTTGTTGATTTTGAGAAAAAAAAAGCATTAAAAAAATTGGTAGAAAAAAATTGTAGCTCGAACGAAAATGTCGAATTCATAAAAATCAATGAAATGTTTTGACTTTGGAGAATAATATTGTGATATTTAATACAGTGCCGCTTGTATATTTACTAGAAAAAGATTTGCAAGTCTTTGTTAATTGCGCAGGTACATTTAGTAAAGTTGTACCTTGAGTTCGATTACAGTGCTGTTTGCTTCCTTTTCGCAAGATAAGAGGATGATGATATTGAGATAATTCGAACGATTTCTATGGTTTGGATCTCAATACAAGTGAGTAAATAATTATTTATTAACAATTCTATCGTTGTATTTTTCCATCGAACTTGCAAATCGTTGGTTTACGACTTTGTAGGAGCTCAATAATTCCAACGTTGATCTAAACAGGAAAGTTACAAAGATTAGGTAAAAAAATGAGTATTCGTGTATTTTTCTTATCTACCTGTGTTCTTACGTGTTTTGAATTATTTGAGTTTACAATTAAAGTAAAATGACACTTTAATATTATCACCTTGAATCCTTATAGCAATTGAAATCATAGTACCAATTTACAAGTAATTAATTAAATAAGTTAAAATGTTGTCTCCCATCTCGCCCATGACTTTTCCTCAATGAAACAATAACCAACAATATTTTGCCTTCTATTTTGGTGTATCATACATGCAGCAAATATTTTCCTTATATCTGAAATTAAGCTAACCACATGATGCTAACAGTTAAAGGATTTTGAATTTGACAATGATGAATTGATGATTGTTGTTTCAGTAATGTTGATTGTTTGTTTAAATCTTAGTGTGAATGTTATGTATGAGTCTTGCAAACTCAATGCATTGACAATCAACGGTACAAATATTTACATGAATCACTTGACATGTAGTTCTCAAATTGATGCCCTTGTTTGGTTTGATTAAGATTATTTGGTTTAAATACAACATTCTTACCCCACAAGTGATTATGTAATGTAGTGATAAGTAGGTACATACTTACATTTGGAAACACAGATATGTCCTTGAGAAAGATCTAGGTATGGGTAGTAACAAACATTCACTATAATTATATGTATATCCTGGAATGAAATACCTACTTGACTTAGTTTGATAAAACAATGTAAAATTTAAAGTTGGAATTTATCAATGATAATGGGTTTTATGTGCGAATTTTCTTGATAATTGTGATATTGATTTTTTCAGGTGATATATTCTACCAGTGAAGTGGAAAATCTCAATCTATTATGCCTTCTTATGAGTTTATTTATTAAATCAGCATTATGACAGAAAATATACAGACACTCACGGCTCCTATTTCCTTGACAACATATCATCAGCTTAGTCTTACAGGTAGAAATATGTGCAATTAAGTTTATACTAAATTATCTTTTTATATGAAAGGAATGAGTCATAACCTATGTCTCTATGTTTTAGTTGATTCTGCTAACATCAAGAACTCTGGATTGTTCAAACCGAATCCATACCTGCAAGTGATAATAGATGATAAAATTTCAAGAAAAACTGAAGTAATCAGAAGTACTCTACATCCAAAATGGAAAGAAGATCTCACGGTGCTTGTGACTCCTCAGTCTCAGCTATTGTTCAGACTTGCGGACTATCACAGCTTTCGAAAAGACAATATTATTGGCGAAAGAAAAGTTAACCTTTTAAAAATTCTGCTTTACTGTAATGGAAAATGTGAAAATCTGGAATTGACTATAGGTATGTTAAGCTTATATTGAAAATGTAAGTAAATATTTATGTGCTGTACTTATTAAGTACAACCCCTATCAAATGGAAATTAGCCTTCCATAACTGTAAATTGTAATTTTTTGTTATACTATTATATTATACTTTCTTTACTTGACTTGTTGGCAAGGATAAAATTATCTTTATCGTTTAGTTTTTACAATCACATTATCCAGCGAAATGGCAAAAGCTTGATTTTTAATTAAATCTAGTACCTATTTAGTAATACATTTTTGACATAACAGATGCCATTTTTAAACAAAGATTTTTTATTTTGCTGAAAGCGGCTTCAAGTGTAGATAATATTATTACCAATTCTTAAATAAACAATGAATTTTTGCAGATTTGATGAAAACTGTATCATCGCAAGAACCAAATTCGTCCACTTCATCAGAAGTCAAATCAGCTGAGTTAGTAGTGTTATTGGATGGTCTCAGAATTGACCCATCAGTATTAGCTCAGTCTCGAGATATTCTTGGGGAATCTAGCAATTCTTCAACTCTTCTTGAAGGCATCCGAGTAAGAGTTAAATCACGCCACAATATAGACACCTTGAGAGCGATGATTCGTCCTAATTCATTGAGAGTAAGTATTTAATAAGTACTTTAGTTACTTTGCTTTTAGTTAGTCATGATTATTTATTTGTTGTTAAGCTAGTTTAATCAAGATTATGTGAACAGTATATGATTATTGATTGTGTCCTATGTGAAATTGCAGCCACCACCGGGTCCGCCGCCGATGTCAAACGGCGTAGCGCACGGCTCGTCGGAGGCTGGTCCGTCGCGACCCGAGACTGCTGGCATTGGTGGCAGCACAAGTACTGAGGCCACAACACCCGCGCCGGCTACGTTACCGGCGCCCGCACCCGCCGCGGCCGCGGCCGAGGAGCCGCTGCCGCCCGGCTGGGAGATGCGATACGACGTGTATGGAAGACGGTACTACGTTGACCACAACACACGGTCGACGTCGTGGGAGCGGCCGCAGCCGCTGCCGGCCGGGTGGGAGGTGCGGCGCGACGCACGTGGCCGTGTCTACTACGTGGATCACAACACGCGCACGACAACGTGGCAGAGACCGGACACGGAGCGGTTGGCGCGGTTCCAGCACTGGCGTGGTGAGCGGCGGCATGTCGTCGCGCAGGGCAACCAACGTTTCTTGTACCCGCACCCGCCCTCCGCGCACCCACCGGACGCGGACGCTGATCCGGCGCCGCCGCCGCCACCACCCGCCCCCTCTTCCAGCTCTTCACCTGCAGTAGCCGGCCTACAGGGACCCGCCGGACCTGCACCACCTATGCCAGGTCAGACTAAAATTAAACATTTGATACTTAATATTTTTGAGTACATATTTGATCTTTTCCTGTACTTCAAAAGGTTTTCCCATAATTTGAGGTGTAATTCATCATTTCATTTATCATTTTTTATAATATTTTTTCCTTTTCTATTTAATATTGAATCTTTTTCATGAACAATGGGAGATTAACAGACCAGAACATCCTCTAAAAATAAAATGGAAGTGAATGTTCTGCACTTTCAGTTTTCAACAATTGGTCTTATCATTTGAAAACAATCTTATCAATGTAATTCCATTTTGCTTGCGTTTGTTGGGGTTTTGATAACAAAATTATGAGATCTAAGTGATTTGTTGTACAAATTGTAATTTATTTTTGTATTGTATTAAGAGATTTTATAAAGAATCTTAGATTTGGTTGATTAATTTGACTGATTCAGTAATTATTATTATGAAATTGACGAAATGTTAACACTAGTAGTGTTGAGTTGTTATTAACTAAAAGTATCGTAACCAATTATTCTAATTTAAAAAGAAAGTAAAAATAAATATGTACCTACCTAGTATCAGTCCTTGATAAGTTTATTAGACAATGATAACGAATATACGATAATTTGACGTCATATCTAAGTAAAAAATAAAATTGATAGCACTCCAGCCTATTATAATTTTACAGATAAAACATTTTTATAGGTAAAGCTCAGTACCGCTACCACGTTTTGAGATAGTTTTCGATAAACGTTAACGCCTGTTCACAATGGCCGCCGCCTCCGCCCGCCCCCTGCACGAGCCGATATCACCGTCGTTGCGGACAAGATCATACGTTAACGTTAATCAGATACTATCAAATACAAATCGTGGTAGGGGAACAGAATTATGAACACATTCACCTGAGAGAATAAAGTCTACTACGTTATATACCTAATTCACCCGGAAATTACCTGGATCAATCAAGTCTACTAAGTGGTATACTCAAAACACCACCAAACACCTAGGTGAACTAAGTCGACGCTACCTAAGCTTATTGATTATACTACCTAATCAATAAGCTAAAATTAATAAGCTATACATTTCGTAGTTTTTGTATTCTGTAAACGTTTTATTTTTTATTTTTTGGGATCAGATCCTGGGGTTACACATTGTATATTATACATATTGTATAGTACCCAAATAGTTACTTGGTTCTAAGTAAAGTAACGATTATCGATAGTCGGCAGCGCTGGTGCGGGCGGCAGTGGAGCGAGCTCGTCCGCTGCAGCCGCCGACGACGGGCTCGGCGCGCTGCCGGCGGGCTGGGAGCGGCGCGTGCAGCCCGACGGACGCGTCTACTACGTCAACCACAAGAACCGAACGACGCAGTGGGAAGACCCACGTACACAGGTCACATATATTATTATTAACTTTTCTACTTTGTTTGCGTAACTGTTGGAAATAGCCCCAATTAAAAAATGGGACTGGGCCGGTCATGAACTGTCCTAGCCGTATGTCTAAAGAACTCTAAGCCAGGTCAGCAATTTAACTTTCCCAACTCACGGCTGATGAACAATCTATTTTACATTAAACTCACTTTTAGTATATGTGTTGTATACTCTATTTTGTGTGTATAAATAAATTATTATGAGAAAGCGATGGCGGTAAGAGCTGGGACTCTTTTTATGGTAGAGTGGTCGTTCAAACCCGTGAAAGGTGGTTAGTGGGGCCTTTGCCCACCATTCTGCCAAAAAAAGATCTACTTAACAATCTGTTTGCATAATAATCAGGGTCAGGAAGTGAGCGCGTTGGAGGAGGCTTTACCCACGGGCTGGGAGATTCGGTTCACGGAGGACGGCACGCGGTACTTCGTAGACCACAACACGCGCACCACTACCTTCCAGGACCCTCGCCCCGGCGCACCGAAGGGCCCGCACGGCGCATACGGAGTACCCCGAGCCTATGAGCGCTCCTTCCGCTGGAAACTCAGCCAGTTCAGATATCTCTGCCAGAGCAATGCTTTGCCTAGTCACATTAAGATAACACTCTCACGGCAAACGCTCTTCGAAGATTCCTATCATCAGGTAAGACATTTTTGTAATAGTATATTTGTTGTCGTTTGGTTACATGTTATGTAGATGAAACATTCTTGTTATAACTGGGTGATATTGTTTTGATGTATAAAAAACGAATTTTAAACACACTTGAAGCAAATGGCATTATACAATGAGCTTCAGAGAAGGGATTGGAAGTTTTGATTATTAACTTATATTATTTTAACAAGTCTTTTCTTTTACTTACACCTGTGATAAAAAACGTCATACGGTACATATTGTTCATTGCATCTCGACTTTGTAACTGACTCTATGCAATGATCAATGAACCACACTTGTATCGTAATGTACTAATGTGATTTCAGATAATGAGACTCCCGGCATACGAGTTACGGAGACGACTGTACATAATATTCCGTGGCGAGGAAGGTCTCGATTACGGCGGCGTAAGTCGAGAGTGGTTCTTCCTGTTGTCGCACGAGGTGCTCAACCCGATGTACTGCCTTTTCGAGTACGCCAACAAGAACAACTACAGCTTACAGATCAATCCGGCTAGCTACGTCAACCCCGACCACTTGTTATATTTTAAGTTTATAGGAAGATTTATTGCGATGGCGCTCTATCACGGCAGATTTATTTATTCCGGTTTCACTATGCCCTTCTACAAGAGAATGCTGAACAAAAAGTTAACTATGAAAGATATAGAATCCATCGATCCAGAGTTCTATAACTCGCTAGTTTGGATTAAAGATAATAATATAGACGAATGTGGGCTCGAGATGTGGTTTAGCGTAGATTTCGAAGTTTTGGGTCAAGTTATTCATCATGAACTGAAACCGGCCGGGGACAAGGAACGTGTCACTGAGGTAATTAACGTGTCCTTTTCTTGCCAATATTTTTTGTAAATCAATCTATAATTTTTAAGAGGAAAGATTTGATTGTTTGTTTGCCAATGCAAACAAACAATCAAATCCTCCAAAAATAAGGCTCCGAAACTACTGGATCGATTTTGATGGAACTTGGTATGAAGATACATTGATTCATTGGAAGTAAACATAGGTTATTCCATATTCCCACGGGATCGGGAGTTACGCGGGTGAAACCGCGAGGTGATGCAACTAGAGATCTGTTCAAATGAAATATAATAGAATATATACAGAATATTGCATCTAAATAATTAAGATAATGTTTTTGTTTTCAGGTTAACAAAGAGCAATATTTACAATTAGTTACTCAGTGGCGTATGACTCGAGGAATTGAAGAGCAAACTTCCGCTTTTCTTGATGGCTTTAATGAGGTAAGTTCATTCGTTATACATTAAACGATTGTTAATTTAAAAACCTTCCATATATGCAGATGAAGCATAAGCATTTTTACCAATTTTTAGGGCTTAGTATCGACTAACACTCAGTAATAAATTAATGATTTCATTTCTTCTATATGCATAGTTTATTTTGAATATTACTGCAGCACTAGGGAAAAATTATTAACTATAGACGTAAATCATATACAACTCCTTACATTAATTAATGTTCATAATTTTATTTCTAGGTAGTACCATTGGAATGGCTTAAATATTTCGACGAGCGAGAGTTGGAACTGATGTTGTGCGGCATGCAGGAGGTCGACGTTGATGACTGGCAAAGGAACACCATTTATAGACACTACACTCGCACCAGCAAACAAGTCTTGTGGTTTTGGCAGGTAAGATATTTTCTACAAACTAAAGCAAAAAAATCCAAAAAAGCGTCCATACTGGGCTAAGGATCCTTGCTTTCTTGCAGTCTTTTCGAATCTGCGCAAGATATTTCCTATCTCCCTAAAATGCCACGGGCTTTTAACGCCACTGTTTTCGAAGTCGGCATTTACGATAACTAATTTTAATAGTTACTGGCGTACAAACACTTTGTCAAAGATTGTTGCAATACTATACCTTCACCGATAGTTGTAACCTGCTTTGTGAGCTTTAATAAATAAAAATTATTAAAAAATGATCGAGAGGTTCCAGTTCAGGGCAAATTACTAGTGTATTTTTAAATTATACACATATACATAATAAATGTAATATCTTTCCAGTTTGTTAGACAAATGGACAACGAAAAACGGGCAAGATTGCTTCAGTTTGTGACGGGAACATGCCGAGTTCCTGTTGGCGGTTTCGCAGAGTTGATGGGATCTAATGGACCACAAAGATTTTGTATAGAAAAGGTATATTTCAACATAATAATAAAGCAGAAAAATAAAATGGTTTTCGGACGATAATTTTACGTGGTAACGTCATAAGAAAACATTGATAGCAACGACAATACGTTGCTATGGTTACCTTGTCAATAACATGACTGACGTTACACGTTTTCGACAGTGCAGGTGTTCACTATTTTATAAGACGTAATCACGTTAAAATCATTTGTCTTTGATTTGAAAGAGAAGTTATATACATAGCCTTAACGTGTATGTTGGCGGGAATAAAAGATTACCTTAAAATTGTTTTAGGTCGGAAAAGACACTTGGTTGCCGAGGTCACATACATGTTTCAACAGACTTGATCTACCACCCTACAAGAGTTACGAGCAACTGTGTGAGAAGCTAAACTATGCTATAGAAGAAACTGAAGGATTTGGACAAGAATGATGTTTCTAGTAGTGTTAGAATTGTAAATTATTTTTAATTTTATCACATAATATTATGCACCTTCCCATTACTAAGGGTTCAATCACCAATGGAATTGGTGCTGTTATAATGTATTAAAGACCAACCAAATAATTATATACCTACCTTATTCATATTTTGTACTATTTGAACACTTTTTTGTAGATATAATTAATATACTATATCAGTTGTATAAGTTGTATTTGTTTGAATATATTTAAAGAAAATATCTACATACTGTGAAGTTAATTAAATGATTTAGCAGTACTCACATATTTTTTAATGAATGACCACAATGATTTTATACACTTTGTAGGAATGCAAAATTATATCTTTATCAAAATAATAATAGGGCTGATAATTGATATTTATTTAACATCCATTGACATCAAAACGATTGGGCAGAATAAATAAATAATAAATAACCATAGCTTTTTGCTGCCCGCGACTTAGTCCGCATGTTGTTTTAAGAACGGTTTAGTACCTATCCTTAAAGGCCTTAACACACGTTACACTGTTGATCGGCCCGATCAAATGGACCCAATGAAATTGGGTGTTGTAACACACGCTACGATCTAGTCGGACCCGATTCAGAGAGTACATTGATGCACATCGTTATCATCGAGTAGTTTCTAAAGTTCCATTCCTCAGGGAGGCAAAACTAATTAGCTGCGCCCCGCGGTTTCACCCCCATAAGTCCCGATCCCGTGGAAATATCAAAATAAAAAGTAGCCTAGCTTTTCTCGATAAATAGACTATCCAACACAAAAATATTTTTTCAAATAGAACCGTGGGTCCTGAGGTTAGCGCGTTCAAACAAACAAACTCTTCAGCTTTCTAATATTAGTATAGAAAACAACCGGGGCTAAGATCCATAGGTTTTTTCTTTGAAGAAGTGTAGGTTAAAGGAAAACACAACCCTGTTATTAGGGAGTATTAAGTTTATTCGTAATACAAAGTAAGTACTTACTTAATAAAAACTAACAGGCATAAAAAAAATCGTACAATAAATATTCAAACTAAACAGATGTTCTCCGACATCAAATGCTGTAGTTTAAAATGAAAGCTATGTTTAAGATAACTTAGACAGGGCAAACTCCTTTGCAATCTTAAGCGCTTCATTCAAAGCACCAGGTTTGTTTCCCGAAGCTTGGGCGGATTCCGCTTTTCCTCCTCCTTTCCCTCCAATAATACCTACTACCGATTGGACCCATTCGGATGCCAATAACCCTTTCTCATTAGCATTTTTTGGTACAGCAGCAAGGCAAAATATTTTCTTTGTATCATCATCAACAGAGAAGAACATTGCTGAAGTTGAAGGCAAGAGTTGCTTAACTTGTTTCAAAGCTCCATCTAATGCTTTTGTGTTACTATAAGCATGCAATTCAGATACAATCACTTTTTGCTCCTTATTGTCTAAACACATTTGTTTAGCTTTTTCAGTAACTTCAGATATGGTTGCCGCTTTTGCGGCCCTTTCTTTGTCGTCAAGTTGTTTTTTCAAATTTTTTAATGTGTTTCTTAACTCGTCTTTTTTCCAATAAGAAATTTGAGCTTGGGATATTTCATTGTTGAGGTCGACAATTTTCTTGGAGATTTCTTTTTGATTTATAGCGTCACCTTGTTCTTTAATATGAGCGGCAATATTGTTAACTTCATTTTCCAGAACACTCAATTTATTTATTGCCTTTAAAGCTTCGGGTCCTGTCAGCGCAACAATTCTTCTAATACCCTTAGCAATGCCTTCTTCGCTTACAATGACGTAATCACCAATGTGACCAGTGCGATGTAAATGTGAACCACCACAAAATTCTACAGATGTTTCGTAACCACTAGGGCCATTAGGATTTTTTTCCAATTCTTCAACAGGAATTCCAACTGACACAACTCGCACAGGATCAGGATAGTGTTCATCAAACATAGCCCTCAGACCATTAATTTTTTTAGCATCACTCAAACTAGTGTGCTTAGCATATACAATTTTATTTTCGTTAATAATATTTCTTATTTGAGTTTCAGCTTCCTTAATTTGTGTAATAGTCATGGGACCTTTGTTGGTGAAATCGAATCTCAGCCTGTCAGGCATGACAAGCGAGCCACGCTGGTCCGAATCATTTCCTAAAACTTTTCTCAAAACATTATTGAGAACATGAGTGCCTGTATGGTTATTCATTATGAGTCTCCTTCTGTCTGTATCAATGTGAAGAGATACTGTGTCTCCTACCTTTAGAGTACCCTCTACTTTACCAGTATGTAAGATATATCCGCCTTTCACTTGGACGTTTTTGACAGTGAATTCTACACTTTCGTCATTGATTTTAACCATGTAACCCTCATCGAATATTTGTCCTCCTTGTTCAGCGTAAAAACTTGTTTGATCTAATATAACGCCACATTCTTGTCCGGACGTTACTTCATCAACAAATTGCTTATCTTTTCTGAGCGCTAAAATGGTTCCTGTACTGGATGCGAATTCATATACAGCATCTTTATTAGTGGATGTTGGAGTATATTTATACTTGAGCGAATCATCAGTTACAGGTATTCCATTATTTTGCAAGTAAGTAATAGCATGAATATCTAATGCCAGTAAATCTTCCTGACCAGCAGCTTTACCTTGAGATATAAGTTGGGATTCTTTTCTAGATTTTTCATATCCCTCCATATCGACAAATAGTCCTTTTTCTTCACACATTAATTGAGTCAAATCAATAGGAAAACCGTAAGTATCGTAAAGACGCCATGCGACGTCACCTGGAATTATTTTTGCATCACCTAGTTTTTCTATTGTTCTATTAAGTAAACCTCTTCCACGAGAGAGTGTCTTGAGAAATTGAATTTCTTCCTCATTAATAATCTGTATTATAGATTCAGGGTCTTTCTTAATCTCTGGAAAAACATCTCCTAATATTTCGATCACAGTGTAGACTAAAGATCCAAAAAATCCGGGCTTTGCGTTTAACTTTTCAGAAGCATAGCGTACAGCGCGCCTTAGGATTCGTCTCAGTACATATCCTCTGCCAGTATTATCCGGACAACCACCGTCTGATAATGCAATTGTTAGAGTTCTTGCATGGTCTGCTAAAACACGGTAAGCCATGTCGATTCCATCAGAATCATCAGCTCCAACTTTTCCAGTGTATGATCTTACTCCAGTACCAGTTTCAATCGCTTTGAATATTGGAACAAACAAATCTGTATCATAATTGGCTCTTTTATCTTGTATTACAGATACCAGTCTTTCTAACCCTAAACCACAATCAATGTGTTTCTTGGGTAATGATTTTAGTGTTCCATCTGATTCCCTATTGAACTGGATAAACACCAAATTCCAAATCTCAAGCACGTCAGGATCATCCATATTAACAAGATGAGCGGCATTGCGACCACCACCAATTCTGTCATAGTGCAATTCGGAACAAGGTCCACAGGGACCTGTTTCTCCCATTTCCCAAAAATTGTCCTTCATATTTCCAGGTAGTATATGAGACTCTGGGACACCAACACTTAACCAAATATTCTTACATTCTAGATCAGGTTCTAAACCAGCTCCTGCATCACCTCCAAAATATGTAACATACAATCTGTTGCCATCTAATTTCAAATCTTGTGTTAGAAGTTCCCAAGCCCATGTACAAATTTCTTTTTTAAAATAGTCACCAAAGGACCAGTTTCCCATCATTTCGAAAAAAGTGTGGTGGTATACATCTTTGCCAACATCATCTAAATCATTATGCTTACCTCCAGCCCTTATACATTTTTGGGTGTTTACAGTTCTAACATAAGAAGCCATATCAGAGTTAGGGTCTACCGAACCCAAAAATATGGGTTTAAACTGATTCATTCCAGCATTTGTAAAAAGCAAAGTTGGATCATCAAGGGGAATAGTAGATGAAGAGTGGACATATTTATGCCCTTTACCGATGAAGAAATTGATGTAGGCATTTCTTATATCTTTTGCAGACATAAAAGTATCCATCCTTGTTTATCTGAAACAATGAAAAATAAAATACAAGGTTTGTGTACTGCTACTTAAAGACTTACAACGTAACTAGTAAAATCTTTTGTATTTAGCTATGGATCTACACTCATATTATAAAGAAAGATTTTTTCTTTAAAATGAATAAGCTGATATTTACTAAATACTTACCTAACAAACTAACCTACTTTTCCAGTTCGTCGAGAGTCAAGAGCTCATTGAGGGTTTAATTTGGTAAAATTTTAGGTTACCTTAAGGTAACCAAAATTGATTAGTAAATACCGAAACTTGTTAAGTAAAAATTATCCAATTTTCTTTTACGCTATAAGTGATATTGTGAGTGTTTTTACTTATTATCTAATACAAAAAGTAGCAAAACCTTGCATGCGACACGAGAACATCAAGACATATGGGACGTGGATAGAAGAAAATACAAGATACTATGTACGATTAATAAATCGATGGCTACTTACATCGTTAACACCAGACGATAGGTATTTTATGTTTCACTGAACACCAAAACAATCGTCCAATTTGATAAAATTTTTGTTTACCTCTCAAATAAGTTTTTTGATAGGGCCACCGAAAAAGCGAGAATCGAGATGATGAAAGATATTAAAAGAGGGGAGGGGCAGGACAAGAGGGAGGGAGAGGTAAGTGAGGTGGCTGATAGTTGACATTGACGTATAATAAAATATGATGGTCAGCTGGTGGTGACAGCCGCGGTCACTGTACTTTGTGTATTATCGAATTATTTTGATTCCCGTTACTATTCTCAAAACTCTTTGATATTATATTGTAAATTCAGTGATTTGATAATGTCGGTTTTGGCGAAGAGATGGTCTGAACTCATTATTTTGCAATCAAAAACAACCTCAAAATATTCCAGGTATTTCAAGAACTATTGTAGTTTGGTGGTTATAAAAGACTCCGCTGACCAACAAAAGCCATTGGAAAAAACAAATCAAGATTTTTCAGAAGTCACGCCTAATTTCCAAAAATCTTTTAATATAGCAGCATATGTAAATAGATCAGAGACTTTACAAAACTTACTTCATTTGAATGTTAACCTAAATCGAATCGAAAAGAAACCATACTACGCTGAAAAGTTCTTAAAACTCGATTTTGAAAGGGATATGAAGACACACATAATATTCCTGAGTGACTGTATTGGTATGGAAAACATAGGAGCATTTATTACCAAAAATCCAATGATATTCCATGAAGATATAGAAGATCTTAAAGTAAGAATAAACTATTTGACTTCAAAAGGATTCACAAATGATCAAATACAAAGGATATTAGAGAATAACCCATTCTGGTTAATGTTTAGGTAAGTTTTAATAACAACTACAGTATCTACAGTAAGTAAAGTTGTTTTAGCTGTGAGTGGCCTGAGCCCTAGCCTAAAGTTTTACACCGAATCATGTTTTGTTTCAGCACTGTGAGAATAGACAGAAGACTAGCATATTTCCAAGAAACATTTAATTTACTGGGAAAAGAAATAAGATATCTCAGCACTAAACAACCAAACTTGATAACATATAATCTACACCACATTAGAACAAACACATTTGTCATAGAAGAAGAAATGGGATTTAAAAATAATGAAAAAAAGCAATTGCTGTTGGATAAACCTAGAATTTGGATGTTGAGTAAGAAATTATTCTGTTAAATTATACATAAAACTCGCATTAAAATCTCATTGAATCAACATGGATAATAATTGTTTTAAACTTGTTTCAGATCAAAGAGCTCTATTAGAAAGATTTAATTTTATTCACAACACAATGAAAATTTCACATGAAGTTATATTAAAAAATCCAGGATTGTTACTGTCCAGGTTATTTAGAATAAAACAGAGGCATCTGTTTTTGGAAAAAATGGGGAGAGCTCAATATGATCCTAAAATGGAGAACTATGTTCCAGTTACAGCACTTATCACAAATTCTGATGTGGAGTTCTGCAATAAATACACAAAATGTCATATAGATGATTTTAATACATTTTTGAAAACATTATAAAATATTCATCCTGTTTTACCAAGAAGAACTTTGTTTTGGAATGCATTCAGTGAATGATACAAACATGCATCAAGTATTCCAGCTACAGTGAACACTCCACCTATTATAGCACAAATATTTGTTGCTAAATGTCCAATAGACCTGGAAATAAAATATGTAGTTTTAAGTAAATCTGCTGTCATACATGACAAAAAAGTTGAATATATTATAACTAATTTAATACATATTTACCTGTCTTTTTCTGTGTATTTCACCATCAACGGCGATAGTTCATAGCTGAAAAATGCTCCAGGCATTCCAGATTCTGCATGAATATTCGATACAGATTTTTGGTGTCTGGTAACGGAAAACTGATTTGTATGGAGAACCGATTTGTCTAAATTAACATAAACTGTAGGAACTATTTTTAAATAATACTGGAACATCACTGCACCTGTAAAATTAAAAAGGATATTAATTTAATTGGCATAATGCTTACAGACTGATGCCAAAGCATAGCAGTGAAAAAAAAAAAGAGATCCTACGTTTCAATTGTCAGTGTCAATTTGACATTGACATTTTAGAACGTCTATCTCGTAGATCACGCTCCGTAAAAATCGCTTTTTCTTCGAATTTTTCAAAACAATTTAATAATTCGAACTATAACTTCAATAAAACTCAATAGAAATATTCAAAATGCCGATACCTGGAGGAATGTATCAAAATCAAGGACCCTCATGTTTTGACAAAATGAAAATGGGGTTCATGATAGGATTTTGTGTTGGAATGGCGAGTGGAGGTCTTTTTGGAGGTTTTACTGCATTAAGGTCTATCCTACATTGAGCAAACAATCATAATTCAAATTTTCAATGGAAGTTAACTATAATTGTTATTGCAGATATGGAGCTAGAGGAAGGGAACTAGTACATTCTGTGGGCAAAGTGATGCTTCAGGGGGGAGGAACATTCGGCACCTTTATGGCAATAGGTACTGGAATTCGTTGTTAAGATTTAGTTCCTGCTCAATAGACTTTTAATTTTGTACATAATAACAGTTTGTTTCAATTCTATCTAGTTCCATAATAAAGAAGAAGACATTGTAGTTGGTGTGTTTTTCAATTGAACTATGCTAGATATAATTTAATTGTAAGGCCTTTGACAGGTTGAGTTTAGTGCACTGATGATGTAATAACCTTTACTTCAATATAACCAAAGAAATAACTAACCTTCTTTAGCTAACCCAATGGCACCATCTAAAGGTGCTGTGTTTGCGCTTTTGATATCTGTACCGAATGATAAATGCTTTATGATATGGGTTGTGTTAAATACTGATGAGGAGTATGGTTGTACATCATGCACATGTACATGATTTATTGTAAAACTTTTTCCTGGAGCAACATGGAAACTGCCACCAACCTGCACATGAAAAATAGTTAATTAAAAAAAATAAGTTAACTACTTCAGTACTTAAAAAAAAAAACATGTTCCTACTATCTACTTAGAATCAATATTATTAATCTTTAACCTGTGTTCACCAGACAAGAATTTACAATAGAGATGAAAAGCTCATCATGTTGAGAGAATATTGCACAATAGATGTTGCCAATTTCAAAAATTGAGCATCATGCAATTTTGCTGAAGAAATCTTCTGCTACATGTTAAATGTTAATTATTGCTCGGTAAATCAATGATTCTAGAACACTTACACGATTGACTTCCATATATCCATAAATTTGACAGCCTTCTTTTAGAGCCATGTTAGTTCTTTCGATAGATTCATCATTTTTACATTGTTCAATAGTTGCTAAATCAGGCAAAGCCCATTTCCTTATCCTATAAGCTTCTTTTACGTCTTCGCAGGTGTTACAACATCTGTAAGATACATTTGGACCCAATCTAAGTTACCCCCTGATAAAACAAGTACAATAAGAAGCATAAGTACTTACATAATCATGTAAGTCATCCCTTTTTTTCAATTAGTTAATTTTTTTAACCATTCTTTAACAACATTAAGTTATGTAGTGTGGATACAGAATATTTAATAACGCTGGTTACTACTTAAAGTTGCATTAACTGTTTACATACTTAAATTAAAATGTAAACTTACTGAGATTCATTGAAGGCAGCACCATAACAACTTCCACAAGTAACTAAGGCCACATCAGAAATATTCTGCTTTGCCTAGAATACAGTTAGTTTTAAAACAAAATAAACTTTACATAAAAACACACCAGATAAACTACTGACTATTCTTTTATGAACTCTGGATGAACTTTGTCCTCTGGAATCTTCCCTAGGGATCTTAAAGATAAAGGTAATAAATTGTGCTCCATTTAGCATCAATCTATGTATTATAAAGAGGAAAGATTTGATTGTTTGCATAGAATAGGATCTCAAACTACTGAACTGAATTTGATGAATCTTGGTTAGAGGATACATTGATTCATTGGAAGTAATAAAGTCTACTTTTTATCCTGATATTCCGACAACATTGGAACTTTCGCAGTTGAAACCGCAAGGTGATGCTAGTATTTTATAATTTAATGCTTAGCTCTGAGGTGGCTACTGTAATGTATGGCCACAGTGATAGTATGCAAGTATAATATTGACATTATTATAAATGATATTTGAAGGCAGTTTGCTTTTTATTTATTTAATCCTGCTGACAAAGCTTACTGTATTGGTTGATGTTGCAATTTCTTGTTTCTTGGGTTCTTCAATAGGGTTTCCGTTTAGATCTAATCTTCTTTTGTGGATATTGTGGTCCATCTGCAGATGTTGTTCTCCAGAGGAATCCATGGCATCCAATACTAAGTCTGCAATGGAACAATATTAATAAATGTATAGATAAAGAGTTGCTAAATACACAAAATAATGATAATTATGAACATAAATACCTACTTGAGAACAAGATATAAAACCATTGAATTAATAAATAATTCAAGACCAGTTTGAATATGTCATTTGAATAAATTTACCTTATCAACTATAAATTTGAAGCCAAACTTATCTGTTATTTGGTGGGTTTGGTTAGTCCTCATGGGATTGGATTCTATGAAAGACTGGAAGGCGCAGCTAGTATTATCTATACTAATATTTTAAAGAGGAAAGATTTGATTGTTTAGTTGTTAGCATTGAATTACTGGATGGATTTTAATGAAACTTGGTATGAGGATATATAGATTCATTGTCATTGTGTATAGGCTACTTTTTATTTCCATACTCCCACGAGATCAGGTACGCGGGTGAAACTGTGGAGCGCTGCTAGTTTAATAAAATTTAGTTTAAGGGTAAATTAAGGATGTAGGTAATACTTACAGTCGCAGGAAATTGTTGGTACAATTAAATCTATATTTATGCGTAATTTATGCCCTCTCGATGTATCGACAAACAGTTCTTCTGATATATTAGGTGACATGTAGGTTGTTATTTCAGAGAGGAACAGTAGTATTATAACAATAGCGCCGGTAACAGTAACTGAAATAAACCACGTCATATACCTATTAAATTACTTACTGTGTGTTTATAATATCTACGTATTTATTTTGTTAACACGCTACTCACTAGCCGCTCCGGTAGCTGTTTTAACTCGGAAATCTTCTAAAGTTTTAGCGTAAGCATCTAATTGCTTAAATTTATCAAATAGTTGAGAAGACATGGTTGAATTTAGATATTCATTAGATAGTCAAATAAAATTTAGCATTACGGTTTTTTTTTATACAGAAAAGAAGCGTTTTAGTTTGTAAAACCACGTACTATAATAAAACTCTAAATAAAATGAAGATGAATGAACCACAATGCGAACATTTTAAACTATTTACGTCAGATGTGTCATATGTCAAACCTGTTTCACATGTCAGTGTCATTGTTCATTTAACTCTCAGTGTCTGTCTAGTGCGATTGGGGTAAAAAAAGGGTAAAGGCATCGAGTTTATTTTTCACATTTTTTTTAAAGGAATGGTTTCGCATGGCTTTTGCATATAGTCAGTGTCAAGTAATATTTCCGGGAGTTTTGGCGGGAACGAGTTAACAACATGTCGTGCTGCAGTTTTATTTTCATGAAACTTAGATGTAACCCGAGTTGAATTGTATAATTCTGGTGGAATGTTATTCAATTTAGTTCTGTGAAAGTGCACAAGTGTAGTGAAAGTAAAAATCAGTGTCAAACATGCAGTTTTCACGTTGCCTCCAAATCTCCTATTAAGGTTATGGTAAACTTGCCACCGCTTTACTATAACCCCTGACTTGACGGACTATGACGACTTTGACTGTATTGAAACACTTTAGGCCCGATTTATGAAAAATCGGGTCATAATTTGATGCAAAATATAACTTGACACTGGCTAAATGCACACGTGCGAAGCCATAATAAAAGAAAAAAAAAAGTAATATTTCCTATTCCTTGTATGATGCTTGCCCTGTATGTTCCTTGATACCTACGTGTTCCGTGGTAGTGCTCTACTCATGTGATAGTACCTACTTATTCCAGAAGGGCAGCAATATCTTGCTTTGTGTACTTATGTTATTTAATAGACCTATTTAACACTGATTTCCTATTTACATGATAATTATATCTACTTATTGTATACAGATAGAACAATAAATTATATTTTATTCTATTCTATTCTATCTATATTACCTTTATAAGTAGGTACCTCAAATGAACTAGGAACTAGGCATGTATTAGGTACCTACTTCAAATAACGAATAGATATTTAATAAAAATATTTTTTGTTTCCTATTTTAAAAGGTTAATATTAATTTGTAGGTATAGATAATACTTTTCTTCTTTGTAAACTTAAAACCACTCTAATGTATATTTACAACGAGCCAAATCCATCCAACCACCTCAACCTACCTACACAAAAATCATCGAAATCGGTTGATATATTTTCGAGTTTTTGCGAGACAAAACATGGCGATTGAATATAAATAGATAGATAGCTAAATGGCCGAGTATTTCAGAATAACTTTTAAAAAAGAGAAGAGGTTCTCATTTCGGCTGTAATATTAATTTCTTAACCAAATAAATATAAATATTTTTATCTTATCCCTTCTGTTTTTAGAAAATCTGAAATTATAAATGTAGTAGGTAGGTATTCTTTCCAAATGGGTACGTAAGTACATGAGTAAAGAATAGTTTACATAGGTGACTTGAGTACATAAGTAAGTTTGAGTACTGTAGCGTCTGTTTATGGAAGGTTTATGTTTTTGCCGGGACTGGAGGTATGTAGTAAATGCCTGCCTAAAAGGTATATTCCTCCTGTCCATAGGTATAAGAGTGTATAACTACCTGCCTGCCTAGGTATAGTTGGCAACTACATAGGTAAAAGTAAAAAATAATATACCTCATACGTATAGTAACTATATCTCCTTTAGTTTGGGAAAATAATATAAGCAGAATTTTTTCCAAAAAGTATTTTATTCGTCGTATAAACCTTATCACTAGATTTCTATGAAATAGTTGTCTACTCGTACCTATAAATGTTGTTTTGTTCACATAAAATCGGTCTATACCACTGACCTACTAGCTCCATAGTACTAGCATTATGGAGATCAGTGGTTATAGCAAAAAAGTAAAGTTTAATAATAATTCGTCAATACAGAGCACGATTCAACTCTTGGCGTTAGTAAACTCTACAGTTAGGTTCAATTGTTTAACTAACTGCTGCTACACATTCATAAATGATTGTATTTTGTTGAATTTATATTATTGAGTATTATTTACATGTGTACAGTCTTTATAATTTAACTTAAAGAGATCACTTCCTTGCATTGAAACCCTCTCCGTTAGGATCTAATATCCAAGGGTAATAAGATGGACATTCCATGCATGTGAAGAGACGTAAAGTTTCTCCCGGTAGCTCTCGAGTGTTCAGTGGACATGCGTTTGGCAAAGAACAGAAAGGTTGTCCTTTAACGTCACATTTGTCTTGCTTCCATTCTTGGAAATCTCTCAGAGACGAGAGCTCCGTAGGGTTTTGCATCCATTGGATAACTTGGATCATAGATGTAAAGTAAACATCGTTCTTTTCTGACATTTCTTCTATGAACTTGATCAACTCGTCTCTGAATTCTTTCTTGGATTTAAGCCATGAAGCGTGGAAGTGAAGACCAAGAGGAGCACGGTTGGTACTGTAGTGGCGATTGAAATTGTGTCGAAGGAGACGCGCGAACTGATCTCCGGTTTGAATATTTGAGCAAGAGTCTACAACGTGACATCCCGGTAGGGATTCGTCGAAAGTAGGATCGTCTCTTCTATCCAATTCGTTCATAACCATTTCCCAGACTGGGTGGCTTCGGGACGGACAGTTGTGAGCATTACCGTTACATTTGTGTGGCATTCTGAAGTATAATGTGTAAGGCCAAATGGGAACGCGACCCAATGGCGCCGTGATGGAAGCATCGTACACGAAGTATTGATCAGCCATCATTTCAAATTGCCTGTTGCCACCGACACGCAGGTATGGTGCACGTAGGCCGATTATCGAAGAGTCAGTTATGTTTGCAAAACGTTCAACAATAAGACGGGCACCGGCCATCTCGGCTAGCCAGTCGTCGTAGCTTCCACTTGTCCAATAGTTCGGGTCATCCTTGTGAGTTATGGAAAATACAGCAATCTCATGGCCTTTACGATGGAGTTCCTGTATGGCAGCATAGTTACTATATTTATGTGAGACAAAGAACGTACCACGAATTTGACAACCGTTAGGATTGTGACGGTTTCCATTGAAAATTTGCTCGTATAGATCGATATTATCAACGTTTACGGCTCCATTAAAGGTGATGGTGATCATTTGAGGAACTTGATTGATTTCGATTCCTCCAGGAATACGGGTTCCATCGGCAGAACAGAAACAATCTGGTAGAGTACACTGGTTGGGGTCACAGTCCGGAGCTCTGTTGGGGTCTACGTCGACAGCTGTAATTAAATGGATTCATTTAAAGAAATGCCGTCAGGTAGTTACTAAGGTAGTTATTTAGATTGCGAGACAATCACAGGCATCTACTTACTGCAGGCATTTTCATCAGATTCATCCTTGCAGTCCGGTTTTCCATTACAGAATAATTCTTTTTCTATACAGTCACCGCTTCCACAAGCCAATTTACCTTCGGGACAAATGGGTTCATCTGTCTTTAAGATGGGCAATATTTTTCTTGGTTCTGAAATAAAAATGCATCGTATTAAGCGCAATGCTGATAATTATTCTGAAATTATAAAGGGTCTCTGAAATCTTTGATTTATGCAGGTGACTAGTTTATTTTTAAATTAAGTAGGTATTTGATACTTTCTTATTATTATCGCTGTGGCTGAAACGTTGTGACATTGTTGAAGGCAATGAAAAAGTACAGAAGAAAGATTTAACGAAGCATGAGAGAAAGTTTGATAGGTTACTTCAGACTATGAACTAGCTATGATTTTTTTCCAAAAGAAGAAGATTTGAAGATAAGATTAAAATCGATTAATTGGAAACAAAAAAATGAAGAAAGGGTTGAACTTTTATGGGATATTTGATGACATAAATATTATTCTAGGAAAACTATGTAATTCATATAAAATACCTTTATAAAACTTCTAACTGGAATAACTGAATAGATTTATAGTTTATTTGATAATGATATAGGCAAAGGAATACACTGATTAAAACGATGAAAGAGGTGTTATTCCAATCAGTAGATAGGTAGGTAGGTAAACCAGTAAAGATAGCAAGACCAAGCATGTGTATAATACAATACCATAAAGTATGTGAAAATTATAATGCGTTATTTTCAAAATATTTACATTACTCTTGTACATATCAGTTATTTAGATATAACTGACTTTAAGTGAGCAGTTAGGCTCATGCTCATTTTGTTAATCCGTAGATTCTACAGTTTCTATGGATGGTTATTAGTCTATTATACTGTTTGCAGTTGATTTTTTAATTATTTTTGTTAATAATAATAAAGCGTAAGCGTGGTAGTTAGTAGGTAGTAGGAGTGGGTTACAGAAAATGCATAAGAAAGAATGTGTCTGAAAAGTTTGCTATGAAAATTTTTGAGATCCTATGAAGAGGCCAGTCACATATTTGTTTAAATCCGGTGGTTTACTTTACCCATTTATTATTTATTCGAAAGTGATTTGTCTTTTATTGGCTTATCTTTATAGTTTATTGGCTTCAGTATATGATCAAACATAAAGTGAATGTATTCACTATAATAGAGATCTGTCTCCATTTTCGATTTACTTTCTAATGTTTGGGCATGTTTCTTTGGATACTAAAATCCAAACAGGTTGTAAGTGTAGGTAGGTAAATTGCGGAAATCTTTTTCTGCGATATACTCGTAGGAGTTGTAAATCGTGATTGGACCTCTACGAGCAACTTTCATTTGTGGCTTGGATCTACGGCTCGGGTAAACTATTTAATATAAAAAAAAATCTGACTAAATTTCGAAAGTTATGAACCTTGCATGGTACCTACTTAATCTGTAGGTTTCCACAAACTTGACACGGAATTTAAAATTCCTTTTAATTGATTACAATTTAAAATTAGAATTGAAATAATTAATCCCGTTTTTATTATTAGTTTTGTTTTGGTGTTGTTTGTTAATGTTTGGTCGTCGAGAACTGACGACGCGTTACGTTTCCGTCTCCGTCTCCGTCCGGGGCCTCATGCAATACTCGAACACCTAAGTAGGTATATACCCTAATAGTCTAGAGTGCGACGCGGCCCTTTCACCCAAGCTCCATTGCTCTCTACGCGACAATAACTTCGGAACTTACTCTCGAGTTTATCACAGTTGTTCACTTTACCCTTCCAGTCGCAGGTTTGTTTATCGAGATCGAAAGCCAGTCCAGACGGGCAAGTGATCTGTTTAAGACCTGACCTAGTGCACCTGCATTAACAAGAAATGTGGAATTAAATTAAATGTTATAAACAGGAAGTGGTCACTAGGAAGGCTAGCTAGCCGGTTCGGCCTCTCGGACGCGAAGGCGCGGACCGGACGGGCGGACGGTGATCAGCACCTATTCGTTGTAGCCGGCTTAAGACGGAAGCTCAGTGCCCTCCACGTGTCCACTTCCTATTTCGAATCGAACTTACTTTCTAGTTTATCGCAATTCTTAACATGAGTTTTCCAGTCACAAGTCTGACGGTCGATATCGAAGCCGAGACCGCCGGGACATTTCACAGAGGCAAGCCTGGTAACACCATTCTCAGCGCCCTTGTCACACCTGTACACAGCGGACCTCTTTAGTTATCCATCGAGAACATTCAGTCAGACTACTCTTCAGCTTTTGAATTATTTTAAGCCCTTTTAAGGTGAAGTAAACTATACAACTACAAACATAGGTAGGTAAAGGTAGTCAACTATACACCTACATAGCTACCTGCCTGGTTAATTAGATTGAAAATGCAATAGTATCTTAGTAAGGTATGTAATTGGGTAGCTCTAGCCATTATAATATAATCATTGTATAATTTATTTACTTCAGATTTGTTCTAGAAACATAACATTATAATATGTTATTAATTATTTGAAAACATTACTAAACATAGTGATTTTAAGTTTCCTATACACTATAGTTACACACATATAGTAACAGAGAGGAAGAAAGCTGGGTGAGTAACCACATAATATAGGAACGAATGTCTAAAATATTCGAAGCACGTTGCATACCGTTTTGTTCTTGGACTAGAGTATTACATAGCATACCAAATATCCTACATCAAAGATAAACTGAAGAATAGTTTTGACTGAACGAAATCTCGTATCATTCTGAAATAGTTCTATCGGGAACCCAACAATTAAGGTAGGTTAGTAGGTACAACAGACTATACGGGTTATTTAAGTGTTGGTTGAGTAGGTACAATTCAAAAGGTAGTATAACAAACACACAAAAAATATCTAAGTATTCTTACCACAATCGATTGTTGTCATCTAATCACAAAAAAACTCAAAGTAAGTAGTAGGCATGTACTCGTTTGAAGAAAAAATATTTGATTTACAAATAATATTTAGCAATTTTATTTATTACAAAGAGCTGGATTTCATTTTGATTCAAACTTGTTTACCTGCTAACCAGTTAGGTGTAAGATTCCAAATGGATGCATGACGTCATGGTTGATGAATATGTTTCGCAATGTAGATAATCAGTCGTGATTTTCAACTTTCTTTTCCTAATTTGATAATATAGATTCAAGTGGTTACTGACCTGACAACATCACGACAGTCGCCATCCGTGGAGAGACGGAAGTATTCATCAGCTGGACGTCCCTCGCACAGTTGTTCGGGGTTTACTTCATCGGGACCATCATCGTCTTGACGCTTCACGCGATGCTCTCCGCTCGCTGTTCAATGTAAAACATTATTTATGATCGACGTCATCATTCTCATGCACTAAGTCAGTAACCTGATTTTTGAATATAAGAAACGAGGTAGGTATGAAGAATGTTCGTTAGGTAACATGGTTGAACGTAAGCAGTATAGTTGCAACATTACTGCTTGTGGAATGTAGGTAGTTCATACCGAGTGTTTCGTTGCGGACAAACTGCAACCTATAGCTAGATAACTAATGCATTTAATTGCAAGCAGTAATTTAACTTTCAACTTCGTCGGATGGCCTAAGAGAGTATGTAAGCTTATAGACTCGCGCTTATATAACCGTCTTACTAAGTATTGTTTCTACACGTTCCTAAAAAATGTGATTAATGTTATAAAAATGTTATTCATTTATAAAAACTAATATAAATTTTAAACCGTCAGAAAAAACAAGGAACTGTTTTTGTGTGCAAGAATAAATTGAGACTCAAATCAAATTGCATTGCTATCCGTATTGCCGCCTAGCCGGCCACGAGCTCTACCTATACTCAAAGTCGGCATTGAAAGTGGTTGGAAAGAAATCGAGGTCATGCCCGCCGTCGTCGTCGTGTGCACGAGCCACGTAAACCAAGTGACGAAGCTTATTCTTTGTTATTCAAAACTGCGCTTGCCAACACCGATAAAAGTTTGTAAGATTTTCAAAACAAAACTTTTTCTATGATTAAAGTTTTTTGATGTATTATTCCAAAAGAGGGATGTTATAAGTTTATTTTTTTAATATTTCTATTCAAGAAATTTTAAATCGACGTTTTAACACTAAAACAAAACTGTCTGATGCTTATATAGATACACTTATCCTACCGTAATATATTTATTTAACTGAATTAAACTGAAATATAACGTAATATATTTATTTTTCTGAATTAAACTGAAATTAAAAATTAACCCGGAATTAAGTAAACTAAATCAAATTCACTTCAGATAAATTACAAAAAATCGAATCTCAATTTGTATATGGGTATAAATCAGTATTAAAAAAATCTTACACAAGTACCTAAAGGGCACGGTATAAATTAAGTTCTACCATTTTATCTATCAATCAAATCAATAGGTATTGAATAAAAGTTATTTAATTGATAAGAAATAGATATAAGTAATCGAAATAATATATAAAAGTTTTACTAACCGATATAGGCGAGCACCAACACACCAAGACACAGAGACGCGAGTCGAGCCATAATGCTCGGCGTAGACTGGCCGCTGCTACGCGCGCCTTCAGCAAAGTGCAAGAAGGTTCCACTGCCCCTCTTCACCTTTTGTATTTATATAAGCAAGTCAGTGCGAGCTTGGCACCCAGCGCGCTCGCAGTTACTTGTGTTATGTCCACAGCACTTCTTCACAATGTAGCGTGCCCGAAGCTCATATCACCTTATAAAAGCCACCTCGTTAAACCACTCATTAGAGAACTTACATTATTATACAAATGATAATGACACTCGTTTTGATTTCATAAATCAATTAGGGAAATGTTCCTGGAACAAAATTAGAAATTGTTATAAGTTCTTAAACTAAGTCTTATTCACTACATAATATGTAGATAAACTGTTTAATGGATTTAAGTAGAGAGAGATAAAATATTAAATGTAAACTAACTAAATAATACAAGATTTCATTAATTCCATGATTATCCTCTAAAAATTAAAATTGAAAATGAATGAATATCTTTGTGCCTATCATTTCATCGGTATGGCCATGATCATTTCATTCAAGTTTTCTAAACTTTTCTTTTAAAAGTTCTTTCTAGAACATTTAAAATTCAAAAGTTCTAGTTACACACGATGGTAGTAAGGGGTACCTGTTGGGGATAACGCCAACTCTATGAGGCATTTAAGTTAAAATTCAATCAGAAAATATGATGTAGACATCGATCTATTACTTTTATTAAAACATCTTTTGCCAACTTAATCAGAACTTCATATACCTACTTACTTTCCATGAACAATCGAACCTGTTTTATATTTTGTGTCAATGTCAAATGAAGGTGAAAATATGATCCTAAATTGTTTTATTTTACATAACAGACCCGAAATACGAGTTTAATAATAGGTAAGTATTATTAATAAGTGCTCTCGTGCGAGATCATTAGGTATTAGTGAATACTAAAAAGATATTATTTAAAAACTTGCAAAGTCGGTCACTAGGTAAAAATCTAAAAAGATACTCAAATAAAACTACTTAAAATAATTTTCTTTTTTACGAATAAAGCTGTTAAGAAACTTTTTGTAGGTACGTTTCAAAATAACATCTAAATAAGATGTTTTATGAAAATGTCAATGTATTCAGAGGTCAGATATATCACAGTTTACTATTGGACGACGCCGATGGAGGATCATATCTGTATTTATCAAAAGTCAAGGCTAATCGTGTAGTAACATAGTATAGGTACTTACTTATTTTACGGTTTTTTTCGCTTTATGATAATATTTGCTAAGCTTATATCATTAAATATGCGAGTAGAAACTCCTGTTATAGGTAGGTCTCTTTATACAGGTATCAGTAATAAATATACCTAACTACATTAATCGGATTCGTTATCTTTTTTTATTCTTCAACTTCAACTTTAGTAATGGCCTCTCTACAGACAAATAATAACGCTGTGGAATTGTTATTCTTACTTATTTAAAGTTTTAGTTACGTACAACCGATACCGTATAGTATTCTGTTGCTATTTAATAAAAATATGTTATTATTTTAATGTTATAAGTATAAGATTTTTTTTACTACACTATAGCATTGGGTTATCCTGTAAATATGGATGTAATTATTGGTATTAATAAATAAATATTTGTAGAACTTGAAACCGCCTACGTACCCATCCGTGATTCATCGCTTCAGTTCAAGACAATATTACTTCTACGACAGAAAAAAATAAATAAGAATTTTTGAAAAAAAAAAACATTAACTTGTTATACTGGAAAAAGCGGAGGTAGGATTTCATATGAATATTTGAATCGAGCGCAAAATACGACATCAGCAACAGCATTTTAAACCAAACAGAATAGTTATATGTCACTAACCGACTTTGTTTGTCGATAGTGTCCGTCATTTTTTTTTTGTAATATTCATGAAAATATTTTGCCGTGTCACACGTAGGACACGTTAAGTAGGTTTACAGAATTAGGGCCCTACTCCATTTTATAATATCTGCGGTTAGAGTGGTTTAACGAGTGTCATAGATAATAAAGTGCAACGCGATGGACGATATGTTACGGTTGGCCTTGCGGCTACGTCCGGGTCTGGAGTTATGTAATGTACTCATAAGTACGTGAAACGATGTTCACAAACACCGCTGACCACAGTGACTACGCTTGGCTCGGCCCCTCTCGTTAACGTGAAGCTATCTGTGTCGTCGTCTCGTCGTGTCGTCGCTATGTGATATAAAATGTCTGCCTACGTGTAGCACATTTTCACGGAAATGGAAAATATGTCTACGACATCTTTCTACGAAAAACAGCAAGCGACAATGCACTCTCCGTTTAGGTCCTAATTTTAAGTAGGTACCTACTTTAGCTTTGTACTATTTATGCTCCGATTTTTATTTATTTTTTTTATTTTTCATGTCTTACGAGGTCCTATTTGTAAAAAGTGGAAACGTTTATAACACGGATGTAAATTGAAAGTGGACATTGTAATTATTATAATTAAGTAGTCTATTTTTATAGCGACATTGCGTTTGTCATTTCCGGAAATCGGAAGTTTCGTATTTTCAATGGCAAATCTCCAAGCCACTTAACAAAATAGAAATAAAATATCAGTTACTGTTAGTTTAAACACTTGGTTAGAAAAGCAGTTTTTGTATAGTTGTGTTTGTTTTCCATTTGCTTTGTTTGACTCGTGTAACTAAATTTTACAATTGCAATTAAGTAAGGTCAATTAAAGTGTACGAGAGTAAAGGTGAAATTCAGACTATATATCTGACAAAACCCAGGTACCAATGGTTTGAATGAAACCGGAACATTGTAATAATAATCTCGTCTTCGTGAAAAAACTAAATGTGATTGGTAAACACCAACTACTGGATCTTTAGACTGTCGTATAAAGTTTATAGGTCCATTTGCACTTTCGATTTGTTGCATAATGTTTAGAAGATATATCATTTAATATAGAAGAATCCAGCTCTCGGTATTGAGTCGCTTGAGGATGATATGCGGTTATTACGTGCATAATATTTGACCTCGATCAATGATTCTAAACTTATTTTTGTATAAATTTTACCAGCATCTTCATAAATTCGGACATAATACTTATATAAATACCGGTTCTTCCTTATGCACAATGCCAGCATGAGCACTATAGTAAAAACTGCATGATTAATCATTTGCCCAGTTCGTGTCCATAAAGACCGCGCCATCTTAGGCAAAATAATAAAACAAATCAAATATAGGGTGCCGGTTAATAATAACATAAACAGAAAGCTAATTAAAGAGTTTCACGTAAAATATTTATGATATCAAAAAAGGGAAATTTTGATTTGTTTGTTATCATTTTTCTACTTTTCTGTTACTGTTTTGACCTTAATCTACCTGTCTTGATTAATCGGTTATCGTGCAAAATTAATTATGCCCAAGAGCATCGGACAGTGTGGTAAAATTTCTTTGCCCGGTTCGGTGGCATAATGCCCAACTGTCTTTGGGCCATTTTATAAATCAAGTTCACGTCACGTCGCGCGAAATATCATATCTGTAAAAAGTAAAAATTATAGCATGTACCTCTTCTTTATTGTCTCTACGACCACTGAATGTCTCACGACCTGCTATGTGTTGAAATATTTCATTTTTAATTAAATAGGTTTAGTAATTAAAGTGTGGTGGTATAGTCAGTCATGTCATGTACTAGCTAGTAAGTCTTGACCAATGTGAATTTAAGGTTGAGTAATTTAATGGTTACTATTGCGCCAGATCTTGGCGATGACGCACAATGACATGTCATTGTAGAGATGGGACGCATCCAATACAAACGGTGTATATAATTGTAGATATAATACTACTACCCACTACCTATAGGCATACGTTGGTGTCGGCAGCAGCACGGCAACACGACGCGACCACGACGACGCGGCGCGGCGGCGGCGGCGGCGGCGGCAGGCGCGGCAGCGCGGCGGAGCAGGCAGGCGGATCGCGCCACGCGGTGCCAAGTAGGCGCGCGAGTCAAGGATTCTTTAAGATATTTCCTTTCACTTGTGACAATGCATATATACCTATAGTTTTATAGCATACTTTAAGTATCTTCTGTCTGGCTAATAGTACAATCACTAAAATCTATAGAATACTAAGGTATTTAGACTTTTATGCTTATAGACACTGGTTTAAAAGTCGATGCATTCCTCTCTTACTCAAAATTACCTTGTATCCATTAACCGAAACTTCAAGCGTCTGTACCTACCTATCTAATAATGAAGTTACGTTTAGATTATCTGACTACATAATATCGTGTACTTATTTACGTAGTCCTTTTAAGGTACCTATGTCTTTTAACTACTATTTGTATGTACCTAATGTATCCCATATCACGGGGCTATGGAGCCTCGGACCTTTGAAAGGCGTGCGTGGAGCCGAACCCAACACGTAGAGGCCTTTTACAATAACAAGTTTAATGGCAAAGTATGATGTAGACACCAAACCGTCGATTATTATCCCTGTTGATTATTATTATTTCGCAAAAAATAACTAATATAATTTAATAGTTCTTAGAATTATAAATATTAATATATTTTTAATTCTAAGAACCTATTAATATTGTATAGTAAGAATTGTACCTACATACTTTGAGAGGGTACAGTTGAGGTAGTATAAAGATGACATTTACAATATATCTATAGGAATAAAATATTTTAAATGTCAACTTTATAATAAGTGTTAACAAAGAGTGATATGAGCTCGAACGGTCACTGCGTAGGGGAAGACTTTCACTGCTTTCACTGAGACTGGCTGCGTTGCGCTTCTTCATATAGATCGAAGGCTAAGTCGAACGCTTGCTCTCAACTCTCTATTTATTTAGATGCCGATAACAATACAATTGTTTCACATTGTCCTTATAGTGTGCGATGATAAACGCCTTGTGTTGCAACATAAAAATTGAAAGTTCGTGTTGACTTCAGAGATACGTAGGTATATACATGAGGTGATGATGTGCAATGCGCCCGCCCACAAGTCAAGTCGTGTTGGTGGAACTGACGGCGCCCAGCCATCCTCGCACCCGCCCGCGTTACTATTGTTTGTTGGGTTTCTGTTTTGTCTTACATGTATGCATACCGCTGTCATGTTTCATGTTACATATATGCGTCATATTGCGATATATGAATATTATAAAACTTCAACAAAAAAGTTATAGTTGATGGTTAGGTACTGTTATTTTAAAAAGGAACATGCCTAGATCACACAGGACCGTAACTACCTAGATATACATCTCACCATATGTTTGACAAATATAAGATAGACTTAGTTTGAAACCATAAAAGACAGAACTTTATAAAAATCAGATAAGTAGGCACTTTACCTACTCACTTGAGTATATTTAGACTGTTTATTCGCATGTCGTCGAATGATCGTCTCGAATATTAAGTACCTTCTTAGTGGCTACTCCGAGGTAGGTAAGAGAGATATTTAAAAGATTTCTTGAGTATATTGACTGAGGTCTTATATTTTCATTTCACGATGCGTCTTTAACTTAGCACATTCATCAGTGTTTGTTTTTCTTCTTTTACTTAGACATTTCTTGGTCATTCACCTGTAAATGTATTTTTATTTTATGTTCTGGAACTTGGAGCTTTTACGTCATATCTAAATATGTTTTCGTCATATTCGTAGTACGTAGAACTTTAGTTCATTTTATATATTAGATTTTTAATAATTATAAATATGATTTATACAACGACAACAAAAATCCAAAAAATAAGTATTTACTAAGGTACATATTAATCTTTATTTAGATCGACATACTTTGAGTATGAGCTAAGATTAATTATTAATGTAGTCGATGGTAATAACTTTTTCTTTCTTTCTTTTTGCTAACCTCTTATTAAGTGTGTTAAAGTTCATTACGTTATGTGTATGTATGTAAGTTCGTGTGAACCTAGTTGTTGCACAATATTGTGCCAATGCTTTTTATTTCATTTTGCAACAATGTTTGGAAGAGTCTAGACATCTATTTTGTATTAGTATGTCAATAGCCTAACGAAGGAAACATCTAAATTTTGATAGGATTTTAGAGCGTCTAACTACTTATAATTCTGTTGGGTGAATTTTCTTTCAGAGGTGATTTGGCCTTAGTAAAGCCTTAGCACTGACTTTCCGGGACTGATAGATATTTTGAAAAGTCAGAACGAAAGCATTTATTTAACTCTACCACGTAGAATACCAGGTGAAACGGACTCTCTTCGCGTTGAAGCTTACAAACGCGTCGTTTTTAGTACAAGACTCTTTTGTATTAATACGGCGCGTTTGTTTAACTAATACTATAATTATTTATAATTAAATTCCTTAATGAGTTCTGAAAATAAATGTTCGAAGTAGTCTTAACATGCTCTGTATCGTTTAAAACGATAAAATCATTTGGGTACTTGTAATTTTCATATTTCAATATTTACGAACTAGGTATCTACAACGGATACCAGCCCACTTCAAAATTAATCTAAATTCTACGTGTTTTTTAGCGTTCCGTACCCAAAAGGTACCCAAATGACGCGACCCTTAACTTTACCCTACTAAGACTCAACTGTCCGTCCGTCTATCTGACTCAGTCACCAGGGTATCTCATGAACTGTGATAGTTAGACAGTTGATACTAAATACATAATATTATGGTACGGAACCCTTTGTGTGCGAGTCCGACTCGCACGCTTCTTGTTTTGTTTTGATTTAATGAATTTAATTACCAATTAATTTGTTTTATAAGTATCCATTGGTGCAATATTTACGCTCAATTTATTGATTATTTTTCTCAGTATAAAAGACTTCAACGCGCTCAATTGGCATGTTGTAACAAACAGTGCTGCCAAACGTATTTATAACCGTTTTAATGTTAGGTATAGTAATATTATATTTAGTTTATTAGTCTCTTTGTCTATTGTTGTAATGTCTCTGTCTGTTAAATGTTGCAAGTAAAGGTATAGGGTGGGTATAGGATTCGGTATTTAAAGATTGTCGGGATTGTAGAAAGCAAAAACTTTTTTTTTTGTAATTTGTATTTTAAATTTAAAAACAGACTTATGTTAGAAAATCACATAAAATATAAAACAGGCCTATTTAATATTTATGTGAGTCTATATTACATACAGTAGGGTACTTAGGCTACGGACGGGATTATGACCCGGTACACTTC
The DNA here is from genome assembly GCA_951213275.1 of Idaea straminata. Lineage (NCBI taxonomy): Eukaryota > Metazoa > Arthropoda > Insecta > Lepidoptera > Geometridae > Idaea > Idaea straminata. The sequence continues at coordinate 7,390,670 of OX577846.1, read as the reverse complement.
ACAATTATAGGAAAACATATTCACAGTTAATCTACGTCGAAAATCGGCTAAAACATTACAATATAAATTAAAAAGTCCTTTGTTAAAAATACTTATTTTTTTAGAATAAATTGTACTCGTCCAGTGACTACGAATATGTTGTCCTCGAATCTTCCCGAAATTATTATAAAATGAGCGTATAATAATTTTGGTGATGAACTACTTATAGCGCGAGGTGCGCGAGATCAATGGCTCGGTTAATAGTGACCGTCACCAGTGGGATCGTTAAGCCAAGGGTAGTTGACCGGACACCTCAGGCAGGTCTGCAGGTTGATGGTCTCTCCGGGTACCTCCTTGGAGGTAAGCTTGCACGAATGTGGCACCCAGCATGCTTGGTTGCCTTCGACCGCACACTTCTCCCTCCATGGCTCAAAGTTCTTCGCCTCGGTAATCGTCCGCGGGTTTTGAATCCACTGGATGACTTGTGTCATAGTAACGAAGTAGACATCGTTGTGGCTCTGTAAGACTTCGTCGATCCAGTATAAGAACGCTTCCAAGAATTCTGGGTTGTTCTTAAGCCAAGCTGCGTGGAAGTAGAGTCCTAGTGGGGCGCGGTTTTGTTCGTAGTGACGGTCAAAATTGTGGTTCAAGAAGTTGTAGAACTGATCTCCTGTTAGAATGTTGGAGCACGAATCGACCATAGCACAACCGGGCAAATACTCGTCATTGTTGGGGTCTTCACGACGATCCAGCTCGTTCATTACCATTTCCCAGACGGCATGGCTTCTAGTCGGGCAGCTTTGAAGGTTTCCATGGCAGCGGTGAGGCATTCTGAAGTACATGGTATATGGCCATAGAGGTGGATTGGAAAGAGGCGCTGTGATGGTACTGTCGTATAAGAAAGCCTGTTCCTCCATCATGGTGAACTGGTTGTTTCCACCGACACGCAGGTATGGGGCACGCACGCCGACTACGCTGTTGTCGGTAATGTTAGCGAACTTTTCAATTATAACTCTCATACCAGCCATTTCTTTGCCCCAATCATCGACAGTAGCATTACTCCAGAAGCGTTCATCGTCATTGTGGCTATCAAAACAAAAAATATAAATTTAAATTACATTGAGACGTATCATACCTAGTAACGTGTTTAGTGTTTGTTAACAAAGTTATTGGAAATGCACTGCAATGTTAAAATAGAGTCCGTTACATAAGTTCGCTACATGGATGTAATATGAAGTAAACGCAAACAAATCTGCTAGACCGCGTGGCAATGTAATCAGTTGCTTGTAGGTCTTTCCTGATGCGTTCAATTTGGGAGTCTTCAAGTCACGAGTGAACAGGTATCTTCTAAGTAAGCGTTTTAGACGGCATCATCTGGTGAGATAGTTGGCAAAACGCTGATCTACCTAAACATTAAAAAGCACAACTTACGTGATAGAGTGTACGGCGATTTCATGTCCCTTCCTATGCGTTTCATGGACAGCAGAGTAGTTGGAGTACTTGTGGGAGACGAAATAGGTCGCTTTGATATCACAACCGTTCGGGTTTTTACGTTTGCCATTAAAGATTTCCTTGTAGAGCTCAATGTTGTTGTTGTTGATAGCGTCGTCAAAGGTGATGGTGATCATCTGAGGCACATCTCTAGAGGGCAGATCTCCAGGGATGACCGTGCCGTCTTCAGAACAGAAACAATCTGGGAGCACACACTGCGACGAATCACAGGGTGGGGCTCTGTTCGGGTCGTTGTCGATATCTACGATAAAATTATTAACATGAACTTAGGTACTTCCTATTAATACACCTACATACTTTAGAATACATAAGTTATACTGGTAGAGACTGTGGTTTAAACGCAGAAGCTCGCTTGATTCCAAAGGCATATTTTATCTTGGGTTGGGCGTGTGTCAAAACCTGTATGGGTACTTTCGCTTGATTAATTCATTGAAACAGCTGGTGCCTATTGGATTTCACTTTTGATTTAAATTCATTGTCATATTGTACAGACATATTCACGAAATAAGTTGGTACATATTCTTATACCCCAGTTGTAAGACTATTTACCTAAATGTGGACTAAGATGGCTGTTACTTGTAGGTATTCAAACAACTAATACAGACGCGACACGTAGACAACTTAATTACAATTCTAAGCAATTTCAAGTCCATACGCGATGTGTGGAAATGTATTCGACGACACATTTTGAATTAAGTTATATTAATTACGAACACTTTGTATCGTGAGTACATGTCGCTTTGCAGTGATTGTTAGGAAAGGTATTTTAAATAGTACATATCTACCTATACTTAGTTACTTAAGGAAATATGCATGTAGTTACACAATCATTCCACATGTCTTAATGGTTTTATTTATTAGTAATACCTAAGAGTAACCATGCCCCTTAGCATAGATGTTGCGTAAATAGGTAACTTAAGCTTTTTTAGTAAGTGATTGGCAGGTAGGTACGCCAGTCACGCTTCATAAGTTTTTATTATTAAATCGCCACTCAAGTTCAGTTTCGTACATTTCAATTAACTTTACAAAGAGTCATAGAGTCAAGGTTTGCATAATGCATAACAAAGAGACATACCACATGAATTTTCGTCGGAGCCGTCCGCACAATCCTTTTCGCCGTTACAGAAGAGTCCCCTTTCGATGCAGTTGGAGTCTCCGCATGCAAGGAAGCCATCTTGACATAAAGGTTCCTCGGTGTATAAAAGAGGCTTCACTTTACGTTCCTTGTTTTTCAACTTGCAGTTTTTAACCGCGTCTTTCCAGTCACATGTCTGTTTCTCGATGTCGAAGAACAAACCGGCTGGACAACGGATGGCTTGAATGCCCTGTTATGAAACGAATTAAATTATGAAGCCGTCGATAGTTAACGTTTAGAAACATTTATTATGTTCGATCGTTTAAATAAACTAGATATTATTTGATTTTTTGCACCTCAAATATACCTTGCGTAAGTTTGTATAAGTTTATAATTTTCTACATTGATCATTCTGTTACCAAATAATTAATTATTAAATTATTTATTCAGGCTACCTATCTATCCTTACAACCTGCAACTGACCTTGCTTGGAATAAGTTAAATTATTCCTTCGTATCTATATTTAATCCCGTTATATTGTTTAGTATTCACATAGAGTTTTTCTACTCTACTCATAACTGTTCCTCCATGAATCATAACATTTGTATGATGATCGAATTAAATAGTTCCCGAATTATTTTGGACATTGAATTTATGCAAATGGTGTTTTATTGAATAAATTTTTGTCAATACACGCAATCTGTTAATTTTATTAACATAATATTGCATCCAATTAACAAATTCTAAAATTTTAATAGTCGCTAGATTTAGCAAGGATGAGGACAAATATAATAAAAATAATTGACAGTGTCATTGATTTCGTCAATCTTGTACAATATTATGATGTACAATATGTTGCTTAAATATTTTGTGAAAAGCAACAGATAAAGATGAAACAAGTTATCAGAAAGTACTTATTCTGATTAGTACAGTACTTATTACAGTACTTATACATTAGGACAGTATTTATTACAGTTATTTCAGATGTGTAATAAATGTATGAGAGGAGTGTATGAGGTAGTTACCGAGGCAGTACACTGGATGACGTCGCGACAGTTGTCGCCCTCGCCTGCCACCAGCCGGAACCACTCGCCGGCGTCCTTGTCCTTGCATAGCTCTAGCTCCAAGTTATCGTCTTTCTTCGCCTCATCCGCCTGTCGCTTCCATCGGTGACCATCGACAATCGCTATATTAAAGGAAAACATTTTATTATTATATGTGCATTATGTACTGTGCAAATGGCACGCTCATACCTAATTGAAGACGATAGGACTCTAAACGCTATTTTATTAACTGTCAAAAAGCATAAGACGGGGCACAACTTTTTGGACATTTACTAAAAAAATTGATGAGATACACCTAGTAGGATAGACGTACCTATTTACTTTTTTCATTAGTAGTAAAATATCACTTGAGTGAATATAATATATATGTGGTGGTATGGTATGATAACGAAATGCCAGAGGTTAGGTGAGCGCTCGACGCTCGTGACATTTGACTTCTTCGAAATGTCAGCGCTTGGGCAAGCGACAAGGACGACTCTTTCTATGTCTTCTGTCTATACAACATTGAACATTATGCATGGCATTTGATTTGTTCGTCGATTGAGCTGATGAAATTAATATGAATTCAAAAAGGCTACGGAATAGTAGTTTTCCTTGATTCGTTATAATGTTTCAGGAAACACAAGAATTGCCTAGTTAGGTACGTAGGAACTAAAAAATAAATTCTACAGGTAGGTACTTAAAACTGTATAAACTCGAATTTCAAAATGGAAATTTTATTAATGATTTATTTTTTGTGAGAATTGATTTTCAAACAACAAATGACACATAATCCGATTGAAGTACATACTTATTAATTGAGCGTGCATAATTTTAATCTACCTATTTCCGAAGGCAGCTTTACCTACATTTTGTGCCTTTTCCAAGTGACATAGCTACTTAGGTTTTTATACCTATACATCGGAGAAATGGATTCTTGACATTATCACTACCTGTACTTTGATTTCTGTTGTATGTTGGTGAACAGTTTATATAAAGGTCTTTGCCCTTTATACCGGAGTATACTAGGAATGTAATTGAGCCGAAATATCGACGTACCTTGTCAATCGTCTTTCATCTTTACCTGTTTGGTAGGTGACATTTTAATACAAATTAATGGTCTATTAATTAGTCCAGTTTAGTTCTTAGTTAGTATGTATCAGTATAGTGGGTGAACACCTTAAGTATTTTTAAATGATCTTAACAATCGTTTACATTTTTACTTTTTCTTATGAACACCATCAATAAGGAACTTGAATGGTATTAATAATTTCCAAACGAAATAAGTCATGATGAAAATATTTGACCGGTTACAACAGGGTTAAGACAGCGTTAGAAATCTTTCAAACAATCGAACTAGGTTAGGCATTAACAAATAATGCAATCGAGAACTCGATTCATACACAACTTGCTCGCATGAACTTGTATATATATTTACCAGTCTTACTAGTACTAAATATGTTCATTGTTATCGTACATGTTACTAAGACTGTATTATTTGCAATTTTTCGAGAAATCTGAAGGTTGTTGTCGTTTCAGACACAAAATCAAGTTTCTATATAGACGCTAGAGTAACTTGGTAGGTAGGTAAAAGAACCTTCATGTTTGAAATGTTTCTGAATTAAAAAAGTTTATAAATAGTAGTTTAGGTATATATACATGCTATCGTGTATGGTTTGGTTAAACATTATACCCGTTAACGGAGATCAATTAATCGAAATTAAAATCGACTTTGCATAAGTTTATTCATAAAACCTGATTCATTTAAAGTTCAACTGTACCCAGGTACACATTCCTCAAATAGGTTGAAACTATGAATAATGTAATAAGCACATTATCTAGTTTTATAGAAAATTCTTAATAACTTAATATCTGTTAATACTAGGAATTCAATAAAAATGGTAACTAGTTTTTCGACCCGGATCTGCCACGCGTTTGGATATTAATTGTATCACTTTACATATTTGACAGTTGGTTGAAAGACTTTCCCTGCTATTGTAGAAAGTAAAATGTCTCTAATATCAAAACAAATAAAAACTAAGAAGAATTACACACGGTGTTTCTTGCTAGATTGCTTCAAACAATATTTTTGAACTAAACGAGCGCGTTGATGTCTTTTGTACGGAGAGTTAATTATGTTAGCTGTTTAATTGATTTTGTTGCAAAAATAAACATTTTTTTAAACATCTAAGTTTTAAAATAAATAGAATCGAAATAGTTTTACATGAATTATAAAATAATGTCAGTAAATTAGCATATATTTCTTTATTTAAATGTATTTTTCTGTAGTTACGCGTACCTGAAAGTGTTTTATCTACGAATCATAAAAATAGAAAGCATTTAATGACAGTGAAAACGTAAGTTTTATTTTGATTTGCAGTGATGTTTTCTCAAAAACTCAAAAATTAAAAGTCAAGGAAAGTTACATACTACATACGTTTCTATTTCGTGTTTTGGAAACAAAACAGAATACAATTGTAAATTCAAATAAACTTTCAATCAAGATTATTTACACTTTCAACTCGGAGAGATAAGAGCATAAAGTTGGTGAAAGTGTTGTGGTAAAGCATTCGTTACAAACAATTTTGTAACCCATAACAACTATTAGCTAAGCACTTTATTACACGAATAGTTGTTTTACTACACAGTCAGATAGTCACACTTTAGACAATTTTTATTAGATAATAATTCAAAATATTCCGAATCAAGTTAACTAAATAAAATCTCAATTAACTAGGCAAGTACCCTCTTGCTGGTTATTTGTAATAAATGCAAATGGATTATACCTGGGTATTTTGTGAATATTCAATAATACCTAGTCTGATTGTGACCTATTATCATATTCAAACATTGCATAGGAATGTTGTATAAGAAATATCTATCTTATTTTATTAAGAATTTAATATTAATTTTATTAAGAACTAGCTGCGCCCCGCGGTTTCACCCGCGTAATAATTTTCTGCGCAACTTTCTTAATTTTTTATTTCATAAGAACCTTCTCCTGATAATAACAAACAGACCAAAAAAAGAATTGGCCAAATTGGTCCAGGCGTTGTTGAGTTATGCGCTTACCAACACATTTTGCGATTCATTTTTATATTATAGAAAAGATAATAAATTAAGAAAATAATCGTTTATTCAGATCAATGCCTGCCTATACCTAATTACAGAAAAGTGTCAGTAGAGTTGGGTCCTGATAGCTAGAAAATTTCCCAACTATTGCAGATATTGACAAGTGTCATATTTGTAAAACGGTTAGGGAAGATCGTACCAGAGGTATGGTTGGCAACCGATGACGGTCTAACATTTATAATGAGTTTATTGATAGAAAAGAGAAACAATAGGTAATATGATACTTATACCTGTAGGTACGGTCAGCTGCATAATTGCAGACCCACCGTCGAGCTCCAAAATGGCTGTTATAAAAATGTTTTCAACACAAGCAAGATTCTAGACACCTGCTCTAGTTGAAGTTTAAAGTCTTCTAACTCATCAATTTATCAAACAAAAATTATTAGAATGAAAACATGCCAATAATAGTAATTGTAGAACTCTACCGGGGGCTGCAATTATGCAGCCGACTGTACGTATAATATTCATGTAAGCGGACGTCGACCGTGCGCGTTGATCGAATATAGACGACCACTGGTACGAGTAGGTCTTTAAGGTATGAATATTTACCACAACACCTTCAACTTTCCTTCTAAGTTAGCGCTCTAGTTTCAACGTACATTTGTTCTTGAATTATTTCAATAGCACTAAGAATAAACAAGTCTGAATACCGAAATAACAGTTAGTTTTAACCTAAACTACGAATAGGTAGGCAATACAAAAGTCAGTTCAAACAGATATCTTTCAGTATAACAAAAAATACTCATTGTTAATAATTAGATCATTTATGTTCCACAACTTCCACTCGGAGGGGTGTAAGGCCACGAGTGTCAACTCCGGATTGCAGGTTTCCGAGCATGACGGTTTCCTCATGATGTTTACTAATGTAAACTAATACCTATATAATTTACTTTGCGCGAATTTTTTCTTCTTCTGAAAACTACTTAGTATACTATATTGACATACTACCCTTATTACATAAATGAAAGAAAACAAGATTGAAAACACATGCAATCGTTGCACCATTGCAAAACTACGAGCAACATTGCGTGCGTTTTAATAAGAGTCACGCAAAGCGCGATTCAGAATTGACTGGCCAAATTATTTAGGTAAAATTGTTCTATACCATTAATGAACTACGATTAAGTTTATACAATTGTGGTAGGTAAGCAAAATTGCACCATTTACATCGTTTTATTGTTTCTTTCAAAACGATATCTGTATCATAGATCGCCTTAGTTAATAATTAAATGTTTCATTTTGGATCTGAAAGGTGCAGTTCTGTATGTAATTAATCCTTCAATGCAATGATTTGTACTTAGATAGCGCAAAATAAAATAAAAAATAAGTAAATTACGAAGAAAACGTAACGAAATGATCACTAATACGTTGTTGTTAATTACCAGCTTGTTTGTGTTTTACGTTCAATTAATAAAAAATATAAGTTATACCTCATTTTCCTATTTTCTTATAGTACCAAATACGTTTCTATACATGTTATACATAAATAATAAGTATTAATAATGTACCGATAACGTACCTACTTGTAAAATAATTTGCAAATTAAGTTAATAAATAAATATTGCAGGACATTCCACACATCGCCATCTAGCCCCAAGCTAAGTAACTAGACTTGTGTTATGGGTGCTTCACAACGGATATATTACTTATATACTTTTATTTTGTAAATATATACTTAAAATACATAGAAACAACCAGACTACAGACAAATATCTAAGTATAAATACTTGTCTGAGGCGGGAATCGAACCTGTGTTTGGCAATCCAGCATGGTGACCATTCTGCCAACTGGGTCGTTAATCCGTCAACTTGTTTTACTACATACCATAAAAGTGAAATATGCAAGAGTAAATAATCTAACTTGTATAATGTCGAAGGTACTTGGTATTTCGTTAGGTACTTAAATTAATAATCGAATACCGTCCAAGTAAAATAAATAACTGAAGTTTAAATATGCAATGATTGCTACTGAACCGATTTTGATCATTATCTCATTATAAAGACGTTTTCATTATTTATTTAGAGATACATTTCCATCAATATTATTATCATGAAAAAAAATTCATGAAGAAAATTAATCAAAATAACAAAAAATATCTATGATGTTTAAAATTTTCGAAGGGCTATAAAAAAGATAGCATCTATAGAGTTCGTAAAACCTGTAGATTTGTACACCAACGTCGGTACCCATGTTGTATGTAAAGACTAAAGATATTAAATAAATAATAATAAATAAATATTGCAGGACATTCCACACATCGCTATCTAGCCCCCAAGCTAAGTAACTAGACTTGTGTAATGGGTGCTAGACAACGGATAGCAAGATAGAGGTTAGTTTGTGAATGTTCCTAATTATACATATGCAACGGAGATGAGAATGCTGCGATGGATGCGTGGAGTAACGAGGATGGATATAATAAGGAACGAGTATATATAATAGGAAGTCCGAAAATAGCGCCAGTTACGGAAGGTGAAAGCGAATCGTTTGAGTTGGTATAGTCATGTGATGATGAGAGAGGAGACGCGTATGGCTAGAGTGATGAGTATGAATGTAGAGAGATAAAAGACCTAAAAGAAATTGACTTTGTGAGACAGATATTTGGTGGAAATGAAATTTCTTGGAATCCCTACAAAAATATATTGAATTTAGAATTTTCTCTTAAATTAATAAAGGTTACAGTCCAGTAATAATTATTACCTATTATGATTGTAAAAGCATAATATATTTGAAATATTTTTCTTAATATCTGTTATTAAAACTTGAAATCTAATTAACCTTAAAATAGGTGCATCTAAATAGGTATAGCGATTAAATGTCTTGCGAAGTATTACGAATCAGTTTGTTACTGGTTTGATTTGAACGGCTAATAATGTCACGAACGTACAAATTTCGACTTATTTCATTATAGTATTTAATTGTGTTATTACGGAACTGTAATTAAGTTAATTCCAGTAAATTATGTCTCTCAAGGTTGTTTGTATAAGTACACTTAAGTATCCAGTTTGTGTTAATACAATCTCGATATGTTTCCAATGACTGATATGATAAAGTTTATCTTAGAGTTGTTAGAAAGATTCTTCAAGTACCGACTAAGCTGTCACTAAAGAAACACCAGAAGGGCTTTTGACAAATATCTTTGAACGAAACGAAACCTGATTGATATTTAAAAACAAATACAATAATATTATTTGGCGTAAAAAGGGTATATCTACAGTGTGCAATATACCACTTGCAACCCTTATTTGTATTATTTTCGTCATTTTGTGCCGGAGGTCTATGTCAGTTAGGTACATATTTTAGTAGGCATTATAGGATAGATGCAGTTTTTCAGAAGTAATAGTTTCTGTTATCTGCCACAGTGTAGGTAGCCGGGTGTCTCTACTCTAGTGTGACGTCACAGAGACGTAGGCGCAACACGAAATGAATGTGAAAGTTCCACAACGCCAGTTTACAGCTCAAACAGGTGCTAAGCGCTCGTCTCATTAAATTATCAAAATATTTATCAAAGTAACAATCAAGGACTCTTTTCTTAAATCATCTTTACACAAAAGATAGTATTGCAAAAAAATACGTTGGTAAGACGTGATTAAGCAACTTCTATTTAGGTGGGTACTTATAAAGGCAATATATTAGTAAATACAAATCGGAATATTACATAATAAATAGTTCAAGAGAAAATATGCATATAAGGCATGTTTCGATGTCCACATAATACGTTTGTTACCAATCGACCTGACATTATATTGTAGGTACAAAGTTTATAAAAGGTATGTGTCCACCCTTGAAAGCTCTGAACCGAAGCGCGTTGATGTCCTTTGGTCTCCAGTTGCAATTGCAAGGCGATTGCGCTTCGCTGCATGAATCGTAAACTGTCGAAGACACAGACTATCTCGCGACGAGCGACGGACGTTCAAACTCGTGTCAACTTCACTGTTCACTGTACGCAACACTCTACCGACATTGCTTGACGTAATCACTGTGTAATAGCGGATGAGCGGAAGTGAGGTCGTACCCCGTGACGTCGCGAGATGGACGGTGCCTGGAGGCGATATATAAAGGTTAGGACTCACCGCAAGCGAACAAGAGGCACGCGGCCAGAGTAGCGACACGGGCGTAGCGCGCCATGACGGGATCACAACAGGTCGTTGCGCGGCGGTCGTGCGGTTAAATAGTGGCCTCAATCCGCGCCCCGCCCGCCCCGCTCGCCCACTGTGCAAGCACCTCTGCCAACACCCTTCGCACTCATCAGCTGTTAATCACCTGCATCTTCATCTTCTGCACTTCGCTTAAGCACGGAGCTTCTCCAGATCCCCACCCGTAAGCTCTCCGCCCACTCTTGTTTGTTTACATTTCAAAACCAGACAACTTTGTTTGAGTTAGTTATATGTAGAAAGGAAGGTACTTATGTCTCGCAGTTATGTCTACATTCCAAAGCTGAAAAGTTTTTTATTAGTTGTATTTAGTTATAAGTGTTAAAACTTACCTACCAGCTTTAGTTGGCAGCTATTGTTATAAATATCTTTTTTAAGTTTCCTGTCCTTATCTAAAAAACCTATTATTTCGTAAATGCACAATGTTTCTTTTTAACCCCTACTCAAAAATAGAGGTGTTTTTAATTTTTGTTTATAGTTGGGTACATTTTTATTTTTATATTAATTTTTGTCCATCGATTTGTAGTAATCCTATATAGTGATCCAAGCAAAAAGCATCGAGCACCTATACTTGGAACTGTATATAAGCTCATTCGCGTAATTATAGAATTGTCCTTTAACGGCATGTAGGTACGTGCGTCGTACGAGTATGCTAGATATTTAACAACATGTTTATGTTATGTGAATCTCACATATTTTATAATGATACGTAATTTAATGAATTAGCAGCATGTATACGTATGTGAAATAATCTTAATAAAAATATTTTTCAATTTAGTTGTTAATTAGTACTTAAGTTAAAAAAATATTATATGTATCTCATCGGAAAGCTTTAGGTCAACCGGTTTTACAAAAACTTAATCTTATTTATAAAATAGTAATAGAATTAAGTTCTAGAAAATATGTTTAAAAAGGTTTATTAATTAAATGCATGTGTTAATTAATATTTTAATGTAACCAAGGACAACACAAGGAATCATAAACGTTTATTTAACATATTAAATAAAGATATAAGCATTTATTTATTTATTTATTGCAGAAAAAAATGAAACAACATCTCAGGTATTGCTTTATTCAGTAAAATTATAGCCAAGAGAATTTCAACCTTCACAGTTTTTTTTGAGCTAAACACGTATAAAATTATCAATAATCACACAAATCACAGGAAAGTAGGTACATTTATGTACTTGTATAGACATTATAAAGGGAAAAAAACCATATGTACATAATGTAAAACACGCGTTACATAAAATAGAGATACCACCACAGAAAGATATATTCCCAATCCGATCGAATGAATATTTAATAGAACATTAAATAGAAATAACTAATAAGATGAAACCTACTTAGATACGTGTATTGTCCTATGATACTATCTCCTAACATCTAAAGTACACGATTATAATGTAGGTACTTAGGCTAAGAAAATTCTAGGCAACTTATTTTAAGCGCAATACCTAGTGAGTTCTACTCGTACACTAAATCATATTAACAACATACACTACTTAATTCAAATATCAAGTTGCATATTAATTAGATGAATCTCTGTATTAGTTTTCTTGTGAATGTACTGCGAAGAAGTTTGAATGAAAGCTTTTACAGGGTTGCTGTTACGTTGGCTAGTGAATAACTGCTATATCTATGACATCTAATAACCACATGAATATTTCTATTGCCTACAATGAGACAAGCAACATCAATTCTATTGAATAAAATCTAAATATACACCTAACTAACAATCAATATCACAATATAGTTACTTAAATACGAGAGATTCAAAGATCATCAGTGATCATAAAATTAAACCGCAGAAAATGTTGTAATACACTTAGGTATAAGTAATACTGGAATCAATTAAGTATGGTTTGGCTAGTTTTAATTTTTGACTAGGTATTTAGGTATCTATTAACTTTCATACTTACTTTTTTACCTATTGTATACCTCATATGGTTTACAGTACACTCTCTAAACAATGCTGTTATGTTCAGAATGCGATGTTCTAAAAGTGTAAACAAACATTTTTTTACAAATTTTAAATTTTAAATAAACATAAGTAGGCAGAAATCCTTGACCAATTTATCAATAACAAAAAACACCATTGCTGGATTTTAGACTGACATTTACAAAATTGATATCACGCTGCGTTATATATAGTAGATACCTAAACTTAACCCATGAATATTGAATTTACTAAGTGGTTAGAATGCTTTCGTGTTAATAGAAAACCTTGCTTGTCATTCAATGCGTTAGAAGAACTGATGTAGTCTAGTTCTCAGAAACGACATAGGAAAAACTGTGCAACATAAAACTTAAGCAATAAGTAAGTATTCGTTAAGTAACAGACTTTCTCATTATTAACCAGATATTATTAAGTGATTGTAATTAAAATTTCGCGGTAGCGATCAGATTATCTATTTTCTAAGTACCTATATATGGTTTATTTAGTATTATAATGTTAAACACACAGACATTTAATATGTTCTACTTCAACTATATAGATTAGGAAAGATGTAAAAATATATTTTGTCCAAACATGTAGGAAGTAAACATATAAGCTTTCTCCTTTCAAGCTCTTAAAATTTCAGGTACAAACATTGAAAAGTTTTTTCTACATAAAAAAGTGGGAAGGTAAGACGACCCTTATTGGGTCAAGGGATTTTATAAATTTGATTTTGTCGTTTGTATGTGTTTTACCTAAATGTGCTTGGTTCATGGATAAAATGTAGAAGGTATAGTTATATATTTTTTTAAATGTTATGTCTATTTATGCGTAAGATATGCATATCTATTTTCAAATCACACAGATCATACATAGAATCTACAACATCACATTTTATCTTTATCTACATCTTCAGCACCTCCTTCTCAACCAAAAAGAATAACAACTACTTATTATTATTTTTTTTTTTATATCTTTTGCGTCAGATTCTTTTGATTAAGGTAGCTAGTATACCTTCATACAAAAGTAAGTTTTATTTTGTGAATAGGGTCGGAAACTATTGTGATACGTTGTATTCTTAATAGAGACAGAAGAAATTATTTAGTTAATATATCTGAGCACATCTCTATTCGCGTATCGTGCTTATCTACTGATAATATTCGAGACCGACATGAATACTCTAGCTAAACGATACAAACATCAAGTTAATCATACCAACTGTATAAAGTTGCACCTACAAGGAATGCTTATAGTTTATGATGATAAGAGAGGTTTCGCATCTTCCAAATCGGCTTGCCTATTGCACGCTGTGACGTTGCCGTTCGACAGCGCCGGCGCCGGCGGCGCCTCACCCCCGCTTGCTCCTTGCCCCTATAAGTAGAAAGCTAATTTATTAATTGGTATAGAAATATCGAAATATCGCAAATATTTCGTGAATTGTTTTATAATGAATCATTCCTTAGAACTGATTAGTAAATCATCAATTACGGTTTTAACGATGAGTGATGAAGTTTCACCGAGATTGAGTCATCGGTTTTGTGCAATAAAATGTTACCTAGAGGTTGTTAGAGTACTACTGAAAAAATATTCAAATGTTTTTTCTATAATAATTAACAAAACTTTGATTCTGATTCAAGTATTAGTTACGCCTGACTGTCACATCGCATTTTCAAGGCGAAGCTGTTAGTACATGATGAAACTGTTTGAGAGGATATCGATGTTTTTTATTTTCCAATCTAATTTCAGGTGGTGTTGAATTGACGATGGCGCACCATCAGCCTGCGCGATCAGCCCCGCGATGGGACGCGGGACTGTCCAGGTAGACTGATAGTGCATCACCAAACACATTTTCAAGTAGTCGTAGCTCGCTCCATCTAATTTTATCTGAAAGTTAAACCTTAAAAGCTTTAAAGGTTCTACAAGCGATCTTTTATACAATAGAAGTGATTTAATACAGCTGCCCTTTGAGAATTTTATTGTTAGAACGTTTTGATTTTACACTCCCTAATTCCGTGTAAGTTGAACTTACCGATTTTGCAGTAAGGGAAATATTGTGCTTCTTAATAACGAAATATATATATATTTTTTAATGCTTTAAAACTTCATAAATATCTATAGTTCTTTTGCTTTCAAAATTAACAACATTGATTGAACTTATCATAAAGTACCAAGAACTGGTCATTATATTGAGTTGAAGTTGCCAATTCATAAAGAATTAATCATAACATAGCTCTTTAGATCAAGTTTGGTGTCCGCATCGAACGGTTAGACTCATTATCATAATGTTTAGTTTTAACTTCGTCTAACAGACGGTTTGGAACTAGACTTTTATAGAAAATTGACCATAACCTACTGTTTGGTTCAAGTTCAACAAGCCTATTACCACAATTTCAGATTGTTTGATTACCATAGGTATTTGGTGCTACACCTGCAGAGATTTATATTAATGTCATAAGCTAACTTTTATACTTGTTTGATTTTTGGTGTATGCCTGCTGACTCTGTCCCCATTATATGAGGACAGCGGACCTCAATAAAAATAAATACAATTTATGCCTGTTGTCCCCATTGACAATAAAATTTATTAAAATTCTAAAGCCTTTTCTAAAGTGCTTAAAGGCCCAACGCAATATGTCTATTGACGATAGCTAAATTTTTGCATGAAAAATTATTAATCAATGTTTTATCAACAGGGTCTGGTGAACAGTTCTTTTTCTACATTACGGTAAAATTTCAAGGATTTTTTTTCGTAAGGATTTTCATGCATCTATTATATTTTGGCGCCTATATACGCCATAATCTATATTCGTACCGAGTGTACACAAAATTCTAAAAAAATATATATCGAAATGTTGCATTATCTTGTTTCAAAGTTTTAAGGAATCTAGTAGGTTAAAAATTATGATCAAAATACACGGATTACATTAGTGGTTAGATTTCGTTACTAACTTGGTAATTTTTACGAAATAACTACCTGTCCCGGCAAATGTTTTTTTGCCATTTACAAAAAAAATAGATGTTCGATTCTCAGACCTAACGAATTTACACAGAAAATTTCATTCAAATCGTTTCAGCCGTTTAGGTGGTCATAGGTAACTAACACCGTGACACGAGAATTTTATATACAGGGTATGTTGGTAATTATACTAGCAAGCCGTTGAGGGCTTCTTCTGTGCACCTAATAAACAAACAACTTTTGCTCTACGACTTTTGGATTCCGAACATTTTTTTGAAAATTTTTAAGATTAGGTTTACCTGAAAATCAGCTGTTCCATACACGGAGAGGTCATTAACATTAAAATTTTACTTATTTTTTTCAAGTTTTTTGTAGTAACCCTGTATCGGGAGGATAATTGATAAATTTTTGTGACGTATCTTTTATATAATCAAGTACTTTAGTTTATTAATGATCACCTACCGTATGTTTATCATTGATCATGTGACCGTCCCTCTTGCCCTGCAAGTAGTACGTCATCAGCTGTCCCTTCCCTTTGACGGCAACGAGGCCGCGTTGCTCGAAGAAGTATCCGAAACTCTCCAGTATGTGACACGTTTCTTCTGTTACCTGTTGAAGACATCGATGGTTTTTTTTTAAATTTAACTAATGAATGTACACAATTTCTTACAAACTAATTTCCCGCCAAACTGCAAAGTGCAGTTTGTTGGCGAGCACGCGCTTATATGGAAATAAATGATAAATTTCATTTTTAATCCATAACTAACTAGGTTTTATCAGAGTTGGTTCCGATCCCGTGGGAATATCAGGACAAAAAAAATAAAAAATAAAGTTTATTTCATCCCACAATGAATAGGCAAACTTATAGTATCAATGTAGATAAGGACTATGTTAGAAAGATTGTAAGACGCTGGTGTCCGAGCTAGGAGTAATGTCTGTATTAAGGATCGCCAGGTCCCTCCCCGTTAAATTAAGCATAAACAATATTTCTAAAATTAAACCGTCCATGACGATTTCTATTTAAAATTTCATTTAAATCGGTCGTTTTGTATACCGTAGGTGTTCAATAAATATCATAAGCTTATGTGAATGAGATGGTATGTTTAATTTATGATTCGTCGTCACGCTGAGACGTAAATATGTAGTACACTTGGTAAGATGACTGAACGGAACCCTGAAGTAACACCATATAACATTTCCACAGCATCGAGATTTGCGCGGGTGTAACGGCGGGGCCGCCCGGCCGTGGTAGTGTTTGATAAAAATAAAATAATGTTTGTGACAAAATAAAAAATGTTTACGGTTCAAGCAAGGTTAAGGTCAGACGAGATTATCTCTGATTCAATCTTTACTAAATGATCCGAAACCCGACATTTAATATACCTACTTAACTAAATATTTAAGCTGAACCGTCCTTTAAGAAATAAAAGAGCGTATCCAAACATACTCCCATTGTTTATTTTCAAAATATTTGAAGCAAAATTAGAAAAAGTTATCGTCCCAAAAATTGATGAAACTATCATTCGAATTTAAATCGATGCTCTGTGCGATGACTGTGCGTATTCAAATGCTCAAAAAAGGTTACTATAATTTTCTTATTATTCACTAAGCTAGTGAATAATAAGAAAATTATTGTAACCTTTTTTTCGCCCCGCTGTTTCACCTGCGTAAGTCTCTAATCCGAGGAAATATCGAAATTAAAAGTATGTTTTTGTCTATTTCATAAAAATCCTTGATTTGAGGTTCCGTAGATCGATAGACCAAGGTCAAAATCTGTTGATATACTTAAAAATCTTGTGTTGTGATCACTGGAGTAGCACCTCTATCATAATGTAAACCATACCTGTATGGCGCCAGCCTTGCCGGTACTTTCCATACGCGAGGCAACATTGACAGTATTGCCCCATATATCGTAGTGAGGCTTGCGTGCGCCGATCACGCCCGCTGTAATCGGTCCGTGGTTCACACCCATACGCAGCACAAAGTGGTTGAACGACTGTTCATTGATAGCGGCTAGAACCCGTTGCAGCTCTAGGGCAAACTCCACGAGACAGGCGAGGTGTGCCCATCGCACTAGTACGCCGTCGTTCGGCTAAACAAAAGAAAAAAGGATCGGTGACCCAGCATGCCAGTGCTCTACTTAAATTGGATGACAAGTACAGGCTAGAACTACCGCACTTCTCAAAAGTCTAAAACGAATTGAAAAGTCAATTGCCATAAAAAATGTAGTAAAGAAACCTAAATCCCTATCGCGGCCTAATCAAATGTATTTCTGAATAAGGGTTTTCTTCCACTGCATAATATAATATTTCGCATCCGAACTTATATTTCGCGTCCTACATTACCAATCTGCTTTTGGTATTGACTCGTAAAGCATACTGGTTGCATGTAGGTACTGAGTTGTCTAGAGCTGTTGTCGAAATATTGACGTAAAAGATCTTTTGAACCATCAAAGACAATTAAAGGAGTAGTATACTGAGCAGGAATTGAATTCCGATGTTTACGAGGTCCTGACCCTTATCTCATCAATAAGGACTGATATTTTATCGCATTAATAAATTAAGACAAAATTGGCACTGGAAAATTATCAAACGAAGTGACCCTTGTCACTTTTGTCACCGAACATCGAAATATATTTTTAACTGGGATGGTTCATTTACGGTTCCATTATAAATGCAAACCACGTTTTGGACCTTTTATTTATCATGAATAGTTAGAAGCCAAAAGTAGCAAGTTTAGAATGTAGAGATGGTAATGTACAATCAACGGTCAAAAGTCACCGCCACCGTAACGTTTATAATTCTGTGAAGCACTATTTGAACATAATAACAACGTAACCTGT
Organism: Idaea straminata; assembly: GCA_951213275.1. Classification (NCBI taxonomy): domain Eukaryota; kingdom Metazoa; phylum Arthropoda; class Insecta; order Lepidoptera; family Geometridae; genus Idaea; species Idaea straminata. The sequence continues at coordinate 7,372,042 of OX577846.1, read as the reverse complement.
GAACCGAACCCACGTCGGTTGGTGTAGCGGGTGGCGGCTTATACCACTCTGCCACCTAAAGATATAGCTAACATGTTGAAAATAATAATCACACGTATGTTTGTGTGTAACGTCTATTAGAAAAAGGTTGTATGTCCAATACTTGTTAGCAAACTGATAATGGACTTCCGACGCATACTGTTCTTTTAACCCTGATTGCATATTAAGTCGGATCTACCAAGAGCACCTACCTAAGCTTTTGCAATACCGCCTGGTAGGTATTGTGTAAATACCCACCTATTGTTATTGTAGTGATGAGTTACCTGCATTTGTCGCGTAGGATTTAGGCCTGACGCAGCCATGTAGGTAGAGCTGATTGTCTTTATTTTAATTATATCTCTGAATTTAGGATCCTCCAAAAGCTGTAAGTTAAAACAAGGTAAATAGGTAAAAAGGAAGAAGATAAATTAGTACTATTAGGGAGAAAAATTGAAATATATAGTAGCTATTATAGTACCTACCAACTACGAAATTAGTTATGCAATAAGTTGTTTATATTTACAAAAGAAAGGTTGGAAAGTTTTAGAAAATAACTAATATTTAAGATTCATTTGAATCAATAGGTCGAAACCAGTTTAGTATTTTGAAAATGGACTCACCAAGTCGAAATCCGATATAACCTCGTTGAGGAAACGGAGACATTCTAGGCCTTGATTGTTCACTGTCTCTTCTGAATAAAATTCTGGAATAAAGGAACAAAATGAAACGTAGTAGGCAGGTACTGTTTAAGATTTTATATCGGACTTATAGCTAAAAAACATAGCTAAGAACTCTCACGACTAATTCGCCTTTCAAACAAAAGGAACGAAATCAAAATCAGTTCAGCCGTTCAAGAGCTATAATGTCACAGACAGACACATACACACACAGAGACACGTTAAACTTATAGCACTCCGTCGTTTTTGAATCAGGGGCTAAAAAAGATTAAAAAATGGTGGTGACAGACATATAGACAGACGGACAAGAAAGTGATCTTCTAAGGGGTTTCTTTTAGGTACGGAACCCTAAAAACGTGATTTAATCACAAATGTCACGTCTTAATTATCACCTTAGTTCAAATGTTTTATGGCAGATTTGAACTTAGCTACGAGCGCTCCTTCTGTTTTGTTGTTGCGCAACGTCTTGCCAACTTTAGAGCTACCGTTAAGTTTGAATACCTATATCTGGCAGCGAGAATACATTTTTAACTTTACCTGTAAAGTTGGGCATAGAGGCGAAGAGCACGCCGACTTCGGCGTAACTCTGGCTGTAAAGGTCGCGGTGGTGGCGATGTGCGCCCATGAAGTGACGCGCCACGTGCGGGGGCAGTACGTTATAAACCAGGGCCTGGGGAACCGCAACAACGAAACTTATTAGTTTGGACACTTTCGTCTCTCGATTTATCAGGGTCCTAACTTAGCATAACAAAGAGACTATAGAGAATATCCAGAAAAAAATGGTTGTCTGTAGAGTCGGTTTACGGACGATAATTTTACGTGTTAACGTCATAAGAAAACTTTGATGTCAATAATGAGGGGGACGTCACACATTTTTGTGAGTGCAGTACGGTGTTCATCGATTTTAAGACGTTATCAAGTCAAAAAATGTCGCAGTGGTTGTGCAGCACCAATGTATCCTTCATGCATTCGGTATTACAAGGTAGTTGGTGAAATATTTAATTTTAAATTCTAAACGAAAGTAAGTAAAAGTGCATTGTTAACGATTTTTCAGGGCTAAAGGGCTAAAGAGATTTCAATTCTGAGGGCCATGTAAATCGTCAATCTGTAATTCCTGCATAAAACCGTGTACAACATTACCACCCTACCCACCTGATTCCTTCTGCGCAAGTCGCTGGCCTGCTCCGCTTGTTTGCGCATGCGCTCCGCGCGAGAATGCCGCGCGCGGTCCAGTGAATCCAGCTGAAGTGGAAACATTAACATTGCAGATATCCATTACGTTGTTCATGTTACTTGTGTTAAGTAACATGTAGATGTAGATAAGTAGATCATAGATCGTTAATGTGATAAAAGCCCTTCTAACAAGCCTATTGCTGTTATGGATAAAATATCTACTTCCGGACATCTCTGCTCGTTAACTACCAAACTCACCCTAAGTTTGATAGTTAAAGTTATTATGAAAAATCCAATACCATATGATGGGTTGACCGCCCCCTTCATGCTGTAAATCATCATCATGCTTTTTTATCATAATACCATAATAGTACTTACATTATAGTTATTTGTACTACTGTACAAATACCAAGTAAATGTAGGTACTTGGACAAAAATTAAAATCAGATTCCTTGCTTGTTCCGTCACCTTTATTAGATAAAAAACACATCTCTGTCGGAGTTATCAATGTTATTATGGAAAATGCGAAGTTATCCCCAATTGCCCACCTATGCCACCCCTGAACATTTTCATCTTATTTACCGCTTTGTATGTAGGTATCTTGCATCTCGTCCCCTCGCATGATCCGAATGCGGTAACGTAGAGTCTCGTTGCGTGCGCTACTATTTATAGCATGTTTACTCGTATGTTTACGTTCACTGAGAGTTTACCGTGTTTACATTACACCAACTAACTGTTCGACAAATGGAATACGTTTTTCTTCATTTCTTAATTTGTTTCTGATGAATCACTATGTTAATTTTTCACCTGCTGTTAGGTTAACCTTAGGTTAAGCTCACGCGACTGTGCGGTGGTTGTAACTCAAATATTAAGTTTTTTTGTGGCTGGAGGGATTATCTGTATAACAAAACGCATCGTGTTGGTATATTATACCGACATACAGGTTATAAAAGGATACACTATCCTATGATCACTAGCTTTTGCCCGCGACTTCGTCCGCGTAGAAGTCGAATATGTTTCTAATAGTACTGGACCAAGAAATCACATTGTTTCATACAAATTTTGCCCCCCCCCTGTGTTACCCCCGAACGGGTAGAATTTCGAAAAATCCTTTCTTATCAGATGACTATATCATACAAAGAACACGCCCTCCAACTTTCAGGTCTCTACGATCAGCGGTTTAGGCTGTGCGTTGATCTGTTAGTCAGTCGTCAATTATTCAGGACAAAGCATTTTATATGTATAGAAAACTAGTATTGGTTCGATTTAAAAATCTAAACTATTGACCCTTGGGTCAATGTAGTAGAAACGTAGTAGATTATTCGACTATGGTCACACATGGTCCTGTTATTCGATGTTTGTAATATCTTACGGTACTTACATATCGGTCGTACACCGCCAACATCATCATAATGAGGCTTAACATTAGGAGGTGGCGACCATGATGGAGTTGTGCCCTGAAACAAGAAACGATTAATTCTAGACGTAAGAGAAGCAGCATTTTTGAATCATGTGCCTGATAGCACACAACAGCTGATAAGTCTGCATATTATTTTGAAGTAGCTCTTAAGAGGAAAGGGTACCGGCTTTCTCCCCATACAAACGTAGTCGACTGTTTCCTCTCTGGATAATGATACTAGAGCAAAAAAATGTAGCATAAAACTTATAACTGCCACGACCATGCCCCGTCTTATTTTTTATATATATTTTGTTTATTTTACTCTTATTTTCTATGATAATTAGAATACGAAAAAAAAACCAAAACATACTCGTAGATACCTACGATGACTATACAGTCATGGCAGTTATAGGTTTTATGCAACAAAAATATTTGTGCCAGGGTCATTATCCAGGGAGCAAACAGTCGACTACAGTCAACCTTTCCTCTTAAACAATAACTTTTGTAAATTGTCACATAATTATACCCGACTACAGCTAAGCCAAAAGGGGGGGTTATGTTTTTGACCCGTAACAATTATGGTATAGTTGTTAGATTAGAAGAGTCTCAATGGTCTGCTGGTTATAGGCTATGTGACGTCACAATAAATTATTCTTATTTGACGACTGTATAGTATGGTACTAACATGAAGTCGACAATGTCCTGGTTGTAGGGTAGCGTGGTGTTGTCATTGTCGTGCAGGAGGTAGGGATCGCGGTCGAAAGAGGGTCGCGGGTCGAACATATTGGGGTGCACCATCAGCAACCCCGCGTGTGTTCCAACCATCCCCATCAAGAGCAGCAAGCGACGCAAGGACGAGCTCGGCGCCACCCACAGCGCGTAGCACAGCGTGTATACAAACAACTGGAACAAGTCAGATACTTGATTGTCTTACACAATATTGATTTGTGCAAGAGACATCGTCATATTCACACACACAGCTATGAATTAAGCAAAGCTTGTATTGTAATAACAGATGTAAAGGATACTTTTATAATGCAAATATATGCACTAATATTATTCACAGATGCGTCTATTAATTGAAAGGATCCAGGTTTTTAAAATAACGTGGCATCTTGTTTTTATTTACACTCTATAATTTTACAGGTCATGGCTTCTAATAAATGGACTAATTTAAACTTCTTAAGTTTTGGTTTGTCAAAATCGGGGTTTTGTATCTAGACTATGATGATAAAAATGAATCCTGTAGGTACTTATTTTTTAATTACTTCGTGCCGTTTACAGCGTCAATGCACAGGCCTACTCTGAGGACTCTATATAAAATAATAACTAACGTGACAAATGTTTGGAATTTAAATTCAAATAGTTTCAATGAAATCAACTAAACTGTAAACCAGTTATAGCAGGAAATCGAAACCAAGACTGCAATCGATTGCCTCCTTTCATGGTTCATTAAAAACAAACATGAATATCAATACCAATCATATCTTAATTTGTTTTCCCCGGCGTTTAACAGGTTTTCACAAAACATCATTAATGTAGGCCGTAGGTGAAAACCTTAGTTCTTTAGATCTTGCCACTTTGGCGGAAAAATTAAGTCATTTGAATTTAAAAAAATATCCCGACGAATTGAAACCGCCTCCATTTTTTTAAGTCGGTTAATAAATAAAAAACAATTCATTTCTTTATCCGATGGTTAATTGTTTTTTGACGTTGGTTTGATTAATTTTTTGCAAGTACGCCCGCATAAATCCAAGATCTCGCAAAAAACCCTGACAAGCAAAATAAAAATAACTGAACGTTTATGGGGACCAAACATCGAGAAAAACAAAGGTATCAATATTTTATCGATAACGATCGTAAGTGATGTAAGTATAATAGTATCATAAGCCGCGGCGTATTTATCATACACCGGATACCCCGTATAGTTCTCTTTGTTTGACTTTCTCTACGTACCATAAGTAAGGTAGGTACGTAGAGGGTAACCTCTAATATTTTAGGCACCCCATGAACACATTTAATAAAAATTAAGTAAGGATTAGGTATCTAATGGAAGTTGATCATAAAATTATATTATGTTTTCATTTTACCAATACTTACCTACAGCTTATTTCCTTAATAAGTAGGTTATTAGTTGGTTAGTTAGTTCCACTTCCAATACGATAAAGTTTCACGTGTTGTATTAAAGGTTGCCGATTGAAATTGCTTTAGCGAGTCATGAAAGGTTTCGCAATTAAAACAGGAACAAGGCCTCTTTTAAATCATACGGGGAAACTTTAAAGGACGTAGTAGGTATGTAGGTAGGTTACCTACATTTTCAACGAATCAGAGTCTGAGTCAAGCCTGATAAATGATATTGTCCCCGATCTCTCTGTTGAACGGTTACGACAGAATAAATTAAATAATAATGATGTAACGTCGATCGGGTCTAGCCAAAAGTTTAGTGCTTGCGTTCGCATGTTTCTGCTAATTCATTAAACGAATCTGTATGCGTGCATATCGATGCAGGCGTTTATTTGTTTGTGTATTATGAAGGTGGAATGTGAAAGTGATTTACATGGTAGTAGTACGAAGGATGTATGCATCGCTTCGTGCTGGTGACCGCGCGGCTCTCAGATATCACGCCCTCAATCACACCCTCTTGCAGCTTCGCCTCGAACTCACCGCATAGATACTGTCAAACAATAATTATTTCGGTTTTATTTTTAGTTAAACCTGTACAAAAAAAAACTACCAAAATGCTACGAGGTTACCTTAACTTTTTCGTCTTCCAAAAACATAAAAGGAAAACTTTTAAAGAAAATGATACATTCTACATTCTCGATCGTGACTAAACTTACCAGAGGGAAGAAGGTAACCGTTGTAAATGATCCTAAATTGATCATTGTGAATAAGTGACGCTTATCTGGATCTAAATACTTTTTCTGTAACAACGTATTAGCTTCATTACGAACTATAGAGCTAGAGTTTTGCAAAGTTTATAAAACATTAGATACTTGCATTGTGTGTGTATAATTTAATATTGTAATTGGGAATTCAGATTAATTCAAAAGAAAAAAAAGTGTATTTGTAGCCAAAAACAAACTCCTCTAACATAAGAACACTGTGGATACAAAAGGAAATTAGCTCAGCATGAAGCGCTACACAAAAAATATGCCGCGCTGATTTTCAGCTCATTTCCTGTAAATAATAAAAGACAGACGGACGGACAAGAAAGTTATTTTTAAGGGTTCTTTTTTACCTTTTGAAGTACGGAACCCTAAAAAAGACGAAGTGATTCATTAATAAAATTATTCATTTGATATACATTATTTTAATACCTAAGTATAGTACTTAGATATCGCATTTAGTTACGTATTTATGTACTTTCTATATAAGTTAACTGTTTACTGTTTAAGTATACTGGCTATGGTAGCCACTCGTCTTGATTGTGTGTATGTGAAGCGTTGTATGTTCGCTCACGTATGCTCAAACTTTGACTTGTGTGCTTAGGTATAAGTTGTAGGTTTAGTGATTTTAGTTTATTTATTTGATTCTGCATCTCTTGACATTCTATTTTGATTTATTGAGTGTATAATTTACTGATTTGGACATTTATTTTTTATTTATAAATTTTGACTTCATATATTAAAATTTGATTTTTGAATTTAAATTGCACATTATGTTTACCTACTTTTTAAAATGAAATTCTGACATCTGTATAATTATTTATAATTTTAAGTGAATTTGTATATGGGTTTTGCCTGAAATAAAAATCAATCTATTTATTTATTATTTAAATAAGTTTAGATGACATAGGTTATCTACTGTGCAATATGTAGAGTAGGTAAATTCAAGAGTTATTTCGTACTTCAAAAAGTATACCAGCACCGAGAAGAAAGGAAAGGAAGCAGGAAAGTATGGTAAATTTAGTAGTTACTAGCACTTTTGATTGAGTAACATTATAGGTACCTTTATCTGTGCAATTCGATAAGTGGCGTAGTAGACGATGCAACCAAGCCCGGATTCCAAAACGTATCCAGCGTAACTTAAGTGCGAAACCCACTGGATGGGTTGTGCAAAGGTTGCGACGATCATAGCCGACGGCAGCAGGAACAAAGGTGGGACGAGTATGGCCGTAGGGCAAGGTTCGGTGCGCTTTGCGTATAATTCCTCCGCCTCAAGTGTCTTGAACATCAGGCACATGTTAGTCGCCTCCGCCAGTTCTCTGGTGGATTTAGAAAATTATATTATGTTATAATACTTATCATAGTTACCTCATAAATAACACTGCACTTTATTGAATTACTAGCACGACCTCCCGGATTTACCCGCGTAAGTCCCAATCCTGTATGGCAATAGCGGGATAAAAAGTAGCCTAATTTATCCTTATACTAAATTTCATCTAAATCGGTCTAGTAGTTTCAAGGTCTATTAATTTCAAACAAACATACAAATCTTTCCTATTTATAATATTAGTGTAAATAAAAATAGCGGTAAACGGCTTTGACAGTCTTATACCTCATTTAAATAAAGATTTACAAAACAATGGAAAAACTGCAAAAATTATATAAGTAAATATAAACAAGAGTATTATGTATGTTTTTAAATTTAAACTAATTTTTATCAATATATGAATAAACCGAAAGTAACATTCTTGAAAAAATATAGTTCAAATAAAAGTAATTTCTGACTTTGATAAGTCGTCTTCTATCTTCGTACCTAACAAAAAAGTTAATTTTAAATGTCAACTGTACTGTAGGCAGTAGGTATGTCACAGAAAATAACCTAAGCTACCTCTCGTAGTTAGGTACTTTTCTTAAACTTTTATTTATAGCACGAGAAGCTACAGCCACCGTCACAGAATAGATAATAGTCTAACCATTGCGACCGTTATGAAACGTTTATAGATACCTACCTACCGCTGAAACTCGTGTCACGCAAACCTTTTAGATAATATGACGTCATACACAAGCACTCAGCTTATTTCAGATTTTCGTATATTCCAGGTATTCGATTGAAGCTCAAATATACGTAATATATTCGCTTGCCACGTACACGAAGTAGGTTTATTTGATTAGGTTTAATATTATCTAACATAACCATTTTATTTCGATTTGATCAGTCTGACCCGCAGCTGACCCGGGTTTCATTTACTTTACTTTCCCTTTCATTTCGAAAAATAACAGTTGTCTATTATAAAATTGGCTAAATGTCGTCGGTAAAAATTCAGAAGCAATAAGTATTACAAGGAAAACGCCACAAAATCTTTTTAATTTATCATGGTCTCTACAGTTAGTAATAAAATCACCCCAAGTAATTGATTTATTACTCAGTATAATAAACGTCTATGGCCTGAGTCATTCGAAAGTTCTTCGAATTACTTACTACGAATTAGTTTAATTAATGAAACATAAATAACTGGTATAGAAGGTTTAGTACCTTTGGACAAAGTAAATACACTTCCAATAAAATAATATTATGGTTTGTTGGTATAACCAACAACAACAAAACAAAAGAGTAGGCATAGACCTATATATTCATTCTTATCTGAACAATATTTTGTCCCTAGTTTATACGAAGACGCGGCTCCACATTTTTGATAACGTGTCCACTCAGCTATAGTAATATATTTGGATGAAATGACGTCACTGAATTCCATTGTGATCCATATACCTATATCTCTAGGCAAGACATTTTTACTTTATAGATCAGAAGTACCTACATAATAATAATAGAGCATGTAGATAAGTTTACACATAAAAGTAGAACTTCCATATTTAAAAAGTTTGAAGAGCTTATGCAGACTGACGTAAATTAAGTAGGTAAGTTATTCTCTGTCTGAAATCTGAAAGTAACCTACATAAAGTAGGCTGTAGGAACCTATTGTAAAAAAATCTCGGTCGAGTGTGTTGTGAGAGGAAGATACTTCAGCTCGTTGCATGGACAAGTCAACATAGCATAGATGTACTATGAAATGAGAGAATTCGACCCAATTACCAATGATCCACATCGTTAATGAAAGCAGTTTTAAATTCCGATAAAATAAATAAGTAAGTATTTGAAACCATTTGAAAGGAACCCTTACTCTTTTCTGCGTTAAATTTCCTTTCAATAATTTATCACGAAGTTTTAATTTTCATTCGGTTGCTATTCTTTTGGGATTTGATTTTGAAATTTACATTACAAATGAGCTCTTCATCTTGACACTTTAACATAATAATCTCGACATTAATTTACCCCAGCCAAGTTATTTTATTAACATCAAGTTAAAGCTCATGGTGAAATGGAAAATTTACTTTATCATGAAATACGAGTGTAGATGTACATAGGTGTACACGGTATAGATTTGATTTCGAATAAGATATAAAAATTAAAACGTAACAAAACTAACCCTCGTACCACTACCCAAAAGAGTTGTTCTACCCTTATGAGCAGTTATCTTTCTAAGTATATACCCTGGGGTGTTGTGATGATACCTACTAATGAATGGTATTCAACCATTATGGCAGGATTCGCAGATCGCACGGTGACTAATCATCAAAAGAAGAAAGAAGAGGTATAGGATTTTTAACTACCATGGTGATTTTAACTACTAAACTTATTTAAAACGGGATATTACAAAATAGATGGTAAATATCCTGAATAAGTTTAGTGAAGAAAATGTAGTCAATAAAACTTACTTGTCATCATCTCGGTTCACAAGTTCTTCCTCCAGCATATTATGTATTACTGTTTCCTCGCTGTCGTCCTCTTTCTCACGTTCAGGTGACAGAACCTACGGATATTAATGATCTCAAGCAACGAAATGAGAGTAAATTATACCATGAGAGCCCTCACAGACTACAGACTTTGAGTATCGGCAGATAGATGGTCGAAGGGTAGGTGTGGTATCGGGATGGAGCAAGTGATAGGTAAACGAAATGATTGCAAATGTAAATGTCGGCGAACTACAACTAACTGAAGGTCTATAGTTTGCGAGAACCCTCAATGTAGTCCTTACTAAATCCAGCTGGATCAAGCTACCTCAAAAACTCGAATTCTCGAAAATACAACAATATACAAACTTTTAATAAACTAAAAACCTTATTGAATTGAAGCCCTAAATGTATGTCAAGAGTACGAAACGGAAGTGTGAATACTCTTTAAACGTGCAAAACAAAAATTAAGTACGTGCCAATATGAGATCAAAAATTCTATTTAATGTTTGAACAATAAGAAATGTTGCATATATCGTAGTTCATTATTTCGTTTTTAACTTCCAGAGCCCCTGCTCTTAGGTAAAGTTTTTTAAGAGGAAAGGGTACCGAGCGCTCTCTCCATACAAACGTACTCGACTGTTTCCTCCCTGGATAATGACACTAGGGCAAATATTTTTGTTGCATAAAACTTATACCTAACTGCCACGACCCTATGGTTTTTAAATCTTAATTTCTATGATAATTAGAAAATGAAAAAAAATAACTAAGACATAGGGTCATAGTCATGGCAGTTTAGGTATTATGCCACAAAAATATTTGCTCTAGTGTCATGATCCAGGGAGGAAACAGTCGACTACGTTTGTATGGAGAGAGCGCCAGTACCCTTTCACCTTAAACAACTTGAGTAAGTATCTAATAGAATCTTTAAAATCTAAATTAGATAAAGGAACTTTTGTATACATCCAATTTAAAATATCTCGCTGAGTTTAGAAATAAAATAATTAATATACTTTGATACAAATTAACTATATCAGAACCTTTTATGGATTATGGTATAAGACGTTTATTTTTTTAGTAAAGAATTTAGTAACTGTAACTTGACTTCCGAATCAAAATTCTGCTAAAGAAAATGCTTTGATGTAGGTAGTCTCATTAGGTATTTTATATCTATGGAGCGCCGAGAAAATAATATGATAAACAAATTGGATCTTAAAGGGTCTATAATAATAAGGTTATACCGTGCAAATTGGCTCTTATAAGCGCCTTAATGAATATTTTTGTAGGAGGCTAGAATAGCCGCGGGCTTAGTAACCCCGGTGTCTTATTTATTTAGGCTATCCAAGTTTGGGTCGGCAGAGAGTATTAACTTTAGTTAAAAAAAAATACGCGACGAATTGAGAAGCTCCTTCTTTTTTGAAGTCGGTTAATGAAATAGAGAGACAATCAAATTTTTTTTTATAATTATTACCACTTTGCCTTAGAATATATCAAATATGACACAACTGAGGCATAGTAACTAATTTTGCCGGGTATTCCGATTTTCATCTGTGATAACGTCGCAATTAAACCTAGGACGTCAAATGCTTTTTCACCAACGTCTATCGTACTGTGATAGGTAAGTTTAATATGGAAAAGGAATATATTTTGTATATTTTTTTTGTATATAAAACTTTTATGTAAGTAGTACGCGGTGATTATAGAAAAATGTATTAGGTTGAATCTCAACGTCTCCTCAACGGACCCCTGTTGAGAGTTTTATTCCATGTTTTTTCACTCTCATCGTGAGCGAATTATTTATATATAACTCTAAAAGTATCATAAAAAGTTTTAAACTTGCACTGTGTGTTCATGCGTATTATACTTATTGTGTCATTGGCGAGGCAGGTAAAGATTGATTTCAAAAGTAAAATATTAGTGTATCAGTGAATATATGTTGGTAATAAATGGTAAATAATAAAAAAACTTGGAAATAAACTCCCGATTTGTGAGAAACTGGAACTGGCAACAGTACTGACCTGAAAACCCTGACTCTCTAATCGAGATAAAAGTTTTAATTAGGAAAATGTTCAGATTTTCCTATATTGTAGTACTTGTAGATATTCTTTATCTTTGTGAGTGGGTGAAAGAGGGTGTGCATGCAGAGCGTGCACTCACCGAGTCCTCGTCGTCGTCGCGAAGGTCGGACAGCGCGTCATTCTCCTCCCCAGCGGCGGCGCCACCCTGGTACTAAAAATAACACGAAAATATTACAGAAAACAAATATTATTTTACAACAACACTGGCTGCACATAGCGTTTATCACTCGCTGAAATTTTGACCCCTTGAAAGTAAGCTTAATTTCCAACCATATTAATCTCTTTCAACCGACTGTGCGACTCAGAGGGGAGTAATATGTTTATCGGTCTATGTATGTTTGTTTCTATGTGGCGTTTCAGAGGCCAAACACGTGTATCGATTTTGATGATTTTTATTACCGTAAATTACGGCAAGTGGTGTCTATTTACACCGGTAATGCAAAGTAGGAGAAACCTAATAGATAGGCTTACCAAACGTACCGGTTTGACCGGGACGGTCCCGGTTTAAGTCCCGTCTCGGCCGATTTGCATTAACGTCCCGGTCAAACTTGATCGATTGACGATCGGAGTAGGATGGAAGAATGCATCGTGGAAGCCTTGTTTAAGTGCAAACTCAACTTAACACATGAACATGTGTTATGACAAAATTAAACACGACAAAAGGATTCTGAAGAAAGTGCACTCTTCTGAAAAATATTAAGCAAAATTGGGCGAAAAATAAACCTGGGCTTTTTGGAGTTGTTTGATCAAATTGTACTTTATTTCTTTTTTTTTAGTAAAAAACTATATTTACATTATTTTTAATAAGCATGTTTTCTGAGTTTCGTAATTTTGATTGCACTTCAAAACACAAATAAGGCGAAAAGCAAAACGAAAATGAGCCCCTTCCTTTCTGTGTCCCGGTTTGGCTCTTCTTAATTATGGTAAGCCTACTAATAGATAGGTATCCTACCTACCTATGGCGTTTTATTATGCCGATATCGACTAGATAATTTAGATATGTCGGTTTAATGTTGGCACACCTCGCGGTTTTACTTTTGTGAGTCCTGATTGTGGTAGGTATAGAAATAGGTGGGAATTCGGTATAAAAAGTAACCTATGTTATCCAGGGTTCCAGTTATTTACATTTATATGAATTTCATCGCAATCGGTGTAGTGGTTTTTGCGTGAAAAGGTAACAAAGTAACACCATAAACTTTCACATTTAAAAAAATACTAAAATAGTTACTAACCTATCGATACTTTTATAGTTTTCTCAATCATCCAACAGACAAAATAAATTAAAGACATAAGAACGTTATCAAAGCTGAATGGAGTAAGGGACAATTGAATCAAAAAAGGGAGGTTTCATTGAACCGTCTACATCTGCTCCGAAAAGATTTGTTCAGCTAACCGCGTACAATTCTACTAGGTAGGTGGTAACAAATAACAATAGATATACTGTACATAAAATATAGGTGGTTACTTGAAACTGATATCAGTAGGGTACGCAAGTACCTACTATTTTTCAATCAATCATTTTTCATAGGGGCTAAAACATGATATCGTGTGTGAAAATGGATTTCGTAGGCATCACCCTTCTAATGGTGTTGTTTACAATCTTGATAGGCAGCTTACGATCGAACAGTGTGTTTAACCGAATTCTGTTAAAAATAATGTAATGTATGTTAAGTACTTGTCGGAAAATGAGTTTTGGTTTGATATATTTTTAGCTTCCGACCTTCACTAGGTAAGTGTAAACGTATTCTTACAGGTTTGAGTACTCGCACGATGAAGTATGTCTTGATACCGGCTTGTCGAAGCATTTCCTCTCGTTTCTCACCGTACGCGGGTTCCACTTCAAACTCGTCATTCAGAAAACCTAGCGTCACTTCCGAAATATGAACACGGCTGAAAATACAAATAGCATAATATTGGTCACTCTGCCAAAGAACTCCAGTGTTAATAATAAAAAAAATTGTAGTATTTTTACCCAGCCATTCCGCTACTCTCCATTTTATTGGCTAGTTCAACGTCTCGAGAGTAAACATCGAATTGCCATTGTCGCTGTCCGAGAACTCCGGCTAGCACTGCGCCTGTGTGGATGCCCACGCGCATATCTACTGGAGAATTTGTAGTCTGTTGCACATACCTAATAAAATTTTCAAACGTTAAACTAATTTTTTTAATGCCCATTACATAACCAATTTCAATAGCTACATTGACCATGAAACTCACTTAATTGCTTTAACCATTGAAAGACCCATGTGCACACAAAGCGCGGCATGGTCCGGTCGCTCAACAGGAGCACCACTGATACAGTAGTAACAATCACCCAAAATTTTAATACGCAGTTGTTGATATTTCTGAAAAAAAAAAAATTATACCATACCCACTCTAAAAAGCTTATTTTATTCACTGAAAACAGTGAAAAAAAGGCCTTTTAATCACTGTTTTGGTGTTTGTATATTCGACATTCATCTCAGTGGTTATACAACCTCCTTGCGCAAAAAATACTGTCTGTCTGTGTCTGTCTGTTTGTATGTATGTCTGTCTGTCTGTCTATGAGTCTGTCTATCTGTCTGTCGGTTTGTCTGTCTATTTGTCTGTCTGTTTGTCTGTCGGTTTGTCGGTCTATTTGTCTGTCTGTCTATTTGTCTGTCTGTTTGTCTGTCTGTCTGTCTGCCTGTCTGTCTGTCTGCCTATCTGTCTGTCTGTCTGTCTGTCTATCTGTCTGTCTATCTGTCTGTTTGTCTGTCTGTCTGTCTGTCTGTCTGTCTGTCTGTCTGTCTGTCTGTCTGTCCGTCTATCTGTCTGTCTGTCTGTCTGTCTGTCTGTCTGTCTGTCTGTCGGTCGGTCCCGCCACACGTTTTGTTTTCTTTTTCTCGTAGTCATGGTATAAAGTATAGTATGCAACTCTTGAATAAAGTACGGATTTACATTGAGGGCCATGAATCACTCGCGTGGCTTAGGATTCTAACACTTGAATCATCTAGAATCACTCTCTACGGTCGTGATTCAGTTGTTAGAATCCTTCGCTTGCTCGTGATTCATCTATGACCCTCGCTTTAAATCCGTCCTTTATTCACTAGTTGCATAATATACTATTGTTGATTAATGGAAATGTTAAAAAAGATAAATAAATAAGTCCACATACCTCTGCCAGACGGTCAAAGCGAGCAAATAACTCGTTTAGTATAGCGACGAGATCTTGCGCTGAATATGTAGAGGAAATTGCCGTAAACCCAACGATGTCGGCATACAGGATACTGTATGAGAATAATAAATTATGTTTGAGGTTACCTAATTACTTTTTCAGGGCGATTTGCCTTTGTTGTGTAGTAAAGCTCCACTGAATTTAATACTTGCCTAACATTTTCGTGTCGACTCATATATATTTTCTTGAATTGAGTGTCGATAAGACCGAGATCTCGTCGCATCTCCACGGCCACATGTTCTGGTAAAACTGATAATAACAATCGCTCCTAAAATTTGTACAATCGATAATTAACAAGGGCTTTCGTGTTTTACAATTACCGGAACACAAGCTATGCAGTCAATGGACCTACCTGCTCTTTGCTCTGTTGTTCAATCGTAAGCTTATCACGTAAACTTCTTTTTGTGTCTTGAAATGAACGTCGCTGTTGATTTTCATATATTACGAATGCTGTTGCGCCTAGGAGAGTCGCCGACATTAACATACAACCATTTGCCATTTGCTGTTGATGATCAAACATGCTGTATTTTATTTGCTATTCTATGATTTAGCTAATTATGTACTTAGGTAAAAGTGTGGTTACCTGATAATTAAAATCATCCGGAAGTGTGCTTTCTGATGCGCAAGCGTTATAATATTGCACGAAAAGAAATGCTGCCAAGGAAAGGAAACTGTAGATCGTTAACGTAATAATACGAAATGGAAGAGTTGCCAATGTGAAATACTGAAGTACCATAGCCCATCCAAGCATCTCATTGTACGAATCTCCTAGTCTCCGAGATGCACCGATCAGCAACTGAGTCCACAGAAGCCACCAGGTGAAGTGGCTGATGATAGTTCGTATTTTTTCAACTTTGATGTAGAGTCCGATTAGAGTTAGGTTCACCAAGAGCGCTATAAACATCAAGGCGTATGCAATTGACCAGTCTCGTTCGCCCGGTACGAGCGCCGCGAACGCCTGCATAAATATGCCTCCGACCAGAATCCGAGGAATCGCTCTTTGCCTTTGATGTTTTGTATATTCCAAGTACAGCTTTTCTTCTTTTTTTTTTGGAAATCCAAATGATGGGAGGAACCAATATAGCAGACAATGTGGGAAGTTTGAAGTATGGATATCTTCTTCCATACTATCTTTCACACCCGATTCCATGACTTCGTATTTTCGTTTAGTGTCCATATAAGTTCTGTGACAAAATTATTTTCCTTTTGTTCATTTTTATAAAATATTTATAAACCGCAATTTAAACACTCACTGTGTTTTTAGTTGACACCTTTACTCAGAGCTCTACGAGGCTATAATAAAATTTTGAATTATGATGACTTAGGAACTTTGGATTGCAGATAGATATAGGTAGGTAGGCATGCATGAATGTAAACTAGACAGGTTACACTGAAGGAAGAATAGATTAAACTGTAAGCGAATAATGTGCAGTGTAGGTAGGTAGTTTGACAACAGATGATACGCTATAGTAATGCTTGCATGCACACGTCAGAGAGATCATCTAGCGGAGACTTTCCGTCGTCGAGACGGGCTGATCGAGGACGCCTGTGTAATGAATAAATTACACGCTCAAACATTGTTCCGATATCCATTCATTAATGAACGGTGTCAAGACGTACCTAGCCGGCTCTTGGTTTTGTTTCAACGAGCTCATTTCAATAATGACAATCGATACAAGATGTGAGACTGACTTGTGACCATGAAAACTGACGCATCTTTTATTTTAATCTTTAAATGATGTACCTGATCAAACAAAACAAAAAATATAAAGATCAATATGTTGTCAAAAAACATAACAATTTCTATAGGCGCATTAAAATATTTAAACCATGTTTAAACTATATTACGAAAACCTCAACCGTATGACAAAATAAAATTCAGTTTAGTACATTTTCAGAATGAAATATAAATAAGCAAATGAAGTTGGCGCTCGACTGGAAAATAGCTTTCCATTAACACCCTGTTTTTCCATTTTCTTTCGTATTTTTCTGTTTCTATTGGCAAAATATACAGTGTGTAATAAAAACTCTGTAGCTAAGGGCTCGCTGTCTATTATGGTGTTGCCACAACTTGAAAAACATTTTTTTTGTAATGTCTACAAGTAGGTACCTAAACATTGCACGGTTTTTTGTAACACACTCTATATTTTTTAGAAAAAAAAAGATAATTGCCTACTTATGATTTTAAGTAAACGCTCAAGTTATGATGAAAGTACAGGTAAATAGGTTCCCGTAGATGAAGAGAATTAAAATATATTCGTAACATCATCAATTTGATACTAATTATTTATTATTTTAATAAAAGTATTGGTTTATTATTTTACAAAAGAAATAAGTGTTTTTTTTAATAATCTACAAATGTTAAAAATTATAAGTACCTACTTATTGTTATTGAAATAAATATGGATTTTACTATACAATTTTGTTCTTTAGTAGAACAAAACTTTATGTAAATGCCCTAGACAATTTTTTTTTAATTTGAATCTATGATTGAATAATTATTTATGAACTTGGTGAAGAGTTACCAAGAGCTGTTACATAGGTACATAGAACTCTATCGAACGTACTTCGCCGAGAAAATTACCTACTATTGCCCCGTATAATTTCCTGTAGGTGATGGCTTTCGACGTCAAGTTTTTTCAATTTAAGCTGAAATGCAGTTGATTCTGTATTTCAAAGGGTCCTATATCATGTAGATACGACCTAAATAAATTATAGTTTATCATAATAGTTATTATGTGGTCTATGTAGGTAAACAGATAAAATGTTTCTTGAAGCAAGAAATAATTCTCTAAAGAATATTTTCTTAAAAAACAATGGTCGCTGTAAAGTCGGTTTACGAACGATAAAAGCTCAGATGAGCGATATTATTATTAAATACTCTGTTTTCTAACGGAAACGGACGAATGACGTCACACAATAGGAACGGGACGCATGACGTCGCACAATATTACCATGACACTTTTTTGTGAAAGCATGTGTTCCATGATTTTATTAGACGTTCACGTCAAAAAATTACAATTCATTTTAAGATTTTTTTACTTTAAGGATAGGTACTGCTTACTGTAAGTATTCATAACTAAGCAATAATCTTAAATTAAAACTACAGTTTATTATTTTCAAGAACATTTACTATAAATTATTCGCTAGCGTCTATAGGGAAAGGATTATTTTTTGCTTCCAAAACCCTTTTTTTGTGTAAGTAAGATATAAAGTCTACACAATTTATTGCGCCGCATAGTTTTACCTTTGTAAATATCGAATCCTTGAGAATATCGGGATAGATGCATAAAGTTTCATCGGAATCCGTGCAGCGTCACACAAACTTTTGCTTTTGTAATATGCTATGCGGGTCGTGTATTAGTTGTCGAGTAGGTATTCCTGGCAACGTTTATTCATTTAACTAATGCATAAGTGATGTAAACCGCAAGACCTTAAATTTGTCAAACTAACTATATACCTACGTACTAAAGTACTTATTTTTGACGTAATAAAGTCTATCAAATTGATGCACACCGGCATCACCCACAAAAAGTGTGACGTCATCGCGTTCCGCTCACGCTCACATTTCATAGCAACCAATGTTTCGTAAAACTAATATAAAAAAGGGAAAAAAAGAAAAAGATAGAAAAAAAATTGGGAAAAAAAAATATAAGTAAAAGAAAAAAAACTATTTTTCTCATCGTTTTCTTATGACGTTATCACGTAAAATTATCGTCCGTAAACCGACTTCACAGACAGCCATTTGTTTCATTTATCGTTGAAATATTATTTATACTTTCAATAGGTGTTTATTAGTCTCAGAGTTTTGTAAGAAATTGAAACAGAGAAAATATTTCCAATATAAGTCGAAGAGGTACGTGCTACGTGCCTAAACTTAAATACATCATAGGTAATTTACACTTCTACATATAAATGATCAAATACTATTAACTTACCTACATAAAACATTTTATAGCTAATAAAAGCATTTCATTATGCAACTGTAGCTACCTACTGTATGATGATTATATGTACCTATATGATTAAATCATTGTGTACTTGTTTAACGTTTAATTAAGGAAATTAACGACATTATTAGGTCTGTAAGGATATGACACTGTTAAGAAAATTCATACAATGTTAATGGTTAGTGAAACTATAGGTAGTAATAAGATGTTAGTACTTAGTAGATAATAATTTTAAGCAAGATAAATAGAAATCTTCAATACATTTAAAATGCTTCGTCCTGAATGACTGACGGATCAACGCAAAGCCTAAACCGCTGATCGTAGAGACCTGAAACTTGGAGGGTGTGTTCTTTGTAGGCATACGATAAGAGAGGATTTTCCGAAATTCTACCCCTTAGGGGACAAGAAGAGGGGAAAAGTTTGTTTGGGACAACGTGATTCCTTGTTCCAATCTACTGATTCTACGCGGACGAAGTCGAGCAAAAGCTAGTAAAATAATATAACATTCTTGTTGTGTATCGCAAAGCACGGGGCTATTGAGGACCTTTGGAAGGCATATGTACGGTCGGCTGCATAATTGCGGACCCACCGTAGAGCTCCAAAACGGCTGTTATTAGAATGTTTTCAACACAAGCAAGATTTTAGGTACCTGGTTTAGTTGAAGTTTAAAATCTTTTAACTCGTGAATTTATCAAACAAAAATATTAGAATTAAATCATGCCAATAGTAGTAATTTTTGAACTCTACCGGGAGCTGCAATTATGCAGCCGACTGTACATGGAGCCGAAGCAAACACGTAGAGATTAATTACAAAAAATATATATATATAATATTTCTGTAAGTAGGATCTATAAAATGCAGCCAATTACAACCTCCAGTTCTGACAAAACAATTGATAAACTACAGGAGGAAAGAATTGGGCTATTGTGTTGTGATCGCAGTGAACTGAATACTGAACCTGAACAAATTACAGTAAGGGGGCAACAAGAACGTGAGCGGCCAAAAGATTGAGTTCTTATTGAATTCAAACAATATAAGCTTCGGACATTTATAAACAAAGACCTTTTTAAAATAAGTTATTTTGGGATTTGTTCAATAAGAGATATGGACAATATAAAAAAACTGTCCTACGGACCGGAAGCAATTAGTAAAATAATAGAATAGTATTGACATCCTTGTTGTTATCCATACTAATATTATAAACCTGAATAGTTTGTTTGTTTGTTTGTTTGAACGCGCTAATCTCGGGAACTACTTTTTCGAATTGAAAAAATATTTTTATGTTGGAGAGTAAATTTATCGAGGAAGGCTACAGGCCACTTTTTATTTTGATATTCCCACGGGATCGGGACTTACGCGGGTAAAACCGCGGAGCGCAGCTAGTTATTTATAAGTAGAAAAAGGCTGAAAGGGCTTACCTATCCTCGAAAAAAATATAATGATCTTGATTAGGTGTAGGTACCCATCTCCGGTTATTTATATCTGAAGCAAAAATATATCTACCTAAACTAAAAGTCAATACTTGGGTACCCATTCCCTACCTACCTAAATGTTATTTACTTTTGTTGAGAGGACCCGTATTGTATAGCAAAAACCTTGAGGTTACGGTTTGGTAGCCAGTCCAATCTATTCGTCCCTTTATCCGTCTGATGGTCTGTCCCACGGTTTGTAAGTAGCTTATTTATTATGTTACTGACATAAAGGAAAATATGTTTCACGTATACCTACTTATATAGAATTACTGAAACGGAATGAGTTATACTCGTTAGGTCACATTACCAATTGGCTGAACCCCACGTGACCTAGAGCTCACTCGCAAATCTGTAAGGTTGTAAAGTGATGTTACCTGATTCTGTTTGTGACGTGATAGCATCTAAAAAATTGGTGGAGCACCTGCACTCACATAAAAGTGTCATGGTAATATTGTGTGACATCATGCGTCATGGTAACTTAGGAATCAGAGTATTTAATAATAATATCGTTCACCTGGACTTCTGTTATGGTGTGAAGAGTGACGAATAGAAGACATATAAGTCTTCTATTCGTCACTCTTATAGAAATATAGAAAAAAAAAATATATATACATATAAAGAAAAATAATACAAAAAAATTCACCGTTTTCTTCTGACGTTATCAGAAGTAGTAGAGTTATCGTCTGTAAATCGACTTTACAGACAACCATTTGTATTTTTTATAGATATGCAAATGAGCTTGGTCACGTGGGGTTGAGCTAATTGGTAATGTGACTGTGCCCTTACCTTAGTAGATATAACAAATTGTTGAAAAGCAATACCGTCCCGACGCACAGTGGGCTGAAAATCGGCTTCCATAGACTTAGGAATTTCAATTTTCAAGTGCCTTTTTTATGCTGGATATTGCTTCTATTAGTTATTACTATATTAAAAAAAATCGGCATCGATAACCGTTACATAGAGTATGACAAAATATCACAAATAATGAGTACTATAACCACCTGTAAGGATATTACGGTTTTCCTTACCGTTTAAGAGATAATTAGGTTTTTCATACAAGTTCCATACAAATTTTTCGTAAAAAAATTATAATTCCTTCGTTTTTGTGCAGAATTAACTCGGGTGTCATTTTTATATATAGTAATAACTAATAGAAGCAATATCCAGCAAAAAACCGGCACTTGAAAATTGAAATTCCTAAGTCTATGGAAGCCGATTTTCAGCCCACTGTGCGACGGGCAATAAGGGCCACTATAAGCTTTTTAAAACCTTGATATTACCTTACCTGAGGGTAATAAGATCATAAATATTTGCTCAAAAACAGATCATAAATATTTGCTTTATTGCCAATCTATTTTTGAGTAAGATTTGCCTATTTTTATTGTCAATCTGTTTTTGAGTAAGATTTGCCTATTTTTATTGTCAATCTGTTTTTGAGTAAGATTTGCCTATTTTTTTTACGAAATATTTAGTTTTAATTAAGGTGGCAGGCCCTTTTTATCCGCAAGTAAGGTAATATCAAGGTTTGTTTTTAAGTATTTTTCCCTATTCTGTCGTAGAACAAAAGTTTTTCGCCTAAACTTCTAGAACAACCCCCTTTCGTATTAAAACCCCTTCGCTGAAACATATTGTATAATGTGTTTATGTTTTATGCCAAAATATATGCACAAAGTATTCGTACAAAAAGCGATGACATATATTGTAGTGATTATTAATATGTAAATTGTAAACGATCCTAAGTATAATGTGATTTCCACAGTAGATGTTAGTATATTCTACTTAAATTATGATATTATGATACTTACTAGCCACTTATTAGCTGTTCAGAATCTATGACCCCGAAAGCAATGGACTAGAAACATAAGTACCTATCTATACCCAACTACGCAACTGATGTCTGTCATAATTACCTATATCTACTCTCCCAGAAGTACAATTTAATTTTCCTAAGCTTCCAACCAAACAATAATTGAGTAACTGTTTACTCAATTATTGTATAGGTATCTGAAACTGTTGAATTCTGAATTTGCTGTATGCTGAATTCCTTGTAAGCGGTATGGTTTGCATAGTTTTATCTAGGTACTTAGTATAGGCTTTTAAAGTAAGAACCTACTTGGTGCCATAATATAATTTGCTCTCGACATTTCCAAACCTAATATCCTGACAAATAAGATTTCTTTATGAGATAAGCCTACGCTACGAGCTACTGAAAATAATTAAAGTAGATTCGAATGTAGTTGAAAATATTCATGATGATGTGTCTGACGTGTGTGTGAATGATTTATAAATTTACGTCAAGCATACGTATGTAGATTTACATTAAAAATTACATGATTTGTTTTCTGTTATACTATCATTTTATTTCCCGCCGAAGTTATAGTAATAGGCAACGATGATTTAAGCAATCTTCGTAAAAGTATTACTATTGACCCATAAATATTTTAAATTACAAAGACGTCCTTCGGAAATGTTGTAGAGACATTGAAGTGGTCGAAAGGTCGAAGGTTTCTAATAGGAAGAAGAATAAATAGAAGACAACAGGAGTATAAGGAAATAGAGCTAGGTGTAATGTAAGCACAGCACAGGGCGCGCGGGTGTCAGCGTCGCTCGGTGCGGCGGCGGCGCGGCGGTGGCGGCGCGGGGAGCGTGGCGTGATAGCTACAACGGCGCGAGGGCGGTGCGCGCACCGTGTGCCCGCGTGTGACTGCCGCCGCGCGCTGCGCTCGCCGCCGCCCGCCCGCCCGCGCCGCGCATCCCGCCCGCCCCGCAGCCCGCCGCTACAGCCCGGGGCGGCGAGGCCGCCCGGCACCCGCGCGCGCCCTCAGCCCCAAGCACTCGCTCCACCGACATCCACTAGGTAACCTACATTCACATTGATTCCCATATTTTGTGTGAACACTATTCTATGTAGGTAAGCTATATTGAATCGCGCTCGACGACTACCTATAAATGTTACATCTATGCCGGAGTCATCATTACTATTCAATCCATTTTCCGTTTCATTGCCCTGGCTAATACTCAATAGCATTAGCTATTATCTTCTTTATGTTTAGTAGGTATTCATAAACTTAAACATGGTTTCTACTTAACTTGTAGAGTTAGATACAGATTCTTATCACTAGATTAATTAGTTATGTCCAAGAGCTATATATTTGAACATGTACATTATGATCAGACGGAGGTTTACTGTGAAATATTTTCTCCAACAGCAACTGAAATGATCCGGACGCGCTGAACGCAGCTGCTCTACGACTCGTAGCGAAATGAAACCCGTCAAATTGTAACACAACATTTTGATTTACCAACACAAAAACGAGAAAAGCGACCTTACGCTACAGTTTTAGGTACAAAAGGTATAAGATTATACTTGAGAGAAAAATCTTTTAGTAGAAAGCTTGTAATGGTGTAGAAAAAGTAGGTAGTAAAAAGATGTAGTAGTACAAGTAAATTTCTGACCAAGTGCGAGTCGGATGCGCGCACGAAGGGTTCCGTACCATATTTTATGGAAGCCCCAGTTAATTTTTTTCTCGGTTTTTAGTACTTTTTTGTTGTTATAGTGGTAACAGAGATATATAATCTGAGAAAATTTCAACTGTTTCTCACTGTTCATAATACAGCGTGGTGACAGACAGAATGACGAACCGACAGTGAAGTCATAGTAATAGGGTTCCGTTTTTACCCGTTGGGTACGGAACTCTAAAAATTAATTAAGCAAAACTTCCCCACAATAGTACATTACGATATAAGTGTGGTAAATTGATCTTTGCATAGAGGCGGTTTATGACGCGCGAGCGGTAGCGAGCGTGTCATAAGAAGCCAAGATGCAAATAGCAATTCCACACGTATATCGTACGACGTTTTTTATCACAGTTGCGAATAAAAGAAAAGACTTGAAAAGAAAACAAAATAATAATTAACAAAATATTTGTGATAACTCTATGTTTTTTTTTTCTTTTATTATGGCTTCGCACGTGTGCATTTAGCCAGTGTCAAGTTATATTTTGCATCAAATTATGACCCGATTTTTCATAAATCGGGCCTAAAGTGTTTCAATACAGTCAAAGTCGTCATAGTCCGTCAAGTCAGGGGCTATAGTAAAGCGGTGGCAAGTTTACCATAACCTTAATAGGAGGTTTGGAGGCAACGAGAAAACTGCATGTTTGACACTGATTTTTACTTTCACTACACTTGTGCACTTTCACAGAACTAAATTGAATAACATTCCACCAGAATTATACAATTCAACTCGGGTTACATCTAAGTTTCATGAAAATAAAACTGCAGCACGACATGTTGTTAACTCGTTCCCGCCAAAACTCGCCAAAAACTCTATGTTTACATTTTTTAAGGCAATATTTTTTTGTTAATTATGCTCCGGAAAGGCCAGGCTAAAGACTTTTAACCTATACATCCTCGTGTGACATACATTATTTTTTAGAGTTTTTCTATTTGTTTTTGCGTCGGGGGTTAAGAACAAAATACAATGGTACGGAAAAACAATATATTTAAGTAAAGAAAAAACAAAAAATAAACAACTCAATTTTTAATCGTTTTCTAAGTCATTATCACGTAAAATTTTCGTTCGTAAACCGACTTTAGAGACAACCATTTTTGCTAGCTAAAAAACTCTTTGGTACCTACCTTTTCGGGATAACTTTACAGCACTAGTTAACAAATCTAAAACGCACGCGTGCATAATATGTTGGATTACGAGCCTAAAAGCCGTTGAATAAGATCCACTTTATGAGCAACTGTGATAAAAACCAATTTATTTACCACGTCATCGTCCTATAGTCTAAGACATGACTTTCTATAAATCTGTTTATTTGAAAATGTCATGTCCCCAGTGGGTTTTCTATGTTATGGTTTTATTATGATACATTTGTGGTCTACAATAATAGCTTGCTGTCAAACAATTATAAGTATTCGTTAGCATTTAGTGTGGTTTTAAATTAAGGTAAGTACATCATAATATACCTGCACTACAAATATGACCCAATATAATAAAAAACTTCCATATACCATTAAATTTCGTTTTTAGTATTTGTTAAAGCGGCAACAGAAATACATCTGTAAAAATTTTAACTGTCTAGCTATCACGGTTCACGGACACCAGCCTGGTGACAGACATACAGACAGTGGAGTTTTGATAAAAAGGTCCCGTTTTTAAAAGCTTTTATTTAACTTGCAGTGTATGTATGTATGTTTGTTCGGGTGGAATCTTGCAACTAAATTTTTTAACCTTTATGT
This sequence comes from Idaea straminata, assembly GCA_951213275.1. Lineage (NCBI taxonomy): Eukaryota > Metazoa > Arthropoda > Insecta > Lepidoptera > Geometridae > Idaea > Idaea straminata. The sequence continues at coordinate 7,346,152 of OX577846.1, read as the reverse complement.
ACGGAACCCTAAAACAGATTTTAGGCTTTACCCATTCGTAAACGTGCCTTTTATAGTATCATATCTTTATGCTAGCGACGTTATACAAATAATGGGGAAGGTAAGGCTCGTACAAGTCGCACGTGCAAGTTAATCACTTTGATTACAGAGATTATGTTCTACGGGGAAATGGGAAAACTGATTATACGAATGATAGGCAGGTAGAAAGATACTCAAAAAGGGTTTTATTTACGTTGATGTAACAAATACTGGCCGCAATCAGCCGAAAAGAATTGATTAAAAAACCGAAAAGGGTTTGTTAACGCAAATTAGTGTATAAAGAGGTTTTACATATTTATATTATTATATTAATATTTAGAAATAAACATACTGGCCGCATTCACTTGAGAAAAAAAATAGATAAAAGGAGGAAGCGGTGTGTTTACCTACGCGTAAAGAGGTTTTACTCATTTTGAAGTAAACAAACTGGCCGGAAAAGCTTAAAAAAATATTAAAAAGAAAAAAAATAGAAAGGAGGAAGAGGTTTTTTGGTAATATTATACTATACTAATATTATAAATGTGAATGTCTGTGTGTGTGTTTTTACTCCTTCACGCAAAAACTACTAAAACCGATTGCAATGAAACTCTGAATGTAGACCAGGATTAACACATAGGCTACTTTTTATCCTGATATTCCCTGAGATCGAGACTTACGCGGGTGAAACCGCCGGGCACAGCTAGTACTTAAATCTTGTAGGTATAATTAAATAGTACTTGTAGGTATAGGTAAATACATTGATATCCTGAAAAAATGTGTACATAAAGAAAAACATCTTAGAAAAGAGAAAATTATCCTCATTTCAAGTAGCAGATATAATTTTATCTTATTCCGTGATGTTTACGACGGCAACTGATGTTAGGTAAATAATATTCGGTTTATTTTGGTTGAAAATCGATATGTAAATTATAGTAGGTAGGTACAAACTGTTACGGAAAATCTTCATCGTTTTAAGTGTCCGAAAGTTACTTTTTAGGGTTCCGTACCTAAAGGGAAAAATGGGACCCTAATACTAAGACTTCGCTGTCCGTCCGTCCGTTTTTAGGCAAAATTTTTTTTTGTTAATTATACTCCCAAAAGGGCAGGTAAAATATTTTTTGAAGTGAAAACTTCTTTAGCGGCGTTGAGCACTTTTTCTGTAATGGGTATAAAATCTTAAACTCGCGTCAGAACACGTGACCTGATCGAAAAAGCGTAAGACGGATGGAGAGTAGACAGCTATAGTTTTAAAGTGTTAAATTTTTAATGTAATATAAATTGTCATGTTTGTGTACGATAGCGCAATAAATGAATATTGTATTCTACCACATAAATGATAGTACTTTTATACTGATAAAGCAATTGGTGCAAAATTATTAACCTAACCTAACCTAACCATTCCAAAATATCAAACATGCTCAACGTTAATAATCAAGTTTTCACTTCTGCCGGCACTCCCGGAGTGCAATTTTTTTTTTTTTTACTTGGCCGGTTTTAGTATTAAATAGATATAAAAGAACCTATTATTCTTACTATTTGCTTCAAGTCGTGGACCAAATATTTGTATGTTTTAGGCACGTTATTGATATGCATAATATGTTGTTTCTGGTCTGGATATTACTCAATAATATACATAAAAAGATAAATACCTCATTAAGAAATTTCTGAAGCTACGATCTTTCAGATCGTAGGGGAGCACTGAGAGCTTTTTTCCGAAAATTCATCCTCTGAATGGGTAAAAAGGGCTGATTTTTGTAGTTTACAGTAGGTAACTATTATGTATTCTGTGTTTGTAAGAAAATTGGGATTCTCAGAGACGGGGTACGGGTCGCTCTGGCACTAACCCATCAATATTATCACTTTTGACAATAACGCGGATAAAACTGCATGGCGCTAGTAATGTAATAAGTATATATTTCCAAAAGACATGTAAATATTATAGTCTTATTACCATATTACAATAGTACATTACGATAGGTAGGCGTATGGATTATTGATCATTGCATCTCAGCTTTTTATACACAAAACAGTATAACCCAGTTAAATTAAGAATGTTTCATCTACATAACATGCAATTAGCAGTAAGATACGAATTTAACTTATCGGCATAACATTACAGCACTAGTGCGTTATGGTAAAGTAAAACGCACGCGTGCGTAATACGTTGGATTATGAGCCTAAAAGCGGTTTAATGAGATCCACTTAATGAGCAACTTTGATAAAAACATAGTTACTTAGCTTGTGACTATAGATAGAGCTATTTGCAATGTCGTACAAGTAAAAGGTAAGTAGTTATATAAATAAACTGTTGAATTATCAATAGTTTTTTATGATATCGAGATTAAATCTACAATTTCAAAGGCATAAAAGGACGGAGGGAACACCTGCACCTGAATAATAAATTTGACTGTTTCCCTCACTCCCATTCTAGAGGGCGAATAGACGCTAAAGTCTATCGAGATACTCTTTGAATTATTAAACTTGAAAAGACGTAACTTTATTTATTTTATCTAAGTACCTATATTTTGTATGTATAATCTTTTAGCTATAGGCTTTTAGGCATTCATAAATGAATTTATTTTGAAAAGAAAAATGCTTTTAGTTTGTTGTGACTTTACTTACATGATACTTACTTTAGTAATATAATACGTTTATGGATTTATTAAAATAAAGTGAACGTGTCGCGTGTCACGCGTTTTGGAACGAAGTCCCTTGTTTTTTTTATATATTTGGGAGATTAGTTATCGGTCTTCTTCATTCTCTCTTTCTGTTACGGTTTTTCGTTTCACGTCTTCGTAACACGTTACATTTTTCTCGGTTAGGTGCCCTCGTCAACCGCGATTAGAAACTTCGTTCCAAAAACCATGTAGGTGTGTCTTCTCTATGTATAGTTTAGGAAACATCCCTAGAGGCCTATATAAAAAATTCACCCTGTAGGGTGAATTTTTTATATAGGCCTCTAGGGATGTTTCCTAAACTATAATACACATAGACAACGGACAGAATACATAATATATTCTGTCCGTTGTATGGGTACCATAACACAAGTCTAGTTATTTAGCTTTGGGCAAGATGGCGCTGTGTGGAACGTCTTGCAATATTATTAATACAGTTATTATAATAAATGAAAAAAAAAGTCTTCAAATACTTACCAAAGACGCAAGGCGCAAGTTAAAAATGCGATGTTTGTTTTACACTGGCCGAAACTCACTGGCCTTTGAAGGTACAAATCTATTTGGATTTTGTAGTGTAGGTCAGTGTTCCCGATCGATAGTCGACTATCGATAGTCAATTGAGAGTTCGGTAATCGGCGAACACACATAAAAAAATATATATATACGCGACGAATTGAGAACCTCCTCCTTTTTTGAAGTCGGTTAATCAATAGTATCGATAAGCTATCGATCGATTCTAAAGATACCAAGGTGCATAATAAAATTATCGATACGATACCTACTATCAATATTATTTTACGTTAAAGTTTCACAACAAAAATAAATGCGTTTAGGACTTTTAACATGATTGTAAACTGTCTAAGTTTCAAACTGATGATATCAACATTATGGTTATAAAAATAGAATTTAATTTAAGATTAGACGTTGTTAGAATTAAGCAAATTTGTTTGAGCACAATCTCATGCAAGCCATCCTTAAAATAACTAAACAATACGTAGTTTTGATAGTATTGCATGATAACAATCGATAGTGTTGTAATATAGGCAGAAATCGATAGTCCAGAGCAATTCTATTAAATTGCATGCTCGCAATGGGCAACCTGTTGATGTTATAAATGTATAAGAAAACGTACACAGGTTTTTTATGCAATAAATGTTTTTTGTATTTGTATGTAAAAATATATGATGATGATGACCTGTGTATTATAAGGGCCACAAAAACATTTTTTAACACCTTGATATTAGTGACAAAATAACAAGAAAAAATAACAGAGTCCATTGGAGAAAGACAGTAAATCGACTGCACCAACAGAGCCACGATCCTTAGCATTGAGGGAACGATGGAGGAGGGGAGAGAAGGTAGCAGGTATGGCCCTATATGTATTACTCGTAGGCACTTAGTATCGATAGTTATCCTGCAAAACTATCGACTGTTTAGTTATTTTACTTTATACTTATCGATAGTTTGGTTACTTGATTATACTATCGAAACTACTAAAATTATCGATAATGTTCGGCAACACTAGTGTAGGTATAAGCTCAGTTTGGTAGCTACAAGTCGATTTATTTTACACTAGCAGCGCCTGGGTATTACCCGCGTAAGTCCCAATGCCATTGGAATTGGAATAAAAACCCACGTCACTCCGAAATATTCTCATGTACCTACCTATTCTCATAGCAAACATTTTAAAACAGATTCAAAACAGTTTCAAAACAACAAGTTACAAAACATAAACAAAAAATCAGGGATGCAGTAAAGACGTAAAAACGTCTTGTTTAGGATAACTATTGTTATTTTTTCATCCCTTTATCCCTATAGTATATAGGCTATATACAGAATGATCTCTATTAGCAACACTATCGATTGGTATGAAAATATGGATTGATTATTTTTTTGCAAAATGAACAGGTCGATTCCCGGCAGGGGTAATGGCTGTTCCTAAAATCTAATGATGCAGTTCTAGTTTTGTCAAAATCGGACACGCAACTCCTTTCCGCTAACTTCTATAGTTTAAATTATATAGCTATGAAGGCCCACGTAAAAAATTCACCCTGTATATAAAATTCTCGTGTCGTGACGTATTTATGATGTCACATACGTTATTTTGTTTGAACACGAGATTACCATACAAAATCTTAATTTAAAAAAAAATGAATACCTACAAGCTGCGCACCGCGGTTTTACAAGCGTAGTCTTTTAAAAAATGATATTTAATATATAAATGCGTTATTTTTATAAACTTTAAAACTAATACGCAGTTACTTCCACGAAACAGTAGAGCAATTTGTCGGAGACGCTCTTATTGATTTCCTACAATACAAACACATAATACATAATAGATAGATAACTTTATTTGTACAACACAGAAAGAAACAGAACACAATAAACACAAAGTAAAGTAATAGCTAGAAAGTATAAGTTGCACAAATGGGCGGCCTTATCGCTGAAAGCGATTTCCTCCAGGCAACCTTTGGATGGAAAAGAACTGATTCAGCTTTAATGGTAGATTGTGAATAATTTAACTTATTTGTGTTTAATTTAACTTATAGATTGTGACAATTTACATAATTATGGTTTCAAACATTAAATTAATAATACATACCAAATAATTATATTCATAGATACATACAAATAATTACATACATACATAAATAATACAGGAATATATACGGATATTAGACAGTACTGAGGTAGTGATCTGTTACCATAGCTTTGAAAATTAGCACAATAGTCAGTACGAACCACATAATGTAACAGCCTTTTACTCCTTTAGAGGTCAAATTTCCCAAAATAAATAATAAATAAATACTGCAGGACATTCCACATCGTCATCTAGCCCCAAGCTAAGCAACTAGACTTGTATTATGGGTGCTAGACAACGGATATACTACTTATATACTTTTCTTTTGTAAATATATACTTATAATACATAGAAACAACCAGACCACAGACAAATATCTAAGCATAAATACTTGTCTGAGGCGGGAATCGAACCCGCAACCCTGTGTTTGGCAGTCCGGCATGGTGACCATTGTGCCAACTGGGTCGTCTAAAAAGGTTCTAAGTAAGAGTTTCTTTTAGGCCTTCGCCCTAAAAGAAACTCTCATGCGAAGTTTCAAACTCGTAGCATTTATAGTTTCAGATATGTAGTGATGGGTCTTTATCTCTTTTAGATTATAGATATTATAATAGATATATGTAGGTGGTAGTATATAGGCTACTAGATAGTTAATAATGAAATAGCAAAAGCTAATGTACTCTACAGTATTTAATTGAAAATGTACGTTTATTTAAAGCCACGCTTTGTGGAGGAACCTACTGTCTCGCTTAATTACTTGTTGAACTCCGAAATGAAAGATCAAAATCGCTCATAACAGAAAGGGCCGCAAAGGGAGTGACTTCGCAGGATGTTTAGAGAAAATGAGACGGAATAAAACCATTATATCCTAGGTACGGAAAACTTTTTAATATCAAAAATTCGCCAAGGAAATCTAACTAACATATACCTATCTATTTTATTTTACTTATTATATTTACTCGCCACATCGTATAAACTAGCAGCGCTCCGCGGTTTCACCTGCGTAACTACCGATCTCGGGGGAATATCGGGATAAAAAGTAGCCTATAGCCTTCCTCGATAAATGGACTATCCAACACAAAATTATATTTTTTTTCGAACCATTAGTTCCTGAGATTAGCGCGTTCAAACAAACAACTTCAGCTTTATAATATTAGTATAAATATAAAAAAATATAAAATCCTGTCTGACTGATACATACCCCGATCCGAAAGTTTAAGTAGCAAAACGTCCAACATTGCGAAACGTCTAATCAGTGTATGTCAAATTAGCTAAACTTCCATTTAGCCATGTAGCAAAACGACTAACTTTCAGGCAGAAGCCTGTGCACGAGCCTCATTTTCAAAAAAAAACACAAATCTATGTACAGGATTGCCGTTTGGAATATGTTTATAGGATAAAACAACAACGCATAGATCAATCCTATAAACAGATAAGCCTTTTGGAATACCTACAGATCAGTTATTGTGACATACTAAGCATCCGCTAAGAAAAGAATGCCGAAAATTCAACTAAGTACTATTAAAGGTAAAAATGTTTTGTAAGAAAGTTCTTTTATTTAATGAAAAGTGCCCTTGAAATAAAACAGCAACTACTGGACGGGGGTGGATATGTATTAGGTACCTTTGCCTTTGTTTTCATATTTAAAAGGCTATTGCGTTGTATTACAGTGAGTACTTGCCAACAGTTACATTTATATAGGAAGATAGGTACTGTAAATACTGCTTATAAATTGTATTTAGGGATTTGTAAGTAAATCTAATCTACACTAATATTATAAATCTGAAGAGTTTGTTTGTTTGAACGCGCTAATTTCTGGAACTACTAGTTCGAATTAAAAAAATCTTTTTGTTTTGGATAGTCCATTTATCAAGGAGGGCTATAGACTACTTTTTTTTGATATTTTGACGGGACTTACGCGGGTGACACCGCGGGGCGCAGCTAGTATACTTATTAATTTGGGAGATCGTTATAACGTGGTATAATCTGGCAATCATTTCGAGAAAATACCATTAAGTGGGTACTTAGCGAAAAGAGACAACTACCTACCTACAAATAAAAAATCCTCCTTTATGTAAACTGCTTAACAATACACAATAAGAATCTAAAATGCATTAAGCTTAAAGAGCAAAAATACTTCACCTAGGTAATCAAATTACGCCTAAAATTAAAAAACCCAAGTTCTAAGTTAAGAACATTCGCATTAAACAATCGAATCGAATCTAAAGAAATCGTATCGTTCGTAGCTTTCTAATGTACCTATTGATTTTTATCGAACAAAATAATAAAACATTTTTTATTATTTTGTTCGATAAAAATCAATCTTATGAAGTACCAAAATATCACTGCGCAGTGCGCTTATTCATTTTCACCTGCTAGTCCTGAGGGAGCAAAGGAGTAACAAGTATTTTTATTCGACACTGTTCACAACAATTTTGCAGAGCAAACAACTACAAAAATGTAAAAGTAAATAGATTATTGTAAGTATACTAAGGAGATTGTTACGTCAATGCTTACTTACCGAATTATTAATCTATGCGAACATAGGCATGGTAAGTATGAGCACAGTATGGTATGTATGGGCACAGTATATGAAAACGTACGGTATTTAGGTGAGAAGCGATTTCAAGCTACGATGGTAGTCATCGTCGTAGCGTAGCCCCGGGAATGCTACGGGCCACCCTATTTCGTAGCCAGTGCACTACGAATGCTACGAGTGTGGCGGCACGGCGCGGCGCGGGTGGTAACTACCCCTCTACCTAGTCTACGGTTCTCATTACGTAGCGATTTCTGGCTCATCTCTTATAACTATCGGTCATATCGTTACTAGAGATGTTATGGATATGCTATTTCGGATCTGGATAATGGATATATAGGAATAAAATTATATCGGTTTCGGATACGGTTACGGATACTTATGTAATAATTTTCGAACTATCCGTTAGTTTCGAATAGTTTTGGTCACGAATTTAAGGAATAACAAACAAACTGCAAGATTCACGTGGCGCGCGAGCGGTGTACAAAAACCTATCGAAACATGTCGTTTTATTTAGACTCCGCCCTTAGACAAAACTTTTCGAAACTAGTGAAACGGATACGGCTACGGATATATTTTTATTTCGGATATCCGATAGTTTCGGGTACGGTTACGGAGCGAGTTCCATAACATCCCTGATCGGTACCTGTTAAAGGAGAATGGGAACAAATGTACAGAGCTTGGGCCTGGAGGCCTCATGAAACGAGTCATATATCAAATGAAAGGTGGTTTCAAGAGGAACATTTTATTGTATGACCACTTTTTCAAATTAGTTGTGAGATCGGAGTTATAGGTCATTAATGATAGGTGGTCGATTCACTCTCCGTACACCACTAGGGAGTATTAACGCCTTAATAGAATCAAATGTAGCCATCGTATGGCAATGAGTCATATATCAAATGATAGGTTATTTCAAAAGGAATAATTTAATGTATGATGATTTTTAAAATTATTTTTATTTTTAGAGTTATAGGCCATTTATGCTAAGTAGTAGGTATAGGTGTCTGAGGTCTTCTCTTGTGCAATGCAAAAGCTTGATTAGAATCAGATGTTGGTCTCCTCATGAAACGAGGCATATATCAAATGAAAGGTGGTTTCAAGAAAAACATTTTATTATAAGACCACTTTTTCAAAATAGTTGTGGGTTCGGAGATATTGGTCATTAATGGTAGGTGGTCGTTTCACTTGCGAGTTTTCTCCGTACACCGCTAGGGAGTATTAACGCCTGAATAGAACCAGATGTAGCCATCGTACAGTAATGAGTCATACACCAAATAATAGTTTATTTCAAGGGGAATAATTCAGTGTATTATGACTTTCAAAAAAAGATTTTTATTTTTAGAGTTATAGGCCGTTATAGGCTAAGTAGTAGTAGGTATAGGTGATTGAGGTTTTCCCTTGTGCAATACAAACGCTTGGTTAGAACCAGATGTTGCACTGCTCATAAAACGAGGCATATAGCAAATGAAAGGTGGTTTCAAGAAAAACATGACCACTTACATGACCACTTTTTAAAAATAGTTGTGGATTCGAAGTTTTAGGTTAATAATGGTAGGTGGTCGGTACACTTGCGAACTTTCTCCGTACACCACTAGGGAGTATTAACACCAGAATAGAATCAGATGTAGCCATCGTATAGTAATTAGTCATATTATATCAAATAATAGTTTATTTCAAGAGATATAATTTAGTGTATCATGACTTTTAAAAATTATTTCTATTTTAGGGGTTATTGGTCATTTCTGTTAATTAGTAGATATCGGTGACTAAGGTCTTTCCTTGTGCAATGCAGATGCTTGGCTATAAACAGAATATGTTGCCCTCCTCATGAAACAAGTCATATATCAAATGAAAGGTGGTTTCAAGAAAAACATTTTATTTTAAGACCCCTTTTTCAAAATAGTTGTGGATTCAGAGTTATAGGTCAATAATGGTAGGTGATCGGTACACTTGCGAATTTTCTCTGTACACCACTAGGGAGTATTAACACCAGAATAGAATCAGATGTAGCCATCGTATAGTAATGAGTCATATTATATCAAATAATAGTTTATTTCAAGAGAAATAATTTAGTGTATCCTGACTTTTAAAAATTGTTTCTATTTTAGGGGATATAGGTCATTTCTGTTAATTAGTAGATATCGGTGACTAAGGTCTTTCCTTATGCAATGCAGATGCTTGGCTATAAACAGAATATGTTGCCCTCCTCATGAAACAAGTCATATATCAAATGAAAGGTGGTTTTAAGGGAAACATTTTATTGTAAGACTACTTTTTCGAAATATTAGTGGTTTCGAAGTAAGAGATCGTTAAATGTACTTAAGTAATTATTCGGTAGTATCAGAAATTGTTGACAATGTCTGTCGTGATATAGACATCACTATTTGGAATTATTTAGTGACACAACAGGCTGATAAAAAGCATGATGCTTATTGTAACCGAGGTATAGGTACCATCACGAGTCGTGAGCTCAGATGTAGAGTCATACGCAAGCCATTTTGATGTTGATGGTTTGCTTTGTCGGAACCTATTGCAATCAATAAGTTCCGACAAAGCAAAACCATCTTTTTTGGACTTGGTATCTTCAAAAAACAAAAGGTACTCTTCATTATTCATACTCCGAAGGTGCCTAACGAGCGTGTTGAAAGTAAAACTTTCAGCCATAGGGAAAATCGCTTTCACTGACAACTTTCATGTCAAATCATAGCTTCGCACGGCTTGTGTATATTGCCAGAGTTTAGTACTTAGTAGGTTTTTTCTCAGTAATCGAATTCAAGTAGATATATATTTAGTTCAAGATATTATTAACTTATTTAACAAAATAAATGAAAAGACGAAAATGGCCAAAGCGTCGTATGACCATGCTGCGCCGCCGCCAGCGCCCTGTCGTGATGTTGCTGATGTGGCTTTATACGACAGTACGGTCAGTGTTGTTCCTTTATTTAAAAAAAAATGGGTGGCACCCGGGACTGCCGCGGTAAAGCTATTGCATCGTGCGTGCTTCGTACCATACACATACACTTAAGCGAACGCTCGGCCGAGCTACATGGTGGGTGGAGTCGGGGGTGTTAGGTTTTATTCTTGATTCGGGCGCTGTGCTCAAAGCCCGCGATAAAAGCTATGCAATAGCTTATGCAGATGCAGCTTATGCAGCAAATGCATTTTTAATTATTTTAAACGTTTTAGTTAGTAATATCTTTTGTTATTTTATTATGTTTTTGTGTTAAGTTTAATGTGGTTTTTCATTTATTATTGCGTATTTTGTGTAAATAATATTTTCTCGACAAACAGTGTTCTGTTATTTAACGAAATAATTTAAATCTTCAGACTCCGCGTCATGAATGTCCAACGGGACTCTGAACAGTCCCGTGGTCCAACTATTTAAAAAGTTGAACCACGATCTATAGTTGGAGGCCCAAGTGTGCGGTGGTTCAACGCGGATTGTGAATACAGAATTAATGAAATAGAGGATTATTCCTTTCGACTCCCGCTTAATGGGCCCCATGGTTGGACCACCACCCAGCACTTTTATTATTGAGTGGAGGTCGTAAGATTTTCCTTACGGCCCCTATAAGCGGGAGTCGAAAGGAATAACCCTTGGAAATTATTCCTCTCAATAAAATTGATAACGAAGATTCATAGTTGCATCATCGTTAGTCTCTATTCAGTTTGAATATCGAGAAAATAATATTTTGTGTTAATCTAGGTCTCCAACAATTTCCATACCGAGTTTCATCACAATCGATTTAGTCGATTAGAAAAATACCTAGTCCCCAAACAGGAAAATCTGAATAGATATTATTGCAGTAACAAAAGAAACGCACGATAGGTACACGAGTACCTATCGTGCGTTTCTGCTCACGTCTCGTGAAGGGTCTTGTACAATAGGTATAATAATGATACCACATACCTTTCTACGAAGAAATGATACCACATACCTTTCTACGAAGAAAGGTATGTGGTATCATTATTATACCTATTGTACAAGACCCGTCACGAGACGTGAACATTCTTTTCTTGTGTGGTTTGCAGGACATTGAACCTATTTATAATCCTACTTAGGTATCATAACCTATACCTCGGTTACGATAAGCATCATGCTTTTTATCAGCCTGCTATGCCACTAAATAGTATTAGGTAGTGATGACTAAATCACGACAACTATTTCTGATACAACTGAATACTTACTTAAGTACATTTATCGATCTCTAACTACGAAACCACTACTATTTCGAAAATATAGTCTTACAATAAAATGGTTCCCCTTAAAACCACCTTTCATTTTATAAATGACTCGTTTCAAGAGGAGAGCAACATCTGCTTCTAACCAAGCATCTGTATTGCACAAGTGAAGACCTCAGTCACCTATACCTACTACTTAGCATACAAAGTGTTTGTTTGTTTGTTTGATCGCTCTGATCTCAGAAACTACTAGGTTACTACTACTAATAGGTTTAGACTATTTTATATTTCGATATTACACACGTAGTTACGCGGGTGAAACCGCGGAGCGCTGCTAGTTTGATGTATGACTCGTTGCTATATGATGGGTACATCTGGTTCTATTCAGGCGTTAATACTCCCTAGCGGTGTACGGAGAAAACTCGCAAGTAAAACGACCACCTACCATTAATGACCTATATCTCCGAACCCACAACTATTTTGAAAAAGTGGTCTTAAAATAAAATGTTTTTCTTGAAACCACCTTTCATTTGATATATGCTTCGTTTCATGAGGAGACCAACATCTGGTTCTAATCAAGCTTTTGCATTGCACAAGAGAAGACCTCAGTCACCTATACCTACTACTTAGCATAAATGGCCTATAAAACTAAAAATAAAAATAATTTTAAAAATCATCATACATTAAATTATTCCTTTTGAAATAACCTATTATTTGATATATGACTCATTGCTATACGATGGCTACATTTGATTCTATTAAGGCGTTAATACTCCCTACTGGTGTACGGAGAGTGAATCGATCACCTATCATTAATGACCTATAACTCCGATCTCACAACTAATTTGAAAAAGTGGTCCTACAATAAAATGTTCCTCTTGAAACCACCTTTCATTTGATATATGACTCGTTTCATGAGGCCTCCAGGCCCAGAAAGACCATTCTCCTTTATTGGGCAACTTTACTACGGATTTATGGAACAACTTCTACGAAGCAACAGTTATCTTATCGTGCATGCGTGAGCTATGTATATAGGTAGGTCGATAGACATAATGAACCTAGTGGGGCAAGATTAATCATCAGTTGACGAGGTGAGGGTCTAGTTAGATCATAGAATACTTTCACTCAAAAAGCTAGATGCTCTAGATTTGAGTACCTATTCCGAAAAACTTACTTGAATCTTTTACCCTACTATCGGCATAAAAAAACTGTAACATCAAATCAAATAACTCATTTGTTTGACAGTGACAACAATGAAAAAAGTGAGACGCTTCGCTTGCTCTTTCGTTTCGTCGAATTTGTTTTGATCTGAAATTTTCAATTTTGCTTATTATTTTTATGTATGTAATGTAATAAGTATCACAGGAGTATATTCTCCTCTTAAAACTATCTACTATAATCTACTACCACCACAACATAACCTCAATGTAAAATTTTGTGCTGTAGGTTGTGGAATGAAGTAAACGTACTCCAACCATGGACGACGAATTCATGAAACCGGTCCAACCTCATGTGTTTAAAGCCATCAAGGACCTAGACATCGGTACTCTTATGAAATGTACTCCAGAAGAAATCAGACCAATCATACCTTGCCTTGTTCGAATGGCACTGATTTCTCCATTGGACATAACGAACTATTGCGCTGAAGCTAAGAAAGATGTGTTGACTCTGCTAGCTGGTATTGATTTAGTCAATTTCATTGTGTCGCTGCTCTCTATTGAGTTCCATACACTGGAGGTTGATTTGAAGAAAGAACAACAAATGAGGTAAACATATTGTAACAACTTTGTATGCCTGTAAGGTAGAATATAGAGATGCTATACATGTACATAATTATGTCAACTGTGCCACCTATATTCACGAATAAATGAATATGATTTATTCCATCATAAAAAATTCTGAAATGTTTCCTAAATATACTAATAACAAGTATTAGTTTCCAACTCCCTATTATGATTACTTAATTATTTAATTCTAAAGTCTTACTTATTCCTCTTTTTTTTAGGCTAAAGAGTGGTTCCCAATGCACAGAATCATTTCTAATTCCAAGCATCATCAATGGTATTTCAACAGATTTCGAACAGTCTGACTCTGCCAGGAGAGTTCGTTTAGTTTTATCTGAACTTCTTCAAATGCAAGCTCAGCTGGTAGAATACAATCTGAACAAGAACTCAAGTGGAGACTTCAGTGTGAAACCATCAGAGTTGTTTGATAATGATGTCTATTTGGAGGAAGTAACCGATGTCATTTGTATAAGTTTAGCTGAGCTGCCGAATTTGCTTAACATTTGTGATATTGTTGAAGTACTACTGTATGTGAATAAAGGACCGATTATTATATCATGGATAGTTGCTAACATGCCCGATACACTGCATGATGGTGAGATATTTAATTTAAAGTATATGCATTTGCCATGTACGAAATAAAAAAGTTACCGTTTGTGTCCAGAGTTACAGTAAATAAATAAACACCTTTTTTCAGTGGCTGAATCTCTAGTAATAAATGCAGAACGAAGTGAAGAAGGTGGTATAAGAGCAAAAGCCTTAGCAACTCTTTGTGATGCATGCCCCTTTCTTGCTGCCCCTGTGAGGGCCAAAGCAGCATCAGCATCCCGTCTGCCAGCACTTGTGATCAATCTCACTTTGACACAACATGAAGATGATTTGGTAAGACATTCTCTGGTTATTCTTTTCACTTAGAATAAGTTTATCTGATAACAATAATCATATTTCTTTATGTTTCTCTAGGTGTCATTTATGTCCGGCCTCCTTCTTGGAACTGACCAGAACACAAGAGGATGGTTTGCAACATTTCTACGCAATTCCCACAAACGGGGTAAAGGAGATGGACATACTGCCCTCACATTGCTACGTCAAGAACTATTAAAAAGATTAAAAGAGGCCACTGCTGGTGTTGATGCATCAGCATTATTAAGGCTTTATTGTGCCATGCGAGGCATAGCTGGCATAAAGTTCAATGATGATGAAGTAACTGGTCTTCTGAGGCTGGTCACACAGAAACCTCCTCCAACACCAGCTGGAGTTAGATTTGTCTCTTTAAGTCTCTGCATGATTTTGGCATGTCCCTCACTGATGGGTTAGTAAAGGTTTTATCTGCCCATTTTTTAAATTTTCCCATGTGATAAGTCAGCATTTGAGCACTATCTTGCCTGATATTAAGTAACCTGATATGGTCTATGATATAGCACATTTACCTAGAAGATACCCAGACAAATTTCTTAAAAGAAGACAAATCATTTAAATGTATTTCACATTTTTCAGCTGCTCCAGAGCATGAAAAGAAAGCAATTGAATGGGTACAGTGGCTTGTCAAAGAAGAAGCTTATTTCGAAAGGTAAGTGCCTACTTTAATCAAATAATGCAATAATCAATATTCCTTCCACAATTTTTATCTTTATCAATGGCGTTGTTAATTTCAGCAACTCTGGCGTCACTGCATCATTCGGAGAAATGTTACTGCTCATTGCAATCCACTTCCATTCTGGTCAGTTATCCGCTGTTGGCGAACTTGTGTGCGCCACGCTAGGCATGCGTGTGCCTGTGAGACCTAATGGCCTCTCCCGCATTAAACAAGCATTCACACAAGAAATATTCACAGAGCAGGTACCTACATACCTATGTCATTTACAAAAAAAATAATCACTTTTTTTCTCTTAAATATACTAAATGTTTGTTGTGGTGTATGCACTTAATCTAGTTTTACAATTCCAGGTTGTGACATCTCACGCTGTAAAAGTCCCAGTAACATTAAATCTCAACAGTGATATTCCTGGTTATCTCCCAGTTCATTGCATTCACCAACTACTAAAGTCTCGTGCATTTTCAAAACACAAAGTTGCTATTAAGAATTGGATTTATCGCCAGATTTGTAACTGCACTGCACCCCTGCACTCAGTTATGCCAGCCTTAGTAGAGGTTTATGTAAACTCAATACTTGTCATCAACAACAAGGGTACTAATGAATACGTCAACAAACCTATTACAGAGGAAGAGATTAGATGTGTATTTAGGAATTCTATATTTGGTGCGAACTTCGACAAGCAAAATAAACCAAAATTTAATCCAATGGAAATAGACAATGAGCCTGCAATCGACATTAATTTGGAGAAACCTACTCTAGCATCGCAGTTACTTCTCATTTACTATCTTCTTCTATATGAAGATGTAAGGCTGGCCAATACTGCTACGTTATTAGCAAACGGCCGTAAAGTTAAAAGTTATTCTGCTGCATTTTTATCAGAACTGCCAATTAAATATTTATTGCACCAAGCTCAAAAAGACCAAATGAGTTATGGGGGTCTGTTTAGTCCTTTACTTAAATTACTTGCAACTCATTTCCCTCAATTATCTCTCGTGGACGACTGGATGGACGATCAAGCGTTCGGCGACACAACGCGTCACGTTAGCGACGTAAACCTTTCAGAAGCTGCTATTATTGAAGCTTTCCAGAGTACTGAAGAGAACCCATACAAAACTGGCAAAATATTAAAAGCAATGATGAATAACAATCCTACAGATATATGGCCATATGCGGAGACATTTGTCAAATATATCAAGAGTGTACTAGGTGATCAAGTACCGCGACATATTCAAGAACTATATCGGGAAGTGTGGTTACGTTTAAATACTGTCCTACCCCGCTGCCTTTGGATTATGACCATAAATGCCTTGCTGGATATAAACGGCGGCGTTAAAAATGTTACGATCACACAGGAAAATGTCTTGGTTGACCCTCTTCAAGTGTTGCGATGCGACATTAGAGTTTTTAGATGTGGACCCATTTTAAAGATTATTTTGAGAATTTTAGAAGCGAGTTTAGCTGCTTCTAGGAGCCAGTTAAGTCGACATTTGCTGGACAAACCCCTACTCGAAAAAAGTGGCCAACTAACATCAGATTCGGAAAGAGAGGAACTAAAGAATGCGTTAGTTGCCGCACAAGAAAGTGCTGCCTTGCAAATACTATTAGAAGCATGTTTGGAGACACCAGAAGACAAATCAAAGCCTGAACTAATGTGGTCTTTGCGGGAAGTAAGAAATATCATCTGTTCATTCCTGCACCAAGTTTTCATCTCCGAACCCTCACTAGCTAAACTCGTCCACTTCCAAGGTTATCCTAGAGAACTCCTTCCAGTCACTGTTCAAGGAATACCATCAATGCATATTTGTTTGGACTTCATACCAGAACTCTTGAGCCAAGCATCTTTAGAGAAACAAATATTTGCTGTAGACCTAGTATCGCATCTGTCGATCCAATACGCGTTGCCGAAAGCGATGTCCATAGCCAGATTATGCGTAAATACACTTTCTACGCTATTATCAGTATTACCGAGCGATTTACGCTTAGAACTATTTCAGCCAGTGTTACAGTCTCTAGTGAGAATATGTAAGGCATTCCCATCTTTATTAGAAGACATAACATCGTTGTTACTGCAGCTTGGCAGGATTTGCGAGTCTCAGGCATCACTCGGACATTGTTGGAACGATACTCACATTTTAGGCGAAGGGGCTTATGTACCTTCAGAAGTCCAGTCTGACACTAAGATTTTAGTTGCAGAAGTTTTATGTAAAGACATCAAAGAAACCATGTCAGAAATTATAAAGAAAGCTCTTCTAAATGATAAACTGTATTGAATAAATACTATATTTGTTGCTAATACAACTAGTTTTACTACAGATAATAATATATGGACAAACTAAAATGAAATAAATTATTATTTTACTTACATAAGTATATTTAACATTTTAGTACATAACAAGTAGCATATTAGATGGTTCTATTAGATTCTGAGTTTCTAACTGCCTATACATCCAGGCACATTGGTTTCTCGCTGCGTGGTTGCCGATATCATTATACAATTGGGACTGAAACAAACATCATTTACAAATACCACTACATAGTATAAACAAAGTCGCTTCCCGCTGTCTGTCCGTCCCTATGTATGCTTAGATCTTAAAAACTTCGCAACGGATTTCACTGCGGGTTTTTTTAATAGATAGAGCAATTCAACTACTACAATTACCACGCGTACGAAGTCGCGGGCAACAGCTAGTAGGTATATAATAAATAAAAGAAAATGACGAATTTTGAACAGTAGCAGAGATTAAATTATTGACTATTTTGCCCTAGAATTAGGCTATAAATAATACAGTATGTTGTACCTGTAAATAATAAGTCTGTAGTAACCGAACAGTTGCACCAACTTTAGAAAAGTTTTTCTTGGCTGTATCTAAAGTTTCACAGCACGATTGAATGACTTGCGTGCGCGCCTCGCCTGATGGCGGCGCTGTTGCTACTCTACATTTTGTGTATAGTAATAATGCTGAAAGAATAACAGAAATTAGAACAATCCACCACTGCTCTTAATATGTGCAATATAGAGTAGTTTATAATTGCATAGGTAACGGAAATACATAATTTAAAATCGATTGTTTCGTATTTTAAATGCTTTTTAAGACATCCAGAGTCGATTTTTTTAATTTGCTTCCAGTTCAGACTTTATCTTTTCTCCCCCTATTATAACACATATAGATTAACATTAGACCTTTCTAGGTAAAATATATTTTCTTAATAACTTTCAATTTGTTTTGAACATACCTCTAGCCATATCATAGGCGCTACCATGCGCCATTATCACAGGCAGGGCTTTTCTAACTAACACCAACGCATTTTTCGAACATCCCATGCTTAATTGTACATTAGCTATATGCATCTCCGTCGTGGCCGCCATATAATGCAGATAGTACTTCCGAGCTAGCGACAGTGCCTCATTCAACAACATTATATTTGTGCATTGTATATTGCTAAAGGAATGTTGCACTTGAGATAGTAATAACATCGCTTTCAGTCGCAGAGTTATATAATGTAAACTATCATCTTCAGTTTTGCAGAAGTCTAGTATGTCTTGAAGGGATTCTTGGGCCTCCATAGCATCTCCTCTCAGGAAATACATCTCGGCTTTGAGGAGTTGACTCTCCCATCTGTCTGATGAAGCTAATTGCTTTATACTTTGTTCGGCTTCTTCCCATTTACCTGAAACATATTATGTATACATAACAACAGTAGTAACATATTATATTACTAGCTATTGCCCGCAACTTCGTCCGCGTAGAAGTCGAAAATGGTAATAATAGGATTTTTAATTGGAACTCTAATACATTTCTAAAAATAAAAAGTAGTATTAATATCAACTTCGAAGCAAATCACCCCGGAAATAACGTCTTACCCCTTTAAAATCCCATTAGGGGATGAATTTCAAAAAAATACGAAACGCATTCCATCAATTCTGTCAAAGAATGTTTATATAAAATTTGATGAAGATTGGACCAAGGAATCACGTTGTCCCATATAAACTTTGCCCCCCTTTTTCACCCCCTTGAATTTCGGAAAATCCTTTCTTATCCGATGTCTACGTCACACAAAAAACACACCCTCCAAGTTTCAGGTGTCTACGATTAGCAGTTTAGGCTATGCGTTGATCCGTCAGTCAGTTAGTCAGTAGTTCAGGACAAAGCATTTTACATGTATAGATGTAATCCTACTAATGTAATAAATGCGAAATTGTATGAGTTTTTATGTTTGTTACTTCTTTACGCAAAACTACTGATTGTGTGTTGTAACTAGCCAATGAAATAACAAACTTTATATCCCAATGTACGTACGAGCTAAAATCGGGAGTCACCTGGGTTAAACTGCGGTTCGTAACATACCCTCTCTAAGCTTGAGTTCAGTGTGAGCTCTTGTGGCAAGTGCGGTGGCTGCTGGTGAGCACAAGTGCGAAGCGAGCGAGGCTGCAAGCGCGCCCTCGCCGCGCCACGCCGCGACTCCGACAGCGCCGGCGCCACCCGCGCACCACGCCTCCGTCCAGTGCCACACCCAGCTACCGCCTATGTTACACTCTGGAATATCAAATACAAGTGTTTATAATGAGTAAACTTTAACTTTGGATCCATGTAGCATTTCATACATTTTTACATGTTAACTAGTGTTTTAGAGAGCTACATTAGGACCAAGTCTCCTGCACGCGTGAAACTTAATACCTATGTACGTCAGCAAAATGATGATATATCATGCAAGTCCAGAAGCCACAGAAAACACACACAAAAATCCCTTAAATGCAATGCCTTTGAATGTTATTAATTTAGATAGTATAATAAATCTGATGTTGTCACTTACTTGTATTCAGATTCAATAAGAGTTGGCAGTTGATGGATGCCATTTCCGTCTTGCCATATAGTGCCCAAAGGGCTGCGGTGTTCGCTAAACTAGCCACAGTAAGGTCGGTCATTGAATGGAGGTAGTTCAAGGAATCTCCTTTTGTTATGATCTAAACAAAACATGTTTATATATGAACTCAAATTGAGCTACAGCAGAATATTGGAAGCACCCGCGATTCGCGAATTTCCGCAAGTTTGAGCGAGTCTGTTCTTGCGCAAAGGCACGTCGAATTGTAAGGTCAGTTTGTACCTGAAAGACCTCAGCGGGCCTAGAAGCATTGACAGATGCGTGTTGTGCCATAAGCTGTGCCGCGGCAGCGGCGTGTCTCGGCGGGCGCGGTGAGCGAGCCAGCAACGCGGCGCGGCGTGCCCGGCCGCCGGCGCGCGCACCCCACGCACGCGCCGCGCACACACATGCACCGTCCGCCGCTTCTTGACCGCGGGATATAGCTTCACGAACTGCCTCCATCGCAAGCGAACTATTAAAAAATCAGTGTAATATTTTTGTGTTAGTAGAATAACTTTAAAACTACGCTTTTTACAAACTACTTACTTGTGATTAAATTGAGTATGCATTGCTGCCCTATTGAGTGCCGCATAGCGAAATGTTTTATTTTTCTCATTGTTTGTATTGGCATTGGAAGTAATGCTAAACACTGTTCTATCGAAACAGTTGTACAATGAATCTTGAGCCCCACAAAACTCCTTCATACGAATACAATTTAAAAAGCTGAGAAAATGCTGGAATTAAATCATATTTTAAAAAAAATGTAGATTAAATTAATGTGTCATACATATTATTATTATAACTTTTTAATACATACTACATCTGGATATTCAGGTATATCATTTATTATTTGCATTATTGTTTTTTGCAGTTGCTTTGGCGCCATAGCTTTGGTCTCATTAATTTGCAATAAATTAGCTTGTTGTGCTGTAAACAGCTCAGCTTGCTTTCTAGACCACTGACACTCTTCAAAACTACTGAAATAGAATATTGATAAATAGACAAAACACATTGTTATTAACTTAAAATAATGATTATAAAGGTAAAAAAAACTTACTTATCTCTCTCCAAAATATTTAATTTCAATGATATTTCAGATTGTCTCAAATCATCTGGTGGTATTGGAGAAGCAATGACTTGAGAATCCATATTATTTAATTTCTATAGACAAAATAGAAGAAGATAATTAATTAATAGTTTCAGATTGCTACACCATTTGATTGCATAAAAAAATCCTCGAAATTATTGTAAGGATGTTGGTCTTTTAAACTGTGTGTTTGTAGCTTCCAAGTATTCATAAGTGAATATGAATGCAACTTTACCCACCTCCTTGCTTAAAGATCTCATCATTTGTCCAGGTCTTCCCTTCTGATAGTATGTTCGGAAAGCCTTGTATAGAGATACAACTTGAACAAATGTCAACTTGTCTAAATGAAGCAGTATTCTCCTTAAATATAAACCTGAAGGTAATGAAAGAAAATACACAATTTTTATTGCAATATTCAAGAGATATTAGGACTTACAGGAGTAAAACTGCAGGGTGCAGCTAATAACTAATAATAATATATTGAACCCATAAACATGAAATTTTACTAGATTTTACTGGGTTGAGTTTAAGTAAATTCAATAAGATCAGAATAAATTCCTGAGGCTTGTTTTAATACATTTTCTTATACTGACCCAAAACACTGTATCTTGTGATAACACATGGATTAGTTTCATTCTGTTCCGTCATCAGTTTATCCACTGTTGATGTAACACAATCCATCAAGGCACTTGTACCATTAACATAGATGTTCTGGAGTCTCACACAGAAGTTTTGAAGATGTACACTCAACAAGTTGTAGCGACCATCCGTCAGGAGACTCTCTAGCTCTTTGAACTCCATATCTGGACACTAATGTATAACAATAACTTAAGAATTATAACTATCCCTACGTATGAGAGATATCAATAAAAACTATAAGTGTTTTGGGTTACCTGTATAAGTTTCAGCGCCAGCATACAAAAGTCTTTACGGTAGTTTGGTGAGACCCCACATCCACTCAACTTTTTTGCTAAAAGCATAATTACTATAATGATTACTGAATGATTATGAGATGATAAAGGTTATTTTATTATAATACTAACCTTCTAATTTCAATAACCCATATTCTCTAATGAATGCAACAACAGCTATTTTATGAGGCGTTATATTTTCGACATTTCCTTTTACATTCACTAATTTTATGAAGTCGAATGTTTCACTACCGGTATCCATACTGCCAAAAATATTATTATATTATGACAGAGGAACGCGATCCAAATTGTAAACGCTTACTGGATGTGTTTATATTATTTTTGTGAATTGAAATAATACAGAACACGACTTTATTGCTACTATATTGAAAATTCAGAAGAAATTCAAAATTTTTTTCTTTTATTATGGCTTCGCACGTATGCATTTAGCCAGTGTCAAGTTATATTTTGCATCAAATTGACCCGATTTTTCATAAATCGGGCCTAAAGTGTTTCAATACAGTCAAAGTCGTCATAGTCCGTCAAGTCAGGGGCTATAGTAAAGCGATGGCAAGTTTACCATAACCTTAATAGGAGATTTGGAGGCAACGAGAAAACTGCATGTTTGACACTGATTTTTACTTTCACTACACTTGTGCACTTTCACAGAACTAAATTGAATAACATTCCACCAGAATTATACAATTCAACTCGAGTTACATCTAAGTTTCATGAAAATAAAACTGCAGTACGACATGTTGTTAACTCGTTCCCGCCAAAACTCAAAAATTCAAAATTACAAAATACAAACTATGAAATCCATAGACAATTTGACATTGATGTTTTTGACAGCAATGCTATAATTTTTTTGTCCTTGATACAAAAAGGTTATAATACCAAAAATTCAGGATAAATAATTCAATTTAATTAAATCCAATGCTAATCAGCTAATAAAGTGGAATAATCCATGGAGAATGGAGAAAGGTGCTAACTAATATGTTTCGTTAACCAAAAATTGCAGGTTGAAACTTCGTCGAAACAAGACATAAACAAGAAGATGGAAGAAAGAAAATAATTTAATACATGAGAAGATAAATTAAATAAAGTCGAGGCTGTATAAGCTTAAAGCCTTTTGGCTGCCCCTTCGGGGAATTCGGAGATACTAACAAAAAAGGAAATCGGGGAGTTGTTGGTTGGGTGAAGGAGTTCAATGTTTTTTTGATAAAATATTATGTTTTTCTACTCTGAAAATGAGTTCTAAAAATATCAAAATGTTTTCCTGATTATAAATTTCGACGCTGTATTATTTGATTTCAATTTCAAAGTATTATTTCAATATGGCAAAAGTTGTGTGGACCACATTCGCCATCGTTTTGTGTTGTTTTGTGCTCACAGAAACATCTCGTGTGACCGTACATCAGGGAGATACATTGCCTCACCACGGCCGTTGTGAACCTATAACTATTAAGTTTTGTCAAGGAATAAGATACAATCAAACCATATTTCCTAATATTCTGAATCATGCTAAGCAAGAAGACGCTGGACCCGAAGTTCATCAATTTACGCCATTGATAAAAGTGAACTGTTCCCCTGATCTAAAATTCTTCTTATGTTCTGTGTATGCTCCAGTGTGCACTATATTAGACGGGGCGATACCTCCATGCCGTCACCTGTGTGAATCTGCTAGACAAAACTGTGATGAATTGATGATACATTTTGGTTTTGAATGGCCAGAGTATTTAGAATGTTCAAAGTTTCCAGTAGCGACCGATGAAAGTGTGATATGCGTCGGTGATAACAATGTTACTCATGAGTCTAGAAAACATAGTGAAACAAAGCTGTCAAAAGTAGATTTCAAATCAAATATTGAAAGAGATCCAACAAAGCTCCATGGTGCTAAAGATTATGGATTTGTGTGTCCTGTACAGTTTAAAGTTCCTAAGAATTTAGATTTGGAATACTCACTGAAAGTTGGTGACAAAACAGAAGATGATTGTGGTGCTCCATGCAATGGAATGTTTTTCAGTCAAGATGAAAAAAACTTCTCAAGGCTGTGGATTGGAATATGGGCAACCCTCTGTTCATTGAGCTGTCTGTTCACAGTTCTTACTTTTCTTATAGATACAGATAGATTTAGGTATCCAGAAAGGCCTATAATATTCTTGTCTGTTTGTTACCTGATGGTCGCCGCAGCTTATGTGATGGGATTCAGTGGTGGAGACAGTATCAGTTGTCAAGGACCTTTTCCCTCTACTGTTAGTGGCACTAGACTCCCCAATATCTCTGTCATTACTCAAGGCACTAAACATGAACCATGCACAATACTCTTCATGGTTGTATATTTCTTTAGCATGGCATCAAGTATTTGGTGGGTCGTATTGACACTCACATGGTTTTTGGCAGCTGGATTAAAGTGGGGCCATGAAGCCATAGAAGCAAACTCACAGTATTTTCATCTAGCAGCTTGGGCAGTTCCTGCTGTAAAGACTATTTCAATTTTAGCAATGGGAAAAGTTGATGGTATGTTTGTCATATAAACAATTTAATTTGATTCAATGTTTGCCAGAATGATATAAAATTAAAATATCGTTTTATGTTGTTACAGGTGATATTTTATCAGGAGTATGTTATGTGGGATTATGGGATGCAGAGGCTCTGAGAGGATTCGTGTTGGCGCCGCTATGTGTTTATTTAGTACTGGGAACTATATTCTTGCTGGCAGGATTTGTATCATTGTTCCGCATAAGAACTGTTATGAAACATGATGGCACTAAAACCGATAAACTAGAGAAGTTGATGATTCGCATTGGAGTATTTGGCGTTCTATACACTGTGCCAGCTCTAATAGTGATCGCTTGCCTCTTTTATGAACAAGCTAATTTTGATGACTGGATGTTAACTTGGCACCGTGACATGTGCTCCACTCCACAGTATTCAATCCCCTGTCCCTTCACCCGCCGAGAAATCAATAGACCTAAATTTGAAATGTTTATGATAAAGTATTTGATGACAATGATAGTTGGTATCACTTCTAGTTTTTGGATTTGGTCTGGAAAAACATTAGTTTCTTGGCGTCAATTCTTTGACAGGATAAAAGGTAGAAGGGTGGAAGCTTATGTGTGAAGAAAGTAGCTAATTGTTGAAGCCATTGATAAGTTTTAAAAATGAATCAGAACATCTTTGTACTGATTATTAACAATTTAAAATGAGGCTATATTTAGCCTCTATAATTTTAACTAAGTTTATTTTTATGCAATTTTAGAATTTAATGTAAATGAATCAATGCTCGTCTTCAATATCTCTAAAAATGGAAATTTTTAAAAGGCTGATAATTGTAAATATTTTTTTCTGATTATACACAATTTTTTATTTTTATTTTGACATACTTTACTTTTGTAACCTATTTTTTTATAAGTACCTACATAGTTGCTAAGGCAATCAGCATTTAAAAATAAAT
Source organism: Idaea straminata (assembly GCA_951213275.1). Classification (NCBI taxonomy): domain Eukaryota; kingdom Metazoa; phylum Arthropoda; class Insecta; order Lepidoptera; family Geometridae; genus Idaea; species Idaea straminata. The sequence goes on along the minus strand of OX577846.1, from coordinate 7,320,467 downwards.
TTGTATTTTTTACATCTTGTTTTATTTTTAATTAAAAGCAAACTTTAATCAATTACATAATGAAAATCACACAATATCCCTAGAACGCCCTAGACTCTAAGAGTGTAAAATTAATGTTCTTCATGACTTGCAATAGCCAATAGGTTCAATTAAGATTTCTTTAGTTTGAAAAGTTAGGATATGGAATAAAACAGAATTTATGTTAAGACTTAAATTTAATTTAATGTAGATATTTTTATAAAATTGCTCTCTGTTTAAACTCAAACGCTCAATCCTTTCACTCACAATTAATTAACAAATAAATAAATAAGAGTATGATTATGCCCGAGTGTATTTTCCCCAGATGTGGAGCATAAACACAGAAGCGATGAATAGGAGAGACATCACCAACACTGGTACGGGACCACTGGAAAAGAAAAGACCAAATTTACTTATATTTTCTAGGTTAATTTTGTCTCAAAATATTGGGATAAAAATATAACATAATATTTTCTAAGGTTTTTAAATTGTACTATTTATCAAGAGAGTAGGCTACCTATCAATTTTTATACTATTCAGTTTTTGCAGTATGAAGAGTTATCTTACACTTTCACTCCGGGAGAATCGTCAGTGTAGAATCGCCACATGCCACCGGATCCAGCTCCAGTGCTACGGTTCCTTGCAGCAGTTGTAGTTGTGGTAGATTTTCTTTGACGAACAGTGCCGCCGCTAGCAGTCCGAGGTGCCACGGTCGCTTTACTCGGCGAACGGCTCCCTGATCCTACAGACGTTGAACTCGGTGAAGCAGGCTGAAAAAAACATTACATACCAGAGATTAAGGTTTCGACACTAGCAAAGATTTCTAGTAGATTTCTTACAAAATATTTTGTGCTCACCATTTTGTAACAACGTCTATACCACAATAATAATTAAAATAGTAAGATAAACGATTTTATTTGATACAACCCGACAAGTTCGTTCACAGCTTTTTTGTGACAGGAAAATCCGATTTGTTGGAATTTCGTCTGCAACGCGTACAAATTCATTGACACGTTGTCATTACGAGTTGCCATTTCCAAATATTTCACTGTGACTGAAGGTCTTTTTGGCCTGCTCTTGGCCTTGGCTGTCAATTAATTGTGACTGTCAATTTCAGACAGGTGACTCCAAATATATTATTTTACTCTTTCACTCTCTTTGACTCTATCAATTAAAGTCATTTCCCAAATATATTATTTTTCATTACTCATACTCCGAAAGTAGGTGTAAAGGTGCCTGAAGAGCGTGTAGAAAGAAAAACTTTCAGCCCTAGGGAGAATCGCTTTCACTGACAGCTGTCATGTCAAATTATGGCTTCGTGCGGCTTGTGCAATGTGCTTGTAGCCAGTATCAGTATCATTACGCATTAGGAACTTCAAAAACCTAACCTCCTTGCTTTAGGTAACACCAAAGAATAACAATTATGGCTTCACACGGCTCATGCATACTGCCAGAGGTAGTATGGAGTCTCTCATTTACTCTCGTTATTATGAAGAATTTTATGTATTATTCGTAATGAAAAGCACAGTGTTTACCTCGGGTAAAAGACTCATTAAGTCCCTCGAACTATTAGCGCCCTCGTTACGCTCGGGCGCCAAACCCCGTCTCGGGACTCAATGAGTGACTTTCACCCCTAGGATAACAATGTACTATTACTCTTTGGTCATTGCTATCAAATAATCTAATTGTACGTAAGCGTAGTATTTTAAATCCTCTTTGGTACGTAATTGTACCTATGTGATAGGTGAGGGCTTTCAAGTTTAGTGATTCAGTATTTTCTAATAGATTTTATATGAAATTCATAAACTAGCTAGAAGGTTTCTTTCTGTTTCTGTTCCTTTAAATTTTTATTTACTACCAACTGATAATAATTCACATAGAAATTTTCGTAAGGTTATGTATGTTTAGGACTTTGAGGTTAGTGAATATTAAAGCAGATAATTACTTACGTATTGATTTCCTGATTATGATAGAGTGCTGCCCCTGGATGACCCGGAAAAAATTAATGGCTAAAGAACTTTACTCATTACTGTAGTATGGTTTTATCATTTATCAGAGCCATCCGCAGATTCTACTCAGTTATTAGCATTTCAAAAACCAAAGCCATGGATAAATGCTACTTTAGATACGTTGAAAAGGAAGACAAGATAGACATATCGTTCTTATTTAAAGTAAATGATTACGCCAGGCAATTTAACATGAGCAGGAAGCCAACAGAGACATTAGAAAATCTCTATACACGAATAAAAGCTAATATACTAAGAGCTGTAAACAAGAAAAAGAAGAAAAATGGTGAAGGAATAAACAAGATAGAAGTGAAATTATTTGGCAATAATCCTATTCCTGATACTACAACTTGTAAAGAACTATTCTCAATTAGAGAACCTGTAAAACTTAAAATAATTGAACATGTGTATGAGACTGAGTTTAACGCTCCATGGGTTGTAAGCATTAATTTACCAACGTGTATTTTAGATGGGTTCCCAATATATCCTGATCACTTTAAATTGGAATATGCAGATCAGAAACATTGTGTCTACAATTGGTATAAGGGATCACCGGTTAATGATAAAGGCAGTACACTGTCAGAAATTCATATTAAGTGGGAACTTGTTGGCAATACTTTTATCTACACTCCAAGTCCTAAAGATGTTGGAATGAAAATAAAACTGGAATGCATACCAGGTGAACAGTCTGTGGTTTTTGAAGGAATTACAGTAATTCTTAATATTTTAATTTAATAAAATTAAACTATAATTTAATACATTTCAGGGGACGGGAAAAAATTTGGGCCACCTGTTGAGGCTATTTCCAAAAATTTAGTTGAAGCTGGTCCAGGTACTTGCCCCTTTGAGATTAGGCAATTATTTACATCTACCTTGTTGAAAGATAAGAGGTAAAGATTTCTTATATACAGATTATTATTAAAAATTAAGGCATCATTTTGTTCTTAGGTCTCTTAACAAATCTTGAAATATAGGTATTTAGTTACTTGTGAAAGAAAAAGATTATTTTTAATATTTTATTTATGCTTTCAGTTTCAGATGTGTATCTTACAACATATTAGCAGACTTGTATTGCGACTCTGACTATACAAGAACAGTCCTGCATCCATATTGCCCACCCTATGCACTGCATATTGACTATAGAAAACAGCTTCTCCTGAAGGAGATAACAGGTAGATATTAGTTTTGCATAATACTTTCTAATAAGTAGTTTTAGGTATGTTTTCTAAAAAATTAACTATTGTATTTCAGGATATAACGCAGATATAATATGTCTTCAAGAAGTGGACGCGAAAATATTTAACCATTTCTTAAAACCTATATTTGAAAATGAAGGATTAGATGGTGTATTTTATAAAAAAGGAAAAGAAGTTGCCGAAGGATTAGCATGTTTTTACAGAGAAAACAGATTTTTGTATGAAATTATTTTATATTATTTATATCTACATTTATACGCTTATCTTATCGAGTAATGATTGTTGTTTTTTTTTAGAAATATAGGAAAAAAACGTATAGTACTTGCAGCAGCTTTACAAACAGAACCATGTCTTAAATCGATATGGGATTCAATCAAAGATAATAGCCCTCTAATTCAAAGGGTGTTAGACAGGTCAACTGTAGCTGGTGCTACTTATTTAAAATCGAAAGATAATCCACAGGAACTTCTTATTGTAGGCAACACACATTTGTATTTTCACCCTGATGCAGATCATATAAGACTGATACAGGGTGGTATAGTCATTTATTGGCTTACAGACTTGAGGCGTAAACTAAAGGAAAAGGTAAAATCAATTTGTAAGAATTCTTGATAAATTTTATGTTCCAAGGAAAAGCCACCTAATGAGATTCTTTTTTTATTTCTAGTTTCCGGAAAAAAGAGTTTCCCTTATTGTGTGTGGAGATTTCAACAGTGTTCCTGCATGTGGCATTTATAAACTTTATACTACAGGAACTGCACTTCATGATTTGCATGATTGGAAATCAAGTATGTATGATGATATGCCAATACGTCATTCACAAATCAGCCCGGTTTTTTTTTAAATGGCAAATCAACGTTTGCCGGTTCAGCTAGTTAATTATGTAATTTGAACTTTCAGATAAAGTTGAGGCTGTGACAAACCTGAGTCTTGAACAGGATGTGATCCTAGGTAGTGCTTGCGGAACACCTGATTTTACAAACTTCACAGATGGTTTCACTGACTGTCTAGATTACATTTATTATGAAAAATCGAGCTTAGAAGTAGAACAAGTAAGTACTTTATTTATGGGTAAATGTAGTAGGCAGGTCCCAATTTCCGAAAATTCTTGTTCCCCATTTCTTCCCTAAAGTTCTTATTCCCCAATATTTTCAAGAAAATATATTTTCCAAAATTTAGCAACGCGGCGAGATTTGGACTCACGTCTCGCTTACCGTCGCGGAGTGCAATAACACCACGCACCCGCACGCTTTTAACGGACTAGCGACTTAAAAAAAGGAGGTTTAAATTCGTCGCGTATAATTTTTTTTCTTAAAAATATTTCCGGAAATGCCAAGTACTGCCTTACGTACTATCCTACTTCCTACTAATATTATAAATGCACGCACGCAAAAAATACTGGACCGATTGCGATGAAACTCAGTAAGTGGATAGCCAGAGAGCTGGATTAACACATAGGCTACTTTTTATCCTCGCGTTATCCCGATATTCCGCAGGGCGCAGCTAGTAAATAAGAAAATCAATGTTTCATCTGTTTCGATTTGCGTTACCTATTAATTAAATCCAAAAAATCACTAACCGACTTCAAAAGAAGAGGAAGTTCTAAATTCGTCGCGTATAATTCAATGAAATAACAAGAAGGTAATGCTTCTTTATTGTTTATTTTACAGGTGATTCCATTCCCAAGCGAAGAGGAGTTAAGGCTGCATACAGCATTACCAAGCATTGTTTTCCCATCAGATCATATATCCCTGATATCAGATTTGAAATTCAAGTAGTCTCTTGAATTTCGAAGCTTGAATTCATCACGTTGTTTATAATTGTTTAACTTACCTATAACTTTATCGGTGCAATCATGTACATTTTGTTTTAATAAATAGATTAAAGATAATTTCAACCCTATGCTTCGTTTGTTTCTAAAGAGCACACATACTGCTGCATGAACCTACCTACAAAATGATAGAGTACCCATTTTTTCGTATGAATTAGTTACTTAACGAAAAAATGCCACTTGTCGGCACTGTAGATTTTTAAATTTGCCGCTCTTTTCCAGGGCCAAGACTCGGTAGCCATAGCTATTCTTTACTCGTGTGGCCATAGCATGCCTGTGTCAAGTTATCGTAGTGAACATCATGAGGTGAGTGAAAAAATCAGTGTCGAAAATAGTACTTACTTTTTAAATAGCTCCTGATTCCATAGCCTGATTCCTATATTAAAGAAATCGGGCCAATAAACTGCAATACATTTTTTGACATTGGCGTGATAGCGCACAGCTTTATCTTCCGTTCGCAGACCGAAAAAAAAGAGATATTTTTTGTTTACTTTTACGTATTTGCGTTGTTGTTCGATTTCTCGTTTTATTTTAAAACACGGCCGGCTTTCTAAAGTTTATAGTGATTCATTATGTATCGACTGTATTCAAGAACTAATTCGTGTTTCCTTTCGAAAAATACTTTACAGTTTTTCGGTAAGTTACCTTCTAGGATTTGCTAGTACTTTTTGCAAATTGCCCAAACACGTTTTACCATAAGGTAATCCTTTGTTCATTTTATTAATGTTTTAGTTGCAGGAAATACAGCACAAGATGTTCACAATACTACAGTTTTGAGATTTCCTCTGGCTGCTGCAATGAAACTTCCAACTAATGTAGTTGACATAAACGCTTCTGAAATGGGAAGATTCTCTCCAGATAGGGAAAGAGACATATCAGGACCAGTGATCAATTCATATTACCAGAAACAGGATGATATTTCCAAAATCGATGTAACTTCTCAAGTGGATCCGTATTTGAACAAATATGATTGTCGAGGTGCTGTTAGCCTATCATCGTCAATGCAGAGTAACGTGCCGAGTCCGTTTACCGGCAATCACACACACCTGAACATGCCTGGCTCTCAGTGGGGCCAAGGTCAAAAATACTTGTCTGACCACTTGAACAATGCTCATTACTTGACCTTGAGGAATGAATACAGGGGGCAGGCGCTGCAAGGTATGAGGTGACATTCATTAAACCTTCCTACATATGTGCATACTTACTAAAATCTTTAGCATGGTGCTAAAACATTTATTTAAATGTACCTACCTACCTACCTTGATATTTATCATGCAACAAAAATGTGTTCATTGTCATTGACATAATGTATTCATTTATTTAGTGTAATGATCATTTTCATATGAATTCAAGCAATATTCAAATCTACTATGATTAATATTATAATCCAAGTAATGTTCTTTCTTCCCTGAACCTCTAGGTTGACACAGCTTTCACAAAAAAATTAAACGAACTCACAACAGTTTAAAATCTTTAGTTAAGTACTTATACCATGCTTATACCTACTTTTTATCAGTTCATATAACTCCATAATATGTAAGTATGTATAGTTCACTTATTGTTGACAATAACATACCTAGTATTATCTGAAATTACTTAGGTATACCAAGTTAATGTTTATTTAACAAATGCAATGCTCATTTGACGGCCCGTGTTTTTAATTGGGTATTCTATCCTAATTAAAGTTTTAAATTATTTTTTCAAAGCATAGCTGTTGGGACAAGGAAAATGAGTACTGACACTAATCAAACTTTGGAATTGAGCACGAAAGAGAAACTGAAAAAGGCTGTCAAAGAGTATGGTACCACAGTAATAGTATTTCATGTCGGTATTTCACTGATATCATTGGGAAGTTGTTATCTTCTTATTTCTAGGTATGTTTGCATTATCATTATTATGCTTGTAATTTTTAAGTATTTATGTATAAATCATGATCCAAACACTAACATTTTCTAATTTACTAATTTCATAAAGAGGTTATTGATAATAATAGCATAAGTTTAATTAAGAAACTCTATAAATTCTGTCTATACAGAGACTGACTGCATAAATGCATGAAAAGTATCGGGTATAGACACAAGATATTTTGCATAAAGGTTAATTGTTTTAGCTACAGTACAACAGCTATCTGTATGTGCAGTGTCTATCCAATTGTCTAGTACCTAATCCCTTTATTATAAAATTGTCATGTCATGGTGTTAGTTGCCAATTTCCACCTAAACAGCTGAACCGATTTGTATGAAATTTATTGTGTATATTTGTTAGGTTTGAGAATCGAACAGTATTCTATTTTTTCCCCTTAATAATTTTTTTTAAAACAATGTTTGTTGGCACAGTTAGTTACTTCATGTTAATATTATTAACTTATTAGCTAGTTACTTTATGTTACATTATGTTAATATTTATTAACATTTCTTTTTTTTTTTTTAATTACAATTATTTGTAATTAAAAAAAAATAAGAATTGTTTGTTTATACAAACAATAAATAAATGATCACCTACAAAAATAATTTTTCAATTCGAACCAGTAGTTCCTGAGATTAGCGCGTTCAAACAAACAAATAAGCTCTTCAGCTTTATAATACTAGTATAGATTATTTATTTATTTTTGATTTGTTTCAGCGGAGTCGATCTAGTTGCAGTAGTGAACTATTTTAGTACTGGTGAAGGTATATTGGCAAAAGCAGCCGCATCAAACGCAGGCACATTTGTTGTTGCATATGCAGTACACAAATGTTTTGCACCAGTGCGGATGGGGATCACAATAACAGCTACACCATTTATAGTTAGATATTTAAGGCGAATTGGATTTTTAAAACACAATACTAATGCTGGTGGTGGGAAATAGATACAATAATGGATTTAATTATAAAGTATAAAATAAATTGTGTAATATAATATCTATTTATTGATCAATCATTTGTTTTATTTTAGAAAGTTATTAAGTACAACATACTAAGGTTCATCTATCCCTATATAATAAAATTCTCGTGTCGCGGTGTTAGTTACCAATTTCCACCTAAACGGCTGAACCGATTTGTATGATTTTTTATATTATGGCAAAACAACGTTTTCCGGGACAGCTAGTACTTCCATACCAATATTATTAAGAGAAAAGATTTGATTGTTTGTTTAAATTGAGTTGACTTCGGAACTACTGGACCGATTTTAATGAAACTTGGTATTGACTCATTAGGAGGGACATAGGCTACTTGTTATCCCGCTATTCCCACGTGATCGGGAGTTACGCGGGCAAAACCGCGGAGTGCTGCTAGTACATTATACTTTGTTACTTCGGACATTTGCCTTTATTAGGAAATTGTCTATTTGGACCCGAGATGTTTACTCCTTTAGCTTGTAGGTAGTTTGTAAAGGTAGTACATACCTGCCTAGTAAACTCTTTATTCATTTTTTAATTAACGCCATCTAGCGGGATAATCTCGGAAAGTTGTAGAGAAGGAGGTCCAAAGAGTCATGGAGGAAATACCTTTCCTATTATAAGACCTGCCATTACAACATTGACATACCTACCAACAAATTGGTACAAATGTTAGATAACCTAAAAACTCAAGTTACGGGCAATACAAATATAAGTTATATCGCTTTTTGCAGCCTCGGCCTCGCGTAGTTACAACAAATCTTAGGACCTATTATTAGCTAGGTGTGAAACATTAAAATTCATTATGATGACGGAATCAAACGCGCCAATGTGAGTGTTCCTAATCCTATAACGTCACCTAGGTATCACAAATTCACGACTTCATCGAAGGATTGCTATAGCTAATAGCTAAATGCTATAGTACCTACCTACTCACATATTTTGGTAAGTTATGCATATCGATGATGATATGTTGAACTAGTGACGTTCACTTGCGAACTTTGATAACCAATTGTGTAAGTACGTATTTGATTTAGGTATGTATGTACTACTGGCATCTATCTACTCTACTCTGGTTACTGGACGTCAATAATACATTCAAGAGCGATAACAAAAGAGTATCAAATGGTCTTTGTTACAAATTACTGCTAGTAATCATTAGTGTCAGTCGTACGAAACTCGTTCAATATAATTTTAGTTAATAATTGTACAAAATCATTATGATAAATAGATTGGTCATAACAGTGGTGTTAGTGTTCTTTTACACTATGTTTAGCGTGTGTAGCAGGTATGTAGGTTCGGTACTTACCTCCTTTAGTTACCCAAACCGGAACTACCCACTCGGGGTAGCTGCCCTTCCGGTTCCGGTTTAATTTCTTTTCTATTTTGAGCTCAGCCTCATTAACTAAGGTTCAAGTCGTCGCGGTTGGGCCCGCGTGATTAGAGGCGGAGGGGTAGCGGTTTTTCTATGGCAATCTCGCCCTAATTACGCGCGCCCGACGACTTAAACTTGGTGAATAAAGATACAGGCTTATATCCACGTGCTGCCCATGGCGACCAATGACTAAAAGGATCTTTTAACTTTCTTTACATGTTTTTTTTTGTTTTATAGCGACAATTTAACACCAGAACCAAAATACCTATTTGATTTTACTAAATCCGATGAAGTCGATGCCTGGACTGAACAATCTGATACAGTTCGTGATGTTGGCATGTCTAAAGCAGTTTTTATAATCCACAAGAACATTGGCTATAGAAGAGCGATATTCTTTGCACTTCTAAACCCTCAATTGAATGGTGCCGGTTTTGCTGGTATACGCGCTCTTAAAACGTATAACCTCTCTGGATACACGGCGATGGAGATACAGTGTAGAGGGCAAGGCCAATTTAATGGATTCAAAGTCATTTTGAGACACAAAGGGTTGAATGATGAACCTAACTACTCTTTTGAACAATATTTCCAAGTGAGTATACATACCTACATTTTACCCGACTACGGCAAAAGGAAGGTTATGCAGAGAAAGTATGTTTGTCTGTGCCCTTATAATTGTTTAGAAGAGGGTTTTTAGTTCCTTCCTTCATGGTTTTTGTGGTCAACTACTATCTTATATATATAAAAGAAAGTCGTGTTAGTTACACCACTTATAACTCAAGAACGGCAGAACAGATTTGGGTGAAAATTGGTAGGGAGGTAGCTTAGAGCCAGGAGACGGACATAGGATACTTTTTATCCCAATATGCCCACGGGATCGGGACTTACGCGGGTGAAAACGCGGGGCGCAGCTATTGTAGATACAAATAATATAGGTACTTACAAATCTTTTTTTTTAATTATTTTCAGGCTCCAAAAGACGAATTTGCCATCAGAAACCTCAAATTCTCTGAATTCAAAGCATACTATAGAGGCAAAAGAGTAAATAATAACGAAACCCTGGATTTATCCCAAGTATCCAGCATCGGATTTCAAATGTACGGTGGTGTTTACCAACCAATAAAACAGAAAGGTCCTGCAACATTGGAGGTGGATTGGATAAGAGCGGTTTAGTTAACAAAATACGATGGTATTTAAACGTAATCTACTTTTAAAAATGTGTAAAAATACGGTACATTACATTTATGGTTTTACATGCCAAAATAATGTTTAATTTCTGTATCAGTAGGCAAAGGTTGCCTGGAAGAGATCGCTTTGAGCGATAAGGCCGCCCTTTGTAACACTTAGACTTAAGCTTTGTTTTTAGTTATTGTTATTTCAAAATGGTGTTTACAATAAAGAATTTATCTATCTATCTAGGTTATGATAAATACATCTAAGAAAATATATTTCTACCTCTGCCAACTAAAACACGTCACGATGACAAAGTATTGTACAGCAAATATTATTATTACATAACAAAAAGGAACCTTCAATTACCTACGTGTCGGACGTGCGTGTCAATAAAGATTCGTCTAGTAATAGAACAGGATAAAATAAAGAAAATACATTGATACTTATATAACAATTTTATTAGAGAGAATACTAGATAAAATAATATCTAAAATAACACAGTACCAGTAGTCACTCAAGTCCCTTAAAATATTGCTGAAATGCATTGAAATTCATTATTTATGATGATTTATCGTTGTCGCGTGGGTAGTAATAGCGTTAGGGCTGTCATTGCATCGGGGAATAGCGAATGATAGTTCACTAGCGGAACGTACGCCGCTGTGATAACGCGGCCGGCGAACCACCTGCCGTGCAGTGAGTTCACAGAGGCCACTGCGGTCGCTATCGTCGGACACTTACAGTAAACATTCCCTTGAGGTGACGCTTTATCTACGTACGCATGTAGGACTCCGCCGTGTTTATTGCACTCGCTGATAACATCATCCCTGATATCAATGTCCCAATTTGGATTTGTTTCACTGGAAAAGTATAAAATCAATCAGTCACACAAAAGCCAATTAAAGGTGTATAAAGTGCTTCTTTTTACCTCAGTTGAAAATTATATGCCTATATAATAAAATTTTCGTGTCATGGTGTTATTTGCCAAACTCCACTTGAACGGATGAACTGATTTGTATGAAATTTTTTGTGTGTATTTGTTAGGTCTGACAATCGAACAACATCTATTTTTTTGTATATGACAAAACAACGTTTGCCGAGACAGTTAGTTAACTATACACTCTTACCAACAACATCTGGATACAATACTATGTCAAAAACATGGTATTGTTCACTACTACTTATTAAAAAATTTGATATAATCCAACTTCATTCTTGTTTTGAAGAAGTTTTTCAATAGCTAGTATACCTAATAGTATTTTAGTAAATAGGTAGGTAGGTATACTCACGTAGCAGGGTCAAACATGTTGTTCAGCATAAAACATTGTGTAGCGATAGGCGGCGCGACTTGGGGCTGTGGAGTTGTGATATTAGAACCGGAACCCATCAATACCGATGCAGCTGCTGGTGGAATCTGGGAAAATTATTATAATATTTAACATTTCGACAACAGTTTAGGTACGGTCGGCTGCATAATTGCAGACCCACCGTAGAGCTCCAAAACGGCTGTTATAAGAATGTTTTCAATACAAGCAAGATTTTAGGCACCTGCTTTATTTGAAGTTTAAAGTTGTCAAACTCATGAATTTATCAAACAAAAATATTAGAATGAAAACATGCCAATAATAGTAATTTTTGAACTCTACTGGGGGCTGCAATTATGCAGCCGACTGTACATAGGAGTAACCAGCTTTTAAATGCACTGTCTTTATAAAGCAGACATTTAAGGTTATGGATCGAATGCTTAAAATAAATCGGTCTACCTGTAAGCCAGTTCCTTCAGCAAGCTTGAACATAAGTTGAAGTCGTCCTGTGGCTCCAAGATCGACTCCGGCGCGGTCAAGTTCATCAGCATCAAATCTTGAGCTTGCTCCTCCATCAGTGCGCTCGGTAACATTTCCAACTTTCATAGGACGCCCTGCTAATTCAAAGCCATTCAATTGCTCCATAGCTTTCTTTGCATCTGCTGCATGATGGAACTGAAAAGATGCAAATGATGTTAGATGTATTACTTGAACAACTATAGCAGTGAATAGGTTAGAGTTATCATATTTCAAGTTACCGTAAGGAATCCATAGCCTTTACTTTTGCCTGTATCTGGATCTGTCATTAATTGTATGTGATCTATTTTACCAAATGGTTCAAATATTCCTCGTAACATATCCTCAGTGATATTGAAATGCAATGATCCAACATACAACCTTGTTGGCCCATTACTAGTCTTTGGAGCCAGGTTGGGTAGAGTGTTGCCAACTCGGTTTTTCTCTGCTTGTGTATGCTGGACAATGATGGGTACACCCAATAATTTTTGACCAGTTAATCCAAGTGCCTGAAACAACAAATGAATATTTAGAAAATTTATTTTTGCAAAGTGGTCATCATAATGCAAACTAAATGAAAAGGATTTACTTACTAATGGCACAGACTCTGCATCTTTGAATTCAATGTAGGCAATTCCTTTAAATCTTCTTGTTTTATTGCAAGTGATCAGCCTCACATCTCTAACTTTTCCAACAGAAGAGAAAAATTCTTCTAGATCTTTTGCTCGAATACGTTGTGACAGTTGCATACAGAAAACAGTACGAAGATCTCTTTCCTCTGGTGGAAGGTCCTCCAACTTAGCCTCTAACCCTCGAGATTTAGAGCGGTAGTGATCCTTGGTATTAATTTCAGCTTCTTCACTGACTCTTTCCTTCTTGGCTGGAGGTTGGTCGCGACTGCGATCGCGTTCTCCCCTCTCCCGACTGCGATCTTTGTCTCGACTACGTCTCTTTTCTTTGTCCCGCTCACGTTCTTTGTCCTTTTCACGGTCCCGATCTCTATGATTCCGATCACGATCCCCCCTGTCTCGATCCCTGTCCCTACCACCCCGGTCTCGATCTCTATCCCTGTCTCGTGGTTCGCGTTCGCGATCGCGATCACGATCACGATCCCGGTCCCGATCTCTGTCCTTTTTATTATCATCTCTGTCCTTTTTATTATCATCTCTGTCCTTTGAACGACGTGTCTCCTTGTCTCTTGATCTCCTCCGTTCTCTTGACCGGCTGCGTCTAATAATACAAATATTAATTTTTTTTAAAAAGCCTTTTATCATTTTAAGATTAATAATTAGTCCTTTTTTACTAATACTAAACCAAATATGTACCTAACGTTATAACTATACATTCAAAAATCTAGACATCAACGACTGTCTGGCTTTAGATAAAACGTTTGTACCCATTTTATTATGATCATTAGAAAAACAATTACTTCAGTTTTTTTAAATTAAAGTGAACTTACCTTCTATTCCCATCACGATCTCTGTCTTTGTGCTTATCGGTATACTTGTCGGAGCGATGCTTTGAAGAGGAACTGTTATCCTGTCACACAAAGCACAAGGTAGAAGCAGCGCCACAGCAACACACGCCGAGTGAATAAATAAAAAATGCATTAGTAAAGATGAAATAACAGTGTTTTACACATTTGTGGTGTTTCAACAGTGACGTGTGGTTATCAATCATTGAGGAAACATCACAAATGTGTTGATATTGCCTAGGTTACTGTAGGTAGGTGTCACAGTTGGTTATAATGCGACCGATGTTCATCCGAGTCTTGTGGTCAGTATCTCTGGCCCTGTCTCACTTACCATTCGTAAAACCACTGACAAAGGATGCACACAGCGCTAACATCACACACGGATACTTCTGCAAAAGATTTACGACCCATCAGAGCATGGTCTTTTCAAAAATATTGACTATATTCAATGTCTTTATAAAAATTCTTAAAATGTTGTTTAACAGACAATTTACAAAAGTATGTACTAATAAAAAAAGTATATTATAGTAGGATACCTCTCTGTTTGTTCAGGTCGGTGAAGTATGCTGGACTATTACCACAAAGTTCTATAAATACAAGAAATGATTCTCCAATGTAGATTTATTTTATACAATACACAATATTCAAAGATGTCATAAAAACTGTGCAAATTAAATAAATATTAGTCAAATTAATAACCATAACTCTTATTAAAACATCTTTGAAAGTGTGTATAACCTTTACATATTAAATTTATGGTACAAGTAGTAATAAAATGACATTACTTTATTTGTAAATCCAAAAGGAGTCAAAACTAAACTACAATATATTGCAATATAGAATTAGAATCTGGCCTTTATAATTATTTCAAAATAACAGAAACTAGGAATTTAAATCTTGTACAAATAATATTACTCTTGATTTAAATCCATAGAAAGATTCCAAAATGTTAATATTTATTGTTATTATTTTTGCCATTTTAATAGAATAAAATATGACACACTTTCATCTAATTACATAATACACAAATAATTGAATAATATTTTTACTAACAGAAATATCACAGCTAAGAAATATAAATTTTGAATTGACTTTAATTTTAAAAAATCTCAGTTAATAATTTACTTATGGTTAAAGAAATGAAATAAATAGTCTAGATACTTACAGATTTATTGTAGGGGGCTTCCAGCATAGCCTCAACATCTAGATCTTCCGCCATTCTGCAACAAGGCAAAATAAACTTTCAAATATAATGGACTAGCAGCACTCCACAGTTTCACCTGTACAGTCCTGATCCCATGGGAATATCAGAATAAAAGTAGCCAATGACACTTCCAATCAATCAATGTATCCTCAATACAAGTTTCATCAAAATCAGTCCAGTAGTTTCGGAGTCTATTTGCTACAAACAAAAAATCTTTCCTCTTTATAATATTAGTATGGAATCTCTAAGTATGAACAATATAAGCTGTTAGTTTCAGATAGTTTTAGCCATCCTCATAAACATTTGTGGAACTTAGGTCGTAACTAGGTAATGCTTGTCACATATTTTCACTGACATACCTATTATCTACCTAATAAACTTACAGCTACGAATGTTACTTTATGAACATAGACTAGTACTCGAAAGAGATTTTTTGGCAATTGGCATTAAAAAAGGGCTGTGAAAGTTTGCATTTTGTAGTAACTATTATGATTTTTTTTTGTCGCATTACTGTGTGACATAATTATTAGGCGGTGTCTGGATTTAGGTACATTTGCATTATGGAATATTTTTTCATGAATTTGTATGAGAATAACCTATACAAAATATCAAGATTGGAGTGAAGAAAGGCTCTGTACTTTACTCTGCACTAGTGAAACTTGTGGAAACAGTAGAATGGGCTATATTGGGTATAGAATATCTAACCTAAACAGGTATATTTATAAAGGCATTTTTAAGTACCAACGAGGTAGGAGGCCGGTAAAGACTCACATTATCAATGAGATCCTTTCAAGCTAAATACGTAGGTAATACGAAATACCTAGTTACCATCCATCGCAACGCAAACACCATTCCATTACGATCGACAAAATGGCGTCAGGAAATCAACGTTTCTTCTAACCTAGGAAAACAATGGTGATTTTCAACTTACCTGCTGTATGACCGGTGCTAATTGGCAATAAATTAAGATCTTCGTTCAATTAGTAAATTGCTATTGGGAGGGTTAATTATTTAGAAAATTATTTTTTCTAGCATCATCCATCTACCACGGACTTTTCTTGCATTGATATGTCATAGACAAGTAGTTTTTTTCTCTTTTTTCCCCCAAGGAGTTTTGGAGGAAAAAGGAAAATAGACTTAAACTTGTCTAAAAATATTCCTTGTTTGAAAGCTTCAAGATGAGAGTGTCACTGGTTTTCTTCGCTGGCTTCGAAGCTTATTTTAAGCTAAAAGATGGATAAACATGATACTAAAGTTGAGGCTGTATGGGCAAAGCGCCATTTATCTGCCCTATTAGCGATAAAAACAAAAAAGTTATGCACTATGGTTGTATATTGTTCCATTGCTGTCACTATCACTGTCAAATTTGAGCTGCTGTCAATGTCAGTTTTTATTCAAGTTCTAGCTGTCTGGTTTTTGTTGGTTGGTGTTCTGTGTTGTTTTCTTAATTTTTTCAAGATTCAATTATTAAAGCAATATAATATCCTAAAACATTGATAAAAACAAAGGTTGTTAAAGAGACTAACTGTCTAGCTGTTGTTAAAGAAACAAAGGTTATAAAAACAAAAGTTATTAAAGAGTAACTGTAGAGCACAAGGCCCAAGTTGCTCAATAATGACGACTGCTGCACGACCAACTTTTGATCCAGCTCGCGGAGGCCAAGGGCGAGGGGAGAAGGATTTGAGTGCTATATCGCGACAATATTCCAGTCGAGATCTCCCGGGGCACACCAAATTAAAATACAGGTATGTAAAACGTATTTTCCTTTTTGATAATCAAAATTACCCATTTTTTTTGGTAAACTTAGTTGAGGCCTATTGTGAAATTTATACTGTAAACCAAACATACTATCTTATTAATTTATAATGTAAGTATAATCTTATCTAAAATATCAATTGTAAACACATTACCCTCCTTTGTGTCGCATAGATGTGTAATAAATAATAATGGTAAGAATGTATTGTACAAGAGACAGCCATCTAGCGTCAAACTATAAACTTGTAAATGAGTACTAGGGATGAATGGATGGAGTTTGTATGTTGTAAATACATCATATGAGCCACACGATGTCCACTACTGAACATAGGCCTCCCCTAAAGGCTTACAAAGAGATTAGTCACATGCTCTCTTCATACGTTCTCACTAATAAAATTATAAAGTTAATCAAAATGGGATATTGCGGGAGGAACTTTAGTAGTAAATTTTTTTTACTGAAACACCCAAATAAAAACAAATATTTGTAGACTATATAAATAATGGCGGCAAGGCAATACTTGAGCAAATACACAAATAGAAAAAAATATGATAAAGTCCGTTTTTCTACATTACAATGAAATTGATAGCATTTTGTGAACTAGATGTAGAAAAAAGATATAAGCTTTTAAAGTCACATTTCATTTTCTTCATCAGCATCTGACGCCATTACACATAATATAGGAACTTCAAGAGCCTAATCTCATTGCAAACCAGTAATTTTTGTTAAAAGTTTTGCCATTATTCTTTTGTTTGATGGCAGGAATTAGTTGCTTAGCTTGGGGGCTAGATGGCGCTAAAATTATTTATTTTAAATTGACAGAGAACAAGGTCAGGGTACTACTGATGAACTACGCTCCCGAGACTTCCGCAAAGAATTAGATGACAGGGAGAAGGAAGGCAAGCCAGCAAGCAATCGACGCACTATTGAGCCAGTCGCCAAGAGACCTAAGATCGACCAAGTGCCCGCTGCCAGTTTGGATGCAGACGATCCACTGGAAGGTGATTCCTCAGATTCAGATGATTCTGATGATGATACTGCTGCATTGTTGGCTGAACTGAACAAAATAAAGAAGGAAAGGTCTATTGAACAAGCAAAGAAGGTAGATTAATATACCTACTACATATTTATTAATGTTTGCTAGTATTGATTACCTCACTGGTGCAGCAGCTGAACAACATGCGTGATGCAGAGGGTTGCAGTTTTAGGTCCTGCTGTAAAAGAAATATTAGTAATCTTTTGTTTCTGGTCTGGGTGTTTCTGGAATAGTAGGAACATAATATGCATCTATCTATTGTCTATGGCACCCATTTTATTATAAGCCTAATTATTTCATTTGGTACATTTGGAATATAACAGTAGCATCATATTTTAATGAATAAACCATAAACCTTGACAACCTCTGTGGCGCGGTGGGTCAACAGCCACCTGCAATGCAAAAGGTTGCGAGTTCGATTCCCGCCTCAAGCAAATATTTATGAACTATATTTGTTGGACCAGTCCGGTCTGGGTGTTTCTATATGTAAATTGAGTACTAGCAGCGCTCCGCGGTTTCACCCGCGTAGGAATGTCGCGATAAAATGTAGCCTATGTTACTCCCAATGAATCAATGTATCCTCATTCCAAGTTCAAGTTTCATCAAAATCGGTCCAGTAGTTTCGGAGCCTATTAAATTCAAACAATCAAATCTTTCCTATTGATAATATTAGTATATAAGTAGACATATTTACAAAAAAGAAAAGTAGTAAATCCGTTATTTGGCCACCATAACATAAGCCTAGTTGCTTACCTTGGAGCTAGGTGGTGTTGTGTTGTTGTACAATATTTATTTAAAAAATGTTTTTAACAGGAAGCAGAAAGAAAACAAGAGGAAGAAAGGATAAGAATGGAGAATATTTTGTCTGGAAACCCCCTTTTGAATTATGCTGCATCTGCTCAGAAAAATGATTTAAAGGTAACTCACTAACTTATTTATGAATAGAATAAGTTGTTTAGTGAATTCATAATTGTCACCATGACTGCAAAGTTTCCGACGATGGGAAACCATGCTACTTACTTCCTATAAATTTGTTAGGTAGGTATTTAGAATTAAGAGGAAAGGGTACCGGCGCTCTTTCCATACAAACATATTCGAATGTTTCCTCCCTGGATAATGACACTAGAGCAAATATTTTTGTAGCATAAAACTTATAACTGCCATGACCATGACATAGACATAGCCCCCCTATGTCTTATTTTTTTATAAATATTTTGTATTTTTAACTCTTACTTTCTATGATAATTAGAAAATGAAAAAATCAAGACACAGAGGCATAGTCTTGGCAGTTATAGGTTTTATGCAAAAAAATATTTATGCTAAGGTCATTATCCAGGGAGGAAACAGTCGACTTCGTTTGTGTGAAGAGAGCGCCAGGTTCCCCTCCTCTTAAGATGGTGAATAAACACAATCATGTAAAAAATAATTCAGTGAAAAAATAACTTCTTAGCTTTGCGTAGCGCTAACTAACAACTATTTATAGTTAAGTTATGTTTGTTTGGTGTTTTTTGACTTAGAAAGTCAGAGTTAAGGAACTATATTCTTTTACTCACACGATTTGTATTCATAGTAATTATTTGCTTGGGTCTTAATCGCGGTTTTATATTTTTACTAAGGCTCTTAAAGAATTTTCGTCTTTAAATTATACCAAAGTATAGAAAACAACACAATCAAAAACAATTTAATAATGTCCATTCATAGACAAAATACAAGCAATTTTATTATGATGTTAATTTTAAGGGTAAAAAACGGTAAAAAACGAACCCTTATAAGATCACTCTCTTGTTGTCCATCTGACCGTCTTTGATTTTTGGTGTTGTGGTTATTTTATTTCAATAGACATTTTCAGTATGTTTATAACATTTCTAATAATACATGGTGTTTACAGGTAAAGAGGCGTTGGGATGACGATGTCGTTTTCAAGAACTGTGCTCGATCAGAGCCAGAGAAAAAACCAAACACTTTCATCAATGACTCCCTAAGATCAGAGTTTCACAAGAAGTTCATGGAAAAATATGTTAAATAAATAAATAATATTTTAAGGATCTTAGATTATTTTTTTATTAGACATTATGATATAGAAAGTGTGTGTTTACACCTTTTTTTTGTCATATATTATTTTCTTTTTTTTGTCATAAGCTAATTTGATAATGGTATTTCATTTCATTATGTAGGTACTTCTGTTCTTAACTGCTGTTCTTAATTATATGTGTGTAACTAGAACTACATACCTACAATACATTCTAATTTTTAAGTTAATTAATAAGTAATAAAAATACGAGTAATAAATATAATTATTTTTGTACTTTGTCTTGATGTTTGAGAATATTTTATTTTATGTTTTGTGGTCCGTCAATATTTTGTATCGCAGATCATTGCAAATGCAGTCAAGTACTTTTTCGAATAATAAGAGAGTATCAGACTTCGTAAATAGTCACCATTAACTCGTGTCAATTGTGCATCCGTTGCACGTGAATTAAGATCATTAAGAGGGACGTCTGCGCGCGCGCCGCGTTCGTGTAGGTCAGAGACGTGTCTGGGTGTTGTTTTAATAGGCGCGAGCGCAGCGCAGCGGAGCGATGATGTGTAGAGGAGAGCGAGGGGAGGTAGGTAGGTATGCGGAGTGCGGTCTACCTTGAGTGGGCAGGTCGGTCGGTCCGCACCGCACCGCACTCGCCAGTCCAGCGAGCGAGAGCGAGCACTGCGAACATGGGTGGTGCGCGGGCAGCGTGGACGTGCGCGTCTCTAACATTGTTTACAGTGGTGGCGGAGGCCGTACTCTCCGGTTTGTACATCGACAATGGTGTCGACCAGACCGTGATCCATCATTCAATGACACCCCACGAGCGGATGGTCGTGGAACACGAGATTCTGGAGCTGCTGGGGTTGGGCGAGCGGCCGCGACGCGCCCGGCCGCCTGCTGCGTTGGACCGCTCCGCGCCTACCTTCCTCATGGACGTGTACAAGCAACTGGCTGAAGAGCATGAGCAGGCGCGCCCCACGCGCAGCTCCGAGATGGCGCTCACCGGGGACGAACAGCAGGCCATCGATGAGAGCGATGTCATCATGACATTCCAGAGCAAGAGTTAGTACCTTTATTTCTTCTTTCGTTTTCATTTCATGGTTCAGCTTGTACGGTAGAGTATAATGTCAATTGATTAGATACTTACTACTAGGCGCAGGTAGCTTAGTGGTAACCTAACTGTAATAGAGGTTCTTATATCTACTTGTAAGATCGATTTAATTTCTCATTACTTCCATGTAAACATTGGATATTATGTTCGGTAATGTGGTAGGTACCTACTATGCATTACGCAGAGATTCATGCGCAGTTCATCTTATTGAAATGTTTACTTACATGCTTAGTTTAGGTAAATGACCTAACTTTCTATTTTTGCTCTCAAGTTCTTGATAATGATAGCTACCTCTGCAACTAATAAATAAATTGTAGTAGGTCTTTAGTAGGTTGTAAGACTTCGAGACATTTCGTAGCTTGAGGCTATTTGCTGCAAGAATATTAGACTATTAGACGCAAGCCTATGTAGTTTTTTCCGGTTCCACAGGATTTCCGAGGTCCTTAATTTCCAGGGTACTTAATAACAAAAGGCACATTTATGTCTCGTTTAACGATTATCGTCGTCGTAATTCAGGAATTCATTACCTCAGTAAATCCAAAAAAAACCCGAGTTCCAAGAGATTTAAAACCATATAAACAAGAAACAATTTGTACCGACTGCAAATAAAGCTTTTGTATTTTATTGAATTGCTTTATAATCTCTAGTAAGTTGTGGGAATGGAATTTGAGTTTTAAAGTGGGCATCGGCGGCACAGGTAGGAGGTCTGTTGATGACTCACTGGACCCTTTGATTACGGCTACAGACCTACCTACCGCAGGGATCAGACACGGCGCCTCTTCATACAAAACATTCAGATAAAAACCCTAACATAACTGTATCTAAATAGTATTATTAACAATATGGTACCTATATTTAGTATGTTTGGTTCATTCACAATCAGTTCGAGGAAAATGTTTCGCCTGTGCGTGGAAACTAACATTGTTGATATTTGTGGAATAAGTATCTTTACTGTTCTAGCTACCTATAGATATTTTAGTAAGAAACTAGTTCCGCGTTGGACTAGCTAGACACTAGCACTAGCCGCAGTGTTCCTATCCCCCGGATAGAAAAAACTGGCCAAGTGTGAGTCTTCGGGTCACGCGCAGTGTAGGGTTCTGTAGTTAATCTATCTTCGATATAGGTAATTACATCTATACTAATATTATAAAGCTGAAGAGTTTGTTTGTTTGTTTGAACGCGCTAATCTCAGGAACTACTGGTTCGAATTGAACATTTCTTTTTGTCCATTTATCGAAGAAGGCTATAGGCTACTTTTATCCTGATATTCCCACGGGATCGGGAGTTACGCGGGTGAAACTGCGGAGCGCTGCTAGTACTATATAAAAATAAATCCTTATTTTCCATGGCATCACGCGTGAACGGCCGGACCGATTTCGCTAATTAACACAACAAAAAAGACCAAAAGAAAAAAAGAGAAACAAGAGTTTTTAAATAAAAATCGTCGTTCTTATAAAAAAAAATCGAACGTGTGTGAAACCGCGGGGCGTATCTAGTCAATAAATAAATATTGTAGGATATTTCACACAGCGCCACCTAGCCCCAAGCTAAGCAACTAGGTTTGTATTATGGTGGCCAGACAGACAATGGATATATAGTATGCTTTTATATTTTTCATACATTTTACTATTACACCCAGACTCCAGTCCAGAAACTAAATATCTTTACATAAATACTTGTTTGTGACGGGAATCGAACCGGCAACTTTCTGCTTCAAAGATCAGCCGCCGCACCACAGAGCTAGGTCGTCGATACCTAACAAAAAAAAATACATACAACCGAATTGAGAACCTCCTCCTTTTTTTGAAGGAGGTTAAAAATCGAGCCCAAAAGAGTCTGTTACATACAAGCAAATATACAGGTGAAACTAATAAAAGCGTGTTAAAAACTGAGTTTTTTTTGGAAAATAAGCACTTCCGATTCCAGGCTAGGGTAGATAATGCCTTTTCCAAAAATTTATTGATGGAGTATTATTTTTTGTCAAAATCAGGCACGAAACAGCTCCTCTCAGCATTTTCGAGTAAAATTTACAAAATGGCCTTGAAGGCCCATTTAAAAATGCATCCAGTGTACCTATCCTAGGTAGGTAGGTATATCCAAAAAATACGACAAATAAAAAAAATGGGTCATTCATGCCTGTCCCTATCCTCACTTAACATGTAGGGGAGGAGGTTACTAGGAAATGTGTATTTAAACTCGTACCATACCTACAATTACAGCTATTTTATTACTTGACTAGCTTTTGGATGCATTTTTAAATAGGCCTTCAAGGCCCATTTAAAAATGCATCCAATGTACCTATCCTAGGTAGGTAGGTATATCCAAAAAATACGACAAATAAAAAAAAAATGGGTCATTCATGTCTGTCCCTATCCTCACTTAACATGTAGGGGAGGTAGTTACTAGGAAATGTGTATTTATACTCGTACCATACCTACCAATTACAGCTTTTTTATTACTTGACTAGCTTTTGCCCGCAACTTCGTCCGCGTAGATGTCGAAAATGGACCAAGGACACCCCTTTTTCACCCCCTAAGGGGTAGAATTTCAGAAAATCCTTTCTTATCGGATGCCTACGTCATACAAAGAACACACCCTCCAAGTTTCACGGTCTCTACGATCATCGGTTTAGGTTGTGCGTTGATCCGTCAGTCAGTCAGTCATTCAGGACAAAGTATTTTACCTATATGTAAAAGTCTCTGAGATGAATCGTAGTCGGACGGACATGGCGAAACTTTAGAGGATTACTTGTTGACTACAGAACCCTAAAAAGTGGCCTATTTGTGAATCCAGAACTCCAGCTATCTACATAATATCAAGTGTCATCAGAATCGGTTCAGTAGTTTTTGCGTGAAGCGGTAACAAATAGGTTATATAATAATTACACAAACCCTGACACACAAACTTTCGCATTTATCCACATCCACATTAATAAAGAGGAAAGTTTTTGTTTGTATCGAATAGGCTTCGAAACTGGACCGATTTTGATGAAACTTGGTATGAGGATGATTCATTGGGAGTAACATACTTTTTATTCCGATATTACCACAGGATGGGGAGTAGGTACCGCGGAGCGCTGCTGGCCTGCTGTATAATATAAAATTATATACTTATCAAAAACATCAACACTTTAGAGGTGGTAGTAGGTATGAATAACAACAAATTCTCAGAAAACGATGTAGAAATATGTTAATTGTATAAATACCTACTGTTTACGTACTCATAGTTTTGTCTTGGCAGACTTTGAGACGCAGATGAGATAATTTATGTCCCTACTTGATTTTGCAAATATTAATTTGAATAATTAATTAGTGATTCTTTGTACACCTGCAGTTGGGATCATGTTACATAGATTGGCCGCACCCTTTATGATCGCACCTGTTGCTCAATTTTTAATCGACTTTCAAAAAGGAGGTTCTCAATTCATCTTCATCTTACACTAATATTTTAATGAGGACATATTTTTTTGTTTGTTTGTAATGAATAGGCTCCGAAACTACTGGACCGATTTTGACGAAACTTGGTATGAGGATATATTGATTTATTGGAAGTACCATAGGCATAATTTTATACCGATATTCCCACGGGATCGGGAATTACGCGGGTAAAACCGCAGAACGCTGCTAGTAATATATACGACTAACAGCACTCCGCGGTTTCACCCTCGTATAAAATAGCCTATAGCCTTCCTCGACAAATGGACACAAAAATATTTTTTCAATTCGAACCAGTACCTACTTCCTAAGATTAGCGCATTCAAACAAACAAACAAACTCTTCAGCTTTATAATATTAGTATAGATTACTAGCTGCTATTAAACCTAACAATATGGCACAATGGGCGGCCTTATCACTAAAAGCGATCTCTTCCAGGCAACCTTTGGATGGACAAGAATTAAAGAAGGGGATGGGTGAGTTGTACATAACGTGATAGGAATCAACAACAACAACAGACAAGTATTTATGCTTAGATATTTGTCTGTGGTCTGGTTGATTCTATGTATTATAAGTATATATTTACAAAAGAAAAGTATATAAGTAGTATATTCGTTGCCTAGCACCCATAACACAAGTCTAGTTACTTAACTTGGGGCTAGATGGCGATGTGTGGAATGTCTTGTAATATTTATTTATTTATGTAGCTCCGATCACACGAAGACGGTTCGACCGATTGAAATGATTATTTTTTTGTTGGAAAGGGGATACCTAAGGAGTGGTACCTACACTGAATAATTCGTGAGAATTCGGAGTAAACAGTTTTCAATTTGTACCGGTAATAATAATTTAATCGGTCCTTAAACTAATGCGTTCAAATTGGCGGAGCATCTGGAACTACCTTATCACAAAAGTCTTCAATGGGTTTCGATTACGGATTGTACTTTAAATAATTTAGTCCCGTTCGCTTCTTTGAATAGAATTTTCAGTGACACTAGAAATAAGTTTGCATTAAAATTACGAAGGGAAAAATAACTGCAGCTAGGTAGGTATTTACATAATCTGAAGTCTAAACTCAAACTAAATCTAGTATCTATTATAAAAATAAATCAGATTATGTATCTATATGTGGTTAATTTTCTCTGCTTCCATGTATTGGGTTTAAATAAAAAATCTTTTGTTCATACTTATATTCAAATCTTTGTTTTTCTTGAAATATTGATAAGTATCATCTATAATCAATTACTTCAAGAAAAACAAAGACATTCGAATAAATGAAGGTAAGCAAAGTGTACTTTGATAAGTAAGAGTATGATTGAATTAAATTTTCTAGCTTCGTGTTCCTTAGTTTTTATACGAAGCTAGGTGATTTTAATATCTTTATATATCAACCAGCTGTCCCGGCAAACTTTGTTCTGCCATATATACCACTAGCTGCGTCCTGCGGTTTCACCCGCGTAAGTCTTGATCCCGTGGGAATATCGGCATAAAAAGTAGCCTATACTTTTCAATTCGATCTAGCAGTTTCTGAGATCAGCGCGTTCAAACAAAAAACGGAAGCCCTCAAAGATGAATAATTTTCCCCGTTTTTTCCCACATTTCCCACTGATTCTTCGCCGCAGCGTGATGTTATAAAACCTTCCTCGATAAATGGACTATCAAACACAAAAATATTTTTTCAATTCGAACTAGCAGTTCAAACAAACAAACAAACTCTTCAGCTTTATAATATTAGTATAGATATACCTACGAAAAAAGAAGACAAGAAAATAGATGTTGTTCGATTCTGAAACCTAACAAACATACACAATGGCATTTGTGAACTTTTTGTTCACAAATCTCTATTATGCTCGGAATCAGGAAGTAATGGGGAAAAGTGAACAAGATTTTCAATGGGCAAAAACTAACCCAAAAATTTCATACAAATCGGTTCATCCGTTTAGGTGGAGATTGGCAACTAACACCGCGATGTGAAAATTTCATATATAGAGATTAGGTATCTCTATATATGAAACTACCTATGCCAACATTGAATTTTTTAAAGTTGTTTATACCTATGTACTTGAAAAATTTCAGGGCATCACCTAGGAGCGTTGCGTCACGGGCACGGCAGGCACGTGTGGTTCGAAGTAGCCGGCACTCCTGGCGATGCCTCCGCGCTGCTCACAGCAGAGCTAAGGCTGCACCAGGCACCGACTAACTCTGAGGATCCAACTAACTTGTACACTGTCGTCGCTCATCGGGTGCTTAGTGTCGATAATTTAGGGTAGATGAAAATATTTTTATCCGAATTTATTTTACTAGCAACTAACAGCGTTTTGCGGTTTCACCCAAATAACTCCCGATTCTGTGGTGATAAAAAGTAGCGTAAATCAATGTAAATCATCACACCAAGTTACATCAAAATCGGTCCAGTAGTTTCGTAGCCTATTCGTTACAAACAAAAAAATCAGGTATAGATGATTTAGATAGAAAAAATACAAAAAAGCTTCGATATCTAAGCATATTTTCTAAACATATCTGTAGGTACTTACCTACACTTAGGGACGATAGCACTCACCCATATTTGACCAAGTGCAAAAGCTCTTTATCTAAATTGATTGCAATTTGGGTAAAGAGGTTTTGCCTGTATCGAAATGTTGTCAATAAATGTCTATTTCTTATTCTATTCAGTAGGTACCTACTTTATGTACCTAAGTATTTTCTTTGATTGAATATTTAGCTAGAATTTGGTAAACAAGTTACATTTTATTGTAGGAGCTTACAACTAGAAGAGATAGCTGCGGTGAACACGAGCGCGGGCGCCGAAGGCTGGCTGGAATTGAATGTGACCAGCGCGCTCAAGGCTTGGCTCACTTCGCCAGCTGATAACAGGGGATTCTTCATAACTATGCATCCGCATTCGCAACCAGGTTACTAACCATATATATTTTTGACCCTCGACGCAAAAACGACGGGGTGTTATAAGTTTAACGTATATCTCTCTCTCTCTCTCTCTCTCTCTCTCACTCTGAGTGTGTGTGTGTGTGTGGCATCGTAGAAATTTATTACAGATTTATTTATTTCGACTTTTTTTTCTTTGTGATTGTTTGAGTTTTCAGCGGACTATAAAAGAAGGAGGTTCTCGATCGGTTTATTAATTTTATTTGATTCTCGCATCGAAAAGTCGAGTGAAAATCCTAGTTAGCACAAAAGCATAACATAAACCTAGGGCAACAAATACCATATGAGTAATGTTTAGTCTAGAAAAACTCAATGAACGATTGAATGCATTGTTTTATAGAACGCAACGTGAAACCCGAAGAGATCGGTCTCGAAGAACCTAGAGGGGCGGTTGTTGAGGGAAAACAGCCTTTCCTTGTAGCGTTCTTTAAAAATGGACCCAAGTTAGGGTCTACGGATGCGGGAGCGAGGCGGAAACGGGAAGCAAGGAGGTGGAGATCACATGGATACACGGAAAACTATCTGAGAAATCCCTTGACAGGTTTGTTAAAGCTTTAATAACATTATAAAAGAAGGTAGGTAGGTACGTACCATAGAGGAACGGAGTCAGAATTGCAGACCCACCGTAGAGCTCCAAACCTGCTATTATCAGAATGTTTTAAACTAAAGCAAGATCCTGAGGTCTTGCTCGATTTCAAGTTTAAAGACTTTCAACTCATGAATTTATTAGATAAATATTATTACAATAAAAACATTCCAATAATGGTTACCTTTTTATAATTACGAGTAAAAATCGCTAAAACCTAAAATGTAAGTTTGTTTGGTCATTGGTAGATTTGCAAGAATATATTTACATGGTACTTACTAGAGATGTGCGCCGATGACTTTTTGATCGGCGGCGGCGTCTGACGTATAATTTGTCGGCGGCGGCGGCGTAATCGGCGCGGTAGGCGGTAATGAAAGCAACATGACGGACTTTTTTTTAGTTTTTTCTTTTTGTATGAAATTGACAAGACAACGTGGTATAGCGTTAGAGAAATAAAATGGTAGATTATCTTCATCTTACGCCAATTTCATACAATCATACATGTCAACTTTATACATAAAAATCTGTCGATTGGAGATATCGCTAATGGAAATAAATCGTGTCTAAGGGGGCTGTCCGGAGTTCGCCCATATTGTCGGCAAACCGCGCAATTTCGAAACTAGAACTCAAGATTACTTTTTTAATATCGCGCCGATTACGCTGACATAAAAGCCGGCGGCGGCGGCGTGCCTAAAATTACCGGCGGCGTGCGCTGCGCCGATCGGCGCACATCTCTAGTACCTACCCACTTAAATTAAGATTTTTTGACAAAAGATAACATTACAAAGTAATAATGTATTTATTATTTAACGTGCTTTGCAGATACGGCTCACTGGACGACGAGAAGTTGCGAAATTCAAACATTGTACGTCAGTTTTAAGGATTTGGAGTGGCAGGTCAGTGGAACTTTTGTTCTTTGTGTAATTAAATAAATTCACTTTGAATGCATATATTTCATTGTACTAATATTTATCTATACTAATATAATATTATAAAACTGACGAGTTTGTTTAAACGCGCTAATTTCAGGAACTACTGGTTCGAATTGAAAAAATATTTTTGTGTTATATAGTCCATTTATCGAGGAAGGCTATATGCTACTTTTTATTTTGTTATTCCCACGGGATTGGGACTTACGCGGGTGAAACCGCGAAGCGCAGCTAGTAATAAGTAACATTCCTAAATTACTCATGCATTCTATTTAATTTTTTGAGTTGAAACAAGACAAAAAGAGATACTTGCTTGGGCAATTATTAAATTTACTTTTGTAATACTATTGTTACTGTATAACCTGGATCTTTAAGGTGGAGCCTGGAGTCCTGTAAAACAGGTTTCTTTAATCTTTAGTGCAGGATTTCAGTCTCCGCCATAACTAAGTACCTACTATGTACTGAACAATAACATTTCCTTTTTGCATAAAATAAACTGTACTTGTATTTCATAATTCCCGAAACGTCAGGTTTAAAACAAAAATAAAAAACGCGAATATATCCGTTTAAATATAATTATTATTATGAGTTCAAGTCGCAAAAACCTTAGAAAATACTATGTATTTGTTATTGTGGAGAACTAAATAAAGATTTATTATATTATTATTGAAGTGAAACAGTTTTCCATTTTATACATTCAATACTTATCTGTTTTGACGACCCAGTTGGCACAATGGTCACCATGCCGTACACAGGGTTGCGGGTTCGATTCCGACCCCAGGCATGTATTTATGCTTAGTCTGTGGTCTGGTTGTTACTATGTATTATAAGTATATATTTACAAAAGAAAAGTGTGTAAGTAGTATATCCGTTGTCTAGCACCCATAACACAAGTCTAGTTACTTATAGCTTGGGGCTAGATGTCGATGTCTGAAATTTCCTGCAATATTTATTTATATTTTATTTTATATCGTCTACAAAGTATAATTTCGAATGTATTCAAAGTCGATGTCATTATTTATTCATTTGAACTCATTTCACAAATTAATTCACATTGAAACATCTTATTCGTACTTTATACATTTTTACTCACTTATGTGAAATGAAATCACATTAAAAACTGTGCCTTTGAGAGAGAAGAAGGCACAAGAAACTCATGGATTTTTTCAAATTTGTTTAAGGATTGGATTATAGCCCCGGATGGGTACGGTGCGTTCTACTGCAGTGGGGAATGCAACTTCCCTTTGAACGCTCACAAAAACGCAACCAATCACGCCATCGTACAAACTTTGGTACATCTACTTAATCCGACAAAGGTTTGTTATTTCTTTTTAAATATATTAAGCAGCTCGATAATAGGTGTAGTTCCGTGGTAGTAGTTTTTCTTATTAGGTTTTATTTTAACACAATTCTTTCTTAGCGGATGCTTATTTGCAACATATTTTAATGGAAAAAAAATATTGTTTAATTATTGTTAACCGATTACATAGCTACCTATTATTTTTTTTTCTATTAATTATGGCTTCGCACGGCTTGTGCATTTAGCCAGTGTCAAGTTATATTTTGCATCAAATTATGACCATGTTATGACCCGATTTTTCATAAATCGGGCCTATAGTGTTTCAAAACAGTCAAAGTCGTCATAGTTCGTCAAGTCAGGGGCTATAGTAAAGCGGTGGCAAGTTTACCTTAACCTTAATAGGAGATTTGGAGGCAACGAGAAAACTTCATGTTTGACACTGATTTTTACTTTCACTACACTTGTGCACTTTCACAGAACTAAATTGAATAACATTCCACCAGAATTATACAATTCAACTCGGGTTACAACTAAGTTTCATGAGAATAAAACTTCAGCACGACATGTTGTTAACTTGTTCCCGCCAAAACTCTACCTATTATTTTATATATTATCGTTACAACTGTCAAGTCAACATTATTACTTGACAGTTGTACTTGACAGTTGACAGTTGTTATTATCCTAATTTGGTATGTATATAAACATTTACCCTCTTATTCATAAACATTTAGTAGGTCTATCTTCACTTACCCTCTTATTCATAAACATTTTGTAGGTCTTTCTTAGTAAAAATGTATTTTGTGGCTCTCGCAAACCAGTCATTTGTAAAAGTGCGAAAGAATCAAAACACATTTTAACTGAAGATGGCCCTAAATGTTTATGAATAAGGGGGTTAAAGGATAAAATCTTACGTTATGAATGTTCTTTATTCCAGGTACCAAAACCATCATGCGCACCAATAAAACTATCACCAATATCAGTACTGTACTACACAGACGATTCAAATGTGATCCTTCGTAAATATAAGAACATGGTCGTCAAAAGTTGTGGATGCCATTGAACCTAGTCTGTATGTGAAACTTTCTATGTCACTCGTTCGTCCATTCTTAGATAAGTATTTTTCTTACAAAAGGCTCGATCTGAGCCAGTAGTGCGAGTTTTTTCGTATAGCAAACGCTACTATCAAGTTTGGGTAAATGCGAAAATTGTATAAAATGTTGAAAGGCGCCCCTAGCGTTCGGATACATTTTGTCGTTTAAGCCAACGGGTAGTAGCATTTACCATACGAAGAAACTCACACTCCGGGTTCAGAGATTAACGATATATCGCTCGATCAAAATCTCTTTGCCTAGTTTCATTCCTAATAAATACGTAAATGTTGCCGCACCACGTAAGTGCTCACTATGACATTTACTATGGGAGCATGGCATAGTGTCTTTTTGCGTGTTGCACTTATAAACCCATATCTATCGATAGACAACATTAATATGAACAAATAAAGTCTTCACACCAAATCTCTAAAGTGTACAGGAAACGGTACATTTAAAGAAACGCATTGTGACCGAGTATTTTTAAAACTGTTTTTAGAGATCTGATCTGAAGGCGTTATTCTTTTGCCGTAATGCCCACTTTCTATAGCTATGGGGCTCTAAGAGCACCGCGCACGTTTGGTAAATCATAGGACAGTTTCCGAAACGCCTAAGAGGTTTGCTGTGCAACCATTATTTGTTCACCGTAATACTCTCTATAAATAATTATGGGTCGCACCGCAGCATTTCAAGTTACTTTACCTGTTATGTCCAAAGCCCTTTATGTGTTAATAATTATGTTTGTTACTCCATCAAGCAAAACTGAATCGATTGCGATTAATGTTATTTTTTTATTGCTGGAGTCATGGGATCGGGACTTACGTTTTTAAAACAGCAGGCGCATCTATTGTTGCTTTGTAGTAACTTTTCAAGCGATAAATCACCACTTTATTTAAAGAGCCTTAAAACTTTTTCACAGTAAATTAAGCTAGATCTGTAGTTAGTTCAGTTAGTAGTTTTGACATGAAAATAAACAAATTATGTGAATTTTGTAAACTGTTCCAATTTACTTCAACGCGTAAGACCATTTTTTTATATAAATCTTTTTACGGAGTGAAACGTCTTAATTTAAAAATATTTTAATCAGTATATTATATTTAAATTGAATCTCAATCATCTAATTTGTTTTTACTGTAAATATACAGGATGTTTTTAATTTCTGAATTGTATTTAAAACGTTTAACACCCTATAGATTTTAATGTATATCTATTATTATATTTCATTTAGGGTTTTCGTTTTGTCTACATAATTTGGGAATTCTTGATAGTAATTTCTCGAGTTGTCTCGAGGGTTTTTAGGATCGAATTTAACCAAATATTTAAAATATTGCAAGGTAGAGATCAATATTGAGTGCTTCCAACAGAATAGGTTAAAAAATAACAGAAACAATCACAAAAGAAGATCGAAAAAGTGACCCCGAGAGTGAGCCGCGCTCTTTTTATTGCATTTGAATTTTATTACTTCGATTGATATCTCGGCTTTTAGAGTTCTCGATGCAATTTTTTTACTCGTTACTAAGCAGATGTAATATTCTTACTTCGAGGCGTCTCAAACAAATTCCCTAGATTTTTATAGATTTCCATTTGAATAAGTAAGCAGTGTTTATTGTAATAAGGTGATTTAAGTTAATTTATGTGCCAATTCTACAAGTCAAATAAATTAGATGTAACATTAGTAAGTATGTATAATATGTAGTAGGTGCGTAATTATATCGACAATGTTTTGTAAGTATCTATTTTTTTTAATGTAGAATTTACAATTTGATTGACTATGTATATCTTACTCAAAGTACTTATAGCCTTTAACGAAAATAAACTGAGTCTTTTTGGGACAACCAATACATTCGAGGTTATTTACTTCTTTAAACTGCACCTTTGTACATTGAATAGTCTTTGAAATTGGAATGGTACTTTACACAGAAAAAATAGTAAACGTATTAATAGTATAGAGAGAAACACCTACGAAAGGTAACTAATCCGAAGAATAAGAAGAATGTTATAATGTAGGTATTAGGTACATACATAGTAGTACTTAATAGAATCACAGTATAGATTTTTTTACATACGTATACATATCAGCGTTTGACCACTATCACACCTACCTGGTGGTAGGCCGTTGGTGACGACTCGGCCCAAGATATAGCACACTTTCCTAGAAAATAACTATTCACTTGCGTCTTGAAGACCCCCAAATCGTAAACGTCAGGAAAGATAGACACAAGCATCTAATTGCATTCCCTTGCGGTACTAAAAATAAGGAATGACGACGCAAAACGCTTAGTGCTGATGTCTGGTATTGTAATTGAATTTTAAAACAAAAAACCTGTTATTGTAACTTAACTATAATAGATGGGTATATTGCTTCGCGGACTTTTTTGTAGACAATAATAAGGCCTACAAACTTGTAATACATTATTTTGTTTTATCATCAATAGTTTTCACAGCGCACTCTAAAAACTGTTATGGGTTTTCTTCCTTGGGTTACAATATTGCAATTATCATACGGATCCCTATTTTATTTAAATAAGTTATAACCTATATTATTCCTTAATAATTTACCTTTCTATTGGTGAAATATTTTTTGAAATCGGTTCAGTGGTTTCGGAGATTACCCCCAACATACATACATCGAACTTGTTACCAACGTTACCTCCTTATGATATTAGTATAGAAGTATAGATGACACTGAGGTAATCGGGTTTCGTTTATTAACTCTACTAATATATCTTAATTATCCTTAATTAACTCTACAGATGGTGACTGATCTGACGTAAGCGAGACCTCTGTGCCGTGGCGAGGCGATTCCTGCCTCAAATAAATATTTATGAACAGAGATTCTTGTCTTGGTGTTTCCGTATGTATATTTACAAAAGAAACATCTAAAACCCCATTTCGTTTTAAAATACCCTCGTCGAAACACATTGTATAGATGAAAATATCTATTTTATTGCAATATCACACCTTCGGTTAAGACAAAGGGTGATGCAGTGGGTGGGTGGGACAGCAGCCTCCGCGATCACAGTGAGAATTGTTGTGGACCGAGCAGCCAGATATTCGGCATCATTCTGGCCAAAACGGCGACAGACAACACACGTTCCCTAATCGTTAAATAGTGAGATAGTGAATAAACAATTATGAGTGCCAATATCCACTATCCACAGACTGTCTGATTACGTTTTCACACAATTACCCTTAAAATTTCTGTAAACGTTTAATAATGTGGCTGCTTCTTTTTATCGGGACATTCGCATGTTCAAGTGTTAGTGTGGACGCCGGTATCGGAGTCGTATTTCGCAAATGCTGTCGGAAAAGTCAAAGTTTTGTAAAAGTGTCTGATTTTAATTTGACAAGTGAAATCTATGAGTGTTTGACTCGGGAACAGATGGAAGAAAAAAAGTATAATGTTTCAAATTCTTCCCTTAAAATTGGTGACAACGTGTCCGTAGACTATGGTATGCCTAAACTCTGTGATGGATTTGAAATTTTTCAGTTATCTCCCGAGAAACTAGATACTTTTCCTAGCACTGAGAATGAAAGTTGCCATGTAAGCTTAGTCGTAGAAGTCGTTAATGGGTCGACACAACATAACATTTCTAGAGTTGTTACCTTAACTTGCTTCAGTAATGAGACTGAAAAAACAACAGAAACAAATTTAACAATAGAACAAATACGTAAATGTTGTCCAAAGGGACAAAGTTATGACATAAACAATCATATTTGTAGAGTAACCGATAAAAATAGTACTAAAGAATGGGTAATTGAAAACATAAAACAAAATGTGACCAGTGATTTTATATACGAAGTGGAATATGGTTTGCATTGCAAGTACATTGAAGTTGAAGTGAGCGAGAAACTGTTTGATTTCGATTTGCAAGGCAGCAGCTTAAATGCTTCTAAGAAGAACGGAGAAAGTGGAGGTGTCGCTTCCCGAGGAGAGTGGTGTATAGATCGAGAATACGGGAAGCCAGTATTGGTGGCTCGAGTGTGTACGCAGAACTGCTCTAGGTACGGGGCCTACTGTTTAAGAAAGTGTTGTCCTATTGGACAACACTTTCAAAGCTGCGGTAGTAAAGAGAGAAAATGTGTCCGAAATGATGATGAAATACTATTTGATCTATCGGTCTACTTAAACGGTTTAGAAAATAAAGGTATCTATCTATATTACATTTAATCGTATTTGGAACCTTCTTATATCACAAATACATACATGTTTTCTGGTATTTCATTCGCCTAATAATTTTTAGGCTTTTGTATCTTAAGAGAAATGGGACCCTTAAGAGGAAAGGGTACCAACGCTCTCTCCATACAAACGTAGTCGACTGTTTCCTCCCTGGATAATGACACTATAGCAAATATTTTTGTTGCATAAAACTTATAACGGCCTGTGCTTCTATGTCTTGGTCTTGGTCTGCAATTATGCAGCCGACCGTACTTACAACCTTATATTGGAATGTAATCGTGCGACTTCTTAAACAGATGTATTGGGTATTAATACGGAGAGACTCATTTGTCCATCGGGAGCAATGGAGACTAATGTCCATCACTTGACGCCGGAAGGGAACGACACAAACTATTGTTACGAAATGCTTGACAGTCGTCCCTGCCTCGAAGGGACGACTGTTGACGAAGGAAATACTACTTTCAAGATACGCCATTGTTTTAAACCAGGCGATACTAGTGAATTTCGGATTAAGGCTGTGGTGAGTTTTTGAAACAATATAGTTTAATGTCTTAGGATGATTTGATGAATCGAATTTTCGCGAGAAATCTAGGGTTATCGCGAAAACACGGATATTTAGACAATAGCTATGGCATTTCTCATAGGGTTTAAAACCACTGAGTTACTTTGGTAGCAATAAGTTACTTATTATTATTATTTTTTTCTTTATTGACAGATAAATATGATATCCTGCGTATGTCTCGTTATGACGCTTATTGTATACGTATCACAGCCGGAGTTGAGAAACCTGCACGGCAAAATGCTGATATGCCACGCTTTTATGATGCTTGTAGCGTTTTCTTGTCTGGCCCGTGCTCAGTACAACAGAGTCGAGAACAACAGATTGTGCATTGCCTTAGGTAAGTTAAATTAAAAAAGGAACATATATGTATCTACATGGTATATGGTGTTAAGCTTCCTACAAATCGATTTTTTAAACTCAGTTGGCAATCATTTTAATGGAGTTGGGTTTTCATCATCATAGGCCTTATTACATCAATAAAAGGTGTTCCAGACGGCGACCGTAGGGGTGCGGCACTTAGGTACACTACTACAACTGCCACAAAGAAATTGTATGCCAGAGATGTTAGGGCAGAGCAGTTCGTTGATCGAACCATGTGTTATCATGTGTGTTAACAACGTCCCAGAAGGACTCTCTTGATCTATAGACTCCTTTTTCCATGTCTTTGGGTCAATGTTGAAAGATATCATGTCACGATTTGATAGAACGGCCGACGAGTCGGTGCTAAATGAAAAAATAAGATTTTTTTGAACTTTGTACGTAAATAATGAACCGGTACCAAGCTAAACACCCATGTATGTATATAAATAAATAAATAAAAAATAAGAAAATAAAAAATCCTTATTTGTCCAGATATTACATTTTTTTACAGCTGTTACTCGTTAAAACACAGATTTGTTACAAGTGAATTGGTAAATTTATACCAAATTTGATTTAAAGTAACAGCAGAATAGTGATAACTACCCTCCGCACTAGTTTAATAACCGTGTTGCGGCAGAGTAGGCTCACCGTTCGGCTATGACAACTACATCAGATACCTACTTGTAGATGTAAACATTACAATGCGAACTTACGCAGTTTGCGAGTGGATGCGCTTTAAACAAATACAACTCATAGACCTACAAATCAGTAGAACTGATTATTAAAAAAAATAAAAAACACAAATTAAAAAGTAATAGAACAATATAAAATAGATTAATTATAATAGTAAGTATAAGGTATATTTATATAAATATTATAATTCAAATAATATTTAACTGAAAAGATATACAATAAATATTAACTAAAAGTAATACACAGCAAAAATATAATATTATGCGTATATATTGTGTAATATAATAGATAAATAAATATTACCTAAGAAATATTAGGTACTTACAAAAGTACAATCTACATAAATATATTAATATATAAATATTTGTAAAATATTGCTATTTATCCAATACGAAAATATTTTCAGTTGAATCATAATCTAACTGCAAGAGATATTCTGTTACTAACTTTTTACAATTATAGAATGTCTGGTTCCGCAATAAGGGTATAAATTTATTAAATAGGTTGTATAAATAGGGGCCAAAAAAGTGGAAAAAGTCATGAGCGAACTTTGTTCTGCAAAGTGGGAAGGCGAAAACAGAATGTAACCTTCGTTGCGAAATTATTTTACTTATTACTTTATATATCTTACTAGCTACGCCCCGCGGTTTCACCCGCGTAATAAGTTTCTGCGCAACTTTCTTAATTTTTTATTTCATAAGAACCTTTTCCTGATAATAACAAACAGACCAAAAAAAGAATTGGCCAAATTGGTCCAGGCGTTGTTGAGTTATGCGCTTACCAACACATTTTGCGATTCATTTTTATATTATAGATTGAGTAAACAACGGATTTGTAAACTTAGGTGAATGACTGAATTACACAGTTAAGGGGTACCTATCTTAACTGTATACGCCTGTAACACCTGTAATCAGGCATCTAGCGAAGACATTAAGCCCGTCACAGACGCAGCTATCCCTTCATATAAAAATTGACTCAAATATTACTCTACAAAATATATCGTAATATACCTTGCTATACATTATATTAATGTATATTATAGCTGCGTCTGTAGTCAAGTCACTCAAATATTACTATAGAAAATATACCGTTATATGCCTTGATATAAATTATATTAATGTATATTATAGCTGCGTCTGTGACGGGCTTTAACCAAATGAAATCCAAATTGTTTTCGCCATTTGGTTAAAAGACATTTCACTAAAACTATTTTGTTGTTCGAGGAGGTGGCGGCACCAAAACAAACTTACCAACTTACAATGTGTTTACGTGTACTTATGCATTAATGTTTTTCATACTTTCGGTTAAAATAGTTACATCATAACCATAAGCAGTTTTGGAGAAAAATACCCTACAGTAAAGTAAAACGAATTTTTAAATTAAATCAAAATCACCATCATACTTTATCATTTTACGGGTTACTTCCAACGTCGCACGTGAGACGTGACTTGTTGCAACGAACCACGCAAATTATTAATTTCAGTTGCAACCGACCACGAATCAAACACCACATTTCCTTGCTGTATAAAATGTGTAATATAAATAGTAGGCCATCAGAAGTCAATAGAAAGTACTGTATGCGTCATAAGTCCACCATCAGTTTGCAAGAATAATACTAAAAACAAGTATTTGATTTACGACTTTCTTCTAATAGACGTTACAGCCAAACATAAATACTTGAATTAAAAGTACTCAGTGTGATTATAATTTTCAACATGTTAGCTATGTCTCTAATTGGCCAAGTGGTATAAGCCACCACCTGCTACAACAACCAACGAGAGTTCGATCCACAGGTTACGTTGTTATAGTTCAAATAGTGCTGTACATTAAGGTGGGCAGATACTTTTGACCGTTGATTGTACAAAATACACTTATTACATTATAAATCTTCTTAAAAAAAATCTTTAAAAAAATTATATTATAAATCTTTATTTTTTTAAAAGATACAGAGATATAATATATAATAGTTAGGAGTAGATTGTACCAAGGAATCACGTTGTCCTGCACAAAAGTTGCCTATCTTTTTCACCCCCTAAATGATAAAAACTTTTCTTTTCGGATGCTTACGTCATACAAAAAACACACCCTCCAAGTTCCACCAGCGGGTTAGGCTGTGCGTTGATCCGTCAGTCAGTCAGCCAGGACAAAGCATTTTATATTTATAGATTATAGACCCCGGCTTTACACGGGTGAAACCGCAGGGCGCAGCTAGCACGTTAAACGTATGAGATGCACCATTCTGTTTGACACTTTGTCGGGTGTGGTTGCGAATAATTATTTGAATTTAATTACGTAATGGCTCACAGTAGAGAATACGAATTCAATTAGTACCACCTCATTGTTCTGAGAACAAATTAACTTGACCTATGTCCCTGCGTCAATGTTTGTCCTGTTCAGTAAAATGTCTATTTATAAATAAGTGGATAAGAAAAATGCCAGAAATATAAGTGGATAAGGATAAGGCTTTATTGCCATTCCTAGTCACCCTAGTCCATTCCTAGTCTTCGATCTAAAGTACTTTTTATTTATGGACATAAAACAGGAGACAGTAGTAGCGCAGAATGTATAAGTGTTAGTTATACATCAATTTATTAATGGAACAGCTATACCGGCAAACGTTATTACAAAAAAATACTTAAAGGAAAAATAATAGATGTTTGATTCTCAGACCTAAAGAGTATACACAAAAAATTTCATACAAATCGGTTCAGCCGTTTAGGTGGAGATTGGTAACTAACACGAGAATTTTATATATACAGGGTTATATACTAGCAAGCCGTTGAGGACTACTTGTGCACCTTAACAAACAACTTTTGTTCTACGATTTTTGGAAATTCGAAAAACAGCTAATTTTTTAAAACAAATGTCATTCAGACTAAGAGCAGTATATGTAGATAAAACTTAAAATTAAAGTAAAATTTTAAGGTTAATGACCTTCCCGTGTATGGAACAGTTTCAAAAAATCGAATTTCCAAAAGTCGTAGAACAAAAGTTGTTTGTTTAGGTGCACAGAAGTAGCCCTCAACGGCTGTATAGGGATAGTAACCCTGTATAGGGATAAAGGTTTTATTTGAGCGGGATATTTTAAAAAGAATAGATATACCAATATTGTAGGGGGATGGAATGAGAAAGATACGAGTAACAACAATAGTTTGTACCAATACGTGTGAGTGGTTATCTTCTTGAAATGACATTTATTATTTGCACAGGTTACTGTATCTACTTCGGCTTCACGGCTGCATTCGCTTGGTTGAATGTTATGTGCATCGACATATGGTCTACATTAACGTAAGTAACCAGTCATACCTACCTATGTCTGTAACTCAGTGTGTAACAAAAACCCTGTAAACCCTCTTTACTACTTGTAATTACTATTAACCTATGTCATTAACCAAAAAAAAGAACAAAGAAAGCCATAGATTTTAGTAGTTAAGAGGAAAGGGTACCGGCACTCTCTCCATACAAACGTAGTCGACTGTTTCTCCGGGTACCTTTCCTCTTAATAGATGTATACGTCAAAGCGCCGTTTGTGGCGTCGTCTTGTTTACTGTATTTCATCATTACATAGTATAAAATAAAGTCACTTTGCTGTATATCCATATGTATGCTTAGATCTTTAAAACTATGCAAAGGATTTTGATGCGGTTTTTAATAGATAGAGTGATTCATAAGGAAGGTATATATGTATAATACATTCATAATTGCCATAATTGCATGCCGGGCGGGTCGCTAGTGTGTCTATAAATTGAAATAAAATGACGGAACGCGGTTCATTCTGTCGCAGTGGCTTCATGATACTTGAACTTTCTAATGATCTCCTAATTTATTTTTGATAAAGCGTAGATTAGGTATGTAGTGCAAGTAAAATAATCCTGATGGGTATGTAATTGTTATTATTTTGAGATGTGCAGCAATACTAAGTTCCCTTTAACCTACGCGCATTTATGGCTTGAAATAATTATCGTTTATACCTACTTATTTAAATTTAAATTTCAATGTCAAAGTCGAACTTCGATATCGTTCGCATGGAAGACATTGAAACGTCTTAAAAAAATATTATCGAACGGTCTTAGGTATTCTCTTATTTACTGTATAGTGGTGATTTCGTAGAAGAATGAATCATGTGTCTATTATTGCGGGAAATGTCATAGACAATTTGAGTACTTATATGTGAAATTGTAAGGTAGTATTGAAAATTTCAGGAATTTTAAAAAAGGATTTAGTGGCAAAACCATTATTGGGAATGGGCCCTTAGCTAAATAGGTAATGGTGTTGTTAACCTAAGGACTACCTTAGGGCCCATTTGAAAACTCTCCGATCACTTGGTAAATTAGGATAATTTAAAGTTTTCCTAAACTTGTCTTCTCCAATTTTTATATTTCGAGTTCGGGAGTAGGTACCTACATTTTATACTTAAGACCATGTGTTCGCAAATCGACCTTTGTGTTAAGCAACTTTAAGTAATCAAATACTATTTTTTTGTTATTTGGAT
Source organism: Idaea straminata (assembly GCA_951213275.1). NCBI lineage: Eukaryota > Metazoa > Arthropoda > Insecta > Lepidoptera > Geometridae > Idaea > Idaea straminata. The sequence continues at coordinate 7,279,008 of OX577846.1, read as the reverse complement.
ATAAGTAGATATTGTAGTTTAAAAACCATATTTTTGTTTATTTCGGTTGAAAACATGATATGAACAACTTTGTTCGATAAAAAAAATGTTAGAAAACAGAGAATTTTTAGATCGTTTATCGGTTTTTATTTAAAAATAGTTAACGTATGTTTCTAAAAATTGAATCAAATGATAGGTTTTGACCTCTAGGAACTATATTTTTGGATAATAATGCTAAAATGTACAAAATGTTTTGCAAATCGATCAAATATAACAGTTAGCACGCGTCAGTTCCTCGCAGTCGGCCTCCGGGCCTCGTCGAGGTAAGACCTATGCCACTTTTGCCGGCACGCTGCGTTCGAGCGAACCCCACGCGGAAGCTTGCATTTGCAGGGATGACAAACTTTTTTCCGCAAATAATAATTTACAAACTTATGTGCCCGCAAATAATATATACTAATATTATAAAGAGGTAAGGTTAGTAACAAGTTTGTACATTGTATTGTTGCTCCAGTCTAAGCAGCTAGGCTTGTGTTATGGTGACTAGACGCGATTGAGTGAGCGCAAATAATCTATACTAATATTATAAAGAGGTAAGGTTAGTAACAAGTTTGTATACTTATTGTATTATTGCTCCAGTCTAAGCAGCTAGGCTTGTGTTATGGTGACTAGACGCGATTGAGTGAGCGCAAATAATCTATACTAATATTATAAAGAGGTAAGGTTAGTAACAAGTTTGTATATTGTATTATTGCTCCAGTCTAAGCAGCTAGGCTTGTGTTATGGTGACTAGACGCGATTGACTGAGCGCAAATAAGCTATACTAATATTATAAAGAGGTAAGGTTAGTAACAAGTTTGTATATTGTATTATTGCTCCAGTCTAAGCAGCTAGGCTTGTGTTATGGTGACTAGACGCGATTGAGTGAGCGCAAATAATCTATACTAATATTATAAAGAGGTAAGGTTAGTAACAAGTTTGTATATTGTATTGTTGCTCCAGTTTCACGGTTTTGTAATGCGTAACATGTTTTTCTCGGCTAGGTCCCCGCGTCAACCCGCGATAGGGAACTTCGTTCCAATAAAAATATTAGGTACATTATTACAGCTACACATTAGTTTTATTATTTTATATATCGAGCCCAATTAGATAACGAAAACCTACTGTTGACACCTACCTACACTGTGGCGTGCCCACTGTTTACACCTACACTGTGGCGTAGCTTGATCGCGTACGCGAGTCGTTGCGCGCGGCTCACTTTCACGCTACTTCTTTGTGCGCGGAGGCTGAGGTAATGTTAAAATACCTACACACGGTACTGGAAGAGGGCCTTAACAGGGATTACAGAGTTTTCTTAACACACTTTATAAGGTAAAAATCTCTCGTAGTGCAAGCAAGTGTCCGAATCGCCCACCTCTTTGTTTTTGGTAAAACCCGCGGGTCTGGCATGGCATATCAGAATAATATTATGATGGTTAATTTTTATGAGTTACACGTTTTAAAAGACGAAACGTATATAGATGACTCATCTGACACCAAACGGATATTCTGTATCATCTGCCAATAATCATAATACCAAAATATTATTTTTATAAAAATAAAGACAATACAACTAACTAGGTAAGTATGTAAAACATAACCCTCTCCCTAGTAGTCGGATAAAAAGTAAACGTAAAAAACCAATGATGTATGTTCTAATATATTCAACTAGCTGCGCTCCGCGGTTTCACCCGTGTAAGTCTCGATCCCGTGGGAATATCAAAATGAAAAGTATTTTTCAATTCGAACCTGTAGTTCCTGAGATTAACGCGTTCAAACAAACAAATTCATCAGCTTTATAATATTAGTATAGATTTATATAATACATTTCTTGGCTTTTATGGTATTTTATAGGATTTTTTTTTAAAAGGACGAAGGCAATTTAAAAGCTTTGGTACCTACTCCATTAAAGTTATTTTACAAATCAACAGACAAATACCAAATAGTACAAATACAAAAATAAAATATTTGCCATGTATTTTAATGCTATTTTTTATTGTATGTGTAATTATTATTAACCAATTAGGTCCCGTTTTTTATTTTATATATGCTACTTTGAAACTACCAAATTGTTACCCGACTACAACGAATCCAAATGAGAGGCCAAATTTTTATGTATTAAACTAAAAAGACGAAAACCATGGTGTTTGCCAGGTATACCTATGTGTGTGACCTCTTTACCTTTCTGACTTTTTAGTTGTATTTAACACTTCTAAACACTTATTAAACGACACCTGTAATTGTTATTATTGTGAAATTTTGTCAATTTCAACTCTGATCCAAAAATGTAACCTGAATTCAGATTTAGTTGAGTCTTCGGGGATACTGAAACATCATCGAATAACTTTCAGACGTCATCCGTTCGGGACCTACGATGCCACAGACAGACACACACACAACGAACGGTCAAACTTATAACACCCCGTTGTTTTTGCGTCGGGGCAGTCGAGGGTTAGTAAGAAAGACAATTACTGTTGAAAGTCAATTGTGATAGAAAAACGGAACTCGGTTTTAGTAACCCCGAAAAGCCATAAAAAGAAATCTATTTTTTGGATAAGATACAGTACATGTAGTGGGTACTTTCATCTAATTAGATCATAAGTACTACATTTTTACTATTGAACAAGGAATTATTTTTACCTGCAGTTCAATGGAGAGACGAGAAGACGAGTGGAAGCGCTTCTTTTGGTATTCGGTATACGCATGGAGCGTGGCATTACTTCTCACTGTTACCGTGTTTTTGCTGGATAAGATTCCTGTAGTTGATTTCCTGGATGCTAACATGGGAGTTAAGAAGTGTTGGTTTGGAAGAGGTACGTTTAAATTCATCTATATTTTTTCATATTCAAACTATATAATTTTCTTACAGTAACAGGTATTTACATTCTAGAGTTATGCACTTTTGTTAAAAATAATCATAAATACTTTTTTCCAATAGATCTTAACGTCATGATAGCCTCAGAAATAAATATAAGCACAACATTTGCATGCCTGAAGTTAACAATACTATGTATCATAGAAGCTCTTATATTAGCAATAAAGGTCTACAATGCTCTTCCAACTGACCTCAAAGCCCTACATATTATTGATAATATATTCATTTAGTATATAAGTATATTATATTGCATGCCTGTAATGGGTAAGTTATTGTTACTTAATAAAGCCTATTTTAAGATCCTTGTGTATATAACTTTGCAGTAAATGTCTTGATTTTTTGATATCACAATTTCAACAAGTTTCCTACTACCTACCATAAATATTTACCGAGCAAGCGAAGTGTCTTGCTCAAGTCTCGCAAAATTTTCTTTCCCCTGACTCGGACAGACAGAGTCAGAGTTTTGCATGTATGTTTATTGATATTCCTCCACAGTTCGTATGTACAACCGATCTAGATGAAATCGTTTATGCCTGTGGATCTCGGAATTCTACTCGTCCATCTATAGGCATTTTTTTGCCTGTGGTTCTATCACTTAGTCCACAGGTTGTACGATATTATAGCATTTTGTTGTCAGGGATAATTGATTACTTCCCCCATAAATGGAGCAAAAAGGGTCTACTGGATAAATCCGCCTTATAAGATCCATTTTAACGAAAGATAGTAATTTCAGTCTTTTGGTCTCAATAAAAAGAGGTGAAGATCTGATGACGAACCTTAGAGTGATGAGCAGAACGACTCTTTAAAATGCAGTATTTTTCACTTTTACATTTCTACCAGTGAAATCGACCAGTGAAATCGATTTATTTATTTTTAGTTAATAACACGGAGACCGACTGGCCACACTACATCTTCTTCGTAACACCAATGGGTGTAATCACGTGCACCAATTTCGTGTTGTTCTTGCTGACAGCGCATCATTGTGCGCTGGTCAAGTCTGAGGTTCACGACCATCTAGCCAAGTAAGTAAAAACCAATTCTTATTACGAATGGTTCCAGGTCTTGTCACCTACCTAACAAAATGTTAGTCAGGATAGTTGGAATTCGTTGGGATTTGCTTACTTAGGGTCATTGCCAATAACAAAATTGAGTGGAACGTATAATATTTACTTCGTGAGAGGAAGTAGTTACTATTACCGGTTACGTCAAAAGATTATTAAAAGAAAATATAATAGGTATAGAAAATTGTTTGTTGTTTTTCCGCGTCGTGGTCGTATATCGTCTTGCTTATATGACATACCTACGTAAGTCACACAAAAACCTATGTTAAACCAAGTTTCACTAAGATTGGTCCAGAAGTTTCTGAGCCTATACAATTCAAACTAACAAACAATCAAAACATCTCTCTTTAATAAATAAGTATAGATATAGATTGAATTTACATCTCTTGGTCGCAAGGAACATTGACCGGTTACCCTCGTCGATTCGGAATTAGTTTATAAAAAAACAGATTTTTAAATAGACACTTTTAAAAGGTTCAGTAAATGTAGAGTGCAGTGTTGCCAGCAGGGTCTTGTCAAAAAGTACCTTACTTAAATAAAAAAGTAACCTTTTAGTGTGAAAAGTAACCTTTCATATTTTTAGTGAAATGTATTAAAAGTTGATTAGATGTTAATTGTACTTACTATCTTACACAAAACTGTAGTTAATAATTTTAGCAATTTTTTCCAATAACTGTCATATTTTCATGTTAGTAGAGCTGACATTAATTGAGTGACTTAAGAGTAAATTTTGTCGTTTTAAAATCAAGAATACATGTTATACACAGTGAGAGTAGCTGGAAAAATGAAAAAAAAAAAAAAATGTAAACAGTATTCCGTTTCACGTTAGTTTTATGTAAAAAAAATTGAAAATCCGAAAAGTTACCTAAAAGTTACCTTTTAACCTAAAAGTAATCAGACAGGCTCAAGAATCAACTAAAAGGTTACAAAAGTAACCTTCTGGCAACGCTGGTAGAGTGTTTGATATTGTTACAGGGAACCATTATACTTCTTCAATACTATCACACTTACATTAACGGACTTGAGAACATTCATTGTGTATGTTGATTAGCATGATACAAGTCTTTTAATGGGATTGAATTATAATTAGTTACTTTTATAACTAGGTACAACAGAAGAGACAGGATTGTATAATATTCTTAGTTTGATGAGTTTTATACATTTAGAGATACTTTTCGAAGCATTATGTTCATAATTTAGTTAACTATTATTTGGATTGACTAAATACGATAGTCACGTTTTTGAATTTACAGCAAACACCTTTAGCACATGAGTAAAGAATTTTACTCATTTGCCTTTAGATACTACTGGTTGATTTGCGCAACAAAAATTAGAGCTATTAAGACCTCAATCATAATTAACCAATTCTCAAAGTTGACACTTTGAGACTCCTTAAAGAATATCAACCTTTCTCTAAATATCACAATGTCATACAAGTCGCCCTGTTGTTGTTTCCCATTTTTATTGGTGACACATTTGTATGACCTTATTTCATTATTAAGGTTATAAAAAATCTTTTACATTTTATTTCTAATTGTTTTAATTGTTATTATCATTTCCATTTATGAAATTATTAAGTATCGTGATTAGGTAGACAGTGATTTTGTTAACTATCTTTGAAGAGAAAGAATGATTTTAATCTGTTTTATAGAAGGGTAATTCCACGAAATTTTGTGGTTTAATAATTAAAGATGGTCAAACTAATGTAGACGTAGTGTAGGTATTTATACCTATTTATCTAAAAAATACTCTAATTAATATAAACAGAGTTCTTTGAATCTATTCTTTAACTAAATCATTACTTATTTTTTTAATAGTGGACAAAATAATTTCGACAATCCATTTATATTCATCATTCCCGTGAATATGAAATCAACAGTTAAATCTCTCGATGAAACTATGGATATCAAATTATTTTTCAGATACGTGATAACAGCGAAACTTTGGGTGATTATGGGAGCTGGGTGGGTTGCAGAACTACTGTCGACATTATTTTCCGAGCCGGAGTGGCTGTGGAATATAATAGATCACGTTAATGAACTGCAAGGAGTCTTCATATTCCTCGTACTTATCTGCAAACCGAAGCTGTATTATCAAATCAGAAAGTGGCTAAGTAAGTACAATACCACTTCTGTTATGTTTGACGATAAGTAAGTAAATACGTTTTATTTGTTCAAGAATTCGGTAATTACAATGGGTCTTAATAATAATATAAGCGCAAGTGAACTCTGCCATACAGATGACGTTCAAATATTAATAGATAGAGAACTTATTCTAATAGGACTAGGTATAACTAGCAATGTTATTTATCCATAAGTGCTAAAATAAAAATCTAAACCATAATTTAATTACATTAGACTAACTTTATTATAAACTAAATATTCTTGTACTGAATAAAAACAATTTAATAATAAATCTTCTTGAAAAAATGTTTAATTTTTAAATAGGAACTACTTTTAAATTTTCTGGTAGGGTTGTATATTTTTATACACATAAAATAAGAATTTCTTTTATATACTTACATCTAAATTAGCTTGAGGAACATGTAATTTATTACCCAAACTGTTTTCCATACAAACGTATTCGTCTACGATTCGGATACATTTCGCCGAAAGTAGCCATATTAGACTCCAGTTAATACTTCTCACATTCATATTCCAATATCATTTGAAAACAAATAAATGTAAAAAATTCAATGATCAATTGTAAATTTTGGCGTTGTTTCAGTAACTTCGGTTGCTAGTTTAGTTACCAGACTATAATAGTACATTGTTACCCTACGTGTGAAAGTCACTCATTGAGTCCCGAGACGGAGTTTGGCTAATAGTTCGAGGGACTTAATGAGAATTTTACCCGAGGTAAGCACTGTGCCTTTCATTACGAATAATACATAAAATTCTTCATAATAACGAGAGTGAATGAGGGACTCCATACTACCTGATCCTCTTACAAGGTTGGGGCCAAAGAGGTTATACATTTTGTACTTTTTTTGTTTTTGCTATTTGTATTCAATACTCAAATACGTCGGTACTTACCGAAGAGATTTTTATGAATGAGTTAATCCAATACTGAGAAATGACGGGAAGTCCGTAGATTTAAATTACAGTTTTTGTAACACGGTTTGTCTAAAAAATGTTATTTACACAAAATACACAATCATAAATGCAAAACCAGATTAAACTTAACACAAAAACATAATAAACGATCAAAAGATAATAATAATTAAAATAATTCAAAATGCAAGCATTTTCCGCCAGTATTTTTTTTTTACTCAAGGAACGACGCTGACCGCACGGTCGCATAAAGCCACATCAGCAACATCTTGACAGGGCGCGGGCGGCGGCACAGCATGGTCATACGTCGCTTTGACCATTTTCGTCTTTACATTTATTTTATTAAATAAGATATCTAGATCTAAATATATCTACTTGAATTCGATTACTGAGAAAAAACCTATTATGAACTAAATTCTGGCAGTATGCATGAGCCGTGTGAAGCCATAATTGTTATTCTTTGGTGTTACCTAAAGCAAGGAGGTTAGGTTTTTGAAGTTTCTAATGCGTAATGATACTGATACTGGCTACAAGCACATTGGACAAGCCGCGCGAAGCCATAATTTGACATGACAGCTGTCAGTGAAAGCGATTTTCGACTAGGGCTGAAAGTTTTTCTTTCTACACGCTCTTCAGGCACCTTTAGACCTACTTTCGAGTTTTGGCGGGAACGAGTAAACAACACGTCGTGCTGCAGTTTTATTTTCATGAAACTTAGTTGTAACCCGAGTTGAATTGTATAATTCTGGTGGAATGTTATTCAATTTAGTTCAGTAAAATCAGTGTGTTTTGACATCAACATGAAGTTTTTTCGTTGCCTCCAAATCTCCTATTAAGGTTATGGTAAACTTGCTACCGCTTTACTATAGCCCCTGACTTGACGGACTATGACGACTTTGACTGTTTTGAAACATTTTAGGCCCGATTTATGAAAAATTGGGTCATAATTTGATGCAAAATATAACTTGACTCTGGCTTAATGCACAAGCCGTGCGAAGCCAGAATTAATAGAAAAAAATACTTACTTTCGGAGCAGGTCTAAAGATGCCTGAAGAGCGTGTAGAAAGAAAAAAATTTCAGCCCTAGGGAAAATCGCTTTCACTGACAGCTGTCTTGTCAAATTATGGCTTCGCGCGGCTTGTGCAATGTGCTTGTAGCCAATATCAGTATCGTTACGCATTAGGAACTTCAAAAACCTAACCTCCTTGTTTTGGTTTTAACCAAAGAATAACAATTATGGCTTCACACGGCTCATGCATACTGCCAGAGGTAGTATGGAGTCTCTCATTCACTCTCGTTATTATGAAGAATTTGATGTATTATTCGTAATGAAAAGCACAGTGTTTACCTCGGGTAAAAGACTCATTAAGTCCCTCGAACTATTAGCGAACTATTGGCCAAACTCCGTCTCGGGACTCAATGAGTGACTTCCACACCTAGGGTAACAATGTACTATTTAATATCAGTTCGTATTGTTACTTGTTTATCGAATTTTTCAGTGTAAAATGGTCCAATTGAAAGAAAAGACTATCGAAAAATAAAATCTATACTATAATATTATAAAGCTGAAGAGTTTGTTTGTTTGTTTGTTTGTTTGAACGCGCTAATCTCTGGAACTACTGGTCCGATTTGAATGATTCTTTCAGTGTTGGGTAGTCCATTTATCGAGGAAGACTATGTTTTTTTATTTTCAAAATTAGGGATCCGTAATAAAATTGCTATTTTGTAACACAAGGTGTAAAATCGAAAACCTATTTTTGCGTGCGCTGCAAAAACTATTGACAATAGAACAAAATGATGTACTACGGGTTTGTAGATCCCATTAAGACCTACAAACAAGTCTGCAAGAACATATATCTAGCTATCATAGTTTAATCACAATAACCGATTTTGTGTTCAAAATAATTATTAAATCGTCTGAAGAAAAAACTACGTTAAATATGTATCGTAATATTAAATCTTTATCAAAATTAAGCATTATGTTATCAAGAGTATTTATGTAGAAGTAAAATACTTTTTGTTGCATCTCAATCGGATATTTCGTTTAAAAGTTATCACGTGTGTAAGATGTTAAGAGTTGGTACCTATTAATGAGTTATGGGCCATAGAGTTTTTTATCAACATAAAATCCTGTAATAATCTTTTTCGAAATATATTTGTTGATCTTTGAAGAGTATCCTATCCTACTAATATTATAAATGTGAAAGTTTGTGTGTGTGTGTTTGTTACTCCTTCATGCTAAAACTACTGAACCAATTGCAATGAAATTCGGTATGTAGATAGCTAGAGGCCTGGATTAACGTATAGGCTACTTTTTATCCCGATAATCCCACGGGATCGGGACTTACGCGGGTGAAACCGCGGGGTGAAGCTAGTGTTGTATATAATTAGGTTTATTATCAATTTTGTTTTAGTATAACTAAGTATCAAAAATTTCAAACAAATAAAACAGGATAGGCATCTATCAGATAAGCTAAATCAAAGTTCGAATTACTCTATTTAGTTATAGATTTTTTATCTATTTGCAAATAGTAACAGTAGCTCCATTTTGATATTAATCAATCTGATATGAACCTATTTGGTATAAAACTAGCTGAATTAATAGTCCTACACCTACTAATATTATAAATTATGAAAGTTTGTGTGTGTGTATGTATGTTTGTTACTGCCATGTTACTCCTTCAAGCAAAAACTACTGGACCGATTGCGATGAAACTTAGTTATCTAGATAGGTGGCGACCTGTATTAACACATAGGATACTTTTTACCTCGAAATTCCCACTGGATCGGGACCAAATAACTTTTTGCGTTACTTTCTCGAAATATTTGAGATCCATAAATGGGCCATGTTACCTACGAGGGCGGCACTGAAAATTTCGGGAATCAAGGAAGTGACACAACATTACTATTTAAAAATGTATTTATTGCTTTTCGAAGTATTCTCCGCGAAATTTGACACATTTTTCCATACGATGGAACCAATCATTAAAGCAACCATTCCATTCGGAAGTTGGGGTCTCCAAAATGGCCGTTTTGTAGGCGTCCACAGCTTCTTCAGGTGATGAAAATCTCTGACCACGCAATTTATTCTTTATTTTAGGGAAAGTATAGAAATCATTAGGGCTTAGGTCGGGGCTGTACGGCGGATGGTCTAATAATTCTATGTTTTCTTGCTCTAAAAACTCTTTTGTTCTGTTCGCGGTGTGAGAACTCGCATTGTCGTGATGGAGGATGATGCGGCGGCTGCAGTTCTCTTTACGGAGTTCAGAAACGACCTGTGGCAAACAAATGCTAGCATACCATTCTGCATTAACCGTTCTTTGTCCCTCAAGAGGAATATCACAACATGGCCGGTTTTGGAGACAAACGTGGCCACCATTTTTTTTGCAACACTCCGTGAACGAACAATTTTTGTTGGCTTTAACTCATTTTCGAACACCCAAACTCGTGACTGGTTTTTTGTTTCGGGTTCGTACGTGTATATCCAGGATTCGTCACCTGATACGATGTTGTATACAGCATTTGAGGATCCTGCGTGGAATCTTTCGAGAGTTCTGACGCACCAAGTAACGCGAGCCACTTTTTGCTCTTCACAGAGCGAATGCGGTATCCATCGGGAAAACAACTTTTTTACACCTAATTGTTCATGCAAGATTATTTGTATTTGACTCATGCCAATGTCTAAAGTTGCCTGAATTTCGCGGTATGTTACATGTCGATCTTCCTCAATCAGCTTACGCACAGCATCAACGTTTTCTTGGGTGAGTGCAGTTTTTGGACGACCTTGACGGAGATTATCACTGAGCTTGACACGTCCACGTTGAAATTCAGCAAACCAGCGATAAATTGTGGTAAAATGGAATTGACTCGAGAAAATTCAAGAGCGATGATTTATTATGACTTTCGAAGTGGTTTATCACAAAAACAGTGTGTTGACTGGATGATTTCTGCATTTGGTGATGAAGCCCCTTTTGGATGGGGCTTCATCACCAAAATCATCGCTCTTGAATTTTCTCGAGTCAATTCCATTTTACTAACGACTAAATAAGTTTGACAAAACCTTGTGACAAGACCGAGATTCTTTTTTTAAATAAATAAATGGTATTCGATTTTTAAAACCAAGGAGTTTTCAATTAAAAAGATTTAAATATGACAGGAACAGTGGAAATATTCCATTCCCGATACTTTTAGTGCAGCCTATGTATTAGTTAATATTAATGGCATTATATAACCTTTTTTGAAAAGTTTATGTGTTTTCTAGTTCTTAAGAATACCCATGGCCGCAGATTCTAAATTATTGTCCAATTAGGGTTTCGTGCCTCAAGAGCAAAAACGCAGGACCCATACTTTTAGGTAGCGTCCATCTGTCTGTATCTAACGACCCTTTTTCTTAGGAATGGGAGTATTCGGTTAAAAAAGAAATCAAATACGCGGCAGAATTTAAATGTCTTGGATATATCATTGAGACCGTCCCACTTGTATGTCTTCACACTTAGAATGTTTGCTTAGGACGATATCGTTCAATATCCATTACATGATCCATCAATCTGTGCTGTAAAGAGTTAATTTACTACTTGTTGATAATTATTTGTTACCAAAGTAAAATTTACTCATAAAATATGGTATGAAGTTATAAATATATACTAATATTATAAAGAGGACAAATTTGATTGCTTGGTCGTTTGTATTGAATAGGCTCCGAAACTACCAGACTGATTTTGATGAAACTTGGTATGCGAATACATTGATTCATTAAATTGTTAGGGCTAATATTTATCCCGTGCCGTTCCGAGGTTACGCGGAGCCCTGCACTATAAAATACTATATTAAATAAGTGTATTTCGTAGCGGATTCCTACAAAACTGAAAAAAAAAGTTTTGCATTAAAAATTATCAAGTTAGAAATCTAAATGATTTCACATCCCTTCTTGTTTCGGTTATCCGTGTCTTACGTTTATATTTTTTTAATATTTACAGAACTGGAGGTAGTGACATTTTCCCGGGAGCCAGTAACATTTTCCACCAAACCGTCAGGATCAAAGAGCTCGAACCGCCAGAACGAGGATGAGGCGCAATCAAAACGATTAGTTCATAAGCATGTTTAATCATTGAACTAATATTATACTAACGTATAGTTTTAATCCGTTTAACTAAGAGGTGTGTATTTAATTTACCAATGATTAATAACCATACTGTCAGCCTGAATATGCTGCTAGCCCTCTGGGAGGACCTGGGATGGTTGGAATGAAAAGTAGAATATTTCACACGCACAATGGCCCAAATGAAGAGGCTAAGTGCGGAAACAGCCCCATAAAACTAAATTAAACTTTACTCGGTTATACAACTGTGGCGACACTTCACATCGCCACCAACAGATGGCGCCACTAAGCCGATCGGAGATCCTAGATCGCGCAAGCGAAGTTTTTCTGAAGATAAGGTCATATACAAGTTCCAACGAAACATCGTTGGGCCGCGGCCTACCGGGTATAACACCTGCCCGGTGGAAGATCTTCCCTTTGGAGGTACATATCACCTCGTACCTCCAAACAACCGAGTAAAGTTTAAATTAGTTTGCACACTCCCCGAAATGTATATAGTAAGAGTATTCTTACTATACATTTCGGGGAGTGTGCAACAGAACTTCACAAACTAATCTTGTCATCTCCATTCTTTCGTCATACAACCAGGCAGACTGATGTGCGGCACCGATTCATGGTGTACATACCAGACGTTCGCACTAAGCGCTTTGCTTCGTCATTCCTTATTCGTACTGCAAGGGAATGAAATCGGTTGCCTGCGTCTGTCATTCCTGACGTGTACAAATTACGGGTCTTCAAGTCGCGAGTGAATAGGTATCTTCTAGGAAGGGGTGTTACATTTTAGGCCGCATCGTCACCTACCATCAGGCAGGTGTGATAGTGGTCAAACGCTGTCCTATCATGTAAAAAAACTGTAAAATGTAAACCTCTCTTTTGGCTTCGCCATAGTCGGGTAAAAATTACCTGCAGCCCAGTTTCATCCGACTGAGTCCCGATCTCGGAATATCAGGATAAATAGTCGGCCCAGTGCATTCACAGAAAAAAAGGTTTCTATGAAGCAAGAAATAATCTTCTCCCCTAATGATAATGATTTCTTTGTTTTAGTAAAGAATTTTAAATTGATAAGCGGTATTCTTAATTTAAAAGCAGTATTCTTAAATTAAGAATATTACTTATTATTTTCAAGAACATTTACTAAAACTAAACAATTATTCTCTAGCGTATAAGTGGGAGAGGATTACTTCTCAATTCGAGAAATCTTTTTTTCTGTGTCCCGCATGATTGTGTAGCTAATTTTAGTAGTTTCGGTTGTTATAGTATATTTTATCGATTTTAATAGTAGGTATATCACGACCTTCCTTAAATTCTTGCTATCTAACAGTGGGTTTAGTGATTTAATTTGCATATATCGGTCGGAACCCGGAGGGACAGAATAAATTATAAATCCGGGTTTTAATGCTCTTTCTAAGTCCAAAGACTAGATTTTTTAAAATACCAATATGTACAGAATTTTATGCTTTATTTATATGTGTCTATACTTACCTAGAAATAAGTGGATTATAAGTAGGTACATAGTTACTCCGATTTCACCTGGTGATGTCGAAGTAATGCCCCGCAAATTCATTTTTTTTTTCAGTTTTTCGTAATTATGACCACGTTTGAAAGCGAAATCTAACATTATTTTGTGAAACGAGATACTGAATTATTGCAGAAGCGCAATTTATTTTAAAAACGCGCTCCTGAAATTATTCAGAAACATGTTTTAGAAACGAACTGTTTTTTTTAATTGCTAAAATCGTTATTTAAAATTTAAATGAATATATTGTTTATGAAATTATCAGTTAATTATTGTCAACTACACTGTTATATTATAACATTTTAGATAAGTAGTTATAAAGATGTAATGGTTTTAGTAGTGGTCCTACTAAAACTTTTAGCCTAAAATTATTTGTTCTAAGCGCGTTTCACAAAATAATGTTATATTTCGATTTCAGACTATGCTATTTTTACAAAAAACTTTTTTTTTTTAGAATTTGGAGGGTAAGTAGGTCTGAATACTTATAACGTTACATTTACGGCGCGGCCACCTTAGACCTTAGCTTCGATGGCTAAGCTAGGTATTAAGTAGTACCTGAGAGGAAAAATAGTACACCCTATTTTATGGACTTCACTTTTGTTTGAAATGTTTTAAAATGCTTTGCTATACTTATCTCGTACAATTTATTTATTTTATAGCTTTACTCTAAGCTAAGGTGGCTGCGCCATGTGTATGTGCTTAAAAAGCTTAAATTAAACTATAAATAAATAACAGTAGGTATAAGATTATTTAATGTTAGTTTTAAAACTTTTAAATGACTTTTAGACATTTCTTAATTTAGTTTATTATTGCGAGTTTAGCTTAGGTTATGAAAGATAAAATGATTTACCTTAATTTTAAACAGACTTTAAAACAGAGGACCTCAGAATTTCGTCATATCTTCTGATTTGGAATATTAAGAATATAGAATACTCTCAGATTGGTCCCATACAATTTTTGTCAAATTAGGTAATTAGTTTCGTTTCATTAGTAAATCAAAATAACTTTGATTTAAAAACGAAAAAAAAAATTTAAAAATCTAATTGGATAAAATTAATAGTTCCTAAACATGAATAAGCGGGACTTTGGGTCTCCAAGTAGAACACCTGTAGCGGCTGAAAAAACCATCAAAACCACACTATAACTTTTTGGAACCAAGGCAATTTTATTGGTGAAACCCCTCTCCCCAAAACCCCTAGACAACGTTGGCTATACTAGAATAATAAACCTACTACTTAGTTATTTATCATAATTAGAAGAAAAGGAAGCGAGCTAAGCAAGCGACCGCAAATTTTTAGAATTTTAGACGAAAGTTTTTAGCAAAAATTTTAAAACGGCATTTATGATTTGCAATATTGCAAGATTTTTGCTAGAAGTTTTATAACTTTACAATACTTTTATATTAAGGTTTAATCGGGTTGCGTCACACAATTGTGAGCACTAGTCTCAAGTGTAGTCATTTCATTAAACTTTGTTGAAGTCGTTTTGCAGCTTTTTTCAATTGTACTAGTCATTTCTTTACCTATTTAATTTTGAATCTGATGTGTGTGATTTTGTTTTATCAAACAGTTTTATCATAAAGTATTGTTATTTTTAATTGTTTACTTGTTTGTTGATAGATTAACTATCTTTAAAGTTATGAATTTTGCTTCTAACCTAAGACTTTTTCGTGTGTTTTTATTTGTAGTTTATGGTATATATTAAATATTAAAATAGAGCATTATTTTAAACAGTAGTATTTTATTTTTAATTTATTAGTAATTAAAGTTGATATCTATAATACTTGGCTTGTTTCTTATCACAGACCTAATTTTTTTTAAACCATATTGCTTTTTATCTAAAAAAGTGGTTGTCTGTGAAGTCAGTATACGGACGACAATTTTACGTGATAACGTCATAGGAAAACGAAGAAAATTTTATTTTTTATTTTTTTTAAATTTAAGTTACTTTATTTTTTGTTTTATATATATATTTTCTTTATATAAGTCTTCTTTTCGTCACTCGTCACCATAACACAAACCCAGATGAGTGATATTAAAATTAAACAATATTTAAAATAGTAAAAATGTTTTATATTGCTGCGTGCTGTGTGACGTCATTGTTGACATGACGTCATCGGAACGTGACAATGACGACACACATCGGGAATGTGACAATGACGTCATACAACGGGAACGTGACACTTTTTTGTGAATGCAGGTGTTCCATCAGTTTATTAGACGTTATCAACGTAAAAAAATATAATTAATGGGATACGTAAAAACGTAGGTAGATATATAGAACATCATCCTTTTTTGAAGTCGGTTTGTAATCATACTCAATGTATTACTTGAGCACTTCATTGGAGAGCATTGGTGGCTTAGTGGTAGATACCTCGACTTTCATTCCAAAGGTTCGAAACCCGGCACTTTTCTTACGAAAAATGTATGTACTCTAATTGACAATGCTCTTACGGTGAAGGTAACTCGTAATCAAACCAGCCGCGGCTTAGTCGGTTCCAGACGTTTAGGTAAAAATCCATTGGTAGACGGCAGGCCGAGACTCGAACCCACGACCTTCATTCATTCATTTCGAAAATCAGTGTTGGCCTAGTGATAGATATATCACTAGGCCAACACTGATTTTCGAAATGATAGATTACCAAATTTTCACTTTTTTATGAACGCAAAAATATCGAAGTAAGCTATCGGTCAAAGTAATCAGTGAGCATACATTTAAATAAATATACACGACGAGTTGTTAAATTTGTGAACCTCCTTTTTATTGGAAGTCGATTTAAAATAAGCTTTTATATTTCAGTGCAGGTGTAATAAAATGCACTGAAGTATAAGTATTTAGATATTTTAAATTCTAAGGAAACCTTATCAATCAATCGTTCGATTCATTATATGTATCAATCACTATCAGTAATGTAGTACCGAGTAGTACCTACATATAGCGATAAGATTTAAATCATCGTCATTGTAAGGGAATATCGCTAACATTTTCTTACTTGGAAACATTACGATTTGTTATTGATAAAAATATTTATATTTTGATCATAAAGTTTCGTGACGCGTTGTAGATATGTTGTGTGTGCGAGAACAAAGAACATTCCGTACTGACCGAATGTGATACTACAGTGTGTGTAAAAGCTCGTAGTGATTTAGGAGGGTGGAGCGGAGTCAAGGGCATAACAGCCTCCGTGATCCGCCGCCGACGCCGCAGGTCGAGCAGACAGACATCCGGCATCACTCTGCCCATAACGCTGACCCATAACGCACGTTTCCCAATCATTAAATAGTGCAATAGGTATAATAAATAGGTATAAACAATGAGTGCCGATATTCACCACCTGTACTGATTACGTATTTAGATTACTTCGTTTTACAATTTCAGTAAACGTTTGAAACATGTGGCCGCTTATTTTTGTCGGTACATTCGTGTGTGCAAGTGTAAGTGGGAACGCCGGCATCGGATCCGTATTTCGCAAATGCTGTCCGAAAAGTCAAAGCTTAGTAAAAGTGTCTGATTTTAATGTAAAAAGTGAAATCTATGAGTGTTTGACTCGGGAAGAGGTGGAAAAAGAGTATAATGTTTCAAATTCTCCTCTTATAATTGGTGACCATGTGTCCGTCGACTATGGTATGCCTAAACTCTGTGATGATTTGGAAATTTTTCAGTTATCTCTCGAGGAACTGGATACTTATCCTAGCAATGAGAACGAAAGGTGCTATGAGAGATTAGTCGCAGAAGTCGTCAATGGGTCGACACAACATAACATTCCTAGAGTCGTTGCCTTAACTTGCTACCGTAACGAGACTGAAAATTCAACAGAAGAAAAATTAACAATAGAACAAATGCGTAAATGTTGTCCAAAGGGTAAAAGTTATGACACGATAAATCATATTTGCAGAGTAACCGATGATAATAGTACTGAAGAATGGGTAATTGAAAACATACTAAAAAATGTGACCAGTGTTTTTATATACGAAGTGGCATATGGTTTGCATTGCAAGTACGTTGAGTTTGGAGTAGAACTCAGTGAGGAAACATTTTATTTGAATTTGCAAGGCAGCAGCTTAAATGCTTTGAAGAAGAACGGAGAAAGTGGAGGTGTCGCTTCCCGAGGAGAGTGGTGTTTAGATCGAGAATACGGGAAACCAGGATTGGTGGCTCGAGTGTGTACGCAGGACTGCTCTAGTTACGGAGCCTACTGTCTAAGAAAGTGTTGTCCTATTGGACAACATTATAGAACTAGACGCTGCGGCAGTCCTGTCAGCAGTTGCGTCCCTAATGATGATGAAATACCATTTGATGCATCAGTCTACACAGATCATTTAAAAGGACGAATTGATACAGGTATGTTCTTAATATTTGCTTTTGGGTATTTGATTCACATTATTATTATTTTATAATACAATACTGTGATAAACACTAATTAATTTTATTTAGATACGGTGACACTATAAATACATAAATTGACGTTCATATGAAATTAGTTTCATTGCGGTTACGGTCTGTTGAGTAATATTCATTCACTAGCAGTGATCCGCGGTTTCACCCGCGTAAATCCCGATTCCGTGGGAATATCAAAATAAAAAAATAGCCTATCCTTCTCGATAAATTGACTATCCAACACAAAAATAATTTTTCAATTCGAACCAATAGTTCCTGAGATTAGCGCGTTCAAACAAACAAACTCTTCAGCTTTCTAATATTGGTATAGATATGTAAATTATTATACTACAATAAGTACCAACTTAGCTTAGATAAAAAAACAGGTTTAGGTTTCTGAAATTCATTCCCCTAATTAATCCCAAGTTAATTTTGTTTCATATCTAATCTTTAAAATATTATGATAGGGTAGGGTATCATTAAGTTTCACGTAAAGTATCGGGGATATTACATAAAACTTTTTTACGAAGTATTAAAAACTAAATGTGTATTCTTTGACTTAAACAAGCACGAAAAAAGACACAAAACGTACTAATTGATTAGTTATGATGAGTAGAGTTATAATAAAAATACAGAGAATCACAAATGCCTGTTGACTTCATAAGCATTTTTGGAATTAGAGCAATAAATCAAACCTGTTTTTAAAAAAAAGATTGCGTTTTTATATTCGAAACGAAACACATTCAGCTGTAGTATAATAATGTGACTTCTTAAACAGATGTATTAGGTATTAGAACCGATCTTCGTTGTCCGGCGGGTAAGGTGATGTTGAATCGGTCCCTGGAGAGGGATTACCATCACTTGACGCCACAAGGCACCTTGGACTCTGCAGTGGCAAACGACGATGGCTACTGTTTCGAGGCGTTTGACAGTCGTTACTGCCCCGGTGGAGATGTCGCTTTCTCGGCAGTCATTTGTTTTGTCAAGTCACCTCTGAACAAGGACTTTCGGATTTCAGTTGTGGTAAGTTTTTCTCAATCTTCAATTTAGTTTATTATTGGCAATTTTCATTATATTATCAAATTGTATTTTATTATGTATAGTCAAAATACATGAATGTTTATGCAATATTTGAAGTAGATTGGACCAAGGAATCACGTTGTTTCATACAAACTTTGCCCCCCTTTTTCACCCCCTTAGGGGTAGAATTTCGGAAAATCCTTTCTTATCGGATGCCTACGTCACACAAAGAACACACCCTCCAAGTTTCAGGTTTCTACGATCAGCGGTTTAGGCTGTGCGTTGATTCGTCAGTCAGTCAGTCATTCAGGGCAAAGCATTTCATATGTATAGATTAAGATTGATGAGAGCTGGCTATGAATTAATGGTTATTGAATTTGTTTTTAGATTTTCTAAGTGTACTTACGTAAGAAAGTACTTAGTTTCGAATGCGTAGTTGCTATATGTTAAAATTATAATCCTAAAAAGTTTATATTTTCTTGAGAGTTCATTCATCATACGGATATGAAACATAAACAAATCTTACGAAGAATGTTCAAAGATCTTAGAATCAAAAATTATAGTTTAAAATTAATGTAAACCATATTATACAACAAGTAAGTAGTATTCGTAGTAGGGCTAGTCGTAATTTACGTTATTTTTAGACATAATGTGACTGAGTATACATTTTTATTCCGAAATTAGACTTCGACATATAATTTCAGATTTTTCAAAAACATGTACCTTTTAGATGTAGTGTTATCTATTTGTCAAAGTCTCCCTTCTACTGAAATATGTTATTTATACAAATCATTCAGGGAAAGCCTATTTTAAATCTGGTAGGTAAAAATAAAAAAAGCACCTAAGCTGTTAGTTTAAACGCCATAATAAATCACAAGAATCACAACCCTAAACTAAATGGATTCATCGTAAATGTGGCCCAAATTCGTTGATAAAATTAACTGATATCGAGTCCCATCCACTTGATATAGATTAATTGACTTTTGTATTTATAAAATAGGTATCGACGTACTTTTGTCTAATAAAAATTTCATCAAAGCATAATTGTTTCGGCTTCACTGATGTTAATGACGTAAAATTAATAAAATGCATTTAATGAATATTTAGTTTTGCGCAACTAAGTAGGTATGTACCTATCATATTATAGTCGTTATTTATTTTAATATTCAACTTCTAAAATATTATGAAGTATCCCTAGAAAATCTTGTGTAGGTACAACTAACTCAAAGAAAGTCCTGTAAAGATTTGTTCAGACTTTACCTTCATCAAACAGAATTGCAAACAAGTTATCCTAATAAGTATGTAATAAGTATTAAAACATCCATAGCTCGTCATGCGTCTTTATCTCGTTTCCCTATACTTACTCGTAATTTTTGTTGACAGTTGATCACGATATCCAGCGTTTGTTTGGGTCTGACGTTGATTGTTTACATCTCGCTGCCAGAATTGAGGAACTTGCACGGTAAAACGCTGATATGCCACGTCTCTACAATGCTTGTAGCGTTTTCGTGTCTGGCGCGCGTACAGTACAGCGAAGTTCGTAGCAACAGCTTGTGTACTGCTCTTGGTAAGTTCAAGAAAAAGTTATAAGGGGTGTTTGTAGTATATTATAGCTGTCTGTTTTGTCCACACAATCTGTTTCGACCTTTGAATTAGGCTCTACCTACGCGATGAATACTTGGTAACTCTACCTACGCTATAGTGGTGACTAATTCTCAGCAGTGGTTTTATTTATGAACGGTAAAGTTCTACTCAGTTGGTATCCAGCAAATAGCCCTACTGTAAACACAATGAATGATTAAAGGATATAAAATCATGATCGTTATATCAGTTATCGTTACATTATTCCTTAAACATTTTACGACCACTCAACTGACTGAACAGATTCGGATTGCATAAATTTTCAGCATTTAATTACTTTAACATTAACATTTTAATTCATAAGGAACATTTGCTCAATACCACCCAATAAGATTACGTTAATACGTTATAGTTCCAAGATACTACCTACCTATTGTTGGTTATCCTGCCGACACCATCGCATCCCCTGCGTCAAATATTTGCCATGTCAATAAAATAGGTCTATCAATTAGTGGATAAGGCTTTATGGGAAATGAATTACCTTTTATAGAAGAAATAAAGATATACAAAAGATGAAATAGGAGGCGTAGTAATAGTTATTAACTAATTTCGAAGCTTGTGTTGTTGGGCGGGATACCAAGAATAAAGGGTATATCGAAGGGGTATGATAGGTAATACCCAAAAATGTACCTATATATTTTTGGGTATTACCTATCATACTGTTTTCCATCAAGGAACAAAGACGATCTATATTATCTATACTTATTATTAAAAAAACTCCCCCCGTCCCTTGCATCTGTTTTTCTTCAAATCTATTGAACGGATTTTCATTTCGCTAATGGACGTAGTGATTAATTAGGAAGGTTTAGGTACCCGTGCGAAGTCTGTGTGGATTGCTAGTTTCTAATAAACAAATCAACAAGTTATGGTGAGCTATGTCGCACCAGCTTTATTTACTCATGTGGTACCTACTAGTACGATTTTACGTAATTTATTAAACTTATTCTAGCTCTATATCCTTAGAACAATAGTACGTTTACATGAAGCAAAGCTCTATATCAATTAACGCTTATTATTTGGGCAGGGTACGGCATCTACTTCGGCTTCACGGCTGCGTTCGCTTGGTTAAACGTCATGTGCGTCGACATATGGTCCACATTTGGGTGAGTAACACAAACATTCGAGACGGTTGCGGAGTGCAGCAAGTGTGTGAATCGCATCTACCTTTGTCTTTTTTAAAGCTCGCGGATCTGGCATAAAATCATGCTATTTGCACGATAAATGTTATATCTTTATTTAGTTATTAGCTGCGCCCCGCGGTTTCACCCGCGTAAGTCGCGATCCCGTGCTAATATCGGGTAAAAATTAGCCTATTTGTTAATCCAGGTTTCCAGCTATATAGATACCGAGTTTCATCACGATCGGTCCAGTAGTTTTTGCGTGAAGGAGTAACAAACATACACACACACACAAACTTTAACATTTATAATATTAGTAGGAAGTAGGATTCTATTATTCGATAACTACCACATGGCAATACCGAGATAAAAAGTAGCCTATACCTACCAAGTTTCATCTAAATCGGTCTAGTAGTTCAAGAGCATATTTGAGCAAAAAAAAACTCTTTTTTAATATTGGTATTAAAAAAGGTGTATATATTTGTCGTCAGGTATAAGACACCCGAAATTTTATTATACAACACAATTCCTTGAAACGTTCATCATCTACGGGTTATTCGCTTTAGACCTTGTCCGGTGAATTTAAGAAAATGTTTATGCAAATGTGTGCAAAACAATTTCCTTCATTTTATTAGGAAATTACTTGTAACTCTCTGAACATTTTTGTCTATTATTTCGGTCCATATTTCTCTGAAAAAACCATGATTGTATCGTAACGTAACGTGTTAAAAATTAACGCAATGACGTGTATCGATTTAGTAAACCCATCATCAGCCTACATTCGCAAAATTCCGCTGGTTTTTCTTAGCGTCCAGAAGCTGGGAACTTTAGAAATATGGTGGCATGACTATGACTAATACCTGAAATTCAGTTCAACTACAACCGTTCCGTTCTTATATCTTCTTCTTCTATACATATAAAATTCTTTGTCCTGAATGACTGACTGACTGACTGACTGACGGATCAACGCACAGCCTAAACCGCTGATCGTAGAGACTTGAAACTTGGAGGGTGAGTTCTTTGTGTGATGTAGGCATCCGATAAGAAAGGATTTTCCGAAATTTAACTCCTAAGCGGGGATATTAACTCCTATGCATGTTTGTATGGGACAACGTCTCCTTGGTCCGTTTTCGACTTTTACGCGTACGAAGTCGCGGGCAAAAGCTGGTTTTGTTATAACAGAATAACAATAACGACTCGTTGATCTGTCTTATCATCGCCTGCCGTACGATAACAAATCTAGGCATGGTAGGTAAACGTTTAAAGTGCCGTGTCGTTTGAGTCTGTACAAATATTTACTCACTGAGTATCGAAATGTTTACATATTAGTTCTTTCGTATTTGCATATATCAAGAAAGACCGAAGGTGTTTATTGGTTTTAAAGTTAAAGTCAAAATATGATTTGCATATGGTTTATAAGTTTCAAAAACAAAGGCTTGTATTTAAACCCTTAGAATAGTACCTGTTATGCTATAAATTCTAAATGCCTACGAAAACAGCAATACTCACCGAATTGTATTCCCAAAATATCAACTAACTGTAACTTTTTTAATTTAATGTATTTCCAAAACGGATAAGTTCGATTCCAAATCGGATAATTTTACACCTACTTTAAAGTAATTTAGTCGTATTGTAGTCGTATCAAACTGCTCCGGCCTCCGGGTTTCTAAATTTGGGCTGAAACCCAGGTCCTAATCATCGAGAACTATAAAACTTATAGCTTTTGATTTTAAGAGGAAAGGGTACCGGGCGCGTCGCTCTCTCCATACAAACGTAGTCGACTGTTTCCTCCCTGGATAATGACATTGTAGAAAATATTTTTGTTGCATAAAACTTATAACTTATAAAGGCAGATTATAGGTTTTATGCAACAAAAATATTTGTACCAGTGTTATTATCCAGGGAGGAAACAGTCGACTACGTTGGTATGGAGAGTGCACCCTTTCTTCTTAAAGTTTATCTATTTAGGTTCGCTTATGTACTTACAAGAAATATTTTTTTGAGTTCTAACACGATTAACCAACTGTCAAGATGTTAAATACAACCACCTATGATTAAATAATAACCTTGTAAGTATTGAAATATAATTTAAAATTTAAATTAGGTACCCGTAAATTGTATTTAGCTAATTATGTTTAAGCACAATCTCAAGCAAGCCGCCCTTAGTAAAACCATCATTCGCAGCAAGTTTATCCGTTGTGATGTTTATTTTAATCTAAGTTGGTTCCAAGTTTATTCGTTTTGGTGCGGCCTTATCTATATGGAGCTTAGAGTTGGCGTTTTATAATTGTTTTTTTGGTTACTTTTAATTTGTATCTTCATGCCCAGGCATGAGAATTTCATAGGTAGATACGAAAAATTTGCTGCTGTTTTTTTTCTGCGGTCAGGACACAAACGTCACACTAGATCGACACTTGACAGAGCGATTTACAACTAATGGAGGCCAGCTAGGTTATGCTCGATGGTTATAACCTTACATGCATAACCGACAGGCAAACCCTAGCGTGTATGAGACAAAATTCAATGAAAATTGGTATTTTATGCCGCTCGGTTATGATTGCGCGCGAGCATAACCGAGCTTTTGTGAGGGATTTAATAGGAAAGTGTACCGGGGTCTCTCCCCATATAAACATAGTCTTAACTTACTGAACGTCGGGGCTTTGTCATATCAGTAATGGCAGTTATAGGTTTTATAGCACAGAAATATTTGTACTAGAGTCATTATCCAGGGAGGAAACAGTCGACTACGTTTGTATGGAGAGAGCGCCGGTACTTTTTCCTCTTAATGAGTTAAAAATGCACACTACGAAAGTTTGTTACTACTGTTCCGGTAATATTATATTCGTAGGGATTTGTTTTTTCTTAAATTATTTATTATCTTTGAATTAGGTTACGAGCCCAATGTTGGTGCTTGCGGTTTATTAAAATTTTGTTTAAAGGAATGAAAAAACAAACTAGAAACCGCAGAAATAAACTACTTACCTATGTCAATGCCAGTCATTATACAAAAAATAAATGATAGAACCAAAAGAACAATGACTCAAGTAAAAAACGTCATAAAAAACCTCAGCTAAAGTACCTACCTGTTAGCCTGTATAATGGAGTGAGCTTATAAGTCATAACTTTGCATAATTGTTTAATTTACCTTTTACCAAAATGCCATACGCCGTGTAGGGCCACGCAAATTAAATTCCTACTAAGTATAGCATTCATAAAAGTTAGTTACATTATCCCTAATTGCTTTTATTGTCTAGTTAACGCTGTTGGTTGTTGTGGTGTGACGTAATCTGCGAATATGTCTATCTATCTATCTGATCCATAAATAATGTTTCATTTTATTACTCCTGTAACTTATGCGTAACCATCGTTAAAGTGTTATTTTCAGAACTATTTTTTTTGTCATTTGCTAATGTATATTTCTTTGAAAACTGTTTGAAACATCTTAATCTATGGGAACTGTCAAGGGTTACGAAGCCAAGGAATATATGAGCTTATTTAGATTTCTACGATGATTCATTTAACCTAATTAAACATACGTATTAGTAATATAGTTTTAGCACGGATTTTAGACAATGTATTTCCATCTTTTAACAAACTTAATTCAATAAACCACCTACATACTTTTTTGAACATAGTACAAGTATAATACCAGATTACTTATGAAATTGGCTAAAGGCACATGAGTAGAGAAGGAATAGGTAGGTACATATTGCAATTTGAATACATTTCTTATATTGGGTGTAGGGTTTTTTTTTTACTTCAAGGACGTTGTGGGTCGTTTATTCCTATTGAGTAATAATAAAAACACTTTGACACAAAAATACGTCTTTTTAGGGTTCCGTGCCTCAAAACGTAAAAAAAGGAACCCTTAAAAGATCACTTTCTTGTCTGTCTGTCTGTCTGTCCGTGTGTCACCACCGATTATGGAATGGATGGACCTAGCAAGTTGATTTGTACATTCAAAGCATGACAATATTGATTTAACTCTACCATTTAGTAGATTACTGAAATTAATAAAATCTAAAATTATTAACATTAATTTCCGCTAATGGCGTGCCTAATTAACGACGTCAGAAAATTGTAATGAAAAGGTCGAACAGAAAACAATTAGGCAGTTAACGAAAATGGACAAAATAGAGAATTCACTTACGACGAGTGACTGGCACAAAGGCGGGGCTCTAATTAAACACGTCATCGACTCTAGGTATAGGAATAAAATGTAATATCGAATAGTTATAGTTACCACAAAAAACAGACGGTCTATTTATAGCTTTCTAATATTTGGAGATTGGATAATCTAAATATGCATACTATGATTTTAACGGTTGCGCCTAAGTGTTTTACGTCAATAATTCAGCGTTTATCTTATTAATATTATTTTCATCTGGAATTTTGGATATTTGTGTCAGTAAAATAATTGTTTTTGGATTGCAACAAAGCAATTCATGCGAATATAAAGTGATTTTCTTAATAGCTGTTGTGTTATGTTAAACTATTGGCGTATTTTATTTTACTTCAAGTAATAGATACTATGTATATAGTATGTGCTAGATTGATTCTAATGTCATCGATTCCTTATATATAATTCAACTAGCTTTTGCCCGCGACTTCGTCCGCGTAAAAGTCGAAAATGGACCAAGGAATCGCGTTGTCTGATACAAACTTTGCCCACCTTTTTCATCGCCCTTAGGAGTAAAATTTCAGAAAATCGTTTCGTGTCGGATGCCTACGTCATACAAAAAACACACCTAGCAAGTTTCAGGTCTCTACGATCAGCGGTTTAGGCTGCGCGTTGATCCGTCAGTCAGTCATTCAGGACAAATAATTTTATATGTATAGAAGAAGATAGATATATAAAATTTGAACCAACTTAACTGACTCAACTAACGCAAGAGGTAGAGTCGCATAATTGTTATTTCATAATTTTTTGTGGTGATTTTACTATATTTACCTACTAATTATCGTTTCTCAGGCACCAGAATATTAACATACTGGAATTATGACTAATTTTTTTGTGTACCTTTCAACACTCCTCTTCAGTACCACCTCTAGGGTATTACACAATTAGTATAGTAAGCATTAAACTAACACTCAGCAGGTTATCTTTGTGCAACACTTCACTTGTAAATCATTCACGAGTACTTTTGTCAACGATTACTTAATGGATGTTATTTGAAAATTATCTTTGTTAATCTGGTATTTATTAATTTCGAGCTTTATCCTAATCGTAGCTGGTTAATCTTCGTGACGAGAAACTTGTTAACATGATTAAGGTTTGATGTAAACAAATAACTGGCGATTTTGTGGGCTAATACTAGTGATACATTATTTATTTATTAGCGATGTTATCAACATTAGATTTTCCTGATTTTTCTACAGATTGGTACTGAATGGATGAAAATCATACCTCCTATAAATAAAACGTGGTACCTATAAGTACCTAGTATCTATTATATAATAAATATTGCAGGACATTCCACACATCGCCATCTAGCCCCAAGCTAAGTAACTAGACATGTGTTATGGGTGCTAGACAACGGATATACTACTTATATACTTTTCTTTTGTAAATATATACTTATAATACATAGAAACAACCAGACCACAGACAAATATATAAGCATAAATACTTGTCTGAGGTGGGAATCGAACCCGCAACCCTGTGTTTGGCAGTCCGGCATGGTGACAATTGTGCCAACTGGGTCGATGGGGCAATTGATTTTAAGTACGTCTGTCCACGAACTTTTCATATTTTTGGGCATTTTTTTTATTAAAGGGACTTTGATTAGAGGTACTATTAGAGACGTTAACTATTATCTATTTGTATCATAATCAAAATTAATATCAGAATATGAACATGAAAGTAATAAACCGGCTAAGTGCGAGTCAAACTCGCGCACGTAGGGTTCCGTACATTATATTCTGTTTTTAATATTTTTTGTTATAGTGGCAACAGATATATATATCTTCGGTGAAAATTTCCAACTGTCTAGCTGTCGCGGTTCATGTGGTACATACACCCTGGTGACAGACAGACGGATGAACAGTGGAGTCTTGTTAATTGGGCCCCGTTTTTATCCTTTGTTTACCGTAGTACTCTAATAAAAATCAATGGATGTAAAATTTGAAACTTTTTTGTTAAAAATCTTTCAGATCAATGCGCACAGTCCAGCCAATGAAAAAAGCAAATGCAGAGTGGAGACGCTTCCTTTGGTATTCGCTCTACGCATGGAGCGTTGCCATAGTCCTCACAGTGACCATGTTTTTGCTGGATCGATTTCCTGTAGCTGATTTTCTTGATGCCGACATCGGAAATGGGATGTGCTGGTTTGGTACTGGTAAGTTTCTTAAAAAATGGTTGCCTTTAAAGTCGGTTTACGGATGATAAATTTACGTGATAACATCATAAGAAAACGATGAAAAATTAATATTTTTTTGTTATTCCTTTATATTTTTTCCTTTATATAAGTCTTCTATTCACTCGTCATTCGTCACCATAGCACGAGCCTAGATGAGCGATATTATTATTAAATACTCTGTTTCCTAACGGGAACGAACCCATGATCTCTACTCATGTGCCCATGATGCATGACGTCACACAATAATTTGTCTGACAATTTTTGGGAATGCAGGTTCCATCAATTTATTAGACGTTATGACGTCAAAATAGTCTGCGTATACTTAGCCTTCAGTATCCACATATTATTCACAATGTGCCAAAATAATCTTGTTATTAACAGCTACGGTTATTTATTGTATAATATTTTCTATAATAAGAAAGATGGCATTTAAATCTGCGACTGTCACCCACGAATTCCTAGAATCTAAGATCTAGCTATAATACTAGATCTAGCAAGAAAATACATGGTTACACAATAAATGACATGTTTATAAACATCATTATTTCTAGTTCAAAACTCGAAAACCGATTGGCCACACTACATCTTCTTCGTGATACCAATGGGTCTAATCACGTGCACCAACTTCGTGTTGTTCATGCTGACAGCGCGCCACTGCGCCCGTGTCAAGTCCGAGGTTCATAGGCTGCAAGCTGGTTCTGTGGGCGATAGAGCTAAGAAAAGATTTCGTATTGATCGAGCTAAGTAAGTATCTATTGAGCTAAGTAAAAGTCCCATACGTGAACCCTTGGGTTAAAGGATCAATCTCCTGGGGGGAAGCTTCAGCCGCGGCTTGTTACCACCCACCGGCCTAACGCCTTTATCCACAAACATAACGAAGTTGCGTTTGAATAAGTGAACGCACTGCGCTAAATGTGGCCCTATGATTGGTCAATTTTGTGCTGCTCTCTTCACTCTAGCGAATCAGTGTCTAAATTGCGGCTCTATGTATTCGCATGCACTATGCAATCTCATAGGGTTGATTGTGAATAGAAGTGGACTTGTCCGTGTTCCGATGTAGGCCGGAACGGCCACAAAAGGAGGATGGCTCAGAAAAGTTTTTGTTTCACTGCCGTCTTCCTACCTTTACTCGCGTCCTTCAAAGACCCAATTTATTTGGGGGTCTTTGAACCACAAGCACGCTTTCCTAGAAGATACCTATACGGTATCTTCTAGGAAAGCGTGCTACATCTTAGACTGTATCGTCACTTATAATACATACAAAATGCTTTGTCCTGAATGACTGACTGACGGATCAACGCACAGCCTTAATCGCTGATCGCAGAGACCTAAAACTTGGAGGGCGTGTTCTTTGTATGACGTAAGCTACCGTTAAGAAAGGATTTTCCAAAATTCTACTCCTAAGGGGGTTGAAAAGGGGGGCAAAGTTTGTATGGGACAACGTGATTCCTTGGTCAATTTTTGACTTCGACGCGGACGAAGAAGTGGGCAAAAGCAAGTTTATTATAAAAAAAAGTTACTCTTGACATAAAGTCTATTAAGCCCATTGCAATGAAATTAGGTACCTTTATTTTCAAATTTTCACAACACCGGGACCTATGCGGGTTAAACTGCGGGATACAGCTAACTAATTTAGGAACATTGCCAATCAGAAAATTGAGAGGAAGTAATATTATGATGACGGTTTGGTACCTAAGAATAAAGTCATAAAAATTGAAAACTATTCAGTTTTTATTTGTTTTTCTTTTATTGATACTGTACACAAAAATATTATAAGTAAACATTGATGATTAGAATATTTTTCGCAGATGAAAATTAAAATAACAAAAACATTCTAAAAATCGATCGATTGTTTTTATCAAATTATTTCGGGTGCACTGCACACTCACAATTCATTCTGCGTATCCAGCGATGTATAATTTTGATAAACTAACTAAAGCGATAATTATGCAAAGATATAATGCAATAAGATTGAATGTAATTGTATTTGTACTTAATCCCAATTTGATAATTTCCACAAAAATGAAAGACATTTTTGCTGTCGTTGTTCGTGTTCGTGTGGTATTTGTATTTGACCTATTATTTACTAAGCCTTGCAATGTCTAAGTACTTAGACATTGCAAGGCTTAGTAAATCTAAAAATCGATCGATTTGTGTTTTTATCAAATTATTTCGGGTGCACTGCACACTCACAATTTATTCTGTGTATCCAGCGATATATAATTTGACCTATCATTTACTAAGCCTTGCAATGTCTAAGTACTTAGATTATTTGAATAATATCTATGAGAAACTACTAATTATTTGTTACCAGCAGTTAACGCACATGTTATATTGTTATGTTAACACAAACGCTCTAAATTTATACGTTCATGCATGAGATCACGTAATATCCATGAGTCAGTATAAATATTAATATTAGAAACTATCAGTAACTTATTATAAAATTGGTGAGATAAACCTACTAGGTAATTTATTGTTAATTCTTTAACGAATTTCGCAAATATAGCCAAAATAGTTAACCGTGTCCGTACGAGAAGGCCTTCAAGATTGTTAATTTATTAGTTATATGATGAGGTGTGAAATTTAACGTAGCACCGTGTTCATAATTTGGTAAATTAATGTTCGGATCATTGGGTATACCCACCTGTCGAGCTGCAAATATTTCTAGATACTGCTAAATTGTATTGTCCATAATACGGGTGACACATTTTTATGAGCTTATTATCGTCACCTGTCCTGACATTCGGCAGAAATTATTGACATTATCGTAAATTAGATAGGTATAGTTATTTACTTACAACGTCCTTGGATATAGTACTTTGGCATAGAACTGGGATATAATTCCTTATAATGCGTTGAAGCCTTGAGTGATTTATATAACGGAACTACTATTATTTTAACTAATTATGATGCAAATAAGTCAGATAAAGAGAAGGTTCCTTATACTGTTTAATTACTCAAAATTATCACACCCTTTGTATAACCAGAAACACTATTGTTTCTGGTTTCCATTTTAGGATTCGATTTCTGATCCTTTTTACATGACGTAAAAATATTAAAATATCCAACACTTTCGTCATCATCATTTTAAATAATCTAAAAATATGAATCCAATAGCATTTACTACCTACAATCTATTTATGCTGATCATTCCTATGAATATCAAATCAACCGTCAAATCTCTATGGAAATCTTATCATTTTCAGATACGTGTTAACGGGGAAACTTTGGGTGGTTATGGGAGCTGGGTGGGTAGCCGAACTAGTGTCGACTTTAGTATCCCAGCCGGAGTGGCTATGGGCCATAGTCGATCTATTTAATGAACTACAAGGAGTCTTAATATTTCTCATCTTGGTCTTCAAACCGAAGCTGTATTATCTTATCAGAAAGCGGCTAGGTAAGTACAACTATTACTATTTTTCTTTAATAAGCTGTAGGTTAATATATATGCCAGTTTCTTCAGCAGTTTGATCAATCATTACTTTAAGTTTCAGGAAGCTGTGACTTTAGTTTTTTATAAATAGACTAGCTGCGCCCCGCGGTTTCACCCGCGTTTGTCCCGATCCCGTGGGAATATCGGTTATTCGATTTTTTCTCGCCTTTTAAACCTTCCCTAGACCTCCACGAACATTTCAATACTAAGATAAGATAAATCCGTTCAGCCGTTCTCGAGTTTTAGTGAGACTAACGAACAGCAATTCATTTTTATATATATAGATTTCTTTATTCATCTCAGGGTTACTTAAATGCTATAAGTCCCTTGTTCTTATCAATTTTGGTATCTAGTATGTATCTATACTAGATTTTTCAGGGAAATGAAAAATATCTATGAGATAAGACAATAAATATTTGAATTGGTCTATTTAATTAATCATCCGGTTTTTTTTATCGTATTTTTACCTAACATTTTTTGAGCGTAGTTAGTACATAGGTACTTATTTAGTGATCAACAGATATTTATAATACGAATGTATGATTCATGTTTATAGTGAAATCTTGTTTGACTTAATGTTATCTAGACAATCAGGAGTCCATTCAATGATAAACAGCACCAATGAGTTCGTCATTCGTCGTAAAACAAATGACACATGAAATAATCATAACCTATCGTGACCGAAATAAACGAGAATTTGACTCCATTATTTTTAAGTAAATGAAAAATTATGTAAATTCTTATGGTGTGTACTTTTTCAGGTTTTTCAAGGCTACCTGTAGACACAAGTATATACTGAATTATTATTCTTTTTCGTATCTGTATCTAACTAGCCAACACTACTCTAGACGTAGCTGTCGCTGTTTGCTTTATTAATCTTTAATTTACTAAAATTATTTTCTAATTAACTAAGTAATACTTATTAAAAATTTGTCATGGACTAAATGATGTACCGTATTAAGACATAGGTACATAAGTAGCGCTTATAGAAATAACAAATGGTGTGTCAGTAGTGCTATGTAGACTATAGATACCTACTTAGAAATATTACTAATATCTTACCAAGTTCAATGGGTACCTACTTGTCCCTCGTATTCATTTGAATGTCAAATTGGTAGTCAATAAGGAACCCCAGTGTGCCCTAGTTTCGCGCTGTCCGGCGAGGATAGTCGACTGTTTTCTCCCTGGGTAATGACACAAGAGCAAATATTTTTGTTGAATTAAACTTATAACTGCCATGACCATGCTCCTATGTTTTGTTTTTTTTTATTATTCTGTGATAAATAGAAAATGAAAATAACCAAGACATAGGGGCATAGTCATGGCAGTTATAGGTTTTATGGCACAAACATATTTGTGCTAGTGTCATTATCCAGGGAGGAAATAGTCGACTACGTTTAGTTACTTATTAGTTCATATATTTTAATACTTAAAGATAAAAACATTGAAAACATTTATTAATATATCATAAATACAAACTTAAAATAAAACTACATAGGTACAAAGAAAAAAAAATCAAATAGTTACTTATTTATATATATTTATTTATTTTTATATAAACTTATAATATAAATAAAAAAATTCAACTCACACTATAATTATTTACAAGGGTTTTAATCGCGGATTCCATTTTTTATTTCCCTTACCTCGACATTTCGACTATGTTACAATAGTCATGGTCGCGATGAGACTGGAGCAGCGGCGACCGTTCTCATCTCATACTGATAGTTGAGGGTAGTAACCTAGGGTAGGTCGAGTACCGACATTCGATTTTATAAAAAGTTAATGAACCTATTATTGAATGTAGTTATAATTGTCACGTTGGCTTTACAAGTAAACGAGTAGTTAGTTGAACAAAAGTAAAAATTCCATTAAAAAATATTAAATTAGTTGCTAGAACGTTATTTGCCATTAAACCGTGAACTCAATTAATATTATGTTCGTATCACACAAAAAAACCCTTGTTAAGTCAGCACGTTGTGACGAAAATCAACGGAACCCTACACGTGGTGCGACGACATACCTTTGGCCGGTTTGTATGAATGAGATAGCATCAGTTTGACATTCATTCAGGTTTCAAGTATTTATGAATACGAGTGTAAAGTAGTTACAATACGTCTAATATGTTTGCTATGGACGAGATGTTTCATTAATTTGACTAATAAAATTAATATACACAGGGCTGGAGAAACCCGATGCCCAGAAGCCAACGTCTGCGAGGACATCATCCACCTTCCTGTCCAGGACCATCAGTTCAGACGAACGCGCTACATTGAGGATCTCACAAAACAATGCTATTAAACAAGCCTAATTCGTTAATTAGCATGTTTTAATCGGTGTAATCTAAGTGATATGTAATCAATTTACCCCCGATTAGCTACTTTAACTACCTACTTTAATTTATAATTACTTACATACAGACTTAGGCCAATTTTAAAGGAGTTTCATTTATTATTCTTACATTGCATTCGCCTTGGCACATTATTTTGTATGGAATATAATTTTAAAATTGGCCTAAGTATATGCATAATTTAAAAGTTAATGCTTACACAGATTACGTAATGTTAAACATTATTATACGACATATCTAGTCATAGTTTAAGATGTATGATTTTTCGTAAATGTACCTACACTTATATTAATACCTAGTTATAGAATATTTCTAAATTTGCTATGAGTAGGTTCTAAGGAAAACTTTGGTAAAATTTCATGGAACAAAAATAGAAAGTCTAAGATATTTTTTGCATATAAAAAAGGCTTCGTCGAGACGTTACTTTTTGATTTTGATCGCGTGCACTATCCAATGCGACGCACATAGACGTGCACTCGGAACGCATCCTGTTCGACGAAGCCTTTTAATGTCTAATGCCCGCCGCTGATAAATAATATTGTTAATTATTTCATGGTCAATTGTTGTTAAGTGTTATTGTGTACCTCTACAGTTTGCAGATGAGTTCTTTTTCGACATATATACTTATATTATGAAGCTGAAGAGTTTGTTTGTTTGAACGCGCTAATCTCAGGAACTACTGGTTCGAATAGAAAAAATATTTTTGTGTTGGATACTCCTTTTGTCGAGAAAGATAAAAGGCTATTTTATATTTCGGTATTCCATCGGATGCTACGCGGGTGAAACCGCGGAGCGCTTCTAGTTTTAATATAATTAAGAGAAGGGAACTTTTTGTCGTTTCTAAGTATATGCAAACGTAAATACGATCATCTTATCTATCCCTATATAATCTATAGGGATAGTATTTAGACTATAGTTCACGAGTAAATCTGTGTCTAAATCTGAGGTTTAAAACCACACCTCGGATGATTCTTAAACCTCGTTTTAGAATAAGGGGGTTAGAGATTGCTATACGGTAACGGGGGCGACTTGTATAATATTGTGCTTAATTCAAGCTAAATGCATTTAACGGGTAATCTAAAATTAAATTATATTTTAATAAACAAAAGGTTGATATTATTTAATCAGGTTGACGCTTTGCCGGTTGGTTTATTATGTTTAAGGTTTAAACCTTTTTATTTTTTGTTGTGCAAAT
This sequence comes from Idaea straminata, assembly GCA_951213275.1. Taxonomy (NCBI): domain Eukaryota; kingdom Metazoa; phylum Arthropoda; class Insecta; order Lepidoptera; family Geometridae; genus Idaea; species Idaea straminata. Next base: position 7,243,891 of record OX577846.1, on the reverse strand, counting down.
CCACCCTAGAATCATCCACTATCTTAAAACCTGCCCCCTTAGACAAGATGGCTTTCTATTAGCGATATCGCCAATCGACAGACTTTATTATTTTATTTTTTTTGTATGAAATTGACCAAGCCAACGAAAAGCGACATCGCTTATAGAAAGCCATCTTGTCCAAGGGGGCTGTTCTGATCGTGAAACTAAGCACTTACCTATTCAATTTTATTTAACCGACTTCATAATAAAAAGGAGGTTCGACTGTATTATATTTTCACTTGCATTTACTTACTAATTTGATTCTTGTATATAAGACTAGATTTATGTATAGGTCGGCCAACGAATGATGCCCCCCAGCGGAAACTGGTGGGAATGAATTACTACAGCCTAATCGCCATACTTTACCCTCGTTTATTATTTTGCCCAACCTGAAAAACATTACCTTAAATTAGAAAATTGGGCAATGTATTGCACCGTAACTAAAATCATATTGAATTTTAATGTATTAGGTTATCCAATTTTTCAATTTAGACTTAGGTAATGTTAGGTGTGTGTGGGTTTTATGTGCGTGACAGTACCTACTTAGACGACTACAGACGTGCGGGAGCGGGACAGAGCGTGGCTAGAGACGTATGTGCGGAACAGAGAGCAATGATGTGGGCAACTGACCCTTCACTCCTGTCTCCCCGCTAAACGGACCTAAAAATTGAGTTCTGCGCATACCCCTCCCACTTTCCACCAGAGGCCATGATTCGCTATTTGACCTATACTTATTTATCTGATAAATGTGTAACATTTAATCTAAAAAAAATTGTTAAATAAACAGTTTTTCATTCCGCATTATGGTTTTTCAGTTTTTATGATTTTTCGAGTATACTATGTGTTTCAGCGAAGAGGTTTTAATACGAAAGGGGGTTGTTTTAGACGTCTAGGGAAACAGCTTCTGTTCTACGACTCGACCTTTTTCTTCGGTAATTCTGAGGTAATTTGTACTTGAAAATCAGCTGTTTTATACAAAAACTTCGAACGAAATGTTCGAATTTCCAAAAGCCGTAGTACAAAAGTTTTTCGCCTAGACGTCTAGAACAACCTACCTTCGTATTAAAACCCCTTCGTTAAAACAAATTGTAAATACCTAAGTAGTAGACACTTTGATATTTATAACTACGAGATTTTCAGTTAAAGTTATGAAAATTAAATAGGTGTTAGGTACTTAAATAAAATAACTATTCTCTTCTAAGTTTTATTGCTTCTTTAAAATATTTCTTTCTTCATGTGTTATTTTCTATCTACATAATTATGAATTTATTTTAACAAATTATAACATTAGGTACCTAATTCTTATTCTAAGTATTTAAATCACAAAAATCTATAAAACTTAAAGAGAAAGCACCTACTATAAGTATTAAGGTGAATACATACAGTGGGTAGATCGTAAAGCAAAATATATTTAACAAAAGCTTTTATTTACATAATATGTCTGGTAGGTAAAAGAAATCACAAAAGTGTATATATAGAAATATATATACAAAACAATATACAAAAGTGTATATATAGAAATATATACACTTTTATGTTTTTTTTGTTTGTAACGACTGGGCTCCTATACTACTGGACCGATTTTAGTGCAACTTGGTATTAAGAAAGGTTACTGGACCGATTTTAGTGCAACTTGGTATTAAGAAAGAATAATCTGGAAATAATGGAACTAATGTTGAAAATACATTAAATCCTTGAGAGTTATATAAGTTTTTTTTTCATATTCCCATACGGGAACGGGACTAACGTGATAATTTTAAGAATAAATTATACATATATTCAAGGCATTAAGAAACTAAAATAGGTAGTAAAAACCACGATCGATGGGATAAATATTTACCATCAGCAGACATACTTAGTTCTTAAAATGAGCAACAATAAAAGTACCTACCTCAAGTTAGTTAAGTACTTAAAATAGTTTGTACCAAATCACAATATTTTGATACTTAAATCTTAAATTAAATATTTATAAGTATTCAATAAATAAAATACTGATCGTTTAACTAAGTTGTATAAATTTATAACTATTTCCATATAATCTTTATAAAAATTGTTGGTTCTACACTGGTAAATAAGTACTTTAATTAATTAATGTGTCTATGTACAAAATAGAATATTGTAACAAACCATAGTTTAAAAAAAATCAATTTAAAAAAAAACCCAAGTGTCCCTATTTAAGGTATCTAGGTACTCGTAGTTACTACGGGTATAAAAATATGTTGCGTACCTACTATACCGGTATTGTTTAAGTAAATCTAATTTATTGGAATGACACAGATAATTTGAACTAAGATGGTAAAATAATTTGTTAATTAGTCTAAGTTATAGTTAATGTGTCCTGTTCTATTGCCGGTGGTTAGGCTGTACTGTTATGGGGTTGGGCGTGCTGTAGGCGGTGGGAGGCTGCGCAGGCGCCTCGAGCGAGTCTGGTGGCGATCGGGCCTCGCCCTCCGCGTCGCGTTCTGCAAGCTCTTCTTCGTCGATGATCGATATGTCGCGGATGGACGGCCTGTGTGATCTTCGCCAACCTGTTGAAACGACAATAAATTGAAAGCTATTCAGGATAATATACCCACAAATATAAAAAAACAAGGCGAAAATCTGCGACAATGCGTCATTTATTTAATAGGAAAAATATTGTACTGGGCTACTATGTTCTACTGAAGATGAAAAGATGAAGAAAAAGTTTACGGCAAATATTACGGCCCATAGACAGTAAAACCGAAAACATTAGACACATAGTATATAAATATTGCAGGATATTTTTACATAGATTTATCCCCCAAAACTAAGCAACTGGGCTTGTAATATTGTGGCCACACAACGGATAGAATATTTATATACTTTTTCTTTTGTAAATACATAAAATACAAGCAAAAACACCCAGCCAAGAAACAAATACATATCATGTGCGTCGGTATACCAATTAGCTGAACCCCACGTGACCAAGAGCTCACTCCCACATCTGTGAGGTTGTAAAGTAATGTTACCTGATTCTGTTTTTTTAAACAATATACTGAGTATACGATATAATATTTAAAATAAAACAAATACAGCATTTTTACAGATGTGCGAGTGAGTTCTGTCACGTGGGGTTCAGCTAATTGGTAATCCGACTGTACATAAATCTTTGTTTGAGGCTGGAATCAAACATGGGCGTGCACAACGCGCTGTACGGTGTGGTGCACACTTTTTCTTCGTCATGTCATCTCTTCCGGAACATGGTAACTCAATGGTATACCTAGACTTTGATAAGATAAACAACGCACTGCTAACTGAGAATTCACGCAAACATACCTATTTAACCGATATAAAAGGTTAAAGTGTATCTTGTTATGACATTGATTTAAATTACGTACGCACACATAAAATTTGTATTTAGGCGACAGTAACGAAAATGTGGACGGCACGAGCGGTTCTATATTCAGTGCTTCTAGTGATTATATCTAAAAACTGTGATACTTTGCAACATATATATAACGATGTAGTGGACAATGTGATAATTAATGAAGATTCACTAGTTTACGAATCTGACCATGACGCTAAGCTAGAAACCGCTGACGTACATGTCAGCTTTATCGAAAATCCAAACGATGACCTGAATGAAAGCTATGAAAATAAAGTTGACACAAATCTGAAGAGCAATGATATTCTAGACTCAGTAGATGATGGAGATGTCAGTGATGAAGAAATCAAACGACGTGTGGCTCGGCAAGCTTATTCAGGTCAATCACATCTCTACCCCAACTTACAGTACCAACAGTACCCAAATTACCCAACATATAACCATACTACAAATCCGTATTACCAACCCCAACCTGGGCAGTTCAATAGTTCCTATTCTGCATATCCTCAAGGCTACGGAAGTAACTCTGCCCACAATTATAATTCTAGTACTGGATTTTATCCAAGTTCCCCTTATAATCCCTATAACAACTATCCCAATAATAGCAGTCACCCTGTTTTGTATGACAACTCAGTACATGTTCCTGGTTATAATCCTTCAGGCTCGACCTCCCGGCCACATAACGTGACCAATTTTAACATTCCAAGTGGCAGACCACCTTACAACACATCAACGAATTCTTATCCCTACAATTCTTATTCTCATAATAACACCTCGCATAATTTACAATATAACACTACACCACGGCCTTGGTTTGGTCAAAATGTACCAAGTTCAAACAGTTCAACTTGGCGACCACCGTACCAAACACCAAATAACCAGTTTCCTAATCCGTACAATACACCGTATCCTTACGGCGGAAAACCTGGTCAAAACAATACAAATCTCAGTCAATGGTCTCAGAATACAACATATTCAAATAATCCTAGTGACAGGAATCAATATAGACCACCAAACGATCACTATCCTCAAAATTATAATCGCACACCAAGTCCTTATGGAAATGGAAACCAAAGCCCATACGGAAATCCATCAAACGGGTATAGCAATAACAAATATAACCAAAGTGGTTATTTTGGAGGTGGAAATCAAGGACCATACGGAAATCCATCAAACGGATATAGCAATAACCAATATAACCAAAGTGGTTATTCTGGAGGTGGAAACCAAAGCCCATACGGAAATCCATCAAACGGATATAGCAATAACCAATATAACCAAAGTGGTTATTCTGGAGGTGAAAACCAAGGACCATACGGAAATCCATCAAACGGATATAGCAATAACCAATATAACCAAAGCGGTTATTCTGGAGGTGGAAACCAAGGACCATACGGAAATCCATCAAACGGATATAGCAATAACCAATATAACCACAGTGGTTATTATGGCGGTGGAAACCAAGGATCATACGGAAATCCATCAAACGGATATAAAAATAACCAATATAACCAAAGTGGTTATTCCGGAGGTGGAAACCAAGGACCATACGGAAATCCATCAAATGGCTACAACAATAACCAATATAACAATCCTAGTTATCCCCAAAGACCTGACACATTCAACTTAGCTAATGGATATAATCCTAGTATCCCTGACAGGCCTCCGTACGGACACAATAATAACCCATCTAATTATCATGACCCTACCAAAGTGTCACCAGAGTATTTTAATTCTTACAAGTAAAATAATGTTTATATCGTTTTAATAAAACGCACTGCAGAAATAAGTAGTTTTATTAATTTTAGGTGAGAGTCAATTAAAGATCCCCAGCCCTTTCATCCCTATCCCTAGCCTAACCTATATTCTGTCAATTTCGGTGTTAATTATAAAATTGGGACAGGAAAAAAAGCATGGTTATCAAATTTGACGACCCAGTTGGCACAATGGCCACCATGCCGGACAGCTAACACAGATTTGCGGGTTCGATTCCCGCCTCAGACAAGTATTTATGCTTAGATATTTGTCTGTGGTCTGGTTGTTTCTACGTATTATAAGTATATTTTTACAAAAAGTACATAACTAGTATTTCCATTATCTAGCACCCATAACACAAGTCTAGTTACTTAGCTTGGGGCTAGATGGCGATGTATGTCCTGCAATATTAATTTCTTTATATACCTAAGTTGACTTACCTTCTAATACAGGAGGTTTACTAGTCTTGGAGAGCAGTCTAGGGCCAGTGATGGTGATGACAATGGCCCCAAGGGGTGCGGTGAGGGCGATAGACAGGATACAGATTGTGATGACGGTTTCCGCGTACTCAACGAGCTTGGGGTCAGGGCCATCGACACCAGCTAACTTATTAATTTCATCCAGAGCTACCGGCGCTAACGCAGCCTGAAAAGGAAAATTTAAATCCGTTTCAATTAGTCCGTTTATTTGGTCAGATTGGAAGTTAAAAGGACGATTTCTTAAATATAAATTTTGGTGAGTAAAAAAAAAATTAAGACATTTACATGGCGCGTACTTTTCCATATAAACATAAAAAGTTCTTTTCTCCCTTAATAATTGTTAGATTTCGGTGTAATGAATTCATTATAAACTAGGCTAATTATTTAAAAGTTTTAAGTTACAATTATACTTTATTAAATAATACAACACGTAAAACTAGAATACAAACTATTGAAGCGATATCATAACAATTAGTTTAAATTAAGGGATAATTGCACGAAAACCGCATAACGAAAATTTTGTCAAAAAATGTCATTGCCATACGATTCTCGTGAAAACAAATTGAAGCCTAGATGATGGGAAGTTTTTACTGTGAAATAGTGATCAATTTCAGTCCAGTAGTTTCGAATATTACCTACCCATTTCATCACCTTCTATATATCTATCTATACATATAAAATTCTTTGTCCGGAATTACTGACTGACTAACTGACGGATCAACGCACGGCCTAAACAGCTGATCGTAGAGACCTAAAACTTTGAGGGTGTGTTCTTTGTATGACGTAGGCATCCGATAAGAAAGGATTTTGAAAAATTTAAACTTACGCGGACGAACTCGCGGGCAAAAGCTAGTAATCTATACTAATATTATAAAGCTGAAGAGTTTGTTTGTTTGTTTGAACGCGCTAATCTCAGGAACTACTGGTTCGAATTTAGAAATTATTTTTGTGTTGGATAGTCCATTTATCGAGGAAGGCTTTAGGCTACTTTTTATCCCGATATTCCCACGGGATCGGGAGTTACGCGGGTGAAACCGCGGAGCACTGCTAGTTTATAATATTCTGACTAAAACATTAGTATTTTTACCTGCACAGTGGCTTTAGCCATCCAAGCTAGACCGACAAAAATCTTTTCCTTCATGTTGAGATTACTTCGTACCGCACTAACGCTGGTGACCATCGCTCGAAGGACCATAGCGCCTAATAATATACTGCCTCCGACTAGTACCATATGTGGTTCCAACTCTTTAATCTGTAAGTTTAATAAAATATACAAATTAGGTTATGTTATTTGTAGGGATTTGGTCAACTTATAGCAACAATATCATTTATGATAGATAGATAGATAAACACTTTATTTGTACAACACACAAACATTGAAAATAACAAAAAGGATGAGAAAGCTTATTAACTACGAAATTGTACAAACAGGTGACCTTGTCGCTTAAAGCGATTTCTTCCAGGCAACCTTAGGATGGAGAAGGTCTGTTTAGCTTAACTGGTAGGTCGTATGGTGTAAGAAACACATATAATAATAAATACCTACGTATAAACTAAATACTTTCACATGGATATCATAACATACACATAATAATATTTAGCAAAACTATTCATAATGAGAATAAATTGACAAATAGGTATGTAATAAAGGTTCTGTTTTTTTTCATAATTAGTCTTTAAAAAGACAGAAATTACTGAAGCCACATAATCTAAAGTCTGACAGTTTTAGGTGTTATGTACATTTTTTTTGAATATTATTATTTATTATTTTATTATATTATTTAAAAATTAGTGTATATCTACTTTGATTTAAAATTCCATTTATGCAAGCAAAGGTAATTCTCCATATCGCCCATTGATGAGTTTTTTGTTTATTACAAAACCAAAAAAAATTCAGATTTACTTACAACAACTTGAGCTCCAGTGACGGCGAACAGCATAGGTTCGAAGAACATCCAGAATATTTCGAATGCGGTCGCTACAGGGTTGTCTTCCAACTCCCAGCCAAGTTCAACCCAGTTCTTGCACGCAACGAATCCGAATGCAATCACAGCCAAAGGACCTGAAAATAGAATAGAATAGAAGAATAGAATAAATATTTATTGGAAAAGCACACAGACATAATAGATACAAAACAAAAAAGAAAGAAATAGGAACTAAGAAAATAAATACAATAAATACGCACAAGAAAAAACACAAAAACAAACTGGGATGCCGTGTGCTGACCCAAATGGACCAGCCTCAGCATAAAAACTGTAGCCAGCAAGATGCTGGACTGCAGCGCTGGTCTTCCGGCTGGCCCAAGCGCAGCGATGCAGAAGGCACCGCTGTAAACCCCTTTACGCCCACCTCCCCCAGCAAAAGAGAGAGAACCAACCTACTCATAAACTATGATATAAATAAATAGATAAGTTATTAAAGTTTAAGTAAGTAAATTTATAGTTACATTATTATCGGGTCTACGTCACGTCAAACTTTTATAGAAGTGATGGTGTTTTGATGTTATCCGTTAGGGTTAGAAGCGTCCTTGGATAATCCAAAATTCGCTGAACCTAGACATATGTAGAACAACAAACATGCTCGCAACTGCGTACTGTTACAGGTCACTGATCACTACGACGATGTACTCAGATCAATCATTATGCACACAATAGACCTATTTGCTTGCAAAACTCAGGTACACCTATTTGCATTGTATGTTGAAATAATATTATTTCATGGACAAAATGGTTCCGTAAACCATAGTCCACCAGTCGTTGGATTTACTAAACACTTTCAGGTGCGCCCTGCGGTTTTACAGTCGTAATTCCCGTAGGAATGTAGGACAATAAGAAGCGTGTTAATACATTCACACAGTAACTTACACCTTTATAATATGAATTAGGATAGATTTGTGTGATTTCACCTTTGTATCTATTCAAAGTACATATATGGCCCTACCTTATATAGTAAATAAACATAACTCCTTGAAATGATTACAAAGAGTCTTGGCTAAATCATAATTGATTGTTCTTATTGAAATTGTTGTTTCAAACATGGCATTGTTCAAGTGAAAGGAAAGTCGTTAGCTAAAAACAATCATCCATGGTATATTAAGTTAACTGTAGCTATGGTTAGGTTCATGTTAGCGCTAATTACCGCGAAGACTATCTTAAAGGTTAAAAAATTGCGCAGTGAGATTATTAAAACAAATTATTTAATTATTTTAATTTTTCGCAAAACCTTTTTAGTGCCATCTATGTATGGGAGACACAGATATAATTAAAAAAACATTTTTTTTTAAATTGTATCATTTAGGATTTAAACCTAGTTACTTAGAAAATAAAACTAGTTTAATGAACTTACCAGCGCCCCCCCATCCGATTTCTTCGGATCCAAGCACCGACACCAGTCCCCCAGTGAGAAGGAGAAGCACACGCAGCGGCACTAGGAACCCATCATTGCGTTCAGGGACGAACTTTACAAGGTAACCGCAGAGTACACCAAATGCTATTCCACCGATCACACTCAGCGGGCCCTGAAACATTTTAAAGGTACTTTTCGTGAAATGTTGGAAAATTCGTAATTTGTATCACCTGATTAAGAAATGACATGAGTTCTTTAAGGTTTAATATCTCGCCGAATAATTACAGATAGTACTTTCAGGATCTACGCATTAAGATAAGTATTTAGACACGAGAGAAAGCGATAAAAAGCTGACCTATTTGTTTTATATATAAAAAGATATTGAAATAGGTACGTACCTGGATTATGTTAGAAGTAAGTGAAGACCCGGAGAACATGATGGAGAAAACGATACCGAAGACTGCGACACTGGCAGCGTCATCGATTCCTGAGACCGCCAGCACCAGCGTTGGGATGCCCTTCGAAACACCAAAACCCTTCGCACGTAGACGGAACAAGCACGGAACTACAACGGCAGGAGAAACAGCAGCCACAACCGAGCCTAAGAGGAAAGCTAGAAAATAATAAAATAATAACGTTCAATATTTAAGCTCGTGGAAAAAGCAGTGCTTGCCTAATTGCATAGTCTACAATATTTAATAATTCATATTAACGTTAACAAACTGTAAGTTTCTATAATGAATGTGTAAGTAATAAATACTTTAATGACAAACTGTAAAAGATTAATGAATGAATTATATGTATAATGTATGAGGTGAAAGTAGTTCTATTTTACAGTCTAATTGTACCTAAATAATAAACTGTAAGCTAGTAGAAATAACCGTAGGCTGTAAGTAAAAGCAGTACTTAATAATTTTAATACCGTTATAAAATTAAACAATTATGTTAGAATATAATTTATTTAAGTACTTTTACATGAAAATGCTTCGTATCCCTTGGACTGCGTTTAGGACCAATCATTCGATCCGCGTAGAACTCAAAATAGATAAAAAGCTCTACAACATATGCCTGAGGAGGATTTTCGAGTTCTTTGGCCTTATCGCCCGTAAATCCGGTGATAACCTTCAAAAACTAATAGCTACCGGGAAAATGGACGGTAAGAGATCGAGAGGGAGGAGTCCAATGCGCTGGACTGGTCAGATCCGCACACCTCTCAACATGAATATCGCCGAAGCAAGGAGGACTTTTACATGAGTGTTACGAGTAATACAAAAGATTTATTTCGACATCTTAGAAGGGAAAAGAAGCATTCTACAAGCACAATATTACTTGGAGCTAAAGGACTTTCATAGAAATGAGGTATTTGCGAGATAGTGCGCAATTAGCAATTTATAAGACTGCGACGAGCATAATTTGAAGGGTACGAAAAATAAACTAGTGTAAAACTTATCTATTTCTTAACACGAACAATTGTTGAAGATGAAGCTAAACCAGACCAAGCGCAGTGCTGGGGCTCGAAGGTTTTAATAAGGACCGATTCTTTTGGCTCTGGATGTAACACTAGATAAATTAATAACATAGTAAATTCCAAGATACTTACCCCAATCCCAAGGCAGATCAAGGAAGAAGTAGGATAACACTGCGACGAGCACACATTCAAATGTCCAAGGTACTAATGCTAACTTAATTACTGTGAGAAAGTGTTTCTTCATTGCTACAGGATCTAAGTCTAGACCAGCTCGAGTGAGGATTATGGTTAAGGCTATTTTTCTGAAAAATAAAAACAAGAAAAAAAAACTTAAAAAAAAATATTTTTAAAAACAAGCTTTTATTGCATTATCACGCGATTTACACATGTTTGCTAAATTTCAGCTCAATCTGTAACCGGGAAGTGGATCTAATTTTATTTGCAAGATTCCATGACAGACATCGTGACAGGTGAAGCTAAATCAAAGCTTGTAACTTGTAATAATAACTATAAATAGAAGCAAACACGTATTTGAAAATTAAAGAACACACAGTAGGATTTTAATCTTACCTGATATACGAAGTGACTTTTTGGTAATCTTGATCAAAATGAACGAAACCGACGTTTTTCATTATAATTCCGACTATGAGCATCCCTATTAGACCTGGTAAAGTTGTAATCTTCTGCATGAGCCAGCCACCGAAGTAGGCGGCGATAGTCAGTGCTGCCAGCGTGAACAGCTGCCCACCAGGGGCCGCTGTCTCGCCCATCACTAGCCAAATTATCACCCATACTATAATTCCTAAAAGAAAAATATTACTCATTAGAAAGAAATTATTTCTATCAGTAAAAGTTAAAAGCGGTCATTTCCAGTTATCGCCGGTGTCTAAGTTCCCACAAAGTAACATTTTTGTCAGATTATAATTTTGTTTTCAATGTTCGACAGTTTTTTAGTGTTATTTTTATGCCCATTAAGTTTTCGCAATTTGCTTTTGCCAATTGCGTAAGATCATTGGAAAATATTATGTCCAAGGTAAGTGCTTAATCCAACACTGAGTATCTATATCTAGTGAACAGACGATGACAGTGCAAATCGTTTCGAGTACCTAATTACGTGGAGCGACCCACAGTCCAATAGCTTTCTAGTAAGTAGGTATGTACCTATATCGATTATTTAAGAATTAATGATTTATTTGTGTAGGATATAAGTGTGAATATCGATCAAATGACTTTTAATAAAGTGTGTTTATTGATGTATACAGGGTAATTGGTAACTATACTAGCAAGCAGTTGAGAGTCACTTCTGTGAACCTAAGCGAACAACTTTTGTTTTACGACTTTTATAAATTTGAAAATTTGTTTGAAAATGTTGAAGTTATGTTTACCTGAAAATCAGTTGTTACACGAAGAGGTCATTAATCTTGAGATAATACTTATTTTTAAAGTATGATCTACTGTTCTTAGTCTGAATGACCGTTGTTTGAATTAATTAATTAATTTTATTTTATTAACATAACCTCAAAATTTTCAAAAAATGTTCGAATTTCCAAAATTCGTAGAACATAAGTTGTTGTTTAGGTGCACAGAAGTGACCCTCAACCGCTTGCTAGTATAGTTATCAATAACCCTGAATAGTTCGGTAACAAAACTTTTTTTGTCCAGCAATAAATTTCCTTCATACTTAAATATTAAATAGCCGCAACCACCACTTCCCTGATCCAAGTACATTAAAAACTTACCAATAAGAAATACTGCTAGGGTCTGCGCAAAATGTCGGTATGAGGGGCACAATGGATAAGGGCATATTTTTTGCCAGTTTGGAGGCTCCCACGATGGAATCCCGGAATCTTCTTGATGACACTTTTGACAAAGCGCGTACCACCAGGATCTACAATAAAAGCGCATCCCTACTTAAACTATAAATCTAGAAACATCTGAGATCATTGGTGTTAAGAAACAGCGAGTTGGCTAATAATGTGTAAAAGTTCCACTATAAAAAACTACCTTTCAATGTGTTCGCTGTGCTGCGATAATGCTTTCTTCGAATACACAGAGGATGTTGTTGAGTATTTTTTAAATCTGCCTTCGATGTGTCCCTGTCGATCTGTGAACGAAGAATGGCCGTTAAAATAGAATGTGTGCCAGTGTGGCAATGTCAATCGATTAATTGCCGTGGGAATCAACACAAATGTTATGCATACACCTGCTGTCTTTTCAGATTTTCAGAATGCATAGATTAATAAATAAAATTTATAGCTGTAAAAGCACTGCATGGGAGGTGTCGCTTTTCGCGCACAGTAGGTAAATTAAACCAACGTAAAATTAACTGTAGATAGGTAAAACTAAAAACTTCTTTATTGATAATATTAAGTATTGGACACAAGAGATACCTATTTGACATAACAATTTATTATAATATTAATTTCAATCATTTTATTTATTATTTTTTGTTGTATTCTTTTATTTAATTAGGTAATTGATTAATTATTTGATAGCTGATTTTAATTGACTGAAATTTTTAAACATTTCATATGCCAATATGGCGGAACATGGCAAATTTAAATTTAATAATAAACTTGTAATACCCGCGTTTATGAAAGATTAAATGAATATGAATGAATGTAAAGTTTTAGCACCGTACCTAAACATTATTTCCAACGAAAATTTTGTAAGAGTGATTGCATAAATTAACGATATAAAATGGCTTCGATCGATTAAATTGCCTTTACATATTTTACGTAAGAAATTTGCCAAAAGATAAATCAAATTATACAGAAAATGCCAAAGAAAAAACAGGATTGAGCGTACTGAATTTGTCACGCAATCATGCATTACAATCGCGATATTTATTCGCATGTTTCGTTCGGAGAATATTAATAATGTATTGTTTTCGTTTTACCGTACGTCTGAAATGGGCACGTGTAGAAATAAATCCACTGAGCATTAAGACTTACCCCAAGAGGAGTCCATGTCTGCTGCCATAGCATTGTGAAGGTTGCTTTTCCGGCGGGATGGTCCCTCCGCTTGGGCTGATACTCGGCCATTCCTGTACATAATATACATAGATATTTATGCTAATTAATCTTAATAGGTGAACTATGTAGATTTTGAACAATATTGAAATTCGGTTCAGTGTAGTTAGGTATAAGAATATGCTAAATCGATTGTGAGTGGCAAATACAATAAATATACCAACCTAAACCTATCTAAATGTTACCACAGGACCATAGAAACTACCATAAATTTCCTATTTCGTGCTACCATATACCTATTTGTCCTAATAGTCCACATATTTAAAGACCTCGCCGTATAGGCTGTGTCGGCTATCGGCTGTTGATAAATAGGTATATTTTACGACAGTTAAATGATTACAAAAAGGCATCGTAATACAAACTACAGTCATGACTGAACTCCAAGAATACACTTAATTTGTTCCAAGAACAGCTAAGGTCCTATTTCTTTTGAATCAAATAACAAAACAACAAATAGATAACGTGACATTTTTTACATGGCACAAAAAATATTGATTACAAAAAAGTGTTTGGCAGGGCAGATAGATTTTAGTTAGTAGAAAAATTTATAGAAACATTTTCTAGAGCAAGTCAACGAGAAATGTGCCGTTTACACTAAATATTAGTTTAAGAAAGCCCCTTATATTAATTTCCTTTTTTTTTCATATTATAATTTTACCAATAAGGAAAAATTTGTTTGAAGCACGTAAATATCACTTTTTTCTTCTCGATCCCGCGAAAAACTCTATCGCATTATAACCTACCTATTTCTATAGTTAAAAGACACAGTATATAAACAAATACCGCCCATACAAACATTGCTAATTCATGCTACTACTATTAGAAAATCGGATGCTGAAAATGTTATGTGACTTGTGTCATTTTAGAGCCCGCTTACAAGATGGAGGTTTATTTTGTTACTTTCATTTAGAGCCAGTAGGTGGAATGTTCTGTACAGGTTTTAATATGTTCATAATTATTCTCATAAGACACAACAGTCACTTAAAACACCCTATAAATACGTTTGATCTCTTTGGTTAAATGCAATGCAGTAGAATATTGGCATTTACATCTAAACGTACAGCGCCAGCAACTTCAATCAATCCTATTTAGAGCACTCTGTAGTGCCCGAGACACATAAATGTATTAGGTCGTAGGTAAAACAGAGCAAGGAATCTTGATATGAATCTTGATCGCGTAAGCCGTCTTGGTAAGTATTGAGTGTCATGTTTATGTTAATTAAATAGCTAAGAAAATATTTCTGAGGAAGGTCTTTAGTCGGACTTAGGTAGGTACTCAAGGGTAGCGTGAGGTTTCTATTAAGTTCAGATCATGTGACCGCCAGAGGTTGACTATGTTATGACTCATTAGTCATTACTTTTTGCTTGTTCATTGTCACTATGCTACGTGATTATTTATTAGATTTTTATTATGGACTGAGTTAGTAAAATTATATGCAGAATCAACTGACCTAAGCCTTGTAGTAGATGATCTACGGAAAAAATGATATACATTTTTACTGGTAAAAATTTGGTGCACTTATCTTCTTCTATCTATAACTATATTATCTATCTAAACATATAAAATGCTTTGTCCTGAATGACTGACTGACTGACGGATCAACGCACAGCCTAAACCGCTGATCGTAGAGATCTGAAACTTGTGTTCTTTGTATGACGTAGGCATCGGATAAGAAAGGATTTTCCGAAATTCCACCCCTAAGGGGGTGAGAAAGGGGGGAAAATTTGTATGGGACAACGTGATTCATTGGTCTATTTTTGACTTTTATGCGGACGAAGTCGCGGGCAAAAGGTAGTTCTAGGTTATAAGTAAATCCTTTTGACCCGCAGCAGCTTTAAATGCCCCCATGACGGCGGCATCCTTTTAATTTTTTTGTATGGTCAGTTATATAAATATGTTACACAATTACCTTTCAGTGACTTGTTTTCTACAATTCTTTCGCCAATAAATAGATTTAACTATATGAAATTGATATAAAAAATTGTAAAAAATTAGCTTAAGATGGAACTAATCCACCATTTTTTTTCTCTAACGCAAAACTTCCTGACTTTCCGTAAGCTTGTGTCAATTTCACACAAAAAAAACTAAAAATTAAGTCTGACGATTGGTGATATCGCTAATAGGAAGCAATCTTGGGCTGTGACCGAATTTTGCGCTGCTTTGTAAAGCACACAATGTACACTATCCCACTCGACAAAATTGCGTTACAGAATAATTTCATTAAAAAACTTTATATCCATAGCTAAGCACAAACCGCAGCAAATCGAGTTATGTAGGTAACTATTACCTTCTCAGTATAACCAGTGGTTTTAATTGAATCAAGAGGAAAGGGTACCGACGCTCTCTCGATACAAACGTAGTCGAGTGTTTCCTCCCTGGATAATGACACTATAGCAAATATTTTTGTTGCATAAAGCTTATAACTGACATGACCATGATTTGTTTTTAATTTTTTAATTTTTTGTTTTTTAAATCTTAATTTCTATGAATTTAATGATATAATTAGAAAGTGCAAAAAACTAAGACATAGAGGCATGGTCATGGCAGTTATAGGTTTTATGCATCAAAAATATTGGGCTGTGTCAATATCCAGGGAGGAAACAGTCGACTATGATTGTATGGGGTGAGCGCCGGTACCCTTTCCTCTTAACTTACTGCCGACTGAACGAGTTGTCGTCGTCGTACAAGGTAAGAGCCTGTAATGGTTTTATTGACGGAAACCTACGTAGGTATCTAAGAAGTAGGTATGACTGGGTCAATGTTTAGTGATATGATAAAGCATAGACTGTGTATCGGCGAGCACGTGCATGTATAATAAGTAAGTAGGTATCTGTATCGCAGAATAAGAGCTTTATCACCTTGACATAAAGCCTTAAGGTATGGTTCCGTAGCGGGCATCGTGACGACTGGCGCGATGTCATGAAGTCGAGCCACTACTGGATACTATATTATTTCTTGAAATACCTTCCGTAGCGGGCATAAGACGCCCGACTGTAGAAACAGTAGACCAGCCCCCTTAGACAAGATTGCTTTCTATTAGCAATATCACCAATCGACTAACTTTTTTCAATTTTTTTGTATGAAATTGACACAAGCACACGAAAAGTCACGTAGTCTTGCGTTGGAAAAAAAAATGGTGGATAAGTTCCATCTTAAGCTAATTTTTCTACAATGTTTTATGTCAATTTTATACAATTAAATCTGTCGATTAGCGACATCGCTAATAGAAAGCAATCTTGTCCAAGGGGGCAGTAGGTAGCCCGTTGAAAGATTAAACAGCGCTTGGGGCGCGGCGTCATGACGCCCGCCACGAAATCATACCTTTACTGTGAAATGTCACAATGAGTGGGCGATTGCTTTCAATTTAACTATCTCAGATTTTGTGTTTATGTACGTACTCACGAACTCATGCACGACACACAGAAAGACAGTTTTCAATAGAGTTGAAAACACAGAGTTGGCGAGAAACACGTAAAATGAAAAGGGGGAATTTTACTGGGTCTTTGGCATGACTCATATATGCAAACCTTTTACCTGGTGCGAGGAGAAGATGTCTGAAATTTAAATCAAGCAATGGAATATCGTTCTTATTTTATATGATTTTTCCGAAATCGTAAAGTTTTTGATACTGAATGCAATATGTTTATTACATATTTATATAAACAAAATTCTATTGATGAATAATTTGTTTGTACTTTGATATTAAGGCACTTTTCCATACAGCGCTGGCTACTAAAACTTCCGGCGACTAGTTATAAACTTCCGGCCAAGCCGTTACCTACATGATACACAAAATCTTTCCATTCCTAGGTAACGTACGTCTGGTTATCATTGGCTCACAATCTTGGTAACAAGAACGTGAAATTGCTCTAGTTAGATTTTAACAAAATAATTCAATTAAGGTGAAAAGGTACCGGCGCTCTCTCCACAAACACAAACATTTTTGTTGCATAAAATCTATAACTGCCATGATTATGCCCCTATTGTGTTGGTTTTTCATTTTCTAATTTTCATAGAAATTAATATTTTAAAAACAAAAAACAAAGTATAGGGGCATTGTCACGGCAGTTATAAGTTTTATGCAACAAAAATATTTACTCTAGTGTCATGATCCAGGGAGAAAACAGTCGACTACGTTTGTATGGAGAGAGCGCCCGGTACCCTTTCTTCTTAAACATCAAATATCGTTACCTACCATCAGCCAGGTATGATAGCTTGGTCAATAGCTGACCTATTATTATAATGTTTAAAAAACTAAACAATCAGTTCCTGGCCAAATCTAGCCTGGGATCGAACTACTTGGAAGGATGAGTAGAAGCCTCTGCCCAGCAGTGGGACAATAATGGCTAATAAAAAAACAGTTGGAGTACGTAATTTTCAAACATGTCACCTTTGTTTACAAACTGGATATACCGGGCGATCATATCATGATATCTAATGTATAGAGTTACAGGAAAATATAACTTTCCACGAAAGAGGAACTTAAACAGGTGACAACTCTTCATCTGCTTGGGCGCTACTCTGGTCAATTTAAATAAAAACAATGATTTCAATACCCAGGTCCTATGCAATAGGACATAGCGAAAAACTCTGAAAGCAGCAACGACACCATCTCGATAAAGACGAACACTGCCTCATTAAATATTGAAATCTAACAAATTGTTATCTGAATTGTTTGAAATTCAGAAAAGGTTCTCTAGAATAGAACCTTTTCCTTTTTGAAATCGGACAATCTTTACTTTAGCCAGAATTTTATAATTTATTTTATTTACAGATTTCTACAGAAATTCATAAAAATTTTTGTTTGTAAGATTTTAATCTGTGTCAGGAACACTATCGATTGGTGCAATAATAAAGTTGTATGAGAAAAGTAGGTATAAAACTGAGGTTGCGTAGTAAAGTGTGACTTACTAATTCGATATGGTTTTTTTGCAGTTTTTCAGTGATAGGCCGATAAGGTATAAGTAGGTACGTACGTCGTTGTCGTCGTAGTGATTAACGCACTCTGCTCGTGGTCCACTGTCATGGTGAAATATTATTATATTGCACTTTACGTTCTATTTATACTATTTTTGATAAGAATTTACTTTGCATGTCGAACCATGAGAACTGTCAATAAATATTATTGAACAGAAGAATGTTTTCATTTCAATTTTTTTGCTTATTAAATATATATTTGATCGATTATCATTTTAGTTCACAATTCACACGATCACCTAATTTTCCGTGTAGACATCTACTAGTATTAATAAACAATGGAAACTTTAACAACAATAAAACAATCGTCACCAGTGAAACTGGTAGCACAGTCCGTAATATACTAAGCCCTACACCCGAGAAAAGGCAGACGTCCTTGCTCTGAGATCAGACATACATATTGGTTTATATGGTAGGAAGGGAGGCGATTGGCGAATCTTAATGAACGAGCGAAGACATATAACGATCCTTTCGTACAAATCGACGGTTTCTTATGTTTAACAATCTTATGAGGAAAAATTTGCAGAGAATAAAGCTCGTGGTGCTTTTCAATTAATTTTTCAATTTCAGGTCGACTGAAACTAAGTTACAATTTTACTAGTACTTAGTAATATTACTAGTAGATAAGTAGCTAGTACTTATAAAAAAACTCACCAATGTCGGTTTAGTGCATCTGTTTCGAGTGAAGAATCGGAGTGGAGGTAGCTGTCGTAATGACAACTAAGGCTGCTGTGCGACATCCTACATGGCACTCAGTGAGTCTTATTCACAATTAATGGATCAACGAGCGAAGATGGGGAGTGATCGTCGCGGGGGCATGCCGCTTAGTTGAGCACGCTCCACACCTATGCCACGGCGAATGTGCATCTTATAGAAGGTTCGGCTGCGAGTGAGTCGCCCGCCTCGCCTCACCCCGGGCACGTGACTGCCTCTCTATGTTCAGTTTCGCCGGCCGGCTGGCCGGTCATTGGCCGACCTACGAATTTCTTTCTAATGCAAAGGAGTAACTTTTCTGCCATAGAAATGTTTAGTCATCGCCCGGGGGTATGTTTTAATCGGTGACGCCGAACGGAATGAGCTCGCGACGCGACGGCGCGGGCGCAGGCGACAACGTCGTGGTAGTGTTTATAATTCGCGTTTCAACACCGTGCACGATCACATAACAAGTGCGCCCGCGCACTGCGCCGCCCCCGCAGTACCATCCGCACGCATCGAAACAATATGTGCCACCTCGATTAAAAACAACACGAATGATATGTCCCATGTGGTTTTATGTGTCGTCTGTAAACGATAAGCCTTTGTGGCGACAATAAGGGGAACTGATTGTTTAGATTATAACATTGCTTGCACCTTTTGTTATTTGCACTGTTAACACTTTTCTATCGACAATTACCACCATCTACCTACTCAGGCTTTCAAGGATTATAATTACTACAGTTTACTTTTCTTATGTTGACTACTTATGTCGTACTAGTTGCTTTGTTTAGGGTAAAACTTCCACTAGATAACGGATATAATAATATATATGCACTCTTATTTTGTAAACAAATTCAAATTATACATATAAAACCCATTTATAAGTATAAATGGTATGTGTTCATTCGAAGGTGCAACGTACTGATACTATAGAGTAAGTTATTACGAGTATCATGAAAACATATAATAAAACTAGCTTTTGTCCGCGACTTCGTCCGCGTAGAAGTTAAAAATGGACCAAGGAATCACATCGTCCTATACAAACTTTGCCCCCCTTTTTTACCCCCTTAGGAGTAGAAATTTAGAAAAACCTTTCTTATCGGATGCCTACGTCACACAAAGAACACACCCTCCAAGTTTCAGGTTTCTACGATCAGCGGTTTAGGCTGTGCGTTGATCCGTCAGACAGTCATTCAGGACAAAGAATTTTATATGTATAAGAAGAAGATAAGCGTGACAAATAGGACCGGAATAATACCCAAAGAATGAGTTTTTGTTACTTACTGTGCTTTGTTTCTAATAAAAGCAATGTAAGCGTATCATCTTGTTAGATATACTTTATGTATTATTATAATTATCTGTACAATGCCTTCTTCGGTGGCATGAGATGAGAATATGCAAACATAAACAGTGCTAGGAACAGTGGATTATGTATATTCTGCACTTATTATTTTTCACTTACTACGCTGTATTGTAGGTACCTACTTAAATACCTTAGATTAAGAGGAACGGGTAACGGGGGCTCTCTCCATACAAACGTAGTCGACTGTTTTCACTTAAAAAGAAAAAAATCAAAATATAGGGGCATAGTCATGGCAGTTATAAATTTTATGGCACAAAAATGTTTGTGCTAGTGTCATTATCCAGGGAGAAAACAGTTGACTACGTTTGTATGGAGAGAGCGCCGGTACCCTTTCACCTTAAAGTTCGTCAATGCGGTAGATACGTAGCGAGAGGTCCATGCAACCGGATTACTTTCGGCTTACCTTAACAAATG
Organism: Idaea straminata; assembly: GCA_951213275.1. Taxonomy (NCBI): domain Eukaryota; kingdom Metazoa; phylum Arthropoda; class Insecta; order Lepidoptera; family Geometridae; genus Idaea; species Idaea straminata. The sequence continues at coordinate 7,222,995 of OX577846.1, read as the reverse complement.
GCAAATGTACATAAAAAATGTTAAATAATTCAGTAGAAATTAATCTCTTGCGTGTTTTTATCGTTTTGTTTCGGCTTAGTTACCTACAAAAATCACCCGTCGCTACTGATAGATATTTACTTTAAACTAACATTTGATTGTTATACTATACAGTGTGTAACATAACCCCTGTAGGCCCCTCATAGGTAATACACACACAGCGCCATCTAGCCCCAGGGTAAGCAACTATGCTTCTGTTGTGGAAATTTAAAATAAAATAAAAGAGAACATGAAAGAAAGAAAATCACCGTGATGAGCAGCCCTTAGATAAACCATGGTGATATCACATTTAAAAACTTCTTCGATCTGTAGGCTGTAGGTAATAGTACATTACGATATAAGTGTGGTAAATCTTGGCTTCTTAACACGCTCGCTACCACTCGCGCGTCATAAACCGCCTCTATGCAAATATCAATTCCACACGTGTATCGTACGACGTTTTTTATCACAGTTGCGAATAAAAGAAAAGACTTGAAAAGAAAAGAAAATAATAAATAACAAAATATTTGGTAATAAGTCTATGTTTACAATTTTTTCAGGCAATATTGTTTTGCTAATTATACTCCCGAAAGGCCAGGCAAAATACTTTTAACCTATACAGCCTCGTCTGAATATAATGTTACGGAAAAAACTATATTTAAGTAAAGAAAAAACAACACTAAATTTTTTATCATTTTTTAAGACGTTATCGCGTAAAATTATCGTTCGTAAACCAACTTTATAGACATAGACCTTTATGGATAACCATGCTGGAGTTCAACCTCTTTTTTTGTACCTACTTTATTTTATCCATCAAAACAGTATAACCCAGATAAATTAAGAATGTTTCATCTACCTAACATGTAATTAGCAGTAAGATACCAATTTAATTTATCAGGATAACTTATAACACACTAGTGGCGTCGAGATAATGCATAACGCACGCGTGTGTAATACGTTGGATTATGAGCCTAAAAGCGGTTGAATAAGATCCACTTTATGAGCAACTGTGATAAAAATTAGTGTAATTTTTCACAAAGTTAAAAAAGTTATAACTTTTTACCTACATATTAATTTAATTTACCTACAGATCGAAGAAGTTTTGAAATATGATATCACCATTGTTTATCTAAGGGCTGCTGATCACGGTGATTTTCTTTATTTGATGTTTAAATTGTATACAGTGTGTAAAGAAAACTTCCTCTTAGGCACATGTAGGTAGCTACCTACATGTACTACCTACATTTAACTAATTTAAAAAAAGCTTACGTAATTAGTATTCAGGGATGTCATACCTAATTCAGCAATTACTTAGGTTGCATAGAAGAAATAGCTTTCAGCGATAAAGCCGCTCCTATGTGCAACTTATAACTTTTTAGCTATTACTTAACATTGTGTATATCGTGTTCTATGTTCCTTCTTGTAATGTACAAATAAAGTTATCTATTTAATAATTGGAATTTTAGGCCATTATTTGTTGATATAATAAAGCAACGCATGAAAGATTGTCTTAATTGATACTTATTACACTAAATTGTTTTGTTGTTATTTTATATTTACGTATTTGTTTATCAATTTTAGTATTGTCTCTATATTTATATTGAATGTACCTATATTTTAATTCTTGCTGGATTGTGATTTGTGTTTTTGCTTGCTTGTTTTGTATTCTACCTATTCTATTTTGTTCTCGTGAGAACCTATAATTGGCTTTCTGTTTCTTGTTTCATTTCTTATTATTTTTGTAAAGCTGTTGGTTTTCCAAATAAATAAATAAACTGGTCTAAGTTAGAAAGAAGCATAACAATTTTATTTACTTGTGAAGCCGGTTAAAAATAATATGATTACAGTTATTCATGTTCATAGAGGACCTAATAATTATTGAGTAATTGACCACGGCATAGTTTTATCCATCCATGAAGCTTGACCTCTGGTACTAAGCATAACTGTTGGCAGAAGAGTTCACAAAATATTAGACTCAATAAAGTAGATACCTTTCACAAAGTCACATGACTGACGGTTACCAAGGATTGATTACGTGTAAGGTGCCTGTTTGTTACCAACATCTATGAGAAAGTCAAATTTCAATATATGATATGCCTATTTACTTACATACACTTACTTTTTAACCGACTTCAAAAGATGGAGGATTTTCTCAATCCGCTTGTATGTATTTTTTTATGGATGTTTGCGTATATCTTCTTTGTCTATGAATATGTAATAAAATGATTTCAAAAACATAAAATTTAGAATTTGAAAATCCCCCGTATAATCGCCCAAAAATCAGTTCAGCCTTCTTAACCCCATAACTTTCTGACGGCTGAACCGATTTCGATTTATCCGTTCGGGAGCTACGATGCCACAGACAGACACACATACACACCTAGACATATATGCCATCGATTCACACAATATCAACTGATGGGGTTCCATGACCGATCGCAGATTTAATGATCGCAAAATTAATTGTGTTCTATAAAGGCTACATCCGTAAAATTAGTTCCGGTATTGTGTTCCATTGTTTAATTTATATGTGTGACATCTGCATTGATTTAATAATTATACTAAGCTTAGTATAATAATTCACTCCACCAGTAGTGGCCCCCGTAAGTTCTAAACCCGCGGTATTTTCGAGATCAAAAATCTAGCTATCTACATACTGAGTTTCATTGCATTCGGTTCAGTAGTTTTGCATGATGGAGTAACAAACATATCCACATACTAACACACAAATTTTAACCTTACCATGTCGAAATCCCGCAGTTCCCTTACTAGCCTAAGTTCTGGTTCCATAGAAACCTCGGAGTAGACTGTCGTATTCCCGGTTTAACATCAAATAGAAAAGTCGGTTTCATACATATTATTTATTTTAGAAAAATTTTAAACTTCACAAAGTACAGATTTCAATAAGGTTACTCACCTACTTAACAGTGCAATTGCTTGTGTAAAATCGTAAGGCGCGATCTAAATGTAATTCAAATTGACACTAGGTAGTAAAACTATGACTATCTAACAAGGATCCGAACAAAATTAAAAACAAAAATGTCCATCATTTTATAAAATACTAGCGACCTGCTCCGGCTTCGCACGGCTATATTATGCATGTATTATACATATAAACCTTCCTCTTGAATCACTCTATCTATTAAAAAAACCGCATCAAAATCCGTTGCGTAGTTTCAAAGATTTAAGCATACAAAGGGACATAGGGACAGAGAAAGCGACTTTGTTTTATACTATGTAGTGATACCGTTTGGTTTGGCAATAGAGTACTAGAGCAATTTCTTAATATTTTGTGTTCTAGATAATTTTAACCCCCGACGACGTAAAAACGACGGGGTCTTATAAGTTCGACGGGTCTCTCTCTCTCTCTGTGTGTGTCTGTCTGTGGCATCGTAGCTCTCGAACGGATGAATCGATTTTGATTTAGTTTTCAATTTATTTATGTTTTGTTTTTGTTGAAGTTATTTCACTTTTTACTTGTCATTGTTTTCTTTTCCTATTCTTCACCTTCTTCTACTTGTCCCATGTAACGTTTAACTATTCTTTCTATCTTGTGTCTGATTGTCGTGTGGTTTTTTTGAATAATCTTTAATTTATCTATCACTACTGCATAGTTATCGTTCAAAAAGATAGTTTCTACATCCTTTTTCAGAAGGTAAGCGTATTTATATATTGTTAATATTTATAAATACATTCAGATTATCTAAAACTATAACTCATATTAGTAATCATTGCTCAGTTAATCACTAACGATTTCAGTTATTCAAATGTTAGTAAAAGAGTTTGTTTAATTAGGTAGTTCTAACACGTTCTAAGTTAAAATATTCAAAGTAATTATTTGTAAAACATTAAAATTTAAAAAAGTTAGTAAGTAGGTATATCAGTAATATTTAATAGCAAAGAGAATTTAAAAACTATGATTTAATAGCAAACGAGATTGTCAAATATATTAAAAACATGCAATTCGAGATATAAACCTTATTTTATAAATAAATCCATAAACTTTTTCCAATTTAAGAGATATTGGTTCTCTATGCTTATTTACTTTTTATTAAAAATATATGTAATAAAACAGTTACTGTTTTAATAAGTTTCTTTGTGCGTAATGTAGGTATTTAGATAAAAGAGCAAAATACTTATAAAGAAATCTCTGAAACTTCGTATGGGGACTCTCTCAGGACGTATAAGCAAGCACTATGAAAGATTTTTTTTATTCAACCTCTAAAGAGGTAAAAATCGTTGATAAAGCTTATAGTTTATACAGGGTTAATTTTTATATGGGCTTTCAGGGCTATATCCTGTTGATATTGATTGCCCACAAACACAGAATACTTAATAGTTACTATACATAATGATTTGTGGGCCTTCAGGGCTATATCCTAAACTATAAGAGATAGCGAAAAATGCTGAAAAGAATGTCGTGCCCGATTTTGATAAAAACTAAAACTGCATCATTAGATTTTTGAAAAAAGGTAATGCTATTTCCTTTGATTTGTCATATTAAGTTTGTTTCCAGGAATTGATCTCTATCAGCAAGGCTATAAAAACAAAGGATGATTACTTCAGTTTTTATCAAAATCAGGCACGCAACTCCTTGCAGCATTTTTCGCTATCTCTTATAGTTTAGGATATAGCCCTGAAGGCCCACAAATCATTATGTATAGTAACTATTAAGTATTCTGTGTTTGTGGGCAATCAATATCACGTTTAAAGAGATATCAAAGAGGGTAAAACTGCAGGGTGCACCTAGTCTAAAGATGTTCGTTCCCGTGGGGGTAGACACTCTGGGAGCTTGGGGCCCTAGTGCCCATTTATTTTTTAAGGACCTGGCGGGGCGTCTTTGTGCGGCATCAGGTGACCAAAGGGCTGGCGGCTTCTTCACTCAATGGGTGAGCCTGGCTATCCAGAGGGGGAATGCCGCCAGTCTCTTGGGGACGATGCCGCGTGGAGACGCTCTGGACGGTATTTTTTATTTGTGATGTGTGTGTGTGTGTTATTATTATTATTTTAATTTTTTTTATTTGTGAAATTCAATTTTTATTTGACTCTTTTTTAATTTTAATATTTTTGAATAAAGTGTACTGATAATTAAAAAAAAGTCTAAACATATAATAGAGAAAAAAACTCATCAAGAAATCAGTAAAACTATAAGAGCTACGAGTTTGAAACTTTGTATTGGGGTTTCTTTTAGGACGTAGGGGAGCACTAAGGATTTTTGAAATTAGACCTCTAAAGGGGTACAAAGTTCGTAGTAACTATTATGTATTCTGCGTTTGTATGCAATCAACATAAGACACGAACGAAGTTAATAATTTAAAATACCAATTTTGAAATGTTCTATTCAGTTTTTGTAACAAAAAATTCAATCCTAAATACTTTCAATATAAAAGACATCAACGCGTGTACTTGAAACTACATCAAAAAACGAAATGCAATGAGCCTATCCGTATCCATATGAATGAATCACTATCAATTTTACAATTAATAATTGTCTACTGTTGCTCTATAAACATAACACAAGGAAAATGGTTGGAGGCCATATACTTTTAAGCAATATTATTTTCCTGGGACCTAGCTTAGATAGCCTATAGCTATAGTTTTTTATATTAAGTTATTTCCAACATACCTTTCTCAAATTTATAAAAAATATAATATAATTTATGTTGTAGAGATATTTTCTAACTATTGCTCGTTACATACCTGTCTGAAGGTAAGTTCTCCCGATCTTTGCTGGACTCATCAGCCATTATGGAGACTTTTCTCTTTTCTGTAGAGACTGATGAGGGTGACCGCGACGGAGCTTGCCCGGTGCTTAGTATTGGAGTCGGTGCTGGTGGTGCCGTTGGTGTTGGTGCTGCCGCTGGTGCTGGTGCTGGTGTTGGTGCTACCGCTGATGCTGGCGTCTCCACGCCTTCAGCGGGCTGATTCTTGAGATCACTGAGGTCGAAGGGGTATTCCTTTATAGCCGTCATTCGGATGCTCGTCTTCCGAACCTGAAACACCAGGAAAAGTTTATTAATTTAAGTCCGTTTTTCCACTTCGACCAACTGAACCGATCACCTGGTTATGCCAAATGATGCGATTTTTTCCAATCGAAGCAACTGGTTGGTCATATAATTCTAAACCTATTCTAAACATCTAGCATATAAATTTAAATATTTAATATGAAACTATTTAAATAAATGTTTTATTTGGAAAGTATACTTAGTATTTTTATACTTAGTTAATCTTTTAATTTAATTTAAGTAACTAATATATTTAAAATTACCTATTTTTTACTTTAATCCATCAGTCTTGATTATAATATTAGAACAGGCAAGTAATATTGTGAAATTAAATAACTATTTTAACACGTCAATCACAACCGTCGTCGCCAGGCTTCAGTTTCACAAACAGTCTGATATGTTGACACGTGTTTATAGTATTTTTTTAATGTTCACGTCAGCTAACACTCGGGAGTTAGATACGACTGAATATGACAAAGATTACAGTTTCAAGAAGCCTTCAACAGCCTTCAGCCCAGCGTCGAAACCAATGTTGTTTCTACCTATGACTGGGAAATCCATTAGTTGGTTGCGTCAATTTTCTTGCACTCTTTAGCGTCATTTAGGAGTATGATATCGTATTGAAATTGTAAATTATATTATCACATCCATACAAAGTGTCGTTGAATCAAACAAAATGGTGTCAACGGTACTAATATATAGATTTGAGTTACCTACAAATATTTTATGCGTGTATAAATAGTTTTCAGAAGTAGGTATTTCATTGGGTAGTTATAAAAATTGCAATCGGCTCACTAACTATTAATTTTATGTTAAAAACCGAATTGTTCAAAAAAGTAGTCATCTACATAAATATTATAAAGAGGAAAAACTTTGTGTTATTTTTTGTTTGTAACGAATAGGCTCCTAAACGGCTGGACCGATTTTGTTGAAACTTGGTATGAGCTTGATACATTGACTTATTTTAGAAATAATCTGTTGTGCAGTAAATAGATATCAATTTGGAGTATCGACTGTAGTTGAATGATTACGGTCACCGGCGAAGTATTTATTTGCTTAAGTGGGTCTCATCACAATCACATGACCGTTCACGAGGACCACGAGGTTCCAATAATTATTATGAGCGTATGCGCCGGCGCAGACACGCTTATCGCACCACAACAATTAATTGGACAGCTCACCAAATGGTTCGTGACGTTCTATTTGTTATGAGATCTTAATTAAAGGTAAAGGACAACGGCCTCTTATTGTTGGTGACATTCCATTCGGACCCTTCGTTAACTGTTGACCAAAATATGGCTGCATAGAACATAATTTTATGGCAAAAAAATACTCAAATGGAGATTGAAATCTACAATTTACTCGGGGACTATTTGTAAAGAACATAATTTCCAATCTCCTAATAGCCTAACTACGCTTCGAAACTATCCTAAATTAAAGTTATTAACTTCATCGATTTTGTTAAACGTGCCATTTATTTTGCGAAAATCTTGACGAATCCTTTGAAAATCTCGTAGATCTTAATTAATTTAGGCAATGAAAAAATTGTTAACTATATCTAACATTTGAGAAAGTAGGGAAATACAAAAAATGCGTGTTTGAAAGATATCGTCCTATTAGCGATAAGGCCGCCCATTGTGCTACGTTGTTCTTTATTTGTATGAGTGTAATGTTTATACAAAGAAACTGGAACACTAAAATGTTTATTAAATACTCTACAATATCTATCCAAACAAATTGAAAAAAAAGACGAAGAAAAGGAGTATAACACAAAATAAATCTAGCCGCATTTCCCTTCGGCCGCTATGCAATCAAAATCGGACCGATTGATATCTAGATATCATTGTTAGAATTCATTAAAACATATTTATTTTCATCAAAAGTCAATAAGTAGAAAAATAATGATAACAAAAAAACTTTTTACGTTCGGGCGAGCACGCAGTCTTTAGTGAATATTTATCCCTCTCCATATCAGAAGATAACTAAAACTAAGCTCATACCAACCAACATAGGTTGTAATAAGGGTGCCGAATAAAGGATGGAATGCTTATAAATTTCCGTAAATATATAGAGAAACACCCGGACCAGAAAAAAATATTGTGGGAATAGAACTCGCCACCTTCAACGACGTCTTAGGCAAGGATCGGCCATCGCACCATAAAAGTTCGTCATGACTTTATTTCACACGTGATGTCCGACAAGGACATCTTTTGTATCAATATAGGTCGTCTTTGTATTAAATGATAAAAATGGTGGTGATTGACAGTAACATGACATGTGTATAAAAAATCTTCCGACAAATGAATACCTAGATTATACTGTCTTAAAAACCGACTACAATAATCTCTTTATCAAATTAATTAAGTATATAAGTTATGTATACTAAAATGTTTTATTAGCGAAAATAAAAAAAATTGTAAAGTTTTTAGATATTTTCTTTTATTTTTTTTACAAATTTATAGCAGATTCTTATTAACGTAATAATTCTAAAAATACATAAAGATATTTTGTAAAACCTAAGTATATAACTTAGTTTTTCTAACTTACTGCAAAAAGAATAAAGTTTTCCATTCATTATTTAGTAACTTTGATATTTTTTTATAATTGTAAAAGCAACTGTATATTTTTTATGATTTCAGCAGCACGGCCATTAGCGGTTACAAAAGTCAAATTTTAATGATTTCTGTTATACTAAAGCATTTAATAAGGCTATTGTTTAAGTCACATATTTATGGGCAATTTCCTATTAATGGACACTTAACTCAAGTCTATATATTCTAATACAATACACAATTTGTAATTTGAATTTAATATCAATTCAAAACAGGATATACATTACTATGAAAATTATCAATCTACTTATTCTTTCAAGTAAGTATGCTTTATATTTATAAAATGTTGGTGCAAACGTGGGTTGGTTTTGGTTTGATCTTATTTCCCATAAATATGATTTAATATCTTGACCCTAATATTCTGTGGATAGTAAAATATAGGCCTTTTACTAATTTAGTTTTTTTATGCAACACGCCCCAGCATCTTGAAGTACTTGCTATTCAGGTTACTGTAGTGTCTGAATACGTTTAAGTGTCTAAATACGTTTAAGATGCCACTCTATAAGATTAGTGGAACATGTCGAAAAAACTCATCAATACGTCTGGAACCAACTAAAGCCAAAGGGTACAATAGTGAGTGTCTGAATACGTTTTAATGCCATTATCTAAGATTAGTCGAACATGTCGAAAAAACTCATCAATACTTCTGGAACCAACTAAAGCCAAAGGGTACAATAGTGAGTGTCTAAGTACGTTTAAATGCCACTCTCTAAGATTAGTCGAACATGTCGAAAAATAAATAAAGCCAAATGTTTCATCACGATGTTTTCTTTTAACAAAGTTAGTACACTTTTTGAATAGGTACTTATCTAGAAAATATCTTGGTGTACAGTGGGCTGGGATTCGAACTCACAACACGATTGAAAGTCGAGGTAACTACCACTAGGCGACACACAGCACTACTTGGAAATGTGTAAGTTAGTACTTTCTTTGTGTTTGATTGGAGTCAAAATATTCAAAGGTGTTAAAAACAACAGTCTAGATTAACATCGATATCATAAGTTTGAGAACCTCGAGAAGTGTTTAGCACTTGATATCTTTCAATGATCGACTGCTAAAAGATATGTCACGATCAACAGAGGACGAACTGTATCCAATACAAACATGGATCAAGGTGCCACTTGAAAGATACGATAAACTGTTTAAATAAGAATTTCATTACCAATTTCAATAATTGTTTATGAGCTAAACTATTGAGACAACATGACGAGGTTTTAGGGCGACAGCAAGAAGGACCTAGAAGCCTGGACAAATCCCACGGCAATATGGATACAAGTCCGCTTATAATGGTTATTAGTAAAGTAAATGGTTAATAGTATATTTATGATAACTATTTTATTGGTATGTCATTTAAATAAATAAATAAATATTGCAGGACATTCCACACATCGTCATCTAGCCCCAAGCCAAGTAACTAGACTTGTGTTATGGGTGCTAGACAACGGATATACTTTTTATATAGTTTTCATTTGTAAATATATACTTATAATACATAGAAACAACGAGACCACAGACAAATATGCATAAATTATTGTCTGATTTAAAATGCCCTTTAAAACAGTTTCCGATGATGTATTAATTTTTTTAGGAAATGTATAAGAAAATTGAGCGAAGTTAGAAGTTGAATAAAAACCATTAAATAGCTAGGATGAAATGTTTGATAACGCAAATAAAATAATAACTGCAAGGTAGCAATTCATTGAGTAATGAATATCGCTTCAGTTGTAGCCCTCTAAGTGAATGTTTTCAATTCTTATGTCCCTGACTGTTCATTAGTTGATACGCTCTGGCTAAAACAATAGATTTTTTGTTATGTCATTATCCAATTAAAAGTTTCAATAAAAAAACTCTTTTTAACGAGCGATTTCTCAGTTCTTCTGAAATACACTTGTTATCAAAACCTTTTTAAGAAACAATTAATTAAATATTGTAAGATAATATTTACTCAGTACTTTGTAGTTAGGTACTATGTAAAAAGGTTCTGAATCGATTTGTATGAAATTATTTGTATATTCGTTAGGTCTGAGAATCGAAAAAACATCTAACTTTCACTTTATATTACTTTTTACTTTATATTTTTTTATAGGGCAAAATAACTTTGCCGGGACAGCTAGTAAAATAATAATTTAGGTAAGTACATACTTAAATAAAACAAAACCTCGTAATTCATAGAAACGAAAATCAAACATACAATATAACACCTAAGTTAATTGAAAAATTGAATAGTACTGACCATTGTGAGAGCAAAGTGCCGTATTCCTAGATCACAGTGTATATGTAAATGATGTCAGTTGAGTGGCAAAGGCGTCTAGTCTTTGGGTATATGATGGCACTACTACGTGCTTCTAAAACAGGACAGACGAACTCATGCATTGCCTTGCTTGCCCAACCAACACACGCCACAATCAGAATCTAAATCAATTTAAATAGTAACGTTAACTTCCTAAAGAAATTCACGGACATGCAAATTCACTTATCGCATGTCCATTAATATATTTTTTGTTTAATTTTATTATGATACTACTTGTCCCGGCACTCGTTGTGTTAAAAAAGGAAAAAAATAGATGCTGGTCCATTCTCAGACATAACAATTATACAAAAAAAAATCATACAAATCGGTACAGCCGTTTAGGAGGATTTTGGGAACTAACACCGCGACACGTGAATTTTATATATTGAGATAGATTTTTTAAGTAATTATTTTAGTTTTATTTCCACTCTCTGGCTACCATAACACAAGCCTAGCTGCTTAGTTTGGAGTTAGATAGCGATGTGTATTGTCTTGCGATATTTATTGTGAACTTGATCCATTTAAATCTTATTTTAAAATAAATTGGAAATACGATAGCCACATTTTTGCACAGGATTTTAAGGACTCACTAAGGACTGGAAATGTTTTAAAGTGACCCTGGGTGTAACCCTGTTTTGTATTCTTCATCACTATAAATAAGCAAGTAGCATAAATACTTTTAATGTGTTTTAGTGGTTAATATATTAATATTAATTATTAATATTAATTAATATTGCAGTACATTCCACACATCGCCATCTAGCCCCAAGTAACTAGACTTGTGTTATGGGTGCTAGATAACGGATATACTACTTATATACTTTTCTTTCGTAAATATATACTTATAATACATAGAAACAACCAGACCACAGACAAATATCTAAGCATAAATACTTGTCTGAGGCGGGAATCGAACCCGCAACCCTGTGTTTGGCAGTCCGGCATGGTGACCATTGTGCCAACTGGGTCGTCAAATAATGACTGGAAATGTATTAAAGTGACCCTGGGTGTAACCCTGTTTTGTATTCTCCATCACTATAAATAAGTAAGTAACATAAATACTTTTAATGTGTTTTAGTGGTTAAAGCAATCTAAACTATGTATTTGTGCGTGGAATATACCCATACTTAAAGTGGCTATATTATGACAAGTCGTGCGTAATTATTAACAGTGAATGAATCGCAATTAATAAAGAAGCATTATCTACCTATTTTGCATCAATGAAGGCAACAGAGGAAATAAGAGTTAAAATGTTTTTATTGTTATCATCTTTGCAAATAGTTTCTACTTGGTCGTGACTATAAATTAGGTAAGTTTTAAACTCTAACGTGTTTAATTGATGTATCTTTCTTTGTATGTTTTACTGTTTTTGGAAACTTAGTAGAAATTAGGTAAATTTTTTTAATAGTGCACGTCAGCGTTGACTACTATCTCACACTTTAACCGGCGCTCTCTCCATACAAAAGTAGTCGACTTTTTCCTCCCTGGATAATGACACTAGAGCAAATATTTTTGTTGCAAATTTTTTATAACTGCTATGACCATGCTCCTATGTTTTGTTTTTTTCCTGTTTCTTAAATCTTAATTTCTATGATAATTAGAAAATGAAAAAAAAACCAAGATATAGGGGCATAGTCATGGCAGTTATAGGTTTTATGCAACAAAAATATTTGTGCTAGAATCATTATCCAGGGAGGAATCAGTCAACTACGTTTGTATGGAGAGAGCGCCTTAGTACCTACGCCACCCTACGCTGCCCTAGATGATACCTATACGGACGCAGGCGAAGGTAGGTGTGGTGGAACGAAAACTTTTCCGACACGTCGACCTTTTTAAATAAACCTGCGTATTAGTATTTTGGTAACGATATTTTTTTGTAAAATTAATTTTTTTTTCAGTTTTAAATTATCTTTTAAAAACGTTGGAACTCGAATAAGATGGCTATCTAGAATGATTGCGTTTTCCTCGGTAGTTAATATTCTTGTTTCGTTGTGGCAGTTCATAACATGACCGTCATCTCTTCAAGGTAACTTATCTATCACCAAGAAATACTATAATTTGTTTTATTTAATTTGACATAGCAAGTAAACTAAAGTAGGATAAACTATACTTAATTATCGTTGTTACCTTAGGAGAGGTTACGTTAAATTTCCCTTTAAGTAACTTCCGTATTTTTGTTGATAGCATTGTTTTTTTTCTATTAATTAAGGCTTCGCACGGCTTGTGCATTTCGCCAGTGTCAAGTTATATTTTGCATCAAATTATGACATGATTTTTCATAAATCGGGCCTATAGTGTTTCAAAACAGTCAAATTCGTCATAGTCCGTCAAGTCAGGGGCTATAGTAAAGCGGTGGCAAGTTTACCATAATTTTAATAGGAGATTTGGAGGCAACGAGAAAACTTCATGTTTGTCACTGATTTTTACTTTCACTACACTTGTGCACCTTCATAGAACCAAATTAAATAACATTCCACCAGAATTATACAATTCAACTCGGGTTACAACTAAGTTTCATGAAAATAAAACTGCAGCACGACAAGTTTGTTAACTCGTTCCCGCCAAAACTCCGATAGCATTGTTATGTATCGTCTTGTTATTTTAACTTGTAAGTAACCTACTTACAAGTTAAAATAACAAGACGATACATAATATTAGTTATTAGTTTAATTAGAAGTCTTCAAGCAAGCTCATAAACAGGGTTATTGGTTTCTATAGTAGTAAGCCGTTGATGGCTACTTCTGTGCACCTAAACAAACAACTTTTGTTCTACAGCTTTTGGAAATTCAAATACAATATATTTTTGTATTTGACAAAACAACGTTTGCTGGGACAGCTAGTTTGTATATACAAACTAGCTTTTGCCCGCGACTTCATCCGCGTAAAAGTCGAAAATAGACGAAGGAATCACGTTGTCTCATACAAACTTTGCCCCTCATTTTCACACTCTTAGGGGTAGAATTTCGGAAAATTCTTTCTTATCGGATGTCTACGTCATACAAAGAAAACACCCTCCAAGTTTCAGATCTCTACGATCAGCGGTTTAGGCTGTGCGTTGATCCGTCAGTCAGTCAGTCATTCAGGACAAAGCATTTTATATGTATAGATAAGCTTGATAGGGGTACTACTAAATAGCAGTAACATATCAGCGATAGTGAATGAACTAATAACCTTTAGGTATGCGTATTTAAAAAGAACGTGCAATAAATCGTCAAAGTGAAATATCTAAATCATGATTGGGGATATACATATAGTAATCGAAAGATTACTTGGGTAGGTATATGATTATTATAAATGGTACAATCAAAATTATTAAATCGATCAATATAATGCACGAGTAAGATTAATTTAAATCTAATATATTAAAATTATCAAGACTAGTGCTTAGCATAATTTATGATTATTTCCCACAATAGTATCATAAATAAATCGGTAGGTATTGTAAATAAATAATTTATATCTTGTGACGCTTCGAAGGAATAAAATAAGTAACGTAGAGCCGTACTGAATATAGGTTTTCTTATTTATTATTTATTTACCAAAAAAAAAACAATTACATAACACACATTCGCTAATTGGTTTGTGTGGGAGTTGCACAATCCTCTTACTTACTAAATCTACCATACGTAAACTATCGTTAATATTAACTAAAGTATAATCAACAACAAACAAAAATTTAAAGTATAGAATATAAGTCAGCATTATTAATTTTTTCCAACTGTTATAATTATAATTATATATTTTTGACATCTATATCTATATTTCTATACTAACATTATGAAGAGGAAAGATTTGATTATTTATTTCTTAGAATTAGGCTCCGAAACTACTGGACCGATTTTGATGAAACGTGGTATGTATGTCAGGGGCTATACTTTTTATCCCAGTGTCGAATCGGGAGTTACGCGGGTGTGTCTAATAAATATATTTTGTATTTTTTGTAATCATTTAGTTTGCAAAAACTAACAGTTCTAGTTTGAGTCGTCTCTCTAACTCTTGTATGAATGCAATTTTTATAGAAATTGAAAATAAGAGCTAAATGTTTCGAATTCGGGGTAGGATTAAGAAGGTAAAGTGTGTGAAGATTACCGTTATCTAACTTTATTCTTAAACAATTTCATAAATAAACACATCCTTTGCGTCGCGCGGTCGGGATTTTTTTGTATTAGTAGCGGGATTTTAAAAATATGGAATTTGGTTAAAAACAAACTACTTTGACCAGAAAGTTTGATCAGCAGGAACGTACCAAAATTACACTGTTTTAGACAAAATTAAACTTTTCTGTGAACTTAAAAAAACGACGATTTATTTTCTTTTGTACTAACTACTACACTCATGTGCTACTACAGCCTAGTTACAATCAAGCAAGCAACGAAAGTGGAGGCTCACCGTAGAGTTTTTAATTCGCTTTTATGTTAGTAATTGACTAGCTAGTTAATATCTTTAATATCTATATATATAAAATGCTTTGTCCTGAATGAATGACTGACGGATCAACGCACAGCTTAAACCGCTGATCGTAGAGACCTGAAACTTGGAGGGTATGTTCTTTGTATGACGTAGGCATCCGATAAGAAAGGATTTTAAGAAATTCTACCCCTAAGGGGGTGAGAAGGGGGGGGGAGGCAAAGTTTGTTGGGGACAACGTGATTCTTGGTACATTTTCGACCTCAACGCGTTAGGCAAAAGCTAGTTAGTTAATATTTAAGACTAAAGTCCTTTAGACGACTATAATATTATAACTTCATAGTTGTGGAACTTTGCGGTAAAGTGCATCGCAGTAATGTAACTTCCTTTTTCTATTTCTCAGTAAAGTAATTTCGAAATGTTGGTTCTTCGTAATTGAGAACTGTCGTTATCGATAATCGATATTTAAAGTTCCAAAATACACTCCTTAGGACGATTAATAAAGCCTATAAAATCCTGCTTGAAATGAAAACATTCTACTAATAGCAATTTAAGAACTGGGCCTTCACTTCTATTGTCGTCTGCACTTGTTTTAACAGGTAAGTTATATTATGTAGGTTAACGATGTCAATAACAATTAAATTAGATGATGAGGTAGAAATGGCACAATTATTTTCAATGATATTTATAAAATACTTGGAGACTATTCTTATTCATACTGCACTGCAATGCACAGGAATTTACCCTCATTCAACTTTAATATTCCGATAGAAAAGTAGGACACAATATGGGGTGTTGGGTTCCTTTGTCTGGACTCTAGCATAACAATAGGTTTTATTGGTTCTTATAGTGAAACGAGCTTTTCTAAATGACCTATACAAATGAATAAAATATATACCTACAGCCATTTATACTTAAGTAGGATATCTGAATAAAATCTATACTAATCTATACTAATATTATAAAGCTGAAGAGTTTGTTTGTTTGTTTGAACGCGCTAATCTCAGGAACTACTGGTTCGAATAGAAATTTATTTTTTGTGTTGAATAGTCCATTTATCGAGGTACTTTTTATCTTGATATTCCCACGGGATCGGGAGTTACGCAGGTAAAACTGCGGAGCGCTGCTAGTAATATTATAAAGCTAAAGAGTTTGTTTGTTTGAACGCGTTAATCTCAGGAACTACTGGGTTCGAATTGAAAAAATATTTTTGTATTGGATAGTCCATTTACCAAGGAAGGCTATAGGCTACTTTATATTTTGATATTCTCACGGGATCGGGACTTACGCGGGTGAAACCGCTGGGTGCAGCTACTAATTGAATATAAATTGAACATTTTTCGTCTTAACAAACGTCTAAAAATATCTGCAACGAATTGACACCTCCTCCTGTTTTTAGTTAATCACACACAAAATAAAAATACAATTCGTATTACATTTTGGATACGTTTCGTCTTCGAAAGAAGCTATTTCAGACCTGCTGCTTTGACAATAATTGAGTGTTAGAGGCTAGTTTTTATCATGTAATTATTATTTGTAATAATTTACGGAATGCAGTGTTCTTATAATTTAAATTTCTTGACAATTTCAATTTCCATCAATCCTACAGTAGTGACTGTTGATCTACTTGAAGAAAAATGATTGTGTGATTATTAATTAGTATCCGTAGATTTTTTATTATTATTTATTTATAGTTGAAGAACTCACCCTAACTATTGCTCTTGTATCTTGTTTAATAGATTGTTTATATATTTTAATAGATTATTTAGGTATTTACTAATCTACTTAGTAAATTTTAAAGCACTTATGGATCACTTAACAATAAAGTTAACACCTGTTATAATTATTTTTTTTAATGAAAAATACATACCGCTTAAAATATCCTGAATCCCAGTAACCGTTCCACCATCAAACGCACTACACAAAAGTATATTATACTTATTGAGCCTTAATGAACCCTATATAAGCAATCGGCAATATCGTAAATTACATCCAAGATATAGAAACAATAAAGGTGCGATACAATAAGCGTTTGATCCGAGCGATACTGGCGATATGAAGGATGTGACAGGTGCGCGTAGTCGCGACCAGTCACGAGGTGCCTTCACTGAGATAAGAGATAATCCGAGATGACAGCTGCGGGTGGACAGAGCGCGGAATCAAACTACAGACAAAGACGCGACGTTCGCCGCCTACCACTACGTGCTCATTTCGACAATGAACACGTTCACACTATATTTTTGACCTTATTTTTTTCCACGACCGAGCCTATAAACACAGTCTTATATTCACCACACATTAAATTCAAAGACAGCTAGATAATAAATTAAAGTTGTAAGTAAAATATCTTGTTCCTATTGTTAACACAATAACGTAAACTTTGCTAGGATACGGTTAGCTGTCGTTTCCTCTCTCGGAAAACGCGGTGGAAACATGGAAGCTACTTCGTATCGACTAGTATATTTCATGCGTTTCCATAAGATTTATACTAGTCACATGTAAACAATAAACGATGAATACTTATAGGGATCAATTCCTTGCAATGGATAGTTCATTGCGGCGGGCGGGCGTCGTATACAAGCAGTTTGTTCAGAACGATCTGTTTGTATTAAAATTAAATCAAGATATTGCCTTATGTTTGTTGATAACTTGAAATTGGTACCTATGCGCAACCCCGTGATTAGTACCCATTGTTGTAAGGCTAATCAAAAATCTTAAAACGTCTATAAAACTAATTATAGTGGTCAAATTCACGGTTAACTTCAGGTCAAATATTTTACAAAATTTGGTGGTTTTTATAAGGAGGGAAAATGTATTCAAAGGAAATAAATATTCTAATTACTTACACAATATAATAAAATCTGCAAACACGCGCAAGGATCTTACCTGGCACGTTCTTGCGGATTACACAATAACATCATAATTTTTATAAGGTCGTACCTACCTGGGTAAAATAGAGATATGTCAAGGAGCATAAATAAACACGTAAGATACATCGTCGAGAGGTAGAATAAAACTTCATCTGGATGCGACAATTCGGTTGTCGACGAGTTGCTATGTACCTCCATCCATTATGTCTGTATAAATTATTTGGTTGTGACGTATTTGACATCGATGCGTCAAATAAACGATTGATTCAGTTTAGGCTGCACAATATGACCATGCCTCTATGTTTTTTTGTCTTAATCTTAATTTCTATGATAATTAGAAAATGAAAAAAACCAAGACATAGGGGCATAGTCATGGCAGTTATAGGTTTTATGGCACACAAATATTTGTGCCAGTGTCATTATCCAGGGAGGAAACTCGACTACGTTTGTATGGAGATAGCGCCGGTACCCTTTCACCTTAAGTATGGTGGTTCAGGAATATTCGGCAGCTGGGGATGAAATAGCAAAGAAAATAAGCATTCGTCATGCCTTTTCGAAATGATTGTTAATTCACCAACAAATTTACATTATAACAACATATACCTAGACAATTTTAACTTACATTTTTCTGTATTTCCATAGAAAACATCGAAGTTAATCTGATAAGAGGACATATTGAAGTGGGAATCAGTCACATGTTTGTTTATCAAGGGATCTCGTAACGCAGTAGGTATCTTACGAGTTAAAAGTATTAAAATGCTACAATATTTATGATGATATTGACGAGTGTAAGAATAAGATATTGAATTAATCGAATAAGTTCGTTTGAATAAGGATAAGGGATTCACAATTTTATTATCGCAAATCGAGATTATGTTATGGATTAAATGAATATAAATCGTGCTAGTTTAGAATGTGCATTTCCTTCCATATACACAATTACAGTTGGTTCGATTATTATTTCCTAATATATTTGAGAGTACATTTCTCGAATATATTAGGAAATAATAGATCCATAGACCATCCATAGACCTTCCATAGACACAATCACAGTTGGTACGATTATCTATTATTTCCTAATATATTTGAGAGTATATTTCTCGAATATATTACTTATGCATAATCGTACCAGCTGTGATCGTGTCTATGGAAGGATATGCACATTCTAAACTATTCTAGTAGAAATTATTGTATTTTCATAAATTGTTCCTGAAAATACTTCCGTATGTTTTTACTCCATAATTATTAGTGAAGTAAATGTTCAACTGTTGAGCGGGCGAACTCAGACGCAAGCAAAATGTTTTATTTTTGAGTATGAATAAAACCTTTTTACTATTTGTATTTGTTAATATTTTACCAGTTAAAAGTAAAATAGGTTAGTTTAAAATTTTGAATTTACATTTGAATGGATTTCTGGTATATTTGTGGTTGTTTTATTAAAATTGTAAAATTGGACTAATAATTTTACTAAGGTAGAGTCTTAAAAATATTGTACATTTTTCTATAGAGTGGAACTTTTTAAGAATATTTGTAAACAAGTTTAACATTCTATTTAAATTCTATTAACATTAAAGGCAATTTGTGAGATTAAAGACACCTTGAGGATCTAATTGAAATAAAAACTCTTGTTTAATTAACTACCGCGATTTCTTCGCAGTTGAAGAACCTGCCTATAGGTTGTTGGTAGATCTAATTTACGTAATTTGAAGTGAAACTGTTAATACAGGGCTATTGGGAAAATGTTAATTTTTCACACTGTAAGAGACGTGTAAGACAACGTAAAGAAGAATCGTAGAACTTTTGTTTTAGTAATTTTGATAGTTCCAAGGTTTTTCGGAAGTTTCGAGGGTAAACGTTCCCAATTCCTTTCAGGTGTCTAGTGTTTACGATACGTTACCAATGAGGAATAAAATATTGTTTTTCTAATCAAAGATTATTTCTTCTTTTAACAAAACCTATTTAGTTATAAAAACAGTATATATACAAGGGCGAAATTCACCCAAACGAAAATCAACGGTTGGATTAACCTTGTAATTTGTCGTTTGTTGGCGTTTTCGTTTGTTATGTCGTTGTTAAGACGAACAACTTTGATTAACTTCGGTAGGTAATTAGTCTGTAATTATACGTCCGTAACTTATTAATCAGTCAGTCAGTCAGGTTTTTATTGTATAGGTACATTTTGATTACACATAAAATACTGCTTATTAAGTTTATGTATTCCTGTACAGAGTCCAGTTTTGATATTCGTCATAATCATCTAATGCTTAATTGCATATCTACTTACTAGTATAGCTCTATGAGCTCAAGCTTAAGTACTAGAAAGTCAATTAACTTCCTTAGCTGTACCTAAGCGCTCGTAATTACTGGCGAGCGTGGTTTTCACCGACCGGGCAGGCGGGGGCCGTCTGGAAAATTTTCATCAATGGTCTAGTCATCTTCAAGTTTCATCTCAATAATT
This sequence comes from Idaea straminata, assembly GCA_951213275.1. NCBI lineage: Eukaryota > Metazoa > Arthropoda > Insecta > Lepidoptera > Geometridae > Idaea > Idaea straminata. Next base: position 7,202,335 of record OX577846.1, on the reverse strand, counting down.
TTATTTAAATGAATTCCGTCCCCCTTACTCCAAAACGAGGTTTAAGAATAGTCCGAGATATGGATTTAAACCTTAGATTTAGACACAGATTTACTCGTAAACTATAGTCTTAACACTATCCCTATATATAGATTATATAGGGATCTATAGTCTAAACACTATCTATTGAAACAATGGTTGCTTGGCAAAGACTAAAGACTTTTATTTAATAAGTCACATTCTTAACACTCTAGGTGGCGCTGACTGTAAGTAGGTATAAACAAGTAGGTAACATTAATTTTGTTAATAAAATAGGTAATATTCAACACTATCCCTATAGATTATTTATGGATAGTATTTTGACTATAGTTCACGAGTCTAAATCAAGGGTTTAAATCCACATCTCGGACTATTCTTAAACCTCGTTTTGGAATAAGGGGGGAGTTCGACCTAATAAGCGCTTTTTACAATCTAGATCTGTAGCAGCTACGAAAGCCTGACTTACGTGCGTTTGAATTCTTCTCCGAAAACTAGTCACATCACACATGTCATATTTCGTGAAATTGAATCATTGAATGAATTGAAAAATTGAATGAAGTGTATCATGTAATTGTGACATGACCAATCAATCAAAACAACGCATAATTTCCTAAAATAAAAAAAAATGTCAAAGACACACCAGCCAAAATAAATGTGAGCTTAATATGATACTCCATTTTTCATTACGCCATAATGTGTATTATCTGGACTGGACACTGGACAGACATCAGAAGACTTTTACTACACTCACGTTCTCCTTTCTGAGTCCATTTGTTTTAATTCACGGACCCTGTACTTTAGCAGTAGATAGGCGGGTGCAAAAAATTATGGACCTTTTCATGTGCCGCCCTGGGTACATAGCCCTCTTGCCATGCTTAGATTTCCATATTTTGAGAGTAATGGATGAATTTTGGAAAAGCTTAGTGACTACTTCGGATCTCCTCATAAATAATTTCTAATTTGATTTATGACTGTAATTTATTTACATAAAAACGATACACATAGACACTATTGTTAAAACTAATCTATACTAATATTATAAAGCTGAAGAGTTTGTTTGTTTGTTTGAACGCGGTAATCTCTGGAACTATAACTTTGTAACACAAGGTGTAAAATCGAAAACCTATTTTTGCATGCGCTGCAAAAACTATTGACAATAGAACAAAATGATGTACTACGGGTTTGTAGATCCCATTAAGACCTACAAAAAAGTCCGCAAGAACATATATCTAGCTATCATTGTTTAATCACAATAACCGATTTTGTGTTCAAAATAATTATTAAATCGTCTGAAGAAAAATTGTAAGTATAAGATCTTTGAAGAGTATCCTACTAATATTATAAATGTGAAAGTTTGTGTGTGCGTGTGTGTGTGTTTGTTACTCCTTCACGCTAAAACCACTGGACCGATTGGGATGAAACTCGGTATGTAGATAGCTGGAGACCTGAATTAACATACTTTTTATTCCGATATTCCCACGGGATCGAGACTTACGCGGGTGAAACCGCGGGCCGCAGCTAGTTATTTAAATAAAATCAAAGTGTTCTAATTGGATGAACAAACAGAATATTACCACGGTTATTACGATAATTGATGTAATTAAGTTGGTTGTAATAAAATATTAGCATCAAAATACTTTGTAATAAGATTGTAAATATTTCAATACAAATATTCTCAGCTGTGTCGTACGTAATCGTAGATACTTGCTTTTTTCGTAATTAGGATATAAAAAACCAGATATGATTCGTTATGGTTTTGTTTTTTATGTTCAAGTACGAGTATTTCTTATGTTTTATAAAAACTAGACTTTTTAAGAGAACATACTAAAAACTTGTAACTAGTTTTTAGTACGATCTCCTAAAAAGTAACTAGACATGTAGGTATATTTTTTATATAACTTGGTACACGTTTTTATTAAAACTGGGATTTCCTAGTCGTTTTTAATAAAAATACGGAAAACGAGACTTTCTGTGATTATTCTAAAATCTGTGAGAATATCCTTTTATGTAAATAATTTTATTGTACCTAACCATACCTACCCATAATTTTAAGTTTTTAGATATTATTCACCTACCTAGGTACATAAAGCCGTAAAGCAATTAAAATGCAAATAATAATATTATGCCGAATTAAATAAAAATTGTACTGAGCCAAGTGACGCAAACACATAAAAACTAATCATAACTTTAAATTGGGGCTAGATAGCGACGTGTGGAATGTCCTGTAATATTTATTTATTATTTTTTTATTTTATTTAATTTACTTATTTTTTCTTTGTAAAATAAACCTATCGGGATGGGTAATTTATGTTTTCACTGCGATTTTTGCGCGTAACAATTGCGCCAGTTCACATTTTGGATTATTTGCAAATCGCTGCCTCCCCATGCAAATCGCTGGCCTGTGGGGCATACCACTTGACCTAAGTGACTTGACCCCTCAATTAAATGATAGTAGGTACCCTTATAAAAAAACTGGGATTACCCGGTAGTTTTAAATGAAACGGAGTTATATAGGTACTAAGTAAACGTTAATTGTAAAAACTCAGCTACAACTTTTTGCTCTCAAGGTAAAAACTTTGTTTTTCCTTCGGTCGATAATTTCTATTTATCACGATCTCGATAATGTGATAATCGCATCACATGGTTTCTGCGTCAAAGAATTCTATATATTCTTACTTGAGACTACAACGGATAATTTTTGGATACACATCAGAATTAATGCGTAAATCACGCTGTTAACCTTTGTAATTCGTATATAAGAAAATATGTTTTCGATAGAACTATTAGGTATACCTGGTCAGGAACAAGCGCTTTTAATAATGTGACGACCCTCAATACCAATATGCCGTTTCGATGAGTCACTGTAGTTGATGATTAGAATCATCATTGGACAATTAACAGTTTGTCACATGGAATAGGTATGAGAAGTCCGCTTTTTTTCTGTATAAAGTTTCCATTCAAAAATAAATATTAAAGGCGTTAATAATATGAATAAAATAAAATTTACCGATGTTGCAGAGCGTGAAGTTCTGCCCGTGTTTCCCGTAACCTCTAAGTGCAGCTTGACAGCTTCCACGCCAGATCGTTTGGAGCGGTCCCGGACTACCGCCGCACTCGGTCCCACTCCCGATCCCGCCTGCCGCTTTGAACCTCTCGTCTCCTGCTTCGTAGCTCGGCTTTCCTGTTTACTGCCTTTTTTATCTTGTTTCGTTCGGCTCTCTTGTTTCAAACGTTTATCGCGCTTCTTCATTTTGACTAGTCGAGCATTTTATCGACCACTCAGACACAAATTCACAGAATCATAACGTATAAGTATATTACTCTAAATCGGAAGCAGAATCACGTGATAAGATATTTACACTGAAGGTGAAAAATTAAAGATAAAAAATCAACTGAAGTCAGACTTTCGGATACGTGACGAAGGAGCTCTTTGTATAAGGAGCCTCGACGTGGTCACGTAAGATCCTTGAACTGGTGTTATTTACGCTGGTTATTGATAAATATGTGGTGTTGTTCAAGATTTACACAAACATTTAACAGGACGAGGTTTTCGGAGTGTGCGTGGTCTGAGCGATTCAGGGCGAACTGGCAGCGCGCGCGCATCTCGGTCGACACCACTTGCCGTCGCCGTCTGCCGGTATTCTAATTGAAGGGATATTATATGACATTTAGATGATCTCAAGATCATTAACACTAATGATTCTTGTATTTACTCAAGAATGCAACACGTGTGAATATTGCTTTCGTTTGTATTTGTTTACAAGTTACTTAAGTTAGGCTTATCTATTCGTCACTTTAAAAAATACTGGTTGTGTGTAAAGTTGGTCTACGGACGAGAATTTTACGTGATCACGTCATAAGAAAACATCAATGGTAACCATAGAAATGGTAATACGTTGCGATGGTTACCTTGTCAAAAAGGAACGTGAGCGATGACGTTACATTTTTTTGTGAATGTCGGTGTTCACCGATCTAAAAGACGTTATCACACCAAAAAGGGTGAATGCCTATACCTATTTCGTAACAGTATCCAACATTAAGTCATCCGTCATCATCCAGGCCAGGCACGCGAAATGCGCCACATGAATACCCATTTCAACCATCCGCACGCAACATGATTCGCAATGCAAAGGAATCAGTACATTCTGCTGCGTTTGTGTCTTTTGATATTTTATGTTTTAACTTTGGTTTTAAAATCGTGAATTAATCTGTTCCATCGCCACTTACAAGTAATATCCGATCTGACGCAGTAAACACTGGCCTCATTTTCTACACGAAAACAAAGTAAGCCTACCTATAACTCGAAACTAATTTTTTTGTTTAAAATATTTGTCTATTTTGGGAAATAATTTATTTTCGTCATAACTGGACTTGGATTTTATTTAAAGTGGGTTACACCACTAGGCATTTTCCTTGAAAAAAATTTTAGGACATGTATTGTTACTTAAATTGCCATGTTGCCCAACACGAGCTGTAATGTTTTCACTAAAAAATAAATTACATAAACTCGTGAATTTTCATGTTTGCGCGCCATCTTGCGGATTTTTCATGTACTACATAACAGTTAGGGTATTGATATGCGCTCTGAATAGTTAGCAACGCTACCATTTTCTGAAAATTCGGTTGAAATGTAACAGGTGGCGCGGTACACTTATTTTTGAGTAGTTTTGAAAAACTGATATTAAATTTCGTTTTCTTTCACGCAGCAGTGGGGTGACATCCATGGAGTGGGTGCTTCCTTAATACGATAGGAGTATCTATCGAAATAAAATGAACATAGAAATGTTAAGTTATTAATTTTATTTAAAAATAAATTAATAAGTAAGTAAATAGGTTTTACCTAATATATTTAAATTAAATTTAACTTTGGCATACATAAAGACGTATCTCTATACATTTTTTAAAAAGCTCTAAACCTAAGTGCCTTTTTCAAATAGGCTGTCTCCCAGAATTCAAAGTAGCACATTCAAGGTATTTAGGCAATACTTATTTGCATTGCTACCAACATAACGGCATAGGAACTATTTTATGAAACACACTCTACTGGTAAGTAAGTTAAATGTCACACGTAAAATCATAAGTTAAACACTCATTGTCACGAGTACATTTATGACTTTCTTAAATTGTGATGATAGTAATACAATTATGTTAGGTAATGCTAAGTTAGTAAATACATAATTTTGACACTTATATTATTTTTCTTATTACATTTTGTTTTGTTAACATTATGGCATACTTGTTCCACCGTTCGTTGACAGCTGAACGACTGAGTGAGACTCGAACTGGTTTATTCGGGGGGGGGGGGGGGGGGGGGGCAGTTTAAAATTGCTCACTCGAACGCTCGTACATATAAATTGGTTGATAAATTTGCCTATCTCTGTGTTTAATTATCCTGTTAATATTCTGTAGCATAATCTGCAAGCTACAGGTACAATCAACGGCCAAAAGTATCTGCCTACCGTAACGTTTACAATCCTGCCCCCTTAGACAAGATTGCTTTCTATTAGCGATATCGCCAATCGCAAGACATTTATTTTTATTCTTTTGTATAAAATTGACATAAACCAACGAAAAGTCACGTAGTCTTGCGTTAGAGAAAAAAATATAGATAAGTTTCATCTTATGCAAATTTTATACAACGATTTATGTCAATTTCATACGATTAAATCTATCGATTGGTGATATTGCTAATAGAAAGCAATCTTGTCTAAGGGGGCTGTGCAGCACAATTTGAAAATAATAACGTAACCTGTAGATCGAACCCATTGGTTGGTGTAGCGGGTGGCGGCTTATACCACTCTGCCAACTAAAGACATAGCTAACATGTTGAAAATAATAATCACACTGTATACATTTATTTATATTTGTCCGTAACGTCTATAAGAAGAAGGTCGTAAGTCCAATACTCGTTTATAGTATTACTAGCTGCGCCCCGCGATTTCACCCGCGTAAGTCCCGAACACAGCGCCATCTGTTGGGTGTATTTGCAAACTAGATGTCAAACAATATTGAAGAATTTTATCGATGAATCAACGTACACCGCCATCTATGAGAACTCCATAAAACTAAACAGTAAATAAACACTTGTTTAAGAAACCATTAATTGATACATTTTATTCGTTTACATTCACGACATAAGCGAATAATTGAGATGATAACTATCCTATCCAGTAAGTTAGACCAAAATACGGGTACATATGAAATTTGATTGAAATCGGTTCAGTAGTTTTGGAGTTTATTGGCAACATACATCGTGACACAAGATTTTTTGAAGATTGAAGATTAGTGATATATACAGAATATAGTGATCCAGAATATAGTGATGCTGAATAGAGTGATCCTCTTATATTCTTGTAACACTGCACTATGTACCTTTATTCGCAATAAATGAATTGTATTGTATTGTATTGTATTGAATATTGTAGCAAAGTGATAGTCGACTTATGACGCATACTGTACAAAAATGACTGCAAACGAAACGCGGGACTTTGATCTTAGCCGTTTAGTATTATACTGTTGCGAACTCAACCAGTGTGACTCAAGCGGTGTTCTGTAAACAGAAATATAGATATTTTTGTAAAAGGTAATTGAATAACTATTACCAAACATTTAAGCACATAGTCGATGATATATTTTGTACTGTTGTTCCACAACAAAGACATCTAAACTAATATTCTAAAGAGGATTTGTTTGTTTGTTTAAATTGAATAGGCTCGGAAACTAATGAATCGATTTTGATGAAACTTGGTACGAGGACACATTGATTTATTAGAGTGTCATAAGCATACTTTTTATCCCACGGGATCGGGAGTTACGCGGGTGAAACCGCAGAGCGCTGTTTGTACCTAATAAATTTATCAATAGGTTTTGTGTCTGAATACCTAGCGGGACCCTTCGTCCGATTCGATTGACGCTAAAGTATTTAATTACGTCCGTCCGTAGTATTTGGTAGGGGAGACAGGAGCTACAATTAACAGACGCAAGTATTTCTCTAAAACTATACACACAAACTTCAGCCATGTCTACAGACTGAATAATATTATTTCCTTTAGAAATGTTTGTTGCATCGAAATTTCACTATTTCGATGGTTTGACATGGAATATAATCTTGCGGAGCGGTGTTGGCTTAGTGGTAGATACCGCAATTTTCTTTCTGAAGGTTGTGGGTTCGAATCCGGCCATGCACCAATGAGTTTTCTTAAGAAAAATTTATGTGCGCTAATTGATATGGACTTACAGTGAAAGAAAATATCGTGATGAAACCTGCGGCTTACTTGGCTCCAGAAGTATTGACAAGTCTTCTGGACATGGTCGACTAATCTGAGACGGTAGTAGATGTTGGGCAAGCCTACTCTATCCCCACGGAAAGAAAACAGCCCGTATACAAGTACAAATAATTTTGCTTAGTCGACTGTTTCCTCCCTAGATAATGACACCAGAGCAAATATTTTTTGTTGCATACAACCTATAACTGCCATGACTATGCCTCTATGTCTGGCATATGGCTCTATGGTTTTTACATTTTCTAATTATCAAAGAACTTAAGATTTAAAAAAAATTGTGCAACAAAAATATTTGCTCTAGTGTCATTATCCAGCTACGTTTGTATGGAGAGCGTCGGTACCCTTTCCTCTTAAATCTATTAGGTAAAAATTGTTTATATTTACTGAACTACTATTCAGAATGTGCTAAATATTAAGGACGTAATACTTTAGCGTCAATCGTATCAGACGAAGGGTCCCGCTAGGTTCAGGTGGAGGGTTCCGATTTTCCGCACGTAGGCTTATATCCTGCCCATTGTGCGTGATCGGTCCCATTAGGTAATACATACATAGTTATATATTTTAGATCTATAATTTAGAATAATACTAGCTTTTGCCAACGACTTCGTCTGCGTAGAAGTCGAAAATAGACCAAACAATCACGTTACAATATTTACCCCCTTTTTCATTCCCTAAGGGGTAGAATTTCGGAAAATCCTTTCTTATCGGATGCCTACGTCATACAAGGAACATACCCTCCAAGTTTCAGGTCTCTACGATCAGCGGTTTAGGCTGTGCGGTGAATCGTCAGTCAGTCAGGACAAAGAATTTTATATGTATAGAAGAAGATGTATAGTTACCATCTTTAGGTTGATTTCTAAGTAGAATTCGTCCCAAGTATTTTGTTGCCAAAAATGAGGTTGGTGTCATGATCAGTATGGACATTATAGATATCACCAATACTTCTTCAGCGTACTGAACCTGTTGTTCAGTGCCGCCATATGTGATTATGATGATCAGCGGAATTGGACACAGTACTGCCTGAAATCAAATGAAAAACGTACAAATTGGGAGTATTTTATCAAGAAATGGCTATCTTAGATCATTATCTATATTTGTTTGTTTGTTTAAACGCGCTAATTTCAGGAACAACTAGTTTAAATTTTAAAAATATTTTTGTGTTGAATTTTCCATTTATCGAGGAAGGCTATAGGCTACTTTTTATTTTGATATTTCCACGGGATCGGGACTTATGCGGGTGAAACCGCGGGGCCTAGCTAGTGTTTGAAATATGCTAGGTAGGTACTACTTGCTAATGCCTAGGTTATTCCTGGGTAAGTAAGTAATACTGAGTAGGTATGTTTGCTTGAGAATACCTAAGTATACTTTACTCACCCCCGGAAGTACTGATCCTGTGGGAATATCAAAATAAAAAGTAGCCTATAGCCTTCCTCGATAAATGGATTATCGAACACAAAAATATTTTTTCAATTCGAATCAGTAGTTCCTGAGATTAGATTAGTTCAAACAAACAAACAAACTCTTCAGCTTTATGATAGTAAATAAATTAAATGTATAGTCTTATAAATTATAATTAATTTTGAAAAAATACATCGTTTTCAGTGTGTTTTGTAAATCTTCTATATTGCGTGCATTCGTAGAATTGATGCCGACTCAGTAGGCACTCAATTAAAATAAAATAAAAATAAAAGCTTTTATAAATTTTTCTTTCGAAAGCGCTTTTTCTGTTGGTATCCTTGTACACATTTACAAGGTTTGTGTTCATTGAGCAAATATGTAGGTTATGTTTCAGACATATTTTTTATTTAAATAACGATAAGCATAATATTCTTACTTTAAGTCTCATATTTAAATTATTTTTGACAATTTTTATGTGATTTTACAATTATGTTAATGTCAAGTAAGTACATAATTTATGAAATCAAAATTTTTTTAATCAATCTGCTACGTTGACGATGTTCTGATAAAAGTTTCCTTAAAAATAGCGTTAATAGATGTTTAATAAATCATTTATTTTAAACCAAAACGTTCACAGTAGGTTCAAAACAAATAGCTGACGAATAGTTCACGTAGCATTTCGTATTTTTTAGTTCCCTATTTTGACTTCCTCAGGATTCAGCAAATATTTCCGCTTTATTTGTTTTATATTATGAAGAATTAAAATACCTACTTGATGATAAACTTAATATATGTACTTTTGTACTCATGTTATAAAAAGTAATTCTATCGCGTGTAATGTCTTTCCCTAAAGTATTTTTTTTTATAAATAGTTATTTAATTTCATAGTAAGTTAGGATAACATGAGATGAGACCTTGTTTCTCATTAATCATGAAGAACAAGTATTTTTTATCGTAAATGTTTGTCTATGGTTTCATCCGCGTAAGTCTCGTTCCCGTTGGAATATCGGGATAAAAAGTAGTTTGTGTTAATACCGAGTTTCATCGCAATCGGTTCAGAAGTTTTTGCGTAAAAGAGGAACAAACAGACATACATAAACACATAAATACAACAAGCTGCGCTCCGCGGTTTCACCCGCGTAAGTCTCGATCCCGTGGAAATATCGGGATATAAAGTAGCCTATGTGTTAATCCAGGTCTTCAGCTATCTATATACCGACTTTCATTGCCATCGGTCTAGTAGTTTTTGCGTGAAGAAGTAACAAATATACACACATAAACTTACACATTTATAAATTAGTAGGATTTGTTTCAGCGAAGGGGTTTTAATTCGAAAGTTCTAGACGTCTAAGCGAACAACTTTTGTTTTTCAAAGTTTTTGTATGAAACAGCTGATTGTCAAGTAAAAATTTCCTCAGAATTATCGAAAAAAAGATCGAATTTCCAAAAGTCAAGTAGAACAAAAGTTTTTCGATTAGACGTCTAGAACAACCCCCTTTCGTATGAAAACCCCTTCGCTGAAACAACATTGTATACTAACACACAAACTTTCACATTTATAATATTAGTAGGATAGTAAGATTTATAAAAATCGCGGTATTCGGTCATCCTTCAGATATAAAATGGTCTGACAAAAATGTAGTAAAAGCGAACGTTCAGTGAGGGGTTAAACGTTGAGGGTCTGGTATAAAATTGATGAGACAATAGTAAGGCCGACAATGTAGCGTGATGGTTGGGAGCTGACTGGAATTACAGATCGTGTGTGGTCGAGCTCTACCGCAAGAAATCTTAAGGAGATTCATGCAATCATCCCTGATAAAAGAGAAGATATCTTTGGCTTATTACATTTTTTTTGGTTATTTTTTAACAGATTTTTTTAAATAATTTTAACCAAAGAGTGCCTTTTTCAATGGCTGGGAGAAGATTACAGCGTCTCCAGGAGTTACCAACTAAAACCCTGCACGTTTTCCCTGGGTGGTGTTAAACTAGCTTAAAAATCACAATCATACGGGTAAATAAATAAATATTAAATAAATTAATTGAGATTTATTTACAGCATTTGATTAAACTATATTTAACTGCAGTTAAATATGGCTGTCCCGGCAAACGTTGTTTTGCCATATAAAAAAATACAGACTGCAGCGCCATCTGCCGGGCTGATTTGTGAATCTAAAACATCCAGGGGGCTACCCGAACGCATACAAAAAAATCCGTATATATCTTATATCTTTAAATGAGCAATTCTTGTATATACAGGGTTATTGGTTTCCAATCCAAAACCGTGCAGGTGATAGTTTTCTACATCAAAACGAACCACTTTTGTTCTAGGACTTTAGAAAATTCGAACATTTTTTTGAATTTTTTGAGGTTATATTAATTCGAAAATCAGCTGATTTTTTAAAATAAAGGTCATTCATAGTTAAAACAATCGATAAAGCTCAAAAAATAATTATAATATTTAGGTTGATGACCTCTCCGTGTTAGTAACAGCTAATTTACGGGTAAAAATAACCTCAAAAAATTAAAAAAAAAATGTTCTCTTTTCCAAAAGTCGTAAATTAAAAGTTGTTCGTTTTAATGTAGAAAACTACCCCCTGCACGGTTTTGGATTGGAAACCAATAACCCTGTATATATATATATATAATTGGAATCTCGGAATCGGCTCCAACGATTTTTATGAAATTTGGTATATAGGGAATTTCGGGGGCGTTAAATCGATCTAGCTAAGAATCATTTTTAGAAAATGTCATTTTATTCGTGTTTTATCGAAACTTAACTTTTTTTTTATGTGAAAAATATGACTCTTCCTGACATCTATTGGCGAACTACTAATACTATTTTTTGTGAGCAATAAAGTTATTCCAGCAGATGGCGTTGTTAAGTAACACGAAGTCAATGAGTGTTTGCTTTGAGGTTAGACTAAGTAAAAAACAAAATACCGAGCAAAGCTCGAATTGCTCGTTTAAACATTTTAGATAAGTTAGTTTTTTAAGTAAATTAAGATAATTATTGCTCCTCATGGCTTTACTGCCGTAAGTTAATATCATATCGAATATCGAAAAAATATAAAGCTTATGTGTTAATCTAGGTTCTAAGCTATCTTTAGTAGTTTTGCGTGAAGGAGTAAAAGATACACACATCCTAACTGACACATAATTTAATTTCCAATAATGAGGTCCCTGCGAGTAATGAGGGCCACCTGCCATTTTAATTAATATCTCAATATTTTGTAAAAATAGGGAAAACTACATAAAAACATATCATTAGACAAAATATTTTCTTTATTATCATAAATATATTTGATTTGGTTTTTTTTTGTTATTTTGCTTCTAATATCAAGGTTTTTAAAATACCTTGTATTGGCCCTTATTACCCGCGGGTACAGTCGGCTGCATAATTGCAGCCCTCGGCAGATTTAAAAAAATACTATACTATTATTGGAATGTTTTCATTCTAATATTTTTTGTTTGATTAATTGATGAGTTAGAAGACTTTCAACTTCAACTAAAGCAGTTGCCTAGAATCTTGCTCGTGTTGAAAACATTTTAATAACAGCCTTTTTGGAGCTCTACGGTGGGTCTGCAATTATGCAGCCGACCGTACCTTGGTCGTGTTAAATGTCAATAAGTATTTATTACCTGTACAATTGTTTTACAAGGCCAACAGCAGCAAATGACGAGTTTTTCTCTCCAATTCATGTCCCAACAGACTTGTGAGGCAACAATTATTCTTACAGTAACACATACTAATAAAATAACGATTCCATATTTCATAGTATGAAAGGTCGCCTCGTTAAACTGAAAAAAAAAAATCGTGAATTTACATCAACTTTATTAATGGCCTTTTTACAGTTAATAATAAAACTATGGTTAGGGTTATAATAATAAGGGGCTGCTCAAAAGTTTTGATTTAGCGAAACTGGATATCATTTACATACAATAAAATATAAAAAACGGTTGCACTCTGAACGTACCTACTGACAGAAGTGAAAACAAAAAAAATCTTAAAAAAAAATTAAACTTATTCACTAAACAACTACAAAATATATGTACATGCATGCACACACTGTAGCTACGTCTCGTAACAGTACCGCGAGTTTAGAGATTTTATCTCATCTAAAATATGCGTACCGCGCTAAAAGAAGTTTAAAAGGTTTTTTTAACATAAGTACTCGTATATCGGACTTATTTAGTCAGACTATACAAAAACTACAGAAAAAAATTAATAAAAACTGTTCAATTATTCAGACATGTCAGAAAAAAACATATGAAACAACAACTGAAGAGCATCGGAAAATAAATGAGCATCGTGGATAAGCGTTGCACATCAGAAAATACAAAGAAATTCGAATTTACTTTCTTTGGTGCAAAATACAGCAAAACGTATCATAATCCATTTTAGTATATTTACACTACAAAAGGAATCCCGACCAAATAGCGTTTCACCAAACTTTTCACGTTAAGTACACATTGTAAAATCAATGAAGTTCGAAAATATTTTCTTCGGTATAAAAACAATAAAACGCATTATATTCCATGTATATATTTACATCATAATAGGAATCTCGACCAATTAAAGAGCGTTTCAACAAACTTTTCACGTAAAGTACACATTGTAAAAACAAAGAAGTTCGAAAATACTTTCTTTGGTGTAAAATACAGTAAAACGTTTTATATTCCATTTATATATTTACACCACAAATGGAATCGGTACCAATTAAAAAGCGTTTCACTAAACTTTTCACGTAAAGTATACATTGTAAAAACAAAGAAGTACTAAAATACTTTCTTTGGTGTAAAATACAGTTAAGCGTATCATATTCCATGTAGGTATATTTACACCACAAAAGGAATCCCGACCAAATAGCGTTTCACCAAACTTTTCACGTTATGTATACATTGTAATGATGAAAATAATATTGTGAAGCAAATGGGCCCACGGACGCCCGGACGGAAGCCCCGGGGCAAGTGTGCCTTGATTACAGACATTTAACAAATTGTTTGTGTTAATGAAATCAAATCATTATTTGCAAAATAAACCAGCTTTTCTTATACTTCGTTAGTATGTAGAGTAGCTCATTTTGTATAGTACGATACAGTTTTTTGTTGATGTTGAATTTTAGTTAAAAAAAATATTTAAAAAAAATCTCGACGATATATTGTTTATTCGATATTGAATACAGAAATAATAAATAGTGTAGGACACTTTACACAGCGCCATCTATCTCCATGGTTTGTGTTATGGTAATCAGACAATTGATAATATATTACTCATATACTTTTTTTTTATAAATATATACCTACATACAAAAACAATCAGACCAAAAACAAATATCTTTACATAATATTTGTTTGGTGGGAATTGAACCCACAACCTTCTTCGTCGAAGGCGGGTATTCGCCATCCGCAGATGTCGTCGATAATGTTAACTCTTCTTGATCGATTATTAAAACTATCTTAACGAGGCTTTATATGGTGACGATTAATAAACAAAAAATAGAAAAATAACTCAGTAAAAACGTATAATTTTAGGGACGTCATCAGTTTAAAAAATGTCTTACCACGAAATATGTTCCAGTGTATACAAAGAGTATGGGTTCGGTAGCAGCCCACATGATGCGGTAGGCTTTTACTGCGGGGTTCTCGTGGTGGTTCCAACCTTTTTTTATCCATTGCTTGGCAGCTACGGCGCTGCACACCAATATAGCTATTGAAGCTGGAAATATTAAAGACATTTATTTATGACAGAAAAAATGCTACTCGTCTTCCTTGCATCTTTAAGAAGTTAGAAATACAGATAAAAAATAAGTAGGGATTGCAAATATATATGTAGATTGATGAACGAAATAAATTTGATGACCCAGTTGGCACAATGGTCACCATGCCGGACTGCCAAACCCAGGGTTGCGGGTTCGATTCCCGCCTCAGACAAGGTCTGGTTGTTTCTATGTATTATAAGTATATATTTACAAAAGAAAAGTATATATCCGTTGTTTAGCACCCATAACACAAGTCTAGTTACTTAGCTTGGGGCTAGATGGCGATGTGTGGAATGTCCTGCAATATTAATTAATTTTATTTAATTTCTAGTTTATAAGTAGGTATTATAATCAGAACCATGCAGTCTCACGCGCGTAATTTCGACTCTTTTGGAATATCGGTATAAAAAGCCTATGTTACTTCAAAGATTTAGATTTAAGTGTCCTCATAGGAAGTTTTATCAATATCGATTTAGTAGTTCAAAAGAGCCTTCATTAAAAACATAATAAAACATTATTTTTCTAATTTCTTAGTTATCTCTTTTGTCTGGTTAATTTATCGATTTTGGTATGACGGGTCTCAATAATTTGTCATACTTGCTTCAGTTAGTCGTGGATATCTTTTTGTCGGTATTTATTTAGGCTTCGGTTCTAATTGGATAAACGAATAGCGCTTCGTGCTGCGTATTAAAATGCTACAAAACACTTATGGAGCATGCGCACGGCTATAGGCTATATGATCATTTTGAACATATCTGCAACTCATTGGAGCAAGTATGATAGGGTTATCAATTTCGAATCTAACACCCGTATTCACAAGCTACCCTATGAGATTGCATAGTGCGCGCGAACGCATAGAGCCACAAATAAGACACGAAATTTGCTAGAGTGAAGAGAGCACCACAAAATTGACCAATCATAGGGCTGCGTTTAGCGCAGTGCTTTCACTTATTCAAGAGCTACTTAAGTACTGTTTGTGAATGTTAATCTGCAGTAATAAACTTACAAGCTCCACCCCATTCAACGTATGCACCGAAGAAATTAGCAAACGACCCTGGGATGAGTAAGAATAGAACTCTTAACTCTGCGACGTATAAGTCTTTAACATGAGGCATGACGCCTGCTAGGTAGCCCCAGGCGATGCCCAATCCCACACCTACGAATGGAGTGAGAACCAACTGAAAATTTTAAAAAAAGTTAAGTTAGTATATGTCTGGAGCTGGGGTAAGTTTCAAGATTCAGCAGAACAAGCATGGTCGGAGACATTTTATCTACAGGGAAAGGACAAAATAGTCTTTTCTTCTATCAGATTTATCCAACCCCCGAGCGTGGGCGCAAGGGTGGATATACTATCCACGTTAGACAAAATGGGGGAAACGCTTATCCCCGTAATTATTGCCATTATAAGAAAACCACAGAGTACATAGAATGTCGTCACAAATCAACCTAATAAATGTCATTTATAACTAACGTCTGTCATTTGTTTGACTCAGGTTTGACTTAATTTTACTGTCTTATGAGATAAATCAATTTTGTCTTCACTATATCCCCATGCTATAGGCGGGGAATAGATGTCCTCGTGTAATGTCAAATGGAGTTATACTTATCCATTCTCCTTTTGCCGTGCTTTGGCAGGTGGACAAAATAATTTTCTCCCTTGACAGAGGACATAACGGGTGGATATAATTTTTATCTTCGGCCCATGCTTGTCCTGCAGTGGTGTCGTTTGCGGCATTGCGTTAACCACAAGTGAGTGATCAGGGGCCAAAGTCTGCTATTTTACATTATGGATCTACAATCATTATGTAGAGACTCTATTGATAATTTTATCGAGATTGTGACAATGGTATTCTGCTAAAGTTTCATTATCATCGCAATAGAGTCGCTATAGAGACTCAATGGAATGGTAATACGTCGCTGGTATTGCCTAAAAAAATCTACCATGTTGCTAAATGAAATACGCTATGATAGATAAAGCTCACGATTGTAGAGTAGAATACCAAATTAAGTCAGTGGTGCATCAGTGGTGTTTCTATGTAATAGTTATAAATGAGTACCAAAAGACATAATTTTGACATTGAATGTCAAACAAATGGTTGTCTGTAAAGTCGGTTTACGAACGATAATTTTACGTGATAACGTCATAAGAAAACGATGACAAATTGAGATTGTTTTTGTTATTCCTTTATATATTTTTTTCTTTTTATTTCTTTTTTTCCTAAGTCTTCTAATTTATTTATTATTTTACCTTTTTTGTGAATGCAAGTGTTCCACCAATTTTTTAGACGTTATCACGTCCAAATATGTCTATTACGATTCCATGAGTGTCGATAGAATCATTGAAACATAATTGTGTTAGCAGACTTGGCCCTCAGTTGATCACATTTACTTAGTATAAAATTAACTCTATGTGTCTAAGCACAGATACCTAAACCAAATAAATTTACCTTCAATGTATTCCTAGGAGAGTCGTCTATTGAAGAAAAATGAGATTAGTTGCCTTTTCGAGTCGGTAACTTACCTAATTGTATTGAATAAATCTTTTTGCTTTCATTAAAAAAATAAAGGTATATTTTTTATAATATAAGTATAGATATAAAATCCTTTGTCCTGACTGACTGATGGATCAACGCACAGCCTAAACCGCTGATCGTAGAGACCTGAAACTTGGAGGGAGTGTTCTTTGTGTGACGTAGGCATCCGATAAGAAAGGATTTTCCGAAATTTGACTCGTAGGGGAGTGAAAAGGGGGGCAAAGTTTGTATGGGACAATATGATATTTTCTACTTCTACGCGGACGAAGTCGCGGGCAAAAGCTAGTTTACCTACAAAATAATTATAACAATAACTAGCGACCCGCTCATTAATCTTGTACGAAAAAAAAGCGTAAGTAAAATATAAAACAATAATAAGAAACTTGGCATTCTACACTAATATTATAAAGAGGAAAGTTTTTTTCATTTTTTTTTACTATTGGACCGATTTAGATGAAACTTGGTAGGACGATACATTGATTCATTAGGTAACACAGGCTTTTTCCTACGGGATCCACGGGATCGGGAGTTATGCCAGTGAAACCACAGAGCGCTGCTTGTTTAGTATTAATAAATTCAATCTTTTTAAATCTCAGATATCTAATTTAAAAATAAGACATCAACTTATCTCTAACTGCTACTGTAACTGGTCACTCACTTTAATATAATTGTAGACACTGTCCTCTTCGGCCATCGCGTAACTCTTGACCATTCCATAGACCCCCACACTAAGAGCTACATCGAGCCCCGCTGAAGAGCCAAGAAGAGCCACCCATTTTCTTTTCAGATCATGGGCAATAGGTTTTATGACTGGCACAACTACAGGTCCTGCTATTGTAGCGAATAAGCAGCCGAATTCTACACCTGTTGGCAGACGTATCTCAATCTAAACTAATATAAATAATTCAAAAGTTAATTTTATTAAAATATTTTTAAGGCAAAGCATCGCTTGAAAACCGTTCAAGTGCGCTTACCAATTACGCCACTGAGTTAAGTACCGTCATTTTCTTAAAAATATTTTCAGATAGCTCAGTGCAGTCCATGCAGTATAAAAAAATAAATAAATAAACTTTGTGATTTATTTTATTTGTAACATCTTTGCAACCAAGTGTTTTCATCGATAAAAACTCTACAAGAGCACTGTATATACATATTGGGGATAAAGATATACCTATAGGTTACCTATAGCTAAAGTAAGTAAAAGTTTCTTTATTTTTTCCTATATTCTCACAATATTTTTCCTATTTGTACAATATAAAAAACAGTCCTACCGACCGGAAGCAATTAGTAAAATAATAGAATAGTATTGACATCCTTGTTGTTATCTATTACATATTATTGTTGTTATATAAACCTGAAGAGTTTGTTTGTTTGTTTAAACGCGCTAATCTCGGGAACTACTGGTTCGAATTGAATAAATATTTTTGTGTTGGATAGTCCATTTATCTAGGAAGGCTATAGGCTACTTTTCATTTCGATATTCCCACGGGATCAGAAACTACGGGAGTGAAATCGCAGAGCGCAGCTAGTATGTAATATATTGAATATCTAATCAATAAGGTGAAATACGATTGTAATATAACTTCATATCTCCATAACAAAGTAAATTGGCGTTAGAAGTGTGCGGACTGGAGCGTCCCGACGAGTGGTGAATACAAGGCTCGGCAGTACGAAGAGCACCTGAATACCACTAAAACGCCTCTGTTCCCTAGCACGTCATGCGATGAAAACGCATTCAATCCTTTTGCAATACGAGCTTCACATCAGAATTTATTGAATTGGCTTTGTACTATGTATACAACACAGTCCATTGTGTTGGCGCTCGGGACAAATTTTATTACAGCACGTTTGAGGTGCATTCCACGCTACCGCACAATAATTTTTCAGATAGATTTTTTAAATAGTTATAAACTATTTAAAAAATCTATCTGAAAAACATTTTACTTGTTTTTGATTTACCGTTGACATAGGAATCAATAAGCTTTGTTTGGTACAGTCGGCTGCACAATTGCTTGCATAATTGAGTTCTAAAATTACTATTATTGGCATGTTTTCATTCTAATAATTTTTGTTTGATAAATTGATGAGTTGGAAGACTTTAAACTTCAACTAAAGCAGGTGTCCTGAATCTTGCTAGTGTTGAAAACATTCATATAACAGCCGTTTTGGAGCTCTATGGTGGGTCTGCAATTATGCAGCCGACCGTACATATTAATATTATTTTACTAATATCGTTCATCGTGACCGGCAAACAAATAAAGCTAAATTATTTCAGTGAAATGGTTTTATTATACTACCTATAGTTGATTAGTTTGTTGTATTTGTAACTTTTCCTTACACACATTTTAATTTCAAAATGTTTGCTTCATGTTATTGGTTATTTTAACAATGTGTAAAGAATAACTTCAGTTATCTCCCTTAGTATACGTACCGCCAGGACACAACTAAAGACATCAATTAAAGCAATTAAGTATTTGATTTTCCTAAAGAAATGAAATAATTATTTTTGCTTTATTTTTAAAGATCGGTAAAAATTACCCCAATTTACTGAAAATTTAAGGTACTATTAGCAGCGGACCCTTACGTCAATAACGGTATTGTTAGTTTTTTAAACAAAATTACGAAACTGTAGATAAAATGAGGATTTTTTCAAGTTTTATTTTCCAATGTTTTTGTTTGGGTCAAGTCCAGGTGTACATGTATCTAAGAGGAATCATAAGGTTTCTTTACACCCTGTATATTTGCACATGACTCAGGTTCGAAATTAATTTGATAAAAAAAAATTGAAATGTAATTTAATTTGACAAAGTCACATTTTATTATCATTACTAGCGACCTGCCCCGGCTTTGCACGGCTATATTATGCATGTATTCATGAAATTTAACCTTCTTCTTGAATGACTCTATCTATTTAAAAAAATGCACCAAAATCCAATGCGTTGTTTTAAAGATCTAAGCATACATGGGACAGACAGCGGAAAGCGACTTTGTTTTATACTATGTAGTGATTTATCATTAACACCTATTAGCAATCATAAAACTCACCTTCAAGCCAAGAGTATCCTCGAATATAGCGCATACATATCGACATAGTACAGACTTCCGATAGCCACGGCAATGCGCCCAAACATGTGATTTGCAGCCAATTTTCTTTCATAAAAGAGAGATTCCATAATAGTGGCCCCTTTCCGAGAATGATTGCTGGATAGATTTTTCTGTTAAAAAAAACCACATGTTTACCATTATAAACAAGTACTTAATAAGATTAATGAATATCGATAAATGTATTGTTTCATGGTTTATCACCATGAGAATAGTTTTACATCTCTTACGTTTTAAAAAAAAATCTGGTTCCGGTTGCAAGAATGCTAAGGCAAAATATCGAAGATGGTTTAAAAAAGATTGAGCTTGTCTTGTTGTTAATTTTTAGTAATCAATTATGATTACCAGTTACAGATGTCACCGTAGCATACTCCTAGATTGGTATAGTTTTGTAGTACCTTAAGAATTCGTCGATATAGGCGAACTCTCTCATATCCAAGTAGCCTATGTTCCTTACAAATATCCCTAATATGAGGGGAGCCAGCATTTCAGGTAGCTTCACTGCCTGGCAGATAATCGTGCTCGCCCATGCGACCAATGCGATCAGCACCAACCGGAACCACCGTCCTTTCCAAAAATTCCATTCTTCACCGAATACAAACCACACAACAAACCAAGTTAATAATCCTGCAACCAAAATAATTCAATAATTTTTTTCGGGTTTAAAATCTCAGGCCACACGTAAAATATACGGAAATTCCGATATCCACACCGAAATAAATTGTTTTTTTACGTCATTTAATTCACTATGTTCGTTTTCCATTTTTGCAGTCACTGCAGTTTCGATACGCAGAAAAAACACGGCTGATGTAGGAGAAGACAAAATTACAGTTTAAAGTTTTACCAGTTTTGGCCACGTCTTCGTCAGCGTAAATTGAATAACTATTCATTTGAGATACGCAAAAAAACACATAATCTACTCGATACTAGTGTTAGTGTATAATTTTCCAAATAGATAAATTCATGAGTGCACGGTTCAACAATCATAACACAATATCATCATTTATCAAGCATTTTTGTTTGATGAAAGTAGTGAGTCAAAAGTGTTTGTTTTTTTATTCAGTTAAAATCATTCACATAAGTATACGAAACAAATTTTTCTATTCATTTTAATTACTAACCTTGTACTTAAACGTTATAAAATTAGCAAGCAACTGTTGTGTATGAAATCAGAAGTTGTAAAACAGGTGAAAAAATGATTTGCACGACTAATGTCAAAAAAGAAAAATGTCCAAAGCCAATGTCCAAAAGTTATACAGTCCCATTATAAAAATGTCTGATTATTAAAATGTACAAAAAAAAAAACAGTACTAAAATGCCCAATAGTGAAATGTCTAAAGTAGGTACTCACCTAAAATAAAAAGTACTACATAATGCAACACTATCGGCGTTGCCTTATCACACCACACTTTGAATCGTACTCCTTTTTTACTGCGTTCATTTCTTTGTGAAACTTGAATATTTTCCGGTGCACTGCTGAAAATAAGTGTAAAATTAAAATACTTTAAAGTAGGTAAATGAATTTAAGTTTCAGCAATAAAACTACTAAAATCTTACGATGATTTTATCATTTTAATATTATCGTGTGCGCGCGGCAATCGGGTAATAAAAGTGTCGTCTTCATTCATGGTATCTTTGATATTGTATCACATCTAATTAAGATGCCTAATAAGAGTAGTGAGTGTGTAAACACTGTGCAAACTATGATACTTACTCACGTTTTCTCTAATTCTTCCTGGCTTCGCACAATGTAAACGCCTTTGTCGATAGCGGATGCTACTTCGTTATCTAAAACGTTTTAATTTACAATTCAATTACAAAAGAAGTCAGTTTCAATTAGTTCGTTCTTAAACGATATGATTGACATAACATGTACCTAAATTTTTATTTATATTATTTCTGTTATATGGAAATAAAAAATTAATTTGATGCCAAATAATATAGGTTCTTATAGTTATTATTATAATCTATCCAAAAGTAAAATAATTAAATTAAATTTGTGTATTTCGGTTAAAAATAATTCTACTTATATGCTTATCGGACTAGAGACCGCTGGATTTGCAAGGTGATAAATTATTTTGGAATAATATGAAGGATGATAAATCAGGTCGTATCTCTGTTCTAGATCCATTGGATATTCTGTTCGACATGGAGTGCATATTAAGTCTGAGGAGAATTTATTCATGACGGAACAATGTTCGACTGATATTGGCATTAGTTTGATAGGTAGCTGTTTGATTTAGATGCCATTGTATTGGGTGCTGAAGACCTACGGAATTGATTTTGGGAAAAGGGATGGAATTGGTGAAACCATTGTATAATTTTCTCCGTTTTATTTTCAGATTGGTTAGGTTGGTGTGTCAAAGTGTGCTGTTTTAACTGACTTCAAAAAAGGAGCAGGTTCTCAATTCGGTTGTATGTATTTTTTTTAATGATGATGTCAGCTCTTCAAACAACACATTACAGTTTTGTGTAAAGAGGTAACAACAGAGAAACGGTTGCAATTTATAGGGCGGCGTGATCCCTCTGGTTGGTATGCCACTATAATTATTAATTGATCCGGATGCCTGGTACTCGTACATCAGTGAGCCGGGAGTGGTGGGGCAGCAAATGGTTTGTGGTGTGGAGTCAGTTGAGGGTGTGCAATTTGTGAAGGTCTTGGTTTTGATGTGGAATTGTGGCCGTTCATAAATTTGATTCGAATATAACATAAAATTTAAAAAATATAGGCTCAGCCCAAAAAGTGCCAAAGTGACCATATTTTGTACATGTGTGATGACTTTGGTACTTTTTCACGCACCTTAGACTTTATCTGGCACTACTTCTCGCCAACTAAAACGCCTCGCAGTGTTATATTCTAATTGAACAAATTATT
Source organism: Idaea straminata (assembly GCA_951213275.1). Classification (NCBI taxonomy): domain Eukaryota; kingdom Metazoa; phylum Arthropoda; class Insecta; order Lepidoptera; family Geometridae; genus Idaea; species Idaea straminata. Next base: position 7,179,366 of record OX577846.1, on the reverse strand, counting down.
CGCTGTAGTCCCACATCTGACCTCTTTAAGTTGCACACAGCTTCGGTTGATTTTGTACCTTCCTTGTTGCGGCACCACTCTTTCTATCACCGATAAGAGGCTACCAAGCACCTAAATCAATTAAAGGTGATGGTGCCACCGTGGCTTTCTTGTTGTTCGATAATTCGTAGGCACTACTTTTTCCTTAACTAAGACGCCTAGCAATTTATCCTACTAATATTATAAATGTGAAAAATTGTGTGTGTGTGTGTGTGTATGTACGTTTGTTACTCCTTCACTCAAAAACTACTGAACCGATTGCGATGAAACTTGTAAGTAGATAGCTAGAGACTTGGATTAACACATAGGCTATTTTTTGTCCTGATATTCCCGTGGGATCGGGTGAAACCGCGGGGTGCAGCTAGTAGTTGAATAAAATATATTTTTTAAATTATTTATTACCTTAAAACCATCCGAAACCTAGAGCTCTATAAATATTACATATTCAAGTGATTTTACAATATTTTTGTTGCCCCACTACCCCCACCCACACCAAAGGACAGCTGCCAGGTGCCCGGATCAATTAATAACGATAGTATGACACACTAACTAGACGGATTTTGTTGCTCGATAAATTGCAGCCGTATTTTCTGAAGCAAGCTCTTCGGTCTTTGATTTAAAACGTAGGTAAGCAGGATTTGGATAGGATATAAATTAATTTATTTTGATTGAAATGATTATCACTTAAAAAAAGAAATAAAAAAATAAAAAAAATATTGCAGGACATTTCACACATCGCCATCCAGCCCCAAGCTAAGTAACTAGACTTGTGGTATGGTTACTAGATAACGGATATACTACTTATATACTTTTCTTTTGTAAATATATACTTATAATACATAGAAAAAACCAGACCAAAGACAAATATCTAAGCATAAATACTTGTTTAAGGCGGGAATCGAACCCGCAACCCTGTGTTTGGCAGTCTGGCACGGTGACCATTATGCCAAATGGGTAGTCACCGCCGCCTTTGATGAAATAAGGTATTAGTTTACCTACATTGACATATATATTCTATATTCTACATATCCGTATATATTCCTGTATTATTTATGTATACATGTATGTATGTAATTATTTGTATGTATCTATGAATATAATTTATTTGGTATGTATTATTAATTTAATATTTATAATCATAATTATGTAAATAGTGTATATTATAAGTTAAATTATTCACAACCTACCATTAAAGCTGAATCAGTTATTTTCCATCCAAAGGTTGCCTGGAAGAAATCGCTTTCAGCGATAAGGCCGCCCATTTGTGCAACTTATACTTTCTAGCTATTACTTTACTTTGTGTTTATCGTGTTCTGTCTCTTTTTGTGTTGTACAAATAAAGTTATCTATCTATCTATCTACATTGATTCATTGAAGGTTAATTAGGCTGCTTTTCCCACGGAATTGGAAGTTACGTGGGTGAAATTGCGAGGCTGCTTGCAATTAATATACCGCTAATGACAACTAACAGATAAGATAAGCATACTTTACTTACCTAATCTTCTTCGGATATGTAAATGTTAGCTGAGATTTGTTTTTCTACCTAATTTATAACTGTTTGCACTGATTACAAAGTAATTTAAAATATAAACAAAAGTGAGTAAATATATCTATTTAAACTTACTCAAAAACTTTATAATTATCTATAGGTGGAAGACTCAACAACGAATTTCTGAAACTACAAGAGCTAAAGTCAAAGTCAAATTTCTTTATTCATTTAGATGCTTATGTAAATTTTATACACAAATCACATTGAAACATCTTAAAATTAACTTAGGATGTGTGCCTTCGGAACGCGCCCACCAATGAGAAGAAGGCACAAGAAACTCATGGGGTTTTTTTTTCATGTGATCAGGCTCACAAAGGTCAATATTACAAATATTTGAAAGTATTATTTGAAATGGAGCAATTAAAGTCAAGTCCATGGGTTACTATCATTAATTAAGGTAAGACAAAGTATCATAGTACGCCTTACTGCACAATTTATGCTTTATAAAAGTTTTGAACCTGTTAATGGACATGTCATATACATCTTTATGTTATTTATTATAATAGAGCACGAGCCTGTATCACCAGTCAGTCAATGAGTTCGCATATTTATAAATAATTATAATTGCCTAGAGATTTTAAATATTGTATAGTCAGAAGTAGATCGGACAACAGTAACAGTAAATTTTATAGGTACTTACTGGCACAAAATGGAGATAAGCTAATTTATACTAATATTATAAAGCTGAAGAGTTTGTTTGTTTAAACGCGCTAATCTCAGGAACTACTGGTTCTAATTGAAAAATTATTATTGTGTTGGTTAGGGGAAGGCTATAGGCTACTTTTTATTTTGATATTCCCACGGGATCGGGACTTACGCTAGTGAAACCACAAGGCGCAGCAAGGTACAAATCACACAGTCTAGTACGACGTTTGTGTTTATTATTTTCAGAAAATAAAAACAAGGACAAATTGTATGGAAAATGTCCCAATGTCATTTCTATTAGTTGTAATTTCAATCTCTCTGTAATTGCCAAGTGCCAATGACAAATTACAGAACTGTGTGAACAAAGACTATTGTGGTTGGTCTGCTACAAAAGCTAACTTACCTTGAAACAGAGGCCTTGGTTGGAGACTTAGTATGGAATTTACCTCACTTCATCACAGAATTAGCACTTAGTAACCGAAGAGCCGTATTTAAAAAAAAATATATTCACACATACATATGCACACATGCATACACATACACACACACAAACACATACACACACACACTCACTCACACACACACACACACACACACTCCGCCACTTGTAATCTCTACCTAAACTTGATAATTTGTCTTGTCTTTAGCAGTACTCTCGTCTATGTAGCATCTCCACAGTGACAAATATGTTACGTTATGTAATGTTCACTAGGAAATATGTAATTTATAGGCTCCCGAGATACAGGACTAGTTCCTAGTTCGGGGTCTGTTGATTATCTTCTGTCTAGTTACTTATAAAAACAAACTCAGATGTTGCGTATATAAATTAGTAACTGTGTATTCTTTTGGCAAATAAATCATTTATTATTATTGTCTGTTATTATTATTATGTGTGGTGTAGGTATGGTGTAAGTACAGTTTAATACTGATTCCAACTGCAAATAGAACTAAGAATTCTGGTCACATGTGTATATTTAGGCGACCTGATATTTGGAAAGTAAAAGCTATTGCTCTCCCTTTCGGTTTTGGTATTAAAAGTATTCCTACAGCACACATATTACTTTAATTTTATAATAACGAACCATGCCTTTCTTCTTCTTTGTATCGACTTGACTCGATGTATTTGCTCTCTCATTTTCGGATTTTGTGTTTTTCTGTGTTTGATCTGTCATCGTTAATTGAAAGGAACTATTTATAAGATTGATAATAAATCATTCTAATTTAATTTCAATAATTGGAAATCATTAAATATTTGATCTGAATTGTTATTTCGAGGAAAAAATGTTAATATGTCAATTTTAGAAGTTTTAAATCTGATGTTTTAATGAAATTGTCAATTTCATTAGAAAAGAAGATAACAGATAAAGAATCATGAAAGAATCTGAAGAAGGTTTTATGATTCTATCCATTCTTTAGCTTTGGGCTTTGGGCCATACGCAATGTGTATAGTAGGGTTCCGTAAGCTTCAACCATATTTCACAGCTATGTCTAACAACTCTATACACAATAATTTCTTCACTAAGAAGGTTGAGTAAGTAGAAATAAAAAAATCTTACGTCTACGTAACTTTTATATCTAGTCTCCACCTATTATCATAATATCAAAGTAATTTTCTATGGAATTTGTACGAATTTTTCTTTTGGTCGACTATTACCAACTCGTTAACTTGTATTAGCCTCTCAACCGTGATAGCTTTCCTCTAACTTCGTTATTTATACAACTATATCCAAAAACAACCATTTAGCTAGCAGAAGGACCACGTTCCCTTTAGACGCATAACACCAACTACGCAAAACACCACCTTTACGCAAAACGCATTACTCACAAAATACCACTTACGCAAAATACCAACTACGCATAACACCAACTTTGATTTAGAAACAAATTCCACTTGAAAATAAAAAAAAAGCTTTTTACACTTTAGTATTTCGTAAACGGATCCCTGGTACGTTAAAGTCATTCACTGAGTAAAAATACGTTAAGTACTTCTATCAAAGATTATTTCGACGGAGTAGGAAAAAATCCCTAATCACATGGTTTATTAATAGTTTAATTTTGCGGAGATGTTTCCGCACTTAGCCTCTTCATTTGGGCCATTGCACCAATTAATTTAACCTAATTTAAATATAAATAAATTTTAAAATAAATTTCATTTAATTCATCATCATGGTATGGCATTCATCCTGCGTGGATCAAACCTCTATATACAAGTTTTTCAGCCAGCTTGCGGCGGCAGTTGTGAATTTATGAACTTCCAACATTCCACCAGGAAAACGGCGAAGTGGGCATTCGTTTATCACATGGGAATTTCATTTAATTGAAACTAATAGTTAATAAATAGGCTAAGGTAACCACTTGAACGATTGTAAAACAATCAATTGAGACACACGGGAAGAAAATGCCTTTTGTGAGTGGATATTATCCTACTAATATTATAAATGTGAAAGTTTGTGTGTGCGTGTGTGTGTGTGTGTTTGTTACTCCTTCACGCAAAATATACTGGACCGATTGCGATTAAATTCGGTATCGAGATAGCTGGAGACATGGATTAACACATAGGCTACTTTTTATCCCGATATTCCCACGGGATCGGAACTTACGCGGGTGAAACCGCGGGGCGCAGTTAGTTGTCTATAATAGCGAGCGGTAAATATTGGCATCTAAATATATTCAGTCTTGTGTGTCGTAGTTTGTGTTTGATTAAACATGATAAGACATACAACATAAAGTTTTTCTTTCGTAATAGTTATTATATATGTTATGAACCAAGTGATTAATTAGGGCATTAATCTTTTGGCAATTAGGGCACATAAAGAAGAAAAAAATACATTTATTTGGACAAGCACACGACACAAGTCATTTAGAAAAGTAAAAACTATACAGGCACAAAAGTATAAAAAAAAGATATAGGTTCTGCTTGAGCAAAAAATCAATGGAACAACATTATGCTGTTACAGCAGCTGGTCATCCGGCAGGACTATTTGCGGGTGACGCGTCGCACCGTGAGCTGAGCTAGCGAGTCGCAAATGTCACAAAAACACACAGAACATAATGCCCAGGCATTATATATAATGTCCAATTAATCACTTGGTCCATAACATACCTAAATATATATTTCCAATAATCTATCTGAAGGGTTAATACAAATAGGTAGGTAAGGAGAATGTAGATTAAGTCATACATAAGTATATTAACATCTTCTCAAGTGTAAATTGGTACTTGCTAAATTAGCAAAGTTTGCAAGTTTCGGTAGAACTTAAAATAAAGCTGAAGAGCTAGTTAAATATTACGCACACCCTATTTATTTGACATGATAATTTTGTCTAGACCTAAAGGAGGTTAATGTAGAAATGATTACCTACCACCTCCTCGTACTTTAAACAAAAAAGCTTAAAAACATATTTAGATAATCTAAGTACTTAATTAACTCGTTTAAATACCTACGTAGTTAAAGTAAAAGTTCATAAAAAAAAGTAAAGTTAACTTCGTAAAGAGGCAGAGATTTATCAGGGATTTATCTGAGTTAAAAGAAAGACTTCGAATACCGTGTCAAATTAGTTTGGACATAGAAGACAAGATATCGGCCTGAATAGCCACATTCTAATATAAATAGAAACCTAGGTTTCTAGTAAAAAAGATAGATAACTTTATTTGTACATCACAGAACACAAAATACACAAAGCAAATTAATAGCTAAAAAGTATAAGTATCACCTTTCAAACAAAAGAAACAAAATCAAAATCGGTCCATCTGTTCGGGAGCTACGATGCCACACACACACACACACACAAACACGTCAATCTTATAACACGCCGTCGTTTTTGCGTAGGAGGTTAAATTTTATAAGAGAACTAGCAAACCCGGCGAACTCCGTTTCGCCACCAGATTTTTCTGACTTTTCTTTGCTATAAACCTCACGGAGCCCGAGACCTTTCCAACGAATGCAAAACCGTGGAAATCGGTTCGTGCGTTGTGGAGTTATAGCGTCAGGATGACAAACCCGACTTATTTTTATATTAAGAGAATAACAATCATTAAAAGAGTAAAAATGAGGTACTTACTTCCAATCTCTAGCATTATAGCTAGTTGTATTAAAACTAGCAGTTTTATGGAAATAAACAATTTCTAAAGTTTTCACACTTTTCTATTTTACGGTGGTATGATTCACGTCCTATCCAGGCCAAGATCACAAACGATGTTTATTAAAAAAATGATAAACTGTTGCTATTGTCATATTGCATGACCAAAGTAATTCAATAAATAGTTATAGCCTGTCGGAATGGTGAATTTATCAATCTCTAACTTAATATTCTGATACTTAATAAGAACTCGTGTAAAGGCATTTATGACTGCCTACTATCTGATTGGATCAAAATGTCTATTGAATTTAATAAAAATTAAATTATTTAAATATAGACGATATCTATTATCTTAAATACCTATTGATCAAAAGATATTTGGTTGTTATAAATTAAATTTATTTGATTAGATAATAATTGTAATTGTGTCATCTGATCTAACTCACCTAATTTTAATTGACTGATGTCTATGTCACATAAATAAGTATACAGGGTGATATTTTTATGTGGGTTCAGGGCTATATTCTAAATTATAAGAGATAGCGAAAAATACTGAAATGAGTTACGTGCCCGATTTTGACAAAAACTAAAACTGCATCATTAGATTTTTTTTAAACTCACTTCCCTAGCCAGGAATCGAACCTGTTGATTTTGCAGAAAAATAGTCATCAAAAAATAATAAAATAATTTAATAAATATAATTAATTTTATACCGATCGATAGTGTTACTGATAGAGATTAATTCCTGAAAACAAATGTAGTATGGCAAATCAAAGGAAATAGCCCCTTTTTATAGTTTTCTATAATTTTCATCTTTCCGTCTCTGGCAAAATAATAGCTTTTGAGTCAAGGAAGGGAATTAAGATTTTTCTAACCTTTTTAAATAATAATCTAAATCATCTTAATTCTCTATATTACTTAAAACTTGTAAAAAACTTTTTTTTTTTGTGCAGCGGTTTGTTACGTCATCGGCCATTCTTACTTCATTTTTTAGGGATAGTAGTATGCAAATTACAAAAGACTACAAATATTTGCTATTTTCTTTGATTTGCCATATTATGTTTGTTTCCAGGAATTAATCTCTATCAGTAACACTATCAATCGGAATAAAATCTATATATATAAAAGAAAGTCGTGTTAGTTACACCACTTATAACTCAAGAACGGCAGAACAGATTTGGGTGAAAATTGGTAGGGAGGTAGCTTAGAGCCAGGAGACGGACATAAGATACTTTTTATCCCAATATGCCCACGGGATCGGAATTTACGCGGGTGAAACCGCGGGGCGCAACTAGTTAATCATATTTATTAAATTATTTTATTATTTTTCGATGACCATTTTTCTGCAATATCGATTCCTCCATCGAATCCAGAAACAGATTCGATTCCTGGCTAGGGTAGTGAGTTTCGACGATTGATCTCCAACAGCAAGACTATCGATTGGTATAAAAATATAGGTTATTATATATGAATTTATGATTATTTTTTTGCAAAATCAGCAGCTTCGATTCCTAGGGTAGTGAGATTTTCAAAAATCTAAATGCAGTTTTAATTTTTGTCAGAATCGGGCACGTTTCAGAACTCAGAACTCCTTTCACCATTTTTCGATATCTCTTATAGTTTAGGATAGGCCCTCATAAGAAGTTCACCCTGCATAGGTAACTAGTTTAAAACATGTTACTTGTACTTTATAACTAGTTTTCACTGTTTTTTTAGTGTCATACGATTGATACAGTCCCCATCTCCAAAGTCATCCTAATCAAAAGCATATTAACTTCCGAAGCAAAATCTGACGGATCTGTCCAAAATCATGAATACTCAGGAACAATCAAAAACATTTGACCGTTACGTACTACAATTATTTTACACTAAATTGTATATAACATGTAATATACATACTTAGCTAAAGAGCTGGGTACTGTGATATTTAAAATTTGTAACTAGGTACTAATTATTCAACAGTCAAAATATGGAGGTTTCTAATTGGTTGATACTAAAATATTTCCTTAGAGACACTGAAAATAAATCAATTATAAAGAATCTTGGTTGTGGAAGACATTGGGAGAATAAATTATTTCTATAACTACCTAATAACCATATTGAAAAATACTATGTCACACCTAGTTTACGTAAAACAAACTCGAAATCTGTACATGGAATTTTTAGATGTGAACCACTGACTCAAAAAGAAGAATATAAAAACAAATTTTTATCAGGTTTATTGGAAAAAAATTATAAAACGTTTTATTAAATAATATTTATTAAATATCTACATTTTGTATCGATACGGGAGTATTATTTCTTTTTGTTTGTTGATGTGTTGGCGACAATGTCTGTGATCTGTAAAAATCTGAAACAAATTAATAACGCTTGTGAGCAACGTAATTGAACATAGAGAGAAGATTAATAATCCCAATTATAAAATGTAAATAACGTTTTTGCGTCGGGGGTTAAATATGAATATTATTAAAATCCAGGACTAGGTAGATTGGATACCTATAGTTAATGAGCACAAAGATGAGATTTTATGAAATTACTATGAACTAAGCATAATTACAAGCTAATTAAATTACTTCTGATCAAGTTTCATAAGCTATAATTAATTTAGTTACAGAATATTTACCGTCAGGTCCTACTCTAGATTCCTGTGAAAGAAGACAAGGTCCAAGAATTGTGGTCATTAGGGATCCGAAAGTAGACGTTATTAGAATAGCAATAACGATTATATTTGCGTGTTGTGTGGCTATGTGTCTATCTTGATCGGTGGCGTCGCTCCATAGAGAATCACTTGCCACCCGAACCAGCACTGCCTGAAAAAATTACCAGAGTAAAATGTGAAAATTATTTTTTTTGTTCGATAAATTTACTTAAAGGTACTTTTAAACAGACAAAATAAAATATTCGAGAAACAAAGTGTTTGTAAAATGAACAGTACCTACTATAGGAAACCTTGTTGGACATAAAGTAATATTTTGTTAATATAGTTTTTGGTGAAACAATGAAGAACCATGTACTTAATTAACTTTGATGTAACTATATAATTTCTGAACAAATCTGTTTATATTTAATTCGGTACATAATAATGAGATTAGGCATATTGAAAGCCAAAATTAATTGTTAATTAAAAATGTCTAAGCAACTGTCAATTCAGAATACGTTTCATCAATATGGTTTAAGATTTCATGCTCGAATGTCTGGGAGCCAGATTATTGTTGATGATTTGCTTCCTGACTACGGTATGACGATCTTGAATTTCCAGAAACGAAAATACAAGATCATTTTGGATACATATAAAACCGATATATCTCTATACGATACGCGACCTGTTTCTTACTACATAATAAGGTACTAACTCGGTCGATAAAACAATATGAAGATATTTCTAATTTGTCTCGTATATTCCAATCACAGAAAAGTTCACGGTTCAGAATTAAAAACCTATTACCAATGTCATGTTATGTTACTGAAGGAATTTATCAGCATATCATTGTAATAGGAATACGTTACTTTGTTTTTTATAGTTGTGCAACAAATATAGGCACAGGCAGACAGAAAACTCTAATATCATAGACAAAATGACCAAATTGTCTATGCTAATACCGAAAAATTAAAAATTCAGAATACTTAAAAATTTAGAATTACACACTGATAATACGGTTTAGAATGCATCTTCCTATGCGTGCTCGAACTTATATTTGACTAGCAGCGCTCCGCAGTTTCACCAGCGTAACTCCCGATCCCGTGGGAATATCAGGATAAAAAGTAGCCTATAGCCTTCCTCGATAAATGGACTATCTAACACAAAAATAATTTTTCAATTCGAACCAGTAGTTCCTGAGATTAGCGCGTTCAAATAAACAAACAAACTCTTCAGCTTTATAATATAAGTATAGATTAGATCGTGCGCCTGCAAAATGGCCTGTGTCGGTAGATAGGTATATTATGTAGATACGCAGTCCAGAGTTTAGAACGATAACCTTAAATCAATTTGGCCAACTCTGTTAACAAAGCTGCCCGCAGCGGTGATCGAGGCTTGGGTTTGATTAGACTGAGATCTTTGTTATATAGTAGGTATGCTATATAATGTTCTATCGTCGATGCTAAATTCTACCCGATGGACTTGGCTCTAAGACAGTCTTGTTAAAAGGTTTCCTATAAAATTTGCATATAATTCAGTGTACCATATTGTTAAATATACTATTATCTCTATTATGTACCGGTCAAACATGTCTTTAATTCTTATCGTAGTAACTTTAAATAATTATATTTTCAAAAAATGACTAACCTTATATAATATAATATGAGAATGTTGAATTTATTTACAAAATCCATCAATTACAAATAATCAGAAATATTCAAGAAACTTTCATGTTGGATAGATCCTTTCATAGGAGAAGGACCTAAAAGCAAAATATCCTATTTATATCAAAATGGCCTAGTAGCAAACTATCTATTATTGGGGTGCCACAATACATAATATAAAAATAAAACTAGATTATAGATAATTATTATCATCGCTCGTGGAAATTTACGTGTTGAAATAAATATTGGACACTATTACGCTAGGTACGCACCTAATTATCAAAAAAGCTATGCTATTTAGTTTTATTGAGGATGAATTGATAAAATAAATATCAATAATTTTATTTAGTAGGTAGACAATATAATTTTATGATTTAACATTATCCCATACGATACTCTATAGATAGCGTGATATGTCGTGGTCGTATGGAGTAGCCTTTAATTCATTATAATACAGAATTTCGTTTTACATTTGAATGTTTTATGTGCATACGGAGCTAAAATTGTGGGGTAAACGGGTAAGTACGAAGATAGTCTAACCACATCTATTACATCTGATCGTGTACGTGAAATAAATTTCCCGTGAGCTGTGGTCCTGCCTTTACCTACCTAATTAGTTCCGCTCTCTCTGGTCTCGTGAAGTCTCGTCTACGCATAGCGGCGGCGGGCGTTTGTCTACACAATGCTAAAATAGTAGCATTACTCTAATTAGATATGCTCTACATTAATAAACTGGACCGTGTCAGACCAAAAATTAATAATGGGATTAATGTTGTTTTCATAACGAACTTGTCCCTTGTAAAGGATGGAGTCCGCTTAATAAGTACATAGTTAATAAAGTCAAACCCACCAGTTTCCAATGTAGCGTGGTCATACGTAGTAAAATTTTAGTAATGTACAAGTTTAAGGGTTGGGAGACGAGCTCATAAGTCAGTCAGTTAGTAGGTAAGTGGCTTTTACCAAGGCCATTTGTTGTTCAGTGGTTTGGCCCTTCAGGTACCTACATAAATTTTACCGTTCCTACTAAATTAATTATGTACGGACTCTTCTTAATACAGAATGTAGTTAATCTTTCCTTGTTATTACAACTGCTGGTTTTTCTCAGACAGTCTAGATAAACATTTTGCAAGTAAAAGAAAGAATATCTTAGGAGATTTAAATTTATTAAAATCAATTTCTACAGACGCTCCCCAGACGCTAGACGCTGTAAAACCATAAACAAAGTAACTTTTATAATTGTGAAACTTGATGTAAACAAGCTCGGTTCGGAATTGCTAAAACCGTCGAGGACTCAAAGTAAATTAGAGCGGAGAATGTTAGTGGACTGTTAGTGTAGTTCTCGGTCGTTAATGAAAAGATCACTTTAAAGTTACTCTAGAAGCGTCGACGTCGACGGGCTCGGAGGCCACTCGCCGCTGCCTGATGCATTTTACATCACTACCTACTCCACTATGATTAATTACTTTGCGTGAAACAGACGTTTAACAATTCGATGTTGACTTAACAATTTCAAGTTGTTTGACTGTGAAATTATAAAATAGTTCCAGATCGTTAAGCGGTCTTAAATGGTTCGATGGTGGTTAACTCTTTGTTTTTTTAATTATAAAGTTTACGACGTAAATTGGACGTGTCAAAGCGTACAATACTTTCAATTATAGATACCTTCTACCTACCATTCCTACTTTGAACCTTGAATAGATATTGAAATTTTATTCAAATGTATATATAAATTAGGACAATTTGTATGTTACCTAAGCATAGTGTAACCATGGTTGACCAACAAATGATTTGCAGTAAAACCGTGTTCGGTTTATCAAGATCGTTGGAAACATCTGGCCGAACAGGTTCAAGGAGAAATGTAATTGGCAGTAACATTAATGTGGGTTTCTTTATCTCGCCCTATAAGTCGTATGAGGGAACAGGTGGGATTTGTCTACTATCTAATAGCTAGCCAAAATATTATTTATTTAGCAGCTGGTGCCGACTTTTTGCAACAGAACTAAGTATTCGATATGGGTATGCATTTTTTGAAAATGACAGCCTCTTTTGAATCTTATCAAGTATTTCTACGGTCTTCTGTCCCACCCTTGTCATTTATAAAAAGAGAAAAATAAGTAAAAAAATTGTTTCAGATTTATTTTTAGTTATGTGTATGTGTCTTCGATATCAGTGGTGTAAATTGGGTATATGTGTGATAAGTCGCGCGTGGATGTCACCCCTCGTACGTGCCGGGTGAAGGGCTAGAGGATATCTAGTCGCCCATGACATACGTACACGAAGGTAGACGTCCTCGTTCTCATCCGAACTAACCAAAGTTCGGATGAGAACGAGGACGTCTACCTTATATACAGTTGCGACTCACGATCGATTTTCCATTAGATATTTCACGAAACTTTTAAAGAAAAGGTTTTTAGCGTTCTTTTCAGACGGAACTTTTATATTGTTTTTACTCATAAGTTTGGTAGTCTAATATTGATTTAGGTAAATTGAAAAAGAAAGACAGGTGAACAAACCTCGACAATAGCCTTCGGTATCCAAGTGATTGCTATGAATAGACTTTCTTTGAGCGATAGATCGTTAGCAAGTGCCACCAAGAATGCGGCCAGTAATCGCAGCATCAACGCACAGATAATGCAGCCCAGAATCAAACTAAACTCCTTAGCTGACATCTTTGAGATCTGTAAATTAAAAAGAGCCGATAAAAAAAATATTCAATGACTCTATTCGCCCGCGACTTTATCAAGAGTAATAATTCGGAAACCAAATTACCTAATCAAATTCATCGTATACAGGGTGAATTTTCTACATGAGCCTTTAGGGTTATATCCTAAACTATAAGAGATAGCGAAAAAAAGTGAAACAGTTGCGTGCCCGGTTTTGACAAAAATTAAACTGCATCATTAGATTTTTTTAGAGTCATTACTCTAGCCAGGAATCTAACATGTTAAGTCCCGATATTTCTCATCATTTAAACTTTCCCTGGACTCCCATAAATATTCCAAAACCAAAGTTAACCAAATCGATCGAGCCATTCACGCGTAATGCCATGACCTAGGGAAATAGAGATTCATTTTTATATAGATTCTCGTATCCCGGTGTTAACTGCCAAACTCGACCTTGACGGCTGAATATTTTTTTTGTGTATATTCGTTAGGTCTGAGAATCAAACAATATTATATTTTATATGGCAAAATAACGTTTGCCGGGACAGCTATATAGTTATATAAGATTGAATGACGTATAGGAACATAAGGTATAGATATAGTTAGATACTCATCTAATAATAAATCAGTTTAATAACCTGACGATAAGGCACTAATTAATGGTAGTTCATAAACTAATTGGTACTAATAACAATGGATCCTAAATAAATATGATGATAGTTAATAGAATAAGAAGTAACCAAGCGTATAGTCATAACATTTTTACGAGCATGAGACTATACTATTTATATTTATGACAATAAAGTACAATTTATATCTTTGTTCATGAGATAATTAAGAGTATCTATGAAAATTTGTTGCAGATAAATTATTTGCTTTCTTTTTTCCGCTACAGTAGTCGTGTTTGATCTGGCGTCGTTGTTTTTGTTATTTTTGGGTTTATTTTTTATTTATACTATAATATTTGCTTGAAATAAACTGATGGTACATATATCTTACAGATATCGTTAATTAAACACAAAGAACTAATAGGTGGTTTGCAGTTACTGTATAATTGTTACTGATAACTTTACCTCTAATATAAGTAAATGTATTTACATATGATTGTTTCGGTATGTAATATGTTTAATTCAAAGAAATTGAGTCACACTTCAGCATTTTTTACGCAAGTTTAATAATCATTCTGTATACACACATCAAAAAAACGACCGGCTAGCCCAACTTAAATCTGACAGGGTACTTATGAGAGCGCGCTCGTAAGCGAGCTGTTTAGAATCGCCACAGATTGTGTCAGAGATTGAACGCGCTATTAAAGAATAGGACTTGGTTATGCCTCAAGAGTTAGCTGGATAACTTGAATTTATTTATCAAATAAATACTGCGGCCGCCTTACGAAAATGTGTTTTGCGGCTAATATTATAAATGTGAATTTTTAATTATATATCTTTTCGAATTATTCACACGAGATCGAGTCTTACGCAAGCAGGTTAATAAACAATAGAGAACATTATGTTACTACATTATAGAGGTATAGAAATATCTTTCCTTATATAAATATATTTGTAGAGTCATAAGATGTTTAATATGTATTAATCATAAGCTATCTCGTGTGATGGTGCGATGCGCACAGGCAGCAGTGGCGGGCGCTGTGGTATACTCTAACTGTGGAAATTAATATATCCACACCATGTGTTTGAATTTCAGTGGGTTTGAGCGCGGCGACTGAATCAAGAAATTCCGTAACGAAAATAGCTCGGCCTAGCGTTGTATATGGTACGACTGTACGAAGCTCGCACGATGCAATAGCTTTACTGCGGCAGTCCCCGAGTACCACACGTTTTATTTTGTAGTGATTTACGTCAGCAATGATGGTTCCTTATGAAACATGCAGTACAACAAAGAACGGATGTCACCACTTGAGCAACAGACAGACATGGGAGATTTTTTAACGGAAATGTTAGAAAACAAATATTATACTTTTTATCTTTGTGAAGAGTGGTTACAATGGAAAGCAAGTCTTTGAAGACCCTTAGGTAAAATCATAAAAAAAGTTCCAGGCACTTCATAAAATGATTCTGCACAAAATTAAATAACAGAGACGTTGGATGTCTTACGTCTAAGAAATATCCGCTAAGTGTGAAAAGAATGGGCTCGAAGATCCTCCAGAGCAGCTTGTAGACTTCGGAGACTGGATTATTGTTGATGGGCCAGTTGCGTCGGGACCAGCGAGTAGCTGCCGTCGCGGCGCATACCATCACAGCCACCCCAGCTGTCAACAATGTCTCAAGTTAATTTGTAAATCAGCCGGTTCGAAGGTGTAATTACTCTAGTGTTCATTACTTGTAATAAAAGATAAAAAAAGGTGGGAAACGAACTATAAATAAAACTATATTTTGAACTTAAAAAAAAACCGTTATTTCTTAAAACCAGCACTATGTTTAAAAACTTAAAGTTTTCCAAATTCTAATCCGATTGATCTAAATGTAAAAAGTGGGTAACTATAACACAAAAACAACAGCTAAAACTAACAAATAAACTATAAAGTATAATTAAGTAGGTAAACCTACTTATATAGATTTTTTCTCTTACAAACTTTCAAGGTTTAAGATCAATGCGTCCATGGGCCGTTAAATAGATTTTACTTAGTTTCATTTCTAAATTACCTTTTTTCGTTAAGGCGAGTTACAATCTCAAATGATTAGGGACATTTAAATAGTAATGTAGTACTTAGATACTCTTCCTAATTTAATATCTCTTTGTTGATCTTCTTCTTCTTCTCGTATAGTGGTGTGGCTCACCTTTTGTTAGAGTTTTCAGATCGCTTTAAGGCCTCTAACTTGACCTAACGATTGCTACTAGAGGTAGCAACCGGGACCAACGGCTTAACGTGCTTTCCGAAGTACGGAAGGACTCACGTAAACACATTTTTGCCACACTGTTAATTTGTTACCCATCAAAGTAATGACCGCGCTAGGCGTCACTTAACCCGCACGACCGTAAACGATCAGCGAGCGTCGCTTAGCTGTGAGGCGTGAGCCTCCTCATTTTTGTTGATAATAGGGTGTCTTAGCGTAAGAGTGGTGTTGGCCTAGTGGTAGATACCTACCTCGAAGTTCATACCGAAGGTCGTTGGTTTGAATCCCAACCGGCGGTGGATCAATGGATTTTTCTTACAATTTTTTTTGCGCTAATTGTCTTTGGTCTTACGGTAAAGGAAAAATCGCGGCTTAGGTGTCGGCGGACGTATTGACAATTGGGCAAGCCTACTCCATCCTCACGCAATAAGGATCCAACTAAAGATGTTTAGTTGCGGACAACAGCCCGTCTACAAATACAATAATTTTTATATGTAGTTTGGTTTTTGTTAGCAGTTCTATAGACTCATTAGTTTAAATTGTCAAAGTTGTTCCTTTTCTAAGTACGGTCGTAGACAGAATTACAGACCCACCGCAGAGCTCCAAAAACTGATATTATTAAAATGTTTGCATCAAATAAATTTCTGAATTGAAAGACTTGAAAACTTGAACGCACAAGATTTTAAGGTCTTGATCGAATTCAAGTTTAAAGTCTTACAACTCATGAATTTATACTAAATACTATACTATTAGAATAAATCATTCCAATAATAGTAGTGTTAGAACTGTATGGTGGGTCTGCAATTCTGACTCCGACCGTACCTAGTTAATTGATAAATAACAGAAATTAAAACAGAAGAAGAATTAAAGATATTTGAATAAATATGTCGGTTGTTGAAATATTGTTGATTGAAACTAATTGAGAAGAAGGCTAAAGACGTTGAGATGAATTAATAAACAACGAAGCAAGAGTTCAAACATTACATAAAACGATTCATTGGTAACGATATTTATTGTATGTGTGTGGATGTGAATGGACTTGTTGTTAAAAAAACACATATTTGAACGCGAATATTTCATGTTGGTAGGTAGACACAAGTTTCAAAACTCATCATGAAAACTGTTATTGAAAACCAACGAACGGCCTTAGAGCATTTAATTTAACCGATTTGGTTCTCAAAACCGCCACTTAACTTCGATATTTCAGCGTTTTACTAAAAACCCTTAGTACAAAATGATAATAACAACATGATTTAATATTTTTTAACATAATTTTATCCATTATGAAGATTTTACGGAAGGTAATCACCATAACCGAGATAAAACTCGTTTTACAGAAGACGTTCGAGTAGAAATGAGATTTAATTTTTGTAATTTAATTTTCTTCGCAGTTAATTAAATATTTTAAGAGTGTATTTCGGTTAATTAATGCCATACAGTAGGTAGCTATGTACTTATTCACCATACAGGCTAAAGTTTTCTTTTTATTTTTAACGTTCTATCAAACGCCTACAAATATGTACAGCAAGGATGAAATGCACACCCACGCCTCTGACAAAGTTTCAATAAGTCGTGCCCTTATTCTCTGACAAAATTAAAAATCTAATTTTTTTATTTGTTTTAAATTTGTTACCATTCACCGGTCGTTCTCCCAGTGGTGGCCAAGTAACTGGTGGACATCGGGAATAAAACACTATCGTGTGAGATAGTGGTCAAACGCTGACCTACGAGGGCGGCACTGAAAATTTCGGGAATCAAGGAAGTGACACAACATTACTATTTAAAAACGTATTTATTGCTTTTCGAAGTATTCTCCGCGAAATTTGACACATTTTTCCATACGATGGAACCAATCATTAAAACAACCATTCCATTCGGAAGTTGGGGTCTCCATAATTGCCGTTTTGTAGGCGTCCACAGCTTCTTCAGGTGATGAAAATCTCTGACCACGCAATTTATTCTTTATTTTAGGGAAAGTATAGAAATCATTAGGGCTTAGGTCGGGGCTGTACGGCGGATGGTCTAATAATTCTATGTTTTCTTGCTCTAAAAACTCTTTTGTTCTGTTCGCGGTGTGAGAACTCGCATTGTCGTGATGGAGGATGATGCGGCGGCTGCAGTTCTCTTTACGGAGTTCAGAAACGACCTGTGGCAAACAAATGCTAGCATACCATTCTGCATTAACCGTTAATGTCCTTCAAGAAGAATAGTCACAACATGGCCGGTTTTGGAGACAAACGTGGCCACCATTTTTTTTGCAACCCTCCGTGAACGAACAATTTTTGTTGGCTTTAACTCATTTTCGAACACCCAAACTCGTGACTGGTTTTTTGTTTCGGGTTCGTACGCGTATATCCAGGATTCGTCACCTGATACGATGTTGTATACAGCATTTGAGGATCCTGCGTGGAATGTTTCGAGAGTTCTGACGCACCAAGTAACGCGAGCCGCTTTTTGCTCTTCACAGAGCGAATGCGGTATCCATCGGGAAAACAACTTTTTTACACCTAATTGTTCATGCAAGATTATTTGTATTTGACTCAGGCCAATGTCTAAAGTTGCCTGAATTTCGCGGTATGTTACATGTCGATCTTCCTCAATCAGCTTACGCACAGCATCAACGTTTTCTTGGGTGAGTGCAGTTTTTGGACGACCTTGACGGGGATCATCACTGAGCTTGACACGTCCACGTTGAAATTCAGCAAACCAGCAATAAATTGTGGTTTTGGATGGGGTTTCATCACCAAATGCAGAAATCATCCGGTCAACACACTGTTTTTGTGATAAACCACTTCGAAAGTCATAATAAATCATCGCTCTTGAATTTTCTCGCGTCAATTCCATTTTCTCAACGACTAAACAAGTTTGACAAAACCTTGTGACAAGACCGAGATTCTTTTTTAAAATAAATAAATGATATTCGATTTTTAAAACCAAGGACTTTTCAATTAAAAAGATTTAAATATGACAGGAACAGTGGAAATATTCCATTCCCGATACTTTTAGTGCAGCCTATGTATTTATTATTAAAAAAAAAAACAAATTTGTCTGTATAGTCGGTTTACGGACGATAATTTTACGTGATTACGTCATAAGAAAACGTGTTCAGAGAAAAAAAAATAAGAGTTTTTTGTTATTTCATTTATATATTTCTTCCTTTTTTTCTTTTATATTTTTTTTTCATTTATTAAAAGTCTTCTATTTGTCACATTATTAAATACTCCGTTACCCAAGTTACCATGACGCATCTGGTCATATTACCATGACGCATGACGTCACACAACATTACCGTGATACTTTTTGGTGAATTCAGGTGTTCCACCAATTTGTTAGACGTTATCACGTCAAAACTCAGGTATTGGCATAATATCTGTTATATACAAAAAAAATACAAATATATTTATTCAACAAAAAAGGTGAAGTACATAATGCTTACATGTCTAGGTAGGCACCTTATAATATCACTGCATATTAAACACGATGTTAGTTACTGAGAATAACCTTCTATGGAAAGAGCGGTAGATACCGCGACTTTCATTCTGAAGATCGTGGGTTCGAATTCCGGCCGGTCGTGCACCAATGTATTTTTTTTAAGAAAAATGTATTTGCGCTAATTGACATTGCTCTTACGGTGAAGAAAAACATCGTGATGAAACCCGCGGCTTAGTTGGCTCCAGAAGTATCGACAAGGTCTCTCCTCTGGAAATGGTCGACTAAGCTGAGAAGCTGAGGTGTTGGGCAAGCCTACTTCATCCTCACGCAAAAAGGACTCAATTAAAAAGGGTCCAATGGCGGAAAAACAGCCTGTATACAAGTACAAGTACAACCTTCTATGGAGTTTGGATTAAGAGGCTTAATAGAATTCTCAATGACTTATGTGTAAATAGGTAGATACATGCACAAGATGTTGTGGTATCTCACATATCGTAGGTGTATTTAGTAAATGGTTGCTTAAATTGAATATTCAAATCTATTATGCTGTAAATACCAGTTGCTGTAGGTAATCTGTTCAAACCTATTAATTATGGTGAATATCAAATGATAGTACTATCTATACCTACAGACTTACCTACCTACATTAAACACAAATAGTATTGGTTGTTACCATCTCACAAATTGATGAAATATTTAATATGTCCTATATGAATAACTATTTTAACCCAATAATGTTCAACAACTAAAATATAAAATTTTATTAAAATATTTATTGGATAATAATAGAACTTCATTGTAAAATTACAGAAGAACACACACCCACAGACAGAAGCCCACAGAAGAATCGTTTGTGTAACTAACCTATTTAATACTATAAATTAATCAATATTACTCAAGAAATTTTAGTGGTGTCTTTTTACCAGACTTTAGTGAAGCCGAAAGAAGGGAAGTAATCGTAAACCTAATCGTTTTCATTAAAATTATACCCCCTTATTCCAAAACGAGGTTTAAAGATAGTCCGAGATGTGGATTTAAACCTATCCATATAGTTCACGAGTAAATCTGTATATAAATCTAAGGTTTAAATACACATATCGGACTATCTCTGAACCTCGTTTTGGAATAGGGGGGATAGTGGTGTCCGGTACTCCGAGTACCTCGAGTAGTTTACGCACTCGATCAAACGTAGGGTATTAAATATTTACCATGAAACTTCAAAGCAATATCTCTATCGTGCTATCTATTACACAATATAATATTTGGTTACCATAAACAGAGATACTGTTTTAAAAGCTACCTATCTATCACAGCACGCATGTTGGCTGATTTTAATCTTACTTAATAAACTAGCGATCCACCCCGGCTTCTCACGGCTATATTATGCATGTTTTGTACATATAAACCTTCATTTTGAATCACTCTATCTATTAAAAAAACCGCATCAAAATCCGTTGCGTAGTTTTAAAGATCTAAGCTTACATAGGGACAGACAGCGGGAAGCGACTTTGTTTTATACTATGTAGTGATGCTACGTTTGCCATTAAAGTGAGTGAATAAAAATTGCAGTAGAAATTAAATAATAGCCCGTTACGTAGTACTTACAAGCCACAAAGTCTAATCGCGCGATTTCTTTTACCATAAATTGACTTTTTATATTTTATTCGTCGCTTTGCAACATTAAAAACTTAAAAATAAAATAAAAGCAAAGTGTATTAATTGAAATCTGTTACTTCAAATTTAAGGAAAAAGGTAATAAATGAGGTTTCTTTTCAAAGTACCGCAACTTGTTGAAACAGGGTTGTAACTTTTTAAGCGAAAAAGGTTTGATCGATACAAGGTCTACAATGATTTCGACCGTGTTTTGACATTAAAATAAAAATAAAAGGAGGTATTGTTAGAAACCTTCATTAGCCCGCAAACTTTTTACACGATGTGAATTTTTAACGAATATTATTAATATTTTTAATATTATTAAATTAGTCAAAGTTTAGCAAAGACATACACCTAAGTAAAATATATTTTACTTATTCCGGGACAGGGGGTTTGATCCACCTTCCGGGGCATTCCTGGTGCAAAGGCTGTAAATAGTGGTTCAGCGGGGTAACACTGCTTACATATTGTCCAGCTTTGCAAGGGGAACGCTGGGGAGGGGTTTGATCGATTAGGTTTAGTTTTAATTTTAGATTTTTTTTTGCTATTATTTTATGTACCTATTTTGTAATTGTTTTAATGTGAATAAATATATTAGCAAAGATATCTAGTACCTACAATAAATATATCGTTATTGTTTACGACTGGGGGAACTCAGTGCTATATTAATTTATCAAGTCCTGCAAATCATCATCAAGGTTTCAAAACGACTTGACTGCGAGTAATAATCTATACTATAATATTATAAAGCTGAAGAGTTTGTTTGTATGTTTAAACGCGCTAATCTCAGGAACTACTGGTTCGAATTGTTAAATTGTTTTTGTGTTGGATAGTCCATTTATCGAGGAAGGCTTTAAGCTATACAACATGACCCTGCGACTAATACGAACGAAGAATCAGTGGGAAATGTGGAAAAAACGGGCAATTTTTTTCATCTTTGAAGGCTTTCGTTTTTTGTTTGAACGCGCTGATCTCAGGAACTGTTAGATCGAATTGAAAAATATAGGCTACTTTTTATCCCGATATTCCACGGGATCGGGACTTACGTCAATGAAACCGCGGAGCGCAGCTAGTAACTTCATAAACTCACAACACAACGATAATAGATACAAAAAAGTGTATAATCATAATATCTCAAATAATAAATGCATCCATCTGGACATTTTAAATTCCATACCTAATATTTATTGTAAGCATTAATTTTCTCCGCGGTTAGGAACTTATTTTATTTTCTTCTCCACAACTTAAAGAATACAAAAATGGTTTATTTTGCAATGCAAAATGGACCGATCGCTTGTAATGTATGGAAAAGCGGAAACTTTTTCTTTTTAGGTAGGTTCTCGATCCCTGAGGAAAATTGTTCACTTTTACTTTCAATAGGTACCTATTTTGTTGCCCTATGGATATTTAACTTATCTCAGTTAAAAGATAGATTTTTATTTATTTTTTGCACTAGTTATATATGTTTAAACAACTAAATACCTGGTAAAAGATATCTTATGAATACATTTTGAGCAGGTAACTAACAATATTAGTTAATTAATAAACAATGCCAATTAATTCATAGTTACTGATACGATATGTTGGATTCTTCCTATTTAGACCATATTTTTCCATATCGGTCCCAAAATATGTACTCATACCTACATTAGCCTTCTTGCATGTTATAAGAAAGGCATTACTTAATAAAGTTTTTACTCTCTCTCTCTCTCAATGACGCAGTTCGTCCGACTATAGTTCAGCTGCTTTGTTCAAAGCCTTAAATTACATATTTACCAAACTTATAACGGTAGAGACTCCATGTTAGCAAATAGAAAAAATGTTGAAATTGGTTGGTATCGAAAACATATCTCTTATCTAAAACAAACATTAAAGTCTGAGAACAGTGGCAAATGAAAACAAAGAATTTAAATTATCGCAATTTATCATTTTTGTTTGATTAACAGAAAAAAGGATATATAAGAGTTTGCGTAATTTGTGCGCAAACAGTATTTGTGTAGTCATCGAAAATGATGGTAGCAATTGTATTAGGTTACATTTAAGATAATCTTTAATTTTACAAAAACGTGGTTTCAGATATTTTAAATACTATTTTCACCTACTTCTTCGTAGACTTCTGCTACTTTAGATATTTTTATGAGTGTTCAGCCATAACTTTATGTTTGTTCATTAAGTCAATGAGCACCACAGGTGTCCTTTAACACATTTAATAATATTGACCAAACAACTTTGTTACTAATTTATGCCAGACTATTTGTTTATATGATTATATTTTTTACCGCTAACGACAAAAGAAGATAGAGAAAGTACCGCAAAAAAAACCTGGTAAAGCACTAACTAAGTAGACTTATAAAATCCTCTTGCAAAACGTTAAATTACTTACGTTTATAACTTTTATTGCTTTGTAAGTTAGGTCGGAAAGAGGTCACTAGATACCGGATTATAGTATAAACCAAGAAGGATTGTAATCCTGTAACCATTCGTTTGATAGTAAACCCTTTGAACCTGCTCAGACCACTGCCCGTTTGATGTCATGGTTAAGTTTTCATAACTTATAGATAAGACAAAATTCTGTACTTAGTCGTTATTTATAGATGTGGCGTTTTCAACTTTGCCAAAAAATATATAAGAATCAAATTAAAAAAAACCCACTTTTGCATCGCAGTGAGAATAATTGTCAACTACTTATTTAAGTAAGAAACGATGTAGTTGAAAGTAACTAACTAGTTTGAAAAAAGTTAGGTAAGTTAAAAAGTAGTAGGTAAATGTTTGGTAAAACCTGTGAAGTGTTTGGTGTTACTACTTGTACTTGCATACGGGCTGTTTTCCGCAATTAGTCCCTTTTTAATTGGGTTCTTTTTGCGCAAGGTTGGTGTAGGCTTGCCCAGCACCTACCACCCTCTCAGCTTAGTCGACCTTGTCCAGAGGAAAGAACTTGTCAATACTTCTGGAGTCAACTAGGTTAGCTGCGGGTTTCGTCACGATCTTTCCTTCACCGTAAGAGCAATGTCAATTAGCGTACATTAATTTTGCTTATGAAAAATTCATCGGTGAACGGCCGATTGGGATTTGAACCCACGACCTTCAGAATGAAAGTCGAGGTATCTACCATTGAGCCAACACCGATTTGGTGATATTATTAGTTATTCCAACCAATTGACTAGGTAGTATAATCTACCCCTCTAAGAAGATAATATTTTCAGAGTTTTATCGTAATAGGTATAAGTACTTACAAACTCCACCCCAGCCGTAATACCCAGCAGCATAAGTGAGTAGTAAACCTCCAGTAAAAATGAGCATACTCCTAATAGTGGGAGCGTAGACATCTTTGTGATCCGGAACGTAGTCGCAGATTAAACCCCATGTCACTCCGAAACCAATACCGATAAATATGGCGAGGACTGCCTGAGAACAAAAATAAATGGTTATTTCAAGTTAAGATACTTAGTAATAGGTGAACGCGGACTACACACTTTCCTATAGCCCGATACTTCGCCGATCATTCACAATCCCATGTTTTTACTATTTGATTTAAGAGAAAAGGGTACCGAGGGCTCTCTCCATACAAACGTAGTCGACTGTTTTCTCCCTGGATAATGACACAAGAGCAAATATTTTTGTTGCATAAAACTTATGCTTTGTTTTTTAAATCTTAATTTCTAAGATAATTAGAAATTGAAAAAAAAAATAGGGGCATAGTCTTGACAGTTATAAGTTTTATGGCACAAAAATATTTGTGCTTGTGTCATTAGCCAGGGAGGCAACAGACAACAACTTAACAAACAAACGATCAGTAATCTATCGCCCGATTATAAAATGTGTAGCCTACGGTCACCCTTGTATGAACCGTTTAACTTTGATTGCTCAGTAAATCGTGATCCGTGCCTCGATGTCTATAAGCTTAAAATAGGTAGGTAACAACTATATGAAATCCTCCCGTATACAAAGCTTGATAAATTTGAGTTTTGAATCAAAATTATTAAGTAGGAATGATATCTTCTTCCATGAAGCTTAACTCTAAAGTGTTAGCATTTAAAAGTTTGGCATATGCTCACTCTATTGTGCTTTCGTAGAAATTTCTAGTAACATATCTCAGACTCGTTTTAATTCTAAGTAAAGCCATAACGTGAATTCTCCGATTCCTATAAGTGTACTTCACTTGAGACTTATCGTACCTACTCTGTTTTATGGAAGGATTCACATAATAGTAAAACTAGAAGTGGTTTTCTTTTATCATGTTTTGTAGACAGAGATTTTTAATCGAATGAGTATGGTAGGGAATTGATATTTTGGATTCTGGTATTCCAGAGCAGCGTTTCCTGTATAAAACAGAACCACAAAGGGGATTATCTTGTGTCAACGAATCGTATCATTCGTTACCACACCATTTTTTATACAGCTACAAACTACAAAATAAATAGTGAAATGCAAAAAAAATATTGACTATATAAGGATCGACCTACCAGTTAAGCTAAACAGACCTTCCCCATCCTAAGTTTGCCTGGAAGAAATCGCTTTAAGCGATAAGGCCGCCGGTTGTACAATTTCGTAGTTAATAAGCTTTCTCGTCGTTTTTGTTATTTTCAATCTTTTGTGTGTTGTATAAATAAAGTCTATCTATACATATAAAATGCTTTGTCCTGAACTACTGACTGACTGACCGACTGACGGATCAACGCACAGCCTAAACCGCTGATCGTAGAGACCTGAAACTTGGAGGGTGTGTTCTTTGTATGACGTAGGCATCGGATAAGAAAGAATTTTCCGAAAAAAGGGAGGAAAGTTTGTATAGGACAACGTGATTCCTTGGTCCATTTTTGACTTTTACGCGGACGAAGTCGCGGGCAAAAGCTAGTTTATCTATTTGTGTTTGCCTACATGACCTGTTCGAAAAAAAATTGCGCTGGCCCAGCACACTCATTTGTAAATACGGTTAAAAATGTCGGTACGGTATAGTTTGTTTCGGTATAGTAGGTACTTATTATACAACCCACGGCCAACCACGATTACTAAGTACGTAAGTATATAAAGTTAGAAAAACGATTACGATCTTACTAACTTTATCTGTTTATGTTGTCCTAATCTGATTACAGAACTAAGTATCTGAAGTTTTGCATTTATGATATTAGTTTCGTACTTGAAGATAAACAAGGTCAATATTATCATGAAGTAGTGTTAAGAGCCGGCAACGTTTTCCTCTACTTATAACATAGCAGAAGCTATTAGTGCGTTATCATAGGAACAAAACGATCATTGTTCCGGTTCACTACTAAAAGCTGTTGCGTATAATGTCCAAAGATAATCGTTTTTTCAATCAGTACTGCATTCAAATCGTTCCTTTATGCGAAAGGTACGTGCTTCGGAGAAACAGAACGACAAAACCTCGATTTTCTAACGAATAAAGTTTATTGGAAGATGCTTTATACTCACTTGTGAATAACGTTCAATTGTATTTTATAACAACTTCTCTTATCCAAATTAGTGATAATTTTTACAACTGACTAGATTCTCGGTATAAGTATGGATAGATTTTTGTTTGAACGTTATAACGTTTGTGTGAATGTTACGTGAAATATTAAACAAATAAGCTTAAAGCTACGGTTTCAACTGTATGAAAAAGAGTTTCAAGTATTCTCAACCCTATTCCTGTACCCAATATTTTCATGAAAATTAAAATCTGTCGAAAAATTTGACTGTGATATGAAGAGTATAGTACAGTAGGGATATTCTGTATACTTACTTACATAGGCAAAAAATAAATCTTACCTTCACAATTCTATAAGTCTTGTTAGCTGGGTAAAATATAGCCGCATTTATAATACCAAACATTCCTTCAGTGAAAGCAGTGTCTAATCCACCAGCATTGCCGACTAGAAGACCAATCTGGTTCTTAACACCGAGACCACGTGCGTTCAAGGCCATTACAGTGGGTACTACCACAGCCGGCGATACTGATGCTAATATCGAACCTAAGTGAATTCCTGTAATTTAATTCTAAATTAAAGATAATGTAAACTCTTGTTGGGGTAGAAAGAAATAGATCGTTGCAAGTCGTGTCGTATTTACCTATTACAATCACCTATTTTAAAGACAACTATAGACTAACTACTAACTAATTTTATTTTATTCTTATTTTATTATTTATTTGTAATGTTTAATTTTTTATTTAATTTCTGGGTGGGGGTATTTTTTTGTTTAGCGTCTTTTTAATTATTTTGTGTTTATATTATTTTTGGTTTTTCATTTTATGTAATTTGATTGGTGTATTTATTTAATTAGTGAAGGAATTGTAATAAAATCAAAAAGTGTTATTTAGAACTGTAAAGGAATATTTTACTATAGACTAGATATCATTTAATTAAAATGAAGGAATCTTACCCCAATACCAAGGGTATTCCAGTAGCAAATGAGCAAAGAATGCAAGAGACATACACTCGACAATCCACGGCAAGGTAGCTAACGAGAAAACCCTTACATAATTGTTTTTAATGTGTTCCCAATTCCAACTAAGTGGGCCCTTCGTTAATATAATTACAGGATAAATCCGCCTGAAACATAAAGAAATATGATTACTTTATCAAATTAACAAGCATTTACGGCGAAAACCTTATTTTTCAACATGAAAAGGAGTCCAATATTTTATAGCAAGAAGTAATTAATAAATTTCCAGATAGAAAAGACACGAATAGAATATAATAATGTTTATGGTTCTTAATGAAAGAGTAGCGTTCGTATTAGGTTACATATTTCTTTTAGCAAAATTAATAGAACAAGCAAGCGACATACATTACAAGTAGGCACGTTTTTAAACGTACCTACCCATTTCATAATATCTAGGCAGCTTATAGCAGCAGATTCTTAATAACAAGAGCTATATATAATACAGGATGGGATTACGTAAAGCAAAATTGCTACTTAAATACTTGATATTCTTATAAATTAGTAGAGCTACCTCAAATGAAAATCTATTATGTCTGCAACAGGATTATCTAAGAAATTTTGTGGGCCGAAATTTCTATAGACGGCCCCTATTAACGTCATCCCGACCACGGGGTTGATTGTCGTATATCTCTCCAAGGTATGGCCAAAAGTGTATCCTGCTATGACCACTCCTGCCATGTTGAACAGAATGGCGCCCGGAGCCACTGTCTCTTTGAAAACGAACCAACACGAGCCCCATATTGTGATTCCTGTAATTATATAGTCGTTGTTAATGTAACGAAAATTTATTTTGACGACTCTAATTATTTAACGAACTTTACAATCTCATATGATTTCGCAGTTGTATAGTAAATACGTCTGTTATTTTTTTTAAAATCAAATAACAATTATACACAAACATAGGTCTGCTTAACATATAAAAACCACGGAGGTTTGACGTGATGCTAAGTTACAAATAAGTTGACGTCAGTCTATAGGAAAGTAGGTATTTAACGAGTACAACACTATTACATAATAATAATATTCAAAAAAGTAAGCAAATATAACAAGAGCTATTAAAATATAGAAATCAGGTAGGTACAATCTTAAAAATGTTAATCATTTTTTATAGATTATCTAATAAATAAGTTTTGAGTTTGATTTTAATGTTTCGTTGTGTAATTTTTTTGCAAAAAACAGAAGGGAGATCATTAATCGCACTGAAAACGTGCGAAATGAAAAAATATCTTTAACACTACACCCACTGTCTAAACATGTTGGGTCAATTTTTGTATCCAATATGTTGAGTGTCGTAAACTTCATCACGTCACGGTCATCTGTTACAGGAGTTGGATCAGTAAGTTTAAACCTAGAGATGTAACAAAACCAAACTCTGGCCTTGCTTGTGTTTCTACATGTATTCTTCTCGTGATAAATGGTCAACTATGAATACATCCGCGTCGTTCAATAAAGCATGTCTTTTCGCTACATAACTTTGAAATCCCTATTAATCTAAGCGAGGAGCACTTTACGCTACACTTTTCAATTCAGTCTCGTTTCTAAAGCCCCTGTGGCGTGGAAAATGCTTGACTTTAATGCTTAACTTTTATAGTTCAGTGATTTAGAAATATGTTGCAATGCCTTTCTAATCGCATCGAAAATATTAAAAAGAAGAAATAGAAAATGTTTAATGTAATCACCACCAGTTAGCAGACATCAGTCTTTTAATGGATAACACTCAGTGGTATGGTTTAAATAATATAAATTGTCAAAAACTTTTCCATCAACTGATGTTCTTTAGACGCCAAGAGAGCTAGGATCGGTCACTGTATAACTGCATAGAAAGCTGGATATGCGTGATGGTGCTTGGAATTTTTTAAACAATTTTACTTTTTTTAGATGATATACACATGAATTTAAAAAATAAAATAACTGTATTGTTTGATTAAAAAATCTATCAAAAAATCAGAATTATTGCATGGACAGTTTACACTCTTCACAATACTTTTTAGTGTTTGCTTATTTTCGTGATTGATTGTATGAAATATGTTTTTGTTTGGTTCACTGAAATAATTCATGCTCTTCTACGCCTTATAATACTCGCGTTTAGGTCCTCTCTGCCCTCTAAAGTGGTTTTAAAAACTTAAAAGTGTTTGAAAATAATTGTTTCTTGAATAAAAACAATGTTTATGCAACATTATAGTAAAGTACCTACTTCGGTACCTACCTAGG
This sequence comes from Idaea straminata, assembly GCA_951213275.1. NCBI lineage: Eukaryota > Metazoa > Arthropoda > Insecta > Lepidoptera > Geometridae > Idaea > Idaea straminata. The sequence goes on along the minus strand of OX577846.1, from coordinate 7,149,497 downwards.
TACAGCCAGCAAAAGACTGAAGGTAACAGGTGAATATTTTAAAGTTTTAATTTTTTAAATAACGGTATGGTAATTGTTAATTATTCTGCTTTATATCACTAAAGCTTTCGAAGTGTTTGTTATTTCATGCAAAATAACCAAAAATATTGACCCTCATTAAAAGATTTAAAGCTTTTAAATATGCACCTGCTACCCTCAGACCCTCAGTCCTTTGCTGACTGTACCTATACAAAAAGTAAAACGGAAACATCGTTAGATTAATCAAACAGTAGCATACAATATTTCAATAGCTAGGTTTATACACTTTCCATTGTTCTTAGGTGTGTTGTTATTAATTCAAGTACACTCACCACATAGCACGGCGCCAATGTATTGTCTCAATTCGGAAACAGAAGGCAAGGCGTGCAATAATTTACCAAAGAACACATTAGTTTCATGTTGCTCAGCTTGTTGTCTGTTGAGAAATAAATTTATTTATGTTGAACAAAAAGCGTTAAGGAACTTTGGTTCAAAAACGTTTTCTCAATTAATTTTAGGCTATTTGATCCCGCTGAACTTTACAATTGATATAAACAGAAGATAAATTATTAATTATACTTACTCACGTTTTTGAGGGGCTGATGTCTAAAGTTGTTAAACTAATTTGACTGTTGAAGTTTTTGTCTAAAACAAAGAGAGTTTATTTTTAAATAAGGAATATTCATTGCGCGTAGTTTGAGTCACATGACTTTACTCTTGTGGTTTGAGTGGCCACTTGGTCGGGTCAGTATTTATGATTTGATAAGGACTAGTTATGTAAGAGAAATTGATTTTTATTGCCTCTACTGTTTTATATTGGAATTTGACGACATCACGTAAAGTATGTTTTTCTTTTGTAAATACACACAGACCAGAAAAAAAACCCTGAACAAATAAAGATTTGAGACGGGAATCGAACCCACAATCTTTTGTGTCGTAGGAGGTCTGCGGGGTGTCTGCCTACAACAGTGTTTAAAAGTTTATTTTGCTAGTACAGATAAGGTGATCATTTTCTTGATAATACCTAATCGTAAATAATGACAGTCATGTTGGTCGTATTGAATTACTGTTTTGAAAATTGCTTCATAAGTAAGTAGGTTTCTTTAAAATATTTCATTTGACACCACGATTGCTGCTTAATATGGAACAAACTTAAAAATGAATACCTACTCAATAGGTACAAAGTATGCGTGTTTTTCATATTTCTAGTAATTAGAAATAGGCTGATTTGTTCTTTTAAAATTACGAGTATAATGCTTGATAACATACATTCAATTTTATCGTCAACATTGTCTTTATTTCCACAATTTATTGGAGTTTTTTAATTATCCATATCGAACTTTCAGACTCTGTGATAAATGCCTTTATGTTTGCTTTCAATTCGATAAACACAAACTAAAAGTTGGAATATTAATTAAATAATGTTTTGAATTCGATGAATTTACTTTCGCAGAGTTGATTTATTAACGTCGGCGGACTTTTGAATAAACATTTATTAAATAAATAAACCAATAATTAAATTAATATAACTTAAACACCTACATTATAATAATTCACTGAAACTTACCCACTTCGCAGCTGTTGTTGGTCATCTTCCAGAGTCACAGTTCAACTAATTGATTGTTTTAAACACAATCGATTTACGTTAAATGTTTATCATGCCGAATGAATAGAAAGGAAGGTTGTTGTTGAAAATACGGAACAATTTTCAACCGGCCTTTGTAAAACTCGCTCACGACTCGTGTGATACTGTAAAGTGTAAGTCTAATAATACAAGACGCTCGCATGCGTACTGCAGTCAATTGCCATAATAGAAAATACATTCATTAATCATTGGACGTCAGGTTATGACGGGTAAATGTGTATGGGCATACAATTGATACAGTTTGAAAATATGAGAATGTAATTATTCAACACGGACAAAGTGACCGGACGTTGGTATATATATATATATACCTATATTAGCGTTTAACTACAAGTATTTAGGAAAAGCGGACCGTTCAACTACAACGACAAACTCATTTTGGTTTCTAAAATTTTAACAGAGCATTTACTTGTAGGTATGCATTATTTAGGTTGTTTACCGCTTAGGAATAGGAATCGGCATAATGTTAAATTGTAATCAATAAGGTAAATGATTATGTACTTACCTACCTAAGCTAACTGAAACCGAATATTTATTATTTTCCCGGGTCTTAATCGCGTATTTTTTATTTTTATTTCTCTTACCTCGACGTTCCTCGCAAATAAAAATAAAAAATACGTCTTTAAGACCCGGGAAATAAATTCCTATGAATTCAAATCGTGTAAGTCTAAAAAGTTTATGAATTAAAAAACAATTTTTTTTTTCGCTTTTTGTGTGCTGTACAAATAAAATGTTTCATCTATCAATTGTATTCACGTACAAAACGTACATTGAATTAATATCTATACTAATCTATACTTAATATTATAAAGCTGAAGAGTTTGTTTGTTTGAATCGCGCTTATCTCAGGAACTACTGGTTCGAATTGATAAATTATTTTTCTGTTGGATAGTCCATTTATCTAGAAAGGCTATAGGCTACTTTTTATCCCGATATTCCCACGGGATCGGGAGTTACGCGGATGAAACAGCGGAGCGCTGGTAGTGTATTTATATAATTCCACTAGATACTTCCAAATCAGCCCTATGTATTTCACCAAAATGTAATTGTGAAAATAGCTAATCACAAAATTAATAAATCCAACGGCAGGAATTATGTTTAAAAAAAAGGGTAATAAGTGAGAGAGAGAAAAATTTATGATATGATATCTATTAAAACTAACTATTAAAACAAATAAAGCAGGTAACTTATTTTTAAATCGAACAATTTTACTATGTTGTAACACACTTGGCACATATTCAATTGCTCATTTTATTTTTATACATGTCGCAGTTTGTTCCATTAGATGCCATTGAAAAAAATTAAAAATAAATCAGTTCTATAACACCGCTGGAACTTTACCCACATAGACACAAACATAGTACCTATCTGTGTGGTTAAAGATCCAGCAGTGATTTGTAGATAATAATCATTATCACAACAGACAGACACTTACGTACGCAAAACTTAATATTTTTTCGATTCGAACCAGTAGTTTCTGAGATTAGCGCGTTCAAACAAACAAACTCTTCAGCTTTATAATATTATACCTTTATTATATATATTTTACCTATTGATAAGATTTGGGCATTAGCTCTATAAATTGCCACTCTTAACTCCATTTCGCCATTAACCGCTTCCTCCTTAATCGTATCACATATATTTATCAACATTTTGACACCAAGATACATAATGAACAGAGAACTTAGATAAACCAGATTCGGTTCTTCTTCTTAAATTCTTACTGGATTTCTTTGCGGTTCACCTAGGTGTTATATGCCGAAGTGTTTATGGCATACTTTATTAAATTTTTACACAGTTTTCTTCCTGTCTTTTCTTGAAACTAACACCAGCCTATCGTCCATTTATGGCATCCTTTTGTCCAGGAAAACGATCCATTATACTAGATCTCAGTTCTCACCTATAATATATTCAATAGTAACATTCCATTCTACGATGTCAATCATTCGCATTTCGCTTCAACTATAAATATCTTTGTTGTATTTATGTTTACACAAAAAGCAACTACAAATATTTTCAGACTGAAACGAGTTTTTTTTATCCTATTCATCTTATAGAAGCCGGTAACAAAACGGCCTATTGAGACAGAGCATTACACATTGATGGGCATACGGGACGAACGCTTTAGTTCCTATCACGTACAAAAGAGATATCTTTGCTGAGTGCAACATGTAAACTGTGTTCAGTATTGCAACGGCAAAAGGAAGTCATTCCGGCGGTAAACAATAATGCACGGTCGGAAACGTCTTTCACGCTAGACCGGCTCCCAGTCGACTTGGCAAACTATAAGCCTCTAAAGAACGGGCAATTTGTGCAGTAACACCAGCCGGATACTGGCTGCTCATTAACTATGAACGCCGTCATCAAGACTCTTCTTCACTAGAAAAAACGCCGTTTAACAGTAGCACTCTCCGCGAATAAACGCTGCGGCGAGGTGCTTTTGAGCGGCCACCGCTACAAAGTGCATATAAATTGCGCTGCGAAATTGAAACGGGGCAGGGATTTGAAAGGAGTAAACTTTTAAAAGACAACTCGTGGCTACACAACTTGGAAATCTCACCCTTTTGAAACGGATGAAAAGGTCGAGCTTGCAAATAGCTGCGTTTTAATTGTAATTAAATACAAAGTAGCTAACTTTAACCATAAAAATGTGTTTTACATTGTGTTTTGAATATTTTAAATGCAAAATATGTGTGAATTTAAATTAATGAGAGCAACAATGCGTCGGACAAGCAATTTCGAATGTTTAACATTAAAACCGTAGATATCTTTACTTAAAAAAAAAAGGAAATCGAAGGAGTTATCTCTGAGCGCGTTTATCTAAACTGTGAGATCTGTTTCGCGCATGCATGAATGAGCGTCCGAGGCATGGATGCACATTGCACAGCATACGTTACCGGATTTCTACTAATCTGATCTACGAACTCGTAGCGCCCGCACCTCGTAGCTTCTCTACTAGCGATCCTGCCTACGAAAGGCTTACGTACTCCAAAGAAGGTTCGAACCAAGTAGTAACTGCAACTTTTTGGTTTAATTCTTGCACCTGCTTACCTACTCCGACGTACTTTAAAGCTTTTTAAAAGATTTAAGCGCTGCAACAATGTTGCGATCTAGCTACTAGGATTTATACAGGGTTATTGGTAAGCCTAAAACTAGCAAGCCGTAGAGTTTATGTAAATTCTAAACAGCAGATTTTTTAAAGCAAAGGTCATTCAGACTAAGAGCAGTAGATAAAACTTAAAAAATAAGTATCCTTTAATAGTATTTTCATTACTGATTCTAAATTCTTTTGTAAAACATTTCTGTAAGACTTCTTCAAAGAAAAGGATTTGTTGAAGAATTAATCTTGAGTCAAGGACAAAAATTAGGGTCAAATAAATACCGGGACTAGTAGCGCGTGACGCGACCTCGAGTCAGCCGTGTGTGTCAAGTTTTTTCGTGATCGTCCAAAAATTACTGAACCGATTTCGATGATATTTGGTATATAGATAGCTGGATCTCTGAGAAAGGGTACGTTTTCCGATATTCCCACGGGATCGAACCTTACGCCGGTGTTACCGCGACGGGGTACAGCTTGTGATGTGAAATAAGTAATGGAATAAAGAATTTTCTTTTCTTTACTCCATTACTAATTTACAGATATTCGACTTAAGGTGTGTTTATCACTACATACAAAGTCGCTTTCTCTGTCCCTATGTCCCTATGTCCCTTTGTATGCTTAAATCTTTGAAACTACGCAACGGATTATGATGCGGTTTTTTTTAATAGATAGAGTGATTCAAGAGGAAGGTTTATATGTATAATAACATCCATTAAATAGTGGAGAAATACTGTTATTTGTGAGGTTTCTAATGTGATGTCGTAAATAATTACATTTTTTCCGCTTACATTGCAAACGCAGGCTGAACCCTACGAGTTTTATCAAAATAATGTACTAAGTATTGTACATATTGAAAAGGTCTACAGAAAAGTCCGTGATGGTATATGTCTATCTCTTATGGATAACCCACAATAACTTTTTTTTGTCATTTACTTTTTACGACAAACAATGGCTAATTTTCGAAGCGATTTTAACCAATACAGCATTAATCCTTAACCAATTAAATACCTTGAATACATTGTTCATTTAATATAGATCTATATGGCCCCTTAAACAGTATGATTTAAGTGAATATTTTAGAAGATATTACAGATTTAAAAATTGCGGGACGTAGCGTTTGCGGCGGTACCGGCCGGCCGCCCGGTGCGGCAAAAAAATGTTAAAAGTAAATAAGTAAAAATGTAGTGTATGAATTTAGATATTCCAAAGATAGCAGGAAATCTTCATGGTATAGGGAAAGGGGGATTGTTTTACTCCAAATTTAACGTGTGCGGGCCACGGGCAGTAATGAATAAATCAAAAGTACTGAATCGATTTTAATCACATAGTCTATATATTTTATACCGGTGCGAAGCCGGAGCGGGCCGCTATGTTTTATATACAACGTTCACAGTTTTTCTGTAGTGTATTTAGTATCAGAATTGCACCCGTGCGAAGCCGGGGCGGGTCGCTAGTTATTCAATAAATAAATCTTACTTAGTTTATCAGAATACGACCCTAAAAATAAGATACATTTACAACCCTATGAGATTGCATAGTGTGCGCGAACACATAAGACGCTGATTCGCTATAGAGTAAAGAGAAAAGTATATAATTAACCAATCAAGGGGCCGCATTTAGCTCAGTGCGTTCACTTATTCAGGAGCACTGTATTGTTTGTGAATACGAGCGTTAGTTAGTGCAGCAAAAAATAAAAATTATATCTACTGAGAAATCAAATCAAACAACGTAAACAGTGAATAAATCCTTGTACCTGCGGTATTGCGAGGGAAGCAGGTTGTTTAGCGTAAAAGCCAGGGTAATGCGGGCGATGTGGCGCGCGTCGTCGTCGGCAGGTCGCGCGGAAGCGGAACCCGCCAATTACAGGTGCATCCGTGGTCGGATTTTTTTTATACTTCGTCATTCCACCCGCATCTGTATCGCATGAGCGCTTCTCAAGCAAAACTACGTAAGTAAAATGGTTTTAAAATAGTTTCGCAAAGCTTTACTTCACCGCTGTATAAACACAGTTTAATTAGATTTCCACAATTAGGTAGTTTACTATTCTAATTACGTTGGTAAGTACATTTTGACGTGATTACGTCTTATAAATTGATGAACACTCACAAACAAGTGTGACGTCATCGGTTACGTTCCGTTATTGACAAGGTAACCATAGCAACGTTACTCCCATTCCGGGAACGTGAGTTATGGACAAGATAGCAACGACATGGCCCTTATGACGTTATCACGTAAAATTATCGTCCGTAAACCAACTTTACAATCATTTTTTTATTTAAAGCATTAATAGGCTTCTTCTATAATAAGGCTTTTGAACACTGATAATTCAGGATTAGTTTTGACCAAAAATCGTGCGTGCATCAAGTATTCTCTAACGAAAAACTACAAAACATTGACCAGTTTGAATCTGAAAAGCTAAAAGGAACATTCGAAGTGTTCCCTGATAATATTTTGAACAAGCTTTCATCCGCTACTTCGTTCTTTCCAAATCCGTGGATGCCTACGTCATAATATCTGGTGTAATTTTTAGTCTGATCCGTCTTTGGTTTGATCTTGAGCGTTGATTATATCAACTAGTCAGTCAATTTACTTTGAAATTTAATTTTTAGTTTGTCTGATTGTAATTTTAAAGCGGTAGACTATACCGCTTTAAAATACGGGATTGTCTCAAGCACGGGACCGTTACGTAGGTACTAATATGTAATTACAGGTAAAATAAAATTACAGGTAATATATAATTACGGGTAATATATAATTACAGGTAATATATAATTACGGGTAATATATAATTACAGGTAATATATATAATTATCAGAGTAAAGTACCCGTCGTTGTCGGCGTGGGTTTACTTACAATAGAGCCAGGTAGAGCCTTCAACATTGTTGTTCGAGTGACTTAATTGACAGTTCATCGCAAATTCAAGTTCATTGTTAAGGGTCAACTAACGTCAAGACATTTACCCTGGTAACTAATTTACATTATATACGTACAAATTCTACCTCAGGGAGAGATCGTTTGAACTGTGTTTGAACTTCATTGAAGCGTACATTTTGTAACACCTAGAGATTGAATTCTAAACATTTTTTTTTATTTAGGTATTAATAAAATATTTCTTTTGTAATTTAATTTCTAGCCACCATCTGTTACTTGCTTTGGAGAGCAGAAAGCGATAAAATTAAACATAAAATGAGGTCCCCCTTTTATTTCGCTGACTTTAACGAATACAGAATGTCGAGAGGGAATAATCAGGGCTATTTACATTTTGCTTGGGCCCACCTGACGCCAGTTGGAAAGTAAGCGGCGGGCAACACGGATGTCATCCGAGGCCTATCTTACTATTCGCATCAGGAAAATATTGGTATTTATGTTATTACTAGCAGCGCTCCGCGATTTCACCCGCGTAAATCACGATCTCGTGGGAATATCGGGATAAAAAATAGCCTATAGCCTTCCTCGATAAACGGACTATCCAACACAAAAATATTTTTTGAATTGGAACCAGTAGTTCCTGAGATTAGCGCGTTCAAACAAACAAACTCTTCAGCTTTATAATATAAGTATAGATTGTTGCTGGTTCATATAATACATATTATGTACAAATCTTTTAATCGGTAAGAGTCTGAACCTCTTAAGTAAAAGTAAAAATGTACCTTTGAAATAGATCAAGGATAGGTAGATACCCCGTAACTCGCAAAACATCTTTCGTTGCTCTGTAAGGTATATATACCTACTAAGATAAATTATGAAGATTTATTTAATACAAATTATTAAACTAAGGTTTTTTGACGATGGTATTACGGCAAGATTGATTTATCCTTCTTGGTTCTGTAAACAAGCTATCCAATTAGGAGAAGGTTGTGATCAGCGAACCCCTAAGTTTTCCTATAACCTAATATATCACAAAAACGACTAGTTGAATGAAAATAGTTACTTTGTTTACTAATTTTTACGAAAACTTATAACATCTAAACGGACTTATATATTTTTTTAATAAATTAGTATCGTTTAATGCTTTCTTTGGACCACTTGCCATCAATGGACTTTGGAAAAATTTTTCTTGTGGCACAACTTAACTAGCTTGCTTGCTTGATACCAAACTTTAGTTTTTTTGTTATGATCGAGTCCAATTGTCGATTCTTCCTGCATGTCAGATTGCTAAAATAAAATAACACATATGGAAACCTAGTTAAATTGTTCAGACCAATTTAAATAGGCATAGAGATACTTAAATAAATATTTCCCGACACAAAATATCAGTCAGCACAAACAGAAAATTCTCAAGTATAACTCAGAACCTCTAGCTTAATAGTTACTAAGGCCCGCTTGAGATGCAATAGATGCGTTTTTAGGGTTCCGTACCCAAAGGGTAAAAACGGGACCCTATTACTAGGACTACGCTGCCCATCCGTCTGTCTATCGCCAGGCTGTATCTCATGAACCATGATAACTATAGAGTTGAAATTTTTATAGATGATGTATTTCTGTTGCCGCTATAATAACAAATACTAAAAACAGAAAAATGTAAATATTTTTTTGAGTAAGTAAGAATAAGAAAAGGTTATTTTAATGTTTACTACATTTTTTTATACTCTCAAAAGGGCAGGCAAAAGACTTCTTGTCTGGCATACAATATTTTTAGGGGGTTAAAAACAGTATATAATGGTCTGGAACCTTTCGTGCGTCCATCTCGCACTTGGTCGGTATTTCATTTTTATGTTATTAAATTTTGAAACGCATTACTTCTACTAATGTTAAAAATGTGAAAGTTTGTGCAAAAACTACCAAACCGATTGCATTGAAAATCAGTATGTAGATAGTTGAAGACCTGGATTAACAGTATTAACACATAGGCTATTTTTTATCCCGATATTCCCACGGGACAGGGACTTACGCGGGTAAAACCGCGGGGTTGCTAGCCCTAACATTAGAAATTCGTCGGTGGTTTAAACAAAGCAAATCCATGTTCCTCTCTTCTATAAACACAAAATGTAAGCGCTCTGAAAAGGAAACAAAATGAATAAAACAATATGCGTTAGTGTAGGTAAGAACATGCCTTGATAATAAGTCTATGTCTGGTAACAGAGCAGTATAAAAGTCCTGTATTATTATCATGAAAATAAAACTTGGTGCTGGTAATGTTAAGGGCAGGTGCTAATAAAGCTACCAAAATCGACCTTTATTTTAAGCAACTCTAAGTAATCAAATACTCTTTTTATGTTATTTGGATATAAATGGATATTGTAGTGTAATAACCATATTTTTTGTTTATTGTGGTTGAAAACATGATATGAACAACTTCGTTCGATAAAAAAAATGTTAGAAAACAGAGAATTATTAGATCGTATATCGGGTTTCATTCAAAAATAGTTAACGTTTGTTTCTAAAAATGAATCAAATGATAGGTTTTGACCTCTAGGAACTATATTTATGGATAATAATGCTAAAATGTTTTGCAAATCGATCAAATATAACAGTTAGCACGCAGCACGCTACGTTTTTGAGAGCGGGGGCTAAGGTAATGTGAATACCTACACACGGTACTGGAAGAGCGCCTTAACAGAGTTAGCTAGAAATAAGGAACAAAGTCGTTGTTATAAATTAAAAGCCACTATTTTAAAACTGAAACTGGGCAATGGCTGAATACGTTTTGTGTGTATAACTATAGGTACTTTATTTCCACGAAACTTTTACCACTGTTACTTTAGGTATTCGTTGTAGGGGTATTTAAATGTGTAATGCACTTACTTTGCTCTAAAATTAGAATGTGCAACAAACAGATTCAAATGGAAATTTCTGCAAAGTTTTTTACTTTTCGGTTAGTAAAAGAACAAAATTAAACATTTTGGAACCTTAATAGGTTCCAAAATGTATTTTTTTAAACAAAAAACCTTATGTAAACAGACGGACAAGACAGTGATCTTATAAAGGTTCCTTTTTTGACGACCCAGTTGGCAGAAAGGTCACCATGCCGGACTGCCGAACTCAGGGTTGCGGGTTCGATTCCTGCCTCAGACAAGTATTTATGCTTAGATATTTGTCTGTGGTCTGATTGTTTCTATGTATTATAAGTATATATTTACAAAATAAAAGTATATATAGTAGTATATCCGTTGTCTAGCACCCATAACACAAGTCTTGTTACTTAGCTTGGGGATAGGTGGCGATGTGTGAAATGTCCTGCAATATTTATATTTTTTACCTTTTGGGGTCCGTAGCCCTATTACAAAAAAATACCATTACATAACACTACGAGACAAGAGAAAATCGATGCAAGGTTTAGTAGAATTCATAGGTTATATTAGCAAGCAGAAACCTCTACTATGTCGACGAGACAATGTCTGTTTTCCATGGAACAAAACACTTGCATGGATGCAACTGATGTTCCCGGTAACTTTCTAACTATAGACTATAACAATCGAAGCACAAGAACTAAGACCTGTTTATTAGTTCCGGATTATTTAACGTAAGGAACGGCGTCGAAGCTTTCGAGATAAATCTTTCAAAGAGAGGGGTAAACAACGGAGTGCTAATATAGGACTAGAAAGGTAAATGTATAACTTTTATAACTAATATCGCAATGATCACAGGACGCAGTTAATCCAGACGGTAATAAAGCGTTTGAAAGTAATATTCGGGTTTAATCCACAAATAGCATTTATACAAAAGACAATTAGTACCTGGGGATCGAATTAATTTAATAAATTTCGTTCGGCAGACAATTCAAATATCTCTCACCCGAAATGATCGGAGCATTTAATTTTCACAGAAGAACTTTGGTAAATGTTTTACTCTACCTTCATTTGTAAATATTCAATTGCTTTCAATTCTCGCTTACCGGTCGGGAACACGTGTCGTCAATAATAAAAGTCAGCGGCTGATTTATGGGTATTTTCCGCAAAATATAAAAAGTTAACCATGATTTTTGGCTTCGCCGTACTCCGGTAAATAAACACATGCGGCCGAAGGGTACGTAGCAGACCAGATATAATGACAATGGGTATTTAAAACAATAATTTAAATTTGCAACTCGAGAGGTGTGAAACAATAGCAACAATCGGGTTACGATTGAATCTGAAGTGTGCAAATTTAGGAGAGGGAGCTCGCACATTCCAACACCAACCGGGACGTGTCCCGGTCTCACCTACCTTTGGGGCAGCTTTGCATAATCTACAAATACATCTACGAAGGCAGATAGTCGTTATAAAAATGGGACCAGATTCGTTTATCCGTTCGTCCGTCTGTCAGTCTCTCCGTAACCAGGTTGTATCTCATTAATAGATAGACAGTTTAAATTGTCCAATTTAAGTATTTCTGTTGTCGCTATAAAACAAATAATAAAAACGAAAAAAATATAAATTCATGTGGGGCTCCCTTACAACATGGTACGGAACCTTTCTTGCGTTAGTCCGACTCGCACTTGGCCCGTTTTGTAAACTAAGAGAACTCCGATCAATCAGGGGAAAATATATTTAAATTTCAACTAGGCATGTGTTATGGTGGCTTGAGTTTTAAATTTCAACTAGGCATGTGTTATGGTGGCTTGATAATATACAATTTACTAACTTTTTTTTTTATTATAAAGGACATATATAATTTCTTACAATTAATTAGTTAAATAAATGCCAGGAAATGCATCTTCTTGACATCTAGGTTTTCTTTCTTTTGTAATAATTTGTAGTATAAAATTGTAGCGCGACGATATGGACAAATCAAAACATAATGGCAATCCATCGAAGAAGATCGCGAACTATGGGTAGGGATTAGAGACGTCTATGCCCTGCAGTGGGACAGTACAAGCACTAGAAACAATACAGTTATAGTAAATACTTATTATACAAACATACATACAGACAGTAAAAATGGCACGTACGTACACAGCCCCTACAGACAAATATAGGGGTTCAACATAGCACATCTTTTTTTGTGACGAAAAACAAGCAACATATCTACCACGACCACGTCTGTCTATAAACCAGAAAATTTATAGCCCAGTCAGTCTACTGAACTACACTGTATCTAGCTAAGTATCTACTTCTTATTTTACGTTTCTTCAAACAACAATCGTAACGTAAAATCCATAAAACCACAGAGCTTCGAGTAGCATGTATACAACACCTAATTAACATTTATGGACTTTAGTCGCTATAAAATATTCTTTATTCGTAGCTAGCTAAGTCACAACTCATGTGACTAAGTGTCATTTATTAAACAATGTGGACACGGTCTGCTAGTTGTGTCAATAAAGAATTAATAGAGATGGTATTTTTCATTCTTATTTCTAAAAGTACCGTCACCTAGATATTGGTGCCTACTTACTAAATCAAGTGGGTATACTTACATACTCGAATAATTAAGATTGATACAGGACCTAAACGTAAGTATTAGAACGCTTAAGAGTATATGATTTACTTCAGTGAACCAAACAAAATTAAAAATAACATTAACGACCGATTTACAGTATTCAAAACATACAACAACAACGAAGAAGCCTCTGAAAAAGTATTTTCAGCGCTAAATCCCTTCCAGGTAGATCTCAAATCTCAAGATACATGCTTATAAAGACTTAGCAGCTACTTTTTGTTTCGACGAAGACTACTTTTTTATGTAAGAGCTTTCCTTCAGACGAACAAACTATTTCCTCACTATTCGCAGATAAGACGCTGCAAAAAATATTTCCCCATTTTCATAATAGTGTTTACATCAATATCGGCTATCACATAAAAGGGATAGTTTATATTCACAGCTAAAATAATAAATGGGTAAAATATATCCTGTATAATATTATAAATGCGAAAGTTACGGTGTCCGTAAATCCTTGACTTTGTGACTAAACAAACTTTATCTGTACGCTCGCTCATAATGCGAAAATTTGTTCAGTAGGCTTTGTTGAGTGTGTTTGCTCAAGGTTTGTTGAGGTTAGTCCAATGAAGTTGAAGTTTTATTAAAAGATTAAAAGCAGTTATACTACGTATACTTGTCTATACTTGGACTTACGTGAGTACATGGACAGTTGCACACATAGTTCTATGTAAGTTTATATAAGCACAACCTACATGCGAAGCTTAATGTTATACGATAGACTCACCACAAAATCTCTGAATCTACAAGAGCAACGGGTCTGAAACTTCGCATAGGGGTTCCGTTTAGAACGTAAGCAAGCCCTAGCAAGGAATGGTTTTTGGAAATTTGACCTCTAAAGCTACTACTATAAATCTCGTCACTAACGCGACTGAAGCCGCGGTGCGCAGTTACTTCGTTAATCAGACAAGAAACTATTTACAACATGGATTTACATGCAGATTATAAAAACTTTCATAAACTTAGTTTTTCACTTTACCATACGTTCGTCGAGTTTTAAAGCGACGAGAAAACTTAAGACTTTGTTCACTTAACGGGCATATCGTAATATCAAGGTTCGTTGTTTAAAATTTCACTAAAATAATTTAATTTAACTCGAGATAAAATGAAACCACAGCAAATATTCCGTTATAATGTAAGTACCTATTAGGACTAAGGACTAAAACCTTTTCCCCTTGTCTTCGGGAGTAAAAAACAATTAGGCCTAAAGACCAAGAAAGGCCTAGTTAAATATTTTTGATTTGACTGTTTCAGGGACGAAGCTGCAGTGTCACATTTTGTTATTTTTTGATATTGTATTGCATAGTATATTGTTTAAAAAAGAATCAGGTAACATTACTTTACAACCTTACAGATTTGCGAGTGAGCTCTAGGTCACGTAGGGTTCAGCTAATTGATAATGTGACTGTACATGAAACCCTCTTGTAATGCATAAATCCGTTACATTTGTTTTTGCAAGAGACCCCCCTATCATCGAAGTAGTGTTTTTATGACAATGTATCCCACTGACCTCTATATCACTAGTATTACTCTACAATTAGAAATACCTTTTCACGCCGAAAGATGTCATTTCTTTTCTAATTTCAGTTTTTGGAATATTTATGCTTTGATTCTAAGCAAGGATATAAAAATCCATTTGATAGTCAGTATGAGTATATCAGCTTGATAGTTTTGTCAAGTTTTGCCAGAGAATTACCAATTTAAAACTTCCTTCAGTTTTGCAAGACAATAATGTGAACTGTGTTCGTGTTTTGTGCTATAATAAAAAGTTGACCAGTATTGATAAAAACTAGCGTATCACGTGTTGCCTGTATTAAGCCTGCAGGCGCTCGCTGCGAAGAGTTTCAGAAAAGCCATTAATATTGTTCACCGCCTTACAAACTACAGCCGGCGTTAAGCTGCCGTCCCACTTTGACTGCATAGCAAAAAGAATTATAAATAATCCGACGATATTGGATTACAATAATGATAATAGGGCTTGCTCTGGTAAGATTTAAGCTTTAATGTGGTCGTAGGGGCATATTCATGACAGTTATAGGTTCTTTATCACAGTTGCTCATAAAGTGGATCTTATTAAACGGCTTTTAGGCTCATAATCCAACTCTTATGCACGCGTGCGTTTTACATTGCCAACCTAGTGCTATAAAGTTATCCCGATAAGTTAAATACGTATCTTACTGCTAATTACATGTTAGGTAGGTGAAACATTCTTAATTTATCTGGGTTATACTGTTTTGATGTTTAAAAAAGGTAGGTACCAAAGAGTTTTTTAGCTAGCAAAAATGATTGTCTCTAAAGTTGGTTTACGAACGAAAATTTTACGTGATAATGACTTAGAAAACGATTAAAAATTGAGTTGTTTATTTTTTGTTTTTTCTTTACTTAAATATATTGATTTTCCGTACTATTGTATTTTGTTCTTAACCCCCGACGCAAAAACAAATAGAAAAAACCCTAAAAAATATTGTATGTCAGACGAGGCTGTATAGGTTAAAAGTCTTTAGCCTGGCCTTTCCGGAGCATAATTAACATGAAAAATGTAAACATAGACTTATCACAAATATTTTGTTAATTATTATTTTGTTTTCTTTTCAAGTCTTTTCTTTTATTCGCAACTGTGATAAAAAACGTCGTACGATATACGTGTGGAATTGATCTTTGCATCTTGGCTTCTTTAACACGCTCGCTGCCGCTAGCGCGTCATAGACCGCCTCTATGCAAAGATCAATTTACCACACTTATATCGTAATGTACTATTATGCAACAAAAAAAATGTGCTAGTGTCACTTTATCATTATCCAGGGAGGGAACAGTTGACTACGTTTGTACGAAGAAAGCGCCGGTATCCTTACACCTTAAAGACACGGACAAATACTTGTAAGTTGCACATTACAGAATATAAAAATTTATAGGTACGGTAGGCTGCATAATTGCAGACCCACCGTAGAGCTCCAACGCGGCTGTTATAAGAATATTTTTAACACGAGCAAGATTCTAGACACCTGCTTTAGGTGAAGTTTAACTCATCAATTAATCAAACAAAAATTATTAGAATGAAAACATTCCAATAATAGTAATTTTTGAACTCTACCGAGGGCTGCAATTATTATACCTACCTACTGAAAGTTGCCTGGAAGATATCGATTTTAGCGATAAGACCACCCATTGTGCCATATTGTAAGGTATTAAATATGAATTTTATTTTAGCATATAGGTAGTCACTTAACTTAGAATTTATTTTAACTTTGTTACATGTAATCATTTTGCGTTTTATTTTTATGGTGCAATAAGGGTCTACTCGTATCTATCTATCTGAGGGTGCAACAGCAGAAATACTTTTCACAGAAATATGTGTTAGTGAATTAAGTGAGCAAAAGTAGGTAAAATAATTTACGTAAAGCTATGTAAGTTTATGAACTGATGAAATACCGAAGATGTGTAGGGAACATGAGTGCTCACCCTCATGTAGGCAGAAGAGGAATTTAATTTTTCCTTATCGAATCCGATTATACCTCGTTCTTTAGTCACGACACACTTGACCTGACACCGGCCTTTGAATATCAATTTCTACGAGAATTAGGCAAAAAACTCGTAAAAAAGGGGAAAAATATATCCTTGTTAATCTCTATAAAACAAAATAAAAAAAATAGGTGCACGTAGTAATATCACCGGGGTTATTCAACATTGGATTTCGTAACACAATTTCAGTTATAAGATATACGTAATTTGTGAAATAAGTTTAAATGTTTCATTTTAGTGATTATATTTTCAAATATTAACAATACGTTAATTTTTAATTAGTTGATGCTTTGTGTGGCTTTGAACCACAAACATGAATTATTTGATGCCATATATTTATTTATTAACCTACTTCAAAAAAGGAGGAAGTTTTCTATTTGAGTGAATATCTACATCTACAATTATTAATTTATAATCTACA
This sequence comes from Idaea straminata, assembly GCA_951213275.1. Taxonomy (NCBI): domain Eukaryota; kingdom Metazoa; phylum Arthropoda; class Insecta; order Lepidoptera; family Geometridae; genus Idaea; species Idaea straminata. The sequence goes on along the minus strand of OX577846.1, from coordinate 7,132,436 downwards.
CTAATACAATAAAGAGGAAAGATTTTTTGTTTGTAACGAATAAGCTCCAAAACGTTTAGACCAATTGTGATAAAACTTGGTATGAGAATACATTGATTCATTGGAAGTGACATAGGCTACTTTTCATCCCGATTTTCCCACGTGATTTTTTTATATATTAACATGCGTATTGGCTGTTACATGCGCGCTGTAGTACCTGAGATATGTAAATCATAAATATGTACCTACCTAGTAATATAGCAAACGACATAGGACATCAAATTGCTCGTTGTAAATATCTTCCGTATAATAAAGAAATAAAGTTTAAATTATTGTCTACTGCTGCGGTACCATACGATTGTAAGGAAGAGTCCCTATAAGCGGTGGCATAGCGTGGGTCTCTGTCGCCCGGGGCGGAGTCATAATTTGCCGCTCTTTTGACGTCATAAAAATAATAATGATGGCAATTTGTCGTCATTAAAATCATAATTTTGGCTATTTGCCGCCTTTTTGAAATAATAATGTTAGTGTTGGTGAGAAAAAACGTAACGATATGAGACAATTGTAATAAAACTAATTGTCTGACTGACCGCCAGTGATCACTTAAAGTATTTTCCCCCAATTTTGCCGCCCTCCTAATGTGGCGCCCGGGGCGGTTCGCCCCCCCCCCTCGCTACGCTACTGCCTTTAAGGTATACCTTATCATAATATCATAGGATTCTATGGTATTCACGTAATTGCCTATTGTCTACTAAACTAAACAAAGTGTGACCAGCATTTAGAGCAGTTTTAGGGATCCTTAACAAGCCTTCCCCTATAAACGTTGAAAAAAACAATGGACGTTAAAAATATTAGGGGATTGTGAAAACTATTTTTAATTTATCTATTTGTTAATTTATGTAAGAGTCAAGTGTGCTCCCCCTGCAAGCTAAAGCTGCTACAATTTAAATATTGTTTTTGGAAATAGGTAATAATAAACTGATATAATGAAGTTAAAAGGGAAAATATCAAGGCTATGTATGTAAGGCTTTACAAGTTAACGAGTTATAATCAAACTAAAGTAAAGCAAAATTTCGTATAAATTCCATTGAAAATTACTTAGCTGAAGTTGTTGGACATTATTAGGAGTTAAAACCCCTTCTAAAGGCCGCTTCTAAAAATTTTGGTTTTAAAAATAAAAAAAATAAAAATAAAAGTATCAGTTTTAGTATCTATTGTTATGGCGGCAACAGAAGTAGGTACATCATCCATAAAAAAACAACTGCCGGATAACAGACAGACAGACGAACGAACAGTGGAGTCTTAGTAAAAGGTTCCCATTTTTACCCTTTGGTTACGGAACCCCAAAAAGGGAAAAATACTCATACAGAAATCTCTGAAACTACAACATTAGGACCTTGATGACCTTTTATACACTTAATAGAGACTTATCTGGTCAGTATCCACCCATACTGACCGTTTGACGACCCAGTTGGCACAATGGTCACCATGCCGGGCTGCCAAACACAGGGTTGCGGGTTCGATTCCCGCTTCAGACAAGTATTTATGCTTAGATATTTGTCTGTGGTCTGGTTGTTTCTATGTATTATAAGTATATATTTACAAAAGAAAAGTATATATGTAGTATATACGTTGTCTAGCACCCATAACACAAGTCTAGTTACTTAACTTGGGGCTAGATGGCGATGCGTGGAATGTCTTGCAATATTTATTTATTTAGTATCTGGTATGAATTTCAACTTACTATGTCCACCCATTCCTGAGAAAATCGGTGGCGACACACAGACAGACAGACAAGAAAGTGATCTTAAAAGGGTTCCTTTTTACATTTTGAAGTACGGAACCCTAATTATCAACCACAAACGAAAATTTGCAGAAAATAAAACCAGATCACTGCAAATTGAACAAACCTTAATATTGTAGACCATTTTGAAAACAAAAAGTGTTTTTCATATTTTCAGCAAAAGGTTCGACGAACGTATATAAACTGCAATGTCAAGTAAGAAACGTAATTTTATACAATGTGTATCAGCGAAGGGGTTTTAATACGAAAGGGGGTTGTTTTATACGCCCGTCTAGGCGAACAACTTTTGTTCTACGACTTTTGGAAATTCGAACTTTTTATATATTTTCGATATTTCTAATTTTTACTTGAAAATCAGCTGTTTCATACAAAAGCTTCGAACGAAATGTTCGAATTTCCAAAAATCGTAGAACAAAAGTTGTTCGCCTAGACGTTTAGAACAACCCGCCTTCGTATTAAAACCCCATGAAACACATTAATAATATTAAATATGTTTATTAAGTTCTCCACATTAATAATAACAACCGTATAAGATACTTAATAGTAATATATAAGACATATGTATCTATTGCTTGTTATTGCGGAGACTGGAGCCTGCACTAAAGGTTTATAAAAAACCTGTTTTACAGGTCTCCAGGCCCTCACCTTAAAGATTTAGATCGCGCAATATTCATATATACAACTAAGGTAACTGAGGTAACAGCAAGTTTTTTGAGTTATACAAATCGTTTAGAAAAAGGTTGTACAATTTTTATTGAGCCGTGTACTTAGACTTATTTGAACAAACCAAATACAATTTGCCCGACCCAGTTGGCACAATGGTCACCATGCCGGACTACCACACACAGGGTTGCGGGTTCGATTCCCGCCTCAGACAAGTATTTATGCTTAGATATTTGTCTGTGGTCTGGTTGTTTCTATGTATTATAAGTATATATTTACAAAAGAAAAGTATATAAGTAGTATATCCGTTGTCTAGCACCCATAACACAAGTCTAGTTACTTAGCTTGGGGCTAGATGGCGATGTGTGGAATGTCCTACAATATATATTTTTAATTATATTTATATTTATAATTTGACTCGAAGAAATATTTATAATCTACGTGAAAGACTAAGTAGGTAAACAAAATTTTAAACGAACATTTCACTACCCCATAAAATAGATTCAGAACGAATTTAAAACTAATATTTTATAAAAAGAATAACTTAACGTCATAAATAATATTCCAATCTGAGCTTACGCCCGGCTCCCCGTTTGCGAAACACTTAACATTCAACTGGCCGGCGGGCTACTTTATAGACAAATATTTTAACGTAACATACGAGTCCAGCAAATAAACTGGGCCATTTTTCTCCGCATTTTTATTTTTTGCCTCTAACAAAACGTTAGCATTTGATTTTTGTGTCTTTATACTAAAACTAGCAGCGCTCCGCGGTTTCACCCCCGTAACTCCTGATCCCGTGGGAATTTCGGGATAAAAAGTAGCATATAGCCTTCCTCGATAAATGAACTATCCAACACAAAAAGATTTTTTCAATTCGAACCCGTAGTTCCTGAGATTAGCGCGTTCAAACAAACAAACAAACTCTTCAGCTTGATAATATTAGTATAGATTACCTAAATACCTTTCTATACTTCCTATCCTACTAATATTATAAATGTGAAAGTTTGTGTGTGTGTGTATGTATGCTTGTTACTCCTTTACACAATAGCTAGAGACCTGGATTAACACATAGGCTACTTTTTATCCCGACATTTCCACGGGATCGGGACTTACGCGGGTGAAAAGCGCAGCTAGCAATAATATAAAGCTGAAAAGTTTGTTTCTTTATTTGTTTGAACGCATTAATCTCAGGAACTACTTCGAATTGAAAAAATATTTTTTATTGGATAGTCCATTTATCGAGGAAGGCTACTTTTCATTTTCATATTCCCACGGGATCGGAACTACCGCGGGCGAAACCGCGGAGCGCAGCTAGTTAAAAAAATATAAAGAGTTGAAACTGCCACTCAATATTAGCTGACTGTTTTGATTGATACACGTACCTATACATACATGAAAGAAACAATTCCATTAAAATACCACTCGGACTACTGATTAAATCTTATAAAATCACGAAAAAAGCCAAAGACAAAAATTGCTTTTTTTATTTAAGCAGCGCTACAAAGTGGCTTATGCATTTGAATGACGTCTAGATAGGCAACTAGTGTTGGATAGAGTGCCCGCTGAGGGCATTCATTATACAGCACGGGATGCCGCAGCAACAATAATTACGAGCATCTGTCTATGAGAGATGTTAGCGCACAAGTACCTAAACGGCTGAGAGCTCTTCCATACACAATTTACACAGTAGGTACATTATTCGACGATGTTCAAACCACTCGTACCGTACCACTCAATGTTATCTATAATTGCTCTAACTTTCGTGTTATTTCATCTGATTTACACAATTAATACTAGCCCGCGACTTCGTTCGCGTAGACGTTGAAAATTGATTGGACCAAGGAATCACGTTGTACCATACAAACTTTGCCGCCCTTTTTCACCACCTAAGGGGTAGAATTTCGGAAAATCCTTTCTTAACGGATACCTACGTCATACAAAGAATACACCCTCAGAGTTTCAGGTCTCTACGATCAGCGGTTTAGGCTTTGCGTTGATCCGTCAGTCAGTCTGTCATTCAGGACAAAGCCGACCCAGTTGGTATAATGGTCACCATGCCCGACTGCCAAACACGGGGTTGCGGGTTCAATTCCCGCCTCAGACATGTATTTATGCTTAGATATTTGTCTGTAGTCTGGTTGGTTCTAAGTATATGTTTACAAAAGAAAAGTATATAAGTAGTATATCCGTTGTCTAGCACCCATAACACAAGTCTAGTTACTTAGCTTGGGACTAGATGGCGATGTGTGGAATGTCCTGCAATAGTATATTATTTATTTATATGTATAGTCTAGCGATCCGCTCCGTCTTCGGACGGCCATATTATTCATGTATTATACATATGAACCTCTTGAATCACTCTATCTATTAAAAAAAACCGCTTCAAAATCCGTTGCGTAGTTTTAAAGATCTAAGCATACATAGGGACAGACAGCGGAAAGTGACTTTGTTTTATACTATGTAATGATTACCTAAATATTTCTTTCCATAAAAACGCGTCTATAAAACAAATACAAAACAACTTTTCACATAAGGGAATTAAAACTTTTTAATTAATTTTAAGTTTCAAAGCTTAGGAAGAGTTTCCGCAGAGTCACGTGTAATTAAGGTTGAAATCTTTATCCCGGGCTTAAGTTGAGTTCCTATATTTTATGATTATGTTGTCACTGCTCGGATAGTTTTATTTTCATTACTTAATCGTTCAACTACGGTGCACCATTTAAAAGTAGTGCATTTTCTCACCACGTGAAGTTGATTTAATTAGAGTTGTTTTACAGTTTCGCGCTGCTTGCAAATAATCTCAGTTCAGCTTTCTCTCTGTGTACAAAGGGAGTTCCAAATTGATCCCATTTAAGTTTGGTGGGGATCTGTTGATTCGAAGTGATGAGTAAAATTGCACTTCAACGTACCTTGTGTAGTAAATCGATTACTAGTAGAAAAGTTCCTATAAAAATACAATTTATAAATAGTACCATAAATTATCTTCTTAGCACATAACTTCTCAATGGATTATGATTACGTGTTGTAATTGGGAGTATCGGGTAAATTTATTAATGACAGACTAAAAATGACTAAATAAAATAATTAAATTCAAAAATTGACTTTACTAAGTGAAAAATTAAAAAAGTACCTACATAATCTCAAGTAGGGCAGCTAACCACATTTTTAATCTATGAGCAATTCTTGTGTGTATATATATATAATTGGAATTTCGGAATCGACTCCAACGATTTTCATGAAATTTGGTATATAGGGGGTTTCGAGGGCGATAAATCGATCTAGCTAGGAATCATTTTTAGAAAATGTCATTTTATTCGTGTTTTATCGAAACTTACTTTTTTTTTATCTGAAAAATATGACTCTTCCTGACATCTATTGGCGAACTACAAATACTACTTTTTGTGAGCAATAAAGTTATTCCAGCAGATGGCGTTGTTAAGTAACACGAAGTCAATGAGTGTTTGCTTTGAGGTTAGACTAAGTAAAAAAAAAAATACCGAGCAAAGCTCGGTCATCCAGGTACTATTTGTATATGCAAACAAACTTGCAACTATCACTGAACTAAGGTGGGATGGACAATTAGGCATAATTATAATTATTATATACGGATATATTCGCGTTTTTATTTTTGTTTTAATCCTGATGTTTCGGGAACGTTGCAGATCCCATGGTCACAGGCAGACTGAGATGACATTCGTCTTTTTTTTTTTGCTATTAATTATGGCATTTAGGCAGTGTCAAGTTATATTTTGCTTCAAATTATGACCCGATTTTTCATAAATCGGGCCTAAAGTGTTTCAAAACAGTCAAAGTCGTCATAGTCCGTCAAGTCAGGGGCTATAGTAAAGTGCACACTTGTGCACTTTCACAAAACTAAATTGAATAACATTCCACCAGAATTATACAATTTAACTCGGGTTACAACTAAGTTTCATGAAAATAAAACTGCAGCACGACATGTTGTTAACTAGTTCCCGCCAAAAACTCGACATTCGTCTTACAAAAAATATTATGGTAAATGCTGTCAAACTACCGTCTACTTAAAATTTATAAAAAGGTTTCATCTAACGTAGAATTGACTAACGGTGTCCCGAGGTATTGCAGCTGTTGCTTGCGGGGCTTCAAACCGGTGGTACTCTCCGTATAATATATCCATTAAAATATAATTATAATTATGAGTTCAAGTAGCGAAAACCTTAGAAAATACTATAAGGCATTTTATATAAGTGTTGTTGAACAACGTTAATATAAGGTGTAGCGGTGGAAGCACTTGAAAGCGGAGATTTCACTAAAGCTATTGTATACCTTTTTTGACCGACAATTTTAGATGAGTACGGCCGAGGGTCACGACATGACATAGTCGTTTTGATATAAGTACATGGGTACCTAAATGTTCCTTAATTAAATACACAAGCAACTGCTTTAAAATTTATGAAAACGTGGAACGCACCTTTTTCGGAACGTAACGAAATTACTTTGATAAATTCATGCGTGTTTTTAGATTGCTCGGAAATACTCCGCTTCAAAATCTTTCTTAAATTTCATATATGAACTTACAATAAAATGAAAATAAAAAATGTTTGTCTGTAAAGTCGGTTAACGGCCGATAATTTTACCTGATAGCGTCATAAGAAAATTATGAAAAATTGAGGTTTTTTGTTTTCCCCTAAATAAGAAAAAAAGTCATATTATATTATTTTTTCCTTTTTTTCTTATCTTTTTTTTCTTCCTTTATATTTTTTCTTTATAAAAGCTTGAATTCGTCACTCGTCACCATAAAACAAGCCCAAATGAGCGATATTATTGTTAAATACTCTCATGTTTCACACATTGGGAACGGGACGCGTCATGTTCCGGTAACATGACACTTTTGTGTGAATGCAGTTGTTCCATCAAGTTATTGGACGATACACGCCACAAAAAAGAATTATTAAAATTAAAAACAAAACGAAGTTTTTCTAAATTGTACCGCTTGTACAGTGAGGTGCCTAGTTGACATATCACTACTCTTGTATTGTACCTACATAAAGAAGTTCTGCAAAATATCCAGATAGGTACAGTACGTGCAATTCATGAGTGCGCTCGGCCTTTGTTTGTAGTTGTAATCGTAAATACACATGTTCGTTAGCGCGTGTACCCGACGACGACGGAGCGGTCACTTATACAGATTGGTCACTCACACAACCAAAGACTAAGCGCACTCGTGAATTGCAAGAACTGTATATTGTTACTTTAGGACGATGCAAGCATATAGTTTGGGACGACCTAGGATTTTTTAACCCAGTGGGCTGAACAAAGAATAAATCTTTTTTACTAATGTTTTACCTCCATTAGACGTCAATACGTCATTATGATTATCTTGGTATTTCGTTCGAACGATCTCATTTACATAACTTAATTTCACTGTTGTGTCAAATTGCTGACATATAGATATACACCCCTCGCATAATAGATGAAAAATTCATGCCAATAAGACAGTAAACTGACAAGAATACATGACACCGTTAATATTACCAGAATATCAGGACTATTGGTAGGTAATGGCCTTCCTTAAATAATAAATTCTGTTATCGGTAGTTTTCTGTCTTATTACTAAAGCAATGACTTCCATTTTTGGAATTCGCGTGGTTTGACGTTCTGTGATTTAGAAAATTATTATATTGACGACCATGCCGGACTGCCAAGGGTTCGATTCCCGCCTCAGACATGTATTTATGCTTAGATATTTGACTGAGGTCTGGTTGTTTCTATGTATAATATTATATTATAAGTATATATTTACGAATGAAAAGTATATAAGTAGTATGTCCGTTGTCTAGCACCCATAACACAAGTTTAGTTATACTTAACTTGGGGCTAGATGGCGATATGTGGAATGTCCTGCAATATTTATTTATATTCACGATCTAAATATATATAAGAGTGTCTTCTTCTTCGCATCATATTATAACACCTTGGGCCAAAACTCGAACATGAACACTGCTTCGAAAAGTATGTGACCACAGAAATATATATTAGAGTCTGTAACTCTGTTGAGATGAGACTCTATTAAAAAAACTCATGTTCATTCCCGTGGGGGTAGAAACTCTGGGAGCTTGGGGCCCTAGTGCTAATTAATTTTTAAGGACCTGGCGTCTTAATGCGGCGTCAGGTGACCGAAGGGCTGGTGCATTCTTTACTCAAAGAGCTGAACCTGGCTATCCAGAGAGGGAATGCCGCCAGTCTTTTGGGGACGATGCCGCGTGGAGACGCTCTGGACGGTGTTTTTTATTTGTGATGTGTTTGTATGTTTTTAGTTTTATTTGTGTAATTTGATTTAATGTGAATAACGTGTTTATATAAACTAAATATTTGTAATTCTTATTTTAAAAAAAAGTTCAACAGTTAGACTTAGATATTGGTTCATAAGTTTGTACAGAACCCACAGTTTTGGCAACTATACCATGTTGAATGACAATGGGTACTGATTTTTAAATTTTTACTAAGCCAAAAACTCTCTAGCATTTTTATCACGCGTCGCATTCGCCAGTAGTACAAACTATATTTTGAAAACTATAAGCTTCTGGCTCCTGGAATTTCTCCGAAATATATTTCGATATATCTCATACGTTAGCTAACATAAATTACCAACAAATGCAAGTGCAGATGTTCGAGTCAAACATAGACATAAACCTTACCTTTAACTCATTTACTGTAATTAAAGGCTTGCTAAATAGAACTATAAGGTATATAAAGTTAAAGTTTATTTGTCTTCCTATTTAGACTAGGATATTAATATCTAGATTAGTAGGTACCAAAATATTTTTATGTAACATAGGTATTTTTTCATACTAGTCAATTATGAATTTCAAAACTTTAATCTCGTAAAAATGATACACGTAAAGTCAACCAAATAAATCAATGTCAAAAAAATGAAATTGCGCAGTTTTTACGATGAATATTAATGAAGATACGCCCGCAGTAATATTCATTTTAATAATGGTGCTTACTAGAATGTCTGTCACATTAAATTTTATTCATAAAATAGGGAGATACTTATGTTTTATTATAACGTTTTTCAAATGTCTTTATTAGTCTACACCAATATTTTGGATAGAATATCGGACTACGCACGAACCTATTTTACATCTATAAATTCACTCAAATCCTTTTCTCTGAATACATACCTCCATCTAGACTAATCTATAGTATACAAAGAACGTATAACAATACAGTGCGTATTTACATAAATATATCCATTCATTTCATCGACTCGTGTCCGATAGAACACCTGTGTTAGATTGTTTTTATTAGTAAATTAGAACACTTAATATTATTCTAGTTTGTGGCAATCACTACGTTTTAATATACTTATGATAAAGCATTACAGAAATTTTATTTTATTATTTTATACAGCCAATTATGGACCTACATTACAACCGGACCGGCCGGCTTTGTCATCAGCATTAAGAAATTATCTGACAATAATCGCTCAGTAACAATATAAATAAAATATTAAATATTGCAGGACATTCCACATATCGCAATCAAGCCCCAAGTTAAGTAACTAGACTTGTGTTATGGGCATGTTTGGGTGCTAGACAACGGATATACTACTTAAATACTTTTCTTTTGTAAATATATTCTTATATTACATAGAGACAACCAGACCACAGACAAATATCTAAGCATAAATATTTGTCTGAAGCGGGAATAGAACCCACAACTCTGTGTTTGGCAGTCTGGCATAGTGACCATTGTGCCAACTGTGTCGTCATTCATTAATTATATCATTCATTAGTTGTCACCACAGGCTAAAAACTTTAGTTAGTTACTATTTCTTAAGTTTTTAATAATGTAACAACTTCTGTGTAATAATACTGATTAATAATAGATACTATCTCGATATTGGAGTTTACCTCGTCTAAATTCCTTTAGCAAACTACGAATCCTATTCATTCGAAATCGGTGCGGAGCTAAAATGTTACTGGCGACCGTAGGTCCCCAAGCGCAAAGCTAAATTTGTAAAGGCGCCTCCAGACTCCGCTGTCAATTGAAAAGAGATGTAACCACTTCGAGCGATGATTCAAGCACTCGTACCGTACTCGTCTCAGATGTGGAATTTAGACTATTCTATTTGCAGATGCAAGTATGTATGCGTGCTAGGGGGGTCTTTTCGGAAAAATGTGATTGGAGCCTGAAGCTGCTATCGACGATACACAAAAGTCTACTTAGAATTCTTTCGATGCAGACAGTGTTAAGAATAGCTTTATCACAGCTAAAGCTTTGTTCTCATCATGAATTTCTCCTAATTTTTTCTACTTTCTCTTTTTCTCTTTTTTCTTCTAAAGGTTCACTGGAAGAGATCGCTTTTAGCGATAAGGCCGCCCATTGTATCATATTGTAAGGTTTAATATTGTTTTTGTAGCAGGAGTTTACGTTAGAATTAACAATAAATAAATAGTTTATATATCTATCTATCTATCTGAGACGTCTTCATTGCAAGACTACATTAGACACCTACTGTACATTTTTAACAAGTCATCTAAAATGTGCGCACCCAAGTAATTCATCAGACGACATATTGGCTTGACGCGAGCTCTACTCTACCTACTTGCAACTTATTACCTATTTGTATAAAAATAAACAGTATACCGTAGGAATATGATGTTTTGAAAACATTATTTGTTTTCCTTACAGTCATAGTTTAAATATTCATAACTTAAATACGTACTTACAGTAAAATCCGTTCTAAGTAGTAGATAGTTGTTTCCGACCTACGCAGACTTGGAAACGTAGTTTATACCTGTTTCTCGAAGCCACTAAAAGCCTTTTTGCTTAGCGAACTTTAGCAATTATACTTTACTTGTGTGAGTTAAATTCTGTTTATATACGAAATAACTTTGCTGGGTACCTAATTGTTTACGTTCACTGAAAACGATTTTCCATTGTTTATAGCTTTTTCCACAATTTTTACTCAATTATCATATTTTTTTGGTTGGTACAATTGTTTATCAGACAATGCTCAACGGTATTTTTTATTTTATTTCCTGTATTGCGTATTAATGGATTGCGTATAAAATCGACGTGAAATTTACAAATCATTTTAATGTTTTAACTATAGATACGAATACGATAATTTAGACAGATTGTTTGGAATTTTACGAAATAAACATCCCATAAGGTTAATAGATTCAATAGTTTGTGTCGAATAATGTAATAGGAGTTGGTAAACAGTTTATTACTCTCTGCGGAATTAATTAGTGTAGGTAATTTACTACATTACTAATTAGAGTTTGGAACAAATAGCTTGTAACGTTTTATATTTGGATGTAAAGCACATCATGTGGAACGTATTCCCAACAGATACGCTTAAAATAACAACAGATAATTTTATTAACAACAGTTAATTTTAATTTTATAATTTTTAGAACATTAATTTTATTTTGACCAAATAAATAATATATCTAATTTAATGAAATTGGTTTGTTATGAATCTGTAATAAATTCAAAAGTAAATAATGAAAACTGAGTCGGAATGAGAATTTAAAAAGTAAAAAAATTACTATAATCTGAATTCGGTCCACCAAGCAAAATCCAAGCAACACTGTCTGAATAAATTTGGACGGATCTGAAGATTTGTAGTTATTTTTCACTTTATAAGTCAGATGATAATAAACAGAATTTTGCACTTCAAGAGTGTATGTAGTACATTGCTTACTTTTTAATCAATACCAAAGAATAAAATTATATTCAATAGTCACCATGCCGGACTGCCAAACACAGGGTTGCAGGTTCTATTCCCGTCTCAGACAAGTATTTATGCTTAGACATTTGTCTGTGGTCTGGTTGTTTCTATGTATTATAAGTATATATTTACAAAAGAAAAGTATATAAGTAGTATATCCGTTGTCTAGCACCCATAACACAAGTCTAGTTACTTAGCTTGGGGCTATATGGCGATGTGTGGAATGTCCTTCAATATTCGTTATTTAGAAATTTACGTGTATCAAAATTTTAATAAATTATTATTAAAATATCCATTGAGGAGTTTTGTAGTGAAAACTATCAAAGTATATCTGTTGAAATCCTTTCGAATTACACTGTTCATATGACGTTTTCACTGCGAAATAGGAACGTCACTGATGAGAATCACCATCAAAGCCTCAATGAATTTATATGTGACCACTTAGGCAAAAAAAAGTTATGGAAACCAGAATGTACAGCTTTTGTAAATCGGTTAAAAAAATCTTCAAAAATTAACCACCATCTACGAGTAAAACCCCATCGGAGGTCGTAAAGGTTTAATGCAGTTCTAATGTAACATTTTTGTTTAGATAACACTATACATGCAATATAACTAATCTTACTGTACAATTTGTCATAGCTCAATAAAATATGCGAAATAAAGTAGGAATGTTTTTATTGTAGGAGATTTATGCGCGCCAAAATTGGGCTCAGGCTCAGCCTGTGCATTTGAATACGAGCGACAAGTGCTTCAAGAATTTAATTTTGCCGTAAGATCGTCTTGACTGTTATATAGCTACTGTATAGGTGTACTTATACACGTTAATATTAAACCTAGTACCTTGCACGTTTCTACGTATCTTATCAAGTTTTTTCTCGTAAATGTAAGAACATTTAAATACCTAACGAAGGAAAATTATAGCACTTTAAGAAATTCTTTCATGATTCTTGACGTTTTTCGAGGAAAATTATTCTAAAAGCGTTTATTTCCTAAATAATCTATTTTGATGAAACTTTCTCTATAGGTATATGATTTTCTCTATATAACTCTTTGTAAGTACACTTTTAATTATTACCTTCTACTGTATTATTTCCGTTCCCGAGAGGTATGTCAGCAGAAAACTCTTAACAGGGTTAGGCTTATCTTAATTATAACTTTATAATGTGTGTTTATTTGGTATCTTTGATACTTGTGTACTGTATATCTTCTATCTTCTATATATATAAAAATCAATTGCTGTTCGTTAGTCTCGCTAAAACTCGAGAACGGCTGAACGGATTTATCTTATCTTGGTCTTGAATTATTCGTGGAGGTCTAGGGAAGGTTTAAAAGGTGAGAAAATATTCCCACGGGATCGGGACTTACGCGGGTGAAACCGCGGGGCGTAGCTATATTAATATAATATAATAAACTTGGTACTAAAATATAATTTTTAATCGCGAGTAATATGGGCTACTTTTTATTGTAATATTTCCATGGAATCGGAATTACGTTACCTACCTATTAGTTACATAGAAAGTCACAAGTATTTTAGTTGACCCAGGTTTAGTTGCCTAGCATCAATAACTTCACTTAATGCTTTAGAATATCTTGTTTATTATATGCAATGATCTGTTTATACCAATACAATGTAGGTTTGTATATCTGCCCTCTTAGACAAGATTGCTTTCTATTAGCGATATCGCCAATCGACAGACTTTTTTTGTATGAAATTGACATAAGCCAACGAAAACTCACGGTAGTGTTGCGTTAGAGAAAAAAAAATAGTTAAGTTTCATCTTATGCCAATTTTATACAATGGATTATGTCAATTTCATACAATTAAATCTATCGATTGGCGATATCGCTAATAGATAGATAGCAATCTTGTCTAAGGGGGCTGGTTAGTGTAGGTTCGGTGAGATTAATTAAATTTAGTAATTAATTATAAGTTCAAAATTAATAACCGTTTAATCTTTGGGCTGGTTTATTTTACTAATAAAACTCGGTATTGAAACAGAATCCTACTTATGTGTAAAGATTCATTGCCATCGATATTGGCCCAATCCCAAATTAATTACAAGTCACTGATACCTATCCAAACAGATATATTACCTACTTGTGTAGAGTAATCGTAACAATCGGAATAGTTAATAGAACGGAATCAAGTTTGACATAGTATACGATCTCGTTAATAAGGCACACGGCTATAATGTTGTTCCTCTTGTGATACTTAATTAGGTTGCTGTCAGATTTTGGTATAACTTTATCTACGTACCATACCTACTTATTCAGGTGAATTTATTGAATAAAGACGTCGTCGTAGTAGTCATATGCCAAGTTATCGAAGTTCTACCATGTTCTACTATAATTAAGACTACATTTTATGTTTGCTTTGTTGTCATAAAATAGTCTATATGTCAATTAACATCTCCTGTAGGCTGGTATGTATTTGTATGGTTATGCATGTAGGTCAATTAATTGGTTTGGTAAATAGGACCAACTCACCAAATGTATTTTGCAATTAAGGTGCCTATCTCAAAGAAAGGTCTACATTATTATGGTAAAACTTTTCACAACATGATTGGCTATGTTGTTGTACTCACTGATTTTTACACCCATACTTTGTTCGTAGAAAAAGCTGTAAAACGAGAGTTTATACTTTTCAATGTTTGTCTATCTTCCCCTGTATTACCTAAGCGATTTAAAATTATTGAAGCTACATATTTAATTCTGGTTGAAGGTTGTGGTATATTTTACATTAAAAAAAAATTACTAATGAAAAATGCAGGTAAAACCACTTCAAATTACAGTGTCGCAAAATTTAATTATAAGAAAAGTATGAGTGGGTTGTTCATAACGTGATAAGAATATAAGTGAAACGATTTAATTTCAATAAAATATATATTAATACACAATATATTATGCATCCAGACCGTACATAAACAGAATGGTGAGATTTTTAGCCGCTCAAGCTTGTCTATTTATGCCTTAGTCAAATCAAGGAAGCACATTGTCTTCGTAGTTAGAAATAGGAAGCAAGAGAGTAAATAAGGTAAAATTTTACCTTATTTAAAGGTAAAAGTTTAAAATAAATATAGGTCATTTTTAGAATATGACTTTTGTTTAACTAAGCTTCGAGTATAATATTAGCAGTGCCTACGAGTAAGTACCTAACTTTTATATTTTACAAAAACGCCTTTCTTTTAAAATGAATCTTGAGTAAATATAATTTTCTGAATTTTTATTATTCCCAAATGGCCAGGAGGTTTAAATAAGCAGAGACAATAGAGGTCCAGGTACAGTAATTTTGACTGAAGCTTCAAAGTTACACTACGCAACAAGTAAATTTGCCGAAATCTAATTGTTAGCAAACAGCTACCCACGGTTTTACAATACTCTAAGCTTTAGAGCAATGTAATACTACTATCAAAATTAAATATTTATTGTACTTAAGCATTTTCATTGTGTTAACTTTGAAAAGTTAAAAATACATTTTTGTATTTTCTAACGTTTTCGCACGACTTGTCCTCATAATGGAACTATAGCAAAATAAACGCGATTACTTAAATAATTTCATTCTGAAAGATATTTTACTTAGGGTAGGTTTAAAAATATTAGTCTAAACACTCCTAAAACAATTGTTAATGCAATTAACTTTAAAACGCTTCATTTGATAATTGAGTCAGCCAAAATTAAACGCATTGGCACTCACAGGCCCAAACTCAATTGTGAGTAATAATGAAGGGCTTCCAAAACAGTCGCATTTGGTTAATGCGATGATTGTAGGCTACACTGGGCATCGTGCCACGTGCCATAAGATGCCAACTCTCCACAGAAATGCTGGACAAGTTATTAAACAACGCTTTGTGTGGACACTACACCTTATACAACGCCAAAAACTTAATCTATGCTATTCAGGGCGCTCGCGCTTTAAAATGCTAATACAACATTAACAATTTCTTCGAAACTTCGACTACATAAGGAAATAAAACACCAGTGTTTCACCACATGCATCAATATCAGACATGCTTTGTAACAAAGGGGTAGATAATGTTCTCAAAAAAAGTATTAAACTGTTTAGAGAAAACCAACTGTTTCAAAAGTCATTTCAGTAGATAATATAATTCTTTACAAGTCATTTACCCGTTTGCTTTTATTCTCAGTGGCTATTACGGACATCGTAGCTCTTCAGGCGCACGTGGTCTGAAGCTATTTCAGAAAGAGTGAGGCAAGCTGATTGTAAACCCTCTCCGACATCTGGTTAAATTGCAAATTAAACTAATTGGAGCCATTATGAAGCGCCGCCATTCAGAGAGTGAATTGAAATAAATAATGTATTTTATATAATGTAGATAGAGTAGATACCTATCACAAATAAGGATAAAACGCGTTAAATACCTACAAATTCGATAATATTTGAAAATACCGGTGTTCGCGCCGTTTCGTTTCTCCTTCATTCATACTTGCTATTCTATGTCGTACGTAACGTCATAGAGAGTGACACATTCTTGTCAACCATCTTGTTACTAATACGCAATGTAAAACTTAATCTTCTTCTTCTGTACATATAAAATGCTTTGTCCTGAACTACTGACTGACTGACGGATCAACGCACAGCCTAAACCGCTGATCGTAGAGACCTGAAACTTGGAGGGTGTGTTTTTTGTGTGACGTAGGCATCGGATAAGAAGGGATTTTCAGAAATTCTACCCCTAAGGGGGTGAAAAGGGAGGGCAAAGTTTGTATGGGACAATGTGATTCCTTGGTCCATTTTCGACTTTTACGCGGACGAATTCGCGGGAAAAAGCTAGTTATTAAATAATATAACACAGTTCCCTAAACCGTCTTTGACTATTCGCCCAAACAACCGGTATTCTATTCATACTCAGTTGAATTACTTTAATGCAAATTATTGAGAAGTAAAAAATAACTGAAACAGTAGGCAAAATAAGTGTTTACAAAGTGTCGGCAACAAAAAGACCACGCAATTTCGGATTGGAGTGGCCATTATCCGCGCCGACTGTGGAAAGAACGCTCGCAATTGCATTGAAAATGTCGCTTTTAATTTTTCAAAATGCAAAGCGTAAATTCACATTTGTGGTTGGTACGATAACTACCGCCTAAAAGCCCCAGCGTCGGGGCTCTGACGTGCTTTGTTTGGCAATACAAAGCAGTCGCTCCCATCAGGTGGTTTTGCAAAAACTCTGTCTCATCTGTAAGTACTTCGGTATTTTGTATCAATAAAACTACAAACACTGATTCATTCACTCTTTCTTTTGTCAAGCAGTATTGTACTTGTATTCTTATATTGTTTTGATGTGAAGGTTGCACAGGAGATGGATAATCCAATAGCAGAGCGAGCTGTCTAAATAGCGGAGCAAGGGCTTACCTAATCCAATATAACCCGAGCTATTGTTGTGGGTATAAATAATACAGTTTAACAACACTTGTTCCGTTATTTTGTCACATAAAAATAAAAATAAGTTCGTTTTTTCTCCACGTACGGTTCGGTAACAACATTCATCTCAATTCTCGAGGTTGTCTCTCATCACGCGACCTACCGGCGGGCGGCGGCAACGGCAAGGTAAAACTCCAGCGTTGCGACGTCCACGAGTTTGCTCTTTTATGCTCCTTGATATATTACGGGCCGCCTCACAACGACTATGTAATGTAACTTATGATTTATCCTTCGTCGTCGCAGACAATCCTATGTCGGGTGATGTGTTGCGGACTCCCTACGCAACGAGGTCCCTAGATTAATTTTGCGCCGCTAATATCGGACGTGAGCTTTTTCTTTCTTCTGTCTACCATTTGTTAAATGTATTTCCACCTGAACTGTTTGTTCATCAAAATATAAGTATGTTACTTGGTGCTTTTCAAACAATCATATTCTCTTCTATTCACTATTCGCTGATTAAAAAAGAGGCACAAATACTAAACAAGACGTAGGTATCCGAGTATTGTGCTTTTATTCGACGTCTCCAGATTAAAAACTGGGACGGGTACAATGAGAGGCACGACAGCGTCAGTACCGGGATTTCACAACGAGGGTCGCTGGATGACGTCACAATGAAGTGACGCTTACGTACCGTCTCCGAGAGAAATCCCTACTGTACATAATGCATAGTGATAATTTCTTTCAGTATAAAATAATTTGTTTAAATAAACATTAAAATTTAAAAGAGTTCTTATAGTTCGGTATCTTTGTTTATATAAATAACGAATTAAAATTTCTGGCTTCAACTACTTTAAAGGCTCTCTCCAATATTTGATATTATACCTATAGCTGTTTGTTTGTTTGAACGCGCTAATCTCAGGAACTACTGGTTCGAATTGAAAAATTCTGTTTTTGTTGGATAGTTCATTTGTCGAGGAAGGCAATAGGCTATGTTATATTTCGATATTCCCACGGGATCTGCAGTTACGTGGGTGAAACCGCGAAGCGCTGCTAGTATTGAATATGTTGTGTTCTTTATCTAAAAAGTTAACAGAAAAAACAGCTTTAAGTAAAATAGATTTCAATACAATATCTCAAGTCAAGTCTCATTTATGTAAAAAATAGTATTTGAGTTACACAAAAGACAGGCTTTTAGTTTTGAATAACAGTCAAAGGTATTTCGAAAGTTATATAAAAATATCAACTGATAGCCTAGACGTATCCTACTAATATTATAAATGTGAAAGATGACACTCGGTATCTAGATAGCTGGAGACCTGGATTAACATATAGGTTACTTTTCATCCCGATATTCCCACGGGATCGGGACTTACGCGGGTGAAACCGCGGGGCGCAGCTAGTATTTTATAAACTCTACTTACCTATTTTATGTACTATCGTTTGTTACTTGGCAATTAGGAGGGTAGACGCTCGCTCAGTGATCTCCTTCTACCTCGACTACGCGACATATGTTACATTTATAACATCTTTGTTTCAGTGACAAATATAAGGTTTATATAGGTACAATGTAGTACTATGTACCTATATAAATCAGTAATAGTAGTAGTAGTAGTAGTAGTAGTAGTAGTAGTAGTAGTAGTAGCAGTAGTGGTAGTAGTAGTAGTAGTAGTAGCAGTAGTGGTAGTAGTAGTAGTAGTAGTAGTAGTAGTAGTGGTAGTAGTAGTATGTATGTATGTGGTACTATGTGTATATGTTACCTTTATAAAGGTGTTTTAAAAAAAGAGAGATAAAATAAAATAAATAAATATTCCAGGACATTCCACACTTCGCCATCTTGCCCCAAGCTAAGTAACTAGACTTGTGTTATGAGTGCTAGACAACGGATGTTCTAACCGGTTAGTGGCGGAGCGACCCGATCTCCGAGCGACCCGTCTCGGAAGTTCACACTTTGATTACATATTGTTTTATTTCTAACAAAGATACTTATTTTGGGTCGGAGTTAAATATTGATTTTTAATTTTAAGTACTTAATACATTTTTTATCACAGTTGCTCATAAAGTGGATCTTATGCAACGGCTTTTAGGCTCATAATCCAACATATTATGCACGCGTGCGTTTTACATTGCCAACCTAGTGCTATAAAGTTATCCCGATAAGTTGAATACGTATCTTACTGCTAATTACATGTTAGGTAGGTGAAATATTCTTAATTTAACTGGGTTATAATGTTTTGATGTATCAAAAAGGTAGGAGGTACCAAAGAGTTTTTTAGCTAGCAAAAATGGTTGTCTCTAAAGTCGGTGTACATACGAAAATTTTACGTAATAATGACTTAGAAAACGATTAAAAATTGAGTTGTATATTTTTTTTTTACTTAAATACGTATATTGTTTTTCCGTACCATTGTATTACGCAAAAACAAATAGAAAAAACCCTATAAAATATTGTATGTCAGACGAGGCTGTATAGGTTAAAAGTCTTTAGCCTGGCCTTTCCGGAGCATAATTAACAAAAAAATATTGCCTTAAAAATGTAAACATAGACTTATCACAAATATTTTGTTAATTATTATTTTGTTTTCTTTTCAAGTCTTTTCTTTTATTCGCAACTGTGATAAAAAACGTCGTACGATATACGTGTGGAATTGATATTTGCATCTTGGCTTTTTTAACACACTCTCTGCCGCTCGCGCGTCATACACCGCCTCTATGCAACGATCAATTTACCACACTTATATCGTAATGTACTATTATCTGATACCATTATCTTTATGGCACTGGAATGTAATTGTTAAATGGTAATATCCCAATTCTCATCGAATGGACACTTATAAAAGTCTTTTATCTCTAGTCAACACAATCCGAAAAAAGTAGGTAGTGACCTACTATAATAACTTAAAAAACTGCAACACGTAGCTCGCATTAGAAAATAAAAAAGGTGCACTTTTTGTCAACCAGATGTTGTAAATATATATCTTTATATATTTACGTATTTCACAAATCAAATCAAATCAAATCATTTATCATTTATTGTTTATAAGTCTAGGATAATTAAATAACAAAGTTCTTAAAGATGTTGATAGTCCACTAGACCTCGCCTTAATAAGCACACAAACATTCTTATATTAATAGAGTGTGAATTACAAATGGTCAAAAAAAAAATATAAAAAAAATCTCATAGGCAGGTACATTAAAAAAAATCTTTGTCTGTAGATGTCAACTTTGATTATAAAGTATAAAGATTACATAATAAGTCAAATCAAATAATTTATAAAATAACAATAATGTGTCAATAGTTAATAAATAAAACTACAAATTTTTATCATTTAAAAACTCATGAATGCTATAATAAGCCTTTTCGCTCAATAGTTTTCTCACTGCATTTTTAAATTCATCAAAATTATCGATAGCTCTAATTGATAAGGGTACCTTATTATAAATTTTGGGTGCCATACAGAACACACTATTCTGCATTAGCCGCAAACTACTCGTGAAATATTATAACGCTGTGTACCTAAAAAAAATAATTAAAGACATATAACATACGGCTGTTCTGTCTCACCGATAGACAAAGATCTCCCAAAACCTTTCCGATATTTCACACATGTCTTGTAAAAAATTCCACTCTATATATATCAGTTTATGTTTCACAAATACATTGTAATGTTTGAATATTCAAGTACTTTCCTATACTTATAACTCCTGAAATTCTCAGAGTTTTAACCACAAAAGTGATGTAAGTCCTCAGGCAACATTCGTATTTATTAGTAAAAGTCACATTGAAAAGAATTCACAAAGTCAACATCTTATATTACAAAGAGAGGTGAGTATGTGAAGGCATTGGTGAAATTACGACGTAGCAGTAGCGAGGGATAAAATGTCTTTAAAGGTAAGCCGATAAAACATCTCTGCTATTTTGAAGGATAGGTGTAGGCCTGAATCTGTAAATGCAAGAGAGTTGGGTTGTATGAACCCCTTAGCTACTAATACGTAGGTTTATGAATAAGTACAGCTATCCAGAATAACAGAATGGGCTCTACGGAGACGATGCACGCTCTACACTATGTTACCGACACACTATAGTTATCTGTGTCCTTGGTGCTGTTAATGCACATTGATTTGATCATAAGCCTCGAGAGGTAATATACAAATTAAGGTGAGTGTTGAAGTACCATCATGCATTTTATATTTCATGAGTAGCAGCATGCAGCAGTATGTTTTAGTGCCAGTATTAATTTGACTTGTATATTAGAACATACGAGTACATCTCAAGTGGAAATATTTATATAAGTAGCTGCTCTCCCGATCCTGTGGGAATATCAAAATATAAAATAGCCTATTGCCTTCCTCGACAAATGGATTATTCAACACAAAAATAATTTTTCAATTTGAACCAGTAGTTCCTGAGATTAGCACGATCAAACAAACAAACTCTTCAGTTTATAATATTAGTATAGATAAGCGTCCGTCTGACATCTAAGTATTGCCTTTGTTATTTTTCGGATGCTACCGACTATGCAACAACAGTAGATATATAATTAGTTGTGAGTTAACATTCCGTCCCCAAGTCCGTCCTACTTGAAGATGTACTTGTATACAGGCTGTTTTCCGCCATTGGACCCTTTTTGATTGGGTCCTTTTTGCGTGAGGATGGAGTAGGCTTGCCCAGCACCTACTACCCTCTCAGCTTAGTCGACCATATCCAGAGGAGAGAACTTGTCAATACTTCTGGAGCCAACTAAGCCGCGGGTTTCATCACGATGTTTTCCTTCACCGTAAGAGCAATGTCAATTAGCGCACTTAAATTTTTCTTAAGAAAAATACATTGGTGCACGGCCCGCCGGGATTCGAACCCACGACCTTCAGAATGAAAGTCGAGGTATCTACCACTAAGCCAACACCGCTCCGTCCTATTTACAGTACAGTCGCCGCCATACTTGACTCGCGTTTGGCCTCTACGAGACGTTCAAGTTTTGCATTTCATTCTCAAGTTAGCGCAATTTGTGTTGCACACGCCTGCATATTTCATAGACCTCGCGTTTCTTTGTTATCTTATTTTACATTCACCAACACAGGTTATTGCGGCGTTATTGCGCCTGTACCCCTACGCTATATTTCACAATATTCCCTATGTATAACCGATATGAACACAAGAGCGGAATGACACAGTATGTTATGTGGGTCGAGGTCTACAGTATGTTCCCGTTGTCTCTTGAATAAGAAAATTGATAGCAATAAATATCTTTGCGATGTTTGGAGAGGGTTACCTGCCGGCAATGGAGCTTTACACGTATCTGGCGTGGCGCCCGCGGCGGCTACAATGCATATAGTGCGCGACGTAACCATGCGCCCCACTGTGTCCTGCCAACTGCCAACTTGCACCCGACTCCGGACGGTCTGCTAGATTTATAATCCGATATCCGGGATCGCATATACACCATCTCTAGAAACTCTTGAAATAAATATTCGACTTGGATTCGCCGAGTGAACTGGGGCACATTTGTTCTCGCGTGGTCAACTCGCTAATGGCCGAGCGAAATAAATGTTCCCATGTTGCAGATGCGGCAACGTTTCTCTATCTCCCCTTTGTGCACTCACAGTTGTCTATGTAAATATTCTTACGTCGATTTACATCTTTGTTTTCTAACCTTTAAATCCTTTAAGATTAAATCGACACACTAAAATTATTGTTACTTTATAAACCTACTAGCTTTTGCCCGCGACTTCGTCCACGTAGAAGTCGAAAATGGACCAAGTAATCACGTTGTCCCATACAATATTTGCCCTCCTTTTTCACCCCCTAAGGCATAAAATTTCGGAAAATCCTTTCTTATCGGATGCTTACGTCACACAAAGAACACACCCTCCAAGTTTCAGGTTTCTACGATCAGCGGTTTAGGCTACGCGTTGATCCGTCAGTCAGTCATTCAGGACAAAGGATTTTATATGTATATATTTAGTTACTTTTCACTGAGTAAGTAACTAAGTAACAGACAGAATCTCATAGGTATATTTATTTATGAAACTTGAAAACGTCAATTCACCAACTTAGTTAACACCTGGCTACAAGACTGAGGCTTACTGTAAAATAAAACTTTTAAGATAATCGAAACTTCAAATCTTAATGAAAAGTTCACTGGTTTCTTTAGTAATGAACCCATAGTTTTGGAGACTCTTTCTTATTTTCTTGTATTAAGTATGTGGTGAAGATTTCCAATTACTTTTGTGCAATTAAGAGGATTCAGTTTGCGGTGTGGACGAGAGAGAGTGGAAACTAGATAAGTGCTCTTAGCTTTCCCGAGGTCGTTTATTAACTTAATTAAATCCTAACTCGTTTCTCGTACGTTCTAAGTGCATTATACATGGCGACATGATGTTTTTTGGCAGGGAAAAAATAGGATAGGCTTGCTATTCGTTAATTTTCGTCTCTTGGTAGAAAACCATGTCGTGCATGAGATAAAAATACATTACCTATTCTAGTTTTTTTTTCTACCTATTAATGATGTTAAATAAATATATACTTAATAATAAATTAAAAAAAAATAGGTTAGGATTTTAATTGCTGATGCGTATAAATCATTTCATCATCATATCAGCCCATACACGTCCACTGCTGGACAGACGCCTCACCCATATGATGCCACAAACAGCGTTCCTGAGCCGCCTTCATCCACCTACTTCATCCCGCAACCGCTACAATGTCGTCGATCCACCGGGCAGCTGGTCTTCCAACACTTCGTTACGCGTTGCATCCCGCGAGAACCTTTACTCCCCAGCGGTTGGCAATTGTGCGAGCTATATGACCTGCCCATTGCCACTTTAGCTTACTAATCCTGAGAGCTATGTCGGTGACTTTGGTTCTTCTAGGGATTTCTGTATTTCGGATTTTATCACGTAAAGAAACTCCGACCATAGCTCTCTCCATAAATCATTAAGGTTAGATGTAAAAGCCAATAAGATTTAAAATAATTAAAGCTATCTTTGTTTTGTTTTAAATTTAAAGTAGCTAATTCTACGAATAAGACGTAAACCAAAGTAGAGTCGATCTTGGATAACAACGATTCCTCAGTAAGTCCTCCATTCATAACACCGGGACGTGTTAAATAGGTATTCATTTCAGGCAATATTGAGATTTGTTGAGACATTCGTTCATTATTTTGATTCAGTGTTGTTGTAATTTAGTGTCAGATTTAACCCCGGTTTTGTAATGTAGGATTTTGAGAAATTCAACATAAATTAAAATTTTCTATAAGTAAATCTTGCGACGACGTATAGAAAAGTTATGAGTGTCTAAATCCTGCATAAATTACTTATAAGTAAATGTACCTGTACAAATAAAGATTAATGATCTTATGATTATGACTTTATGACTCGCTAGCAGCGCTCCGCGGTTTCACTCGCGTAACTCCCGATGCCGTCGGAATATCGGGATAAAAAGTAGCCTATAGCCTTCCTCGATAAATGGACTATCCAACACACAAATAATTTTTCAATTCGAACCAGTAGTTCCTTTCGCTTTCAAACAAACAAACAAACTCTTCAATTTTATAATATAAAGTAAAGGTTCATAATATACAACTGGTATGTCTAACATGAAATACGGTTGCTAACTACCCGCTGGTGAAACTGCGTTGAATAAATGATTTATTATTATTATGTCCTATATCACGGGACTATGGAGTCCCGGACCCTTGGAAGGCATGCGTAGGGCCGAAGCCAACACGTAGAGGCCCTTTACAATAACAAGTTTAATGGCAAAGTATGATGTGGACATCAAACCGGCGATTATCCCTGTCTGCACCATAAAATGCAGCCAAGGACAATCTCCGGTTTGAATAGAACTATTGATAAACTACAGGAGAAAACTACTACTTGGGCTATTGTGATGGGATGGTAGTGGACTGGATACTGGGAGACTATGGGTACTATGGCACCTGCCGTAACAATGTTCAATAAACATGTAAAAGTGGCAGGCGGAGACTCGCCAACTCTCAAACTGGGCCACCCTAATCAGCTGAGTAAATTACAGCAAGGGGGCAACAGGGACGAGAGTGGCTTAAAGATAGTGATGCCGCACTGGGTTTTAAACTCAGGTCACGGGCTCCCTGAGGGTAAAGCCTACCTGGCCCACTCACCACTGACGTGCGGCATATATCTTTCGAACGTATTCTTGCGACTCCACTCTGGACGGCCGGTGAAGGCAAGCCAGAGGCGGGGGGCCGCTTCCTCGTCATTTTTCACTCCGATCAGTCAACTAAGGCCAGCCGGAGATGACGAACGGTTGCTTACCCCTGGAGCACTCGGGAATCGCGGGGTCGCTACTCCCCGACACCTCGCCTCAAGGTGGCCTGCGGGCTTATTATTATAATTTATTTTACTATTTACCAAGTTTCTAGACCCAGTTATTTAGACTGAATGTGGTCACCAGTCAGTCTGTCAGTGAAAGTCCGTATGATTCCCTATTTTTTTGTTCTCCAAATAAATCTTCGTGAAAACGTCTATTTCTCAGACCGTTATTGCTACGAAGGGAAAGTTTCAAAAAGTTAGGTCATAAAATTTGCAATAGATGTCAATTTACATAATTTTTCATTACTCCAGCCATAATAGAATTCATACTTTTAAAATAATCGTTACCCACACTATCAAATCATGTATTGAATTTGGGTACATTAAAATTCCGTAGGTGCTCTAAATTATAATGATGTAGATGAAAGAAATTTCTTATCTTTATACCTAAAAAATATTTTTAGCATAAATTCTCAATAATAGATAGTTTGAAAAATGTCTAAAAGGCATGTGGTGGTGGTTCACTAAAAATTCCGACTAACATTTTCGTTGTCATAAGAAAAGACTTGAAAGGGAATGAAGGCAACCTTCGACACTAACGGCCCTCTAAATTTTATTTGAAAAGATTATAGAACCTTTTCATAAAAAGACCGTTCAATAGCACCAAAGTTTTTGTGTTTAGTTGTGGCTTCTTTTAAGAATTCCAAAGGGGAAAGAATCCGAAATCGTTTTAATTTATTGTAATTTTGAACTAATTAGTAGACTGACGACCACTGGTGGGTGAACATCCGTCTGTGACGCATAAAAGGTTTGATTCTCGCCATCGAACAAGTGCTTCAGATATTTGTTTCTGTAAACAAATATTTGTTGTGGTCTGGGTGTTTCTGTATGGACCTATAATAATTTTCTATTTCCAAAAATATATATATGACATATTTAATTCGTTGTCTGGTCATAATAAACCTAGTTTCTTTGTGGATGCGCTGTGTGCAATATCGTGTTTTATTTATTTATAAAAAATAAAATAAATTAAAAAAAATAACATTTTAGTGTTCCGTAGTCCTAACAAACCCTTATAGATTGCTTCCAGATGAATGGCTGTTTTTGAATATAGGGGTATGTATAAGAAATTTG
This sequence comes from Idaea straminata, assembly GCA_951213275.1. Lineage (NCBI taxonomy): Eukaryota > Metazoa > Arthropoda > Insecta > Lepidoptera > Geometridae > Idaea > Idaea straminata. The sequence continues at coordinate 7,105,460 of OX577846.1, read as the reverse complement.
AAAGAAAAACTACTTATCACAATTAAGTATCTAAGCTTTACTAGTAAGTGAGTTATAGACTACTTACTAATAATCTAAAAGAGTCCCTTCGAAATATAAATATGTATTGTAACGGACAATTACGGAACCCTATATTGCGAGTGGCACGACACTCACTTGGACGGGTTTTTTAATCTTACAGTAAGCGGACTATATATACCTATTCTTACGTAAGCCCTGACCAGTTAATAAAATGAACTAATTGCTTACCATTAACTTAAGAGTTGCGTGGATATTGCTTTCTCCTTACAAATGTATTTCCCAGTTTCGTCCTGAATAATGCCTCTAGACTGAGCAATCATTTTTCTTTTATTAAATCTAGTTTAGCTTTATGTAGACTTGCTTTTCTTTTTTCCTTTTTATGAAATATTAGTTGTTAGACATACAATATTATTTTTATAGTAAAAGGACATATATAAATTTTGCATTAACTTAGATACAAGATAATCTCTCAAGATAATTTGCAAAATATTCTTAGATTTTATAACATAAAAAAAAGATTTCTCTAGATGCATTATTGTCGACCCAGTTGGCACAATGGTCACCATGCCGGACTGCTAAACACAGGGTTGCGGGTTCGATTCCCGCCTCAGACAAGTATTTATGCTTAGATATATGTCTGTGGTCTGGTTGTCTCTATGTATTATAAGTATATATTTACAAAAGATATCTAAATATATATAAATTTATATTTATATATATGTATAAACATTTATATTTATATATATAGATAAAAAATTATATATATCTTATTCTGAATAGTTAACTGTCTGCTTTCCGAATAAATAAAAATAAAATAATTAATAAATTAATTAATATATAAATAAATAAATAAATAAAAATAAAAATAAGAAAAAGAAAAAGTATATAAGTAGTATATCCGTTGTCTAGCACCCATAACACAAGTCTACAAGTCTAGCTTGAGGCTAGAGGGCGATGTGTGGATGTTGCTGCAATATTTATTATTTTATTATTATTGAGGAAGAAAAAAGGAGAATACCATTTGTATGAAGAAAACAAAATTCTTGCATCCTTATAATACTTTAAAATGCTTACTCAAGAATAATTTTTAATAATGATAGATTAAAAAACCTGGCTAATTCGAATCGGACTCGAAGAGTTCTATACGATTATACTCTGTTTTTAGTTTTTTTTACACAAACACACATTACATAAATACATCATCTATGAAAGTTTCAACTGTCTAGCTACTACACAGTTCATGAGATAGCCTGGTGACAGACAGACACTGGAATCCAGTGGTCTTAGTAATAGGGTCCCATTTTTACCCTTTGGGTGTGGGACCCTAATAATGATTTAAAGTGAAAGTTGACACCCTAACGATTGTACTCACATTTTGCTCACTCCATATTTGACTTGACCCTAATAACAAGTTGATTAACAAACAATTAAAACTACTAGGGTTTACTAGACGGTAAAACACAATTTGTGTGTTTGTTTCAAACTCGTCAATGATTGTTTGATGTAAACAAAGGGCGGTAATTGGTACTATATGTATTTACTACAGCTACCACAAATTGTTTGCTCCAACGCGAATTACCGCAGGTGCCACTGTGGAGTAGACAGGTAGGTTAGTTGAACCATAGGTATTATGTAGGTATGTACCTTTGGTGATTTGCTAAGATATAGGTATACATTGAGTTCCTGTGGATTCCTTCCGGCTCCATCAGATTAGTTTCATGGTACTATATTGTTACTGAAGTTACACATTTGATGTAACATAAATTTATAATAGAATATCCTACTAATATTAGAAATGTGAAAGTTAACAATGTGAAGATAGATTATAATATTATAAATGTGAAGATAGCATTGAAACTCGGCATGTAAATAGCTGAAGACCAGGTTTAACATAATTATGATACTTTTATCCCTTTTTATTCTTACGGGATCGGGACTTACGCGAATAATTAGGGGGACGGTCAATCGTGAACCGAATATTTTTTTTAATAATTTTATCAAAAATGGTACTACTTACCTACCTAATAAAGTATGAAAATTTATAAAAATTTAAACATTCATTTATTATTTATGTTGTGCCTTTCTATATATATTTATTAGGTCAATGTCTTTAAGACGGTCAGTAGGGTGTGACATCATAATTACGCCATAATTTGTACTGAAAGTTATCAGTCGAAACTCTGAAAAAGACTTTGGTTTCACACGTCTCTATTGCTTTAACTCTGATACAGCAAACCAGATTGTTTTCTCTTTTAAAATACTCGTAGATAGAGCATTGAAACATAAAAAATAAAATAAAAACTTGAGAGGTGTCAAGGGACACCCGGATGGAACGAAGTCCCTTTCGATTAACTAGTGAAGGAATTGTAATAAAAAAAAATTGTTAAGTAATTTTGCCGGTCCTAAGCCCGTAAAGTATGAAGGGAAAGTTAGAATAAAAAAATAAAGAAGTTTATTAAAACATTTGTTTATTATTTTTTTATTATTACATACCTACGTAATATCTACACATAGGTACCTAACTATCGCCGTAAACAGAGTAGGTAGGTAGTCGGTGGCGCGGGCGGCGCGGCGCCGCACGAGCGCGAGCGGCGCGGTGCGTGGCTCGGGACCCGATCACGGCCAACGAAGGAAAAAATTTAGTAGTGTGGGTATAAGAGAGAGAGAGACAGACAGAGAAACATGCGACGCCGCACAGCTTACAATACCTGCAAAAAGTGTCGTGACAACTTTTCGTGAGAATTTTTTCCGGCTAGCCCCGTCACAACGCGCGATAAGGAACTTCGTTCCAAAAATAAAAAAATATTTACCAAGAAACCTTATATTATTACATCACAGATCCGCCACACTAGGCAAAGCCTGTCCTGTGGGGGAAGTATCCTCAACAACAGTAATTTAGGTTTTTACATTACTTTTAGAAATTCTTTTGACGTGATAACGTCTAATAAATTCATCTGGGCTTGTGTTATTGTGACAAGTGACGAATAGAAAAAATATATAAAAGAAAAAAATATAAATGAAAAAAAAAACACTATCGTTCGTAGACCGACTTCACAGAAAACCTTTTTTTTATTCGAAATATAGGTCAGCCTTTGACTACTGCCTGCCTTATGGTAGGTGACGATGCGGTCTAAGATGTAGCACGCCACCCTAGAAAATACCTCACTCATACCTGTTCTCTGTACTTAAAACAATTTATAGAGTATCTTTAAAATTCAACACCATATTTTGAGGCTACTTATCTCCACTGTATAGCTCTAAATCTCGCTTAGCATTTCGAATCCACAACACAACTTTGCGAAATTAAGATCTATTGTGAAAACAATAGCGTTAAAACAATTTGCGTTTATATAATTTTAAAATTTACTTACGCGTAATAATAACTTGTAATTGTTAGAGATATGGAGAGTGGTTGGTATTCCGTTTATACAAATAGAAATTATTCAGAGTTGTTTTAAAGTTTAAGCCTTGTTTCAATTCAACGTGAGACTGACAATCAGCGATAGGTAAGTTTGATCGTTTGAATCTATGGTTTGAATACCTAATGTTCTAAAACTTTGTTCATTTATCATCTCATAACGTCAACTTAGTCGGTGCTTAAGTAAATATCATTTTGGATAAATTATTTCACTTAAATGTTTATCTTTTTCAAATTATTTTGGCTAACTCAGCTCTGCCTGGAGCCAGTACTAGAAGTCTCTATAAAAAGTAAAAGACCTGAGTAGGTCTAATGTGGTTTGTCTATAGTACCTTGACTTTTAATCCTAATTTTAAAAGCTTTAAATAGAAGATATCATCGACATGTACTTAAGGCTATTTATGTTGCCAAACGTAACGCGCCAGAAAAAACCTGTCGCTTTTAACTAACATTAAATATTACCACCTAAAATTGTCTCAAAAATAAATATCTCACCTACAATTCCATCTCAGCACTTTTGAGAAAAACAAAACACATACGTAACAATCAACAATGTTCACCAACGAAGGCGACCGGTGCCAGTAGTAACTATTTAGTAGGCTGTGTACCAAGTGTGATTTTTAGTTTTATAGTGCGTGAGCCTTTGCCCTGCAGTGGGACAGATTGGGTTAAAAATAAAATCAATAATGCATATACCAGACGAATCATACACAGCGTTTGGCCTACCTAGAAAGTTTTCGGTCGCAGTTTTTTTACTTACGTATTATTATATTTTCATTTTACTTCTGTTATATTTATTACTTTAAATAATGAATGAGACGTAATAAGATATATAAAATAATGTTCAAAATAGTACCTAACTAAGCACAATTTCCAAAATATTGTGAAAAGGAACACAAACATGAACTTGTGTGAGAGTTGTGGGATAAACAAGATATATAGGTACTTCTCAGGAATAAACTACAAACAAATAGGCACTGTATAATAAATACAATACACCTAGGTACTAGTGTTGCCGAACTATCGATAGTTTCACTAAACGAGAACTTTCGATAGTTTCACTTCAGTTTTATCGAAAGTTCTCGTTTCAAAAAGCTTTACTAATCGATAGTTGGGCTTTTTCAGATGAGAACTTTATCGATTATTTTAGACTATCTGGTAAACAGTCTGGCGATTTGCTATATTATATTTTCAAGTTTAAAGTCTTTCAACTTATGCATTTATTAGGTAAATATTATTAGAATAAAATCATTCCAATAACAGTAATTTTAGGTCTGCAAAATTTTCGGTGGGTCTGCAATTCCGACACCGACTCCGACGAGTCTACCAATTGGCAATTGTTTACAATACGTACGGTATTGTAAACAATTGCCAATTGGTAGACTATCGAAAGTCAAAATAATCGGTTATATTACTATCGATAGTTTATTCTTCGCGGGCAACAATACTATCGATATCGATTGATACCTCGTTTTGAGCTATTTATAGTATCGATACTATCGAAAGACTATCGATAGTATCGAAAGACTATCGATACTATCGAAGGACTATCGATACGATCGAAGGACTATCGATACTATCGATACTATCGGTTTTTAATTAACTATCGATAGACTATCGATTATTCAGCGATAGTCGACTATCGATCGGCAATACTACTACTGCATAAAAATGTCTTCGTTACCATACTTACATACATTTTGTTTTCTTTGATCACATGTAGGTATCTAATTTACGTAGCCAGTTACCTAAATTTAATGTTTTGATTTATTTGTAATGTTTTGACGACCTCTGTGGCCCGGCGGGCAGACACCCGTCTGGGATACAGAAGGTTGTGGGTTCAATTCCCAAAAAGAAATATTATTTACAGTTAGTTATGACAACCCAGTTGGCACAATGGTCACCATGCCGGACTGCCAAACACAGGGTTGCGGGTTCGATTCCCGCCTCAGACAAGTATTTATGCTTAGATATTTGTCTGTGGTCTGGTTGTTTCTATGTATTATAAGTATATATTTACAAAAGAAAAGTATATAAGTAGTATATCCGTTGTCTAGCACCCATAACACAAGTCTAGTTACTTAGCTTGGGACTAGATAGCGATGTGTGGAATGTCCTACAATATTTATTTATTTATTTATTATTATATTTATTTGTCTCAGGTCGGGTTGTTTCTGTAATAATATATTTTCGGGGAATCGTGTTAGAAGGTAGAATTGCACGTGTCCCCATTTTTGCAAAGAAATACCTCAGAAATACCTACATATTAAAAACTATCGACTTGTCTGACCATTTTTAAAGGTCTTAGAATTTTGAAAATAGAATAAATTCCGTTGCGTTCATATTTAAATCTCTACAAATCAAGCGACGATGCCGTAGCTGTGGCAACCTATTGGAATGGATTTGGCATGTAAATAATTATAGCAATTAAATAAAAGCTTCTTAAAAAAATTCGGAATCGACACGCAAAAAAGAAGTTATATTTATCAAAGACATGTTCTAAAGACCACTACAACGTTTTATTACATTTCTTAGTATTTATTGGTCATTTCTTTCTCAGTAATCTTTTTAGAATTAGGTAGGTATTTTAAAGTAAATCTTGCCATTACTTCGTTGCTATATTATGCTCGGCACAGCCTAAACTAATCAAATAAACAATTATTTCAATGCTAATCTTATGTACTTTATTAGTATTCAAACACCTAAACCTACTAATTTTATTACCCAATTTTATGTTATTTAGTGGATTAATGCCGCAAGCGTGAGGGAAGTTCTTTGATAGCTTCTTCCCTATTTTATGTTATCGTAAAATTGACCGTGTCTATTACAACCGCACCGTAAAACGTGCCAATATAATTGTATTAGTTTATACTGTAAGGATAACTTACATTTTTCACGTTTTACGCTAATCTATTAATATAATATTCAAAGTCCTGACTTACTGACTGATATAATCAATGAACAGCTAGAACCAATAAACGAATCGGGCTATTGGCATACTGAGATATTATGATAAACTAGCTGGGCTCCGTGGTTTTACCTGTGGAAGTCCCGATCCCGTGGGAATATTAAAATAAAGTAGCCTATAGCCTTTCTCAATAAATGGACTATCTAACACATAAATATTTTTTCAATTCGAACCAGTAGTTCCTGAGATTAGCGCTTTCAAACAAACAAACTCTTCAGCTCAATATTAGTATAGATTCAACTCCTATACGGACGAAGTCACGGTTAAAAGTTATTATAAAATAAATGAAAACTTAGAATTACATCGAAGAAATTACACAAAAGCGGAAATTGTCATTGTGACTTGGCGTAAAGCGTAAATAACTTTATTTAATTTTTCACTTTTTGTTGCGTCCGTCCGCGGAGTCTTATCTGAAACGGTCTTGAAGCTGTTTTCCTGTAAGCACAATGCGGACTATTTTTGTTTTATCTCGAGAGAATCTAATTGACGTTTAAATCCCATTGAAATTGCTGTATCACAATCCCCATGATGGGTAAGGTTACTCGTTGAAGATCTTGAGACAAAAATAGCGTCACATAAAAAGGTTTCTTATAATTATTTGTACAATTCCAATATTTTATTATTTTCCATATTTCATTCATTTTAATGTTTACCGGCATATTTTTCTAAAAAAAGATTTCTTCATTTAAATTTCATTAATCCTATTTATTAACAACAAAAGAGTAATTTCAGCTTAGAAAATTTAATATAAAGCGCACAATACTGTGGAGTAGGCCCAAGGGATCGTTACAACTATGTTATTACAACAAGATAAATTGGTTATGTACCTACTCCAGTCCTTCAAACTGAGCCACGTTGCTTTTCAACCAACGTTTTATTTCGTTTGATACGAGTTGAATTTTTATTTGAAATTAATGTTATTTTATAGTAAAAAAAAACAGTTTCTTTGTAAAATTGACTCAGTATTTTATCCTACTAATCCTACTAATATTATAAATGTGAAAGTTTGTGTATGTGTGTGTAGGTTTGTTACTCCTTCACGCAAAAACTACTGGACCGATTGCCGTGAAACTCGGTATCTAGATAGCTAGAGACCTGGATTAACAAATAGACTATTTTTTATCCCGATACTCTCACAGGATCGGGACTTACGCGGGTGAAACCGCGGGGCGCAGCTAGTCATCTATGAATCTATAACATGTTTCAGATTTCTACTACTAAAAACTTAGCTAGACATGACACTATCTTAAATCCTATTTTTTTTCCAATTTACAATAAGTTGACAGTTATAAACTAACAGCGCTCCGCGGTTTCACCCGCGTAAGTCCCGATCCCGTGGGAATATCAAAATAAAAATTAGCCTATAGGCTTCCTCGATAATTGGACTATCCAACACAATAATAATTTTTCAATTCATACCAGTAGTTCCTGAGATTAGCGCATTCAAACAAACTCTTCAGCTTTATAATATTAGTATATTTGTAATTAATGAAAAAGCTAACATCAAATACAAAGGTACAAAACAACAAATAAAAAATATTTACTTACTAAAAAAACAAATCAACAAAATAATACATAAACAGTGGACATCAAACGATATTTTGTTCCAATTAACTCACGAACTGTTTTCTTGAGCTTGTAAGTGGCTGTCAAGCAATCGAATTAGAAGCGGGGAGAATTTCGAATCCATTAATGATGAGTGTTGGGGATAAGACTTTGACGAAACCGGCACGACTAGTCACGCGACTCAAGCGATGCAATTCTATTTAAGACTACCTACTATCAGAAAAGTAAAAAAAGCAGGACTTTAAAAGCCCTGCTTGGGTTGAAAACTTTCTAATATAATAATAGCAATTTCACTATACATACTTAGGTGCAGTTGGCAACAAAATTCGTGGCTCACCGACTTTTGTTGCCAACTGCACCTACATGTGGCATAATAAGATATCCTGTATGCATAATAAGATGTCATGTAGGTGCAGTTGGCAACAAAAGTCGTTACTCACCGACTTTTGTTGCCAACTGCACCTACATGTGGCATAATAAGATGTCCTGTAAATGAATGCAAATACAATAACACAAACCAATGTTGGGAATAGAAACATATTTTTCTATCACCACAATTTAAACGCAATCCACATCGCTGATATATAAATATATTATTTACCTGCTCTTTAAACTTTAAACAACGCTAAGGGACGCGGCGATATACGTTGAAAACCTCAGGAGAAAACAACATTGCAATTTGCCGTGTCGTCTACTAGTCTTACACAGCATTGCACTGCCACATTTCAATTAATATAATTCCAAAGAAATCCACTTATCTTTCGGTGTGACTATATTTCAAGCTTAAAGTAAGTGTAATATTTATTGTATCATCTTTCAAGCTAGTTATATATTTGCTAAGAATACCCACTTATTTGCGATGTCGGGACGCTGGAGTTCAAACAAATCGTTGTGTAGATCCCTCTGGCTAAAGCAGAGAAAATTGTCGACATAAAACGTTATGAGAAAACGCCTTAACCGCACAAGGTTGCCTTCAATCTCTTGTTGCCGTATTTTGCATTTCTAGTGTACCCACGCCACTAAACTGAGTTTTTGGTACAGTATTGTCTGCGCTGAATGACCGTTAAACCGTCTGCTGTATCGTCTTTCCACTTTGTGAATTAAATATTTTTATCTACATTTTTAACCACAATAGCGAGCGGCTAAACCACTTGCGGCTTAAGGCGCTCTTCCAGTACCGTGTGTTCACATTCACATTACCTTAGCCTCCGCTCTCAAAAACGTAGCGTGCTGCGTGCTAACTGTTATATTTGATCGATATGCAAAACATTTTAGCATTATTATCCACAAATATAGTTCCTAGAGGTCAAAACCTATCATTTGATTCATTTTTAGAAACAAACGTTAACTATTTTTGAATAAAACCCGATAAACGATCTAATAATTCTCTGTTTTCTTACGTTTTTTTTATCGAACGAAGTTGTTCATATCATGTTTTCAACCACAATAAACAAAAATATGATTATTAAACTACAATATCCATTTATATCCAAATAACAAAAAAAGAGTATTTGATTACTTAGAGTTGCTTAAAACAAAGGTCGATTTTGGTAGCTTTATTAGCACCAGCCCTTTTAAAACTCCCGGTTTCATTTTAAATACTGTTGTTTGTTGAACATTGTTGTCTGTCGATAGAGAATACAAATTCTATCAAATGACCTTAAAGGTTTTATATTTATTTTCTAACCAAATATGCAAGTAGCAGCTAGATAAAGACTGTCAATGCAGTGCGCTTTGTCATAAGTAAAGTGAACTTTATGATCTTAGAAAGGATATTTAAATTTGGTTAGATTCCAAACGGGGCGGCGTCTGTGCCAACGTTCTATAGAACCGATTTATGAGTTCAAGAAAGGCATGGAACTGGGCATTGAAGAACTACTGAAATACTTTACCCGCAAATTCTTTCGTCAATTCTGAAATGAATCTCGAAAAATACTTAGTAACCGACTTTAAGAAAGGAGGGATATATAAAAAACAAAGCTTAATTCTAAGTGTTACAAAGGGCGGACCTATCGCACTTATAGCTATCTCTTCCAGGCAACCTTTATGAATCGGAATTTTGTGACCCCGGCTTTACTAACGTGTAATCATTTTTTCACTATTGAAGTAATTTTTTTTATTATTGAACCTTTACTTCGTTGAAAAACACACAGAAACAGACTCTAAATAATTTAACATTTGATTTGTAAGTACCAATTTATGATTTCATACTCATTTCTGAAATACACACACAAACTCTGAATAACATTTGGTAAATATGTACTTCTAATTTCATAGGTTCAACATGTCGTGTAAATAAGTACCAAATAGCTACACACAAGCATATCAATCAAAGAAAATTCTACTGGAAAGCTTTTTCTCAATTATTTCGTCATTTTATTTTGTGGAGATCGATATTTCGATGTTGTTTTAAACACCATTTTTCAACGAAACTGGAGATTCCGGGAGATTTTGACAGTTAAAAAGGCGGCGGCTGTATCGGACTATCGCCTTTCGCGCGCGTTTCCTACTTGACTATATAATATCGGTCCAGTACTGTGTTAAGTGTCCCACAATATTTATTATTGTACTTGTATACAGGCTGTTTTCCGCCATTGGACCCTTTTTAATTGGGTCCTTTTTGCGTGAGGATGGTGTAGGCTTGCCCAGCACCTACTACCCTCTCAGCTTAGTCGACCATGTCCAGAGGAGAGAACTTGTCAATACTTCTAGAGCCAACTAAGCCGCGGGTTTTTTACGATGTTTTCCTTCACCATAAGAGCAATGTCAATTAGCGCACATACATTTTTCTTAAGAAAAATACATGGGCCAGCCGGGATTTGATCCCACGACCTTCAGAATGAAAGTCGAGGTATCTACCACTAAGCCAATACCGCTCCAATATTTATTATTATTTATTTAATCTCTACACTGATCTCACTGTTATTTCGATTTTGACAGGCGAAACTCACCATAACGGTTCACTGACTTTTTCTACACTCTTCTTGTATGCTTAATTTTTACCACTGAATTTTCGAACTATGACCATGGTAGTTTTAAATCGTTTATTTTGTCAAAATAATATAGAGACGTATTGCTTATTTTTTTATGTACAGTGATACATTTGGTTGTGTAATTGTATTGCTAGTAGGTATTTAAGAATAGAATAGAATATAATGAATTCGTACAAACACACGACATAGTATAGACATAGAAATTCCGTCATTTCGTTTTTTTTTTTAAGTATATGCAATCTGATTCTTTAAATACCTACGAAAAATAGTTTGCAAATTATGACGAACAACTTACTTACATACGAACAGTGCAAGTTAATTATAAGCTTGTAAAAAGGGAAGGTCTCTAATGAAAATCATTTCAAACGTCTCAATGAATTTGGTGCCTGTGACACGTTCCCGTATCGCACAATTTGTACATGATAGGTACATAAGCTGTGGGTTAAATTCACTGCACTGCAGTAGCACATTGTAATAATATTAGCTTCCAAGATACATACTTCGTTACTGATTAGCTTTTGATCTCGTTGTTTAAGGTTAATCCGAGCAAAATTGACGATATCGACATCTAGAATAAGAAACGCTATAAACTTAATGAAATCACTTTTAATATGAAAGATTAATTTTAAAGTTGCCACAGAACCCGTATACAGTATGTAATTTTTTTTAAAACAATTAAATGTGTTGTGCTTAAAATACGCAAATAAATGTAATTCGGGTTCTTCTTCTTCTTCTCGTATAGTGGTGTGGCTCACCTATTGTTAGAGTTTTCAGATGCCTTATAGACTCTAACTTGATCTAACGACTGCTACTAGAGGTAGCAACCGGGACCCGAGGCTTAACGTGCCTTCCAAAGCACGGAGAGGATCACGAAAACACACTACTAATTGGTCACCCATCGAAGTCATGACCGCGCCAGGCGTCGCTTAACCTGCACGACCGTAAACGATCAGCGAGCTTCGCTTACTTGTGAGCCTAATTAATTTGAGTTAAAACATTTTTACATAACATAGCTCATTTGGCGCAAAAGAGAAAAGAAAACCATAGGTACAGAGAGCGTTCTATACTAATTAAGACTCTAGAGCTAAGTATTTATTTGGAACAGTAACAAATGAGTAAAATTACATATTACAAACAAAACCCGGCGTACAAATGAACTGCCTGAATATTCATCTCTATCAATCAAGTCGTGTAAACGAAACTTTGAGACGTAAGACTCGGAAGGAGTTACGAATACCGCGTTTAATGACGTCACGTGGTTGCCCTTACTTGAGTAAGTAGATATATTTTAATTAGGAGTTATTTACATGAATCAAAGCTTTTATAAAAAATGTTTCATAGTACCTATACATATCATAGTATATATATAGGTACAATCTACTTATACTCTGATGAGAGCATTTTCCAGAGCTTTTAGAATATGATTTTATACTACCATGGCCATTTTCACTGTTAAAATTATTTAAAAAGGGATATTTACCATGTTTTTATTTCGATGTTGTTTCAAACACCATTTTCACCGATACCTACTGAACTTCTTCTTTGACTTACTTTCAGAAAATCTATTAAATTTGTGTCAAAGTGGAGGATCACTGTAGATTTTTTTAGTAATTAACTACCATCACCTCATGATTTACCCCCGTAACTACCAATCCCGTGGGAATATCGGGATAAAAATTATGACACTCCCTCATACTATATTTTATCAAAATCAGTCCAGTAATTTCGGAGCCTATTGAATTCAAACAAACAAATAATCAAAGCTTTCCTCTTTATAATATAATATAGATAAGTTTATATTAATGACTATATCTCTAATGTGCTGACTGTACCTACCTAACGCCCAAAATAAAAAAGTGCAGAATAACTTATTAAAATGGATATGGTACTTTGCAAAATCATGCTCATTCTTGGCATTAAAAATATATTTTATAAACATAAAATAAAACATTTATTTTAACTAATTTTTTGAACATAAAATAAAACTTATATTTTATGTTATCAACAAACATCTGACTTGACCTGGCCAGCTGACAACAATATTTTCTCTTCAGGGTTTCGATAAGCAATTTAGTAAAAACAGCTTAGTAATAGAAAGCTTATTCAACAACTAAACCAATTTATATTTCGCAATTGAAATTGTTATCGGGCTCCATGTTATAGATAGATAGATAAACACTTTATATGTACAACACACAAAACATTGAAAATAACAAGAAGGATGAGAAAGCTTATTAACTACGAAATTGTACAAACAGGCGACCTTATCGCTTAAAGCGATTTCTTCCAGGCAACCTTAGGATGGAGAAGGTCTGTTTAGCTTAACTGGTAGGTCGTGTGGTGTAAGAAACACATATAATAATTATTATACATATTTTTTTACATTTCATAACACAGCCGGTCGTGTAATTGACACGGCATTAATCCAGATTGTGCATGCCTAGTTGCATTTTGGGGAAGCCACTCACAAGCCTTTATAAAACATTGTGTTATTTTTATTATTTCATAGGTTCACTCCATTTTACAGAGCTGGCGAGGCGATGTTATATGAAATTTGTCATTTTATACTTTGTTACGGGTTTGTTTGTGTTGTATTGTGAACGATAAAAGATACCTGCCTACCCAACTTAATTTTGCACAAGTAACTTATCTGCCAATAGATGTGTCATGTGACCTTTTCTATAACATTTATGCTATAAGTTTTATTAATTATGGCTTCGCACGGCTTGTGCATTTAGCCAGTGTCGAGTTATATTTTGCATCAAATGATGACCCGATTTTTCATAAATCGAGCCTAAAGTGATTCAAAACAGTCAAAGTCGTCATAGTCCGTCTTGACGGACTATGACGACTTTGACTGTTTACTATAGCTTTAGTTACTATAGTTTACATGTTTACAGTTTATAGTTTACAGTTTACATGTATGGTGGCAAGTTTACCATAACCTTAATAGGAGATTTGGAGGCAACGAGAAAACTTCATGTTTGACACTGATTTTTACTTTCACTAAACTTGTGCACTTTCACAGAACTAAATTGAATAACATTCCACCAGAATTATACTATTCAACTCGGGTTACAACTAAGTTTCATGAAAATAAAACTGCAGCACAACTTGTTGTTAACTCATTCCCGCCAAAACTCGCTGCTATAAGTTTGATACATGTGGGCTGTTTGTGCGTCGTAAAGTTTACAAATACTATTTTAATCGATTTAAAAAAGGAAGAGGTTCTCAATTTGAATGGCCCAACCTTAAACCACAGACATGACAGTAAAATAACGTTATAAATAAACTTGTCCACTTCCGAGTGTCCGCTGCATCCTCTCTCGTTGACCAAGTAGTTAATAACGAGCACAAATAGTAAAATCTAGAAACGAGTACCTACATGTGCGACGTAAAATATTGCTGCTTATCTAGAGCGGATGGAAATTGCACAGCATGTTAGGCACGAGAGAGGAGTGTGGGACGGACGCAGCATCGCTTCACGAATCTTAATTTTCTAGGAATAAAATGCTAACATATTTGCACGTTCCGTCCTCATCGCGTCATACCACGCAACCGCTCAACCGGGGGATTATGCGATATTGAAATTTAACCAAAGTTACGAGAATGTTTACGTTGCTCTTAACATCTGGCGTTATTGAAACCACATCATATCATTTTGGTTGGTAGCATAGCAGCAAATTAAAAAACCGCTTCTCCGAGTATTTATTGTCATTTTAACAATAGAAAGGGGACTTTGCAAAACGACCGTTAGAATAATCTATATATCAGTGGAATTAATTTATCGGACTGTTTTCCTGAAAAAAATATTCATTAAGCACAATTCAAATAAATGTACGTAATAATTCAGTATATTTTTACCAAATACCAACTTGTAAAATAAAGATTTAACATTTTCAAATATTTTTTTAATACGTTAATATTAGGTATTATTTGAAATTCTAAGAATAAAGAATATAATTATAAGATTGTTTAAATATTAGTAAAAGTAATGTTTCTGAATTTAAATAGGTAATTTAAAACCTAACTCTTTACTTTATCTATACATATAATAAATCTGTAGACATCAAAAAATCTGTAATTGTAAGATATCCAGAAAAAAAATACACAGGTCGTCTTTAAATCGTTAGCTGAACACGATAGGGTGGTTTTTAGAATTTTTGTCTGTTTGTCTGTTTGTCTGTTTGTCTGTTTGTCTGTTTGTCTGTCTGTTTGTTTGTTTGAACCAGGTAATCTCATAAACTACAGAACAGATTTCGACAAGGTCCACACAAATATGTTCAGGAAATATCAGATTAACATTTAGGGTATGTTTCAATTTGAGTTTAATACAATAATTAAGATATTTGATAAAAAACATTTAAAAAATGTGAAATCGAAACATTTTTCCGTGGTAAAACGTAATCGAACGTCAGAAGGGAACAGTACCCTTACCACGGGTTTTTTACGTATTCGATTAAACATAATATATTGAGTATTTACTATGAAACTTCCTAAAAATCAACTTACTAGGTCCACCCGTCTCTGAGAATATCGGTAGTGACACACTGACAGACAAACGGACAAGAGAGTGATCGAAAAAGTGTTTCTTTTTTTCGAGTTCTTCAAAAAGTCATGGTAGGGCTGCAGTACATGCCTCCGCTCAAGATGACAGCTGTCATAAAACCAAATAGTTTGCATTTAATTCTACCTACGTGAAACTGAAAATGAGGTTAGTACAAAGAGGTACTACTACATAATATTACCGATCTCCTTTACCGAAGACCTCCGATGGTACACTTCTATCGCGCATTTCTCCTCCTATAGTTTGAATTATGAGTTCAAGTAGCGGAAACCTTAAATAGTAAAAACAAAAAAAGAATTTTCCAAATCGCTCCAAGAGTTAACGAGTAATCAGCGAGCATACATAAAAAAATAAATATATACGTGACGAATTGAGAACCTCCTCCTTTTTTGATGTCGGTTAAAAAATATACAGATAGTTATTTGTAAAAATCATTTTTTTTCCCAAAATTACGTAGGCCTGCCAGCTACCTAATAAAAAAACTAATTTACAAAAATCTAAAGATAACTAGGAAGACAAAGTATTTTGAAAAATTTGTGCGAATAGAAATTGGACTTAGTTTTAGCTTATCATATTGTTGTGTATTATGTTTTATTTGTGAAAAATTAACAAAAATAGTACATTGTTACCCAGGGTGTGAAAGTCACTCATTGAGTCCCGAGACGGAGTTTGGCGCCCGAGCGAAGCGAGGGCGCTAATAGTTCGAGGGACTAAATGAGTGACTTTCACACCTTGGGTAAACAAAACAAACCCGAGGTAAACACTGTGCTTTTCATTACGAATAAACATAAAATTCTTCCTAATAACGAGAGTGAATGAGAGACTCCATACTACCTGATCCTCTTACAAGGTTGGGACCAAAGAGGTTATAGATTATGTAGATTTTTTGTTTTTGCTTTTGTTTTCAATATGTTTTCAATACGTCGGTACTTACCGAAGTGATTTTTATTAATTAGTTTATCCAACACTGAGTAATGACGCGAAGTCCGTAGATTTAAATTACAGTTTTTGTAACCCGGTTTGTCTAGAAAATGTTATTTACACAAAATACACAATCATAAATGAAAAACCAGATTAAACTTAACACAAAAACATAATAAAATAACAAAAGATAATACTAATTAAAATCATTCAAAATGCAAGCATTTCCCGCCAGTATTTTTTTACTCAAGGAACAACACTGACCGCACGGTCGCATAAAGCCACATCTGCAACATCTTGACAGGGCGCCGGCAGAGGCGCAGCATGGTCATACGTCGTTTTGTCCATTTTCACCTTTACATTTATTTTATTAAATAAGATATCTTGAACTAAATATATCTACCTGAATTCGATTACTAAGAAAAAACCTATTATGTACTCTCTGTCAGTACTCTGGCAGTATGGATGAGCCGTGCGAAGCCATAATTTGACATGACAGCTGTCAGTGAAAGCGATTTTCCCTAGGGCTGAAAGTTTTTCTTTCTACACGCTCTTCAGGCATCTTTAGACCTACTTTCGGAGTATGAGTAAGTAAAGTGCCTTCGCCAAATCAATTCAAAATATAGTTTAAAAACAATGTAACTACCTATTTTGTTTTATAACTTACACCGAATGATAAATTGTATCTATGCCGAAAAATGCTAGGTATTCTATATAACCCAAAACCACATCGCAAACGAAGTCGCGGGCAACAGCTAGTTTTATCTAAGATTATAAATTACCTAGTAAGTAGGTATATTGCTTATGATAGTAAGCATGATTTTGCAAAGTATCATACCTATCTATTTTAATAAGTTATTCTGTACTTTTTTAACACGCTTTTATTAGCTTCACCAGTATGTTTGTATGTATGTTTGTATATATGTTTGTATGTATGTTTGTATGTATGTTTGTATGTATGTTTGTATGTATGTTTGTAACCGACTCCTTTGAGCTCGATTTTTTTATTTTGGGCATTAGTATGATACAGTTTTTTAAGGAAAGCCAAAAGTAATGTAATTCAATTCTCCTCAATATTATTAGTTAGATAAAATCTCATTGCCGTGTGTTCCGTCAATGTGTCTTCGTATTGCTTTACACCTGATTGGACTATGCTGTCGTCTTAATATAGGGTTCCACAATAGACAAATCTAGTTTTCGTATGAAAACGCGTTGAAAACCATGCATCCGTTTAGAAACTACGAAGTCACATAACGCCCTCCGAGCATAACACTAAAAGACTATCAGACATAATTTATTCAAATATTCAATATTTACAACGGGAGAAACCGCGGAGCTGCGCTCCGCGGTTTCGCCCGCATAAGTCTCGATCCCGTGGGAATCAAAATGAAAAGTAGCCTATAGCCCTCCTCGGTAAATGGACTATCCAACTCGAAAATAATTATTCAATTCGAACCATTAGTTCCTGAGATTAGCGCATCCAAACAAACAAATAAACTCTTCAGCTTTATAATATTAGTCTAGATTTAAAAAAATATAATATTACGTTTTTTTTCCACATACAAACAAAAAACCCGTTTTTATGTATTATTTATATTTATGATTTAATGTAAATTAAAAATGATTTTTCTACTGCACACTTATAATCAAAAATAAATGAAGTGGCATGTACGTATTATTTTATACTAAACTAGCAGCGCTCCGCAGTTTCACCCGCGTAACTCCCGATCCCGGGAATATCAGGATAAAAAGTAGCCTATAGCCTTCCTCGATAAATGGACCATCCAACACAAAAAGAATTTTTCGATTCGAACCAGTAGTTCCTGAGATTAGCGCGTTCAAACAAACAAACAAACAAACAAACTCTTCAGCTTTATAATATAAGTATAGATAAATAAATAAATATTGCAGGACATTCCACACATCGACATCTAGCCCCAAGCTAAGTAACTAGACTTGTGTTATGGGTGCTAGACAACGGATATACTACTTATATACTTTTCTTTTGTAAAAATATCTATATATATATAAAAGAAAGTCGTGTTAGTTACACCACTTATAACTCAAGAACGGCAGAACAGATTTGGGTGAAAATTGGTAGGGAGGTAGCTTAGAGCCAGGAGACGGACATAGGATACTTTTTATCCCAATATGCCCACGGGATCGGGACTTACGCGGGTGAAACCGCGGGGCGCAGCTAGTATAATATAAAAAGACATACACATTTAACATTATAAATACAAAAATTAAGTACTTACCAGTTAGTCAAATAACCCGCCCCTTATCGTACCCGGCGTAAAGGTTCCCATAATGCTAGAAGCATTGCCACGCTGAATGGCGATGGCTAACCTCTAAGCCAGAAACGAGTCGGAGCGGGAGTCTGCCCCATTCCCCTAAATTCCCCCCTTTTGTAAATATATACTTATAATAAATAGAAACAACCAGATCACAGACAAATATCTAAGCATAAATACTTGTCTGAGGCGGGAATCGAATCCGCAACCCTGTGTTTGGCAGTCCGGCATGGTGACCATTGTGTCAACTGGGTCATTAGGTATATAATATTGGCAAGTGGCAATTCTTTCAATTATTTTTGTCTTTACAATGTACCTCTTCAATTTCTACGGTAGAGTTTGTTTGATTCGGAACCCCCTCTGTTTAAACAGAAGTAGCACTTGACCGACTTTTTTATCCCCCGAGGTAATTCACTGCCTACACAACATAATAATATAACTTACTTAACGTAAAAAGGGCAAATACCCCAATCAGTTTCTCTGGTTAACATTAATGGAATTACGTAGGTAGGTAGGTAGTATCCCGAGTTACCTTTGATTGATTATAATAGAATTATCGAGTTGTTCTATTGCTTGGTTAACTTTGGATTGAAGGTCTGAACGTTTGCCCTTCAATTAGGCAGAAGTACCTACTAGCCTTTTTTAGATGATAAAATACGTACAGATGAAGTATTTTCACGACTTTATGTCAAAAATGTTGAGAATGGTGAAATTACACCTTGTGCGTTCTACCTTCTACCCTATTATAGTAGCACTAGCCCTTGCCCGCGACTTCGTCCAAGTAGAAGTCGAAAATTTGAAATAGATTAGACCAAGGACCTTTTTTACCCCCTTAGGGGTAGAATTTCTGAAATTCCTTTCTTATCGGATGCTTACGTCATAAAAAGAACACACCCTCGAAATTTCAGTTCAGTTCTCTACGATCAGCGCTTTAGGCTGTACGTTGATCCGTCAGTCAGTCAGCCAGTCATTGAGGACAAAGCATTTTATATGTATAGAGATAGAGTTAATATGGGGTCACAAAACTCTATTAAAGTTAAAGAAATTAAACTGAGTTCAGTTACCTATTAATACTCGTATACTCGGTGTCTGAGAAAAAGACATTACGTGAAAGAATTTCAAAACTGCAGCGGAGACAGCATATCAAATCGATAAAACACACGTGCCGCACAAGTTGAGACGTAAATTAGAGAGTAAACGATTTGGTTTAGTCACAGTCAGACTTGCGACTTACCTAGTAAATAGTCCCCAGTAGTGCAGCTCCGAGAACATATCTCGTATGCAAAATTATGCACCTCATTCTTACTTTGAAATGTGTTAAAGTGATTGCTTTTAATATGAGCGATGGATGTGGCCTCTGGTAATGTGATCCATCTTATATTAACTTTCATCTCGCTGGGAAAAACTTGATACCGTCCATATTGATGCCTATATGGGATCACCACAACACTCTTTCGAAGTCAGAATAGTGTGCATAACTTTGCATAAGAGATGTTACTGGGAGCTGCACTACACCACTTTGTGACAAGATACGAGCACTTTAATGGGTAGGTTTGCCAGTAATCGAGCGTCTGTCTGTTTTTGACCTGAAAGTTTTAAATATAAAATGAATATCGTGCCACCTTTTATTGCGGTATTCGGCTAGACTTTGATCCATGGTAAAAAAAAACTTTATTATTGTACTTTGATACTATTCAGATAGTTTTAAAGTCTACTAATGGTTTTAGTAATTGGAAAACTACGTCCTGATGTTGCGAACCAATTGCAAAAAAAAAACGATTTCTACGACATGACGAAATCGGGAAACCTGAAAATAAATATCCCAGGCAAGCCGTTAGTTCGATATCGTCTTAACGTAGCTGACGAGTCTTTAAAATTCGTTCCGTAAATTTTATTATTCGAATCCAAAAGAGTTTGAAGACGCTCTGAAGGTTTTAGTAAATTATATCAAAGCATACTATGTAGTACTTGTAGTTGTGAAGCGTCGTTTTCATGTGATAAAACATTAAATAAATAATAGTTTTAAAAGCAAAAAAATGACCTGAATGCATTCGACGCAGAGTGGCCAAAATTAGCTGAAGATGGAGATCGGGACACATGAACGGAAATACCTTTGCCCAGCAGTGGGAAACAACAAGCTAAGTAAAAAAAATAAGCAACGGACTTATAAATAGGAACACAGCTGAAATATTCCTAGTATGACCGATTTGTAAGACAATTTCTGCCATTATAGGAGTTTAAATTAAAATGGTAATAAACAGATATTATGGTAAAAATATGTCGTTTTTTATAACTTTGATTTTTTGCCCTTGCGTAGAATTGTAAAGTATAATTTTCAGAATTCTAATGATAAACACGAACTATTTTAGCGTTTATTTATTAAAACATCTCGGTAGTTAACATTTAAATACTATTAGGCGCAATATTTTTAGCTTAAAGCAGTAAATTCAGAGTCAATTTTCCCATTTACATTGGATTATTTTGTGAATCTAGTCAAATATAAAAGCTGGATAGGTTGTTCGGACAGCATTCACTGAACAAACATGGTTCGAGCATTAAAAGAAAATAGTGATCGTGAACTGAAATTTCAATCCATTAAGCTCTATATTGAGGCATGTAAAAACCGGAGCACAACTAAACTAAACTTTATCTTTACTGACGTGTGTGTGTATGCTCTAGTGCTATAGGTATAGGGCTATTCATAATTAGCTATACCACCAGTTAAGGACTACTCCTGTACCCATCTGCAGCTTAATAGATAAATTTTCCCTAACGACTTATAGAAATTCAAAATAATATTCATAAAAATTAAGGTAATGTTCAATCAGCTGATTTAATAAAGATCATTGACTTAAAACAGTGAAAATCTTGAAAAATTAGTAGAAATTTTAGATCATTGACCTCTCCATGTAGGTAACAGATGATTTTCAGATGAACTTAACCTCAAAATGTTCGAATTTTCAAAAGTTACAGAAGTTGCAATTAACTGGTGGTATAAGTTACCCAAAGTTAATCAAAACCTTATATTATTTTTCTTAAAGATAGTAGTAGTGTAATAAATAATACAATATAAAAACTGGAGATCTATATTCGTTTACCTAGAGCTGTGTTTATTGAAATTTTTATGCCTCTTACGACCCCACAATATTCTGAGAAACTCATAAAGAATTGCACGTTGTTTATACAAGTCGTCGAGCCCCTTCCAGATATAAACACAAACCTCTCAGTCTACAGGTATCCATAAGACTGAGTTCAGTTGTGGAATTTTCCTGTTCTACGTCAAATATTAAATTCCCTCGCGGTGATATTAATATTCAAACACTTTTTCTCAGTCGATGATAAAAATTCTTTCTTTGAAAGTCATTTGAAATGATTGCTCAAAGCCTTTCAATGAATGCCATTGGAGTTGGACATATCTCGACTTTTCCGACTAACTTTAGTACCTAGACTATTCTACCTAATGAAATCGCTTTTTATACCTTACTTCCATTGTCTATATTGCACTGGAAATTCTTCTACTCTTAATTGAAATATAAAGTAGAATTTTAGATACCAACAGTGTGCGTTGTATCTCTAATATTGATGTCTACGAGTTATGATTAGCCATATTATCAAAAAATGTAAGTTCATAATATTTTAGGTATAGTCCTACAAATATTTTGTATCATAAAGGAAAAAAAACGCGACCAAGTTTGATTTAGTTTTAGATATTTCAGTGTTCTTTTATTCAAAATTTTAAAAAGAAACACGGTTTGTTTTTATTTTAAATGCCTATAGTTAGAGTAGATAATATGTTGTCTACTAGTTTTCTTTTATTCGTTAAAAAATCACTTTTATTTTTTCTTTTTAATTTTATTTTTAATTATATTTTCTCATTGTTTAGCGCAAAAAAGACAGTTTAATTAAAACACGTCATTTTAGTACTAACTTATTTAAATCAAACTACATTTGACCTGCACAACGAAATATAAATTGATTTATCGTATTTAATATGATTAACCGACTGTCAAAATAATTAAATAAAATAAATCTTGTAAATATTGAAATAGAATTTAATTATTTTAGATCACCCCTTAAATGTCCTTAAATGCTTTAGCTCGAATTTGTCTAAAATTTTAAAAAAATTAAGCAAAATGTCATGCAAGCCGCCTTTAATGATTTAAATATAAACGAATTTCTCAGTATAGGAAATAAGTCTTAACTTTACATAAATCTTGGGTATTGTAAAAGTATACGTTCTATACTCGGATAGTGCACGAACCACGGCACCGTATAATAAAGATTTATAGCCAATTTATTTCACATGGATATTTCCTTCTTCGAATTTCTAGCTATTCATCTTATACCTATGAATATTTTTAAGCCTTTACACAAATAGAGTGTGTTACGTAGCATGTGTCAAGATATATGTGAAGCGATTTAAATGCGATTGTTATCAACTGAAATAATTTCGTAATGTAGACGCGAAATGTGGATTTTAAATTCCTTTTTATCACAGTTGCTCATAAAGTGGATCTTATTAAAGCGCTTTTAGGCTCATAATCCAACGTATTACGCACGCGTGCGTTTTGCAATACCATGACCCCACTAGTGCTGTAATAAGTTATCCTGATAATTTTACGTTATATCGTGATAGAAAAAAATTGAGACTAGAGACTAGAGGCTCGAAACTTGAAAGACCTAAGAGACCTGACCTTATTATTTTAACAATCTTTTCTTTTATTCGCAACTTTGATAAAAAAACGTCGTACGATACGCGTGTGGATTATTGATCATTGCATAAAGGCGGTTTATGATGCGCGAGCGGAACGCGAGTGTGTTAAAAATCCGAGATGTATGTACTATTATCGTATGGCAATATATGCCATTATTATTTTTTGTTTTTGAAGCACGTTTGGCACACCCATGGGATGTGTACAGGTTTATTGTTTTCCTGCGGACGCGACCTGTTGAGCATCCACCTATTTTTTTAAATACCTTGTTATTTTGTAAATTATCTACCTTCATACACCCGTACCTACACGTACCTCTACCTATTATAATATCTTCGCTATATTTAAAAAATTCTCGTGTGGCGTTAGCTCGAGTTACCAAACTCCTCCTAAACGGCTGAACCGATTTGCATGAATTTTTTTGTGTAAATTCGTTATAGGTCTGAGAATCGAAAACAACGTTTGCCGGGATAGCTAGTGTATTATAAAAGCGACTAATTATGTCTGTCTATTTGTTACATCTTCACGTCTAAACAGCTGAACCAATTTGTATGAATGTTGAGGTATGTGACCTTGACATAGGCTACTTTTTATCCCGATTCCAGAATTTCCCGGGTAAAACCGTAAGCCGCAGCTAGTGATTTAAAACACGTTACGTCGATGTGTTAATAGCTTTTGATTTACTGACTAAGTTCAAATAAAACATGTAGGTTCGGCGTTTATACGTCGTTTATTTCGCACTTTCCTTTCGCTTTTTTTCTCCCAATACCTAATAGCGTTGAAAAAGTTGAATTTCCGAACGTGACCCACGACGGTAAATTCGGAACTTGACTCGATGATGGATGTGAGTAAAAATATCGTATTTTATTAAGTGTATTTCGTACCGAATGCCCGCCAGTTTGTAATATTATGGTCTTTCTTAAAAATATCAAGTTAGAAATCGAAAAACATTATTTTGTGAACCGCGACTTAAGACAGACCTTCGGAACTTTTCAAAAAAAGAAAAGTTTCATTCATAGACTTTGGTGTCTTTAACAATAATAAATCACCAAAATTACCTATTTTATTCATCACCATCATCAGAGTTCAAAGTTGTTCTTGCTGCTTTTATCAACATTATTTTGGACTTGACATCGTCAAATCATTTTTTGTTATGTACCTAGATCTTAAAGTTAAACACATATATATTTTGTATACGTATACTGTGCTGTTTCTATGTATAGGTAGGTACCTAATGTAAAGCGTTATAGGGGGAACCTACGAACATATTTCACGGTGCATCTCTATATTTAGCGCTCTTACGTCTCTGGGATGAGATTAGTGCAGCTGTCTGCGCGGTCACGTAGACGTCGTGTCGAGTATCACCGAGTGGCGTGTGCATCCCAGGGATGGAACTAAGAATTAAGGTGCTATTCCATATGCGGTGCACGCTACATACGCCTACGTTACGTGCTTGGTTACTTGTTCAGTGAACCGTTCCACTGAAGCATATGGATTGCACGAATTTTTGTAGTCATTCATTACATGTATCAGCAGCTATATGACCCATAGTTACGTACAGATGCGTCATAGGCACACGTTTAGCTTGCTTAACTATTTCTTAAATATTGTCTATAATATATGTAGGTATGCTTCGTAACTCGTATCCGACGGCACCTTTGCCTACTGAAGTTCTTGTGTTTTGAGCTTGTTTCCTTTTGTCAAGTACATCCCTGTGCAACGAGTGCCTCAGGCAGCTCGGGTTATGCTAGTGCACGCGCGCACCGACGACGCTCGACGCCACCACGGCGGGCGGCGCGTTGCGTCTCCGCTCCCGCCCGCCCAACAATATTCACTTGTCGATGGATTTGTCTCCATCTTACGATCTAGAATAAACATTTGAACGCTCAGTTTTATGTCATCTTACATGTTCAGCAATAAAATGTTATGTATCATTTACAAATACCGACATAAATATTCTATATCTTGGCCTATATCAAATATATTTTACGGTCAATAACTACGAAATAGGTAAGTATGTATGAAATCATAAAAATGTTGGCCGAACGCGCGAAAGGACTTTTGTCCCTGATTGGGTCATTAGCATTAAAAGCGTAAAATTGTAAATTGCGAGTGACTATAGATATCGTTACAATTTAACAGTAGCGAAAATTGGCGTCATCAATTCTGGTAAATGACCGACCGCGATCAAATTGTCGCAAAATGTACATCACTAGAACATTTCGTCTCCATTTTATTGGCAATCCAACTGAGGGTGGTAATTTTATCTTATTATCTCGCACGGTTCAGTTGCTTACACCCTGCCTCGAACGTTGGTTCAACATTTAAACTCTGTTTATTTTGGGTTTGAGGGCAATGGGATAATTAACTAACATTGCAGCGCTCAGATAACTCGTCAGAGTATCGTCAATTCACTGTAAAAATCACTCTAATTACATTAAATCAGTTTCATCTTGTTTCTTGAAAGATACTGTGCTATACGACGTTGTTGGCACGAACTGGCAAAATTTTAAATATTAAAGCTCACAGGTAGATGAATAAAGTTCGAAATATGCGAGCTCTTTGTGAATACCTACTGTCTGATGCGAGAAGAAAAAGAAAAGTTGACGTCCAATCTGCTGCCTACTTTCAGAAATGAGAACGTCGTCGTCGTCAGCCTAAAGACGCATGTGAAACTTTCCGGCTTGAAACTTAGGCATGTAGGTAAACAGATACCTACGAAACAGCGCTTCGATAGATAAACACAATAAAACCGACAAGCCAGAGTACAAACTTGAACGTACGATTGTTTGCAATACCTACTAAAAACTAAATAGTTTTAAACAAAAACCAAAACCAAATTAGCAACCACTTTGTCTGAGATGATTCTTCACTAGATCCATACTTCCACATATCTAGGTACAAAAGTTTACGAGCAACGTTTGTGCCACGCTATAAAATAATTTTATGATTTCGCCGGAATCCTTCGGGCTACCTTAGGAAAATTTAGCTAAAGACTTTCATTTGAACAAGTAAAATATTATATGTGATCATACACATCCAACGGATATTATTTAATTTTTAAATGACATTACAAGTGTTAAAAGTGTTAAAATATTGTAAGTGTTATTATACTTATTTATTTTGTATGTTTATAAAAAATAATTTGCTTATTGTTCACAGCTCGGTTCGTCAGGTTTGAAGCGGGGAAAGACATCTCAACAAATTTAGGATTATTTGACCGTACGACAATGGGTATTGTCTATCTTTAAATGGGTTGGGCTCGAGACTGGGACAATGGGCTCATTTATTCATTCCCTTAGGCGTAGACACACTACGGCTACACAACGAAATAATTACTTTTCTTCCTGTAATAAATGTTTTCGTTGTGGTATGAAATCAAATTAAGTGGAAAAGGTCACGTTTCCTAGATATTTTATTTTGAAATACCTCCCTTAGTATTTCAGAAAAAAATGTAGATGATTTGATTAATACAAGTTTACTTCAGTGCTGCCTTTAAGTTATTGATCGATTTTACAAACAACAAAAATTTTAGCCATTCTTATAATTTTATCAAGAATTTTCACTGAATTGACATAGACAATGAAGTTCCAAACTCTCTTTTGAGAATAAAGAAGTTTTTGAAAGTCTCGAAGCCACAATCCTTACGGACGGACACGAACGGCCTGAAACATTCCGGGATATCGAATTGAATGGGTGGCTGATACATATCTTCAGTTGAAACTCATAAAACGCACCTCTTCCATGAAGCCCACAGAATTCCTTTCATCATTTCGCAATACCCTTGTCACTTCCATTACGTTTGGCAAAGCGGGCGGTCGTTCATCCTGTCCTTCATTTATCCCAGTTATATGGCCTCCTCATATTTCTTAAGTGTCTTGTATTTGGCGTAACGAATTTAAGACCTCATCGTTCTTCATCATTCACTTGCGGTTTCATTTTAAAGCTAAACTCTTCGTAACTTTGTAATATCCACTGAAATCCAGAATGTTTCGCTTGTTTGTCTCATAAATTCATTTATGTCATCAATCATTTTGGTGGATATAAATAACTTTGGTACGGCGTCTATGATTGGATAGGTTTAGAACAAATAAGTAGAATTATTAATGCTATGTTGAACATCATATTTTTTATCCTGGGATCTGTTTTGAAAATGTTAAGCTCTGAAGTGTTTTTTTGTATTAAAGTCAAGTGTCCCAAAATAGCTGCTTCTGCTGCTAAGGAAAACTATCACGGCAAAGTAGACTTTAATAGTAAGTGAGTAAGAGACGACTGACTTATAAAAAAAAAGCAAAATCTTGAACATATTCCATTGAAAATTAGTAAGAAGGAGTTGATTACAACTAGGGAACCCTACATTGCGCGTGGCCCGATACACACTTAACTATTTTTATAGGATTGTTTCTAGGATTGGGTATTTATACATTTTATTTTAATTAATAAAATACAATAATCGGTCACGTTATTCCTTTCAGAATTTATCGCTATCTCCTATAGTTATTATATAATATAAAGAAATAGCCTTATAGGACCTGTTTAAAAGAATCATCGCGTATATCAAAGTACAACAATCGTAGTGAACCACTGTGTCGCCTTTGAGTCTGGGAGGAATGGTCCCAAACGGCAAAAGCTTTTATAAGTTTATATCCAGCGCACACATAAATAAAACACAAAAACAATAAATTAATGCGAGTCACTATAAACCAGCCACTAAGCCTCGGTCCAGATTAAGTGACTTCCAACTAACCACATGTGAATTTAGCCGTTAAACCCTCTTTGTGTTGCGTTGAAACGCATTTATCATCGTATGCTTTAAATATGGATTTCACTTTTAGATTCATACAGAATTGTTCTGTTTATAATGTATCATAAGAAGGTTCTGAATTGGTAAAGGTAGTAGATTCTTTCATATTTTTCCAGAGCAGTGTCCAACATTTTAAGAAACTTATATCATCTGTAGATATAAGAACTTACTTTTTAAAAGGAGTTTTCCAACGTCAAAATCGTAAAGCATATCGTACGTCGCTCCGGGATGATAACGTTAAAAAGATGGTAACTCTTTTTTTGTGTTTATATAATTTAGTTAGATCCACAAAAACTTTATAACATGAATAGGTAACACGGAAAAATTACATACCTAATAATATTTTGGATGACCTAGTTTGATCTTTGACTTTTAAAGATCAAATACACGAAACATTTTTTATTACAAGAAGACGTATTAAATAAAATAGTTTTTCTCTAATCAATTTCTAGATTATACCACCTTACAAATGATCTCCATTACTTTTACTTTTTTTTGGGCGCGTTCCGAAGGCACACATCCTAACTTAGTTTTTAAGACGTGTCTATGTGATCTTATACCTAGGTATTAAGCATTGAAAGGAATAAAGATTTTTGACTTTGACTTTGACTTTGACTTTTACAGAAACACCGCAAGCCATGAAATTCCAGGTACGGCATAGTAAGCATAGACCTTTAGATTGATGTTTCCAGAAAATAAAACGAAACACCTTTGTGGAAACGTCAACTTCTCAGAAACATAACGTTTCCTCCAATTCGAAAAGTGCCTCTACTCGAAGATGTCACGTAAGAAATTGGAGTTAAAGTGATTTGTTAGTGTCAAAACGAAATGGAAAAATAAGCACTCTCTCAGAATAAACACTGATCCTTTATACGAATACGTATTACCCTTAATAATGATCTACGTAAGTTCGCGGTAATAGATCTAACATTACATTAGGTATACCTACCTGGGAATTAGAAAATCAATTACACCTAAAGGCAGATTGGAAGACCAATCTTAGATGACCCAGTTGGCACAATGGTCACCATGCCTGCTAAACACAGGGTTGCGGATTCGATTCCCGCCTAAGACAAGTATTTATGGTTAGATATTTGTCTGTGGTCTGGTTGTTTCTATGTATTATAAGTATATATTTACAAAAAAAAGTATATTTATGTAGTACTAGCTGCGCCCTGCGGTTTCACCCGCGTAAGTCTCGATCCCGTGGGAATTACGGGATAAAAAGTAGCCTATGTGTTAAGCCAGGTATTCAGCTATCTAGTTTTATACCAAGTTTAAACACAATCGGTCCAGTAGTTTTTGCGTGAAGGCGTAACAAACACACACAAACTGTCACATTTATAATATTAGTAGGATATCCGTTGTCTAGCACCCATAACACAGGTTACTTAGTTTGGGGCTACGGCGATGTGTGGAATGTCCTGCAATATTTATTTATTTATTTAATCCTGATCATCGATATTATTAAGACGATGATGAAACTTATTTCAAATACAATTTGCTTTCGACTGACGAGGGTCGACAAGGTTAGTATGTAAACAATTTACCAAGTGAGTTAATTTCTTGCCGTAAAACGAATATACCGTCTTACACTGCTAATATCGTTTTTAACACCTAACGAGTAAGAACATGCGAATGATTGATTTCTTCTAAGCTAAATATCTACGTAGTTTCCGTTTCATATATATACATATAAAATGCTTTGTCCTGAACTACTATGCCTGACCGAACTGACGGATCAACGCACAGCCTAAACCGCTGATCGTAAAGATCTGAAACTTAGAGGTTGTATTCTTTGTATGACGTAGGCATCCGATAAGAAAGGATTTTCCAAAATTACACCCTTTAGGGGGTGAAAAAGGGGGGCAAAGTTTGTATGGGACAATGTGCATTCTTAGTCCAATGTACTTGAAGTTTTCGACTTCTACGCGGACAAAGTCGCGGGCAAAAGCTAGTCAGATATAATGTCGATTAAGTAAGTTACCTACATAAGGTTACCTACAAGAAGTTTTATAACTTTATTTATAACTTGGTATGTTATAAAATGCGTAAGTTCCCTTAGTTGGGTAAAAATAATGTAGGTAAACAAATAGTATAGGTATTTACGTTTTCGGGGAATCTTTTATGACCTGGCTATAAAATTTTCGAAAAATGTACAAACAACTTAAACGTGTGTGTTCATTTAGTGAATTGTCGCTCAGAAATCCTTGTTCATATTATGTCATAAAAATAAAGCAAATAAACAAAAATGTTGGCACGGAATCGGAATAAAGTCCACAAATATAGGTTGAATCTACGTTTTGTATTTATTTGCGATCGATTCTCTTTGTTTCAGGTCTACACGGAGCTGATAATTCAAAAAGAAGAGCGTTTTTTGACAAGGACAGTAGGTATCATTATTCATTAGGTATTTGATTCCTGAATCTTTCATCCTTCTAAGAAGAGGACAAAGGTTGACGTAAGCCTATTGGTTCTTACCCCCTCAAGATGGACAACCCTCCCGGACATGTAAGTGAAAAACAATTTAGTGAGGGACAAGTTTCTCTGAGGGATAATGAATTTGTGGTAAACGTCAACCATAAACATCCCGGTAGGCCGGTTGTGCTTTACCTCCTGTACTTACTTGAACACGGAAGCTTGTTTACGTTTTAATGAAAAGCGAGGATGTATAAATTCAGTGTTAATTCGTTAGCTCACGCTCTCACGATGGAACTCGCAGTTCTCACGAGCAAAGTACTTATTAAAGTTACGCCTGTGAATGTTACCGTAATTAAAGTCAGAATAATAGGATAGACTGTAGGCACCTTAACAACCATCTAGGAACGAACATTTGTTAGTATTAGAAATAGTTATCACCTTCCGGTGATATTGGGCATCAAGTTCTACCTGCGTCAATTAGGACTCTATGGTTTAGTTAAAATTACATCTAATTAATATTATTTGTGTTAAAAAAGTTTTACTCATCACCTAAGCTGAGACACAATCGCAATAAACGTTATAACTTTAAAAGAGCACAGTTAAAAAAGAGCCCACAAAGCGTGTCCTTAAATCACAAAGATTAATTTTCTGAGCTCATAATTTATATCAGCAGACACGGGTCGGCCAGACCATGAGGCAATTTACAAACTCGAAAATCGCGGAAGTTCGTTAATTATTCGTCAGAAGCTGGCTCGGCCGCACCACCGGGACTCACAGTTATTGACAATTAAGACAAGAGGGAACCACTTCACGCGCCTTATTGCGCTGCTTGCGGTATACCGCTCACTCCTCTCTCCTTCCATTCCAATACTCACTTTTCAATAAAGTAAACCTTAGAAAGGGTAGAAACATTTCCTTAACCCTCACCAACCGTAGTCATTGACCCTCAGTTTTACATACAAGTAGGATTACTTATAAGAATTTATAGGTGCCAATGTCTGCATAAAACAATAGGCCTAATAACGATTCAACCCGCACCTTTGCGTATATTTTTTTGGTTCGATTAGCGTTGAGGTAGTAAAAGATTTTTGATTTCTAAGAACGGTCTTGTGCGTAACTTAATTGTAGCTTCTCTTTGAACTATTTTGTTCTAAATAGGTATGTAAATTTACCAAAGAAAAAAAAACGAAAACGTTCATCCGTTCGAGAACTACGATGCCACAGCCAGACACACACACAGACACGTCAAACTTATAACACTTAATAATAGGTAACTATTTAAAAAAAATGGTGCTCCATTACATTTGATGGAGGTCAAAGCTTATGTTTCAATTCAATAAAAATAGTATCGCTGAAACTTGCTGTTCCCGAAAAACCTAGTTAGACTTACCTATACATACCTACCTATCTAGTTATGTGTATTGACGACATTAAATTGTAAAGCAAATAAACTCGTATATTTTTATACGCTACATAAAGCGATACCTATACATATGGTGCCGTTAAAAGTAATAAAACCAAAGACGACAATTTCGTTAGGAGTGAACTTAAATCAAATACGATAGGAGACACCAAGACCGAGTTTATTGCACAATTGACAAGTGAAATCGACGCCTACAAAAAGTTATAGCTTATTTCAGTGCTAAAGGAAACGATTTTTAAACAATAGACTAGAAGGTCGTATTTGTATCTTATACGTTTACTAGAATAAAGTAATTATACCTAATTATGTTAATTGGACGAATGAATTTATTTTAAACTATTTCAAAGTATTAGCTTCAGGTGACTAAAGGGTTGGTTGCTACTTTGGCCAATGAATCTGCATTGCCATCTAAAGTGGCATTGCAGTCAGCGTATTGGGCATAGGCTTACCTATATAATGTATTACTTAAATTAATACATAGTTTATATGTATATTTATAGCCCTAAGATAAATAAATCGTTAGTCGTAATTTTTCGATCGTCTTTAGTTTCGATTTCGATCTTTTTTTGTTTCCGTTTTGATGGCCTATTGAACGAAAATATAAAGAAACTACTGAGAAGATATTGTTGCACTAGTTCTAATGCAAAACTCAAAGGAACTTGTGAAAAATAAAATACAAAACTGTTCCATGGAACTAGTAAGAATTTACCATAAGTTAGGTGTTACATATAATTTGTCAAACCATTATAAGTTTCAATGACATTAATGAAGTATGAAATACTCACTAAAGTTTATCCTCCCATATTAACGTACGAATATCTCATTAAAGCCTACCTAATAACAATAACCTGTATTAATTAATGTTTCAGTTAATATTGTTATCGCTTAGGTACACCTAGTATCATTTGTACCTATAATAATTTACTCTATGAAGTTTACGGGTTTATAAGAATTGTAGTGACAAAATTTAAAAAAAGATAATATTGATTGACACATTTTAAAGTTAATTTTTTGATAATAGCGTTACGAAGGTCTGTGGCGGCACTTAACATTGCCACCAACAGATGGAGCCACTAAGCCGATCGGAGATCCTAGATCGCGCAAGCGAAGTTTTCCTGAAGATAAGCTCATATACAAGTTCCAACGAAACATCGTTGGGCCGCGGTCTACCGGGTATAACACCTGCCCGGTAGAAGATCTTCCCTTTGGAGGTACACACCACCTCGTACCTCCAAAGGTCCTTTAAATAATATGCACGATTTAAATATTTAAATCACTTAGTTTAGTTTTTATTTGTCAAGAGTTATTAGAACGTGTAATCTTGGCGATTTTATTGAGTCGTGCTCAAAACTTCAATAGAAAATCACGTAGAAGATTCCTTCAGGAACAATGTCCCGTGCATCTAAGCCCGTTCCGTGCATACTAATTTAAAGAAATTATTCATATTACGTGATAAAATTATCATTTGCTCCAACTATCCTGCAATTTGTCAAAGGAACTCAGAAAATACCGCAAGCAATCTCTACATTTTTTGCTCAAAGCGCTATGATTTTTTTTCTATTTTTAACCACTATCTATTTCGGGGTAAATATCTACCAAGATAAAATACATTTTTACCCCGAAAACCTCCACCGATATCAGATAACCTTGTTAGTCTACCTCGGAAACGACCCAAGGGATGTTACCCTTCCAGGGCCTTTATGCTCTTCCCTTAAATTTTTTGTTCATAACTACCTATGTGGTTGCGGACAGGTAGTTTACTTTATAACTAGCAATCGCCTTGAAAGTTTTCATGGCAAAAACATTTATCAAAAGAATGGAACATGTTTGTGTAAAGAATATTGTTTTGTTCAGTTTGTTTGAACCGAGAATATGATGAATACTGAAGCTTGTAACTTATTACGTAGGTATACGCATATCTAGATAGTTGACCTAAATTGAATTTTAATACTTTAGACTTGTAGAATAGGTATTTGTTCCTGGATAAAGAAGGAGAGGGGAAATGATTTTAAACAGTACTAGCTGCGCCCCGCGGTTTCACCCGTGGAAGTTCCGAACCCGTGGTAATTTCGAGACAAAAAGTAGCCTATGTGTTAATGCAGGTCTCTAGCTACCTACATACCGAAGTTCATCGCAATCGGTCCAGTAGTTTTAGCGTGAAGGAGTAACAAACATACACACACACACGCACACACACAAACTTTCACATTTATGTCCGCGTAGAAGTCGAAAATTTGAAGTACTTTGGACCACGGAATCACATTGTCCCATACAAACTTTGCCCCCTTTTTCACCCCCTAAAGGGTAGAATTTCGGGAAATCCTTTCTTATCGGATGCCTACGTCATACAAAGAACACACCCTCCAAGTTTCAGGTCTCTATGATCAGCGGTTTAGGCTGTGCGTGGATCCGTCAGTCAGTCAGTCAGTCAGTCGTTCAGGACATAGCATTTTATATGTATAGATTTATAATAATCCCTGAAACGTTTGTTTAGATAGTTCTCAAAAGTTTATAATAGTTAATAATTCAATTGCACGCTTTACCATATTTATTTCTACTGAATAATTTTTATTTTTTTTGGAAAAATAACTAAGTTAGACTGCGAAATGTATTTTTCAAATACTTAAGCCTTTATTAAGCTTTAAAACTATGCTACATTTTTTTCTAATTTGGCGAAATTAGGGCAAAATACCCCCAGTTATTCGTTAAAGTATCGAAACCATCCAACCCTTCCTTTTATCTAAACATATCTGACTCAGTAAATGTCCCGTATTATTGGTAGTAGGCAAATAAGCATCAACAACAACCTAATGAAAATAAGACTTTTATCTAATCCCCGACTGTCGACTGTAGTTCAGATAAAAGGTTTTTGTAATTAACGAATAATTTAATTAGTAGGTAGAGTAGTAGGTACGTTGTCAACAATAAATTATGTTTGTTTTTCTATTAAGCAAATCTGTAAACACGAGCACAAAGTGACTTCGGATTTTCCTGGGTAAAGAAAATAATTTTATACCATTAACCCATGTATTTATTTAAACTTTCGTAGGTGGCTATCACTCGAATACCTACCTTGCAAAGTTAAATGGGCGGAAAATGGTTTTGTGCAGAACACCGAAGAATCGGCGGGTTCGCATAATGTTAAACGGTTAATGTTTCTTGCTTTCTCTAATAGGTTTTCAGTTTCGATAGTACCTAAATTGTACTACTATTCGCTGCTCTTATTTAGATATGAGTATTTTTATCAAGGCAAAATTGCATAACTATAAACGCGAGGATTTTAACGCGTTAAGGGCCCTCGCCCACGGTGACTCTTTGTAGCGATGCAGTCGCGCGACAGTTACAAAAGTGTGAGTCGCATTTGCAACGCGATACAGAAGCGATGCAAACGCGATACTTACACTGTGCTGAAGAAGCGACACAGTATCGCGTTTAAAGTACGAGCAAAACAAAATACATATTCAATCGAAATACTGAGCTCAAAACACAATAGATCCCAACAATTACTTATACCGAAATTTCAACCGCTGGGTCTAGAAACACGAAATTAAACACACGGGTGCCTCGTGTGTCGAAAGTTTGCACTAAGACAGTTTTTTTTGGAAACTCCCCAAGATCATCGAGATCTACGTGACTTTTTCACAGCGTCTCAAATAATACTATGGGATTTGCTATCGTTTGAAATATTACTCTACTGGTTTTATTATTACTCGTGGGTAAATAACTTGTAAGAATAAGTAAAATCCTACTAATATTATAAATGTGAAAGTTTGTGTGTGTGTGTGTGTGTTTGTTACTCCTTCACGCTTAAACTACTGAACCGATTGCAATGAAATTCGGTATGTAGATTGCTGGAGGTCTAGTATAAATCTATACATATAATAAATCTGTAGACATCAAAAATCTGTAATTGTAAGATATCCAGAAAAAAAATACACAGGTCGCCTTAAAATCGTTAGCTGAACACGATAGGGTAGTTTTTAGAATTTTTGTCTGTTTGTCTGTTTGTCTGTTTGTCTGTCTGTTTGTTTGTTTGAACCAGGTAATCTCATAAACTACAGAACAGATTTTAACAAGGTCCACACGAATATGTTCAGAATATATCAGAATAACATATAGGGTATGTTTTAATTTAACTTTAATACAATAATTAAGATATTTGATAAAAAAACATTTAAAAAATGTGAAATCGAAATATTTTTCCGTGGTAAAACGTAATCGAACGTCAGAAGAGAACAGTACTCTTACCACGGGTTTTTTACGTATTCGATTAAACATACTATATTGAGTATTTACTATGAAACTTCCTAAAAATCAACTTACTAGGTCCACCCGTCTCTAAGAATATCGGTAGTGACACCCCTACAGACAAACGGACAAGAGAGTGATCGAAAAAGGGTTTCTTTTTTTCGAGTTCTTCAAAAAGTCATGGTAGGGGTACATGCAGTACATGCCTCCGCTCAAGATGACAGCTGTCATAAAACCAAATAGTTTGCATTTAATACTACCTACGTGAAACTGAAAATGAGGTTAGTACAAAGAGGTACTACTACATAATATTACCGATCTCCTTTACCGAAGACCTCCGATGTTACACTTCTATCGCGCTTTTCTCCTGCTATAGTTTTAATTATGAGTTCAAGAAGCGGAAACCTTAGATAGTAAAAACAAAAAAGAATTATCCAAATCGCTCCAAGAGTTTACGAGTAATCAGCGAACATACATAAAAAAATATATCTATACGTGACGAATTGAGAACCTCCACCTTTTTTGATGTGGGTTAAAAAATATACAGGTAATAGTCATTTGTAAAAATCATTTATTTCCCAAAGTTACGTAGCCCTGCCAGCTACCTAATAAAAAAAGCTGGGTATTTTGGTCAAGAATTCAGAAAATTGGATTCATAGGACATCACGTTCCTTCAAATACCCCGTTTCCGAGACGCTTTAGATGTTTGGTGTGAAAGCATTTTTTGTTCAGCGTAATGCCTGCTATCAATATGTAAGGATCTCAATGTGCATCTCGCGTTATTTTAAGTATTAGTATTTGTTTTGTCCAATTGCCTTTCTTTTTAATCATTACATAATATTATTATTTGATAATAAAAACAATGTAAAATATTATTTGCACCAAAATAGATTATCATTTGCATGATGTTATTGTTATAAATACTATAATAACCTCTTATATTATTAATTGAAGAATATGAATCGAGACACAAAGGTAGTTGATAATTATTTTTTCTTTAATTTACAAAAATGTAAAGATAACTAGGAAGACAAAGTATGTTGAAAGTTTTGTGCGTATAGAAATTGGACTTAGTTTCAGATTATCATATTGTTGTGTATTATGTTTTATTTGTAAAAAACTAACAAAAATAGTACATTGTTACCCAAGGTGTGAAAGTCACTCATTGAGTCCCGAGACGGAGTTTGGCGCCCGAGCGTAGCGAGGGCGCTAATACTTCGAGAGACTAAATGAGTGACTTTCACACATTGGGTAAACAAAACAAACCTGAGGTAAACACTGATTTTCATTACGAATAAACATAAAATTCTTTCTAATAACGAGAGTGAATGAGAGACTCCATACTACCTGATCCTCTTACAAGGTTGGGACCAAAGAGGTTATGTATATGTAGATTTTTTGCTTTTGCTATTTGTTTTCAACATGTTTTCAATACATACGTCGGTACTAACCGAAGAGATTTTTATAAATTAGTTTATCCAACACTGAGTGATGACGCGAAGTCCGTAGATTTAAATTACAGTTTTTGTAACACGGTTTGTCTAGAAAAGGTTATTTACACAAAATACACAATCATAAATGAAAAATCAGATTAAACTTAACACTAAAACATAATAAAATAACAAAAGATAATACTAATTAAAATCATTCAAAATGCAAGCATTTCCCAACAGTATTTTTTACTCAAGGAACGACACTGACCACACTGTCGCATAAAGCCACATCTGCAACATCTTGACAGGGCGCCGGCAGAGGCGCAGCATGGTCATACGTCGCTTTGACCATTTTCATCTTTACATTTATTTTATTAATAAGATATCTTGAACTAAATATATCTACCTGAATTCGATTATTAAGAAAAAACCTATTATGTACTAAACTCTGCCAGTATGGATGAGCCGTTCGAAGCCATAATTGTTATTCTTTGGTGTTACCTAAAGCAAGGAGGTTAGGTTTTTGAAGTTCCTAAT
Organism: Idaea straminata; assembly: GCA_951213275.1. Classification (NCBI taxonomy): domain Eukaryota; kingdom Metazoa; phylum Arthropoda; class Insecta; order Lepidoptera; family Geometridae; genus Idaea; species Idaea straminata. The sequence continues at coordinate 7,067,134 of OX577846.1, read as the reverse complement.
GCGTACTGATACTGGCTACAAACACATTGCACAAGCCGCGCGAAGCCATAATTTGACATGACAGCTGTCAGTGAAAGCGATTTTCCCTAGGGCTGAAAGTTTTTCTTTCTACACGCTCTTCAAGCATCTTTAGACCTACTTTCAAAGTATGAGTAAGTAAAGTGCCTTTGCCAAATCAATTAAAATATAGTGTAAAAACAATGTAACTACCTATTTTGTTTTTAAAACTTACACCGAATGATAAATTGTATCCATGCAGAAAAATGAATTCTAAATAACCCAAAACCACATCACGAACGAAGTCGCGGGCAACAGCTATATAAAATAAAGTAAAATAAAAGTATATACCTACTAACTTAAAAATATTCAAAACTAGCAGCGCCCCGCGGTTTCACCTGCGTAAGTCCCGATCCCGTGGGAATATTGAAAAAAATATCCTATGTCCGTCTTCTGATTGTAAGCTACCTCCCCACCAATTTTCAGCCAAATCGGTTTAGCCGTTCCCGAGTTATAAATGGTGTAACTAACACGACTTTCTTTTATATATATAGATGTATTTGTTATGTTATTTGACGACCCAGTTAGCAGAATGGTCACCATGCCGAACTGCCAAACACAGGGCTTAGATATTTGTCTGTGGTCTGGTTGTTTCTATATGTATTATAAGTATATTATTTACAAGAGAAAAGTATTTATGTATATATCTGTTTTCTAGCACTCATAACACAAGTCTAGTACTAGTAACGTCCTGCATTTTTTTTATGTGTTGGCTATATGAAACAAACCTAGTTGCTTAGCCTAATTTAGGTGGCTAACCAAACCATATTTAATGATGATAGTAGATGGTGCAAAGCCTCTAAAGAACACTCTTTAAATCCTCCTTAGTTATACTGTGGTTATACAAAGCCTCATTTACGCAGCGAGATTGCTTTTTACAGTCGGTTTTCATACATTATATTGCTTTAAGACGTCATTAAAATAACTTGAATGCGAATACCAACCGCATGAACCTAACAATTTACTTAGAGTGGAATGTAATCACATGCCAAATCAGCTGTTTGAGCTTATTAGTCACATTTTTGAATAAATTATAGTATCTTTTCTATACACAACGGAATTACTTATTTCCGGAGCGAAGCGGTTGAAATTAAGAAACGCAAACATTTTTTAAGCGGAAAAGTGGTTTGAAGCTCATATCAAATAGTTTATTTTGGTGAAAATCTATTGGCGACAAGAAATAGTGTAGTAAAAAAACTTTTCATGTAAAAATGTTAAAACGGAATAACTAAGCCTATGCGGGTTGATTTATATTAGTTTAAAACAGGTTTTAAAAAATCACGTCAGCATCCTATAAAACATTAAAAACAGTTTAGTACAAATCCGTAAAAAAATATTTTAGTTTAACGTCAGTACTGGGTTGCATAAATTAATAATTCATCGAAATCCGGTTGAAGTCCGGAGCGAGCTGGCAAAAATCGCTTTACGAGTGTGGGAACTTTGAGGCTGGAAGGCAGGGCGGGCGGAGGGCGGACGCTGTGCCGGCGCGGCACCGACGCCCCGGGCGGCGCGGGCGTAACACGGTGTGCCCAACGGTATCAACGCGAACATCGCCACCTCCGCCCGCAGTCGCCGGACGCAAGCATCGCGCAAACAAATTGGATGCTTAAAATTCAATTTAAAGGTTTCGCGGTCCGCTTCATTCGCTCGCTCCGTTCGGTACAACTCGCACACATATCTGAATGGAAACGCAATTATTTTGCCGTAACGTAGCTGGAAATGTTTAAACATTGCTGTCGCCCCGCTTGTATAAATAATAGTTTATTAACAAAATGTTTACAAAAGGTAGTAACGCTTCATACTTTTACTTATAAAAGTTTCTGCAGAATTAAAATTTTCTTTAATCTTAACAAAAGTTTTACAACAAACCAAAAGGAGCTCTTGAAATAAAGCGAAGCTTGTGGTAGATACCATGCTAAGAAGAATTATTTGAAGTTGGAATAACCTACCTACCTTACCTAGTAGGTAGTAAAAGTTTCTCCGCTCGGACTGAAAACTTTTACGAATAAATTCAAGGTTTACGAAGCTGAAAATTGATAAGGAATTCTATGAATTTCAACAACAGAATTAATTAACACTTAAATATCAATAAACCAAACAAATCAGTATACTTTAAAAATCAAGTTCGTGCCTGGTATTGAATAGAACAAAAGACATGATGTATTTATAGAAGCAATAGACAGACAGCGAGTAAACGTCTCTCGTACCATTGTCCGGAACTTTTCTAATCCTGTATATTTTAGCGAAAGTTTTCCAATATTGCGAACATAACAAGCTAACATACGCGTCTAATCCAACAACTTCTCTCTGCTTTTGAAGATGCATGGGAAAGTTTTCACATGATTAACTAATTTATTTTTAGTTTATCTCCCTTGTCAAAAATATTATGAGCAGCTGTGCAAGTTTATAGTTCTCGTAGCTAAACTTGCACTATCTAGATAAATCGAAACATGTATAAATTGGATTTGAGCAGTTTGATTGACTAGTCGACGATTTACTGTGCACACTTTGCTAGTCAGTAAGCGAATTCTATCAGTTTTTCGTTTCAGATTAATCATTGGTCGAGTTGATAGAGGAGATATGGGGACGGGTCACGAACGCCTGATCGCTGAATCTTTCAAACGGAGCTTGTCTCTTGCGAGCTCCCATCCACAACCTGGGTCAAGTCACAAAGTAGTCGAATTAACAAAATGAATGATCACATGCAGTACTGTCATTCACGGAATCAACACTTTGTACTTGTACTTGAACGGGCTGTTTTTCCGCAATTAGTCCCTTTTTAATTGGGTCTTTTTTGCGTGAGAATGGAGTAGGCTTGCCCAGCACCTATTACCCTCTAAGCCTAGTCGACCATTTCCAGAGGAGAGAACTTGTCAATACTTCTGGAGCCTACTAAGCCGCGGGTTTCATCACGATGTTTTCCTTCGCCGTAAGAGCAATGTCAATGAATACTTCTATTAATTACCTGCGTATGCACGAAGTCCTAGTTCACAGATTATTATCATTGATTCTCCTTCTATTTATTAATCTGTATCAGTACAAATATACCAAAGTAAACCGCGCGTGACTTAAGCTGCTTTAAATATTTAAGCTTTTCAAGGATTCAGATTAAAAGGATGAAATTAGCAGCTTAATTAATAATTTTTGATCCCTTTTATTCAAATTCAGGGAAACAGAAATTTTTGAGGATTCAAAACTTTGTTTTTCTATTAAAAATTCATTTTTATTACAATTCTTTATTCGACACCATGTTATGCACTCAATTTAAACACCAAATTGTAACAAAATGCTGATACTTATTTATTAATTTATCTATTCGAACAATTTCACTGTTAACAATGATCAGTTAAATATTTGTTATTGAATTACAAACAAACGATAACATAACAATACTTCATAAACAACAATACGAATAAACTAAACATTCATATAACAAAACACATTAGTTCAACACAATAATAATATTTGCAATTCCAATAAAGAGGTTTTATTAATATTCTACGATGCATGACAAATAAATTAGGTAGGTATTAGTGGAAACAATATTTCATATTACTTCCTACTAATTAGGTACCTAACATATATTTTTACGGTACCTTTATTATTTTATCAATTCGTAATAATGTTTGTTCTTATGTGACATTGTTTCTACTACGACACAGTAGACAGAATACCTAAGTAAATAATTTCTTTCAGCCTCTAAAAATGTATTGAATCCTTTGCTCCAAGAGCAAAAACAATCAATTCCATAAAGCTTGTTTTTTGTTTTAAATTTGAATGAAACCGATTTTATTTTGACCGAATTTGAACACAATTCAATACCAATGAAAGTGACTGAATACTGATACCGAAACATGAAGGCGGGAATGAGTGATGAGTTGACGTCGTTTTTTAAATATTTTTACGTACGTTTAAATCTTTTCATTCAATTATATACTCTGTGTATTGTGAAACTCAAGTTTCGTAATTTTGCTTGAATATATTTCGAGTCTCAAAACAAGATTTTATAAGATTATGGCTGACATCAGTAAAGGCTGTTCAAACATTTTAGTGTCATCCCGCCACTGGATTCCCATTATTTGCTCAAACAAATAAACAAATCATGATATCTTTAAATGAGCAATTCTTGTATATATATATAATTGGAAATGGAATTTGGTATATAGGGGGTTTCGGGGGCGATAAATCGATCTAGCTAGGAATCATTTTAGAAAATGTCATTTTTTTTGTGTTTTATCGAAACTTACTTTTTTTTTATCTGAAAAATATGACTCTTCCTGACATCTATTGGCGAACTACTAATACTATTTTTTGTGAGCAATAAAGTTATTCCAGCAGATGGCGTTGTTAAGTAACACGAAGTCAATGAGTGTTTGCTTTGAGGTTAGACTAAGTAAAAAAAAAATACCGAGCAAAGCTCGGTCATCCAGGTACTATTTCTTATATGACCTGAAAATCTCCATCGACCATCTCTATAATAGGTATAAGTAGATCTACTACAAATAGTCACATTTTGTCACAACGTGGAAAATGCATAGTTAATAAGACGCATAATCATTCATCATAGTTATCAATTCCTGTGAAGATAAAAATTTGGACGAGTACTTAAAATTGAAACAATAAAGCACTTACAATGAGAATTCACATTATAGTATCTGTTTTTTTTAAACACAGCTTTGTTATTTTTAAATTATACTCCGAATAAAAATAATTTTATCTTAAACGAGGTTTGGCAGTCACAGCTGTGGTGAATTTACCCTGATTACCATTTCAATAGGTTCTCCATTTAATAACAAAAGGAATAATTTATAATGAAATAAGTACTCGTCCATTTTAATTATTATTTTTCAATATTTACTTATCAAAAACTACTCAAATCAATACACTTTACATAAAACTAACTTTACAAAAATTACAACGTACATTAATAGTTAATTTTATTTAAGGGGAGGGCGAACTGTTGTGGGGGGAAATAAAAAATAGGTTTTAGGTTAAATGACTCGATTTGAAATAGAAATGTTCTTAATTTTAAAAGAGTAACTTTGATAACTACATATGAATATTTGAAGAAACCTGTAAAACCAAATTAGCACTTTTTCGAGAATAGTAATTAGTATTCTCGAAAAAGTGCTAATAAAAAGGGCAATCCTATAAAAATATTTTCGCAATTCACATTTACTCCATTTATGGTACAAAAAAAGAAATGGAGTAGGTAGATAAGTACGGATCTTTTAGCAACAATTGATATTTTTATTTATTTGAATTTACAGAATTTTAAATGTAGATTACTTTTGATGTATATTTTTTTTTCCTTTATGACCGAGTCATTTAATCAAAATGTTCTTATTTAATTTCCCTCCACAATGTAATCCTCCCATAAACAATAAAATTATTTATTATTATTTTGGCTTAAAGTATTTATTTGAAACACTTCCTTTGATATTTCTATTTGTTATATACCTACAAGTAATGTCGTTTCGTTTAGTCTTTCTTTTTTTATTCACTATTTTTTATATTATTTAGTTCTTTAAAATCACACTAGTTTTAGTAGGTAAACGATTAAGAGTTACCTATATACACAAAATATTATAATACTTTAAGAAAAATAAAACAGTTTTCTGTTCAGAAAATTACAAAATACATATATTAGTTTTGTTTATACATTGTATTTACATTATTGAGAATACGTCACGCCAAGTGCGGGAAATTGAACACAGAAATAGTTTTTCGTGAAAATGATACAGATCGAACCAAAGTAACTATTTCGCGAAAAACTGTATTTTGTTCATTTCCTGCGCAGAGAGCGACGTACTTATCATCTTAAAAAACAAGATTAATGCAGGTAATTTAATTGATCCATACTTTGGTACGTAGATAATAACTTCACTGGAAATGTCAAGATAAATGTATAAAATCGTAATAGAACAATCCCTTAATTTATTCCACTTTGCATAATGTGTTTAATATGAACTCTCATTTTTTCAATCTCGTAGCAAATAGAGCGGAAGAACAGAGACGGATTACCGTAACACTGCCACAGCTTTTAAATAAGACGAAAAGTCACATTGTCGGGCTACGCTCGGCTTACACACATTAACTTCATAATATTTACACAATAAGCTAAGGAGGACACCGACTTTATTTACACGTACTATTAAAGATCACAACTTAGTTCGTTTATTAACGACGAGCTCGGCGTCAGCGTCGCCTTCCATTAACCCTCATACGGATATCTCCTGTATCTGGACTCTCTTCTTCATGATGCCGGGTGGCACGGAGGCTGAGGGCGCGGGCGGCGCGCGCAGGATGCCGGACGCGCTCGCGCTCGTGCTCGCGCCGCCCACATCCGACTCGCCGTTGCTCTCAGACCCGTCGCCCGACTCCGGGCCGAACTTCACCTGCGTCGCGCTGTCAACGACGCCAACGCGCGGCTCGAAAGTACTCGTGCGCCCGACTGCCACTTCCGCCCCGCATCGACCTTCAACTATTTGGATATCCGGCTTCTGAGTATCTATGCAGACGACGCTCCCGGCTTCTATCGCGCTACCGACGCTCACGTCTGGCATCGAACTCCTCGCCGCCCGATGCTTCTCGTCGTAACAACTGTACTCTCCGAAAGTAGGTTCACCGCAATCGGATAACGTCCTCAAATCGTACTTAGATCCGCCGCGAGGAACGTGGGCTGATTTACACTCAAAACCGAAACCCTTGCCATCAAAAGCTCGAATATCGTAGTCTAGTTTTCCGTCGTAGTTATCTGACGAGGAGGAGCTCCCGGCCTCGGCGAGATCATCCTTCGAACGACGAGGTCTCGACCCACGCTGGTGGTAGATACCGGCGAAGATCAATACGTTCAACAGAAGAAGAAAGCAGCCGACCGCTATTGTGACGGTGAGAGCCGCCGTGTACGACTGATAGTGCGAGGAGGCGAGTCGGCGCAGCAGAGCGTCGTCAGCGTGCGTTGGAGAGACGGTCGCGTTCGGAGGGCACTCAGTGGAAGGCGCAGCGGGCACGGCGGAGGGTCGAGCGGGCGGCTGGCGCGGTGCGGCAGTGCTACGACCACGACCCCCCTCACCACCACCTGACCCGCTCGACTCCGGGCTCACCACGTGCGGTACGTGCGCGCGCGACATTGACTGCGGCCGCACGGCTCCTTATGAATCAAACAAAACATCAATAATACAAATATTTCATGTTGATCTTATCACTCGATGAAACTTCTTACTATAGAACTTACCTTCATAGTAATTGGCACTGTTCTCTTGAAAATGATGATGCCTCATGGCAGCATCGGGCAGGTCAGGCCCGGGCCGGTGCAGCTGCGGTATCAGCGACAACCACAGCGACATCTTGTGCCCGCGGTAGTGGCTCCGCATCTCTGGCTTACTACCTGCGTCCCGAAATAATCAAAATTGAAACAAATTGCTCGAAATTAATCGCGGTACGGCGAACCCAAAAGTTTAAATGAAGTGTATATTCGAACAATTTACTGTAATTAACAGTAGTAAATAGTCCGCCACCTACGCTCCTCCCGACTGTACGCCATATACCCCATTGTTCATAAATTGAGTACGTATTAGTTTAAACTTGGATGCTTAGGCTTACAAAATATCTATTCTCTCAAACTAAAGTGTGGAGTTAAACGAGGTTAGAAGGTAAATTATTAGTTCCGGATAGGAGGCGATGTTTACTGAAGGGTGGCTACGCGGAAAAGCGAAATAACATAAATAGATACGCACTCATTTCCATATAAAGCTGGTTTATTGTGTCATAGGTGTCCCAGTAGGGAGTCTGGTCGGGACCGAGGCGCGGTGTCTCTCCCATCATCGGACTTGGAGGCGGCGTCGCCGAGGGATCATTCGGATTCCTATAAACGTACTTATTTATACAACCTCCAAAAAAACAGAAGTCTCGTCAATAGCCAACTTTCTCAATATATGGATATGGTAACTATGGAATGTCATATTTTTATCAATGTATTATGGCTAAAAAGATAGCATTTGTCATGGAACATAAAGCAATTTGCCGATTCCCATCAAATAAATTGCTCCTTAGCGAATTGAATAATTTGTGACTCATTGAAAATCTATTTGGAAAGTTGCCTACTTATTTATGATCAACTAAATGAAAATCAAACGAGGATAACAGAAGCTATAAAGCTGGAAACAGGCGAACTTGTGTTTTATTGGTTGCGTTGTATCTAAATAGTTGTATAACAGTTACAACTGACTAACAGATTAGGTATGTAACCGTTGTTTCTAACAGATTTAAATCAAACTGAAACTAAACCAGAATACAACTTAGATAATTATGTACAAGTTACTAAAATACTTTTCGAAAGCATATAATTTATCGAAACATTCTTTTTGTTTGAGGTTCACTCCCAAATCATTCTGTTAAATTATACATTTTATCTCGCTTTATGTACGTATATTCCGTTCGGATTCAATGGAGTGTACTCTATTGGGTTATCGATCGCAGATTTAATGGCTGAATAAGAATGAAATGTTCTACATTCTTAGATCGTAACCTTTGATAACAGCTCCTACTAAAATACAGCTATGTAAATACTTACTTAATAAATATTGTGGAAACAGTTTTCAAAAAAAGACACCAAACAATTTTTACAAGAGAAAATCAAATCAAAAGAAAAGCCAGTGGTAAGGATCTAGTATACCTTTTGCTAATTTTAAGTAGGTATAAAATGTCCTAATATCAAAACGACACAAGATTAAAATGACCTAGCTAACCTATTAGGTGTTTTAAGAAACCACTAAGCATACAAACAACGATATATACCAAACAACATCACAAGTATCTTTTTGCGTCCTCCGTAAACTTACCCATGCTTAACAAAGTTGGCGATAAAGTGAATACAGAGTTTGGAGACCCTCTGTTCTTGTAATGAGAAGTTTTGCTGATGATGTGTTTGAGAAAGCGGCACGCCGAGATAGTAAGGTAGCTCTTCCCCATGTACTGAGCCTGGCCTCTGCGAGAAAAACCATTTTGAAAATATAATAATGGTGTTTTGCCAGCATTAAGACACAATAGGTTAATCGTACTAATATTATATCCTACTAATATGATAAATGTGAAAGTTTGTGTGTGTGTGTATGTGGGTGTGTGTGTGTATGTTTGTTACTCCTTCATGCAAAAACTACCGAACCGATTGCGATGAAACTCGGTATCTAGATAGCTGGAGACCTGGATTAACACATAGGCTACTTCTTAATATTCCAACGGGATCGGGACATACGCGGGTGACACCGCGGGGCGCAGCTAGTTAGTTATCCTACTATCCTACTAATATTATAAATGTGAAAGATTGTGTGTGTGTGTGTGTTTGTTACTCCTTCACGCTAAAATCACTGGACCGATTGCGATGAAACTCGGTATGTAGGTAGCTGGAGACCTGGATTAACATATAGGGTACTTTTTATCCCGATATTCCCACGGGATCGGGACTTACGCGGGTGAAACCGCGGGGAGCAGCTAGTTTAAAAAATAGAATGCCCAAATATGAATCTCGACTCGTAAATTAGCCAATTTGGAACAAAATTAGCTTAAAAGCACAAGAAAACCTAGACTTTAGAGTTAAGTACCTACCTACTTAACTATGCCTAAGTCGGTTCTTAAATATAAACGAAAATTACTTGAAACTTAATTATTTTTATGTGTACGTAATAAGTGTATCTCACAAGACAACCTGAGGGCAAACAGAGCAAAAACATTAGATTTATTAGTGTATTATATTAATACCTACAGAAAAACCATTTCTGGGTTGGAGATTCCCAAAATATGGTTGCTATTATCTTGGTTCGTGTAATGTTTATTTTGGTACTTACTTGTGGGTAATCTTTGTCTTGGGAGAGGTGATGAAAATGCGTGAAATATGTCTTTCCACCGCGCAGGGCGTGAAGGTAGCCTAACCTTATGAGAGGTGCCGCAGTACGGCCGTCGCTTAATACCTGAGTCAGAAAATTTAAATGTTAGCAGATTATTCTGCATTCTAACATAAAATAACAAGGTACATGTTAAATATATGCAGATACCTACGTAAAGTACTTAAAATTAGTCTTAGTAAAATTGTCTCTAGAATCCTCCATTTTCTTTTGTTGTTTTTAAGCTATTGCATAGCTTTTATCGCGAGCTTTGACTGCGGCGACCGAATCCAGAAATTCCGTAACGAAAATAAAACCTAATACCCATACTCCGCCTACCATGTAGCTCGGCCGAGTGTTCGCTTAACGTGTATGTATATGGTACGACTGTACGAAGCTCGCACGATGCAATAGCTTTACCGCGGCTGTTCCCGAGTGCCACACGTTTTTTTATTTTATTTTTGTACCTACCCAGTGACACTTCGAATCTATTGTCAAAATCTTTAGTCCCAATATGAGGGCATAAAGGTATATGGTTCCACCCAGATACAAAGTTAAAAACAAAACCTTTTCCTGGCGGAAATCGAGTAAATAAAAGATGAAATTCAAATCATACGATTTTAAATGAATGAAATGAAATGATCGATGTAGGGCGTTGTCGCCACTTGCGCCCGCAGCCGCACCCGATCCAAAGTTCAAAATTAAAATAATTAAATAAATAAGTTCGAAATTTAAATTTCACACTTCAGAAAATAAACAAAGGCGTCAATTTCACAATGTTAATTAAAACAATAAGATAACGCAAACATTACAAATTGAATGTTACCGCATTGATATAAATTGGACTTTGGTTATTCAATAAATAATCATTTTTGTTTATTTGGACAAATAATGAAGTACGTACTTTGTTATTCACACTAGGCAGCTTTATTAGTATTAACATATTTACCGTTTCTGTTGAGAGTAAAGTTTGAAAAGTCCAGTGAATACTTTTTCTGCTGGGCATAAATACTCTAAGTTAATACTTTTGTTGTGAATCAGAAATGGTAAAAGACGTCTTTTTTTTGCTTGAAACATTTAATAGGATATGAGAATATTAGATAGATAGATAAACACTTTATTTGTACAACACATAAAACATTGAAAATGAGAAAAAGGACGAGTAAGCTTATTAACTACGAAATTGTACAAACAGGCGACCTTATCGCTTATAGCGATTTCTTCCAGGCAACCTTAGGATAGGGGAAGGTCTGTTAAGTATATTAAATATCAATATAAACAATATTGACACCGTATATAATGTAAATGGTTAAATATCGTTTTAATTGACTCTAATAAACAAATTAAAAAATAAACATATCGCAATTTGTGCACTGAAAACATATTTTCCTGTAGGTATATATAAGATAAACGATGCTTTCCAAAGATAATGTTTTCCAAAATGAAGAGCAAGTAGGTACATAATTGAGTTCTCGGAAAGACTTAACTTAAAACGCGAAAATGTTCTCATCCTCTGCACAATAGAGGCGTGATAATATCTCCGCGAATGATTCGAGTGTTTTCTAATAAAGCCTTTCGGGGTGGGCGTGTATTCAGCGTCATTAAGTTCCTTTGTGAGGGATCTGTATGGCGCGGAGTGGTGAACTCTCGAGAGTCTTCAATAGTGATCGTAGGATACGATACGACCCGCGGTACAGCGGTGTTGCACACTGAGCTGTCAACTCTATACTGACTGTTATCAACCCTCGCCAAACATTTCAAATGGGTATAGTAAGTACCTTAACAACTACTTGACCTAGGGTCGATTGGGGTAATTCCTGGGGCATTGTTAACGAAATATCTTTATGTATGTAGGATATTATTATTTAATTTTATGTTTAATTAGTTTTTAAATTATCTTTTTTTATTTTTTGTTCTTATAAGTGTAAAGACTGTAAAAATTTAAATAAATACTCTATTATTAGATATATTGCAAGATACGTATTCTATGTTCCATTGCGAGTATTCCTAGGTTCCAAATTATACCTACTATAAATATCTTCATTCTATTAATTAATTACATGAAAACACAATCCTTGCAATATTATAATAAATTGTGTTTTAAAAATGAGGAAGTTGTAACGCGTAAGCATAACAGTGGCAGTATTGCAATGGTAATCGAATTAACTCTACCTGGACCCATAGTTATTATTAGTTATAAAGTTATGATTTAACTAATAAAAAGTTATTAATCCCAATAAATGATTGGTCATTACCTAAATTGAATATGCGTTACTGCAATTTAGGTAATGACCAATCAATTATGTTTTAAAAATGAGGAAGTTGTAACGCATAAGCATAACAGTGGCAGTATTGCAATGGTAATCGTATTATCTCTACCTGGACCCATAGTTATTATTAGTTATAAAGTTATGATTTAACTAATTAATAGTTATTAATCCCAATAAATGATTGGTCATTACCTAAATTGCAATAGCGCAGCACAAGCGCCACAACTCAAATTCGATTACGAGTTTAATTTACATTGCACGCTGAAAGTTCAATCCTTAATTATGAAACTACATATATTATATGGAACAAACAACGAACAATACCGCTAAACCCATAACCGAGCTCACTGGTTTATTTTCCTAACAAACACCCAGTATAACTCCGGTTAACTTTTAAATAATAAAATTAGTTTGAAAGGTATTAATTTATCTCTTGGTCTAGTTGAAGTCATAGACATTCAAGGCGGACCGCGCGATTAAAAAAAAGGCGTCTGTAGCCTACTTGATTTTTAGGGAAGGGGAGACATTGAGTTTTGTAGATTCTAATGACAGAATTTTCATTAAAAAATCTATACAACATGTTATATAGCCAATTTTAAGTATTTGCATTATGCTAAAAGTGTTTGAAGTATGCCTTTGTCGGTCCTTCAGTCCTTCCTAAATTTAGGATCAAAGAACTTATACATTATATGTACTTGTAATTTTGAGGCATGAGGCATCACGAAAAATATGGTATCGAATTTGAATTTAATTTTCTATGTACTTGTACATGTTTAATGAATCAAATTATATGAAAAGCCACTTATATTCTCCAATTTTACTGCAATTAACGTTAATTGTAAACAAGTACAATTAAATAAGGCATTTTTTACTACGATCCCTTCAAAATAAGGTTTTTTAAAATTAGTGGCGATTTTTTGGCCAAATCAAATAGAGAAATATCCAAGCAAAATTAGACAAAAATACCGCTTATCACTTTTCCTGGGGCGCAGCGCGCCCTTACATGAACTACTGATAGGTAGATAGATAGATAGAAAATTACTATTTTATAAGTATATCTTAATAACTACCTATCAGTAGTTATTAAGATATAAGTAGTACTCTACTTAAGTATATCTTAATATTGATGGTAAGGCACCGTTCCGAGTAGTTAATTATTGTATTATCCTAGCAAAGATGACGAAAAGTCTATGTATCTCTACGTATTATCGTTGAAAACTGTTTTGGCTAGTGTAATATTTTTTGCATAATATTTATAAGTAATATAAGTAGCTGTACGTTTTCTTGAATAAATAAATAAAAAAATCATTACCTCAAGAGTGGCGTCGCGTACACTGAGCGGATTCTGTACAGGTTTATCCCAGTCCGTGTACTCATTCTTCAATGTGGAGTAGATCTCGTTGAGGTGGTAGTAGTACGCATTCCGAACGAAAGTCCGAAGGATCCGGTCCCGGCGACTCTCGTTGAATCCAAACTCAAGGTCTTGAGCGTTGAACTCCAGGTAAGATTCTATAAATAGCATTCAATAGGATAATTAATGTTCCACTGTAGAGCCCACTGTTCTACTACGTAATGGACCAGCAAGAGAAAACTCACATCTCTCACAGAATTGCCCCAACCGACCAACCAGGAAAGATTTAGGAGTTGGCTCGAAAGAGATGGATACATAAACTCTTTAACGTCTAACATTAAACCTTAATTCTAACATAAACTCCTGTTACAAAAACAATATTAAACCTAACAATATATTGGGCGGCCTTATCGCTAAAAGCGATCTCTTCCAGGCAACCTTTACCAACTAATAGCAAGGAAGAAGAAGAAAAATGTCCCACTGTATAGCACAGACTTCCTCTCAGAGGGAAATATTGGATTAGACTTCATGGGTTCTCCCCTGGTATTGACAAATCTTGACGAGTTCTATGGCAATTTTACAAGGGCATAGAATAACTTATAATTCTTGTAAAATTAGCTTACGATGATTTCTTTAACGTGTGATCGTAAACAATATTTTTTTTCAAATCATATTTTCATATTAAGCCAAACTCAACATTGAATAAAACGCGAACCTCCTACACAAAAGGCGGATACCATTAAACAAAATTCTATTTGCTAATTTACATTTTCAACATTTTGCATTTCCATTCTATTTGTGTTAACCCTCTTTGTTTTTTATAAGCAGTAAGCTCAATAGTCGGAAAATAAAAAAGGATCGAAATTAATAGCTCAATTCACTGGAACCGTAAATCCACGCGTAATTGGATAGGACAGTCTCCTATGTAGCCCATTATGATAATCAGACAGTTATTGTATGTATTTTCTAAGTGGAGGTTAATTCACAATGGAATTTATATTTGAAAGCTCTAATTCATCTTCTCCAGCATTCATGATTTATTGCTGTAACTTTATTTATGACTTCGTTACTTAGCACTTTATTTAATCAAATGTAATGTTTGTTGGCCATCTGAATAAATTAAGAGTTGCTGTTGTTGATCAACATTAATCACGAGTTTTTGTTTTAATGGCTTATTTATTTCAACACAATTACGTAGATTTATCTACAATATTAATGTAAGTAGGATTTATTCAGTATTTGTCACTCAATTAACTGTCAATTTATCAAGTGACATAATATTAACATACTCACCTGTAGTTGTTAATCCGAAAAGAAGTTCTCTATGCGAAAAGTCAGCGAGTTCGTGACCTGCTGCATTTGCGACTGCAGCTGCGCCTGCACCTAATCTCGAACTATCCGTTGGTGGTGGTGCCTATTACAAAATAAAGTGTTAGTTATGTTTAAATTTCCTCATTCTCCCAAAAAAAAACAAAAGAAATTCTATCAGATTATCTTTATCGAGTACCTGTTTCACAATAGGTATTCGTTAAACAAGGGTGTTTCTGAAAGGGTAAACAGGAAAAGCAGTAAAAAGCGTTTATTTTTTACAAATAAAGTAAGGAAAACTTCTTTGAAACGTAATAATTTTGAGAGGCTTGGAACCTTGAATATACATTTTTTGTTGAGACCATTTGATCGGTGACATGTAACTTCTGTATCTCCTAATAAAACCGTGATAGTTACGCTCCATGACAGCTCTTAAACTTTGCAACCTTTTTTTATAATTTACTTTTATAAAGAAGAGGATAGGTACCTACTCATCCCAAATTGCAGCAGAATTCAATTGAAACAATACAAAACAATTCTCTAAGATGAAACTCGCGCAAATGAGTCTTGGGAATATTTGAAACTTCTAATTTTCATCTACTCTACTGGCTGGGCTGACGATAACAATGTTACTTTGTTCGAATCAAAGTTCCAACAGTAAGGATTCAGTGATAAATATGAATGTTAACTAAACAATACATAACTAGAAGGAAGAGTTAACCCGAAATATATGCAAAACTTAAAACTTTACAAAACTAAATGAAAGGCTGATGAGTCGCCGACACAAGCGGTCCTAGTTTGCATTGTATATCAACACCCGGTAGATATGCTAATTTCTTAACGCAAGTTTTACGTACATTCTCGGCGACTTCAAAGTCATTTCAAAGAATGAAATAACCTGAAGCGTTCATGCGAACAAAGTAGGTAGCCGGCAAAACTTTGACGCAAACTATGTTGAAATTGAATCGACCAGCAAGCCCGGTTAACAGCAGTTGGCCAATTTCTTTGTGCATTCCACCGTGAACTATGTTATCTAAGTTGATGAAGATGGCTCGGTCCGAGCCATGATTTATATTTAATACACTAGTTGGAAGTTGCTGGCTAATGTAATGTTTTCATCTTGTTAGGAAGATAATGGTCTCAAAAGGTTTTTTCTAAGTGGGGACATTTTGAAATCTATGAATTTGATTACTAGTTAATAAAGTTGTAGAGTTGAATATAAACTCTTTTTAAGTGTTTTAAAATACTTCAAAATACGTTTTTTTGTTTGAGTGATTTTTAATTTTAACATTTTTGAATAAAATATCTTGTACTTCTTTAAAATGTAAATTTGCGAGAATTTACCTGTCTACTTTATAGGACAGCTTACATCACTGATTAATATTGGCTTAGGATGGGTAGGTACCTATTATAAGTTACAAATATAATAAACACAATAAAAAAATCTTGTTTAAGAAAAAGCAGATTCGGTTACTTACGGAGGAAGGGTTGACAATGACTGTTCCGTCGACGAAGGGAGCAAAGCCGGGCAAGAAGCGCGGCGGGTCGAGTCGCACGGCAAGCAGGTCACTCAGCGGCTTGTTTCGCAAACACGGTGCTAGGTCGTCCTCCATCATATTATCTCCGTGACACCCTGTCTGTGCGGCTACCTGTTAACACCGGCCACTATTTAATGGTCTAATAAAATCGCCAAGATTTCTTAAAATATAAGCGGGCACCGCACCTTCAGGTAACATTATATATTTTACACAAAAAGAGCATATTTAATAATTATATCTAAAACACGCCATTTTATACAAATCCCTAAACTTCGTTACAAAAGTACAATAGAGCACTTTAGTAATCTGAATATTTAAAATAATTTAATCGTCACACGGGAGGATGAAAGTAAAAGGAACATTTTATATTATGGGGTAGCATTTTAGCAAGACCGCAGCCAATTTCCAAAATTGTTAAGTCACCTTCTTTTTTATCGTGAGAGGTTCCCTCTGCAGTGCCCACGAGCTGAGTCCCGACCCACTTAATAAGATGACGCGCCTCAGTAGTTCTGAAACAGATAACCTAATTTAATTTTGTGTTTTCTAACAAAGATCAAGGAGATAATGAAATCTTGGCTAAAGATAAACTTTTATTTCAACAACTGGACCTACTAATGGAAATTAGACCAAACTTGGGACATTGGCAAGTGTGAATTTGACATTATTTTTTAAAATACTCCAAGAAAGCTTCCCTCTTGTACGTCTGATGCGACCCTTTTAATCGCATTAAGTGACGAAGGATCGAGCGAGATGGTGACACGAAATAATGAAATCTGCTGTGGACTGGCATAATTACAGACAATGCCAGACCCCAACGTGATGTATACCTATAGAGGTAAAAGTGATTCTGTGGGAACCATGGTCTTGTCGTGTTTGCGTTTGCCAGTTAATTAAAGTAGATTTTTAATTAATCTCCTTCATTTCAAGCGATAGGAAATAATTGCAATTAAGTAGGTACTTTCTCTTGACACTTCAAGGTCTAACTATGCCAGTGCTCGTTTTGATAGAGCAATTGTGCTAACAGCAAAAAACACTTGATTGAGATACATCATTGAAAAATCCGTATCCTTTAACTCACGACTCAACATTCATATGAAAAACCAAAAAAAAACCTTTTGGAGAAGGGGACCGCGAAATGGAAAATTGTTGATGAGGAGGCCAAAACCAACATAGGATTGTAGCGCCGCAGAAGTAACTAAGACACCTCAGGGTGATGGTAGAATAATAATAGTTTTAATATTATGTTTTGTTACCTCTTGCGACGGGAGAGACGGCGAGAAAGTTCGCAAGCGCCGCGCCCGTGCCGTGGCCCATGAGCGTTACCCTTTCGGGGTCTCCTCCGAAGGCCGGCAGGTTCTCCCGCAGCCAGTGTAGACCCGCCACCAGGTCCATCAGACCGAAGTTACCCTGCGCCGACCCCTTAGCACCAGTCTTTAAAAACCCTACCAACAAACGCGTAACATTGATATCGTTAACCTTGATAACTTTTCAAATCCTAATATTTAGTTGTCAATAAATAAATAAATATTGCAGGACATTCCACACATCGTCATCTAACCCCAAGCTAAGTAACTAGACTTGTGTTATGGGGCTAAACAACGGATATACTACATATATACTTTTCTTTTGTAAATATATACTTATAATACAAAGAAATAACCAGACCACAGACAAATATCTAAGCATAAATACTTGTCTTAGGCGGGACTCGAACCCACAACCCTGTGTTTGGCAGACTGGCTCAATGCTATTAAGCTAGATCATTATTTTTAAACAAAAATAAACAAACTTACATCCTAAACTTTTCTACTATATTTAATTAATGAATTCTATCTGATCACATTATCCGTGGATACAAACAAACCCATAACAACAGCCACTATACAATTCAACGTGAAACTTTTCTATTTTACTGACATTCTCGTATTTACCTAAAACAGTTACTTTACTGAATAATGCAAGGAAGGTGTGGCTCTGGCTACCTATGTCAAGTTATCGTCCAAGACAAAATTCTTATACTATTTTGAAACAAAAGTTAAAATGTTTTGAATAATATTATAGTAAAAACTATTTTATACACGGCAGTGTTATGATTCTGTTGCAGACGTGCAGCAAGTTGTTATAAGTTAGAGCTCTGAGAAGTTGTAGTGAACAAACATTATATGACGGTAAGAGCTACTGAAATCGTGCTACGCCACTGCTTGTATGAAGAAAACTCGTACTGAGTTAAACTTAAGCCACAAAGAAAATTGTAGTAGTTTTCTTATTATACGTTACTTTTGAGAAAAGCACCATAACATTTTATTAAGAAATTAGAACTCATTGCGATGCGACATGGTAAGGTTTAATTGCAATGGACTTGAACACGTTTGATTATTATGAAAAGTTTGGTAGGGTTAACCAAAGAGTAAAAACGGGACCCTATTACTAGAACTCCACTGTCTGTCTGTAGGTCTACAGCAAAGAGGGGATTTCTCTAATACAAGTTCTATGAACTTAACAGAGAAGCTCCTTCACCTTGTGTTTTTGTCAATGTTTGTTATGAATAAATAGTTTTGAAGTTTTTTTTTAAATTTTGTTTGTCTGTCACCGGGCTGTAAGTAATGAACCGTGATAGCCAGACAGTTGAAATTTTCACAACTGATGTATTTCTGTTGCTGCTATAATGACAAATACTAATAACATAATCTAACGGTACGAAACCCTTCGTGCCCGAGACCGACTTGCACTTGGCCAGTTTTTTTAAATTAGCTTTCGTAGCCATACGTTTCATAAGTATTCTAGGTACCTACTTTGTTTTACTGAGGTTCCCGAATGACACGCAATTTTCCTTACACGCGTTACGCAACAGCAGCGTTAACGACTCGTGAAATACTTATTTCAGATGTGCCAAAGAAATATGTAACAACATTTCAAAACAGAAGATTGCTTGTGAAAACACAATTTAAGAAATTGAAAACTCCGAACTTTGTTGATTTTAGGGCTCTAACAGACGAATGGCAAGGATGACACGACACGTCAACCGCACGCGAGTGTCACTCATCTACCTACCTACATCTAATAAGTATATTTAAACGAGAAATTCTTGTTTATCTATATATACAGGGTTATTGGTAAATATACTAGCAAGCCGTTGAGGGCTACTTCTGTGCACCTTAACAACTTTTGTTCTACGACTTTTGGAGATATGGCTAACAACAGATATGATATATATATTTTATTTGGAGAAGCCCGTCTAGTGTAGGTACAAAGCTTAAAAAGATAAATTAAGAACTAAAAATTACAGCAATTAACACCGCATTATACTAACTATCAACTTCCCTTTTAAATGAGTATTCTGTTAATTGAAAAGACGTCACGTTTTTCTCTTTATAAGACGCCTCTATTTAAAGATAGCTTAGTATAAAATGCTGGTGTCGATTAAATATTTGAATAACATTGGATAATAATACCTACCCACTGTTTGTGGGATTATATTTTTATTCTGGAGCTCCTGTCTTTATATTGTCTTTATTTTACTTCCAAGTAATGGTTCTATATTGAAACCATTCAATAGAAGCTTTATTCTAAAATGCTTAGCAAGGCATTAGAGGGGAAAAAATGTAAAAACGATAATAATTTCAGCTAAGCGCGATACGGCCTCGTTCTGCTGAAACAATGGCGGGGTATACGGTACTTGTACAGGTAATAAAACCCTGAGACTGACAGATCGAAGAAATTGAAAATGAGCCGCTGGCTGTCGAAACCTGCGCGGATGAAACCTCACTTTATTAAACCAAAGTTTCATTTTATAAACCCGAGTTATAAGACCGGGGATGAGAGATTAGTTTTAATTTTATGTCGGTACCTACCCTACACCTTAATTAATGACGTGTCATTGTTTGTAACAACCAAAATGAGCGGGACTTTAGTTAGCAACACAAAGACGAATACACTTTATTGCTGATTGTAGTGAGGTTTGTCTCTTTTAGAGCTTTTTGGTGACCGCTACTTAATCAATACGGCTCACTTCAACTCTATCCCTAACAAAACAAATTACATTGAGGAAAACGTTCGTCGTAAGATTGTCTTTGAATTGCAGAATTTATTTATTTTTACGGCTCGTGTAATTTTCTTTTTATTGTAACGATGAACAATGAACAAGAGTCTCTAAGGACTGTCACGGCTGAAGCAGTACAGTTATCTGCAATAATGGACTAATATTTTTGGAACATTTCCTTTTTATTCAACAGAAATAAGCTTAAGCAATAAGCGAGTTCCGTAACAGATTCTCCATATGCCATTTAAATATTTACATAAACCATTCTTATTCAAGTGTTGTATGGGGACGAATTACATTTACCTACACAAAGATTTCCATTTGACATTTCGTTGTCATAGCTCGTAACTAGTAGCGCTTCTTGATCTTCTTTTTGCTAACGTTGCTATAACAAATTTTGATGCACGTACCTACCCAATATTTTAATTAGCAACTATTGATTTGAAAATATGTACTTACGCTTATTATCAGCTAACTTTTTTAACGATGGAAAAATTACCATAAGTTTGATAGCGACGAGGGTATGAGAGGCTCCCTTCGGCCTGAGGATGGCAGGTGACCGGTGATTTACTCAATTTTGTTACTCACACTTTTACTTTTGGCATTGAACACTTTTATTTTTCGTATACTTACATATTCATATATTAAATTTTACTTAATTTTAAATCGACTGTTGTGTAAGGCCCTATTCAGGGCAGAAAAGTTGAACTTTCCCTGGATGGCGAAAAATAATTGTTTCTAGAAAACGATCTTTGGATTGTTTTGAAGACAATACTGTCTCTCCCACAAATCCTCTCTCAATTTAAATAGCAGTTAAGTAAATCTCTGTTGAAGCTGTTTCGGCTTGGAGATTAAGTTTCACTCTAAACGCACAGTATATTTTCTCGATTCTCCACCCACAGAAGGTATCCTCTGTGGGTAGGTACTATTTTGAAGTCTGTTAACCAATTTATCTAAAAAAAAGATAACCCGTAATAGGTACCTACGTAATCGGTAACCGCAAACAATACCATCTCGGCCGGATTCAATGGTAGAAAATTGAATGATTTTTCCGAATCACTAACAGGATGTAGCTTTTGATAACCGGATGATTTTGATCCTACAGGAAATCATTTCTGACTACAACTTATATATAACGAAAACATTAGTAATAATGGTCTGTCCTGGCTTTGAATCGCAATTACTAATAAACGACGTACAAGCAGTAAACGATCAATCCATATTACTTTGTTTTTTGTCATTTGTCGACTTTATATCACGGAAAAAGACAAAACATATGTAACGTTCATTGATTTCAGATTAGAAACAATGTCCTAGAAAATTGAGGACCCTTAAACATCATGTTTATTAACCTAGCTGTGCCACGTGGGACGTGGGTATCATCAGTGTAAGTCCCGATCCAAATTTCAGAATCAAAAGTATCCTTTGTCCTCCTCCATCCTCTAAACTACCAATTGGCCAATTTTCATCCAAACCGGTTCAATTGTTTGACCGTGAAGAGGGAACAAATAAATAAAACTTTTGTTTTATAATATTAGTTAAGATTAAAGTATTCACTTATTTCAATTTGTTTGTTTGAGGTTTTGAGAAATTAAACCAAAGCATTTAATACTCAAATCACAAAATAAATACAAATACGAAGAATTAACTACAAATTAAATCTATATATATATAAATGTTATGTTGGTTTGTGTACGCTTCAAAAACTCAAAAAGTTCTGCACCGATCGAGCTGAAATTTTAGAATGATATATAATCCGCATCAAGGATTGTTTTTATCTAATTTGTGCCACACCTAAGCGTGGAAGGGTACAGCTAGTACTAGGTATAAACAAAAAAATCAGGAGTTAGGATTATTTATTAATAGGATGATCAAAAACAACTTACCCAATATACCTAGCCTAAAATTGATAGTAACTACAATAATGTTCCCGTGAGCTGCGAGCGTGGTTCCGTCGTACGCGTTACCAGAACTCCACTCGTACGACTCGCCGTGGACGAATACCAAACACGGGAGCCCTGCGTCACCCTCCTCGCCACCTGTTATCCACAAACAAAGTCAGTAGGTAAAATCGGCTGCATAATTGCAGCCCCAGGTAGAGTTCGAAAATTACTATTATTGGAATGTTTTCATTCTAATCATTTTTGTTTGAAAAATTGATGAGCTAGTAGACTTTAAACTTTAACTAAAGCAGGTGTCTAGAATCTTGCTTCTGTTAAAAATATTCTTATAGCAGCCGCTTTGGAGCTCTACGGTGGGTCTGCAATTATGCAGCCGACCGTACCTAAGATATACGCTGCATAAGATCTTTTAGATCCTCGATTTAGATAATATGAATAGGCCTACTTTACTTTTTACTTTAACGATGTTTTAGCAAGAACAGGATCATTGTATGATATTAACCAAAAAGATTAATTCTAGTTTCTCTACACGTGTATTTCTTGAGTATGTTAAGATTTTATGATATGGATATCGAGATAAAAAGTAACCTATGTGTTAATCCAGGTCTCTAGCTATCTACATACCAAGTTTCATTGCAATCGGTTTTGTAGTTTTTGCGTAAAAGGGTAACAAACATACACACATACTAACAGACAAACTTCCACATTTATAATATTAGTATAGATAGGATACATGAGTTCTCACTACTCTACTGAGTTATTGCATAAATATTTAATAAATCTAGGTGTTTCAGGTTCAAGATTTTCAGGCCTTGGTTTCAATGGTGTGGTCTTCATGAAGGTAGCGGGTACCTCGGCCTCACTTCCGCACTGCTTGCAGGAAGCTGTACGCACTGCAATGCACTACGGAATTGAGACCTCGGTACCCATCGCCGTCCGCTGCTGTGGATCCTCTTGTTCTCATTATCTTCGAATGCTTCTTTGCTTAAGTCCCTTGACATTATTATTATAAATGTTTACGTAACATTTATAATAATAAACTAGCGGTAAAATATATATAAATGCTTAGCAAGGCATTAGAGGAGATAAAATGGAAAAAATATAGATGTTCTTCGATTCTCAGACCTAACGAATATACACAAAAAAATTAATACAAATCGGTTTAGCTGTTTAGGTGTAATTTGGTAACTAACACAGCGACACGAGAATTTTATATATTTAGAAGATAATTAACCCGGGAAAATAATTACCGTGAATGCAAATCGTGTTGGTTTAAAAAGTTTAAGTAAATAACGGTTTCGTTAAAGTTTAATAATAATGAAGTGGAATATAAACAAAACACATTTCAATCAAACTTTACAATTCAGTAAACTCTATAAAAACTCTCCCTTTCAAACAAATAGTTGCTGAAATAATGTTTTTAAAGGCGGCTACAGACCTTCAGTTTTAACTGGGCAGTTCCAACTGTCATTCGAACTGTTCAGTTAAACAATACGTGTGTAGGCAAAACCAAGAACTATACAGTTTAACTGACAATGTAATCGAAATATCATTAGATAAAACTGTATAGTTAAAAATGTGCAGGTAAAATTTATGGTGTGTAGCAGAAAAAACTGTGCAGTTTTCAGTTTTGTCCATAGTCTTTTGGGGTAAATTTAAGCTCTTTTAGTAAATTCATATTGTTTTCTTTGTAATAACCATTGTTAACATCACATTTTTTTCGGTCTTTGTCTTTTTTTTTCGAAATGCAGAATAGTCTAACTTTAAACGAAAACAGAAAACAACTAAAAAAAACTGAACGTGTTTAGACACTATAGATGACAATTTTAACTGTACAGTTCGACTATACAGTTTAAACTGCACAGCTAAAACTGAAGGTCTGTAGCTGCCTATTTTATAAAACCTCGGTCCTTTTCTCGTAAAAAAGGTACGTTTACATAAGTTAAAAATAGTATACTCGTATCATTAAACCTCTTAAACTCATAAATATTTAACTACCTACGGCTTTTTCTACGTAATAATTGGGGGTTATTATTCGATTTTCTTGCAAACGACTGTCTCGTCGTCTAGACACTAGACTGTATAAGAAATTGTATTGAATTGCTCTGCCTGTACTATTATGTATAGGTAGAGCTAGGTACTTATGGAAAAGAACTGATTCAGCTTTTATGGTACAAGTTTTAGTAGGTAAGTACAATACAGTGCTTATTTAGAACATTTGACTTTTTAGGATAGGCCCGTATTTCTGAAACGAAGTAGGATAGGATAATAGAAGTTTCCATATTTGGAGATAGTACAGTCAGCAAAGGACTGAGGGTAACAGGTGCATATTTTAAAGTTTTAATTTTTTTATAATGGTTCAGTAAGTATCAATTATTCTGCTTGATTAAGGC
The DNA here is from genome assembly GCA_951213275.1 of Idaea straminata. Lineage (NCBI taxonomy): Eukaryota > Metazoa > Arthropoda > Insecta > Lepidoptera > Geometridae > Idaea > Idaea straminata. The sequence goes on along the minus strand of OX577846.1, from coordinate 7,042,396 downwards.
CTATGTTCAGCAGTGGACGTCCTGTGGCTGATATGATGATGATGATTCTGCTTGATATCACTAAAGCTTTCGAAGTGTTAGTTATTTCGCGCAGAATAATAAAAAATAAAACCGTCATTTAAAAAATAATTAAATATGCACCTGTTACCCTCAATCCTTTGCTGACTGTACAAGTATTTGTGTAACATTAATTACCTACTTATTTGAGCTAAAATCATAATGTGCTTTATTCTTAATAAAAAATTTAGTACGCACTCGTTCAATTTGAGTTACACCTCCGTTACAAATATGAGACAAAGAAGTGCATATTTCAGAAGCTGCTACGCAGCAAACAATGATTAACAGCGAAATAACCTGCATAAATTATGAATAAACCACTGGCAAGGATTAACGACCGACAGCGGGAGCTCCTCTGCGAATCACCGCCCGCCGCAACAGGCACCACCATTAGGTTTATATGATTGTAATTTTTTACCATATTAAAATAATATTTCTACGAGTATTGAATGAGAGTGCCTTATTGTACGCTTCTCATTTCAAGAATAATTACCAAAATTTCTTACCACTGACTGGGACGTAGAGGTTAACGTAGAGACAATCTTCACTTTGATTTGCCAGCACCGGTAGCAGCCGCTCAAGTTGACGTATGCGTGCACGCGGGTGCTCGAGCAGCGCGTCTTCGTGCGGTGCGGCTACCGGCGGCGCTTGGGGACAGGCCGGTCCAACCGCGTCCGCGAGCCGCGTCGTCCGCCACTGAGACGGCGTTACCGGAGGCATATATCTAAACAATGACGATTCACTATTTCTGTTGTTTTCAACCATTTTCGCTATTTTAAACTTGAGAATGATAACGAGCCATTACTAACCTTAAACTACCTAAAGGTGGTGTCGCATACGGCACGCCGAGATATGCCTCGACTTGAGGATGCGAATGCACGACGATGCCACGTAAAGGGCCATACTTGGTGCGCACGACGCGGGTGCTGTACTTGTGCGCAGAGAGCGCGGCCGCGCAGCAGACGAGCCACGCGTAGAGCGCGGCGCGGTCCGCGCGCATCACGCGCACGGCGCGCGCGGCGTCACGGGCGACGCGCCGCCGGCTACGCGCGCCCCGCTGCGCATCACGCGCCCCGCCCCACACGCGCACTACCCCTACAGCACCGCCCTTCGCGTTTCCTATTCATTCTGATATGCCCTTTTCACGTTCACGTGCCCACTGTCACAGCATATTGTTAAACTCATTCCACCTGCTCACTCTAACGTAATTTCACTTATGTATTAGGTACCGGAAACAACTTACCCGAATCATTTTGAGATTTCACCGATAACTTTACCCAAACAGACCATTGGTCAACCTGTAACAACAAGATACGAAATTGTTAAACCACTGATTTAAAATAATCTGAATTTTATACCGTAACGATGGGAAATTATGGAAAAGAGATTTTCATAAAATTACCATTGTAATCAAAAGCGAGTAATCTGGGTTGCGGACAATGGAGTAGGTAACGGAAAATGTTTACCTAACAGACCTAACTCGACGCTCGTAATTTAATGTAACGCAAACACGACAACAACATCGCATTTCTAAACTAATTTCCCATTTTGTTCCGAGATTTCGTAAGAAAGCGGCTCTGCTCGGCGGATGCAGACTTTTATTTCGACTCCAATTTATATGCATGACTAGAGACTCGTTGTACTGGAATTTTTATTAGAACTGTAATTACACTACTAACTATGAAGGGAATTAGTTTATTTTAGTAAAAGTCATCTTGAATTCACCTAAATACATTCATCTATTATTGATAAGATAAATAAGTGACGATAGCATAATGACATTGACATACAGCCAGTCTCGATGCGCAAGCGATTCTCATAATAAGTGAGAGATCCATAGACGTATGAGATATCACACACGTGACGCGTAGAATAGGTATCAATTATTTGTAGTCTGCCGTATTTCGCAGCACATTTGGTGACAATTACGATCTTTACCTAACTACAATTAAATTTGTTTTAGAACCATTTATTTTAGATAAAATTTTAGTCAATCAATTAATCATTTTATTTGCGAATAAAGGTATACAATAGATGTCAAGTAATAATATAAATAATAATGTCCTCTCTATTCTACCCATAGGGTGTGCAAATATTACATTAATGTCAATTAAATTACAAAATATCAAAGTCAATTTATACAATACAATGGTCAAACAAGAAAACGAGTTTTGGCAACAAGTTAACAACATGTCGTGCTGAAGTTTTATTTTCATGAAACTTAGTTGTAACCCGAGTTGAATTGTATAATTCTGGTGGAATGTTATTCAATTTAGTTCTGTGAAAGTGCACAAGTGTAGTGAAAGTAAAAATCAGTGTCAAACATGAAGTTTCCTCGTTGCCTCCAAATCTCCTATTAAGGTTAAGGTAAACTTGCCACCGCTTTACTATAGCCCCTGACTTGACGGACTATGACGACTTTGACTGTTTTGAAACACTATAGGCCCGATTTATGAAAATCGGGTCATAATTTGATGCAAAATATAACTTGACACTGGCTAAATGCACAAGCCGTGCGAAGCCATAATTAATAGAAAAAAAAACAAGAAAACAAATTAGTCAATAAGATTTATCTTTGAAAGTCATGAATTCATTTAAGGTATAAAAACAATTTTCCAACAGCCATTTAGTATTTAGTATCGTTATCAATACTATTAGGTAATAAAAAATCATTGTAATCCTTAAAGTATAATCTTCCAATAACAGAAACAATTAGTTCGTTGAATTTCGATGTTCCTCAAACCATCCACCAAACGTTCGATGAATTCATTTACAAATGAACAAAATTGAAAATCGACTATTTATAGTAATGACAATTAGTATCTACATTAATTGGGAATGGCAGAATTAACCGATATAGAGCAATTATGTTACATTTAACCGGTTTATCTGTATCGGCTGCCATACATCGAGATAACTTAATTACACCTGTCTGTAATTACCCGCGTGATCCTGGTAATGATGCTCTGATTTCAAAAGTGATACCATATAAAGTATAAGCCCGTTTTAAGACCGTGTGTGTCGGGTTTAAGATATTATGCAGTGTTATTGGTAATTATACTAGCAAGCCGTTGAGGGCTACTTCTGTGCACCGTAACAAACAATTTTGGTTCTACGACTTTAGGATATTTGAAAAAAAATTCAAATTTTGAGGAAAAAAGTCGTATATTAAAAGTTGTTTGTTTAGGTGCACATGAGTAGCCCTCAACGGCATGCTAGTATAATTACCAATAACCCTGTATATAGTAAGTAATATCTATATAATTTTAATATATTTCTTATATTAAATCTTTTAATAGGAATATTAATAAGTTGACTGTGTTGGTACCGTCGGATTACTTATTAATGTCAAAGATTAATTATAACTATAATAAGAAACGGTGTCACACAACAAAATATGTAATATTTTTAGATGCCGTTTCCGGTATTTATACAGTTTATTCTGCTTGTAACTAGATGGCGCCACCGGTATTTTTCACAGTAATTATTAGTAGACATAAGAGCTGAAAAAGTACAAAATTAATATTCAGCTATAAAGTATACAGGTAAAAAAGTGATTTATTTCGTTAACGATTCACTAAGTAATGGTTAGTTATTTTGGCAAAAAATCACTAACACTTCAGAAGCTTTAGTGAAGTTTACATATTACCAACTTGCGTAAAACCGTTTCCAAAACAAATTCAAGTTTAAAAATCTACCTAACAAACAATGTGCGATAAATTACTCGAAACCTACTTAGTTAGCGTTTTCTCTAGGTTTACTTAGCTCTTAGGTATTTTAACCATTAAAATTTTACATTTTACTGGCGTTTTTAAGACCTATCGAGTCCGGAGACAACTCCATTACTGTAATAGGCAATTTCAGAGATATAACGACCCGAGCACTTATTGGAAATCTGATATACTGTAATTAATTGAACACTGTTGAACTTTAAAATCTTTAATAAAGTTTTTTTAATGATAGCAATATTCTGAAAGTTATGGTGTAATCTTTTAAAGTACGGTTAAGCTTTCCGCTCTTTGTCTAATAATGAACAGCGTCTCTGTTACGAATACATAGGTATCAATCATCAATTAATTTCTTAACTAAACTGAGCTTGTTGAAAGATTCTTCAGTACTTTACAATGGCAATGTTTATGTATTTACATTACATAAAATAAAAATTTACTAGTAATGTCGGTTATCTAGTTAGAACACTAGAAACTTTTTCCTTATGCGACTAATCAGTAAAAGTTTTAACAATATGATGTTAGATTCGTTCGTCTAACTATTTGTCAGTTTTGTTTATCCTTCGTATATTTTAATTTGGTGATTGTAATTTTCATTTTGTTTTATTGTAAGTACTTATAATTATGAAGTTCTTAATAGACTAATTGTCAAGATTTGTAAACATAGTGTCGGCTGCTCAACACACGTAAAATTGCTGTCACAATTTATTTAGCAAAGTTTCAATGTCTCTCGAACGTGCGAACTTGGATTACTTAACTCATGTTTCTCGCGCAGGTGCTCACAGACTGTTAATTAATTTATGTTCAAGTGAATATATTTCTTCATGTCCTTACGTACATTTCTTATGTGACATCCAAGAAACGACAACAATCTCCGCTAATTTTATTCTTGCAAATGATGTCAGAGTGTCGTCGGCATTAAGAATCAACTACGTTATGTATCAATTATATTAATGGGGAAAACATTAGAACGCGGAGTTGTTTGAAATTCAGTGAACGGGCGTGTTATTTTCCTTAATGATACTTCTCGGTTAGATGTCTGCTCTCATCTGTTGTGTCTGTTTGATAGGTCGGTAGTACTTTGTAACTTAACTCGCAATGTATTTCGAGACATTTTTGTGGGGAAAATGTGTAATTAAATGAAATAGATCGTGGCAAGTGAAGCAGGCAAGGGCGAGCGGGCCCGAGCCGAACAAGTGGCGAATTGGCGTCATCAATCACGGGGCAGCCGTCCGCCGCAGAGCTTTAATGGGCGCACGCTCGTCTTCCACCCCGCTCGACACGCTACTCTGATCAACTCCACATCGATTAAACGCTGCAGGGAAAATTTTCAGTCTAATCTGGTTTACTGTCAAACTATATTGCGGTTAATCGAGCTAGTCGAGTCGATGCACTGCTTGCAACATTTACGTAGCTCAATATTTAGCTATGTTACTCCTTACTATTGAGAAGGATTTGATGAATAACTACGGCAATACTTATACGAGTCAGATACCTTATTGAAATAAATACAATATCTTCTAGTTTGGTTACCTGCATTAAATAAATGTCGTCCCAAAATTACGTAAATAAAAGGAAATATTTGAAAAATGGACGACAGTTTTATGAGGTAGCTATTTGCATAGCAAATACTGATGAAAATTCAAAGAGTCGCTCTGGTTTAAGTTTAACTGTCTCCGCGTCTTAATGGACACAACTCGCTAAATCTCGGTGGCTTTAATCCTTCCCGCAACATCCAAATTGGTTACTCCTTGTCGTTAGCTTATCTCTACAGATGTAGGCTACGTACTGTATATATATGTACGTATCCTATTATTCGGTCCATTTGGTGCGGCCCAGCAATAAACAGTCGGTGTCGATGTTATATTTTATGTGATGTTAAATGTATGAGCAGCCCACTTATATCGACACACGCTCCGTTTGTATTATAAAACTAATATTTATGGCAGAGAAAAAAGAGGATTACCGAAATATAAAATAATATTTGGGTAATCCTCTTTTTTCTCTGTTGTTTCCCGTTTCTTCACCAAAATCTAGAATCAATTCTAGTTTCAAGTTTCGAAGAAATGTTTTAAAAGTTTCAAGTGATTATTTTTATATCTTTATTTCCAAAAAAAGCGTTTATTCTTTAAATACACATTTTATTAACTAATATGAATTTTCGCACGGTTGATGACGTCATAGTTTATTTTGGATGAAGGTTTTGTGATCTACCACTAAAAAGTATAAAACAAATTCGCTTCCCGCTGTTTATCCGTATGTATGATTAGATCTTTAAAACTACGCAACAGATTTTGATGTGGTTTTTGTTAATAAATAGAGTGATTCAAGAGTAAGGTTTATGCGTCTAATACATGCATAATATAGCCGTGCGAAGCCGGGACGGGTCGCTAGTTAGCTATAAATTTCCAACAAGTTTCATAGTGGTAGAAAACTATTGAATTACCTTCATTATAGTTTATTTCTAACTGAAGGTGTAAACATATACTACATACTACATAAATATTGGAGTAGCTGGGTTTGTATGTAGGTACTTGTTATATGTCTATACGAGTTTTTAGGTCATATTAACCATATTTTATTCAAGAGAGAATTTTGTATCATGAGGGATGCTTCAAATCGCTTTTCCGAATATACTACCATTAATCAAATCTCACAATGTCAGAATCGTTTATATTCGACTACGCCGTTTCCACATCTTTTATTATATTTTCTTACCCGTACCAATTCAACGGGATATTTATTTCACAACAGTTTAACTTTAATATTATTTTTACAGATAGAATATTTATATTTAAGATTGCCCAAAGCAAAGCTCCGGCAACGGAGCGCACTTACCTAGCTTGTTTGTGTAGACAACATAGTTTATTACGTTGCAAAACTGACGACAAAGCATAATGTAGCGGTCGATATGACCCTAGCATGATTCAGTACTGTGGACCTACGACCACAGCGCCTTAATTTATGTAATATTAACTGTTCATATTTTCATGTATTACTTGTAAAACCGCGGTGTGCAACTGCACACCGCGGTTTTACCCGCGTAAATCCCGTGGGAATTTCGGGATAAAAAGCTCATGTGTTAATCCAGGTCTTCAGCTATTTACATACCGAGTTTCATCGCAATCGGTTCTATAGTTTTTGCGCGAAGGACTAACAAACGCATACTAACACACAAACTTTCACATCCATATAATAAAAGAAAACGTGTTATTGTTAGTTACACTAATAAACTTGAGAACGACTGAACCAATTTGGCTGAAAATTTGGTGGTTGAGCTTGGAACCAGGATATACTTTTTGACGTGATAACGTCTAATAAATTAGTGGAACATCTGCATTCACAAAAAAGTGTCACGGTAATATTGTGTTACGTCATGCATTATGGTAATCATGGTAACTTTGGAAACAGAGTATTCAATAATAATATCGCTCACCTGGGCTTGTGTTATGGTAACAAGTGACAAATAGAAGAATTATATAAATAAAAAAAATTAATAAAAAAGAAAAAATAGGATAAACATAGGAAAAAAAAGTCAACATTTTTCATCGTTTTCTTGTAGAATAATTATTTTTAAACTTACATTACTTTTATTAAATTAATTAATTTAACGATTAATTAAAAAAAATAGTAAATTACATTTTATTTAGGCTAATTTTAATCGCTTAGATAAAATTATTTTATAAGTTTTTATAATGATAGTAGTAGATAGTGTAAGTACTTATAGTATTTTGTATTCAGTTTATTTTTATAAAAATCTAAATTTAAGAAAAATAAATGAATAAAGAATATAAATAATAATAAATATTGCAGGGCATTCCACACATCGCCATCTAACCCCAAGCTAAGTAACTAGACTTGTGTTATGGGTGCTAAACAACGGATATACTACTTATAATGTACTTTTCTTTTGTAAATTTATACTTATAATACATAGAAACAACCAGACCACAGACAAATATCTAAGCATAAATACATGTCTAAGGCGGGAATCGAACCCGTGACCCTGTGTTTGGCAGTCCGGCATGGTGACCATTTTGCCAACTGAGTCGTCAAATTCTTAAGACGTTATCACGTAAAATTATGGTCCGTAAACCGACTTTACAGACAACCATATGTTTTATAAAATTAGTAGGATATACCTATCTAAGTAGGTTGCATTATAATGGACACGATCCTCATAACATTTACATGACGGTAAGTTAACATCGGCTTTCCAGTGGTTGTCTCATAAAGGTTGGGCATCGGTTGATATCGACTGTCGGCTCGAGTGGCTTGTGAGAAGAAATGTGAGGCTATTTGCGTTGGGCCGCTGAAGCACCCTCCGGCTTCGACCCAACGAACAAACTAGATTAACTCGGTGACCTCGTCTTCCAGCGTTTACGTCACAAATAGCAATTTTATACAATTTTCACAAATAGCTACGGTACCAGACGTGAACAGTTTGCGAGACTACTTTGACACAGGCCTCGTAATTTAAAAAGGATAAGTCAAAATATAATGATTGTTCGTTTTTAGATACTTGAAAAACATAACTCTCCATTTTGACTACTTTGACACAGGCCTCGTAATTTAAAAAGGATAAGTTAAAATATAATGATTGTTCGTTTTTAGATACTTGAAAAACATAACCCTCCCTTTTGACTTCGCCGTAGTCGGGTAAATATAAGCAACCATTTTCATCCATAAATCGTATCATAATATCAAATTTAAAGTAGGTAGAGTTTTTTTACATACAAACAAAATAGGCACATCAAAGTACAAGTAATAGAATGTAGTGTGTATGTTGATTAAATATTACAATTGAATATTATACAAGAACATAATATACCTATAATTGAATTTCACATTTACCGGCCATTCTTGCTTCACGCCAAAATCAGACAAAGCAGTATGTAAACAACCTAAAAGTTTTACCATCAAAGCCTGCGGGCGAATAGTAACACCTGCATAATTGAGTAAAGTTTGTTGTGTACTATTATTCCTAAATTAAATACCACTTAAACATAAACAATATGGTTAGACGACCCAGTGGGTACAATGGTCACCATGCCGGACTGCCAAACACAGGGTTGCGGGTTCGATTCCCGCCTCAGACAAGTATTTATGCTTAGATATTTGTCTGTGGTCTGGTTGTTTCTATAAGTATATATTTACAAAAGAGAAGTATTTATGTAGTATGTCTGTTGTCTAGCACCCATAACACAAGTCTAGTTACTTAGCATGGGGCTAGATGGCGATGTGTGGAATGTCCTGGTATATTAATTTACCTAGAAAAGGGGGCTAAAGAGATTTATAATAACACTATTGTTAATATTTAACTCTACTTCAAACAGTTATCATGCATTCTATATATAACCAGCTGCGCCCCGCGGTTTCATCCGCGTAAGTCCCGATGCCGTGGGAATATCAAAATTAAAAGTAGCATATAGCCTTCCTCGATAAATGTACTATTTAACACAAAAATATATTTTCCTTTCCAACCAGTAGTTCCTGAGATTAGCGCATTCAAACAAACAAACAAACTCTCCAGCTTTATAATATTAGTATAGATTAAAAGAAAAACGATTGTCAGACCAAGTTAAAAACGTTTCACGTGTAAAAATCCAGGAACAACGAGCAAAGTTCGGAGAGAATGACGTTGAAAAAGGTAAAAAAAACTATCATAATCCAGGATATAAAGCGTTGCTTAGTAAATCCCAAGTAGTTGTCACATTCGACGAACAAAGCTTCGGACGAAGTCTAAAGTACACGTAAAATCAATTTAACAAAGCTACTGTGAGCCCGACTGACCCTACAGGTTTATTGATACAACTGATATAACGAACTTAATGGCCTTTTATCGTTTTTCGTGCTTAAACATAAATACATAGATAGATAACTTTATTCGTACAACATAGGAAGAAACAGAACACTATATATACAAAGTAAAAAAATAGTTAGAAAGTATAAATTGCACAAATGGGCGGCGTTATCGCTGAAAGCGATTTCTTCCAGGCAATCTTTGGATGGAAAAGAACTGATTCAGCTTTAATGGGAGGTTGTGAATTTTCTCAAGTAGGATACCAAACATAACCTGTAACAGGTAATAATATAAAGTATTTACATAAATATGGCTTTAAAATATCAAATTATACATACAATACATCTATACTAATATTATAAAGCTGAAGAGTTTGTTTGTTTGTTTGAACGCGCTAATCCCAGGAACTACTGGTTCGAATTGAAAAATTCGTTTTGTGTTGGATAGGCCATTTATCGAGGAAGGCTATAGGCTACTTTTTATCCCGATATTCCCATAGGATCGGAAGTTACGCGGGTAAAACCGCGGAGCGCTGCTAGTTCCAATATATAATTATATACATAGATACAAAAAAAATACATACATACACACATAAATAATACAGGAATACATACGGATATTAGACAGTACTGAGGTAGTGATCAGTTACCATAGATTTGAAAATGGGTAGGGACTTCGGATGGGTTGAGGCAGATGGGTTGAGGCAACATATATTTTGTTGATAAAATATAAGGAAGAACTAACAGTAGCTGTAGCAGTTTATATACCAGTGGTTAGATACCCCACGTCTACACTATTTGTTATTCTTAACTTTTTCCAGAACTGAAAAATAAATAAATGGAAATGAATATTTTTCCTTCAAAACCCATTTATATAAATCGGCTAAGCTGCTTAAAGCCATGAAAATAAAGGAAACCAGTACCATAGCCGATTCTAAACATTTTCTTTTTTCTTACAAATACTTAATTGACGAAAATATAAATTATTCGTAAAGTGTATTTTTATTGAAATGTACTCGTATACATAAACGCATGTAGTAATGCTCTTTATTCGGTTTCTCGTTTGATCATAAAAAACCACTCAACAAAAATGAAGCCTTATCATAGATAAAAATTGGTCGCTACATTCGGAACACATACATGGAATCACAATAATAACGACATTATCTTCCTGTTATCGCACTTCAAATACAATTATATCACCATAATATCATCATTTCAATATAATTATTACAAACGTAGCAAAACCGTCCACATCTCGTGACCAAACCATTTCATTTAATGGAAGTAGGTGCCTACTATTACTTCTACCTTCGGGGAACAATGGAATAAAAAATCAACTCTGCAGGTCCTTCGTTCAGGAAACCGATGTTTAAGCACATCATACGATTTGTTCCGCAAATTGTTTCCATTATTACCAACCATCGACTTCCATACTCTTCTTCTATTCAATGGATATCTATAAAATAAAGGAAGTTTTTTTTTCTTTTATTAAGTTTGCTAAAAGTTTGTGAACCGAGACACATTCGGAACATTCGTAAGCATCTGTTCCAAGTGTATGGTTACAAATTTTTCGTTAAACATTGTTTTATGGTTTAGAATCTTTGTATACTTCCGTACTGAAAGTTAGTCTTTATTATGGAAACTCATGGTTTCGGCATGGCGGTGCATTTCATTTCATTTCATTTCATTTCATTTATTTGCATTCATATGGTAGGTACAATAGATGTTACAATAGGCATACAAGTTCACATATGAGCCCTGCCGGGCATTGCAATAGCGTGCGGTGACAGACCGAGGCTTTTCTTACTATACGTAGGCACTAGATATACAAATAAACTTGTCCGGTTAGTTACGTCTTGTTATATTATTATGCCAAGTTAGATAGGTAAAGAGTGATGGCAGTGTTAGTTATTAGTTTGTCGCTCATTTTCGCAACAACGGTGGATTAGATACCGGTTTTGTCAAGTTGATCTTAAAACGAATATCTAAATATACTGTCTAAATATCGTAACAAATATATTATACCTATGTTTGCGTATTGCAATGTCATGTACCTATTTCTAATGTGTAATGTTTTTAATGTCATTTCTTAAAATACCCTCAATTAATAAATAAATAATATAATATAATTGCAGAATGATGTCAATGTTATATAAATGTCTAAAATAAGTAAATAAAATTAATGAACAATTATAGCATAAAAAATAAATTGTAATTAGGTAAAAATTATATGTCAGGTAGATAAAAGGTCACTCTAAGTATTCATTTACGCTGTAGTATACTTTATGCATTAGGTAAGATTTTAGCGCTGTTACGAATTTAGAATACTTAAGTTTGCTAGGATACGTACACATTTTTTTTGCAATTTAAATATTTTATCGGCGTCCGTACTATTTCCCCAGATGATAGCCCCATAATTAAGTCTCGAGTGAGCGTATGCATAGTAGGCAATTAATGCAGTTCGAAGATCAGTCGTTCTTTTAATTTCGCGAAGGGCATACGTAAAACTGGATAGTTTTGATTTAGTCCGTTCTATGTGTTGTTTATAGTTTAAGTGTGTATCAATATCGATTCCGAGTAGGGTAAATGTTTTTACACATTCTAAAGAAATATCTTCCGATCGAATATTTAGTGTAGGTCGTTGACGTGGTCTAAATTCCATAACTTTAGTTTTTGCCAAGTTAATCTGTAGGTTGTGATCAGTCAGCCATTTGTCGACGGTTGCCAGTGATTTGTTAATCTTAGATGTGATGTTATCTGTGCTAGTGCAAGGTATTAATATAGATATGTCGTCCGCGAACAATACACTCGGTGTTTCAATGTGTTCCGGTAGCTCGTTTATGTACAATAAGAACATAAGACATCCGAGTACGCTGCCTTGAGGTATCGAGCTGGTTACCTGAAGGGCATCCGAGCGTACCTTTTGGATTTCACCGGTATCCGAGTTGCTGTGTTCGATTTCTACATACTGCACCCTATCATGTAAGTACGATTTGAACCAGTCGTGGACTATTCCTCTGATACCTACACTGTATAGCTTGTTAAGTAGTATGGTATGGTTAACCCTATCATATGCTTTCGTCATATCGAGCAATAAACCGACTACATTCTGTTTTTTGTCAATTATATTAAGAATTTCAGTTACGTACTTATAGACTGCCAAAGTAGTTGAGTGGTTCTTTCTAAATCCACACTGAGCCGAATTAAATATTTTATATTTTTCACAGAAAGAGTAGACGCGATTATACATAGCTCTTTCAAATATTTTTGCTGATGTTGGTAACAGTGCAATAGGCCTATAATTGTTTGGGTCCGTTGTGGATTTTTTTTTATGTATAGGTTTTATTATGGACGTTTTTAGTGCACAAGGGAACGTACCTTCAGCGATGGACTGGTTAATTAATATATAATACGGAACAGTTAGTTCATCAGCACATTTCTTAATCAGACATGGAGGTAGTTCATCTATGCCATGACTTTGTTTATTTTTCAACCTTTTAATTATAAAATTAACTTCTTTTATTGACACGGGTGTAAGGTACATACTATTTTCTGTATTGTAGGTAGTCGAGGTATGTCGTTCCTTATCATTATCACTAGAATTGCCTTTGCCTACCGACACAAAGAGTTAAACGAGTTTGCTACTTCTTTAGGATTATAGATGTTTGTATTGTTTAAGGTTAAGTTAATATTTTTTCGGTTGATTATTTTGTTTTTATTTGTTCGCTCTTTTATTATCTGCCATATACATTTTATAACATTATCTGACTTTTTTACACGCTCAATGTAGTGCATTTTTTTAGCTTTATTAACTAATCATTTAAGTAACTTATCATATAATTTGTAATGTTTTTTGAGGATGGCGTTGTTAGTGCAGTTAACATGTATTTTTAGAAGGCGTTTATTCTTACACGACGTTCTTAGCCCACGGGTTAGCCATTTTGTTTTTGTTTTAATTGTTAGTTTGATATTTTTTTCCGGAAAACATTTATTTAAGAGTTGATTTAAGATATTTATGAATAGGTTGTAGTTATCGTTAACATTGTCGTGAATCAATATGTCCTGCCAGTTTAATTCTCCGAGTTGTGATTTAAAGTTTGCTATATTGAGTTCGTTATAAAAACGTCTTTTTGCTTTCCACGTTATAGGCTTTTGTCGTGCGGTGATTTATTGACGTCGACACCTTCTATATTATTTTAATTATTTAATTTATTATGTAAATGCCTTTAATTATCATGATGCTGATCCCTAACAACGTTGCCTGGCAACTGTGACTCTTATTTTATTAACGAACTAGCAGCGCTCCGCGGTTTCACCCGCGTAACTCCCAATCCCGTGGGAATATCGGGATAAAAAGCCTATAACCTTCCTCGATAAATGAACTATCCAACACAAAAAGATTTTTTCAATTCGAACCAGTAGTTCCTGAGATTAGCGCGTTCAAACAAACAAACAAACAAACTCTTCAGCTTTATAATATAAGTATAGATGTACTTAAATTGTATTAATGTGGACTAAAGTAAAAAAGTACACGTCATTAGTTTAAGAAATATACAAGAAATTCCGCTGGAAAATATTTAGGTAATAATCGATATACATATATATTATATTCAATATATCGATATATTCAAATATTAAAAACATAGAAATGTCTTAAAAAGATAAAGGCATAAATAAGCGAATTATAAAAACTATGCATTTCAGTACATTTTATACAAGTGTTGTACTTAGATTTTTGTTTAAAACTTAGGTAAAATACTTGACAAAAAAAACCAAGCAAATACAGATTAGTTGTTACCCACCACTTACCTATTTTAATACAACGAATATCCAAAATTATGAAGATAAAGTTTTAACGTATACAATTCTTAATAAACAGAAACCCTCTTTTCTAATTTAGCTTACTTTAATAAAAAATTGAAACACTGCCAAAAATAAAAATTGCTTTTCGCCTCTGAAAATTGTGTCTTGATATAGAATACAATTTTGATGAAATATTACCAATGTGTTGTAAAGAAATTCCCACTCATATTAATTACTAGCTGCGCCCCGCGGTTTCACCCGCATATTCCCGGTCCTGTGGGAATTTCGAGATAAAAAGTAGCCTATGTGTTAATACAGATCTCCAGCTATCTACATACCGAGTTTCATCGCAATCGGTCCAGTAGTTTTTGCGTGAAGGAGTAACAAAAATACATACACACACACACACAAACTTTCACATTTATAATATTAGTAGGATAGTAGGATGGGAAAGTTTTTTTGGTTTGTTTGTTCTTTACGGACAAATATTTACTGGAGTACTAAAAGTTTTTAGTGTCAGTAATTCAGTTGTAACTACTGTAATTAAAAACAAAAGACGATTGAAAAGAAAAACAAAATTGTCGACTGATACTCATGACAATCTGTATAAGAATACAATAGACTATCAAATTAAGGCCGTTAAAAACAAGAAAGCGAGACTAATGTTATTTCAAAACGAATATTTACCATGTCTTTTTGGAACGTAGTTCCTTATTGCGCGTTGCGAAAGGGGGCTAGACGGAAAAATTAAGACCAAAAGTTGTAAAGACACTTTTTGATTTTATTACAATTCCTTCACTAATATAATTAATGGAAAGGAACCTCGTTCCATCCGGGTGTCCCTTGACTTGACAACTCTCAAGTTTTTGTGTCTTATATCACGGGGCTATATGGAGGCCAACACGTAGATGCCCCGTACAATAACAACGTTTAATTGCAAAGTATGTCCGACACCAAACCGACGATGATCGCGGTCTTCACTATAAAATGTAGCTAAGGACAACGTCCGGTTTGGATAGAACTATTGATAAACTACAGGAGAACTACTTGGGCTACTGCGATGGGGTGGTTGTGGCCTGGATACTGGGGAACTATGGCACCTGCCGTAATTAACGATGTCCAACAATCATGTTACAGGTGCGCAACGCGGAATAGTTTAGGTGCGCATCAATTTCGGTGCGCTTCAAAATGGGAGCGCTACGAGGAATACCTCGTTTTTTATTATTTAGTTGAACTCGATATTTCAATACTGTTACAAATACCATTTTCAAGAAACTTATTTTTCAAATAAATGATATTTATTTTTGAACGTCTTACGTTAGTGACCTAATTTTTCTCTTTGTTTCGGAATATACCATAGTATCTATTTATCTTATTCGTGTGGATAAATGTTTTTGGAGCCTTTAGGTACAATTTGTCAATGTCTCTTCTGTCTAATCATCCTAACGTTGTTGTATACGCTCGCCCTGACATTTTTCCGTACAAATATCTACTTACATACCGCAAGCTATATATAGATATGTGTGTTATAAATATCTTCTATTTTTGAGCTTAGTATTCTTAAGGTGTTAACACACGTCCCAATTTGATCGCCCCGATCTACGGTACCGTTTCTCAGGGAGAAAATTAAACGGGATCCTATTAGTGAGACAGTCTGTCCGTCTGTCATCCGGTTGTATCTCATCAATCGTGATAGCTAGAGTATTCAAATTTTTCACAGATTATGTATTTTTACAAAAAAAATAATTGAGTAGGGCTCAAATACAACATTTAATGGGGGAGTGCGGCTCGCACTTGTTCGAAATTGGAACAAGTTCGAGTAGATCAAATTGGGTCGTGTGTCCCAATTTGATCGGGTCAAACACCTTTAGTTACATATGAAGCGTTTATAAGAACTGAGATAACAAACGTCATGCTCAGTTTTACGTACTCACCCCAACCTTTAACCCCACTTTATTATTTTACATTAACATTTTAGGTAGGTACTTATACTTTGTAAGTGTACAGGAACGCATTTCTATGCAAATTGAGTCTGGAGCCTAAAATACCTAACGTTACCCACTACATTAACTAGGTTGGATACAAAAGACTACTTATTTATTTTATGCAAATAGAAACTGAAACGTCTATTCAATATATGTTGTTATCTCTTAAATTTATCATTCTGCGGTGAACTCACGTCTCAACTTACGCAGCTTTGCTAATTTAGTGTGAGCAACTCCTTCGTTCTAATTTACAGATTACATATATTAGTACCCTTCTAAACACAAACAGGGTAGATTTTTAAAGAAATCTTTCAAAATATTTTATCATTACAATTTTCAATGGCTATTGAAATAAACTTAACCTTCTTAGCTCATTTCTATAAAGTAATCCGCAAACATACGAAGCGTTCAATGTATTTTCTTTTCGCAAGTGTGATACCAAGAACAAGTGAAGACGAGATAGATGTTTATCTCGAGTAGATAACGTCAACATGGCATTGTATACAGCCACGAGCGTTTTCCTTGAAACTATCTGAGCTGGTATTGCCACAAAACTCTACTCAACCTAGACTTTACCTTACTATCTTGAAAACTTCCCTCTATAGGATTAACAGAGATCTATCTTACGAACCGTAATTTATCTCTAAAACTAAATTTTCCTCAAATTAGTATTGGTAAAACTTATATGCTTATGTTACAAAACATAATTATTTACCTAATTAAGAAGAAAGTAGATACTAGGTACGATTACAAGGTGCCCAATTATACAAGGTTGTTTATTAAGTTACTTTATTGTAAAGAAGGGAGAACAAAATTCTGCATAATTTTCTCTAATTTTCAGTTTGAAAATGTGGTTTAATTTAAAATACGACTTGGTAGTGTTATGAACTTCTTTAGAACAACTTAAAGTTACAGCCTTTATGAAACATTCTGCCATATCGGTCGATTTCTACTTAGCTATTTTATTCGTACCTATTTGAAATCTATTCAGAACAATATCTGATTTTCCAAAATTCTATTAAAATTGAATAGTTTGTTGAGTGAACGAAATATAACATAAAAATATTAAACTATTTTTATGTACTGACTTGACTTACCTACTTGACTGTAAAATAAAAATATAGACTAAAAGTCGATAAATAAAATAAATAAATATTGCAGGACATTCCACACATCGCCATCTAGCCCTAAGCTAAGTAACTAGACTTGTGTTATAGGTGCTAGACAACGGATATTCAAGTAGTATATACTTTTCTTTTGTAAATATATACTTATAATATATAGAAACAACAAGACCACAGAAAATATCTTACCATAAATACTTGTCTGCAGCGGGAATCGAACCCGCAACCCTGTGTTTGGCAGTCCATTGTGCCAACTTGGTTGTCAAATTCATACATTTTATCATTTTATTTTATTTTGTTCGATCGACAACTGAAGTTAGGGAAGTAGATACATGAAAAACCGACCAGATGACGGAACGGTCTTAACCTCGATACACAATATTTGATAGTGTTATGAACTTCTTTAGAACAACTTAAAGTAACAGCCTTTATGAAACATTCTGCCATATCGGTCGATTTCTACTTAGCTATTTTATTCGTACCTATTTGAAATCTATTCAGAACAATATCTGATTTTCCAAAATTCTATTAAAATTAAATAGTTTGTTGAGTGAACGAAATTTAACATAAAAATATTAAACTATTTTTATGTACTGACTTGACTTACCTACTTGACTGTAAAATAAAAATATAGACTAAAAGTCGATAAATAAAATAAATAAATATTGCAGGACATTCCACACATCGCCATCTAGCCCCAAGCTAAGTAACTAGACTTGTGTTATAGGTGCTAGACAACGGATATTCAAGTAGTATATACTTTTCTTTTGTAAATATATACTTATAATATATAGAAACAACAAGACCACAGAAAATATCTTACCATAAATACTTGTCTGCAGCGGGAATCGAACCCGCAACCCTGTGTTTGGCAGTCCATTGTGCCAACTTGGTTGTCAAATTCATACATTTTATCATTTTATTTTATTTTGTTCGATCGACAACTGAAGTCAGGGAAGTAGATACGAGTACATGAAAAACCGACCAGATGACGGAACGGTCTTAACCTCGATACACAATATTTGAAGATAAGATAGGATAAGATCATTTATTCGCCGGAATACATAGCATAAAGGTCTTACAAAACATATTAGAACATGTATTCGGTCCGCAAGCAGACGTGCAAATGTTAAAAATAATATAAATTACATAATGTCAATAATCAAATTAATAAATAATAATGTCAAAAGATAAAAATTCTATTGTATTTACCTATTACTGAATGATTTGAATTCGTTAAGGTCATAAAAACAGTGTTCAAGAAGCCAGATACTTAATTTGTTTTTAAAAAGATTACCCTCCAGTGCTTTGAGGTTACTAGTACTGAAGTTATTATATACCTAAGCACATTTTAGTATCTATGTAAAAGTCAGCATATATAATAGAAATTACTCAAAAGCATGGTAAATATGATAACTTTAATAGTGAAATTACACAAGTTGTGGGAGTATATCGAAAAACTATAAGTTATACGCAGCACAAAATCTTGAACGATTTTTAAACCTCAGACCTTAGACTCAGTTCCACTAAAAAGTGGAAGTATCAAACGACGTCTGTACATATTTATTTTACTTGCATACAACTTAGCATAAAATGTCAAAAAAGATGATACACATGTACCTATTTGTTAAATTAAATGTCTCGTTACAAACACACAAACAACTCAAGCATCTGTTGAGGGAAGAAGTTCAAGCATTTAAACTGTAAACTTGGGATATTTTGTCCGACTCGCAGACTCGCTCCGTAAAGGCACTTAGAGTCATATTTCTAACAGAACTAAACTAAGGAAATTCGCAGACGGACCGCGTGTAGGTTCACTTAAATTCGTTTAAACCTAATTTTAATGAATTGCTGAAATTCAACATTCAGTTTTTTGACTGAAAATATTTCAATTTTTTTAATAATATTATCTAAATCTTAATAAATCAAATTAAATCAAATCAAAATTCTTTATTCCTTTGGATACTTAATACCTAGGTACAAGATCACGTGGACACGTCTTAAAAACTAAGTTAGGATGTGTGCCTTCGGAACGCGCCCACCAATGAGAAGAAGGCACAAGAAACTCATGGTGGTTTTTTCTTTCATGTGATCACGCTCACAAAGGTCAATATTACAAATATTTGAAATGGAGCAAAAGTCACGTCCATGGGTTGTTACCATTAAGGTTAGACGAAGTATCATAGTACGCCTTACTGCACAATTTATGCATTATAAAAGTTTTGAACCTGTTAATGGACATGTCATATACATCTTTAGGTAATTTATTATAATAGAGCGCACATGTACTATTAAACGACCTGTTTATAAAAAAATCGACATAATATTAATTGACATTGAATTTTTTTATGTATTCTTAGGGTTATGGTATCGACGACCATATCTCTATATATACATAGTGCAGATTGAAATATGCTATATATATTTATAGCCAGAGCTGAGTAGGGCTTAAAGCCTGAGCAGAATCAGAGCTGCATTGCCAATAATATTATGTGATTTGTTTTGTCTGCAACACACTGCTTTCACGCTGCCTGTGATTTGTTACTAAGAATCATAGTTTAGATACAGCTCTCAGATTCTCTTTGTAAAAGTTTGAACAAAGAAATACAATTTTCTTGAGAAAGGGATCAGAAAAACATCACTTCCAATCATACTTATCATATCTTTGTTATTTTCTGGAAAACCTCTAGCTAGTAGTGAGTATCTTAGTAATAAAGGAATTCTGGTGTTTTAAATTTTCTTCATAATATTCTGGATGGTACCATTTTGAACACAGAGCGGGTACAGTGAAATCTGGTGGTTTAATGGATACAGTCCCTTCGTGGGTTTTAATGGTGATGTTCACCGTTGTTTATCTACTATCACATGCAGTTTGATTATTCAAGTCCATCAATGTCTTTTCTCAGTTATTGTAAACAACCCTGTCTTACACGCTGGTTGGGATACCACCTTTGACGTTCTTGCCTTGGAGTCTCCCTAGACTCTGTTGGACCTTTGTAGGTACATTAGTGATTCTCTTATATGCGTCGTCTTCTAGTGATTCAGATACGCTGATCCTCATTTCACTCAAATCAGTTCGAGAGTTGCCTCTCACACCAACTGGGTCGTCGCTAAAAGGTAAATTAAACGTTAAGCATACAATTGTTCGATATTTAAATTCATCGAATTTTAAATGTTTGAATCGTATGCATCACATAAATTGACAAAGTTCTACGGTGATATAATATTGAGAGCTGTAAGTAATTACTGAACATAACGAGCTTGCGACTTAGAGATCTAAATGCTCCAATGTTTAATGCATAACTACTACGATGAGAAGTACATAACTTAGTACTGACTTGGTATTGGCTAAGTTCTACAAATGTATGTATGCACCTACACTGTATTGGCATTCGATTATGTTGTTTTAGTGACTTATGACCAATTAGCGTAGAGTCCAAGGATACCTAACGTATAGTTTCGAAGCTTAACAAGGCAATTTATCTTTCCAGTAACATTTGAAGTGTATAATGTTATATTATTATCAACTAGCACCGTCTTATATAGTTTCACCTGCGTAAGACCCGATCCCTTGGGAATATCCGGATAAAATGTAGCGTATGTTGTATTGAATCAATGTATCCATGAGGTTGGTATGAACCAAGTTTCATCAAAATCGATCTACTAGTTTCAGAGCCTATTTGTTACAAACAAAAATCTTTCCTCTTTGTAATATTAGTTTAGATGTTTGTATATAGATCAGAAATGTTTCAACACACTTATATTTCGTTTAAATATTATCACCAATCGTGGCCAAATCGTGTGAAGCCATTACTAAAACATCTGTATAATTAGTTTTAAATTTAAGTGAATTTGTATATGGGTTTTGCCTGAAATAAAAATCAATTTATTTATTTATTTTATTTAAAAAAAGGTTGACCATATTTTTAGGTACACAATACGATCATTATCCGTTCTTATGAAAATAATGAATACATAGACCTAGAATCAACAAGATATTACACGTATGAATAAATATTTTTTTTTCCTTTTTGTGTCGCGCTAAGCTCGTTCTGTTCACTATAGGACGAACTTGTATTATGGTTGAATAAGAAAACGGAAAACGTTTTTACCTCCAGACGGTTAGATTCTAGTTAGTATTGTTATGGAAAAATGTCAACAATAATCTGTTTGAATTTCAATATATTTCCTTTAGTTATTAGGCTTCCTATACCGTAGAGTTTTATCTGTTGTTTTCCTTTTTATTATTTCCAATTATGACAACTTTAACTTCTGTGGCACAGTGGGCCACGGTCTGCGACGCAAAAGTACATAATGTTGCAGAAGGTTGCAAGTTGGATTCCCGACTTTCTGTATATCTGTATTTGTGTACAGATATTTGTTTTATATTTGTTATGGTCTGGGTGTATCTAAGTATATAATTATTGACGACCCAGTTGGAACAATGGTCACCACGCCGGACTGCCAAACTCAGGGTTGCGGGTTCGATTCCCGCCTTAGGCAAGTATTTATGCTTAGATATTTGTCTGTGGTCTGGTTGTTTATATGTATTATAAGTATATATTTACAAAAAAAAGTATTTAAGTAGTATATCCGTTGTCTAGCACCCATAACACAAGTCTAGTTACTTAACTTGGGGCTAGATGGCGACGTGTGGAATGTCCTGTAATATTTATTATTTATTATTTTTATTTATTCAATCTCTTATCTGGTTACCCCACAAGCTTAGTTGCTTAGTTTAGGGCTAGCCCGGGCGCTGCGCTGCCTGGATGCAAAGTCCTGCAACATTTTATTTTTAATAATTTCGTAATACGTGATGATAATATTTGTTTTTGACATAGTATCTATTAACTACTACTACGAACTACAAAAAGGCGAGGAATATTTTTTAGTTTAATATTTTAATTCGATTTTTTTGCCTACGATGCCATTTCTTTTAGAGGCATGAATGAAATATTATTTTGCTGTGGAGGCCTGAGACTATATTTTTGGAAGCAAAAGATCAAAAATACCTTTTTACTTAGATAAAATTAAAACAAAATCAGTGCGCTTGAAAAGAACGAGGCATATTGATAGTATGGCACCTCTTGGTCAACAAGTCCATATTTAAGAGCAAGTTGCTGGTGGATTATTCTAGCTACTAGGTTATGCCTGTGCAAATACTCACCATTGGCAAGATGAGAACACCCGGAAATAATATGCCTGAGTGACTCCCCGGGACGGTGGCATGCTCGACAAATATCGACCGTACCGTCCTTCAGGATATATTTCCGATAGTTGTTCGTCATCATTACCTCGTCAGCAATTACACAGACAAAACCTTCGGTTTCCCCAAAGAGGTCACCGAAACGTAGCCAGTTCACCGAAGCGAGGAAGTCTACATCGGGATCCGTAAGAGCCCGACAAAACCTCCCGTGACCCGAACCTGAGTATCGAGGGTTTACGCCAATTCTTTTTTTGCTAAGGAGAGCGGAGTGAAGTTATTGTCCACTACTACCACATCACAGTGCATCTCACTCTCGGATCGGATTTTTGGACGCATGAGATCAAGCCTATCTTTTTACTAAGATAAAATTGAAACAAAATCAGTGCGCTTGAAAAGAACGAGTAATAACAGAATTGCTTCTAATCGTTTAATTCGATTAATCGGAAATCGCTATTGTTTTCACTGTGAGCATTTGGTATATGTATGGGAAATAAAATCCGGATGGGTAATTACTGCGTCCGTTATCCGAACTGATACGGGTAGGGTTGCCATTTGTAAAATTGCGGACGTCGGACAATCACGGCCCCAGCTTTGATATACGACCAATACGGATATTTCATAATTTTAACACGACCTTTTCCAAATGAAAAATGTACAAAGAAATTAATGAAAGCAAAATCATTGGTTAAGCTATTTTTGAAACACACATTTTTTGAAAATGTATTTATTTTTTTCCTTATAACAAGTAGTATTTGTACAAAAACAACCTAATTCCTAATTAAACCTCTTAAAACGGCACGTAATACCTCTCAAAAGTTACTATTGCCAGCAGATCAACTGACAATAATGACCTCAATAATGATCAATCACTAAGGGTACACTAAATGAGCATTGGATGAATCTACCCAAATATTAATTAGACATAATAGCACCCAAACCGAAAATGCCTATTTGCCTAAACCATATCCTGTGGGTACATAAATTGACAAAACGTGTGTTTCACTTATTGTAATGCTCGTTGAAAAGCTCGATAGTGCTTCAATGAACAACATAATGAGTTGCGTTCGACTACATTCGTAAATTGCGTTGATGACCATTTTGCAAACTAATGTACAATAAACAAATGTAGTTGTGTAAATATCAATATTTGTAAATGAAAACGTGAAGCACAAATGTCAACCATGTGTTGTGCGATGCGCAAAACACGAGAACGCTAGCACGATAAAATATTTTATCTCTATTGCCATTGCACTGAATTCCGAGCTCTATTGTGCGTCATGGCTCGGTCATGGCCCATGATTTAGTTATGAAACATATATGTTACATGTTTTCTAGTAAAAATGGCATTGAGTTTTGTTTTTAACCGACTTCAAAAAAGGAGGAGGTTCTCAATTCTTGTGATTGAACATCGTTGGGCACTTTTTATAGGTACCTACTATAAAAAATGCGCAATAAAGGACTGTGTGAATGATAAGTAGGTACTGACATTTTGACGTTATATTAGTAAAATATCAGGTAAAAACACAAACAAAATAAATAACTGCAAATGCCTACATAGAGAAAACCATTCCAAAAAAGGGTCATAAAATCCAAATTTTTATCATGTTTTGCTGTAGGTTATGATGTGTCTAGAAAGCAAACAACAGAGTAGGTATACCAGAGCAGTAAAACTTGGCCACCATTTTACTGCTAAAACAATTGCAATGAGGGGTGTTTTGGCCGCAGCCAAGTACTGGAATCAATTTAGGCTCCCGTTTTACGACTTTGCTGTCAGTAGATTTTGTTTTTGATAGTTTTTAACGTTGGCGGCGCGGGTGTAAATAAGAAGGCATTTTATGTTTTAATCAGTACCACAGATATCTTTCCATCAATGTTGTTTTCTTACCAAAATACAAGCCAACTATAAAATAGTTAGAATTTGAACATTACGAAAAAATCTACTATAAGTCAAAAATGTACGTAGGTCTAATAAATGTAAAATAATAATTAACACCATCAAATGCGCTTTATAGTTAAGAAGTGTTTGATTGTTATCTCAAATCAATGAATTCGCCGCGACAACGTTTGCCAATAGAACACAAAAGAACGACAGCTGGAGATAGTTCTCTTTGAACTTGGCCAGTAAAAGCTTTTAGACCTTCAAACTTACTCGGGTCAAAGGTAAAAAGGGTCGCAGACATCAAAGATAATTGACGAACTGTTAAAAGATTTAGACAAATAATGTGAACAGTAATACATTATAAAAATATTATAATATACGCGACGAATGGAAAACCTTCATTTAGAAGTCAGAGAAAAAGAAAATCTTCATATTTTATTGTAATTTATACAATAAAAACACGAATTTTATCTAGGGATAGCTGTTGCCCGCGACTTCGTTCGTGATGTGGTTTTGGGTTATTTAGAATTCATTTTACTGCATGGATACAATTTATCATTCGGTGTAAGTTTTAAAAACAAAATAGGTAGTTACATTGTTTTTACACTATATTTTTAATTGATTTGGCAAAGGCACTTTACTTACTCATACTTTGAAAGTAGGTCTAAAGATGCTTGAAGAGCGTGTAGAAAGAAAAACTTACAGCCCTAGGGAAAATCGCTTTCACTGACAGCTGTCATGTCAAATTATGGCTCCGCGCGGCTTGTGCAATGTGTTTGTAGCCAGTATCAGTACGCATTAGGAACTTCAAAAACCTAACCTCCTTGCTTTAGGTAACATCAAAGAATAACAATTATGGCTTCGCACGGCTCATCCATACTGCCAGAGTTTAGTACATAATAGGTTTTTTCTTAATAATCGAATTCAGGTAGATATATTTAGTTCAAGATATCTTATTAATAAAATAAATGTAAAGATGATAATGGTCAAAGCGACGTATGACCATGCTGCGCCTCTGCCGGCGCCCTGTCAAGATGTTGCAGATGTGGCTTTATGCGACAGTGCTGTCAGTGTCGTTCCTTGAGTAAAAAAATACTGGCGGGAAATGCTTGCATTTTGAATGATTTTAATTAGTATTAGCTTTTGTTATTTTATTATGTTTTAGTGTTAAGTTTAATCTGGTTTTTCATTTATGATTGTGTATTTTGTGTAAATAACCTTTTCTAGACAAACCGTGTTACAAAAACTGTAATTTAAATCTACGGACTTCGCGTCATCACTCAGTGTTGGATAAACTAATTTATAAAAATCTCTTCGGTTAGTACCGACGTATTTGAGTATTGAAAACATGTTGAAAACAAATAGCAAAAGCAAAAAATCTACATAATGTATAACCTCTTTGGTCCCAACCTTGTAAGAGGATCAGGTAGTATGGAGTCTCTCATTCACTCTCGTTATTAGAAAGAATTTTATGTTTATTTGTAATGAAAATCAGTGTTTACCTCGGGTTTGTTTTGTTTACCCAAGGTGTGAAAGTCACTCATTTAGTCCCTCGAAGTATTAGCGCCCTCGCTACGCTCGGGCGCCAAACTCCGTCTCGGGACTCAATGAGTGACTTTCACATCTTGGGTAACAATGTACTATTTTTGTTAGTTTTTTACAAATAAAACATAATACACAACAATATGATAAGCTGAAACTAAGTCCAATTTCTATACGCACAAAACTTTCAACATACTTTGTCTTCCTAGTTATCTTTAGATTTTTGTAAATTAAAGAAAAAATAATTATCAACTACCTTTGTGTCTCGATTCATATTCTTCAATTAATAATATAAGAGGTTATTATAGTATTTATAACAACAACATCATGCAAATAATAATCTATTTTGGTGCAAATAATATTTTACATTGTTTTTATTATCAAATAATAATATTATGTAATGATTAAAAAGAAAGGCAATTGGACAGAACAAATACTAATACTTAAAATAACGCGATGCACATTGAGATCCTTACATATTGATAGCAGGCATTACGCTGAACAAAAAATGCTTTCACACCAAACATCTAAAGCGTCTCGGAAACGGGGTATTTGAAGGAACGTGATGTCCTATGAATCCAATTTTCTGAATTCTTGACCAAAATACCCAGCTTTTTTTATTAGGTAGCTGGCAGGGCTACGTAACTTTGGGAAAAAAAATGATTTTTACAAATGACTATTACCTGTATATTTTTTAACCCACATCAAAAAAGGTGGAGGTTCTCAATTCGTCACGTATATGTCGAATAAAATAGAATTTAATTTTAATATTTTCCATATCTGTAGTAGGTAGTAGGTATATTTTTTATATAATGGCAATACTATAGTTAACGTCAAACAGAATTGTCAACTGTCAAGTGTCAAGGAGTTAGAAGTAAGGTTATGAAAAAGAATAGATGTTTGGTTTACGTTGTTTACGATTAAAATAAAGTTATGAAGATTTAAAGTGAGTTTTACCCCACAACCAAAGCTAAATCCCACAACTTTTTGGGGGCTCGTCCGGGATTACGCAAAATCGAGGTAAAACCACACTAAAACGAAGATAAGTTGATCGGAATTCATTCGAACAAAAAGGCCATATCATCTTTATCGCCGCCATTGGAGTCTGTTTTACCGACGCAGCATCAGTGAACATAGGCACAAGTCAAGAACTTAATTTATCGACATAATATGCTGCTTCACCGACACTATGGTAGAAAATGTTGCAAGCTCTGAAATAAAATATCCCGATGGTAGAAATTATGATTACGATGACTGATTTTTATTGGAATAAAGATAAATGAGTCCGATCAAGCCAAAATTTTGCAGTCGCAGACTAGTCGACGAAATTCAAAGACGAAGATTAACACTAATATAACAAACAAGATGCCACCGAAGAAAGATGATAAAGAAAGTGAAGACGAAGATCAAGAGTTCGACGTACAAATTTCATTCAAGGACTTAGAGAAATCTATGACTGTTTTTACCGGAGATGACACATACCCAGTTGATTCGTTTATCGATGAGTTTGAAGACACCGCTCAAATCATGAAGTGGACTAAAATCGAGAAGCTTATTTATGCGAAGAGGCTTTTAGATGGAACCGCCAAGTTGTTTCTGCGATCGTTAGGGAGAATTAAAGACTACACAGCTTTAAAAAGGGCACTCAAAGAAGAATTTGGACCTAAGATTAACAGCGCCATCGTACACAAGAAGCTTGCCTCACGAAAGATGAAGAACGACGAGACGTACCAACAGTATTTCCTAACGATGAAGGAGCTAGCACTTCATGGCAAAGTGGAGGATGCTGCCCTGATAGAATATGTGATAGATGGGATCCGTGACTCTGAACCAAACAAGGCTATTTTGTACGGAGCTTCAGACTTGAAGGATTTTCGAAAGAAGTTGGATATTTATAGTGAATTTAGAAAGAAAATCTCAAGTAAACCACATCTACATCCTACTCAGTCGTCTGAACATCATTCTTCTCGCAAGATGACTCGTGTGAAGAGATGTTTTAACTGTGGAGACCTTGATCATCAGATGCCAGCCTGTACAAAGGGAATAAAATGCTTCAAATGCAATGAATATGGGCATAAGTCAAACGATTGTACAAAAGTTAAGAAGACGTTAAATATCCAGAATAAAAATGTAGAAGAGAAAGTTCCTTTTAAGAAGATTAAGATTAACGGTGAAGACTTTACAACGCTCATAGACACTGGAAGCGAGGTGAATCTCATAACGAAATCAGAATTTGAGAAGATTAAAGAGGACATTAAAGACTATAAGACTGAATCGACATGTCTAACAGGAATTGCAGATAATAAAGTTTATACAGAAGGAATTTTTACAGCGAAAGTACAGATTGATAATTACTACACAGATGTTGAGTTTTGCGTCGTGAAAGACAACGAGTTACCGGTGAAAGTACTGATCGGTAGTCCAATCCTAAAAGACTTTGAAGTTTGTTTTACTCCCGAGGGTATCTACATGGAAAAGATTATGCACCTAACGCTATTGTTGGAGAAGAAAGATAATGAACAAGAATATGACATAGAAGATTCTAAATTTACTGAGAAGATACGTAAGATGTGTAAAGAGTATAATCCTAATAAAAAGAAGAAAGAAAGTAACATAGAATTAAAGATGATATTAACTGATGAAGATCCTGTCTTTCAAAACCCTCGACGTTTATCACCTTTAGAGACGACTGCTGTGAATGCTCAAGTGAAAGAATGGTTGGATAAAGGTATAATTAAACCAAGCAAGTCTGATTTTGCTAGCCCTATAGTTTTGGCCGATAAGAAAGATGGATCGAAACGAATGTGCATAGACTACAGAAAACTAAATAAGAAACTAATTAAAGAAAGATTTCCATTACCTATCATAGAAGACCAGATAGACAAGTTGAAAGAAGCGAAGATATTTACGTCACTTGACCTCAAGAACGGGTTTTTGCACGTGAATGTCAACAGGGATAGCCAAAAGTATACTGCGTTCGTAACACCGCAAGGGCAGTATGAATTTTCGAAAATGCCTTTTGGTTTAAGTACGGCGCCGTCAGTATTTCAAAGATTTATTAATGATATCTTCAGTGACCTTATCAGAGAAGGTGTCATACTAACCTACCTTGACGATGTGATTTTACCGTCAAACACAGAGGAGGAAGGAATTAAGAAACTAGAAACAGTATTAAAGAGAGCTGAAGAATATGGTTTACAAATCAATTGGAAGAAATGTCACTTTTTAAAGAAGAAAATACAATACCTTGGTTATATTATTTGTGACAATGAAGTTCAACCCTCACCAGAAAAGATCAAAGCCGTAGCAAACTTTAAAAGACCAAACAACATCAAGGCTATTCAATCATTTTTAGGACTAACCGGCTATTTTCGGAAATTTGTAAGAAACTATTCTCTGATCGCCAAACCCATGACAGATTTGCTGAAGAAAGATGCTCCGTTTAATTTTGATGAAAGATGCGAGAAGGCTTTTATACAACTAAAACAAATATTGTGCAGTTCTCCAGTTCTCCGGATATACAATCCAGAATTAGAGACTGAACTCCATACAGATGCCAGCGCAGACGGGTATGGTGCTGTTCTTCTTCAGAGAAGCCCTAAAGACAATCAGCTCCACCCCATCCATTATATGAGCAAAAAGACAACTCCGGCAGAAAGCAAATACCACAGCTATCATTTGGAAATATTGGCTATTGTCGCTGCTCTAAAGAAATTCCGAGTTTACCTTCTGGGCCTACACTTCAAGATAGTTACCGACTGTTCCGCTTTAACCATGACCTTGCAAAAAAAGGATCTGCCACCTAGAGTCGCGCGATGGGCTCTGCTCTTAGAGGAGTTTAATTATAAGATAGAACACAGGCCAGGAATACGAATGAAACACGCAGATGCGTTAAGCAGATACCCCACCTGCTTAGTACTTACTGAAACAATAGCTCGTATAAAGAAGACACAGAATGAAGATGAACATATTAAACTGATTAAGAAAATTTTAGAGACAGAAAATTACAAAGATTATATTATACAAAATGAAATATTATACAAGATAAAGAATGGAGATAAATTGCTAGTAGTACCCAAAAGAATGCAAAGTGAGATAATCAGAAAAAACCATGAAAAGGGACACTTTGGAATTTTGAAAACAGAAGAATTGATTAATAGAGAGTATTTTATAGATAATTTAACAGAGAAGATACGAAAAGTGATCAATAATTGCGTTGAATGTATCCTGATAGCGCACAAAAGAGGTAAAAAAGAAGGTTTCCTTCACCCAATAGACAAAGGTGAAATACCGTTATCGACATATCATATTGATCATCTAGGCCCAATGACTTCTACCCACAAGAATTATAAACATATCCTCACTGTCATAGATGCGTACACAAAATTCACATGGATTTATCCTGTTAAGACTTTAAGCACAGAAGAGACCTTAAACAAGCTAAGACTGCAACAGCAAACCTTCGGTTCACCAGAAAGGATTATTTCAGATCGCAACGCTGCATTCACATCGAACGATTTCCAGCAGTACTGCAAAGACGAAAATATAACGCACTATACAATCACAACCGGACAACCAAGAGGGAACGGCCAGGTTGAACGTATCCACCAGGTTATTATTGCCGTTCTGGGTAAACTAAGCGCCGATGACCCAACCAAATGGTACCTCCACGTATCCAGGGTACAAAGATGCCTAAACGATTCTTACCAAAGGACTATAGGAATGACTCCATTTGAACTACTTTTAGGATGCAAAATGAGAGATAAAAATGACGAAATTCGTAAACTGATAGAAGAAGAGAACATACAAAAATTTAACGAGAAAAGAGAGGAGCTTAGGAAAAAAGCAAAGGAATCCATTCGAAAAGTACAAGAAGAAAATGTAAAAAACTACAATAAGAAACGCAAAGAAGCTATAAGTTATGATGTTGGTGATCTCGTGGCTATTAAGAAGACGCAGTTCTCACAGGGAAGCAAATTGTACCCTAAATACTTGGGTCCATATGCGGTAACGAAGCGGAACAGAAATGATCGCTATTCTGTGAAGAAAATTGGAAATAGTGAAGGCCCGATCAATACAACCACCTCTGCTGACCTCATGAAACCATGGGTTTCTCCTGAAGACGACGATTCATCTGGGGCAGATGAATAACCAGGATGGCCGTGTCGAATAAAATAGAATTTAATTTTAATATTTTCCATATCTGTAGTAGGTAGTAGGTATATTTTTTATATAATGGCAATACTATAGTTAACGTCAAACAGAATTGTCAACTGTCAAGTGTCAAGGAGTTAGAAGTAAGGTTATGAAAAAGAATAGATGTTTGGTTTACGTTGTTTACGATTAAAATAAAGTTATGAAGATTTAAAGTGAGTTTTACCCCACAACCAAAGCTAAATCCCACATATATATATATATTTTTATGTATGTTCGCTGATTACTCGTAAACTCTTGGAGCGATTTGGATAATTCTTTTTTGTTTTTACTATCTAAGGTTTCCGCTACTTGAACTCATATATTTTTTTTTTCTTTTATTATGGCTTCGCACGTATGCATTTAGCCAGTGTCAAGTTATATTTTGCATCAAATTGACCCGATTTTTCATAAATCGGGCCCAAAGTGTTTCAATACAGTCAAAGTCGTCATAGTCCGTCAAGTCAGGGGCTATAGTAAAGCGGTGGCAAGTTTACCATAACCTTAATAGGAGATTTGGAGGCAACGAGAAAACTGCATGTTTGACACTGATTTTTACTTTCACTACACTTGTGCACTTTCACAGAACTAAATTGAATAACATTCCACCAGAATTATACAATTCAACTCGGGTTACATCTAAGTTTCATGAAAATAAAACTGCAGCACGACATGTTGTTAACTCGTTCCCGCCAAAACTCAAAACTCATATTTCAAACTATAGCAGGAGAAAAGCGCGATAGAAGTGTAACATCGGAGGTCTTCGGTAAAGGAGATCGGTAATATTATGTAGTAGTACCTCTTTGTACTAACCTCATTTTCAGTTTCACGTAGGTAGTATTAAATGCAAACTATTTGGTTTTATGACAGCTGTCATCTTGAGCGGAGGCATGTACTGCATGTACCCCTACCATGACTTTTTGAAGAACTCGAAAAAAAGAAACCCTTTTTCGATCACTCTCTTGTCCGTTTGTCTGTAGGTGTGTCACTACCGATATTCTTAGAGACGGGTGGACCTAGTAAGTTGATTTTTAGGAAGTTTCATAGTAAATACTCAATATAGTATGTTAAATCGAATACGTAAAAAACCCGTGGTAAGAGTACTGTTCCCTTCTGACGTTCGATTACGTTTTACCACGGAAAAATATTTCGATTTCACATTTTTTAAATGTTTTTTTATCAAATATCTTAATTATTGTATTAAAGTTAAATTAAAACATACCCTAAATGTTATTCTAATATATTCTGAAAATATTCGTGTGGACCTTGTTAAAATCTGTTCTGTAGTTTATGAGATTACCTGGTTCAAACAAACAAACAGACAGACAAACAGACAAACAGACAAAAATTCTAAAAACTACCCTATCGTGTTCAGCTAACGATTTTAAGGCGACCTGTGTATTTTTTTTCTGGATATCTTACAATTACAGATTTTTTGATGTCTACAGATTTATTATATGTATAGATACTTTGGACTTATAAATGTATGAACCGAATATTATCAGACAGTGTTGATTTATATAGTCAGTCTACTTTTAACCACGAAAAGCTAATAATAGAAAATATATTGTAACAATAAAGCCAAAGTTCAATAGGGGTCTTTAATTAGACGTTATACTGTCTGCTCTTCTACACGTGTTCATACTATCAGACTACCAAGGTAAACGGTAAATTGTTTTTATGTAAAGGTTGTTTAAAAAAGTTTTTATTTAAGCTTTTATTAAATGTTTTAAGTTTTTTGACTCAAACAGGATTTTAAACACTGCTTGTGAACTCTACCGACAATATAAACATTATGTTCAAAGAAACTAGATACCTACGTAGTTTCATTGTATTGAGAAAACATACCTAGTAGACATCGCATACGTTAGCAATATTCTATTAGGAAGGTAGATTTATAGGTAAGTAGTCGATTTTTTAAATCGAGCCTTGTGAGGTTTATTCAAATTCTAAAGTCGCCTCTCAAACCTCTACGTTAGGTACTCTAGATAGTCTCTGGTTTTAAATTTATCTTGTATCATCAGCTGCATAGTTATAGAAACTTGTTAAAACTTAGCTGTAAGCCGAGAAAGGTGGCCACGGCCGTCGTGACTGATCGCTTTCATTAAAACCCTCGCGATTATCCCTCCAGGGTCGCACCTGATCTATTACATCAATCCCATCAATTAACTTATACCTACTTCTTTTTATTATTTAGGATAAAGATACCTGCCTTCGTAGAAAACTCAAAATGTGTGACAAATATTAAAAAGAGATTTCGATCAGTTACTTTAATATAAACCTCACTAACTGCTATCTTGTGAAAAAAATCCGTTTGCAAGTTTCCTTAAAGATATTGTCTCTCTTTCCTCTCTTGTAATAAGATTAAATTTAACTAATGAAACAGAAAATGAAAATTTCTTTAGCAGAAATGGAATTCGCTAAATAACTTTCTGCCATTTGTCTTGCTAATGAATGAATTTTTTCATACTTTCT
Organism: Idaea straminata; assembly: GCA_951213275.1. Classification (NCBI taxonomy): domain Eukaryota; kingdom Metazoa; phylum Arthropoda; class Insecta; order Lepidoptera; family Geometridae; genus Idaea; species Idaea straminata. The sequence goes on along the minus strand of OX577846.1, from coordinate 7,008,599 downwards.
TTCCCTTTAAGCAACCCAAGTATTATTTCCTGGCAATAATCTCTTCGGGTTAGTAGAACGTTGTCGTTGGTCGTTACGTAACTTTCCTCGTCTCCAGTGTCGTGTAATGGGCACACAAACAAACCGCATATCGGAACATGTCAGGAATCACGGCCCCGTCTCTACTGTCCGTCGTCTAATCTGTATGGATGTCATGTTTCCACATTGCACCACAAAATTAAATGTAGCTGACGCGACAGGATTTTAAACAAATGTAAACGTAGCGGTCCTCGAGGAATCGGGACCTTCTCACAGCTAAAAGTAAGTAACGGCCTTTGAAAAGGGACGAAAGTCTCTAGAGATGAAACCGGAGCACGATTTGGAACGTCCAATTCGGGTTGATCCGAAAACATTATCCGATACTAGTAACGAGCTCGTCCGACGCTTTAGGATCAAACCTGAAATTAAATCTTTAACTGTTTTAACAAACACAAGCGATGACGCACAAATGATTGTTTCCTAATTGCGTTCCTATAGGTACTTACATTAAACGCCTCTCTTGAATTCTAATAGACCCGCTTATTTTTTAATTGAACTAAGTCATTCAACTAAACTATCGCTTTAATTATTAAAGAAAATTTTCTATTGACTCGTTAAAATATTTCAACCGTAGGCATTTTGTGAAAGGGAAGCGCTCGAGTTAAACCTACCAAATATACCTATGTATATTTAAATGGTGTTATTTATTACTGACACCAAACAGTTGTTTGCATTTGAATGCTAAAGAAAAATATTTAACTTGAGATTCCGAAATGAATTGAGGTCAGGAAGCAGGAACGGCAAATAATAGAGCAACTGGCAGAATGACTTTGTATAGATATATTTGTACAATGGTTGATTTTTCTCTTCTTTAGAATGGTAGGTATGTAAGAAAGAAAAGCAAACTTTTTTCTCTTTTTTTATATTTGACTGCTAGTCTTCATAATCACCAAAAACAAGCCAGATATCATCAGCAACCTCGACACCCAAAACATGCCGTTCATGATATTGTACTGTATAATTATAAATGTTCAGAATGTCACTGAATATCGTTTTCGAGTGCATGTGATATCGTTTAATCACAGAGACAAATGTACCGGTTCCGGCCAAGCTGTCACCAACGCTCCCTTCACTATCGATAATGCTCGATTGCTCGAGCCACAGACTTATCATTTTTCAACCTGTAATTGACAGTCGAAATTAATGTTGAATTGATTGCGGCAGAACTTTATGCAAATACCTTGTCTTCACTTCCAGTAAGCAAAAGCAGCGATAAGTTAAGGTAATTCTATAACATTTGCCAAATATTACATCGAAACACCTTTCAAGTAACTTCGATTGATTAATAAAGACTATTACCGAATAACGCCTGTAATTTAACTATATCGGTCGGCAAGTAACACCATCAGGTTAGTAAAATAGAGGCTATTAACTGTTGATGGTACTAAAATAAAGCATCAACACAGAAATTGGGTATCAGTACTTAGGTATTCGCTGATAGCACCCATTTATAATAATTAATAAATAACGAGCTCTAAAATCAGCATTAACAAGTGGCAGGCAACAACAGTGAAGCTATAAATTCTAAAGATACGATCTAAATTACAGGAAAACTCTACCAGCAATCTGACTTTAACGTATTTTCTTAATCAATGTTTCAAATAAATATTTTACGACATTATTCATAGGGTCAGCCTCTCTGTAAATGTTTACGAATTTTATAGATATGCTATGTCTCAGATAAAATGTATTAAAAGAAATAAAACAATAGATAGTACATATATAGTTTTACTGCAACATGAACGTTACATAAATTCTCTGGAGACCTCTATAAATTTTCATATTAGGAACAGACTTTACGACTTTCTTTCATCAGTCTGTTTCGTTTCAACGGACTCGTATAATACACAGTCGCTAAGCTGTAGGCTTACCTACTATCGATATTGTTGCCTACAAAGGTCAGTCGAGCGTTCGGAGAAATACAATCAAATACCTACCTACCTCTATCTACCTAATTTCATTCGCTTGTTGAGATTCATGCGTGTTTCATCAATTTATCTTCGCATCTAACCTTAATATCATGACATATAGGCACAGAATAGATAATTGTACAGGTACCTAATTATATTTGAATATATTTTCACCTAAACAAATACATTTAATGTTTTACATTAATGTTGTGTTCGGTAAAGCAAAATCTCTCCCCTATACGTACGGAACAACCAAAGAAAATATAAAAGTGTCCAATTATTTTGAGAAATCCGTCCTCTTTAATTTAGGTGAAGTAAAGCCTGTCACGTAGTTTTTGAAGTGCTAGGAACTCCAGGTAGCTCTAATTGGTGGACTACGCTTGCGGTTTTATACTCTATTGGAAACTTATAGGTAGGTATACATATATATAGTTTCTAACAGAGAATCTCAACCGATAATTCTGCAAAATGGATCATATCTGAAGATTATTGTAAACAGTCTTTGCAACAACAGTTTTGACACTGCTCATTCGTTTTCACCTTCAACAAAAGTAGGTAAATAAGGTCTATCATTTGTTTTACCCTAGTATTATAGTTGTTATTACAACATTAGGTATGTTTGTATATTATCATCAAAATTGATGTATTGTTGAGATTTAACTCACAAATTAATATTAGCCAAAATATATGTCCAATTATAACAATGCAACGTCCGTATCGTTACATCGTTATCAGCAATTTCAATACACACGCAGGTCTACGTATTTATTGAGGCTTACTAGCCATTCAATTTTGGGTTCTAATTCAATTAATTTACATTATAATAGTCAAACACCGACACCCATCTATTTATGCTATCCTGAGTAATAACAAAGTATGTATTAAATTAATTATAATAGTCATAGCCGCTTTATAACAATACTAGCTGCACCCCGCGGTTTCACCCGTATATAAGTCACGATTCCGTGTGAATATAAAAAAAATAGGCTATAACCTTCCTCTATAAATGAACTATCCAACACAAAAATATTTTTTCATTTCGAATAAGTAGTGCGTTCAAAGAAACAAACTCTTCAGCTTTATAATATTAGTATTATATTAATTAGTAACTGATATAACCAGAATTTGGCTAACGAAGTCAGAGATTTGAGTGAAGCAAAAGGGATTTAAATTCACCCCCTGTAGGGTGTTGAGGCCCATTATTTTTATCTTTACTCTTCACTTCTTCGAAAGACAAACAAACTCGTATTGATGGAAACAACAAGGTTAAAACCCGAAGCATTGTTACACCTAGGTGTTATGGATTGTATTTCGTTAAACCTATTACCCAAAATACCTAAAACCATCTTGTACATTTCTACTAAATCAATAGTTTAGATAATGTGACCAACCACAGGTGAGCGCAGTGAGCGGTAATATCCAACACAAATACAATGACGCGACAGTGCTTTGAGCAGCAAATTCTCCGTAGCCGGATCGGAAAGGACTTTAGGTGTCGATAACGACCATGCTGGCAGACGAGATGGCCTGCATGGTTAGGTCAGGAAAGACATCCCGTATTATTAGACCCTGTATGCCATATTCGCATTTACAGAATATGCCTACGAGAGCCCGCCGCAAAAGGCAACTAAAACGGCTTCTGGGTCGGCTAAGCGATCAGAGCAAGGTCTTTAATTGAAGAAACAAACCTTGGACTAGCTACGGTGTGGCCACCACCCTTAATTGGAGGAAATAGGGTAGGACCCATGGCCTCCAATCTGCACCGAGAACGACAACCGGAGAGATTTTAATCGGTTTGACTCCGACATAACCCGTCATCACCCCTGTGATGGCGAGAATGAGTGAGAATTGTTCTCAGTCAAAATAAAATAAAATAAAAAATAAACTTATTAAAAACGCTTTTATTTAAATGAGCTAAAAAGAATAAAATAAAATATACTTAATAAAAAAAACTTTTTAAAACCAAGCTTTGCTCTTGTTAATAAAATAAAAAATATTAAACATTACAAATAAAAATTTGAACTTGATAAGTAAAATATAATTTTATTAATATCTACATTACAACCTTTAACGATAATTAACCATTCGACTACGTCACAATAATCCTATATCGTAAGTAGGTAAATACAAGCCTACATTTTTATTAAACCCTAAAACTTTACACCTTGTATTAAATCTTTGCATTTTTATCACATACTGACTTTTTTACAATAAAATGCTTTTAAAAAGGAACAAAGACGGCTACAACTAACCGAATGCAATTGGTTAACTTTAGGCAAAAACATTTATTTAAATACATTCGAATTCCCACAAAGAAATCAATACGTTCTATAATTCATAAATTGTCTTTCTATGTCATGTCGGTCTGCTATTGCGTGATATTGGTTGGATTTATTGACAACTGTAACGAGCTAAACCTAGGAGAAGAATTTCCAAGTAAAGCCTACATTTATTGACAACCGATTCTTTTCCGAAAAGCTTCTTTGAAGTTGAGGCAGAATTCTTATGATAAAGGTAAATCACATAGCGTATAAATAGGGGATATATACGATAAATTAGACTGCTCAACCGCATTATAACCTTGAAGTTTTGTTAAATGACGGGATTGCACTACTTATATGATCAGTTACGACGATGTGATAACTTCCTATGCGATTTGCTTTTATCACCTTGGCGTTAAATCATAAAGTATAGGTACTTTCAAGTTTAATTCCTCATTCGTGCAAGCGTTAACGATGTCCTAATAAATAAATATTTACCATGATACCATGATACTCATCTTTTGTAAATAACCAGACCAGAACCAAATAATTGTACATAAATATTTGCTTCAGGCGGGAATCGATCCCACAACCTTTTGCGAAGTAGGTGGATATTAACACACCTCGCCACAGTGGTAGTCAAACCTCGCGGTACATATCTCCGAAACCTTGGCGTGACGTGCTACGCGGACGACACGCTTGTCACGGCCAGGGGGAGCACGTACCGTGAGGCAGCCATGGTGGCCACGGCTGGTGTCGCACACGTCGTGAGTCGCATCCGCCGTCTAGGACTGGAAGTAGCGCTCCATAAATCGGAGGCCATGTGTTTTCATGGATCTCGGCGAGCGCCGCCGGCAACCTTCTGCCTCTTGGTGGGTGGTTCTAGAATCCCGGTGAAAAGGAACCTGAAGTATATTGGCCTGGTCCTTGATGGTAGGTGGAAGTTCGACCAGCATTTTGAACAACTTCAGCCGAAGTTACTGCGAACTGCAGGAGCTCTGTCTCGACTGCTGCCGAACATAGGTGGGCCCAAAACATCGTGTAGGCGCCTCTACACTGGCATCGTTAGATCGATGGCACTGTACGGTGCTCCGGTGTGGGCTGACTCCCTGACGAGCTCATCTATTGCTAAACTCCGCAAAGCGCAGAGAGCAATAGCCGTCAGGGTGGTTCGGGGATACCGCACTATATCTGGCGATGCTGCATGTGTGCTGGCAGGCACACTTCCGTGGGACCTTGACGCGAGAACCCTTGCGTTACTGTTTCAGTGGCGCAAGGAGGCGCGTGAACAGGGCAACCGACCAGCACTTAGGGAAGTGGAAGCCAAGAAGGAGCAGTTGCAGCTGGCGATGATGGTAGAGTGGCAACAGAGGATGGAGCATTCGGATTCTGGAAAGGCAACCTTAGACGCCATCAGACCAACACTAAGAGAATGGGTGCAGAGAGACCACGGAGCCCTGTCGTTTCGGTTGACGCAGGTTTTGTCAGGACATGGGTGTTTCGGAAAATACCTGTGCCGAATACAACGGGAATCTAATGAGAGGTGCCACCACTGTGCCAGTCCTAGTGACTCGGCGCAACATACGCTGGCAATCTGTCCAGCTTGGGACGAACAGCGGCGTGCCCTCATTGCGGAAGTCGGGAGTGACTTGTCGTTGCCGGCCGTCGTTCGCGCAATGGTAGACAGCGACGAGTCATGGCAGGCAATGAGGGTTTTTTGCGAAGCCGTTATGTCGGCCAAGGAGGCAGCTGAGCGGGAAAGGGAGATCACCTCTTCAGATCCCGCGCGCTCCCGGCGCTCCAGGAGGAGGAGAGTCAGAAATGATAATCTTCCTCCTTAAAGGGGCCTGTGGTGACGGACTAGGGGGGGTCTGTCACCTGTTCAAGGGCCCGAGATGGCGGCGGCGTGTCCCGCGCCGCCTCTTATGAGTGGGTTTTTTCCCGCACTGCGGGTTTTTTACGTGAACGGAGTCTGTCGAGACCAACCGCCGCCGAGTGTATGTGGTTAAGCATGCGCAAGCGAATCCCTCTGCACTCGGCCCATGGTGGAGAGAAGGGACACCGTCAGGTTTTTAGTGGGTAAACCTCTGGCCGCCCACCATCTCAGGCCAGTAGGGAGCCCCACATACCCCACTGCTTTCCCCCGGGAGTGGTGGGAAATGCATAAGGGCGCATTTTCCTGACGAAAAAAAAAAAAAAAAAAAAAAAAAGTGGTAGTCAAACCTACCTGGATTCTACCTAGATAATTTATAACAAAGGTCAATGATAGCTGGACGTTAATTGCTGGTTGCATATCCCGGTAGCCAAGTTGGGTCACCTTACTCTAAATTTGACATACCCGACTTGAGGTAAGCGCCTGTCCACAGTTAATTCCTTTTTTTAGAAAGGATTTTCAAATTAAAAAAAAAAGATTTTTTTTTCGAATAAGAGAATACAATTTTTGAACGTTTTAACTTGTTGACAATTAATCAAACGGTAAGCACCTTTTTATTTACCTATCAGTAAATACTTAACAGTCTAGTCACAAACATTTGAAGATTTTCAAAATACTGAAGTAAAATCACGCAACGAAATCTAGTAAATAACTGTATAAGGATGGAAATACATGATTTATAAGCAACGTGGAAAGGGTAATAAGCAGGAAGGTAACATTTTCTATGCGCACCGAGTACACAACACCCTTATCGCATACATCACTTAACATCGCCTAAACGAGCTCCGATACAAATAAACTAAGTATTTTATATGGAGTCTCTTTCAGTGTACGGCACTTTAAAGTACGAAACCAGTGAGAATATTGAGTAGAGGTACAGTCGGCTGCATAATTGCAGCCCCCGGTAGAGTTAAAAAATTACAATTATTGGCATGTTTTCATTCTAATAATTTTGTTTGATAAATTCACGAGTTAGACAACTTTAACCTTCAACTAAAGCAGGTGCCTAAAATCTTACTTGTATTGAAAACATTCATAAAACAGTCGTTTTGGAGCTCTAGGGTGGGTCTGCAATTATGCAGCTGACCGTACCAAGAGAAACAAATGATAGGTAGATACAGTCGGCAACAGAACTGCATACCAACCATAGAGTTCTAAAATTACTATTGTTGAAATGTTTTCATTCTAATAATGTTTGTCTAATAAATTTATGAGTTGAATGACTTTAAACTTCAAGGACCTTAGAATCTTGCTTGAGATAAATAACTAATAACAGTAGTTTTACAGCTCTATGGTGGGTCTGTACTTTTGTTGCCTGATAAGTTATTAAAATTAAAAAGTCAATGAGGTCTATGTGGTAAGATAGTAAGTTTGTAGGTATGTTTGTCCGACGATTACATGAGTATCGTTTTGATCCGATCTTTATGATTTTTTGGGTATGAATTGAAGATTATATTTCTGCCGCAGATGATTATCCTTTTATAAATTAACAAAAGCGAATGAGTGTGTATGTTTGTTGTTCCTTTATAAAATAAATAAAAAAATAATTTGATTAAAATAATTCGTTTTTTTTTGTTTAAAATATAAGTACTTACGATATTTTATGTTGATATTTTTTATTACATAAACCAGTAATATTTTAGTGACTATTTTCTGTTTGAATTACCAAATACCTACAATTTAACTTACCTACCTTCGTCCATATTCAAGTAGGTACCTACCCATGTCTATAACGAACTCTACCTTTATTTAACTTCGGTAGAAATAGAAACTCGTGATGTATGTTCGGGACGAATTACTAGTAAGGTACAGTATGCGTCATAAGTACACTATCAGTTTGCTAAAATAAGACTATAAACAAGTATTGGACTTACGACCTTCTTCTTATGGACGTTACACACAAACATAGATACTTAAATTAAAAGTACTCAGTGTGATTATTATTTCCAACATGTTAGCTATGTCTTACACCACTGCACCAACCACCGTGGGTTCGATCCACAGGTTACGTTTTTATAATGTTCAAATAGTGCTGCACAGGATTGTAAACATTACGGTGGCAGTGTACTTTTGAGCGTCGATTGTACCTATATCTTAATAGTAATCTAACTAATTTAAGAGGAAAGGGTACCGGCGCTCTCTCCATCCAAACGTAATCGACTATTTCCTCCCTGGAATAACACTAGAGCAAATATTTTTGTTGCATAAAACCTATAACTGCCATGAGGAAACAGTCGACTACGTTTATATGGAGAGAGCGTCGGTACCCTTTCCTCTTAAGCTACCGGGAGATATTTATCAATTTACAAGTTGAGATTGTAGTCTTAATAGAGAGATAAAGCTATATTAACTGCTTAAGAACGTGTTTGGTTGTAGGTATAATCTAATTCGATATTGTTCGGAGAAGATCCACCGACCCAATTTATGGTGTAAACAGATAAATCTACAACCCGCCTCCAATTCGACCTAACATTATCCGAAACAAATAAAATAACGAACAGTAAATACATCTAATCAAGAACGAAACACTTTGCGAACATACTTAGGCACGTTGCCTACAAAATACTATGTATTAGTTTCTCATAAAGATAGTGTTCAAGGGAAAACACAAGTTAAAACCTTCTAATTATACAAAAGCTTAAGGATCTCTCAAGAAAACGTTAAAACCATATTCAAAGTCTACTCTTAACTTAGTAACATTCGCTTAACGTTAATTACTTTTTGTTGCATTTCTTGTACAAACAAATTAATTATTCATAATTTAAAGGAAGAGTTGAGAAATGAACATCCTGTCGTAATTAGGTTGAGCCCGCACATAAGCTTTCGTTTCACGAAGTTCCTTTCAAAATTGTTCTAACAAAGCTTCATATAATGGCTCCTATATAACAAATAAAACTTAATTATCAATGTTCTACTTAAACAAAGTTGTCAACTGCAAAGTGGAGAGAGCGAACTATGATGAAAGCAACTCTCAGCGAGGCGCAAATCAAATTTTACTACGCACGCTTATTATTAAAGCTATTAACACATGAATATTCATACCAGTAACACTTCAAATGGTGATGATATCGCCATGTGTCTACTTTGTCTTCTACGTAAAAGCAATTTCTTTAAAACATAACATCGGGAACTCATTTTACTGATAGCTCTTAAATCGAATGAAATTCCTCTTTATTTATTTGCGATGTTAATTAGTTTTATATAATGGACATTATAAAAACAACTGCGGAAGGCGGACGTTAAATTAATTTAAATAAATAAAACGTCGTATTTTGAGTAAAATACTAAAGGATCTTGTCGTTGTCATATTGAATTAAAGGGGTTGTAAAACGTTTAATGTACAAAGTGTTTCGGTAACGAAGTTAGTGTTTCTAATCTGTTGCGTGAAGTGTACTGAGATCGCAAGAGGCCGAGGCTTGGGAGTGCAAAGTTCAGGAATCAATTAGCGCGCTATGCCAAGCCCCAAGCTCTACATAATTCATGCGCGACGAACGCTGTCATCGGTTCTGCTGAAGCCATGAAGCAATTCAAATGAAACTCTGTGTAAGTGTCATTGCTCGTTTTATTGTTATTGTTTATTAGAAATAATACGTATCTGTAGTACCTACTCTATTTTGACGACCCAGTTGGCACAATGGTCACCATGCCGGCTTGCCAAACACAGGGTTGCGGGTTCGATTACCGCCTCAGACAAGTATTTATGCTTAGATATTTGTCTGTGGTCTCGTTGTTTCTATGTATTATAAAGTATATATTTACAAAAGAAAAGTATATAAGTATTATATCCGTTGTCTAGCACCCATATCACAAGACTAGTTACTTAGCTTTGGGGCTAGATAGCGATGTGTGGAATGTCCTGCAATATTTATTTATTTATTATTTATCTATGTGACTCTATGTATGTATGCATTTATATGTATTGTGGGGGATCGTAACTCGCAGTAATTCTTAAACTGATTTTGACGAATGAGGTGTAGAGTTGCAAGTAAAATGTTATGGACTAGTCCTTATTTTTTTGTTTAATGGTTAAAGAAAACTAAAACACATCTGTATAACGGCCAGATCCAATACAAAATGGAAAAAACCCCCGACACAAAATAATAAAAATAGTATGACGTAAAAAGAATAAAACAAGTAAAAAAAACTTAGAAAAAAAAGCCACAAATAGAACAAAATACGTATAAACGTGAAAGCTTACAAAAAGAAAAAAATAACCCCGAAATTAACCCCCCGTCGTTTTTGCGTCAGGGGTTAAAAATTGGTAAGTGCAATACATATTGATAAGCGCAATACCCACTTGTTTGCTTCAACTTTTTCTTAAGGCGCTCTTCCAGTACCGTGTGTAGGTATTCACATTACCTTAGCCCCCGCTCTCAAAAACGTAGCGTGCTGCGTGCTAACTGTTATATTTGATCGATATGCAAAACATTTTAGCATTATTATCCACAAATATAGTTCATAGAGGTCAAAACCTATCATTTAATTCATTTTTAGAAACAAACGTTAATTATTTTTGAATAAAACCCGATAAACGATCTAATAATTCTCTGTTTTCTAACATTTTTTTTATCGAACGAAGTTGTTCATATCATGTTTTCAACCACAATAAACAAAAATATGGTTATTAAACTACAATAGCCATTTATATCCAAATAACAAAAAAGAGTATTTGATTACTTAGAGTTGCTTAAAACAAAGGTCGATTTTGGTAGCTTTATTAGCACCTGCCCTTAAGAATAGGTTTTCAGCCGCATATCAATGTTTTGTTATTGTTTTGTTTTGTAACTAATAGACTGATGTGATCGGTCAGCGACAAAACTCTTTACAAAAATAAAAAAACTTTCAGTATCTTTTTATGTTTCAACTTTATACTCACATGACGATGTGTGTGTACTCAATTTTCTGAACCTCGTTATTTTAAAACATTCAATCAGGTTTTAATCTAACTAATTAGGAACGATGTTAATTTCATTAAAAAGTTCATAACCGAAAACAATGAGTTTTTGTTTGGAGCGAACAATTTTAACCCGCTTGAGAGTTATCATATCAATGCATACCTAAGTACACGTCCATTATTCAAAGTAATTAGTGGTTCCCTTTTTAGTACATCGTTAAGGAAACCACGGCCGTCCAAATCGGTCATAATGCTTGCGTGGTCAAACGCAAAATAACAAAAATTTATGATTATTGTATGGAAAATGGTATATTACGCCGTTTGTAGATTAGTCATTTTTATACATATTGGTAAAAAAAAATATTTAAAAAAAAAGTGTGGCACTCGGGGACTGCCGCGGTAAAACTATTGCATCGTGCGAGCCTTGTACAGTCGTACCACATAAATACACGTTAAGCGAACGCTCGGTCGAGCTACATAGTAGGCGGAGTGGGGGGTGTTAGGTTATATTTTAGTAACGAAATTTCTTGATTCGGTCGCCGTGCTCAATGCCCGCGATTAAAGCTATTTAATAGCTTAAAAATTCACGAAAAATACGTTTATTTAAATTATTAAAGACGTAAATTACTTGTCGTTTCTAAGCCTATAACCAAATTAAAATTAAAAAATACCTACTATTGCGTCTTTTATTTTTCGACAAGCTTAGAAACAATGAACGAACGAATTTTAGTTATAGGCAAAAGACATTTTGCTTTTGGATTCTATTTGCGCATTTTTTAAATAACCATCTTGGAAGCTAGATGTATGCCAAAACAATTCATATTTTTATCGTAAAAGTGTTTCACACTGCAATACAAGAAATCTGATAGTGATATTGAAAACATATAGTACGCATCAACTACACTGAACTCAATTTACTTTTCCGGAGAAGCTTTGTCGAAATGGATACGCCCAATTTCCCCAATTTTTCCTCAAAAATGTATAGAACTTCTACGAAGTCATGAAATGCGATCATAAATTTTTAGGGAACCTCAGTACCGTCGAAACGAAGTCACAAAAATTCTTATCTTCAAGGAGACAATTTAAGGTATTCGGATTAAAGTGTAGGTAGACGATGCCGATGTAGGTAATGGTGGAGCGCGTGACTTACTAAAATACCTTAGAAAAATACTCAGAAGAAGTAGTTATTTAAATTACTTAAAACGTATTTGTTTTGTTAGTATTTAAGGTTTTTTAGTTTTTATGCCAAAAAGTTGGATGTAAATAATATGCAATACTGTGTCACATAATATCTGTTTTGAGAAATTACAGTTTATATACTCTACACCTTACTAATTTGATTTTTGAATTATTTTTTTCATTTATTTTATGCGTAAAATAACTTAAAATTTTATCTTTATGTAAAATCGAAATTACAAGAAAGGTTTTCTTGTAAAAATGTCTATATCTTATTAAAAACTTTAAATCTCTGTAATGTATATGTAAATAGTCTATTAGGTCCTTTCTCAGGTTGTTTTGAATCTAATTGAAGCAAAAATACATACTAAATTGACACCGTACGTCTCTTAGAGAAAAAAAAACTACTTAGTTTAAGAAAAAAATCAAGTAATCCAATTAAAATACCTCGTGTTTAGTTAATCAATTACTTATTTATGTTTTATAGCTAAATGTTATAAGCTACAGTTGTTTTTGTGAAACCAGGTTTAGAATGTTATATCGAGATAAGAAATGGGTCGCAGTGATTCCAAAAATAAATTAAGGTACCCATCATTATGATGAAAAGTACTAATGAGGTTTTTAAGATATTTTTAAGGAAATATGGGAAAAATCTTCGGTGTTGGCTTAGTGGTAGATACCTCGGCTTTCATTCCGAAGGTCGGGAGTTCGAATCCCGGTCGGCCGTGCACCAATTGTTTTTCTTAATAAAAATTAAAGTGCGCTAATTGACATTGCTCTTACGGTGAAGGAAAACATCGTGATGAAAACCTCGTCTTAGTTGGCTCCAGAAGTATGGACAAGTTCTTTTCTCTGGACATGGTTGACTAAGCTGAGAGGGTAATAGTAGGTGCTGGACAAATCTACACCATAATCACGCAAACAGGACTCAATTAAAAAAGGTCTAATTGCGGAAAACAGCCCGTATACAAGTACAAATACGTGTAATAAAGAAAACCTTAAAAGCTAAGTTTACTTTTTAATATTTTATTTTACCACTATGTGGGCATATAACAGCTTTCAAGCAGTTTCTTTCTAAAAGTTTCTGAGCTAAGCGACGGACAGACAAACTAACGGACGGACATCGGACATGGCGAAACCATAAGGGTTCCTTGTTGACGACGGAACCCAAAAAACGTTTTCAAACGTGAAATGGTTTATGCGTTAGTGTCTAAATTCAGGAAGTTACTCCATTATTTGTGACCCGAGACGAATGTGAATAAACAGAGGAGAACAGCGTGACTTGAATAAATATCTACGTGATATTCAGGATTGCACGACTGAACCGAACTAACTCAAGAATTTTGTACTTCGCAAATCATTTATACATTATTCAATACAAAAAGTTCACTTTCACAAAAACTTCTTTGAAAAAAAAATACATTTCTGCCTAACATTCAATACAATTCTACACGACTCTTATGCTTAGTAAGATATCATAATTTGATTCATATAAATTGCTTTATTTATAACTAGATTATACTTTGTCCGCGTAGGGTTCAAATGTACCAAAATTCTTATTTAAAAGATGCCTACGCTATAAAAGCTTTGTGTATGCCTTTAAGCCAGATTCGTCCATTGGTTTGAGCTACGAATTATCTATCAGTTAGTCACTTACATTTTTGTTACCAATTTGATTGTTAGAAATGTGTACGTATTTTATTGTTATTTGTTTACAGCTGATTGCCTTTATTCGTAGCTCTAACGAAGCGTTACTCCAATAAACGGCATATCGTTTGCTGGAACAACGAAATAGTAAGTTGATACCTATTGATCTATTGATGTGTTAATGTAGTATGGCTATTGATTGAGTAACAATGACCGATTGTCGTGAACTTTATCGGTGAACAGCAGGTATTCGCAACACTACACCGCCTTCATATTCCATTCATTCGCTCCTTTTGCCAATTCACTCTTTAACACCTTCTTACGGCTCAATTCACGACTTGAATAAAATAACAGACCCAAACCTCATGGGAGAAGATTCAATGCTCGAGCAAAACTGAAATTGGGATAAAGTCTAAAAGCTGACTCGATCTTATTGTAGAAAGGTAATTAGGGTAACTATTCAGTCGTCGTGAAAGGGTAAAGGGACTGCCCGTCGTCCTTGGTTACAAATAGCTGATTATGAATTGATTTGACTATTTAGTAGAAATTCATAATGTAAGCATACTGAAAGCTTAAACCGAACAAGTTGGGGACTAAAAAGCTCTACAAATAAGATTTAGGGTCACGACATTTCTATAGAAAGGTCGAGCCATACGCGGCGCCGTTCAACCAAGGTTGGAAAAGGAAATTTTTAAAGTAACCCGTGGTTATGAGGACGTGACACGAATCACTGCATACACTCTCAACACGGTATCTATTTGCCCGAACACAAGTCCGACAATTTGTGCAGAATATCTAAAAGCTATCAGAGTACGGACGATCTACTTTGTGGACATTGTTCGTTGTTGATAACACCTTACTACGAATTACTCATCTTAAGGCCAATTCTCGTAAATTACATTATTAAAATTACATTTCATTATCATTTTTGCAATCGAAATGATATTGCAATGTAATTTAAATAATGTTAGTTACGAGAATTGACCTTCAGACTTTCATTTCAACTTTAGTTTTTGTTTTACAAGAAAAGAACAGGTACTTATTAAAGTCTAGCTCCCCACTGGCAATTAATAAACTTACCACTAAAAATTTCTTGCATTTCTCTCACAAACACGCATCTCCAACCCTCCCGGCCCCGCCAAAAACCAAAATCGAAGAAACTTTTAAGACACCCCGTAAGTTTGACATTTGCGTACCTTTCTTTTCGTATCTTTTACAAAATTATTCTTTGATATTAAAGCAATCCTGAATTTTAAACACAAAATATATTATTGTCACACTGTACATATGAATATTTGCGACCGAATAAATTATACAAGGATTAAGCCTAAAGGGTTTCAATATGACAGGGGGTTGTTTTATCCTCTAAGGGGAAAATCTTTTGTTTTACGACTTTAAGAAATTCTTAATTTATTATCCGAGTTTCGAAGTTACATTTTCACTTGAAAATCAGCTGGTTACCTACCGAGTTTAAGCAAAACTATCAACTCACCTAAAACAAATCTTAATAGTTGTAGAATAGCGAATATCCGCAATGTAAAAGTTTGAGTTGGGATGTGTGTCTGTATGTTTGTTACTTCTTCACGCAAAAACTACGGAATTATAATGAGGTCTGTTTTTTTGTACGTTACTTTTTCTCTTCATACATAATTATAATCTTGAGTCTAATCTCGATTCCTAATAACACGATAATATAGGTAAATCCGCAGGGCGCACCTAGTATAAATCTAAAACGATTTTACTATCCATTTACTTTCTTCACAGCAATAATGTCCCCATAATCCAAGTAAACTGTCCAAGTTCCCACATATCCCAAAGACTAGCACCAAACCTTAGATATTTCAGCTAAGACACACGACACTTTCATAAATTTTCACACAAATTTGAGCTCGCGACGTTTTCCGAGACCCTCACGAATATTTTAGCCTAACGAGTCTGTATATTACGTCAAGAGTCCTTTTTTTGTACATAAGAACACGTATACCAATGGCATTCCAGTAAAGCTAACGTCACAGTGTAATTTCAAACCAGATTTTATCAGCTGTTATAAAATAGGTCGTCATTGCGTAATATAAAATTACAGGTTTTAAGAGGCACCGTTCTATATAAATAAATCATGAGGGGTCATCGTAGGTTCGTGAAGGTCGGTGGATATCGAAGATGAGTCGTCAGCTGATGTGAAGTAACGAGCCTCCTGAGACTGAAGACGGTAATTAACGTCGTTCGACAGCAAATGATATACGCAACGCGTGTGTCGCCGCACAGCGCCTGCCACCGCCGCCACCGCGCCGCCCGCCGTCGCAGCCGTGCGTCGCCTGTAGATAACGCGCCGACCCTTATCACTACATGCTCCTTACCGTTTGTCATAAATTTTATCGCCCCGAAGGATTCAAGCGAAGATCTTTTTTTTCTGATTCTCTCCTTCGTCGACTTAACGACCCGTGAACTTGTGAGTAAGCTCCCACCGTCTATTTTTCAGCCACAAACACGATCACTCATATGATAATATTGCACTTTTACTTTTTACGCTACACTACACATCGATCAACGGTTTATTACGAAGCTTCTCTACGCATAAATATTTTACCATTTGTTTAGGTCTCTTTAAAAATATTGAATTGTTGACTCAAATAAAGTTATCACTCGTTCATTTCACTGAGTCAGAGTTCGATTTCAATAAAATCATGAATGAAAGCTAAAGTTTTTAATAGTTTTTATTCGATAACACTAAAGCAATTCCTGTGAATGAGGCGGTTTGAGGTTGTTCGAGTGTCGTATCGTGGTGCGCGTCGAATGTCTAACGTATCGTGGCGGGTTTATCTGAAGGGAGCAGTCGTCCCCGGCGGTCGCTCGGGTGGCGGCCGGCTGCGGACTGCGCGGGCGGGCCGGCGTGCGAGCGCGAGGCCGGCGGGTACTGTGCGGCGCACGCGCCTTGCAGAGATCGATACACCCCGCCCCAACCACGCAACCGCCCGCCGGGGCCGAGCGCCACGCAACCTACACACTACGCTACACGGTGCTGCTGCACACTCGCACCGCAACATGCTACGACTAGTGCTACAGCTACGGCTACCGCTACGAACGACATTTACAACTCTGAATATTTATTTTCCGTTTTTTCTAAATACTTTATGGGGTTACTAGCTGCGCCCCGCGGTTTCACCCGCATAAGTCCCAATCTCGTTGGAATATTGGGATAAAAAGTACCCTATGTGTTAATCCAGGTCTACAGCTATCTAGGTACCGAGTTTCATCGCAATCGATACAGTAGTTTTTGCGTAAAGGAGTAACAAACATACACACACATACACAAACTTTCACATTTATAATATTAGTAGGATTTTATTTATTAACTACCTATTTATTAACCCAATAACTTTAACGTGTAATTTCCTAAAAATTATATATCTGGATATTTATCATAATTATTCAACAAAACTGTCGAACGACAACGCAGATTGATCATATCTTGACCGAATTAACGCAGTTGAGTAGACTAGCGCATCTTCATTCATTACCATTTCGTTTTATGTGTCTCCAGAGAGGACATACGGTAACAATTTGCAAAGAAGAACGACCCTAGAATATGACTCTTCCGAAGTTTCCAGCATTGAGAGAAAATTCCAACTTATAGCTATCTCTCTCCACAATAGTGTAATAATGTTAATGGTAAATAAGTTTAGGGATGTTATTTATAACAGGATAAGTGACTTATTTGTTCACCCGGACAACTTCGAGTATTTCTACTTTAGGGATGGATTATTTTAAATGTAGAATTGTAACACTTTTTGACGTGATAATGTCTTATAAATCGATGAACAGCGGCACTCACAAAAAAGTGTGACATCATCGCTCACGTTCCCATCATACGTCAATTTTGAGAAGGTAACCATAGTAACGTATTATGGTTGATATGGTTACCATCAAAGTTTTTTTATGACGTTATCATTTAAAGTTGTCAATTATAAAAAAATATTTTTCAACTACAGGTTTATCATTAATTTGTATTCGAGCATATTTCATAGTATGCCACTGAGTTTCTAACCAAACAGATGAACGAATTGGTCGGTTAGTATCTTGCGTTTCTAACTGACCAGCTGGACAACTCAGATGGTCGTCGGTTGAAAACAGTGAACACAATGGTCACCATGCCGGACTGCCAAACACGTAACCCTGTGTTTGGCAGTCCAGGTTCGATTCCCGCCTCAGATAAGTATTTATGCTTAGATATTTGTCTGTGGTCTGGTTGTTTCTATATATTATAAGTATATATTTACAAAACAAAAGTATATAAGTAGTATATCCGTTGTCTAGCACCCCATAATACAAGTCTAGTTACTTATCTTGGGGCTAGATGACGATATGTGTTCCTGCAATATTTATTTATTTATTTTAACCCCTGTCGCAAAAACGACGGGGTGTTATAAGTTTGACGTGTGTGTGTGTGTGTGTGTGTGTGTGTGTCTGTGGCATCGTAGCTCCCGAACGGATGAACCGCTTTTAATTTATTTTTTTTGTTTTTATTTACTTGATTGTGGCGTGAGTACCATATTACATTATTATATCAATAATCCCAACGGTAGGGTTTTTAAAAAAACGTTTACGAAATATTTCATTTTCTGAAACAGATTGGTTCCAATTTGCAAATAATTTACAGCGGTAGGTACTCATAATCAACCCCCGTCACGGCCAATCTCAATCAGGGGGGAATCTTCAGATTGACTGTTACGCTTGACGTCCCTCGTTTTCATTAACCATTCAGAGTTATGGACATTAACATAAATATGCAATCGAGTACATGGGTAGGTACCTACTATAATGATGTGGTTTAGTGTCTACGCCCACGGTATAAGAATTATACTATGATTTTATGCGGTAAAATCTGATATTTTATTCCTTATTTTTTATTTTTAATATTTGGCTAAAGTTTTTGTATAGTTTCTATCTCTTATTAACTTGGTAATTTGACTTATTTAACTTTATTAAATTAAATTACATTAAATTTCAACGAAATTATTCAGTTTAACTCATTATGGAATAAAATAAAAACACAAAGACGTACCGCCTGCCATTTTCGCATGGCGGCAAAAAACTCGCCATGCCGTATTTTGTCGATCCCTTTTATCGTCGAGTCTGTGACGTTTTCAGTTTTACAAACTTGGAACTAACTCAAATAATCACAATGAAAGAACTTTGACCTTTTACTATGTAAGGAAAAGCAGTAATTTGTCGGTTCGTTGTAGAGCTACCCTTATTAGTGGGAAGTCAGAGAGCGCTCGCGCTCCGAGCAACGTAAAGGCAATCCGAATTTATTGCGCGCTCAATCAGTCTCCGATAACCTCGTCCCGCCGATACTACAGTCAACTCCAAAGAAATTCGTCTCACAAAGCCCAAAGGATTCCTACAACGGCAAAGCACGTTCTCCTAATCTTATTAATCGATCTTTAAGGTTTTGTAATAGTACTTCCTGAGTAATGCTTTGTTTTCAAATTCAATTTCAGAAGCGTGTTACACTCTAATTGCTGGTTCGTAGGTAGGTATAGCGAGCATCTGCCCGACAGAAAATAAAACTACAGAAAGAAAACCTTGAGAAACGGAAAGAGAGCAATGACGACCCTCCAAATTACCAACTCGAATAGAAATCTTTTGTAAATCAGAAAAAAGTTCCATTTAACTGTCTTACGAGTAGGTACATAAAATTTGATGAAAAGACATCCACAGTCACACAATATGAACAATATTATTTCTGTGTTCGATAAATCTTTTCATAGTCTTGTCTGATATTAAAGTGGGTCCTTGAATATTAACCCTTATTGTCAATAAATAGACCCGAAGGATTATTAGTGTTGTGATTGATATACTGATAACAGGTTACAGCAATTTCTTTTGAATTAGAATTAGATAGACTTTGCAGGATAGTTTTAATATTATAAAGTATTACAATTTATTTATTTACTACTAAAAGCTTAATTAGACCTACATATTTACATTATTTATTTTCGGACCAAATATATTATTTTAATCATTTATCTGCAACTGTCAATATGTTAAATTTTTTGTCATCAACCATTCTAAAAATAACCTAGATTTATGTAACAGATATACCTACAAGACATTTATTTGCTATCAACATATCGTGAATTAAGATTTGCAATTTTACGGTGGTATTAAATATCTCATTTAAAGTGCTGCAAACTCATAACGTCAGCACGATAACAAAGTTTTACTTCGTTTTAAGATACGGCCCTTTTATTAGCATACTTCGTATCTTTTAACCATTAACCTAATATTTTGGCATTATCTAGACTTCTAGATCGTTAATTACTACATAATGAATAGTCTCAGACTGAAATAATAAATAAATAAATATTGCAGGACATTCCACACATCGCCATCTAGCCCCAAGCAAAGTAACTTGACTTGTATTATGGGTTGTAGACAACGGATATACTACTTTTATACTTTTTAGGGTTCCGTACCTCAAAAGGTAAAAACGGAAACCCTTATAGGATCACTTTGTTGTCCGTCTGTCTGTCTGTCTGTCAAGACCTTTTTTCTCAGGAACGCGTAGAGGTATCAAGCTGAAATTCATATCAAATACTCAAGTCTATGGTTTCTTGGAGCTGTGAAAAAATCAAACTTCTAAGTCAACGCGATCAAAAGATACTCCCGTTTATGCCGCAAATTTTCGACACTCGCAAGGGAATCAAAACCTACAGGGTACTTCCCGTGAACTCAGAATCTTGAAATTTGGTATGAAGCAACGTCTTATAGCAGAGATATAGGAAAAATTGCGAAAAGTATACATTTTTAGTTATATCATATAATAAAAATATTTTTAATAATTTTAAACTTACTACCCCTTTCCTCATGAACGCGTAGTGGTATTATATTGAAATTCATATCAAATACTCAAATCTATAATACCTTTAAGCTGTAACAAAATCAAACTTCTATGTCAACGCAATCAAAAGAAACAGGAATTAAAACCGCATATTTTGAAACTCGCCACTACTCGCAAGGGAATCAAAACCTACAGGGTACTTCCCGTGAACTCAGAATCTTGAAATTTGGTACGAAGCAACGTCTTATAACACAGATAAAGGAAAAATTGCGAAAAGCATAAATTTTTAGTTACATCATATAATAAAAATATTTTTAATAATTTTAAACTTATTACCCCTTTACTCATGAACGCGTAGTGGTATTATATTGAAATTCTTAACAAATACTCAAGTCTATAATATCTTTAAGCTGTAACAAAATCAAACTTCTACGTCAACGCAATCAAAAGATACAGCAATTAAAGCCGCATATTTTGAAACTCGCAACTACTCGCAAGGGAATCAAAACCTAAATGATACTTCCAGACGACCTGGAATCTTGAAATTTGGCATGAAGCAACGTCATAAAGTACACATATAGGAAAAATTCCGAAAATCTTAAATTTTTAGTTACATCACATAGTATATTTTTTTTAATAATCATAAACTTACTAGCTGACCCAGCAAACGTTGTTCAGCGATTTAAAAAAAAACAGATGTTGGCCGATTCTCAGACCTACCCGATATGCACACAAAATTTCATGCAAATCGGTTCAGCCGTTGTTATGTTATGGATTTCATTTAGCAATAAAAATACCATAACTTTTACTTATATACCTACAGGTTTGTACGGAACCCTCGGTGCGCGAGTCTGACTCGCACTTGGCCGGTTTTTTTTGTAAATATATACATATAATACATAGAAACAACCAGACCACAGACAAATATCTGTATGTATGTATGCATGTATGCATACGGGCTTTTTTTCCGCAACTAGACTCTTTTTAATTGGGTCCTTTTTGCGTGAGGATGGAGTAGGTTTGCCCAGCACCTACTACCCTCTCAGCCTAGTCGACCATGTCCAGAGGAGAGACAAATATCTAAGCATAAATACTTGTCTGAGGCGGAAATCGAACCCGCAACCCTGTGTTTGGCAGTCCGGCATGGTGACCATTGTGCCAACTGGGTCGTCTAATAAAAAAAAACAATGTAAGTATTTTTCCAACAAATCTATATTTTTTTATATCCTGGCTCTATATGAGGTGATAATTATCCTGCTTATCCCGTAGTGAGTCATATTAATAGGTTAACTTTACTTTGATAAGTATTATTTCGTTGAACCCTAAAAATAAAACCAATTAAACCATTCACTCACCCATGAGTTTAGTATCAGTGTGTTACGAGCAGAATCTGAATTGAAATTCGCTTGTACAACGTGAAAACAATATACTGAGCAAGACAAACGGGTATCACGGGAGTCATTTTTTCCATATATTACCTAAACAGGACACCTGTTACCTTTTTTATTCAAAAATACGTGTGGGTACGATTCTCATTTAATTTGAACACGATATATAGCAGATATCCTGTGAGTTAAAATGATAATCTGGTTCGTCGAGATTGGTCTTAAAAAATAACGATGAATTACAAAACTTTTGACAACCCAGTTGGCACAATGGTCACCATGCCGGACTGCCAAACACAGGGTTGCGGGTTCGATTCCCGCCTCAGAGAAGTATTTATTCTTAGATATTTGTCTGTGGTCTGGTTGTTTCTATGTATTATAGGTATATATTTACAAAAGAAAAGTATATAAGTAGTATATCCGTTTTCTAGCACCCTTAACACAAGTCTAGTTACTTAGCTTGGGGCTAGATGGCGATGTGTGGAAGGTTCTGCTATATTTATATATTATATTGATATATTTTTTCAAAAAAAAATGCTGCTTGATAGTGATTGTCACTTTTATATTTCTTTTAAAATCAATATCATAGGTACGCTTGCTGTACAATATTTTAAGAAACTGATGAAAAGATTCGGCTAACATTTGCATTTTTTTCAAATCACGCCTTTTTCAACAAACGCTTTGCTCCCGACGTGGGTTCAAGTGGAAAATAGGCGAAAGGGTGGTTTCTGAATAAATATATATAGCTCTAAAATGGAATTACTGCCTTCGTATTTTGATCTCCAAATATACTGTAGATACCGCGGGTGAAAACGGGTTCGATTCCCGCTGTTATAAAATAATTACAAAACTCAAAACTTATTCATTTATACGTACATATTCATAAAAGAAGTACCTAAATACACATTGTATCCTTTACGTTGTTAGTATAAGCTTTCTTCACTTTAGGGTTCAATCATTCACGCGCTCTGTGTATCTAAGGTTCGACATTATGATTCATACAGATCCAATTGAATAAAACATTGTACAGTCAGCAAACGACCGACGGTAACAGGTGCATATTTTAAAGCTTTAATTTTTTAAATGATGGTTCTATAATTTTTGGTTATTCTGCATAAAATAACTAACACTTCGAAAGCTTTAGTGATATAACACAGAACAGAACAGAATAGTTAACAAATACAGAACCTTTAAATTTAAAATTTAAAACTTTCAAATATGCACCTGTCGTTAAATCCGGCGTTACTTTTCGGAACTCCATACGACAAACGTTAGATACAACGTCGTATCGTACGTTTGTCGCCCAAATAGCGCAGTCGGGGTTCAATCCTAATGATGCATCGTGTAAACGCGAAACACGTGTCTTGTTTATGAATGATGTCATTAATACTAATTTTTGCTTGTTCTCATTGCATGCCTCTTCAAGAGAGCGGGAGGGCGGTGCACATTGCATTTTGTGTTTTGGCACTAGGTTCGGAACTAAAAACTAAATTTTAATACTTCCATTACAGATATGTACCTGTCATTTGCCTCAGTCATTTGCTGACTGTACCACCATTATACCTACTTCTAATATCAACACTCATTGAACATCTTGCGATTAATTCCTAATACATTATACTTAGAATAATCTTTATCTTCAGTAGTGTAAATTACTATGCGAATGATTGTACCCTATCGTTGAGTATCGGAATAGCCAAATAGTCCTTATGCAGCAGGTGTTTCGGTCGGTGGGTTATAAAACAACTTTTATTGCTTTTCCCTTAAACTATTTTCTTATTCCATTCCTTCGTCGGCACAATATTTGGTGTTCGTTTTCAACGTCATTTAAATTTTGACCAGTCGAGTAGCTTATATTTGCATCAGTAGTTCAGCCTACCAAATTGTGCATGTATGCACGCCACCTTTGTTCTGACTACAACGAAGCTAAAATGATTTTGGCCCGTATTTATCGTACGTATTTAATGCACGCACATTTTTGGTATTATTAATTTCTGGCTTTGGGACATAAATAGGTAAGTACTCAATTTAGTTAACAATTGATATTTGCCATGTTTTTCCACAAAGAATAACTTTAATAGTAGGTTAGTTTAAAATCCTACATTCGTTTTATACGAAATATGAATAATTTAAAACATTTCTTCTAAATTTCTATATGAAACTAGCTGCGCCCCGCGGTGTCACCTGCGTAATCATTTTCTGCGCAACTTTCTTAATATTTTCTTTCATAAAAACCTTCTCTTGACAATATCAAAGACAAAAAAAAAGAATTGGCCAAATTGGTCCAGGCGTTGTTGAGTTATGCGCTTACCAACACATTTTGCGATTCATTTTTATATTATAGATTATTTTAATCAGACTACGTTTATACTACGTTAAATAAGGAATCTTAAAATCTCAGAGTTATCTTCGACAAAGACTTTGTTCATAAAATTGATGATCTTATTCATGTGTCCTCGAACAGTGAGTTCGCAAACCCACGAGATATACATCAGCTTCTATTCAGAGTCTGCGATGCAATAAGATACATACATTTTTATAGCAAAAATGGAGTTCTCCCATCACACACATAAAGGTTAATAGCCGTGAAAGTTCCCGAGGACAGTCGATTCCAGCGCATATTGTCTACGGTTTACGAGAACGAATACTCCGGTGTCTAGGAAAAATAAGTTTTTTAATCACACTTTTACCAAGTATAAAAATATTTTGATCAAAAAAATCAGATCTTCTCGTTAAATATTAAATGTG
Source organism: Idaea straminata (assembly GCA_951213275.1). Lineage (NCBI taxonomy): Eukaryota > Metazoa > Arthropoda > Insecta > Lepidoptera > Geometridae > Idaea > Idaea straminata. The sequence goes on along the minus strand of OX577846.1, from coordinate 6,983,723 downwards.
ATATTATTTAATTTTTAAGTTAAGATACGACAAAAAAGTTTTGGGGACTGCGGTATACAAGTCAACAAACTTTAAGTGGATCTTCACTCGTAGGTAAGTTTCACACCTACAAGCATAACATCTATGCCTACAAGTACATTTTTACTGTACCTAAAAGTGGTTGACTTGTTTAATGCATGTTCAAGCTTTGTACATTGAATCAATCACAAAAAATAGCCTTTATTTGTCCTGATTTAATTACAATTTTTCCATACATTTAAGCAGCTTAAATTAAGATTTATTTTTCTAAGGTATACCTAAGTCTTCTCCAATCTTCTCCATTGCTCCCTATTTTATTTGACGTTATTAGTTTTACTAAATCTATTAATATAAAAATGAATCTCTATTTCCCTATGTCACGACATCACGCGTTAACGGCTGGACCGATTTCACTAATTATTTTTTTATTGTGTAAAAAAATTATGAAAGTCGCGCAGAAAATTATTACGCGGGTCAAACCGCAGAGCGCAGCTGGTTATAATATAAAAGATGCAAGTATTTATATGGTAAGTAAAGAAGAATGAAACAAAGTATGTGTCAATCTTGAATTGTGACCCAGTTGGCACAATGGTGACCATGGCGGACTGCCAAACACAGGGTTACAGGTTCGATTCCCGCCTCAGACAAGTATTTATGCTTAGATATTTGTCTGTGGTCTGGTTGTATTGTATTATAAGTATAATAGTACAAAAGAATATATAGTACAAATATATCTTTATCTTATATCTATATATATAAAAGAAAGTCGTGTTAGTTACACCATTTATAACTCGGGAACGGCTAAACCGATTTGGCTGAAAATTGGTGGGGAGGTAGCTTACAATCATAAGACGGACATAGGATATTTTTTTCGATATTCCCACGGGATCGGGACTTACGCAAGTGAAACAGCGGGACGCAGCTAGTCTATATATATAAAAGAAAGTCGTGTTAGTTACACCATTTATAACTCGGGAAAGGCTAAACCGATTTGGCTGAAAATTGGTGGCGAGGTAGCTTACAATCAGAAGACGGACATAGGATATTTTTTTCGATATTCCCACGGGATCGGGACTTACGCGGGTGAAACCGCGGGACGCAGCTAGTATATCTTATATATATAAAATAAAGTCGTGTTAGTTACACCACTTATAACTCAAGAACGGCAGAACAGATTTGGGTGAAAATTGGTAGGGAGGTAGCTTAGAGCCAGGAGACGGACATAAGATACTTTTTATCACAGTTGCTCATAAAGTGGATCTTATTCAACGGATTTTAGGCTCATAATCCAACATATTATGCACGCGTGCGTTTTAGATTTGTTAACTAGTGCTGTAAAGTTATCCCGAAAAGGTAGGTACCAAAGAGTTTTTACCTAGCAAAAATTGTTGTCTCTAAAGTCGGTTTACGAACGAAAATTTTACGTGATAATGACTTAGAAAACGATTAAAAATTGAGTTGTTTATTTTTTGTTTTTTCCTTACTTAAATATATTGTTTTTCCGTACCATTGTATTTTGTTCTTAACCCCCGACGCAAAAACAAATAGAAAAAACCCTAAAAAATAATGTATGTCACACGAGGATGTATAGGTTAAAAGTCTTTAGCCTGGCCTTTCCGGAGCATAATTAACAAAAAAATATTGCCTTAAAAAAATGTAAACATAGAGTTATCACAAATATTTTGTTAATTATTATTTTGTTTTCTTTTAAAGTCTTTTCTTTTATTCGCAACTGTGATAAAAAACGTCGTACGATATACGTGTGGAATTGATATTTGCATCTTGGCTTCTATAACACGCTCGCTGCCGCTCGCGCGTCATAAACCGCCTCTATGCAAAGATCAATTTACCACACTTATATCGTAATGTACTATTTTATCCCAATATGCCTACGGGATCGGGACTTACGCGGGTGAAACCGCGTGACGCAGCTAGTAGTATATATAGTACAAAAGAAAAGTGTATAAGTAATATATCCGTTGTCTACCACCCATAACACAAGTCTAGTTACTTAACTTGGGGCTAGATGGCGATGTGTGGAATGTCCTGCAATATATATATTTATATATTTTTTTGGTTTTATCTTTTTTCGGCACACATTTTGAACAGAATGTAAAAGTAAGGTAGTGAACACACGCATAGATGCCATCCAGCACCGTCATCTGCCGAGAGTGGTACTCGAGGTATATTTGCCGGCTCCTCGAGTGCGCGCCGGTGTTTGCGCTGCAAACATCCCGTACCCTACACCTCTCACGTATATCCACAATATCACGCTATCACCTGTCGCACACCAAGCGTTATGCCAAAAATGTACTTCTAAAATATACACATCAATATCTCGCACGCTATCTCGCGAACTCTTTCCTCTCCAATTTTCACAGGAAACCTCGCTTGAAATTCTTCTGTGGCTTTTCTTATAATAAAAATAATAGATAAATTGTACTAAAACAACTTTGTAAATGTATACAGACTAAACAAGTTGAACTGAACAGGTTGGTAAAAAAGTAGTTTTTTGTTAAAGTTATTTTGACAACGAATTTGTGGTAAAAATGGTATTAACTGAAGCTCTTAGTCAAAAGTTATTTGCTGTTCATGATGCCAGTACTTCTAACCCAACACGAATCTACTCTAACAAGAATCTGCCATTACCAGAATTTGCTATAGCTAGAATATGTCCTTAACCGAAACAAAGGCAGGGGATGACGACTGGATTTTTATTCGTTGTTTCAAATGTTACCCACGTGAAATATAAACACAAAGAACATTATATAAAGGGTTAAAGTAAATTACGTAAAGAAACAAAACAAATTCTACAATGTCAGTCTTTTATTAGACGCGTCCTTTTTCATTCAATTAAAAATTGTATTACGAGTGACATTACTGAAACACCGATAAGCTAGAGGACCGTGTTCATTAGCAACGATGACGATAACAAAATAATATTATACTTAAAATAAAGGTTGATAATTCTGCCTCTCATTCTTTCTGCAAAATACCAGTGTGAGGTACAAAGATTAAATGAATTTACGTAACCCGAGTTTTGCTTAAAGTAAACGAACCACGGTAAAGCATGTTACAAGGTAATAGAGAAATTGTTAAAAATACATCTTATTAAAACATTTTCATACATTATTCATTGTCTTTGTTTAATTTCGTATTCAAACAAGGGAGGGATGGTTGGAAATAAAATCAATGCAGGCCGCTTTACGATATCGGTCACATTTACGCTAACTTTAATTAATTGAACAAATTAACATAACAACTAAACAGGTTGCATCGCTTTGGTTTGGTCATGTAGATTTGTTAAAAACATTGCTTTGTACATAATGCATACAAAATGTACGGTCGGCTGGATAATTGCAGACCCATCGTAGAGCTCACAACACAACACAAGCAGGATTCTAGGCACCTGCTTTAGTTGAAGTTTAAAGTCTTCTAACTCATCAATTTATTAAACAAAAATTATTAGAATTAAAACATTCCTATATTAGTAGTTTAAGAAATCTACGGTGGGTCTGGAATTATGCAGCCGACTGTACACACGCTTCAACAAAATAAAACATTTGATAACAATAAGCGTTACCACTTGCTTATTATTTCCACTGCATCGATATCCCATTACAGAAATGCCGATCATTCCATTCATCAATAAACAATACGTTTATTTATAGACACGCGCTATTCGACGCGTAGTATTCCACTGTTTACAAGTTGAGAGGAAAAAATACGCGTATCTTTTGCATTAATCGCCGGTTCTTGGGTAGGTACCCAGCGATTAATGGTAAAGACACGCGGAGTTATGCGTCACCACACATCTCGTTTGTTTTGTAAACATCTCATGAGTTAAACCTTAATACACAAGCGGCTAAAATGGTGTAGGTTGGGATAATTAAACTATATGCGTTTTCACCAACACTTACACCTTTGCTCTAGTTTAATACCGCTGTAGGTAAGGAAGGCGTGACATTTTATACATTCGCGTCATATAGTAGTCTCACAATAATAACGTATATAACATTTTGTATCTCTTTGTAAAGGGTTTTGGTATATAAAAAATAACGTTTTAAAACAAATAAAAAAATGTCTGTAAAGTCGGTTTACGGACAACACTTTTACATGATAACGTCATAAGAAAACATTGATGGTAACCATAACAATGATAATACGTTGCTGTGGTTACGCCTATGGTGACGCATGATGCCATGTTCCTGGAACATGACGCAGGACGTCACACTTTTTTGAGAGAGCAGGTATTCACTAATTTAGAAGACGTTATCACGTCAAGAATCGGTGGTCTCACAAGGATAAGAGAGTGATTTTAAAAGGGTTCCTTTTTTTACCTGTTGAAATAATGTTTCAATATTTGTAACTAGAAAATATAATTAAATTAGTCAATAGTGTAACTACCAGACCACAGTCAGCAGTAATAAATTTACTAAAAGTCAGTATTCTATTTTTATCGTTGTAAAAAAATATATATTTAAAGTAAACAGAACCGCAAGTTCGCGGCAGCAGTGACAGCTAATAAGTAAACGTGTCGATAAGCGAGTACACCAGCGTAGTTTAGGGACAAATCACCTATTGTAAAACTGACTTGTATAAGAGGAAAGTGTACCGGGGGCTCTCTTCATACAAACGTAGTCAACTGTTTCCTCCCTGGATAATGGACACTAGAGCAAATATATTTGTTGCATAAAACTTATAACTGCCATGACCATGCCCCTATGTTTCGTTTTTTTTATTTTTTGTTTTTAATCTTAATTTTTATGATAATTATAAAAAGAAAAAAAAACAAAACATAGGGGCATTGTCATGACAGTTATAGGTTTTATGGCACAAAAATATTTGTGCTAGTGTCATTATCCAGGGAGGAAACAGTCGACTACGTTTGTATGGAGAGAGCGCCGGTACCCTTCCACCTTAAGTCTCCACTGTTTCAGACATTTGGTCAATGGTCAACTCACCCACTATAGGCTAGTGTAATTTGGTTTTATGAGTCTCCAGCTTCACGATGTGACCCACAGTTGCTTTCATTAGACAATGAGTTGACCACTAGAGAGTTGAGATAAGGAGGATAGGTGATATGCCACCTAAAGTAGCTATAAATAAATATTGCAGGACATTCCACACATCGCCATCTAGCCCCAAGCTAAGTAACTAGACTTGTGTTATGGGTGCTAGACAACGGATATACTACTTATATACTTTTCTTTTGTAAATAAATACGTATAATACATAGAAACAACCAGACCACAGACAAATATCTAAGCATAAATACTTGTCTGAGGCGGGAATCGAACCTGCAACCCTGTGTTTGGCAGTCCGGCATGGTGACTATTGTGCCAACTGGGTCGTCAGCTATAGTAATAGTACACAAGAATGATTAACACTTGTTTCTTGTTAAACTTTTTACCCTTTATTTACAAGAATAATCATCCCCAGGAGCAGGGAAACTACGTTTTCTCGAGCGAGCCCGCCCCGACCGTCCCCGACCGACGCAGTTAATTCTTTACCTAAACATAAATTTTGTTTCTTCCCTTAGAAATCCCAACTCCTTACATTCACGGACGGAACCCCGACCGCGCGCCGCGTTCACGATAAATATAACAAAACACGCAATTACCAGTATTTTAATACGGCTACGTTTACTTTCCTTTTATTTCTGGATTTCAATTCATTACGCTGAAAGACAATGAAATGAATAATTCGAAGATGAATATTAATGAATTAGGATTCGCACTCATTTTACTTCTCGCATTTTACTCTGTATTAATATAATTGCCTAACAAGGAAATCAATAAATCTCAGTTTTATATCTCTCCGTCTACATGTGCCAAGCAACTTGTCCACGTGATTCAGTGTAAATAAATTCATTGTGTAATTCATAAATCTCACGAAGTGCTAATAAAATTGTAATAAAACGCTTTGAAATATTTATTTACAAGAAAGGCAACATTCCTATAATTTTACGTGAAATTACTGAAGATTTATTGAAGGACAAGAAAGAAAACAAAATAACGTCAAGAGTGAAGTGAGTTATGTGGAAAATAGACAGACAGTAAGTATTATTCGCAGCGGATGGCTCGTAACATTGTTTGCTATGCGAAGTAAATGTCAGTAGCGTTCGTTACTACGGCCGATAGCGTGCTACGGCCTACGGCATGTGCTACGGCTACGCTACGAGCGATACGCAACATCACAGTAAGCCGGTGCTACGGATTCAAATTTTAAAAACTTTAGGTTACAAACAAATCAAATAAAACGTATTTATCTGAAATTGTCTGCTTTATGAATCACTTCAAAAGATATTCCACATAATGTTTAAATTGATAAGAGCTTCATTGAAAACAAGTAAATTGACAAAAGATTATAGTACATTCCAAAATCAAAGAGAATTTTTGTATTGGTAGCTACACTGAATACACATATGATAGTATTGCTTTCTCGTAGTTAAGGTTGAATTTTTGAGTAGTCAAACAGTAGTAAAACTTCATAACTGTCAATACCATGAGACAAAAACAACCACAAGAAATAATATTCTTAAATTATTATTTTTTAAATATTTTTTAATTGGGTCCTTTTGCGTCAGGATAAATAGGCTTATTAGTCAACCATGTCCAGAGGAGAGAACTTGTCAATACTTCTGGAGCTAACTAAGCCGCGGGTTTCATCACGATTTTCCTTTACCGTAAGAGCAATGTCAATTAGCGCACAGAAAAAATCATAGATGCACGGCCGGCCGGTTTTTGAACCCACGACCTTCAGAATGAAAGTCGAGGTATCTACTACTAAGCTAACACCGCTCTGTCAATAACCTAATTTTTGTCTGGTTTTGTAATAGATTTTAAGTTTATTATTCCTGTATAATTTGATGTGTCTATTGGAATACTGATACCGGTATGGTTTTCAAATACGCAGATAAAGTAGGAATGAATTCGAATATTTTGTTAGTACTTTAATGGGATTAGTTTTATTTATGAATCACATTTTAGTATTTTTATTTAGTTCGGGATAATGGATGGGTATTTTGACGTAATAAGTTCTTATAAAAAAGTGTGACGTCATGTCATGTTGCCGTTATTGACAAGATAACCATAGCAACGTATTAATGTATGCAAAATGGTAATGTCAACGATATAAAAGAGTTCTTATGACGTTTTCACAAAAAAATATTTTTAGCTTCAAAATACACATTTTAACCCCCGACGCAAAAACGATGGGGTGTTAAAAGTTTGACTTGTCTGTGTGTGTGTGTCTGTGGCATCGTAGCTCCCGAACGGATGAACCGATTTTGATTTAGTTTTTTTGTTTGAAAGGTAAATTAGTCGGGAGTTTTCTTAGTTTAGGTAAAGGTAAAACTGACATGTCCTTTTTTTCTCTGGGAAGAGGCCCGTGCCCTATAGTGGGATTATACTTCTACTTACCTATATAGTTACTTTCGGTTTTACCCAAGTAAGTCACGATACCGCGGGAATTCACTGGTCAAAATATCCTATATCCTTCTTCATGCCTTAAATTACCACTATACCGATTTGAATTTAAATCGGTTCAGTCGTTTGACCGTGCGGAGGGATCAAACTAACAAATAAATAAACAAACTTTGCGATTTATAAAATAAGTTAGGAATTAAGATTGGAATGAAGTATAATCCATGCCGTTAGAAATAGTAGTATAATTAATGAGTTTAGATATACAACAAAATCAGTGGCAAATTAGTTAAACATTGTATTATAATAATTAATTAAGATAGTACCTATTGCATAAAATATGTATCACGCTGCGCTATATATAATAACCGAGCGATTGACAGTAAACATGTTATATAAAGTATCATACGATGGTTATATTAAAGGGTCTGAGTCAGCGGCTCGTTTGATGGAATAATAAAGTAAGTTTTATGGTCTTTCTTCGCCCCTATAAATCGTGACGATAGCCGGGCGCAGATGCGTATAGAGATAGGCTATGATAGGCGGACAGTTGTTGTCAGCATTACAATCATATTATCGACATATTGAACCCTTTACGTTAAGCTTCTCTATTCAGATTACGGAACGCCTCAAAAGATCGATTATGGATATCTTTTCAGGAATTTTAAATGACAAAAAATCTAGAGTTGTATTTTGGCCTACAGCTGAAGGCATATTTAATTAGTTAGTTGTTATAAAATGTTTTATTTCTAAATCGGTTCTTATTTTACTATTCCGAACCACTCGTGTTTTACAAAAATAATTTTAAGAGACAGCCGTTGAAGCCTGACGTTATAAGTATTATCTCATCATCAAGATAAAATATAAATAAAAATAAAATTTTGTTTATTTTTCTCCCATCCATCACACTATCAATTTATATTGGAACAATTTACAACTTATCATAATTATAATAATATTTTAAGTCTATAAAAATAAAGTATAATGATAACACATGAGAGACAGGAGCCCAAACTAAGTAAAAACCTATGCTATGAGTCTCTTGGTCCTCCTTTTGTATTCGCAACAATACGGGTTCCTGTATGAGATACCAATCTTTACTTTATATTATAAAGCTGAAGAGTTTGTTTGTTTGTTTGAACGGGCTAATCTCAGGAACTACTGGTTCGAATTTGAAAAAATATTTTTATGTTTGATAGTCCATTTATCGAGGAAGGCAATAGGTTACTTTTTATTTTGATATTTCCACGGGATCGGGACTTAAGCGGGTGAAACCGCGGGGCGCAGCTAGTAATATATATAAAAACAAAACAACAATAATAATGACAACAAATGTTTTGCTTAAACTATTTGCATAAGTAATGCCTTAGTTACATCGTAGTTGAATTTCAAGAGCCAACTAGCAACATACTGCTTGTATCCGTACCTGGGTTTGTCAATTATCCTGTTCAGCCTGTTCGCCATGTCATAAAGTAGCGGACGACATAAAGATGATTTTAATGTATGTACTAATGAAATCATTATAAAAACATTATACCACCTAATTATTACATCACCGGGCCATTGGAACGTAGTCAATTTTTGTTACGTTCGAAAAGCCCAAGGTGAAATGAATTTAGTCTATTCAGACTAAGTACCCGTTATAACTTTAAAAATTTCATATTACGGAATGTAGACACCTTTTTATTTAAAATTGTAAGATAAGTAAATGAACCTATAAGATTGACTAAGAATGGTTTTTATTGTATAATCCTTTTAGTTATAGTTATATGCTCTTAGATTTTATGTCTCCATTTTGTGAGACCCTCGGCTTTATTCTATTTTCCCCGAAGGCCTTCTTTCAAGTCATCCGTGGAGAGGTCCGTACTTTCACAGTCTGCGATGTGACATCTGTTTCACGCGCATTATAATATTCTTTAAAAACTTTTACCAACCCATAGGTTTCTTTCTATATAAAATATGAAATTATTTGATTATACTTTCAATTGCAAATATTAGAAAAAGTACAAATATTTAATTACATTTCAATAGAAGACAGCGTAATCATAAATAACTAAAGAGAAGAAACTTTGAATATTATTTGAAGCGAACACTTAACTACATCAAATTGTCGCAAGTTTAAAGCGTAACGTTGCAATTTATCAAATAGTTTGCAAACTCTTAAATGACGTCAACATTGTTCACAGTTTAGACGTTTCCAAAAAGACAAGGCACGGGGAAACTGAACACGAATCGTAGTAGTCGTATTGTTTTGTACCTTGTGGATGGACACTACTCACTGTTGGTATTACACACAATGGTTATACTAAAAGCAGTGCTGCACTCAGGCTTGCATTGTATACGGTCGTGGTTAAAGTATATTTTTATTGCAACAGCCTTTTTTATGTTTGGTTTGATGGATTTTCTCTATGAAAAGCTTATAATGTGAGTTCCATAATGTTGCTGTTACCCATGTTTATGATCAAATTTTATTATTAGGTTAAACATTGTTTGGAAACAATAATTAAGAACATTTTACGTGTGTGCGACTTTATGATACAGGTATCATGAACATTCTGCATCGGACGCGCCCTGCCCTCATCCTGCGCTGAGCACAAAACCTCATAAATCCGCACTCCCAAAGGTACTATACAGATAAACTTTATTTATTGCGCTGACTGATTTATACGCTGCATGTGTCTGACATACCATGACTTTTTGCATATAATTGTACGCCCGCAGTACAATTAATATTATAATAACTCTAACGCGTTATCAAAACGAGCACAAGCATACGTGACTTTTTTTATCATTTTTACAGCTGCAGTTCCTTATTCCTAATGCAAATATCAGGGCAGCTATAAGGCATTTTATTCGTTACCCATCGAACGTTAATCCTGCTTAGCGAGAAAAATTACTAGAAGGTCTTTGTAAGAGGTCTCCTTTGCTAGAAGCTTATTTCATCATACTATTCATTCGAGCACGAACGCGCCAGACAGAGGCGTCGTAGACGGCAACTCGGCAAAGATCAAAGGAGAGTACTTTTCGATTAAACGCCGGCGTTCCTCATAATTTCTTGAATTTCTACGCTTCGCTACCTAAACGACGCTCGGGAATAACAAAAAAAAACCTTGAATTTCCTAACTGGCAATCCTACTTTTTAATAGTATTTTATGAATTTCATGTCGAAAATTTTGTTTACTTCATATTAGTTACCTATTTTGAAAAACATTTTATATCTCTTACTCTTGTTATTAAGCTGACTTAATTGATATTGTAGGCTATTTGCTCTGTGGAAGCGGCAAATAAGATGTTACACTTCCCCTAGACATAACAAAACAACGACAGTAAATTGAAACTAGAAAGCATTTTAATCAAGGGTTATTTTAAATACGAGTTATAATCAAACCTCGAACTTTGTCCAATTAATGTAAAACGAGAAGACATCTTTTATTACAGCATAAATTTTGTCAGTGTTTCGCTTAATTGAATCACGACGTCGACAAGCTTACACCGAAATAAACAAGCAGCTAAATCAATTGATACATTAATCACTTTACTGACGTCCGAATAGCATAGATTATGTGCATAATTAAACACGAAATTTTGAGGAATGTTTTCCGGTAATGGTAGATATTTTCCTACAATAAGGACAATACGAATATCTATACATATAAAATTCTTTGTCCTGACTGACTGATGGATCAACGCACAGCCTTAACCGCTGATCGTAGAGACCTGAAACTTGGAAGGTGTTTTCTTTGTATGACGTAGGGGTTAATTCTACCCCTAAAGGGGTGAAAAATTAAAACCAATTAAAAATACTATTAGAACCATTTACGACTTCTACGCGGACGAAGTCGCGTGCAAAAGCTAGTCTATTATTAGCCATCTATATTTTTTCTTCCTATGTATTACATTTCCATTTCATAGGTACACAAAGTAAGTAAACATATTACGTCTTCCAGTAAAATTCAGTACATAAGATGTATATGACACGTCCATTAACAGGTTCAAAACTTTTATAAAGCATAAATTGTGCAGTAAGGCGTACTATGATACTTCGCCTTACCTTAATGATAACAACCCATGGACGTGACTTTAATTGCTCCATTTCAAAAATATTTGTAATAATGACCTTTGTGAGCGTGATCACATGAATAGAAAACCCATGAGTTTCTTGTGCCTTCTTCTCATTGGTGGGCGCGTTCCGAAGACACACATCCTAACTTGGTTTTTAAGACGTGTCCACGTGATCTTGTACCTAGGTATTAAGTATCCAAAGGAATAAAGAATATTTTGATTTGATTTGATTTACATTCGGTGTTCTGGCTATTTCTGACGTGTGTATACGTACTCAAGGAATAGTCGAAAACCAGAAATCTCTATTTTCCATTCGGTTTGTGAGTTCAATTTCAACCGATGCCAAATGATCTAACCACCAACTCGGTACACTTGCTGTTCAAACCAAATCCAAAGAATAAACAAACTGTATAATCCACATTTTCCCGAGAAACCTAAAACAGTAAGTATACGCATGCATGCATGCGATATACGGAGCAAACATAACATAATCAAACATCAAGGAATAGCGTTGTTTGTTGTAACATATATGTTTATACAATAGCATTTCTTTTCTTTTTTCACTTTTCATAGTTCATCAAATTCATACCTTATCCTATCCTACTAATATTATAAATGTGAAAGTTTGTGTGTGTGTGTGTGTTTGTTTGTTACTCCTTCACGCAAAAACTACTGAACCGATTGCGATGAAACTCGGCAAGTAGATAGCTAGAGACCTGGAATAACACATAGGCTACGTTTTTTCCCGATATTCCCACGGGATCGGGACTTACGCGGGTGAAACCGCGGGGCGCAACTAGTTTTATATAAAACCGATTACGCTTTATGAAAAATCAAAGTAGATTCAAGTAACTATATGCGAGTATCTAAATTACAATTGTGGAAACGACTATTTTTTATGAATATTAGAATAAAATATTTAGTGAAATAATATACATGTAATTATCATTATTTTAGAAGTAAAGTATGGCCTTGATACACCTTATTAAACTATTCAATTTACGATGACAGCAAACAATGCCAGCGCTATCCTAATATTTTAGAGTAACTACGTAGATTTTTCTCTTTTCTAACGGCAGCGGCAGTCAAAATATTGTTTGGCCTAGACCAGGTGATCAAAGATTTCAAATGTTTTTATAGATTTTACTAAATCATGAGAAGAGCAGTTAAATAGAATATATAAGCAAATAAAGTAACAACAAAATACAACAGCATTAAAAGGGTCTAATCGGTAGGATCATTGTTCCTTACTATGCTTATTTTGATTAGTAAAACAATAGCGTAAGCAATTTTCAAGATAAGATCTTTTTCGCGGATCATTTAATTTAATTATAGACTTAAGCTTCCTCACTCTGTAGATTGTTCGAATAACCGTAAAACACCTAAATGGAATCTTAATTGCGAATCAAATTATAAGAAGAGAATGTAACCGCGACATTTCTCTTATTCTTCTTTGATGAAAGCTCAAAAGCATCGTTATAAAGGCTTGTGATGTAAGATGAAACAACATTAGCTAGCGAGTTACTGAAATTAAGATAAGTAATTTTATTTGTTTATCTCTGTAAATGCTTTCGTATATCTCGTCATTATGTAACACGAGTGAAGATGATATGTTATTAGAATATTCATTTTCATTTAAAAACCTTTTGACGTCGTGAAGCTTGAAATGAACTGTTACAACAGGCAGAGCGTATTTTTTCCACAAAAAATATAGCTCATAATTAAAAATATAACACGATATCTTTTTAATTATTAATTCATGAAAAAGTAAAATAAAAGTGCAACGATCTATTAACAGAAGATGTAACAAAAACTATACGAATTTTACCGTGCACATATCTATACATATAAAATTCTTTGTCCTAAATGACTGACTGACGGATCAACGCACAGCCTAAACCGCTGATCGTAGAGACTTGAAACTTGGAGGGTGTATTCTTTGTATGACGCAGGTATCCGATAAGGATTTTCCGAAATTCTACCCCTAAGGGGGTAAAAAGGGGGGCAAAGTTTGTATGAGACAACGTGATTACTTGGTCCAATCTACTTTAAATTTTGCATAAACATTCTTTAACAGAATTGATGGAATACGTGTTTTGTATTTTATTAAAATTCATCCCCTAACGGGGTTAAAAAGGGGTAGAAAGTTATTTTAGAGGGGATTTCCTTCGACTCGAACACCTTAGTGCTTTTGATTTAAAAAAAGTAAGTATATTTTATTTTGACACGTGTTCGAAACTCAATCCAATCAAAAAAATATTATTAGAACTATTTTCGACTCCAACGCGGACGAAGTCGCGGGCAAAAACTAGTACACTTATAAAATAGGTACGTATTATGCCGTAAGTATGTTTAGCGAAAGTGATGTGGACATTTTATTTGAAAAATAGCAAATCATGAACAAAGCGGAAAGGTAAAATATGATTGCGAAATATTTGTCGAGGTTTTCGGAAATAAAACCGGAATCAATAAATACCGACTTTTTCCATTCATTACCACCATTCAGGATGGGAGGAGTATACGTGGAAACGAGGAAATGATTAGATCAGTGATTGGGAACATTCTTTTATATGAATACTGCGAAGTGAGGGTAAAAGAAGACGAAAAAATAAGTAGGTCCTTCATTTATAAATAGGCCTAACGTGTTAATATATATTGGCACGTTGAAATAATACGTTTATAGTATATTCATTCTCAAAATCGTAAGTGTTTCTCTGCTCAAGTATTCTACCGCCATAAGTTCTAATAAAAACTTTTATTAGCACGAGAACTTGTAACAATTTAACGTATTATATCCTAATGTATCTAATATAATCTAGTAAATAAATAAATATTGCAGGACATTCCACACATCGCCATCTAGCCCCAAGCTAAGTAACTAGACTTGTGTTGTGGGTGCTTGACAACGGATATGCTAGTATATACTTTTCTTTTAGTAAAAAATATACTTAAATTACATAGAAACAACCAGACCACAGACAAATATCTAAGCATAAATACTTGTCTGAGGCGGGAATCGAACCCACAACCCTTTGTTTGACAGTCCGACATGGTACCATGCGATGGGTGTATAACTTAAGAAACCGTTGATTAATACGCTGCCGCACTACCTCACGTTTTCTGTAAGTAAGTCACGATTCATAAATAAAGGACGATAATAGACAGACACTTGCCGGATTCAGATGAGAATTGATAAAATATTCTGGTACCGATCGACCGCCAACCTCGGTTATCATGACTGGCGAATGAAGCCAATCGCAAACTGCGCCCACCGTGTCGAATCTATGGTGGATCCAGAATAACTTCCGTGTTCATAAATACTGAAGCGATATTAATTTACTGCGAATGGTCTCATATTTTATTAGTTTTATATTTTTTACCATACTACAGTACTGCAGTAACTGAATTAAAATACTAAAAACCTATTTTTTTTTCATTTGTTTCATAGGTACCTAGACTTACTCTAGACAAAGTTTGTAAATGATTAGGTATGTATGTATAATAGATTTCTACAGAAACAAGAAAACTTTCACAAGATTTCACAACGAACCACTGTGATTGCGACATTCTCTTTGGAATATTTTTCTTTGTTCAAAGTATTCATCTCGAATACCATCCTACTGAGCAGCGTTTAATAGATATTAATCAACTAGGGTTATTCGTTATCCCTATGCACCCATGCCCCAAAATTTTATTGTTCTTGTTAATATAAAACGTCAAATACATTTTGTTAAACAGAATATTCTCAGGGAAATTCCTCGAGAGAAAATATAAAACCAATTTTCTCATTACATATTAAAATATTTTCTAACATTACCATTTGCGGGAATGATATAACAGTTTGAATAAATATTTAGCTGTTGTCATCAAATATTAATTAAGGGATTGCGTAGAGGGTGACGAGCAGGATCACACCGTAAATATCCGTTGGGAAGACGTGTCTGATTACCCTGGTTACCGGCCGATGGTCGCAGACAATATACACGTCCGGCCACCTTCCGTTGGATTTTCCGCACCACTAGCTCGTTGCTTACAAATCACGTATAAGCATTCATGAATATTACCGCAGACAGAAAGTCAACGGTTAATAGGAATTAACGGTTGAATCGAACACTAATTCCATTGAGCCCACGTAATAGATTACTTTCCTTGTTTCTGTAATAAACAGTTAGATGATTGAACGGAAAACTTTTCAAAATACTCATAACTTTGTCGTTAGTTTCAAACAATTTTATGGTAGTTCGTTAAACATTCAATTTTAATTCATGCTGTTAGCAATTATTGCTAGCTCGAACTTGAAAACTAAAATGATTGATGATACTTAAAAATATATATTTTGTACAATATAGCAAGAGTACAGAAACAAACCCAACTACCCGTGACTGGATCCAATTAAACAAAATGTGTGAACAGCTACGGCTCTATACAAAATCAAAAACTATTTTTAAATCTGTATTTGTCAGTAGACTATACCCATCCGAATGACAACTAACAATAACTACTGCAATCATTCCACTTTTCCCCTTTGAACGAACGCTTCGAAAATTTGCATTGGTTATCAACTTAAATCAACTTATAACGTTTGTTTTTCCACACAATGATATGCGTTTCAACGGAATTTTGCAACATAACCTTCTTGGCAAAGTTTTATAACTTGAATACTACATTAAACTTTCTATTAATTAAACTTTCACTTTATGTATTAAGGTTAAATATTCTAGCTTTTATTGATTAAAAGATAAAGGTGACATACTTGCTGCCTACCGTTATTGTTTGCTCTACATTGTAGTACAATATATCTTTTGTTGTTAAACAATACACGTAAACTTCATTAAGAACCATAATAAGAAGTTGTTCTAATAATAGTTCTTTGTTCCTTGGTAAGAAATATTATGTGATCGTCTGAAATATTGGAGAGTAAGTAAGCTGCCAACTACAGCAACAAAATTTATATTTTAACTGCATAACTTCTTCAGTATTTTGTTCAAAATTACGAATGTTGTGGCACAATACCCAATTGACACAATGGTCACCATGCCGGACTGCCAAACACAGGGTTGCGGGTTGGCCTCAGATAAGTATTTATGCTCAGATATTTGTCTGCGGTCTGGTTGTTTCTATATATTATAATATATATTTACGAAAGAAAAGTATATCCGTTGCCTAGCACCTATAACCCAATATCTAGTTACTTAGCTTGGGGCTAGATGACGATGTGTGGAATGTCCTGCAATATTTATTTAGTTTTATTTTTTATTGTATCCGAACTTCAGATCTACTCACTAATTGCAATATGATTAAATTAAATCTTCTTTGACCCAGTTTTTTTTTCTAATTTGTAACTGAAATTGTTATAAATGGCGGCAAATGCCTTTTCGGTGGATGCGTACTTACATTGTCGGAGAATAAGGTAGAAGAATGAGGCTTCTTCATTTGTGGCTGGTGGCATGTCTCATATAAGCGGCACGTGACCTGCATGCAGCTACACGGATACTCTCATTGCCTGTTCCTGACAATTATTGTATATACTGTATACCTAATATTGAACCATAGTATTGAACACAACCTTCCACTGAATTAAAACAAACTGAAACATTATATTTTCTGCTGTCATACATTTACTTGTAAATGGTATAAGTAGTATAAACAAAAAACAGTATCTTAATTTAGTAAATCTTCCAAAAATCTGAGATTATATTTTCCTAGATGATTTGCATGTTTTCTACAACTTGCTCCAATATAAAGGGTCGGTCGCCGGGAAAATCTTGAGTGACGCAGGTCCGACAGCGGGGAACATATATTTTTGTCATTCTGAGCATTGCTTCACAGACTTTGTCAGTTCCTTTCAAATAATGTGTCGGTTGACTAGTCTCCCTTTTGCGCTGAAAAGTATGAAATCTCCAAAGTCTCCGAAGTAGATTTGTGAAGTGAATATTTAGGTAAGGATATAAAATACCACAGCAATAATAAGGCTGCTTTGTTATCAAATCAATGGTAAGTCGAAAATAGACCACCAGAAAAACAATCACGCAAAAACAACCCAATTTCCTGATTATTCTAATCCGACTCAGCCTCCTGGGATTTGTATAATCAGCTTTAAGGACAACGTGGATCATAAATATTCTACGTTGATAAATTAAATCAGTGTATCACAAACTTTACCACAACGAGATTAAATAGAACTAAAACAACCAACAAATTCGAAACCGCTAGTAACAGATATAATATAATTAAAATCTGATAAACGATACATCGGGGAAACGAAACTCCGCTGAGAGCAAAGTATGTATCTACCTATCTCCTGCTTATCTACTGAATATAAATTTGTATTAATAGTACATTGCGATACAAGTGTGGTAAATTGATCATTGCATAGAGGCGGTTTATGACGCGCGAGGGGAACGCGAATGCGTTTATAAGCCGAAATGGAATGATCAAACCACACGTGTATCGTACGACGTTTTTTTTATCCATCAAAACAGTATAACCTAGATAAATTAAGAATGTTTCATCTACCTAACATGTAATTAGCAATAAGATACCAATTTAACTTATCAGGATAACTTTTTAGACATGCTGACACATGCGTGCGTTTTACATTACCTTGACGCCACTAGGCGTCAAGATAATGTAAAACGCGTACGCGTACGTGATACGTTGGATTATGAGCCTAAAAGCGATTGAATAAGATCCACTTTATGAACAACTGTGATAAAAACTATATTATAGAAATTAAGTTCCATTTATACATTTTCAACTGCACACTCAATTTAAAGCGGATTATAACTAAAATATTAGGTTAAACGATTATCATTTTGTTCTGAAGATATTTTACGTCCATAACATCCCCAACCAGCCAAGTTAACTTTTTACCGTTTTAAGAATAAACTGGAGACTGCTTCTACATTTAATTAAAGCCTTTGGCAACGGCACGGACATGTCTCACGTAGCTAGTTCTGTCACTACAATCTGCTGCATTTAATGCCATAAAATTTACATTTCATAGGTATTAAAGCCAGTAACTGAGATATTATATAAATAAATAAAATAAAAAAATATTGCAGGACATTCCACACATCACCATCTAGCCCCAAGCTAAGTAACTAGACTTGTGTTATGGGTGCTAGACAACGGATATACTACTTATATACTTTTCTTTTGTAAATATACACTTATAATACATAGAAACAACCAGACCAGAGACAAATATCTAAGCATAAATACTTGTCTGAGGCGGGAATCGAACCCGCAACCCAATGTTTGGCAGTCTGGCATGGTGACCATTGCTGGTCGTCAAAAGATATATAGATACCTAAATAAACTAAAAAAGTAAAACATCCTAGAAGTGATTAGAATCGAACATCAATATTTCAAGAGAAAAAGAAACCGTCACATGAATTTATTAGATCCACGCAGAAAAACGTACCTAAAAATCCTTTTGCTATTTTTCCTTTAATGCCTTGTTCAAGCCACTTTTCAACATCTTATTTGTTATTCATGAACTCCTATATTCTGTATTGCTCAGTGTACTAAGGAGTGAGTTACTAACCTCTGAATAACTATTATAATACAATTTTACATAAAATGTACAAGAGCGGTTTTAGCCTAGTGGTAATTATAACTTCAATTTCATTCCGATACCCGTGTATCAATAATTTTTTGTGCGCTATTAAAATTGCCTTGGGTATAAGAATCCATAATAATAAAAAATAAATATGGCAAGAAATTCCACACATCGCCATCTAGCCCTAAGTTAAGTAACTAGATGAGAATTGATCAAATATTCTGGTACCGGTCACCACCATTGTGCTAACTGGATCGTTAATCCTCCTAGTTAATGGACAACAATAAAGGGAACCTAATCAATTACCGAGAAATAACTGCAGGTAGGGCTTCCAATCTCGGTATACTGAGATCCCGAAATATCGAGTTCCCGCTTGATTTTTCAATCCCGCTCACTGCGGGATTCGAGATGCGGGATCCGCGGGATTTACGTGATTGAAAAATGTTACGGGACCACGTACTTTCGCAAGCGTTGTCGCTCGCATATTGTCCAAAATCAAACTGCGGATGTATTTAACACGGAAAAGAACACGTCTACCTCAAGATCCGACATTGCAGAGTTTAAACTCCGCCATAACAAGTTACGAAGTAGTTTGGCTGACTTTTAACCTTTATTATCGACAAACGCGGGATGCCGTTATACCGGGATCCTGCACCAATGAAAATTCTTGATCCCGCCGAAACCGAGATTACTATTGCGGGAGCAATAGTATGCGAGATTGGAAGCCCTAGCTGCAGGGATATGAAGAGGTTTGTGTAGAAATCAACAGAAGCCAAATTATACCAAGAACCATGACCCAAAATGAAACATGAGAACCAGGCATACCTACTCGTGTTTGAAGTTGAAGACACTGTCTGAAAACTTAGGAGGATGAAAACTCAATGGTTTGACTGAATCAGGGCGGAAGCTCCTAAAACCCTGGAAACCCAGGAAACAACAAACCCCTTCATAACATTTGCAATATAATTTGAAACAAGATTATCCTTTTTATAAAACACATACATGGACACAAATTTTAATTAAAACCTAATCATTTGATAACCTAGAAATAGAAAGTATCTATCCTCGAGAGACGTTGCGTCATGGGGATGCCATGCGGCATCGTCTCCAGAAGGCTGGAAACATTTCACCTCTTAGCGTCACTCTACATGAGGCATCGGTACAGAGTCTATTGTAGGAAGACAGCAGACTGCACTATGAGAGTGGCGATCATGAGAACTGAGGATACGACGGAGAAGATGTATCTTTGCTCTAACGGTGATCAGGAATCGTGATTACTCGTGTGCGGTGGC
The DNA here is from genome assembly GCA_951213275.1 of Idaea straminata. Classification (NCBI taxonomy): domain Eukaryota; kingdom Metazoa; phylum Arthropoda; class Insecta; order Lepidoptera; family Geometridae; genus Idaea; species Idaea straminata. Next base: position 6,963,360 of record OX577846.1, on the reverse strand, counting down.
TTCTTCTTACGTATTGACGAGCTTTTTCCTCTGTATACGGTCGACTAAGATGAAAGAGTTTACTAGTAGCGAGGGGTCCATACAACCCGATTCTTGTCACTTTACCGTTACGGATTTAGGCACTTTACGGATATCTCTGTGACGTAGCATGATCAATGTAATCGTTTTTGTTGCTATTGGTGTTTTATGGGTTTAAATTTAAAGTATATATAAGTACTATATACCAAATTTCATGAAAATCGTTGGAGCCGATTCCGAGATTCCAATTATATATATATAAATATATATACAAGAATTGCTCATTTAGAGATATAAGATAAATATAGGGGACGTTACTGTAGAACAATTATACTACCTTCAAAGCATCTATACTGGGCTAACTTAATCTACAAATACCAGGCCCTACAACGTCATCAATGGCATGGATTAAAGTTGCTGACGCAGTATAAATCAATTATCTATAATGTATTTGCAAAGACATTTGTTCAAAAACCGTCCAGTAATAACAGTTTTAAAGTAGGTAATATAAAAGCGGGCAAATATTTACTGATAAGTAAAAATCTTAAAAATAAAACAACGAGCGTAAAAATCTACGAAACTATTTTCCTTTTTTAGAGATACACAGCGAGCGGTTAGATTAGCTCGAAATGAAAAACCCGGATTCCATGCATTTGTTCTATCTGAATGTTGGGGTTTTAACTGATAAACCGTCGCGAGCGTGCCCGTGGGTAATCTAGCAGTGGAGTGGCGACACCACCGATCCCTAGGGATGACTTAATGCCCGCAAGCTCAACGAAACATCCAGAACCATCAGTACCTATAAAAGTAGATAGAAAAACAGCAAGTTGGTACTTACATAATGTTTATATACCTACCTAATTTCTAATCTATATATATACTTCTATACTAATATTATAAATAGGAAAGATTTTTTGTTTTTCTGTTTATAACGAATAGGCTCCGAAACTACAGGACCGATTTTGATCAAACTTGCTATAAGTATATATATATATTGATTCATTGGGAGTGTTATAGGCTACTTTTTATTCCCACGGGATCAAGAGTTACGCGGGTGAAACCGCGAACCGCTGCTTATCTAATCTATATAAGGATATAAGTACCTGGATGACCGAGCTTCGCACGGTATTTTCTTTTTACTTAGTCTAACCTCAAAGCAAACACTCATTGACTTCGTGTTACTTAACAACGCCATCTGCTGGAATAACTTTATTGCTCACAAAAATAGTATTAGTAGTTCGCCAATAGATGTCAGGAAGAGTCATATTTTTCAGATAAAAAAAGTAAGTTTCGATAAAACACGAAAAAAATGACATTTTCTAAAATTGATTCCTAGCTAGATCGATTTATCGCCCCCGAAACCCCCTATATACCAAATTTCATGAAAATCGTTTGGAGCCGATTCCGAGATTCCAATTATATTTATATAGTATATACAAGAATTGCTCATTTAAAGATATAAGATATGCAAATCTGGAACTGATAGGGTTTAGTAGGTATTGGAAGAATTATAGAATAGAATATAGTTTATTCAAACCAACACATGACATAGTATACAAACAAATAAAAAACAATAAGAGATTGTTACAGAGAATAGTAAATACAAAAGACAATAAATAATAAGTATCATAGTCATAAGTATAGCAGTAGTTATATTAGGTACTATGGATTGATTTCCAGGGTTAGTAGTCTTTTATTTTTAAGAAGAATTCTTCTTGAAATAACAGACTACAAAGCAAAAAGTAAAACTCACTTTATTTGTAAACAAAAAGTATAATAGCTTATAAAATTATTACGTAAATGTTAAGAGAATTGCTACAAACAAAGGCTGTAAAATATAGGTACGAGTAAATTACAAATAGTGGTCAAGGCTCATAAAATAACAACAATGTGAAGGTAAATTCCGAGGCAGCAAATAAGAGGAAATATTGCAATAAGGAAGTGTCAACGTTTATTGTGAGTTAAGTATTCGGAGGTGAGCTGAGAATAGGATCAGCCGATGGAGACCACGTGTTTCTCTAACTAAGTTATTGAAGGACTCTTTTCTTCCGCTCTTTCTCGCTTACACAGATTTATGTAAACCCGCTTAATTATAAAGCCGACGAAAGCTCTCCTAGCTTTCAAATAACGAACACACTTAAAACACAGAAACAATCACAATCGCAAAACAAATTACGAAGTTTCTAAACGAAAAACATATTATTAATTCGTTTTTGATGTTAGTTTTTACAGAAAAATGAGACATAGATTGGGAAAATGAGTGTACCTATATATTTAACACGTAATAAACTGGGAATAAGCACCTATAAAGTTTTATGTGAGCTGTAAAAGTAGGCGCGCTAGCAGGGAGGTCGCCGCAAGATGATATTGTGCTAGGCGTCAAATAGCCAACTAAATAACATTCATTAATAACAATCATATAATGCTAACGTGTAATCAGTTACTATAATTTCATTATTCGCACAAGACCGAGCCAACAGAAACGTTGTGAACTTTTATTAATAAAGACGATGTTGATTCAATATAATATAAAGCCTTACGTTGAGCTAATACCTACGGATGTTTACGATCGCGACACAAAAAATATGTATCGCTAAATACAATTGGTGAATTCCAGGCGAGTAACGCAGAACACAAGGTTAATATAGCGTTAGTTCCAATATCTTTCCACTACATAAAAGAGTATCGCGACCGAGGTAAATCTTTACGTCGTCATTCGTTACAGCTACGCTAGTATACATCTAGCTACGTAGACAAGGAAAAAACTAAAAACTTCAGCCATCGTTCAGCGTTAGGAATCAGGAATGTAAATTATGTTTAACTCTGATAAAAAGATCACGTCGTCGTTTAGCACTCAAATTGATTGATTTTACGAGACAAAAATATTTCTATTGTAACAAATATTTATTTCCTTATTTTAATGCTGTTATTTTTCAGGTTTATTTGTTTATACAGGACTAGCTTTTACCCGCGACTTCGTCCGCATAACTGTCGAAAATGGTACTTTTAACCAACAACCCCCAAAATAACGTCCTACCCCTTTTTAACCCCGTTAGGGAATAAATTTAAAAAAAATACGAAATACGTCTTTCATCAATTCTGTTAAAGAATGTTTATGCAAAATTTGAAGAAGATTGGACCAAGGAATCACGTTGTCCCATACAAATTTTCCCCCCCATTTTCACCCCCTTTGGGGTGGAATTTCGGAAAATTTCTTATCCGATGCCTACGTCATACAAAGAACACACCCTCCAAGTTTCAGGTCTCTACGATCAGCGGTTTAGGCTGTGCGTTGATCCGTCAGTCAGTCAGTCAGTCAGTCAGTGATTCAGGACAAAGCATTTTATATGTATAGATTATTGGTAATAGTTAAAGATAGCAGTTTAGGGTATTTCTGTGCACCCGTAACAATCAACTTTTCAACACATTTTTTCATTCAAAAAGTAGTTTGTAGTTATCTTTACTCAAAAATGATCATGAACACGAAAAGATCATTAACCTTAAGGTTTTTACTTGTTTTTAAGTTTTTTGGCTGTTTTGAGTCCGAATGACCTTTATTTTAAAACGTCAGCGGATTTACGAATTAACATAACCTCAAATTCCAAAATATGTTTGAATTTTTTAAATTCGTAGAACAAAAATTGATTAAGGTTCACAGAATAACGTTGTATATCTATGGTAATAAAAATAATACCTTCAAATGGACAAATATTTTCATGAAAATAACATAAGCATAATAAGCAATATACTCATCGATCGTTATATTTAATTCTACATAACAAATTACTCTATAGTAAGTAGGTACATACATATAAACTAACGAGAAGATGAGTTTCAATAATCTTCAAAAAGGTCAGTATGTTTCTGATTTCCGTTTCATTTTATCATGATCCGCTGTATAAATGAAATTGGAAAAATATATTTGGTCGCCGAATCTACGAAAATGTGGTGAATACATTTACTGGTGAATAGAAGTTTATTTAACTGATAGCTGGTAACCGAGCACTCTGAATCCTTACTAATATTATAAAAGCGAAAGTCTTTTTGTTCTCTTTTTACAGCTTAACCAATTTGGATAAAAACTAGCACCAGGGGAAAGCGTACAGTGGTGAAATAAGACGTAAGATATTTTTATCGCGGTATTGCAGGCAATGAGAATGGCGCAGGCAAAGCCGTGGATAAAAGCTAGTTGGTATGTACATATTTCACAAGAAAAGTTTTGTATTTCATAACTCTACGAGTACTATCCTCTTCCATAAAGAATATTATTGAGTTTTGTCATCGGTGAATGTCGAAAGAGGGATTCCAATGGACGAAAAAGTCGTTCAACTGAGTTCGCTCACATATTTACATGCGTACCGAACGTCTATCTCTGAAAAGTGAAAACGAAAAGTATCAACGTGATTTTCTGGCGATATGCTCGCAAAGGGAGAGAAGATTACAGGGGTATCGACTTCCTTGAGTAAACTCCATGTCAGACACAAACATAGCGTTCCGTTAACTATATCAACTATAGGTATCTCCGGACCGCACACTTTCCTTTAAGCATTAGCGCGCATCCAGTTTCGGGTCAGTTTAATCTCAAACAAGTGGATCGAGTTACACTACAAACTTTGTTTTGTCCTTCTATTTTGATTTACGCTATGTCAAGCCGTGATTTTCCTCAAAATAAACGCTACAAATAATATAAGTATGCTCTTTTAATAATATATCACACATAATTAATGACGGATAAATCGATATTGCACACAGGCCCATATAGCCCCAAACTAAATGACAACGGATAGAATACTTCATACTTTTCTTTTGTAAATACGTTATTTTAATGAATAGCTCACCAATCGAAACAGTGATATCTGTAAATCATACGAATATCTTCCACTGAATCTTAAGGGATCTTAAGAGTCGCAGGCGTGCGGAGCCTTTAGCTTCTAACAAAGAGGTTAAATTTTCCAAATCCTCTTTCATAACACTTTATGCTAACGATATTTTTTGTTACCTATCCAATTTCCATAACGGGAACGTTAAATGAAATCGATTCTAAAGGAGTGAACTCCAAAAATTTGATTAATGAGGCACATTAAGCCAATAACAGATAAAAGTTACAAAACAAATACAGATAGGATACCATACTAAAACAAAACGGGAAATTATTAAATAAAATTTGGTAAAACAAACGCAATTAAAACATCTAACTGGAAAAGTTTAAATAAAGTTGTTATTAGCTCATTTCCAAACGCTCCGAGTCGGGGAACGTTTTACTGATGAATATACTGGGAATCTACGTTCCGTAAACATAGTCATTAAGTATTATTCTAATTGCTTTTCCTCCAGTGTGGTAATAGGGAGATACGTTAAAGCAGTGGTTCCCAAACTTGTCTGGATCTCGACCCATGTAAAAAATATATAGTTCGGGGATCCACCGTTCCCAACATGGCTGAAAATTCAATTTCACATAAGTATGAAGGAGTAGTAAAAGGAATAACTATGGTCTGACATAATATGCGTATGCTATGTATACTATAATCTCATAAAAAAGACAAAGATAGGTGTCAGCCATAAAAATAGGATTATACATAGAAATATCGTTCTAACATCAATAGTGCCAGCTACTGAAATCTAGAATCTTGATAGTTTTACCTACTTGCAAGCGTTTTTCAACCATTTATATTCTGTAGTCATGAGTTGTTTCAAGGCTCACCAATTTGTTCATCAATGGGTCGCGCCCCCAAAGTTTGGGAAAGGCTGCGTTAGAGTATAAATTCCTACTATATATTGTTAGAGCTCGCGTCACTCGTCGCCCATTAGGCCGATCGAAAGCAGTTGTTACAAATCATATTATCAAAAAAATAACTCCGATGAAATGTAATGATTATTCTTTTTATTATACTACGATCCAAACTCTGTTAGAGTTTCTAGTAGATATATAGAAAATTTGGCAAATGTACAGATAACTGTTAGAAGATAACGTACCTAAACATCCTCTAAAGATGGGTTTTGGAATATTCAAACTCTACACGGACGAACCCGTGACCAAAAGCTAGTATAAATAAATAAATATTGCAGGACATTCAACACATCGCCATCTAGCCCCAAGCTAAGTAACTAGACTTGTGTTATGGGTGCTAGACAACGGATATACTACTTATATACTTTTTTTTGTAAATATATACTTATAATACATAGAAACAACCACACCACAGACAAATATCTTAGCATAAATACATGAGGTGGAATAAAACCTGCAACCCTGTGTTTGGCATTCCGGCATGGTGACCATCGTGCCAACTGGGTCGTATATTATGCTGGTATATTATATAATATTTTATATGATTTGTTAACAATGCCTCTTAGATATGATATATTGCTGGTAACATTCGGCATGATATATTTGTACATCCGAGACACAACCCCACGTCATGGTTTCATAACATAAGCAATTTGAGGTTTTTAAGTCAACTGTTTGTTATCATATGAATGTGGCAATTTGGTTTTAACAATGGAAGTTTCCTCGCCTTAATGGGTTATTATACACTATTAAACGCAACTAGTGCAATGTTATTATGAACCTAAAATTATTAGGGATACTTGGTATCAGAGATAAGGTACCATTTAAAGGACAAGACAACACATTTTTTATTTATATTAAATTACTAGCTGCGCCCCGCGGCTTCACTCACTTAAAACTTTCTGCGCAACTTTCCAAATTTTTTCTTTCATAAGAACCTTCTCCTAACAATAACAAATACAACAAAAAAAGAATTAGCGAAATCGGCCAAGCCGTTTAGGCGTGATGCGCTTACCAACACATTTTGTGATTCATTTTTATATTATAAGATTAGCAGCGCCCCGCGGTTTCACCCGCGTAATAATTTTCTACGCAATTTTCTTAATTATTTCTTTCATAAGAACCTTCTCCGGACAATAACAAAGACAACAAAAAAAGAATTGGCCAAATTGGTCCAGGCGTTGTTGAGTTATGCGCTTACCAACACATTTTGCGATTCATTTTTATATTATAGAAGATTATTCGTATATTATACGCAAATTCGTATATTATAGGCAAACGTTGCTGCAGTTTCAGTGGCCAGCTATTGAGCAGTAAAAATTGAACAAGAAATGCGATTACTATCAGCCATGGATTTTTGCTGATCACGAAAGTCAAAGTCAACTCTTTCATCAAAGGTCTCTAAATCGTTAAAGTTGGTCTTATAAAGTCAGTTTCTTGTGGTTTCGTATCATAGGAGGGCACGTTCTAAACTGAACGTATGTTCTAAACGTATGATACGAAGGTACGATATCTAAAGCAATATTAAAGTGAATTGATATCTTAACAATATTCAAGTGAATTCGTTTATAGGTATACATAAAAAAACAATGTATTTTGTAATGGAAGTATTAATAGACAATAAATGTTGCGGAAAAATGGTAGGTATTCTAAATAAAACAAAACTAACATGCGAACGAAGTTGCGGGCAACAGCTAGTTAATAATTATTTCTATTAGTAATTATAATAATAGTTATAATAAACAATTGATAGTGCGAAAAGGAAAAATAACTGTCCTTACATTTAAGTTTTCAGTTTGTAGTTTTGCGTGCCGACTTCAAAGTGTGAACTTAAGAATCATACATAATAAATACGAGGACGATTCGTGTTTTTTACCGTATCGTTATTTTTCATGATTCGTGATTTATTTAACGGCGGCAATGGTTTTTTTATGACCTTTTTAACACTAATCACGAATCGTGAAAGATAACGGGCACGACTTAATTACCAACCGTCTTAAAAAAAGATGAGAGGTTTCAAAGGACACCCGGATGAAACGAAGAAAGACGAAACGAAAATAACTGGCTTGCTTTCTATGAGAGAGAGAGACAGACAGAGAAACAAGCGCACGCCGCACGGCTTACAACTAGAGCAAAAAGTGTCGTTACAACTTTTGGTCATAATTTTTTCCGTCTAGCCCCCTTTCCCAACGCGCGATAAGGAACCTTGTTCCAACACGAATCGTCAATAACGGACCTCTTGTGATGAATCGTTACTTACCCACAGTTTGTTGTCTTCAGTAACAAACTGTGCATGTAACAAACAAAAGAGTTTGAGTAATACAATACCGTTGACAATAAATAAATGATCATTGATCACACTCTCATTTATTCAACACAAAGAAGAAACAAAAAGGAATTAAATACAATATTTGAAACGTTAGTACGTTACGTTACCTTTATGTTACGTAAAATAAATCCCTCAATACCATAAAAGAGAAATGTAATAACGTATTTGATATCATCATTACACTATAATGGCTTTGAATATACGGAATGGAACATAAATCTGTGTCTTCAATTTCAAAACGAATAAATACCATAAAACGCGCACATAAGTACGTCGTCAAAAATTGTTGATCGGAAAACTCTAGAAATACATGGAGATTTAATTCGAGCTTTTCTAACATTAATTAACAAAACAGTTTGATATTTTCAGCTATTATTTAAAACTACTCATTAAATTCCTTTATTTGACAACTTAGATCCTCTTGTTAGTGGCACAGAAAATAAAATCGCTTTCAGCGACAAGGCCGCCCATTTGTGCAACTTGTACTTTATAGCTATTACTTTACTTTACTTTGTGTATTTCTATGTTCCTTACTGTGTTTTACAAATAAAGTTATCTTACTATTTACTTCGCAGGTCCTTTTACACCAATACCGATGCAAGTAGGTATATGAGTATTGGTGCATTAAATTTATTTGCTAACGTGGTTATTTAACATCTACTATTTTGTCATTCAAGCGATCAAATGGCCGCTCTTGGCTATTACGCAGAAGTTAAATTGTTCAAGGTAATTTTCGATGAAAGGTCCGAACTCTGCGAACGACAAATCGATAAATCCGGATCCTCGGCCACACTATTATTTACAGCAGGAATATTATCAGCTGAACGCACGCCACGATGATGCATACGGCTTAATCTATCTCCAATACGAATTGTTGCCATGTTGGGAACTGTTCGCTTACTAAGATGAATTTACGATAAACTTAGACATAGTTCCTCAAAGATTGTTTATGTGGAACAACTGAAAAATTTCAACGTTTAGCGGTAGGCAGTTCAACCCGAAAATGTGAGGTATTAAACAAATATTTTAAGTTTGAAAAACTTTCCAATAATAACAGTTTTAAAACAGTGTTGCCAAAATAGTAAGTTCGAATTAAAATAAGTTATTTTTAACTGAATTAATATAGAGATTATTGAGTAAACGATGTGTATTGTAGTCCGGAATATTAAATATTAAACGGAATAGTAAATATTAATTTAAATATTCGATTAAAAGTTAATATCTATATATATATAAAAATGAATTGCTGTTCGTTAGTCTCACTAAAACTCGAGAACGGCTGAACGGATTTATCTTATCTTAGTCTTGAAATGTTCGTGGAGGTCTAGGGAAGGTTTAAAAGGCGAGAAAAAATCGAATAATTTCCGGGGAAACCCTAAAAACAGCCCTTTTCTATTTCCCATACAAACGTTTTCTAGAGTCAATTCCTACGGGATCGGGACTTACGCGGGTGAAACCGCGGGGCGCAGCTAGTTACTAATAAAATTTTAATGTCGCTTATGTCTTACGCCTTTTGTCTTAATATAAAATATTTCAATAAAAATGCATCGGTAGCAAAAAGTTGGTCTTATAAAATATTTGACGACCCAGTTTGCACAATGGTCACCATGCCGGACTGCCCAATACAGGATTGCGAGTTCGATTCCTGCCTCAGACAAGTATTTATGCTTAGATATTTGTCTGCGGTCTGGTTGTTTCTATGTATTATAAGTATATATTTACAAAAGAAAAGTATATAAGTAGTATACCCGTTGTCTAGCACCCATAACAAAAGTCTAGTTACTTAGCTTAGAATGTCCTGCAATATTTATTTATATTTTCAGATTAAGTTACTTAATTTTCATACTTTTCTTGTTCTGTGAGTATGATTTTAGGCTTATGAAACTGAAGCTGAAACTTTAGTGGTATTATAAACGTCGGGCGACTAAGACTGTTGATATTATCTTCCCACTGACTTTAGAGATATCACTCCACTGAGGCATTTAAAATAATTTGGAACGAAACCTACCAAAACAGAGTGTGAATTTTTTCAAATAGCAAACGCTACGACTACGTCGGCGTAAATAGAATTTGCGTAAAGAGTAAGGTAAGTTAAAACTTTCCATTGTGACCGTTCTAGAGACGCCTTTCAACTTTTCAATCAATTTTGCGCAAAAATGACAGTGGCGTTTGTTGTACGAAAAACTCGCACTACTGGCTTTGTTTTTAAATATTGCTTTAACTTTAAAACTCAATTAATGGTACAGTTACGACCATTCATGCGACACCTAGCGGGATAAATAGTAAGTTGTTACCCTCAAGGTTTATGTTTCCTCTTGCAACAAATCACGAAAGTTGCTTAATAAAAACTTTTTATTGACTTTATATTGTTACAGTTTTCAGGATTACCATTCGCTTGTCTATTTTCAGATGTTAGTCTGAAAAGCACTTATTTTAATAAAAGTTCTCTTCATTGTGCAACATTTGTTGCTCATTTGACTTTCAAAATGGATATCATAGAATAAAAGAATAACAAAGTAAATTAAAGTAACAAAAAGCTCTTAAGTTTAATGGCTCTGAATAAAAAGGAACATAAAGCTGATTAAAATGCTTTAAGTAGTCATTAATCATTTTTATAAGCTTTGTTGAAAGTACCGGGTCAGCAACCTGGTATATACCCACTTAGCTTATACCAATATTAAAAACAAAAAACTAAAACCGAATTGATAACAGGCTACTTTTTTTGAAGTTGGTTAATAAATATTCATATTTATAAACAAAAACAAATCAGGTCGGATGTTTTTTGCAATTGAATAAAAATACTATCAAAGTCGCAGCACAAATTGTAAACATTCGTAGGTGTGCTACAATATGCTACGAAAAACCCGTAGGCAATACATAGCCTAGCTAAACAATGCATTCCATGAATATTCTTTGACTTTTTTACTACGTAATATCTCCATAAATATTATTAAAGCTCAAAAATATTACGGTATTCTGAACAAGATAATAAAGTCCCAACTTTCAAAATCGATAAATTCCAAAACTTTAAAGACCGTAACAATAAATATTTGACGCATTTTATCGTAAAAGAAACGTGAAACAGGAAGGTTAATTCAATTTCCAATATACGACAAGTATCGCAAAGTGAAATGTCGTTATTCATTTCGTAGGCGTCATAGGGCTCCGTAAAATATGCAAAATACAGGGAAATTACTTCGGCGACTCACTTCGTTAACTCGGAGCCATGAAGCCATTACCAAGGGCACGGAGGTAAACAAAAACTCACCATAAACTGTACTCTGCGGGTACGTAGAACTCGTTTACTTGTCATTTACATAAAATCCTGGAAAAAACTTTTGGGTACCTCCCATACACGTAAAGTGGGGATGAAATTTTTATTTCTCGTCTATTATCCCATCGTGTTGGGTGGATAGATCTTTTTAAACTATTAGGGGTGTGTGGTAACCATTTTTCCCCTCTGCCAGGTAAATGGTTGCTGCAAGCTGAATGGTTGTTTTTAGATAAATGTATATGACAAAGTTAAAAGGAAAACTAAGTTTAATTCTATAAGTTTACGAGTAATAAGCAAAATTTCTTAGAAATTCCATTGTTAATTACTTAGATAAAGTTGTTAGACGTTATTAGCCGTTAAAACGTGAACTATGTATCAAATAAAAACTCCCCTTCTTGGTCCAACGTTGTGACGGGTAACTACGGAACTGCGCGTGGCCGAACGACACTATCTAATTTTGATAATTCGTTTTGTAATGTACGAATCACGCCCTCTCATTTGATACCCCACTCGGACATGTTAACTTACCTACATCCGGTTATTTATCCCATCTTTTACCGTTCATAAATTTCAAACGGGTGAAACGATAACAATCTCTATTAACAAAAAAAAGTAAATCAAAATCAAAATTGAAAAATGTATAAAATAATCGCCCGATTAAAAATGTTCTCTTCAACATATAAAAGAGGACATCAATAGGTACAAAAAGCATGAAATTAAAAGAAAATTCGGTAAATAATAAAAACCCCTAAATAATAAGAACGCAAAAATCAAAACTAATGTCGTCGCGTCGGAATACTTCGGAGTACCGCTGACTTAAAATACTTATGTAGGTAAACAAAAACTGGATGCAAAAATATATTGTCCCCTGACGCCACAACGCTTGGGTTGGTTATTTTTAGTTTTTTATTTTTCGATACTTTGGCACTATTTGCCACCACGTTTACCATGTTTTGTGACGACTGTCTGAATCTGTCCCTTGACTCAAGCGCCTCTTGATCCGCATTCTTCTTATTTTATTTTCTACATAGAGAAGCAGTCAATAGTATTAGGGTAGAGTATATATGCATAGTTACGCACGATCGTTATCCTCTTTCTCCTTTAGCCTAGTTACCATCTTTATTTGACGACCCAGTTGGCACAATGGTCACCATGCCGGACTGCCAAACACAGGGTTGCGGGTTCGGGTTCCCGCCTCAGACATGTATTTATCTATCTATACATATAATAAATCTGTAGACATCAAAAAATCTGTAATTGTAAGATATCCAGAAAAAAAATACACAGGTCGTCTTTAAATCGTTAGCTGAACACGATAGGGTGGTTTTTAGAATTTTTGTCTGTTTGTCTGTTTGTCTGTCTGTTTGTTTGTTTGAACCAGGTAATCTCATAAACTACAGAACAGATTTCGACAAGGTCCACACAAATATGTTCAGGAAATATCAGATTAACATTTAGGGTATGTTTCAATTTGAGTTTAATACAATAATTAAGATATTTGATAAAAAAACATTTAAAAAATGTGAAATCGAAACATTTTTCCGTGGTAAAACGTAATCGAACGTCAGAAGGGAACAGTACCCTTACCACGGGTTTTTTACGTATTCGATTAAACATAATATATTGAGTATTTACAATGAAACTTCCTAAAAATCAACTTACTAGGTCCACCCGTCTCTGAGAATATCGGTAGTGACACACTGACAGACAAACGGACAAGAGAGTGATCGAAAAAGTGTTTCTTTTTTTCGAGTTCTTCAAAAAGTCATGGTAGGGCTGCAGTACATGCCTCCGCTCAAGATGACAGCTGTCTTAAAACCAAATAGTTTGCATTTAATACTACCTACGTGAAACTGAAAATGAGGTTAGTACAAAGAGGTACTACTACATAATATTACCGATCTCCTTTACCGAAGATCTCCGATGGTACACTTCTATCGCGCTGTTCTCCTCCTATAGTTTGAATTATGAGTTCAAGTAGCGGAAACCTTAAATAGTAAAAACAAAAAAAGAATTTTCCAAATCGCTCCAAGAGTTTACGAGTAATCAGCGAACATACATAAAAAAATAAATATATACGTGACGAATTGAGAACCTCCTCCTTTTTTGATGTCGGTTAAAAAATATACAGATAGTTATTTGTAAAAATCATTTTTTTCCCAAAATTACGTAGGCCTGCCAGCTACCTAATAAAAAAAACTAATTTACAAAAATCTAAAGATAACTAGGAAGACAAAGTATTTTGAAAAATTTGTGCGAATAGAAATTGGACTTAGTTTTAGCTTATCATATTGTTGTGTATTATGTTTTATTTGTGAAAAATTAACAAAAATAGTACATTGTTACCCAAGGTGTGAAAGTCACTCATTGAGTCCCGAGACGGAGTTTGGCGCCCGAGCGTAGCGAGGGCGCTAATAGTTCGAGGGACTAAATGAGTGACTTTCACACCTTGGGTAAACAAAACAAACCCGAGGTAAACACTGTGCTTTTCATTACGAATAAATATAAAATTCTTCCTAATAACGAGAGTGAATGAGAGACTCCATACTACCTGATCCTCTTACAAGGTTGGGACCAAAGAGGTTATAGATTATGTAGATTTTTTTGTTTTTGCTGTTTGTTTTCAATATGTTTTCAATACTCAAATACGTCGGTACTTACCGAAGTGATTTTTATTAATTAGTTTATCCAACACTGAGTAATGACGCGAAGTCCGTAGATTTAAATTACAGTTTTTGTAACACGGTTTGTCTAGAAAATGTTATTTACACAAAATACACAATCATAAATGAAAAACTAGATTAAACTAACACAAAAACATAATAAAATAACAAAAGATAATACTAATTAAAATCATTCAAAATGCAAGCATTTCCTGCCAGTATTTTTTTACTCAAGGAACAACACTGACCGCACGGTCGCATAAAGCCACATCTGCAACATCTTGACAGGGCGCCGGCAGAGGCGCAGCATGGTCATACGTCGCTTTGACCATTTTCACCTTTACATTTATTTTATTAAATAACATATCTTGAACTAAATATATCTACCTGAATTCGATTACTAAGAAAAAACCTATTATGTACTCTCTGTCAGTACTCTGGCAGTATGGATGAGCCGTGCGAAGCCATAATTTGACATGACAGCTGTCAGTGAAAGCGATTTTCCCTAGGGCTGAAAGTTTTTCTTTCTACACGCTCTTCAGGCATCTTTAGACCTACTTTCGGAGTATGAGTAAGTAAAGTGCCTTCGCCAAATCAATTAAAAATATAGTTTAAAAACAATGTAACTACCTATTTTGTTTTATAACTTACACCGAATGATAAATTGTATCTATGCCGAAAAATGCTAGGTATTCTATATAACCCAAAACCACATCGCAAACGAAGTCGCGGGCAACAGCTAGTGCTTAGATATTTCTCTGTGGTCTGGTTGTTTCTATATATCCTTTTTTCCATCCTGATTCCTAAACGCGTGAACCTATAATTAGCTTTCCGTTTTTTAAATATAAGTCTACTTTTTGTTAAAGCTGTTGATTCTCCCAATAAATAAATATTATAAATATATATTTACAAAAGAAAAGTATATAAGTAGGATATCCGTTGTCTAGCACCAATAACGCAAGTCTAGTTACTTAGCTTGGGGCTAGATGGCGATGTGTATAATGTCCTGCAATATTTATTTATTTATTTGAGGTCGGCTCTCATAATCTTGGATTTCCAGAGTTCAGATGGATCGTCGTCATGTAAGTCGAGGTTACCCACGTTTTCTCGTTCTTCAGTGATATTCGAAACCATTCGCGTCATGTAGTCTTCCGGTTTCCACACACAACGTGACTATACCATCTTAGTCGCGTTTCTGCACCTGAAGCGTAAAGTGCCGAATCAATAAAGTATCATTATGCAATGTCACTAAAATAATGCTCATACACATCGCAAATAAAGTGTATTGCGGTGACATTTGTGATTTATATACCTGATGCTGCATATGAAACTGCAAAAAACGTAGTTTTCTACATTCAGAATATTTTAATATAACACCGAGAATTTATCATTCGTCTAATAAAATGAGTTTCTATTCGTACAACGTATCGTCACATGAGTAAAGAATAGAACGTATCGTATTTTTTTCATTTTCAGATGACGCATTATGTACGAATTTGAATGTCACGTATATTTTATTCTTTGAAGTATCGATACCCATCTCTAGGTACTTATTATAAAAAAGTCCCCCCTCCACGCGTCTATCTGTCTGAACGTGATCACTCAAAAATTACTGAGTGAATTTTCATTTGGTTTTCTCTAATAGACGTGAAGAAGATGTACTGTTAAGTACAAATTACATTTTTTTGTGTAAAATTACCTACACTTTTGTGCAAAACGGCTAAATATGACGATGATTTCACGTCGGAGAAACATTTGCCGATTTATTGCTTTACTGGCATGCGCAACGGAAACTCAAACATTACTGAATGAATTTCTTTCTGCTGAGTAGCAGTAGTGTACGAAGTCGGGACAGGTCGCTAGTTTATACTGAAAACGCGATGGTGCGCAGGTTGCAGGATGGCTAAAAGCCAATTGGCCGCTAAGCCGGTAGCGCAACTCCTCGACACAACCGACGAAGTTGTCTTATATGCACCCACTCGGAACCTTTACGCCGGGTACGATAAGGGGTGGGTCATTTGACTAACTGGTCACTTCATTTTTGGAACAAAGTTCCTTATCGCGCGTTGCGAAAGGGGGCTAGACGGAAAAAATTAAGACCAAAAATTGTAACGACACTTTTTGATTAAAATCAAATAAAATTAGTGAAGAAATTGTAATAAATTACAATTCCTTCACTAATTAATCGAAAGGAACTTCGTTACATCCGGGTGTCCCTTGACACCACTCAAGTTTTATTTGTATTTATAATGTTTAACACTTACCTAAATAAAATATTCCATTCGATAGTAAATAAAAATGAATAGGTATATATTTGTACCTAGTTTCTATATGAAATCTATTATATTGTTATAATAACTCTTTCATTATTTCTAAACGGGGAGACACTTATACCCCATTTTAACTCCTGGTTATATACCTATCTTAAGTTCCTTCATTGTGAGTTTTACGACTCAGAAGTTTACTGGCTTTATTATAACTACGACATGGCCCATGTTTGCTGGATAATTTATCATTAAGAAATATATTATAAAGAGGGTTAGTGTGTGTGTAGTTAAAGTGATACTAAACTGACTTTAATAGAACTTGCCCGATATCTTTAAAGCTACTTCTCAAACACTTTGAGGTTCTTTAGTATTTAGAGGTAGCAAATGTTAGCAATTAGGTAGACAATATTGGCTATAGTTTGGTGTAAATATATTCAACGGTCTGGCTATCTTGACGAACACCGTGTGAGGAATAGGTATGCCTCCTTAATGAAGTTAGCGACAAAATCTCAAAGAAAAACCAAGCTTATATTTTCTTCTATTGTTCTAGAAACAATTTCCTGATATGAAACCCTTTGTTATAGTGTGATGCAAGCAGCTGGCATACCGCCAACTCCTTTACATGTTTCATATTTCACTGGATCAGCGCAGCTTACAATACTTTATATAACGTTTCTTTAAAAATATATCGTTAATATGCTAACTATGTCATTGTTTAATCTTGCTACTTTTCCGCTGCTTTACATTCGTGTTTCTATCTGCCTAAATTAACTCTTATATTGTGTCGAAGTCGCACGCACAATGGCCCATATGCACAAGCTAATAGCAGAAGGAGTCCCTCAGAACTGAACCAAACTAAGTCGAAATCGTTTTTAACATTTACTTATTTATCAAGTGTGAGCTATACCAAATATCGCATGCTAATTTTATATGTATCACTCGCCTCTAGACACCCAAATAGTACCTACCCGTCCTCAAGCAACAGATTCTATTCTTCTGGAGTGAAAATAATAAATGACTGACCCACCCGTTGTAGAAGACAAATAGTAATTAAAATTAAAACATTGCAAAGAATGTGCCTTAATTACATTACATATTACACAAAATGCCCAAACAAACCTTTGAAAATAAAACAAAATTCATATTACAGAATAGGGGCGGAATTTAGAGCATCCCGACCCAAGTAGATTAGATTCTAAAAGATGCGTAAGATACATTAATCATACTCTCCGTGTTACTGTCAGTTATTCATCGGATAAATCTCAAAAGTTTCTGATTTTATAAATGTCTACAAAGTTTTTTTATACCGAAAGGGGATTTGTAAAGTTTTTTACGTTGGCGGCCTCTAAAAATAACGTTAAGGTAACGACTTTAGACACGTTTGACGAAGAACTTTTATAAATAAAAGATTAATTTCCCAAAATCTTTAAAAATTTACGTAAAAGAAAAGGTGGTTAAAAAGTCAGACTTAATCAATTATTTTTTAAATATATTGAGTCATGAAGGGACCTTCAGCAGATAAATTACGTTCCTTGTATGTATAACAACGGTTACCAGCTCGGAAACGTCGAGAGACAAGTGGATTCATTAAATGGAATGCTTCGCATTCGATGGAACGTAACTTTATTCCCCAAACGAACATCACTGTACCGCGTCGAACGATTTGAAAAGAACTCACCACAAAGGAAAGGCATGTTTCCCACAAAGCAAAGCCTGCATTCCTTTATGACAGTTATGTATTAGACCTCAAACAATGTTAGATCACTGCTTGATTTATACTTTTCAATGGGCGAACAAAGGGTATCTTTCTATTAGTTTATTTATGCTATTTAAAGTCATTAAAAAACCTATAAGAACACTTTTGTAAACTAAAAGGGTGAATCTTTATGACTACATCTCGATACGACCAAATAGTAGATACGACTATATTGCCAAAGGATTAAGTCTCGATATGACTACATTGCGTTAGGACTAAATGGCAAAGAGTTCAAATAAATTGACCAACATAAACATTTGCAACAAATAAATCCATCCACTTCTGAGGCGTCATACTCATTAAAATGCATATTATGAGCGTAATGGTGCTGTTGCTGCTATCATTACACATGCCCTATATAGCAACTTACCAAATAAACAAAAAACAATAAATGTTTTAATTATTTCATATTTAGTTTATGCCATTAGGACCAAACCTGAATAAATGAACTTGACTTTAATTGAATTGCATACAGTTTACGTATTTTGATTTATTTATTACTTTAGGTTGGTGTTCGTCCAAATAATTATTCTTTAAAATATATAAATAATAAAAACAGCATGCCGCATATGACAACAAAACACTACATATGAATCGATTAGTTAGAATATTTTTACCAAAGCTTTTTTTTAGTTGTAGCTCATTTTCAAATCGCGTTTTTTATAAAAAAAATTATATTTAACTGGATCTGGCCCAAGGATCTTCTGAGAATGATCCTTTTTTTCATGCATTATTATTATTTTATGATCGTATTTTCGTTATTAGGTAGGTATAAATTACTTAATTGTAATTCCATCCTGTACCTTCATTAACTCATAATGAAGAGTGTATTCAATCCGTAACAATTTGAAAGACATTAATTATAAAATGCCTTAAATATGCATAATTATATCTGGAATTCAAAAACCATTTCTATCTGTCAAGACCGTTATCTTAATTGTATTTTGCAACCTTAATCAAGGGTGTACTCAATGGGCTTTGCAATTAACGCCATGTTTTAATTAAAGCCCTCTCGACAATTTTAAATAGGTTACAAGAATCTATCTTGTGAACTTTAGAAACCAGTTCTTAATAGATTTTTCATAGACTTTTTACAATAGCGGTCTGCTTCTGTTAAAATTATATGAATAATTTTTCATATCGCTTACATTTAGGAAACTTTTTCAACTAAATAATGGTATCTCTAATTTACTTACTTAATATTTACCAGCGCCCCGGCTTCGCATGGGTACTAGAGCATTTTTTTCTTCATATTTCAGCCAATTTACACAAAACCTTTATGAATTACACACCTAAACCTACAACATGAACCACTCCTTATATATGTACATTGGTGACAACCATAGGAAAATCCGTTCAGTTGAATCACCTTGAAAACATTATTTGTTTTTGAATTCTGATAGGTATTGGCAGTGATTGAAGAGATGAATGACTGATAAGAACCTTTTAAATTGACCGAACAGACATCGTAAAAAGCAGATTCGAGTCAAGTATGAATAAGTAGCCACTCAACTTTGCTTATACGTATTTTTCTCCCCTATTTGTCATCACGATAATTTAAGTAACCTACTTTTTAAGTAAATAAATAATTATAAATCACCTACAAAATTAAATGTTTTTGGGACATGCATGTATAAAATTTAGCGTCTCTACTTCTAATGACTTTAGTATAAAAGAAATCAATAGCCGACATTTTTTTAAGGAACATCACCTTATTCCAAAACGAGGTTTAAGGATAGTCCGAGATGTTGATTTAAACCTTATATATTTGCCTATAGATTATATACTCTAAACACTATCCCTATAGATTATATAGGGATAGTGTTTAGACTATAGTTCACGAGTATCTAAATCTAAGGTTAAAATCCACATCTCGGACTATCTTTTTACCTCGTTTTGGAATAAGGGGGATTGTCTCTACTTCTAACAACTTTAGTATAAAATAAATCAATAAAAACAGTAAGCCGGCTCTTTTTAAAGGAACATTAAATGTCTCAACTAAGTACATGTTTGTGCTTACAATTTAGCTTGGTCAGGTTTTACACTGTAATTATCTTTTCATGAAACGTTAAACTACTGCAAAGTCGCGACAACGAATACAAACAGGTTATGAGCATAAGCTGAGCGAGCTACACTTACCTACAAAACAAATATTTTATACCTAGGACCGCTTTCAATATGACACTTTTACGTTGTTTAGAACGAAGATATGTGTGAGTGCAAACTATGTATGTATAGAGTTATGCATATCCCTATGTATATACAGGGGATGTTTTTACGTGGGCTTTCAGGTTTATATCCTAAACTCTAAGTGATAGCGAAAAATGCTGAAAAGAGTTGCGTGCTCGATTTTGAAATATACTAAAACTGCATCATTAGATTTTTGAAAAAGTCATTGCCCTAGCCAAGAATGGAACCTGTTGATTTTGCAAAAAAAATAATCACCTATATTTTTATACGAAAGAATATAGAAATGTTTTTCTTTCTTTCTTTCAAATTAGTCCGATTCCTAAATCGAACCAAAAGTAAAAAAAAGTTCACGTCGTCCGATCGGTCGGACTGAGCAGTCGGACCACGTGTTCACAGGGACAAATTTAAAAGCAGATAAACAAATTTGTTTAATCTTTTGTTTGATTATTTAAGCTGCTGTTTGGTAAAAACGTTAAATGTGACAAACAATTTTGTCAAACAAATTTGATCGTTTACGCTTAAGAGCAATGTTAATTAGCGCACGTACATTATTCGTAAGAACATCCGCTGGTGCACGGCCGGCCGAGATTCCAACCCACGACTTTCGGAATAATGCTCGAGGTATCTACCACTAGACTAGCCTCGCTCTATAGGTAATCTGCAATTGAGCTATCGATGCCAAAACTTCGAATTTCTTTAAACGCTCTGCTATGTTAAGTTATTGTTTTACTTAACTTAATGTTACGATATTTTGATTTCTCAGTAAATAATTTTTGCAAATTTTATAAGAAATAAAGAATTTTAAACCGTGAATATGTTAGTCGTCATAATACACTTTCATGAAACGGCTTCCTAAAGTTTAGGGACACAGAAACTATGTTATAGTTGAAAGTTAGGCACATAAGTATAGTTGGATACGATTAACTATTCTTTCGGCTTTTATCCTTCTTCCTATCCATTATATAACTTTCTAACGCCCGGTTTGTCAAATAGACATATTTTCCAGTAGCTATAGTGGTGAATTAGCGGTACTGTCTTCAATCGAGGCATAATGGATCTTTGAGTGAACCTCATTAAATAAAATAAATAAATAAATAATCGTTTAAATTAAAAAGGCCTAGTGTCCTAATCCCTACCAGCGTATCCCCCTGATGGGGATAAGTGAAATTATTTATCCCTACTGGTAGGGATAGGTGGAATTTAATTTCCATTTATCCCTACCAAGTGGT
Source organism: Idaea straminata (assembly GCA_951213275.1). Lineage (NCBI taxonomy): Eukaryota > Metazoa > Arthropoda > Insecta > Lepidoptera > Geometridae > Idaea > Idaea straminata. The sequence goes on along the minus strand of OX577846.1, from coordinate 6,941,846 downwards.
TTCTGTTGACAAGTACACATAGTTCCTAAAAAAAATATAAACATTTCGATGGAATTCTTTATAAAACTATACCTAGCCAATATTCACAGTCATCACCGGTCGACCTTTCTGACATACGCAGAACTGGTGCTAAGAAAAGCTGCAAGGGCCAACAGTTCGAGATGTACGCTTAATGTCGTTAGTCTAAACTATAATATAATATTACGTATTTTGAGCTGTGTTTTTATATAACTTAGTCTAGTGAGTTAGGTCTTTGAATTTTATATTTATAAAACAAGAAAAAAAACGTTGAATAACAAAAATAAAATAAAAGATAAATATAGTAAAAAATACTATTAAAAATTAGGTTCCTATAAAATAGAAATTTATGTAAATTATATTTTACATAGTTATTAATAATAAGTTTGCCAGTATTTATTAAGCATTAAATCCCCGAGAGTAACAATACGGATAGTACCTAATATAAAAAAAAGTGTGGCACTCGGGGACTGCCGCGGTAAAGCTATTGCATCGTGCGAGCTTCGTACAGTCGTACCATATACACGTTAAGCGAACGCTCGACTTTTCTTGATTCAGTCGCCGCGCTCAAAGCCCGCGATAAAAACTATGCAATAGCTTAAAAATTACTCACGTGTTAGAAAATAAAAATAACAAAAATCTTTAGTACCAATGAGCTTACATCAACCTGAGTATATTCGTTTATGATACTAACAAGAATATAGATATTGCCTATCTAATAAAATGGCGATGGTAGCGAACTACGCTACATAACCATTTACGGTTGAGTGCCACTGCATCGTTGCACTTCCTTATCTTAACCATATTTCCGTAGCCTAAGTCAGTTGGAGTAAGTCGCTATTAACTATCTACCAAGCAATTACTGCTCCGAAACATGCCGCGCTCGCACCAGTAATAACTTGGTTGTAAATGTTTAACTATGTTTTAGCAACGCCTACAATCATCTCGAGTATCTTGTGAATTTGAAAAACCGGCCAAGTACGAGTTGGACTCACGCACGAAGGATTCCGTATCATTACGATCGATAAATATCGAGCAACCATAAAAAATATTGCAAGTCAGACGAGGCTGTATATGTTAAAATCCTTTTGCCTGCCCTTTTGGGAATATAATTTACAAAAAAAGTATTGCCTACAAAAATAGTTAACATGAAAATAACCTACAATTCTTAAATGCAACCAGCTGGTTGCGGTGCATGGTTACGAGTCCTTGCCCTTTGAGGCGGAGTCAGGAATCCCTCAAGGTTCTAACTTGGGACCGTTGTTGTTTATCATTTTCATAAATGACCTACTTGACTCATTTAACAGTAAGTGTTTGGCTTACGCTGACGATTTGAAAATTTATCGTGAGATACGCTCGGTACAAGATTGCATAATCCTGCAGTCGGACATAGATAGGCTAAGTAAATGGTGCAAGAATAACAATATGTCCCTAAATATTAAAAAATGTCAATCAATTACTTTCACTAAGAAAACAAAACCTGTTGTGTACTCCTATAGGATAGATAACATAAAGCTAGATCGTGTTGAAGCAATAAGGGATTTAGGAGTCATACTAGATGCAAAACTAACTTTTAAACCGCATTATGATTCGGTTCTGCTAAAAGCTAAGAAGATGTTAGGATTTGTTTTAAGAATAACTCGGCCATTCAAACAAACATCCAGCTTACTTACTCTGTATGTTTCCCTAGTGAGAAGCATAGTTGAGTACTGTAGCGTCATTTGGTCCCCTTATTATGCCGTGCACATAACTAGAATAGAGTCTGTACAAAGGACGTTCATGAGAAGGTTATGTGGAAAATTTGGATTAAGAAAGATATTAAGCACGTATGAGGAAAGACTTAGGAATTTTAATTTAGAGACTTTAGAAAATAGGCGTAAAATAACCGATCTAATTACTTTGTTTAAAATTGTTAATTCACAGTTAGACACGAACATCCTGAGCCATATTTCATTCAAAATTTCGAATAAGTCAAGCCGTCGGAGGCATTTATTTTCAATTTCTGGTACCACGAACAAAGTTACTCATAACAGCCCATTGCCAAGAATGTGCACATTATACAATGAGTTAAGCGAGGAGTTGGATATTTTCCATTACAGCTTGTTTAAATACAAAAGAAAAACAAAAGCTTTACTAGCTAATTGTCAAAACTAAATTGATATTGTATAAATTGAAAAGTGTAATCAAACGCTGTGCGTAGTTATAATAGATGTACAAATTGAAAATGATTATTTGCAACTGATGTCTATCTGTAATATTAAATTTGTATATTGTTACTATGCCTAATAAAAATAAAATAAAATAAAATAAACATACTCAAAAAATAATAAGGTATTTTTTCCTGTTTTACAGTATTTGTTATAGCGGCAACAGAAATACATCATCTGTGAAAAATTCAACTCACTAGCTATCATGGTTCATGAGATACAGACAGACAGATGGACGGACAGACGGACAGCGAAGTCTTAGTAATAGGGTCCCGTTTTTACCCTTTGGGTACGGTTCCCTAAAAAAGTTGAATGCTGGAAATATCCAAACGATAGAGTGACGATCTAGATGCGTTCGACGCAAGGTGCGGCCAAAAAAATAGCTGAATCGGGACACATGGAGAAAAAAAGGGGAAGTATTTGTCATGAAACAACAGGCTAGCTAAAAAAACCATTTACTTTATTTTAAAGTGACGTCATAATAGTTGGCGTCATGAAACTTGGCCGCTAGCTCGCCGAATATCCGAAAGCAGGCCAAATAGGCCTGCTTTCGGATATTCTTCTTTGGTGAAAAGCAAGCTCGAAAAATTCGATATTTTATGGCCTATTACTTTTGATCGCCTTGACTTAAGAAACTTAAATTTTAAGCATTATTTATATGGTATGATGTATATCTTTACTGTCTTCTCTGTCAAAACAAGTCTGTCTATCTATCCATCTGTATGTTTGTTACGTTTTCATGCCCGAACGGCAGAACCAATTTTGATGAATTTTGGTAATGAAATAGGTAGATGGGACCTTGTTAAAGCATATAGACTACTACGGACTTGTGTGGGTGAAACTGCGTGGCTCAGTCAGTTTAAAATAAGGGACTATAACAGCAGACAGTCAACAAACTATTATCGACAGCAGATAGACAGACAACCGAGCAATCTTAAAAAGTTTCCACTTAAGGTAAGTACCTAGGTAGGTACTTACCTTAAGTGGAAACTTTTTAAGTTAAAACGCTAAAAACGCGGAACGCTAAAAATATACTTAGAGATCTGTACCAACCCGAATTCCTATTCCAAAGGAGAACCACGAAACGCACTTATTCAATAAAAGACAGCATCACCCTAAGTGGATAACATAATTTGCGATTTGAAAGCTAGTACGATGACATAGGGATATAGTCACGTCAGACGCGGCAAACAGCGTGCAACGCAGGAAGCAGTGCGCGGCAAATGCGAAGCTTATAGCTTTATTTCCGTGCGTGGCCCGCCTCTCCGCAGCCTATTTCCTACCCGAGTACCCGCTGATATACCGCCAACTTTACGACCTCTAACCCGACAATACCAACAAATTGCAGAAAGATTTACCCCGAACAATTGAAGAAAAAAATAAAAGTAAGATTTTACTTGAAATATTCTTAAAATAACGTAGACTACTTTGGTACATTACAAAGATAGGTATAAAAGCATACAATCCTAAGTATAACTAAGTTTCTGTAGAATGTGAAACTTTAACTGATCTTTTGAAGAGCTAAAATCTCTAGTAAAAGTTTTAATATTGTTAAAGCACGGCTGATATTGTTTTAAAGTTACTTAACGTAGCGATAGGTTACCTAACGATAGGTATAACAATATTTTAAAACCTAATACTGAAATTACCGATTCGATTATTTCACACTCTACAAAACCAACTCGTTTAATAAAAAAATTCAAGAACACTATAACAAAATCCACTTTTCATGAAATGATTATGTATAAACAAACTGTTACTGTAAACCAAAAACTTACTGTCTGTTGGTGTTTTAGCAAAGTAGGTATTTTTATCGAAGCACTTATACTTAGCAACGCTTAGTCAGCGGCTTAGTTTTGGATGATAACTAAAAGGAAAACCAAGGATCAACTAATAGCTTCTAGTTTGGAATTAAACCAGCAATTAAATATTTACATTTTTGTCTAAGCATTCCTTCAGTTATATAAACTGTAAAGTAACAAAGTGAAATTGGTGGTCAGTTTATTTCGCTGCACGTAAAAAGCAGAAAGTTATGTGAGCATTGTTCCGAGCTAATGTTTATTCGGTGGCGGAGGGGTCGCTCGTACAGCGCGCATCTCTCGTGTCTATGTGCAATTCTCACTCCTTGCACCGACAACGGAAACTGGGCTTGAGTCTGCTCCTCGTATAAATAATCTGGCTTACTTTAGATGTTTCCACAATATTTCTCCCCTACAACTCTACAGCATAATAATAAGCCTCTACGAAACTTTTAACCAATAGAATAGGTTTATTATGCAACAAGTACTAGCTGCGCCCCGCCGTTTCACCCGCGTAAGTCCCGATGCCGTAGGAATATCGGCATAAAAAGTAGCCTATGTGTTAATCCAGGTCTCCAGCTACATCTACATACCGAGTTTCATCGCAATCGTTCCAGTAGTTTTTTCGTAAAGGAGTAACAAACATACACACACACAAACTTTTACATTTATAATATTAGTAGGATAGGATTAGTAGCATGTTGAGGATTAATGAAATTGATATCTATCTATTTTTGTTTGTAATCATAGTCTGTCCGACAAAATGGTTTGGTTCTAGAAAAGTTCCTGAACCAAACTGATCGTTTATTTCTGAGAACCAAAAGGGCCACTCCAGAATACCCCCCAAGGATTAGTCCTTCAAAGGTTTTCCTTGGGAGGTATAAGTTACTGACTATACGTAGAAGCAGCAGTTTCTTCTACCTTGTCAAAACTATTAGTTATACCTAATCAAGTTTTAAAATATTTTCTATACCTAACCTGTACTTACTTAACTAAATAATCGTTGATTTCAGGATCAAACCCAATTTTGTTTGTATCTTTCCTTTCCACGATCAAACGACACGAATAATTTAGAAAATTTTCAAAAACTACGAATCCAATTGCGATAAAACTTAGTAGGGACTAGGGAGTATTTGACTGGTATAAAATAACTACTAGCTATTCTTTCGGCTTTTATCCTTCTTCCTATCCATTATATAACTTTCTAACGCCCGGTTTGTCAAATAGACATATTTTAGATCTTTTCCTGTAGCTATAGTGGTGAATTAGCGGTACTGTCTTCAATCGAAGCTTAATGGATTTTTGTGCATTGTGCCTCGATGGATCTTTGTGTGAACCTAAACGAGGGAGTATTTGACTGGTATAAAATAAAATAGGAGCTGCTTCTGTAACGCCCCGAAATAATGTTATACTACAACATTTATGACACGGTTAATCCATATATTCCTTGTAGTCCAACATGAATCCAAAACATAAGCAATAAAGGAAAACAAAATGGTATATTTGTAAGTAACGCACCGTTACACGCAATAAAGATGTACTTAATTTTGCACATTACATAATAATTGTATCGTTCCCACATAATATTAGAAGTTTAATATTTGTAGCGAATTGTGAGCGAGTACCGTTCAGGATGGGAGACAATCTCTTAGATGGCTCATTCTACGTTGCAACGAGCCGAGCGCGGAATTGAATTGGAAGCAAATGTACCGTACGAATACTGACATCGAATATAAACTGAGCCACTCAGACAGAGCTAAAGCCACGATACCTCGCCAATCAATGAACAAATTGTCGACGATTCCAGATAACCCATCGCCTAACGCAAGATTAAGTTTAAGCTATCGTTACGACGACGCGGACGATTATTTCGAATTTGAATATTTCATCTGCATTCCAATCCGCTAAAGCTCTGCTTTGCTATTAAATACATATACTGATATTATTGACAATCGATAAAACGCTCTTTCTTGTTGTCGTTTTAGTATCAACCCAAATACTTATTAATTAGTTTGTCAAGAAGAAATCTTTGCAGGTAAACTAAGTATACCTAGTTTAGTTTAGTTTTACGAAGCTGTTTCCGCACTTAGCCTCATTATTTGGGTCATTGTGCGTCTGAGAATATCCTACTTGTCACTCCAACCATCCCAGGTCCTCCCAGAAGGTTAGCAGCAGGTTGGTACGGGCCTCCGGAAGAGATGCCGGTGATTGAACTAAGTATACCTATGCCGTCATAGAAAACAAAAGTTGGTATAAGTACTATCTTTCTGTTTACCTAGGTATAGATAAAGGCGCATTTATGATGAGTTGTCAAAGGTTGTCGAAGCATGCACGAGACAGGAAGGTCGTAATGAGCGGAGGGTGACGCAGGATGCCCGTCATTCAATCTTGTCTCCGTGCTGACTCAGCAACTAAGTACCAAGCGTAATAGTACGTGATACACCACCTAGCTTGTTTAGTGACGTTGCTTGCTTGCGTTTCACCACCTACTCATCTTTAATCTACCGAGATTTACTATGTAGTTCCGCAGATATAATAATCCTGAAATTGTCTTTTTCGTTCATTTTTTGAAGTTATATTTAAATATAAGTTCTATAAGTGCTTTAGGTGTGTTATGAAAAATGATGAGGAGAAACTTTTAAGATACGCGCGCATCTGTAACACAAAAGTCACATGTTACAGCTGCGTAACCCAAAAAGTCGAAGCTGCGAGAGTGAAATTTTAAGATGCGCGCGCATCACTGTAATACTAAAGTAACAGGTTGAAGCTGCTCGCAAAATAAATATCAGACGTACGGACGGACGTATAACTTGTCACGTGCGTACATAACACCCATTTTTTAACGAGGTAACTTTTGAAATAATCGTCAAATCAAAATGGACACAGATTATAGCAGCTGTGGAAATATTTAACTTGTGACGGTCTACTTGTTATTCAAGTCCGCGTAGGTACAGATAATTTGTTATCGCTATTATAAAATATTAACTTTCGAAGAAACATCAAAGATACCGGTGCAGCTGTGGCACAGAACGTGACTGCCTGCCGCCCACCGCCATGCCACCACGCCACCATGCCGCCGGCCAATGTACGACCTCCTCAATATGACAAATTTAACTTTCCATTCTCGAAAGTTCTATCAAACTTATCCAATTGTTTGGCAACTTTAGTTGCATTTCAAAGAAATTGATACTTTTGAAACCTGCACCATAGAAGTGCACAAAATCTATCTACCTGTAGTTTTGAAAGAACTACTTATTGACCCGAAACGCGATGGTGCCTTCGGTGCATTTGCTACAAAAAGGAAACTACGAAGCGATAGCACTTTAAATATCTACATATTTACGTTAAGTAAATTTACAATAATGTGACGGCTCCAAATCCTTCAGAAAATATAGACACATTCAAACTATCTAGACATATTACTTAAAAGCCGTAAATTCTAGGTGTTGGTAAAGTATCTTCTATACATATAAAATGCTTTGTCCTGAATGACTGACTGACTGACGAATCAACGCACAGCCTAAACCGCTGTTCGTAGAGACCTGAAACTTGGAGGGTGTGTTCTTTGTGTGACGTAGGCACCCGATAAGAAAGGATTTCCTGAAATACCACCCCTAAGGGGGCAAGAAAGGGGGGCAAATTTTGTATAGAACAACGTGATTCCTTGGTCCAATTTACGTCAAATTTTTTAACAGAATTGATGGAACACGTGTTTCGTATTTTATTGAAATTCATCCCCTAACGGTGTTGAAATGGAGTAGAAAGTTATTTTGGGGTGGTTTGCTTAAGAGTACCATTTTCAACATCTACGCAGACGAAGTCGCGGGCAAAAGCTAGTACACCTATAAACATAGAAGTAGGTACGGTCAGGGGACAAAAATGCTTAACCACCGTCAATATATTAAGTGTAAAAATTACTCTGAAGATATCTTAAGTTAACGACTATAAATCAATAAACTTTAGCATTTTTACTATACATTGAAGTAGTTCTGGACTTATGTGCTCATTCAACAGAGAAATTACAAATACTTAACTTAGTGACGGTGGTCAAGCAATTTCGTACCCTACTGTACATAGGTACCTACAACGTTCGAAACATCAACATCCTTCGTTTACCTGAGCTGAGTGTAAAATAAACTATTCAAAGGGTTTTGTATCGAACAAAAGAGGTACGCATGTAACAGCGCAAACTGATCCCAAAACGTCATTGATTTACCTACCGTACTCTATTTCCGTTACATCTACCTCTATCTATCATATAAACCAGCTTTCTACCTATCTATCTATTCATATATCTGCTATCTATTCATAAATATTTAAATCGCATATTCCGTGAACATAAAAATGTGATAGCCTTCCCAATAGCATAATCGAGAAACGCAAACTATGTATGTAAAGCCACCATGTTATAAGTAGACTGTGGGCCCGTAGGCCATGTTTTTATCTGCAGATTTTATTAAGAGGAAAGGTACCCGGCTCTCTCTCCATAAAAACGTAGTCGACTATTTCAAACACAACTACTTTCTATCAACCAAAATATATAACAAAAATATTTACTATTTAACTATATAATATTTTCAAAAATATCTAACAAAAATATAGCAAATTTTTTTGTTGCATAAAACCTATAACTGCCTTGACTATGTCTTTATTTTTATTTTTTCATATTTTTATTATTATAGAAAGTAAGAGTTAAAAAACAAAATATAGGTTTATAAAAAATAAGATATAGGGGCATGGTCATGGCAGTTAGGAAACAGTCGCCTACGTTTGTATGGAGAGAGAGCCGGTTACTCCTAACGGTTTACCACACATGGCTGACAAGATAATATATCCACTGTATAATTTACTAATAGAGTCTAAGGGAATCTTACAACAAAATTGCGATCGATTTACTAAACCTAGATTTAGTCCATAGATTTTTTGCAAAAAGCTAGAATCGAGTGTCGACAAATTGGGTTTAAATCAATGGACAAGTCTAGATTGAATAAAATCGAGATTTTGCTGTAAAAGGCTCTCAGAAACAGGAAATGGCAACAAAACTCAGTAGGAACATGGTTAGTTATTTCATTATGTATTCTTTTAGGTTAGTAAATCGGAATAGATAGTTTACCTGTATCGTGATAACCGAGCTGCTGGCTTAGGTTTTAGAGGAACGGGTACCGAGCGCTCTCTCCATACAAACGTATTCGACTGTTTCCTCCCTGGATAATGACACTAGAGCAAATAATATTTGTTGCATAAAACTTATAACTGCCATGACCATGCCCCTATGTTTTGTTTTTTTTTTAATCATATTTTTTATGATAATTAGAAAAGGAAAAAACCAAGATACTGCCATGACCATGCCCCTATGTTTTGTTTTTTTTTAATCATATTTTTTATGATAATTAGAAAAGGAAAAAACCAAGATAGAGGGGCATAGTCATGGCAGTTATAGGTTTTATGCCACAAAAATATTTGCTCTAGTGTCATTATCCAGGGAGGAAACAGTCGACTACGTTTGTATGGAGAGAGCGCCGGTACCCTTTCCTCTTAACGACGATACATTAAAATTAAACAGTCTGAAGACTCTGAAAGGACAGGATATACAGCTTCATATACTCGCACCTGCATTTAGCTTCATGTATATGAACGCACCTGCATTTACAAGAAAATTAAAAGCTTTTGAACGATGGATGTGGACAGAGGCAAATTTCCACATTTAAAAAAAATCGTCAGCAAAAATGTGTGATAAAATCGTTACAGATCAAAATGTAGAACAATAAATAAACCGAAGTATAGTTACAAAGTAATAAGTAAACTCCTATACATACTTACTTACCTATACATACTTCTACCTTAAGGCATACCCAAATATATATGTATACGAGAAATTCCATACGATTCTCTGTAATTCGAACAGTGCCTACTGAAACTTCAACAAATTAACTGAAAGCAGTTCTACGGCACGAGTATAATGAAAGTGATGCAACAATACAAATGGCGGTATGTATCGTCGAGCCAAACCGCAACTTGTCCGGAAGGTACTGATTTACCGCCGGTAAATTTTAATTAAACAAGAATTAAAACCGCTGTCGACGCTCGCGCCATCTAACGAACTAAATAGTACGTCACCTACCTCTTGTGCAATGCAGAATATGCACACAACTATTATGTGACATCTATTGGAAAAATATTTATGTAGTCATGGTAGGTATTGTTTCTTGAGTAGTTAGGTATGTTTGTCTTGTCTATTAACAAATATACGCACAAAGAAACACAGATTAGATTACAGATTATATTGTACACTAGCTTTTGCCCGCGACTTCGTCCGCAGAATTCGTACCCTTATGGGTAGAATTTCGGAAAATCCTTTCTTATCGGATACCTACGTCATACAAAGAACACACCCTCCAAGTTTCAGGTCTCTACGATCAGCGGTTTAGGCTGTGCGTTGATCCGTCAGTCAGTCATTCAGGACAAATAATTTTATATGTATAGATAGATAGAAATTGAGATAAGATTCGGAGTACTAAATAGATCTTATTTACTTTGTCATTCCACGTAGGTAGGTACTTACCTATATTGTGCTTTCATCTAGATGGTAAGGAACCAAGATAAAAAAAATGTTCATAAAACCAACATAAGGAAAGTATATCAACCATAAAATAGGTTTGCGTTAAAATACCTAGCGACTTTATCTAACAATAACCACTTCAAGTTTTTCCCTAGAGGCATTCGCTGGACCCTCTCAAAGAACCGCTATGAAAATATTCATACCACTCAATTACTTCGGCAGAGGCTCTTTCAGAAATCGAACATGCACGCACGAACGCCAATATCGACGTAACTAAATACATTGCGTGAGGGCCACTACCTAATATCATATTCTGCGTATCATCTACACCTAACAAAACAGCGACGTAAAAATATAGGGATATTTATTTTTTATTTATTCATACAAAACCCGCCGGTATTTCATTTTGAGAGTCGTGATAAATGATGGCGTATCAAAGGCAAGCGATTTATTAGGAAGAAAGTTGGGCAATTAGCGGGGAAAACACAAAAAGCAGACGCGAGAGAGCGTTATCGATCACATCATCCATTTGAAAGTCCCATTAGCCGCAGCGGGCATGAACTTCTACGAATGTGTTCCAACTCACAACTTCTCTCTACACAGAAACGATCCATTTATCACCCATTTTTGGTACTTGTGAATAAACAAGGTTAATTTCAATTCTATGAATCATTAAGTGGGTAATAGCCCCGTACGTAACTCAATAAAGTACCACGTCTCATAGTAGTAATCTATAGGTACCTACTTATAGTAATAATCTAAATATATCTACATTTATACTTGCAATAAAGGAATAAAGGAATAAAGGACATATTAAACAAATCGAGTCTAGGATTCTCACGATAAGCAGAAAAACACGAATTAATAGTTTTAAATTTATGTCTGTTTGTATGTTTGTCTGTTTATCCATCCTACCTATGCAATTAAAATTACTGAACCAATTGAAATGTGAACAACTCTATTTCACCATTGAACGACTCTATTTTCTGTATCGTGGCATCTTTACATCAAAATCTACCAAGATAGAAACTAAATTAGGTACAAACGAAAAATTACGGCCGCCTTACTAAAATTCGCTCTGGAGCTTTTTATCTCGACAATCGCACAGGATCAGCGAATAAAACCACGGTGCGCAGCTAGTAAGATATATAAGTTAAGACAACCTTGGTACTCTTGGATTGATTCTAAATCTTTCCTCCAACACAAGCTAATCAACTGCTGCTAAATGACTGCAAATGCCGTACAGCGACTACTTAGCAAAATTTCAACGAGAATTGGCACGCTATGTCACCATTCCTTCGTATGGATGTCATAAATTCCAATGAATTATTACGCAAAATTTGCATAAATATCGAATTAACATTGTTCCGCTTCCAGCTGGTATCATTTTAATGAGGAAAGTGTCCCCGCTTTTCTCTTGGATCCTTTTTTTTACGACTGCCTTGGCTGCTTATTACAGAATAAATTTTAAAGAAGTGGGCTACGAAATTAAATTCGGCACGAGGCGTTTTAATTGCGCGACGTAATAGATACTCAGAGATCTTGTTTCATTTCGACATAAAATCTTTAAAGTTTTTAAATTTATTTTTACTAGCAACCTACTTCCTTATTTTACTTACCAGAAAAAAAGCAATAAAAGAAAGGTTGTATTAAATGTGTTTTAGTGCCTTTTCTCTCTTAATATGCTCATAACTGTTTTATTTGTTTGGTAAATGAAAATGAGTACTTCATTAGAACGACTTCATTAAATAATTTTAGTAATAATTTGTTTACGATTCTTTATACTTTGGAATATAGATATAGAAAATCAAAACGAACTCCGTTTTGTTTTTATTCTCTCGTTAAACTGAATATTCCTATCCTGTACTAATCTTAATTACCAAAAAGGGTAAAATTTGTTAGCTTTTTATTTGTTTGGCTCGACCAATTACGATGAAAATTTGCAGGGATAGATAGCTTCAATATAGCACTAATACCGCGGTGGGCAGATCATGTCAAAAGAATGATTATCAATTTTCTAGGGCCACGAAAACAAACTCTGTACCCCACCAGAAGAACACGTGATAGGCATAACAAAAGATAGAGGAAGGACTGCAAAAAGACCCACTGGAGACCTACCGCCCTGAACAGAAACCGCTGGAGACTGGTTGAAGATTGTAGTGACCTAAGAAGTAAGTTTTCTATGGTGTAGACAACTGACGACCTAGTTGGCACAATGGTCACCATGCCGGACTGCCAAACACAGATTGCGTATTCGATTCGCGCCTCAGACAAATATTTATGCTTAGATATTTGTCTGTGGTCTGGTTGATTCTATGTATTTTAAGTATATATTTACAAAAGAAAATTATATACTCGTAAGTAGTATATACGTAGTCTAGCACACATAACACAAATGTAGTTACTTAGCTTGGGGCTGGATGGCGATGGGTGGATGGAGTAACTTGAGGTGCAAATTAAAACACAAATTATGTAAAATATAACTATTGTATTTAATAATCTAATTTATTTTTACAGTTATTAACAAAACAACACTTTACACTTATGTGAGCAAGATTTTTATTACTTATGAAACATCAAAAATAGAAATAACTACACTAACATTAATATTTATATCTACATAGGTTATCAACACTAATCCACACTAATATTATGAAAAGGAAATATTTTTTGTTTGTTTTGTTTTTTGTTAGTAACAAATAGGATCCGAAACCATTGGACCGATAATTTTGAAACTCAATATGAGATGCGTTAATAATACGCTACTTTTTATTCCGAAAATTACACGTGTAAAACCGTAGGGCGCTGCTAGTAAACATTAATTAGTTACACAAAGTTTAAGGTATAATAAAACTAAAAAGGCACTACACAATTTTATTACATATACAAATAAACATTCTAATAAAGAACATAATATAGGGACAAACAAAATGCGATTAAGTAAAACATTAAAATATTCGAACATACAAATGTACCTTTTTTTACAGCGCAAAAAACTGCGCGGTCAGCGTTTGACCACTATCACACCTACCAGATGTAAATTTTAAATGTGAAAGTTATTCTGTCTGTTATCACGACCGCTGAACCAATTTTGATGAATTTTAGTATCCAGTTTATTAGAAACTAGCTCTTGCCTGCGACTTTGTCCGCGTAGGGTTCGAACTTTCCAAAAATCCTTTCTTCACATCGGTTATCGCTTATAACAGCTATCTGTATGTCAAATTCCGTCCATGATGCGTTGATTTATCATTTAGTCAGTCAGTCCAGGACTTTGAATTTATATGTCTACAAATATAAATTCAAAGTCCTGGACTGACTGACTGAATGGGACTGGGACTTTGGAAAAGGATATATCGTATTACTTTTTATCTCGATACCGATCGCGGACTTACGCGGGTAAAATTGCAGTATTTATAATACAAAAACAAACATAAAACAACTGCAAATAGCACCGTACATTTGTAAAAGTTAATAAGTGTTTAAACTATAAATTATATTTGTTATACGCAAGTTGGTCATAAAAGTCAAACACCTATTTGATATTTTTTAATATTCATCAATACCATAAAGGATTTTTTTATTAATAAAAGAACGATTCTTCTTTAGAATCGAATCGGCGAGGTCTTACAAAATAAATACATAACGTTTATGGCGGTCTTAGGGCCCTACATCACCGGGACGCCGCCATGGTGACGTCGCCGGCTACGTATCCAATTAATTCGTATTGAAATGTATGGAAGGTAACTTACTTGGCGACGATGGTGTGGCGACATTGATTTCAATACGAATTAGTTCGATACGTAACTGATGACGTCGCCATGGCGTCCCGGGTAAGGTCCTTACGGTTACTTCCACCCTTATTCACAATCAACCCTATGAGATTGCATAGTGCGCGCGAACGCATAGAGCCGCAAATAAGACGCTAATTCGCTAGAGTGAACAGAGCAGCACAAAATTGACCAATCATAGGACCGCATTTAGCGCAACTTAGGTACTGTTGGTGAATACGGGTGTTAGTTTTCTCTTAGAAAAATATTAACACTTACCTAAAGTTGAACACTTCACATTCAACACACTTTGAAAAGTTCTTCATTTCCTTTTACGTCACCGACTAGCGCGACATCTCCGCGCGTATTCCGGCACTAGTTGATGCAACCACTGCGCTTGTATGGCGGACACAGTGAGCATGTACGCTCGGGTCGTGTGTAACAGTTCAGTGTAGAGTACGGTAGATGGCGCTGGCCTCTGTGAGTAGAGCACGCTGGCCGGGTGGAGGGAGGCGGCCGTACCACTCGTGGTCACGTACCGACCCACGCCATCCGCTGAGCGGGACCAAGCGCAGTTCGTGAATAGACCGCTTACGAGACATTTTAGGAGCTGCAACGATAAAAAAAAGTTAAAAAGGTACTCAGATAACTTCAAAAATGCGGCGCAGTGGGCCAACATCTGCAACGCAAAAAGTTGTGGGTTTAACTCCAGCGTCAGAAAAAATATTTATGTACAAATATTTGTTTCTTATCTGGGTATTTTGGTATGTATTTACAAAAGTATTTTATTCATTGTCCGCCCACCAAAACAGAAACCTAGTTGCTTAGCCTGGGCTAGATGGCGCTGTGCACAATATCATATAATATTTTTTTATCCAAACACCTATACATATAAGATCACTTCATTACATAGTATAATACAAGGTCACTTTCCGCTTTCTGTCCCTATGTATGCTTAGATCTTTAAAACTATGCAACGGATTTTGATGCGGTTTTTTTAATAGATAGAGTGATTCAAGAGGAAGGTTTATGTATAAGACATGCATAATATGGCCGTGCGAAGCCGGAGCGGGTCGCTAGTTTAGATATAAGATGTGAAACTTCAAGAATCATAAATTAAAATTCCGAATTAAAATGTGTTCAACAGCTTTAGAGCTATACTACGCACGCATTACGTTATAGTGGTTGATAATTTGATGGTCAGTGCTCACCTGGTCAGTGTTTGTACCACAACTGGCAATATTCATGCTCAATCTCTGGCAAATGGCTAACAGTTGCTGTCTGACATCTAAAGCGTACGATAAATTTTTATGATTCAAATAGTTTTCTTTACACCATTGCTGTAAAAAACGAAAAAAAGTAACTTAGTAAAAACAAAAACATCTACACATATTATTT
Organism: Idaea straminata; assembly: GCA_951213275.1. NCBI lineage: Eukaryota > Metazoa > Arthropoda > Insecta > Lepidoptera > Geometridae > Idaea > Idaea straminata. Next base: position 6,926,098 of record OX577846.1, on the reverse strand, counting down.
TTTGTTTCTTCGCTCCGAAAACTACTGAACTGATTTTGATGAAACTTGGTCTGAGAATTCATTGATTAATTGGGAATAACATAGGCTAGGTTTTATCCTTATATTCCCACGGGATCGGGACTTACGCGGATGAAACAGCCAGGGCCCTGTTAGTACACAATAAAACTTAAGATTGACGTCGGAAAATCTTCATGAAAAACTTCTATACTAACCTTTTTCAATGGGGCTTTACAGAACGCTTTAAAAACATTCAGGAACGTTAAATGATCTCCTAAAGGGGACACAAACTTCTGTTTCACTTTAATTGCTTCTTCTCGTTTGTGCATTGGTGTATGAAATATATTTTCACTGGACAACACTGCTACTAAGCTTAATGCCTGCAAAAAAATTATATTTTTTGAATTTTTGGTTTATACGCGCTGACATTTTGCCACATCGGCTGCGGTCCGAAATGGACATTTAGCGCACTCTATGCGCACACATAGCACCGCCCGCGGTAAGCAAGTACGGTCACGACTTCCGATCAAGCGCTGTTTATGCAATTCGGATCACAGACTCTAAAAATTACAGTAAGGGGCGTTATAGATTTCGACTGTTAATAGATAAGGGAATTTATCTAGTAACGGTCAAAAAAGGACCTATTCGTAGAATGACTCTTTCTTAAAACGACTCTCTCTAGACTCACTCTCGAAATGACTCAATTCTCAAATAATTAAATCAACTTTTAGCATCTTTGAATGAAATATTCTTTGACTACAGTCACATGATACTTGACTAGTGAGCGGTGTTGGTTTAGTGGTAGATACCTCGACTTTCATTCTGAAGGTCGTGGGTTCGAATCCCAGCCGGCCGTGCACCAATGTAGTTTTCTTAAGAAAAATGTATGTGCGCTAATTGACATTGCTCTTACGGTGAAGGAAAACATCGTGATGAAACCCGCGGCTCAGTTGGCTCCAGAAGTATAGACAAGTTCTCTCCTTTGGACATGGTCGACTAAGCTGAGAGGGTAGTAGATGCTGGGCAAGCCTACTCCATCCTCATGCAAAAGGGCCCAATTAAAAAGGGTCCAATGGCGGAAAACAGCCTGTATACAAGTACAAGTACATTATACTTGACTATGACTCAGATTAGAACGCCAACTATTGTTAAATATAAGCTTTCTACTAAAATCTATTCAGTAATTATTGTACTTACTTCATCCAAACAGTTGAATTCCGGTGCACTAAGAAGAACCTTAGCATATTTCGGGTCAATGGGGAACGCTGACATCTTCTTACCCAATATTGTTAATTTTGGATTTGTTTCACTGTCAATTGCACCTGGAAAGCAAAAAACAATGTATAAATGAAATACCTTACAAACTCCTTTGAAAGAGGACCGGTTATACCTACATAAAAGGAAGTAAAGGAAGCTAATAAACAAGGGATTAATATAATGCTTACCTAATTCCTTTAGTAACGTCAATGAAGCTTGTATAGAATCGGCTGGCGGTGCATCAATCAAAGGAAAAGTGCTTGGCTCTATTCCTGCAGCAACCAATAACAATATTGTGGGAGCTAGAGGGCACCTGAAATACGTACCAATTTACTGTTATTGGTCAGAAAATATTAACTGTATCCTATCCTACTTCCTGCTAATATTTTAAATGTAAAAGCTCGTGTTTGTGTGTATGTTTGTTACTTCTCCACTCAAAATCGACCAAACCGTTTGCGAAAAAACTCGGTAATAGAAAGTTTGAGATCTGGATTTTTATCATTACATAGACTACTTTTTAACCCGATATTTCAAGGAAAGGCGCGGGGCGCAGCTAGTGTTTTTTTGCATAGAGTATGTTTTTTTAATGTATAAGCTATTCTGTGGTCACAAACGAATTTATTCAATTAATTTTATTTTGTCACTAACTAGGCGTTCTTAGTCTTTCGTAAATATTTGCTACAAACTATAAGTAGTTTACCTGACGATCTCTGGCGTCGAGTGTTGTGGTCGTCCTCGGAACTCGGTCGCCGTGTATAGGCGATAGGCGGTGCCGGGCGCGGTCCGTCCCGCTCGGCCCGCTCGCTGCCATCCCGCTGCCTGCGCGCACTGTACTATGCGAAGACGCTCCGCCCCCGTTCTGGTGCACCATGTCCTATGAAAAAGATAAATAGGTAACTGGCACCGCCTAAGATAGATGGAGTCAGTTGCAGACGACAACATTATCTAGAGAATCTGGGTTGCTGTTCCCTGGTGTTCCTTTTTAAGACGCTTCTAAGTGATTTCATGCAAAATTGTATGAGAGTTTTGATTTTGGTCATCAGCCTTGCAGTTTCTACACAAAACTGCTGGTGATGGGTTATGGTGACAGTTATTATTTGCCGAATTAAGTAGATTACATACTTACTTAAAAAACAGAATTAGAATTAACTGATAGAAGAAAACAGACAAAAGGGTGGAGCTTATATCGAATGACAGTCGCCTGAGCAGTGCTGAGCATCACGCCACACGTCCAGCTATCGTAGGCTTAACTTCAGTGTTGTTGAGTTTCGATTGTACTTACACCTAAATTTTTCAATAATTATAGTGTCATATTATACTGATTGTTTTTATCATTATCTAACTATGCCAAATTCCGCCATGTTTACCTGATCAAAAAACACACCTTTCCTTAACGACGCCAGTATCAATGACGCATTTTATCCGTGGTATCGTGACGGAGGCTTCGGCTATGTTGGTTGAGAGGACGATCTTCCTAGTGCCGGGGGGTGTATCCTTCCATACTTGAAGCTGTTTTGCAGGAGGTAGACCCGCGTATAGTGGACATACGCGGATTTGAGGGCCTGGGGCTTCCTAAAAACAATTATTAGTAATTTAAATCAAAATGTCTTGCACAATTGACACCCCCTGAGGTGCGGTGGGCGAGGTGCCTACGACGCAGAAGGGTGTTCGCTCACCCACAACAGGGTTCAATTCCAATCGCTAACAAATATTTATGTAACTACATATATTTATTTCTGGGCTGAGTGTTTCCTGTTTGTATATCTACCTATATATTTACTAAAGAAAAGTATATAAGTATTTTATCCATTGTCTGGCCACCATAACACAAGCCTAGTTGCTTAGCTTAGGGCTAGACGGCGCTATGTAAGTGTCCTTCAATATTTATTTTATATTATTTGGTATCTAAATGTGTTCACTTACTTTTGCAATTTGCTTTATATTCTGCATAACGGTTTCAATTTCTTCTTGGCCCGTTAAAAATACAAGAAAATCATGGCTGAAAATAAAATGTACTTATTTAAGAGTTCCAAGTAAAAATAAACTAAGTAAGTACATAAAAAAGCAACATACTTGGCAGGTGTGGTGGCATGCAGTTGAAATATAGTGCAAACCGCTGCATATTGGTAGTCATCTTGTTTCATTTTTGAATGGTATATCGTAACAGGATGGGTTCTCCCTTCAAGGTACACAACTTGACAACTATCGAAATAATTTCTGAAGGAATCAACATCCATTGTTGCCGACATTATTATTATCTGAAATACAATACCAGCCGCCTTAGACAAGATTGCTTTCTATTAGCGATATCGCCAATCGACAGACTTTGATTTTTTTGTATGAAATTGACACAACGAAAGGTCACGTATTATTAGTTAGTCTTAGCACTCACGATAATCAAGAAGTCAAGATATGTTAACATTCTTCTTCTATCTTTTATTTATGTAGATAAAAATAAATCGCTGAAATGTATGTACGAGCATAACTTCGGAATGACTGCATCATATTGGATAATTGGTTTTTATTTGGGTTTTTTTTGTTAGTATAAAAAACAAGGGTGAAACAGTGACACAGCTAGTATATAATATTTAACAAAAACTCATCTTAATACTGGACATCAAACATGAATATGATAGAGGACATAATATTATTAATTATTTTAACTTTAATTATTTACGCAAATTCGTATGCGTGGTCATTTTGTTTTATATATGTAAAACTTCCTTGAAAATCACTCTATCCATTGGTGAAAACAGAATGAAAATCGGTGCAGAAGTTTTTGAGTTTATAGCGAACAGACAGACACATGCGGCGGAGGTTTTATTATTATTATACATTACCTTCAATGGGCTTAATTTCTTTTCATTTCTCTCCTTCTGTGCTAATTTAACTATTCCAAAAAGGACGTCAGTGCTCACAGTGCGTTCATGTGCCTCGTCCAATATGATAAACGAATATTTCTTTAGTAAGGGATCTACAATAGCTTCTCGTAGCAACATACCATCAGTAAGATATTTTACTTTAGTTCGCTGACTTGTCACATCTTCAAATCTAACTGAATATCTAAAATAGATAAATAGATTAATACTTTATCTACACTTATATTATGAAGAGGAAAGATTTTTTTATTTGTTTTTATGTATGTAATGAAAAGGCTCCGAAACTACTGGACCGATTTTGATGAACATTGATTAATTGGGAGTAAAATAAGCTACTTTTTATCCCAAAATTCCCACGAAATCGGGTGTTACGCGGGTGAAACCGCGGAGCACTGCTAGCATCTGAGTCAAACTTGATTGGGTGACAAATTATGAAATTATCAATACATATCGTTGCATTGTGCCAAATTGCCAGATCTTAAGCATTTCTTTCTGAAAAGAACATTTTAGAAAGTAAATAACCCTTTACCCAACTATAGTCCCAATATGACAGCTCATTTCAGCAGCGACCCTTAAAGCTATAGTAATAGCTGCCACTCTCCGAGGCTGGGTGACAGCTATAGCCCCTGTCCCTTCCAGCCTCTGCTCGTGTATTAACTGTGGAATTTGTGTGGTCTTCCCGCTTCCAGTTTCACCGATTAATATCATTGTGTCATTCTTTTTTATTTCTTCTATTAATCTGAAATAACACAGATACAAATTGTATTAAAATAATTCATAATAAAACCAAGAAAACTGAGTGCATATTGTCACTGATATTATGCAGCTAATATTATAAATGTTAAAGGTTTTGAGTGGGTATGTGTCTTTCACACTGGAACAGCCGAACAGTTGGACCTCCAGATTATCAAAGAGTCTCCTTTAATATTGATATTCCCATGGCTTGGAGAATCTTGGAACAATGGACCAGAAGTTTTTAAATAAATATTTACAATTTATTCTATTTTTACATACCTCCCTCTAACCATGTAAACAGGCAACTGCCTTCTTGCATCCAAGAGATTCTCCCTCTTTTCTTTAACGTTATTAACTTGGACATTGTTTGTGCTGTTGCTAACTCCATTGGGTTTGCTCACAGAATGATTCAACTTGTTAAAAAGCTTAACCTTCTTTGCATTTACATTTTCTGATGGGTTCTTTCGCTTCAAATTGTTTATTTTCTTCAGTTCTGCTGTACAACCGATGGCAGTATATTTTGAATCCATTTATGATGCTCTATTTATGATTATGATTCTATTATTTATGATTATGATTCTATTATTTATGATTCCTATTATTTTAATTGACGATCATTCTTATGGACTTCATGTAAAAGCCTTCTCCCAAAGAGATTTCGCAGTAAGACGCCACAAGTGCCTACTCTGAATTATGGATTTTCTCACTCTATTGGGTAGGTTCACATAGATAACCAGTAGATAACCAACAAATTTTTCGTCCAACTTAGAATACACTGTTTTTGTTTCACTGGTTAACTTTTCAACTTTGTTCACAATAAAGAAATGGTTTTGTTAGGGACAGCGCAGTTGTATTTCGCTTGAAGATGAAACAGGCTGATATTATTTTAAAGTTCAGCCCTGGATCAGCCTTTTGTTCCTGTTAGTGTGTGAACATATATCTTATCGTAATTCTTAAAAATACTGATTATGGGATCCATTAGACTGGTTTCTGCTTCTAATTTTTAATGTAAAACTTGGACCAAAATCGATGTTTTTCTCATGCAATCACTTTTCACAAACACAATGCAGCATGCATGCATGCATGCAGGAACAACAACCACAGATAAAATAGAAACACGGCACCTGGGTTGCCAGATGCTCTTCGCCATTTGCCAGTCAGACACTTGTCAGTGTCAACCTGGCCATCACACTCAAAAAAGTAAAAAGACATACAGTGTTGCCAACTCTACGTCTTTTTACGTGGATCTACGTACTTTAGGCTAATCCTGTAAACCCACGAACTTCAGTCCTAGAATCTACCTATTTTCTATCAATTTGTAAAATAACGAAACTCTTAGCTGAATGTGCACAATTTCCTTTTCATTCGCGAAAAAACAGTTAATAAACGTTGCGTTTTATACTAAAGCACACTCGCTTCGCCAAAACAATACTACTTTCGTAAACACAAGATAAACAAAGTTCTCTTTCCATAGAGCTGTGACTGTGTAAAACGAAATATCCCGTCTCACCAGCTCGCCTTGTAGAAAAACTTAACCAAAAAATTTCGATGTTGTTTTGTTCTTTTGATTTCTATCAAATTTCGATTTAATTGAACACAACTGAGGAAATAAACATAAGAAAGAACTACATACGGTCAACGCGCGGGTTAAATGCAGAGTTAAAACACTCGTTTTATTCCTCTTCATTTCACTCAGAAAAATGTACGTAGATCTACGAACTTTTCTAATTGGGTCTACGCATTTTTCAAAATCCGAGCTGGCAACACTGATCACACTTATTAAAAATTTATGATCTTTGTGCAGTAAATGAAATCCTTCTTAAGTTTCTGTGATCATGAAAGATGACTGTATGATATTTAACAAATAGATCTAATTGATTGCATTGTTACAAAGGATGTGCGTAGACTTTTCACTAAGAATTTATAGTGTAACGTTTCTCTAAAATTCGTCAAAATGATAATCTTTTGTATTAGAAATGTACTTTTTCAAAGTTCTATACGATCGAAACATTTCTCCTACACCCGGCACTGTGCTAAAGAAATTAATCCAGCCCAGAAGACCTGGAATATACTATCCGCAGACGTGCCAGTTTCACTTGGGTTAAGAAAACCAGGGATATCATATCCAGAAAATGCAGATGTTGTGATCATTGGAGGTGGATTCATAGGTGCTGCTACTGCTTATTGGTTGAAGTCTCGTGCTGTTCATGGACTTGATGTAGTCGTGCTTGAGAAGGATACCACCGTGAGTAAGAACTGTAGTGCCCTACCTATATCAGAAATTCCTACGAGAATTCCATAACATTCATTGAAATAACAAAGAACTCCAATAAAATGTCATGATTCTAGCTAGATAGAATAATCAATTTTATCTATTATATATAGCCATTCAAATTTTCGCAATATTATCATACATAAATTATTTTGTTTCAGTATAAATCAGTACAGCCAAATTATTCACTAGGGACAATAACTCAACATTTTTCCCAAATAGAAAACATAAAATTAGCTCAATCCTGTTCAGAATTCTTACGCAATACTGAAGAACATTTGTCTAAGGATGTGAACCTTCAATATAATCCTACTGGCTCACTAATATTAGCCAGTGAGAAGTATGCAGACAGACTGGAACAGAATGTTGCTGTCATGAAGGAAGAGGGACAGCGATTAGATATTTTAATGCCATCTGCAATTAAAGAACAGTTTCCTTGGTTGAATACAGATGATGTCAAATTAGGCAAGTTATTTGAGACAAAAAGTAATTTAATTTCTGTTAATGTAATTAGTTGAAGACAATATTGTACTGTTTTACAGGATGTATGGGAATAGAATCAGAAGGCACATTCAACTCATTGGAGCTATTAAAAGGATTCCTACTAAAATCTGCTGAACTAGGTGCCAAATATGTTGAGGCAGAAGTAGTAGGATTCGAATTAGAACAACAAAGAGATGTTCTAATGGAAGGTGTTGCTCCAGGAACTTATAAAAGAATAAATAAAGTTAGATACAGGACAACAGATGGTGAAGAGAAGCATATTAAGTTTGCTGCATGTGTATTAGCAGCTGGTGACCAATCATGCAATATAGGACAGTTTGTTGATATTGGAATTGGTGAAGGAATGCTGTCAGTTGCATTTCCTACGGCGAAAAGGTAACTTAAAAAGGAAAATATCTTTAGCATTATTTACCTAAATTGGCCATATCCAAAAAACTTAAAAAATATTCAAATAAGTTTTCATTTGCTGAAACTGACTATTGATCAAAAAATCTTTTTTTCAGAGAATTTAATGTATACTCAATAGAGAACAAGGGACCTAAAATGAGATTGAAAACTCCCATTATATCAGATACAAGTGGCCTTTGGTTAAGGAAGGATGGTCTACAAGACAACTTGATATTCGGAGTACAACCTTTGTCATCAGAAGCTGAGAACTATAAAGATGAAGAATTCTATAAAAATATTATTTTAACTTCAATAACAAATAGGATACCTGGATGTAATACTTCAGATGTAAGTATTATTTATGTGTTAAATTCTAGCTGTATTTAGCGACTTAACCTAATTTATGATATAAATTAATAGTGAATTAAGCTGTGCGTACGCATGGTAGTTTTGTTTTATATGCTAAAATCTTCCTCTTGATTCACTCTACCAAGCATCAAAATCCATTGCATAGTTTTAAAGATCTGAGCATTCATAGGGACAGACAGACAGCGGGACTTTGCTTTATACTATGTAGTGATAACCTGCATTAGATTATTAACTCAACATCTAAGCTCTCTGCAAAATTTCATGATTGCCTTTCATAATACCTACCAACCAAACACATGCACACATAACTTTTGCTTTCTTTACAGATCAAATGTGTGAACACTGAAATATATGATACAAATACCTTTGATGACAGCGGGATATTGGGAGTTCATCCATATTACAACAACTTATTCATAGCAACAGCATTTGGTAAACTAGGTAAAAACCACTTAATTACCTACTTCAATTAAATATGTCTGTTTGTTACTCCATCACAGCTAAATAACTTAGCTAGTGAACTGATCCTGATTTAAAAATTTGTGAGAATTTTATAATGTAGTCTTCAGAAAAATTCAGCTAGGCTACATTCTAAATTCATAGTTTAGTTTACGTGGCTGTCTCCGTACTTAGCTTCTTTAGACCCAGTGGCGGATTTATAGATTTGCCGCCCGTAGGTTATTCAATTTTTGCCGCCTCTAAATTTTGATAACTTAGTCCACAATCATATCAATTTTCTATCAATAAAATTCCAACTTTATAATTTGTGCTCCATCATCCTCGTTACATCAACTTTTCCCATATAGTTATTATTATTGAGAACTATGGTACCGTGTTAGATCCTTGATTATTTATACAGCAAATAATTATCAAAAAACATAATTTTAAGGAAAAAATATCTTAATTGTATACCACTTTTAAAGTAAGGTAAGGTATGTCTTAAAACTATACAATACTTACATAATATGAATTAAGCTTACGTAAAAAACATACATTTGGCAAACGTTGATTAACATTTATTATTACACTCAAACCGATATAAAAAAATAATGAACTAAATTTGCCGCCCTAGGCTCCAGCCTACTCAGCCTGCTGGTAAATCCGCCACTGTTTAGACCATTGTGTCAATTTCATACATAGAATATGTAAGAACTTTCAAAGGAAATCAATATATATTTACAGGTTGCCAACATTCTCCAGCCATTGGGAGAGCTATTGCAGAATTGATCATCGACAGTCGATACACAACTATTGATTTTACTAGGTTTGGCTTTGATAGATTCCTAATGAATGAACCTGTTGTAGAGTTTAATATTTATTAGTTAAAATAAATTAAAATACTTACTAGTCAAGAACAAAATCTTTTATTTTAATAAGTTAGAACTTAGAATAACATTAAATGTATCTAGATAAATATTACTATTGCAACAAAAAATACTTAATAAGAAAAAATCAACAATAAATTCAAGAATATTTTATAAACGAAAAGTAGAATTCATGTAAGAGAATGATTGGCCTTGATTCAGCAGTGGCACACACAACAGGTTAGCTAAAAAAAAGAAAGAAAAAATTAAAAAAAATCCATACATTTCTTGAAACACTTGAAAATTATTATTATCTAAGATAATTTACTTGAATTGTGGTGGGGGTGTTGCAAACAAAGCTCCACCTTGTTTAGAAGCTGCACGAGAAGGCGCAAATCCCAACAATTTCTGGATATTTTGTCTGTAAATAAAAACACAAAAATTATAAAGAGCACAGTCAAGTGATTTCATTTTATAACTGAAGTGAAATGTGGTAACTATACAAACCTGATGCTCATAGTGCACAGAATGTAGAGAAATATGAAAGAACAATCAGTGTAGTCATCTCCGGGCAGGTTCCTGTGACTTAATCCTTGAATCCATGAGATTGGGTGGAACGGCAACTTTGCAACGACCCGCCCATCAAAACTGAAATGCAAATGTTGATAATTACATAATATGTCAAATGTATCTACAGAAATCCATAGAAATGTAAGAGAACCCTTAATAAACCCTTCTAAGTTTCTTGTATTCATGAAGTTTCCTTCAAACTTGTCCCTATATATTTTATTAGCCCTGTAATATGGTTACTTAGAAAAATCTTACATGCTATTAAACATGCTGAGCAGTGCAGTAAAGGCAAATCCGATGGCAAACATTGATTTCATTTTAACCAGAGATAGATCTCTATTGTTGTTTTTGAGGCGTTCCTCTTCTCTCACTATTTTCTTTTTGTGCTGTTTATATAAAGAGTCCCCATGAGCTTCCTTACGTTTCTCTACTGTAAATCATATAAAACCATATTTAGACATAAATTAGATAACAGAATGCCATGAAAGGTCCCATTACAAGGCAAGGGCCTCCTTCCAGAGGAGGTTGGGCAGTAAATAAATAATCTAAATACTGTACTTACATTTTTTGCTTTGTCGTTCCACTTCTACCTTGAGTTTTTGGTACTTTTCAGTGCGATACACCAAAATCCACGTTAAACCTAAAATTTGAATGACATTTTTATATGCAAGCCTTCAAATTCAACGTTATGCTAGGAAACCTAATTACCTTCGCCTAAAAATGCTGTGCATATTGATATGAACACAATCAAGAGAGAGTCACTCCACATGATGGGTAGATGCCTTCGGTCTTGGTTTTTCTTTTTCAAGAAATAACATTAACAATTTAGAAAAACTACAAAATAAGTATAAATAAATTGTGAATTCAATTCATTTGTAGTAAATTTATTTATAACTAAATTCGTTAATATACCTATGTAATAGAATTATTTGAAATTTGGTTAGAATCACAAATCGCAATATCGACTATTTTTGATCTGACAGTGACAATCACAGAACAATATTACTCCTAAACGGAGGTGACAATTGAGTTTTTTTGTGACATAGAAAATTTAAAACTGACGGAAGAACGAATGACAAAATTAGAGACGGGGCGTTAACAAACAATTTTTATCAAAAACAAAAAATCGATACAGCCAATTTCGAATATGCCATCAATTTGTATTTTATATGGAAGATCAACATCGGTTTTTAAGTAAGTTTGCGGTAGTAATTTTTTGTCGATTGATTTGATTGTTTCAAAATGAAACACTCAATCAATCGTGTACAGACATCCTTTTCATATCAAGACTGAACAGAATTAAGGCGAACTTCCTTATCCGGTCAAGTTGGCAACTTTTTATTTTCTAATTCAGCAGGTGCTGCCATTCCATAGAAAAATGCCAATTTGAAAGTTTAAATAGTGTCATGCCCCTAGCCATGAGTGAGTTCGTAAAGTCTCTTCTTACGTCAAATCGACACAAGTCATGACGAAAATTAATAAGCGAGGCTCCACTTTGCTACGCTCCTTGCTTAACCTTTACGTTAGATTAGCTACTATTTATTTTCAACCGTTACACGTCATAACGTATTTACAACATCATAATTATTAGTTTTTACAAGTGACAAACTATACTATCTTCTGACCTATTATCATGGACGTACTATGTACTGTTGTACGTAGTACATAGTACGTCCATGCCGATTATAAAAGATGCATATAATAACTTAACACAAATTGTAAAAGCATCAATTTCATTGACCTATATCTTTTAGGCAGATTTCAAAGTGATCGAGTTGGCAACACTATTACTTTACTGTCAAACATTTTCTTTACTTTTTTCCGTTTCCTGTCAAATACACTCCCATTTAGTTATGCATTCGTTCACAGTTTCCTTTTCGGTAAAAATTTCATTCAAAGATTTCATTCATTTCTGTCTGCTCCTTCCTGCCGGCCGCTCATCGCGTGCTTCAGGGATTCTGAGCTCTGAGCTGGCAAAACGTGCCTCTGTCCTATGACGAAGGCCCTAACTATTCTTGAAAAATTTGTGTAAATTCATAATAATCTGTAGTAATAGACAGATTGCAAACTTAAAGTATAGACTTTGTAAGTTGATGCGCAATTTGTCTGGTTGATGACGCATCAGGCAGTACCTAGGAAATAACTGAATTCTGGACATATTATTTAGGATAGTAAGATAATAAGTGATAGTTACATAGAAACTAGAAGCTAGGTTGTGCTAAACGCGTAATTTATGAACTTCTACGCTGATTGTGCTCTGTGCCAAAAATGAATCGATGCAACGACATGAGGCGCCATGTTGTTTCAAATCCGTAGGGCGTAGTCCTTGCGAGGTTTTTCTGCGCTCCTCAGTATTGTGTCACGCTAAATTTTGGATAAATCCTTATTACCATGGTAAGTACACTGAATATAATAACTAACAATAACTACCGTAGATGTAGAACTTGTGGTTTGTGTAGATTACGTAATTTAGTTCAAATGTTGGACAATCATTTGCGAAAGCACAATCTAAATTTTACCTTTTACCGAAATCATTCGTCGCTAGCGCCGACCGTCCGACCGACTATTATTAGAATAATGGACTTTTACTTAGACTAGCGTAAAATCCTTCGTTTTATTTCTGCTAACAAAGGAGCGGCCATTTTGTAGTATTGAAAATCCCACGTAGGCGTACACTTACTACCTCTGTAGGTACCTACCTAAGTTATTAATTTATTATGTACTTTGGAGGTTCTCAATTCGTTATTTATTTTACCATAACTTATTTTTGGTAGACCTATCTCAGTTAGGTAGGTAGGTGCCTACTCAAGCTGGGCCCCGCGGTTTTTATCCCGAGATCCCGTGGGAATCTCGGGATAAAAAGTAGCCAATGTGTTAATTCAGGCCTCTAGCTATCTACATACAGAGTTTCATCGCAATCAGTTCAGTAGTTGTTGCGTGAAGGAGTAACAAACATACTTGCACACACACGCACACACAAACTTTCACATTTATAATATTAGGTTATGATTGCCTTGTCTACACACCCACCGAAGAAAGGCGAACGTGCAAAAGCGAAGGCATATGCATGAATAGAGTGGACATCTTCCCTAAAACGGAGCAAATGCACACAAAACCTTCATTGGCGTTCCAATGAACGCTAAATACAGATACACTCCGTCAGTGTTTATTATTATTAGGTATCTAATATGAGAAGTAGGGCTGACCCAAATACCGTAAGGTTTATGGGGGTTTTAGGGGTTTAGTCTGCGTTCGTAGGATCGTGTGCGTTACGCTGTAATCGGAGAATACCAATCTTTCGCCTTCTTTCGCTTGTTGTGAACAAGGAATAAAACTATTCTAACATGCAACATAATGGAAAAAAATATCAATATCTTCCATGAGGACTAAGCGTTTCTAAGTAAATATTAACATTTCTAAAAAAAAAAAAAACGCTGACATTGTATGTCTATGACCGCTGCATTAACTCTTTGACCTTCAACTTTGGACGCTACGCTCTACCAGTCAGGTCACGTGACCGGCCAACTGCCATCAACGCGAATAAACAGATGTCACTAGGTAGAAATACCTAGTGACATCTGTTTCTCTTTGACCATCAATAAACAGATGTTACTAGGTATTTCTACCTAGTAGAAATACCTAGTAAAGAGTTGAAAAACTAGCAACAAAAATCAGGTTGTTATGGGTCCATAAACTCATTTTCGAGGTCGGTGTAGCTACGTCTGGTTACGTCCCTAAAATAGTCGCTCTGATTGTAATATTAATACCATGCCAAATTTTTTAGGTCATTTTACACTAATTGCTCCACGCGGTTTGCGTTTCTCAAGAATTGGGCTATCTAATTCATTTTTTTTAATATCACTCATTTCCAGAGATTAACGCGTAGATAAATATAGAAAATCCAACGTACAAAATGTAAAGCTAATTCAAATACCTATTCAGTTTTATTAGGTAACTAGCTGTCCCGGCAAACGTTGTTTTGCCATATCCAAATTTTCCGCTTTTCTGTTGAAATTTTTCCTGAATTTTCTGTGCTATAAACCTCACGGAGCCCGAGACCTTTCCAACGAATGCAAAACCGTGGAAATCGGTTCGTGCGTTCTGGAGTTATAGCGTCAGGGAGGAAAACCCGACTTATTTTTATATATTAGATGGATGAGAGTAGGATTTGCTTTTCGAAGCGATTGTCGAACTTTTTTGCCGTATTTCACGGACACGGACCGGTTTTCGGCTGACCTCTCGGCGGTTCTAAGAAAAAACCGTGTTGTGAAGCTTAGCGATTCGCCAAACAAAGTTTCTCCGACGGACAAATAATAATGACTTCTCATAACAAAGTTATTTCATTTTCTGTTCTGTTGTATTTTAAACTTTTTTGTCTTAACACTTCTCTAAAAACTGTCTTTCGGCGAAAATGTATGGTAAAAGCACCTAATTTGATTGTTATCTGCTTTCAACAATGGAAGCGTATCCACCATGTTGTGCTTGAAGTTATTGATTCGATATTCTGCTAATTGTTTGTAAGGCTTGACTGCACTTCATTGCACCGATTTTGGTCCTCAATTACCACACAGGTCCAGTCTATCCTGATATTCCCACGAGATCGGAACTTTCCGTTGGAATACCGACATCAGGACGTTGCTAGTAATTATCTAAAATATTATCAGCAAAATATCGAATAGCTAAAGTTTGAACATATAATAATAATTTAATTATAGTAGGTATGTCATATTTCTCAATCAAAATTACGTTTTACGTAAGTACCTAAACGGAAAACGAACGTTAATATTGTGTGAGACACGGGAAGCAGAGCTGCTAGTCAGTTATTTATAATATCGAGGTTTACTTCGACGACATGAATAGTTTTCAATAAATAATAAGTGTGCATGTTTTTTTTTTAGTGTTTGTTTGTGCTTTATCTAGATACTACTGACGGCTTGTTACTCATTACCGCTACGCTATAGAGTTCATTCTTTTAAAAAACTGATTGACTTATTTTCGTTTTCGAATTTTTCATTATAGTCTTTTTAGGCTCCTGCCAGACGATCGTCAACATGCAAATTCCAATTTTACTTATTATACTAATTACCTTTATCTAGGGCCGACCAGTGTCGGCATCGGGTGCACGATGCCGACACTGGTCGGCAATCACCGTTGTCAACTGTATAACCGCTCGTTGGCAACCAATATGAACAGTTGCGATGCATCGCATTGTGCGTGTGCACAGGCGTCTACTTGGGCGCTGCTAAAATGGCCAACCAATAAAGTATTAATGTATTTCGTCGTCAATCAAATTTAAATGGCTTAAAATTAGCTTTCTTTTAGCCAGAGCTTAATCTAATTATTTTCTTTCTTTTTTCTTTAACAAATAGCACATAGAAGTGCTAAAGCTACTACAGCCTGAAATTTAAGTGAGAGAGCTGTTTGTCTGGTTTCAATCCTGGAGCTAAAATCACACTTGTTAAGAGCTAAGTTGAGAGCTTATCGTCAACTGTAAAGCCGACACGCCTGACAGACTCTCCAACAAATTAACCTCTGCAATTTTGCTTGTTGACGATCTTCTTGATGTTCTTTGCCGATTGGCATATATCCGTTTCTCTGGCCTGCAAAAACATACTGTGCCCATTTTTCGATCTAGTCCTTGTTTTTATTCTACCTTTTTTTCTATCTTTTAATGGTGTACCGCGGCGGTACAATGGCGGCGTTAGTGTTGAGAACATCGGTGGCTGCGATATAAAAAAAATCTTAAGTAGGTAACCTAAGCCTTAGACTGGGGGTATAAAAGGAAAATTATATTTATATTTTTGTAAACTTTTTTTTTGTTAGCAACTAAAATATCGTAATTGTGAATTTGTACGTTGACAACTCAAAAAAATATGCATTTAATTACTTTATTTATGTCAGATGTTTTGAAAACTGACTAGGCTTATTGATTTTATCCTCCGATTTTAATTATTAGGCATGATAATTCCTCGACTTCAATGACTACAAAAATCGGATGTAGAATAGAAAGTCAATTAAACAAGTCACTTTCTTTGTTATTTTGAATTTTTATACCAACCTAATAATTTAATTAAATAACTAACAGTTTCATTATGAAACTATTACCTTTGTCCCAATATTTCTATTATTTTATTGCGTGTTTTTTGGTCGAAAGCAAAATCAATCTGAGCTTGCGCTCGATCATTCAGATTAGCTTCGTTCCATTTGACATTAATTATTTATCCTATAAGAAATATGTAGTTCCTGAAAAATAACTGATTTTCTTTTGTTACAGCCACGTATTGATCCAATTCAATTGCTGAATTGCCTCAGCGTTCTTCTATCCCCAAACGGAGGAATCAAAAGCCGAGACGAAGTGCAAAGACTGGCAAAGTAAGTGCTAATGCATAGTTTTTTTTTGTAATTTGTTCAGGAATGTTTCCTCATTATTTTTTATTACTTTTTTATCAGCACGCTTTCTACCTCTTTAAATGCACCAGAATTTGTTATCTACTAGTAAACTTGTTAAAATTAAAATAGTCACGATTATTTACGCACATATTGGCTGCGCTAAGCAAAATTTGACGGGAAGGAATAATAACTATATTTTAGCAAAAAAACGCTACTATAATTTGTGAAAAACATCATTTTCATACTCTTACAAGCATAATAAAAATATTTTTTAGAGATCGGATTCCCCACCGAACTATCTGTATGTTTGTAAGGTATTTTTTATTGAAAAAAAATATTTCCCGATCCCGCCAAATTATGCTTTGTATTTTTTGTAATCCTTTATGCCATCCTACTAATAATTGTAATATGAACATTTGTGAGCGTATGTGTGTTTGTTTGTTACTTCTTTATGACAAAAACTACTGAACTAATTCAAAAATCCTCCTATTATGTAGAGAGGTGAAGTAGAAAACAAAACTACGTCATTCTTGAAATAAGAAGGTAAATAGGCGTTATTTAAAACGGGATATTTACCACATACAAAAAACATGGGTAGTATACTCTTTTTAATGGCTTTAGTTGTGTACATTACCGATGTTAGTTTAAAAACCTAATTGATAAAGTAGGAGATTAAAACATAGCCGAACGCTACCGAAATATTTGGGTCTAGAATCACGTATTTTTTTGCAAAGGAGCATCTCTTACGTCTTACGTAAATGACAATAACGACATCTTAGGTAAGTCCCACAGCATCAGGATCGCTGCCGTCAAGCCGTTATTATTTCATAAATAGGGTTGGTAAGCAAATCTTTTAATGCTTGGAAATCTGTAACTGAGATCTGAACCTACAAGTACAAGGAAAGCAAACTTTCTCTCTTGAGATGTAATAAGTAAAGCTGAACAATTAACAAAATTTGTTTGTTTTGTTGCAGTTTGATGACTAAGTTTTCGAAGAAACTAGTATCCAAATGTATTTACATTCAGATACTGAAATGCACTGAAACTGATCTTCTAGGATTGTTTATGGGATCCGGTGGTTGGTTACTGGTCCACATGTGGTTAACTGAGAGCATAGTTGCCAAAAACTGGCCCCTGGTGAAGGAGCTTCTGGAACTGCTTCTATTATGCCCAGTCGATATAGAACGACTAAAAACAAATAACTGCCCAAAACTGGTGAAAGAGCTATCAAAGGAAGGAAATTATCACGGTAAGTACCTAGAGTAGTATTTAGACGTAGCGCTTTTTTAGGAATGTTATATTATTTGATGTATTCCATTAAGTATAAAACTCAAAATCATGCTTATTATGTCCGGTACATCTAATATTAGATTGATCTTTTGTATACTATAATATGCATGTATTTGTTTCAGCTATAAGAGCTTTAGCCTCTAAACTGGTTGAACAGTGGCTTAAGACAGTAAAAGGCGAACAGGTAATACCTATACAAATTGGAGATATCTCCAAAATTATATCAGATGCTCAATATGAAACTAATTCTGATGGTAAAACAGAAGGTCCTGATTTAAAAATTGAAAAACATATTGATGACGTCGAAATGAAAGTTGCGGTGGTGGAAAATGGTGAAGAAATTAAAAAAGAGCCATCTAACGAAAATTCCGATGAAAAGTCTGCAGACGATAACTTAGATAGTAAACTAGATATTTTACCTGTTTTAAAAATTAGTTTAAAGGACGGAAAACAAGTTGTATCCCAAGTTGATGAAACAGATGCAAATATTCAAGAAGAGGACAAGGCCAAGAAAAGTAGTAAAGACAAATCAAAAGACAGAAGTAGTAGCTCTTCAAAATCTAGTTCAAGTTCATCTAAACATTCTAGTAAATCTAGTTCTTCGTCAAGTGATAAACATAAAAGCTCACACAGAAGTAGTAGCAGTAGCAGTAGTTCTAGTCGACATAGCAGTAGTAAAGATGGATCAAAAGATAAAGATCGACACTCAAGTCACAGTTCTAAATCTAAAAGTGAAAGTAGGTCTAAGAAATCCGGAGAGAAGTCAAGTTCATCAAGTACAAAATCGAAGGAAGAACGTTCGAAATCATCGTCCGAAAAAGACAAAACAAAAGAGAAGAACAAAGATGAAAAATCAGAACGAAATAAATACGATGTCTCTAAGAAAGAAAAGACTATTGATGAGAAATCATCTACACCTTCAATACATAAATTGGGAAAGATTCCAAAAATAGGAGACGTTAAAAAAGAAAAGCCTTCCATATCCATTGAAGTAAGAAAACCTGACGAGCCAAAACCAAAGACGGTCAAAACGTTTCATTCTAAATTTAGGAAACATGGATTGGAAGAAGAAACGAAACCTCCTCCATCCCGTGCCTCTATACTTAGTAATAAAAAACCCCCACCCGTATTACCTCCTACAGTTTCTATTCCCAAAAGACCCTCTCCTACCCACAACGAGACACCGCCAGAGAAAAAACTTAAAACTATAGAAAATATTGAAAAACCTGGAGCGATTAAATTGATACCTCCTAAACCCAAGCGTAAGTATAACATTTTAATGAATTTACACAAATTTCTTACATATTTTAATATTTTCAGGTATATTTCCCCTCATTCCGCTATGTGAAGCAAGAGACGCATATTTAGGTCTTTCAGTCCATTGTGGTAAGTCGAAAATGTGTAACATATTGGGTTCTAAAGTGATGATACTTGTTAAGTATTTATTGCAAATAAATGCTGAATTCGTTATAAATCTTTCCGTTCATAATAATTAATAGACCTGAGTTTGTTTGAAGACCTGTCGCGACTAGAAGTGGACAGTGAGACTATTGGATCTCCACGTGGACATCGCTACGGGACCATGGCCTTCGCAGGACTCAACCGCTTCAGACGATATCAGTAAATTCAATCGGCATTTACTCAGCTTAGTAAAAATTCTAGTAGGCAATAAAATAATCAACGACATTTCCTATGTAAAATACATATACATATTTATGTATATTCATGTAATGAGACACTAGCACAGAAAGATAAAAAAAATACTCAGAAACATCGATCGGGTCACCTAACATCACATCGCATTATCATAATTATTGTGAAGCAATCAAATGAACATCTCTCGTTTACTGATGGGTTGTATAAACTTTACAGGCTCTGCTAATTTATTGGGGATGGATAATCAAATTAACACCTATTTGATGCCATCAAAACGAGGCGTCTCAATTTCAACGGATAAAAAATTTTGAAATGATTACTGTCATATCAATCAAGCCTTCAGCCACAAGACCCATCCCATTCAAGAAAAACAACACTATTACATACCTTATACGTATTGAAATTAATCAAATATCAAATTACGCAGTAATTAAATGTAAAAAAAATTGCTTAATGTTTATACAACCTGTTAGTTCCTATTAGTAAACCTAGATCGTATTCGGTCTTAGAAAATGTCTATATTTAGACTTGTTAAAACTCGGGCAGCAAATGTGTCAAAATGTATACTAATAAGTAGTAAAGAATAGCTAAAACATAATTATAACCTACCCTGTGTATTCAACTCAGGTGAAACAAAATTCTCAGGGAACTTAAGCTACAATAATACTTAGATACTTACATGTAATTAAAGTCGATAACCTAAGTGTCAAACTGGACGGTACTCTAGATCTAAAACTCAATTGCTGATAACATTTCAGTCATTCAACACGGGAGTAGGTAGACAATTAAGTATAGGCAGGAGGATGGGAAACTTCTACTTTTTTAAAGCCTTACCTACTATAGAAGATAATACTTAGATAGATACCAAGGTAAGTTCAGTGCTTAATTAAATGGATGTAATAATAAAAATTATAACGTACCTACTTACATAGAATACGATACTGATTTTGCCATATTAAAAGCTATTCCTATTTCCCATACTATCCCTACGTATACGTACCACCTACTTCTACTACGCAATGCCAAAATTTAAAGATCAATTCCACACGTAGATGCAATTTCTTGAAAAATAGTCATACTGGCGTGACAAACTAGCTAGTAATAATGACCATGAGGAAACAACGAAGCTACCATTTAATTGAACTTCGAAACCGATCAAAAATGGTTACCTACGTATTTAGACCACAGAAGGTTAAAAATATCTCTGGTTGTATGTGTCAAATACACATTCTAAAAATAAGTAATTATAAACAAAACGCTTAATGAAGCACTTATACATCCACTGGTGGCTGTTTTAGTGGGGTGCGTTGGGAGTATACTATTTTCGAAATGATACTTATTTCTGTATTGACTACAATCCCACTTTCCTCCCATGGCCTTACCGACATCTTAGGTCTTAAAGGCCGAATCTCGGGACATACGTTGGTTACTTGCTCTGGGCTCTTTCACCAACGTACTCACTTAAGTCCCTACATATCTTTATCCTGTCCTCTTGACTATAACTATAACAGTGGACATAAGTGGGAAAATTTCCCCCCTAGTGGAAATAGGTAGAAAAATCCATTCTTCCCTACCAGTAGGGATATGTGGAACTGCCGTCTTATTCGAACATGGTGACTAGGTGTGAAAAGCTTACGAATTCATCCAAAATCATCTACCTAGTACATTCATAATTTTAGGTACTTGCTACCTATGATTAGAATCGACAACAAGGTAAAATAACGCAACGCTCGTACCATTCTAAAATCGCTCTGTCCCTAGACGAGCGCATTATAAATTAGAGCACCTGCACATGTGATAGACAGCTGTCTCATAGGTAGGTGTACTGCTGCACCCTTAGCTGGTAACACTACGGTTTAGGGGTGCGCAGTTGCGCATTGCATACAAAGCAATAACTAGACGAATAGTGGAATAATAATTGACTTATGTAATTTGACTCGGTTGAATGTCGCTTCCATAAGCCGAGACAAAGCACTTTTATGTTCCTCTTATAGTAACGTCTAGTACGGCAGTAAAAAATATTAGTAGATAAAGGTTACTTAAGCGTAGAGGGAAATGATGGGAGTGAATATGGCAAATCTGTATCGAGCCGATTAATTAGTATAATTATTATATGAGTAACCAAAGCCGGTGTGGGTACTTAACTCATCTTTCCTCTAATATCTACGTCTGCACTTTACGTAAAAAGTTGTTTACTTATCAGCACTTGGTATCTAGGTTAAATATATAAAAAATCTGGTGTTCATTAAAATGTTTGTTCATGTTGTTTCATGAAAATCGGTTCAGCCGTGTGATCAAAATTTATTAGCTTTTAAGGTACAGTCGGCTGCATAATTGCAGCCCCCGGGAGTAAAATTACTATTATTGGCATTTTTTCATTGTAATATTTTTGTTTGATAAATTGATGAGTTTAGAAGACTTTAAACTTCAACTAAAGCAGGTGCCTAGAATCTTGCTTGTGTTGAAAACATTCACAGCCGCTTTGGAGATCTACGGTTGGTCTGCAATTATGCAGCCGACCTGGAATTTTTGACTGAATACTTAAATCTGCGTCAGTATAAGGAGAAAGTAAATTGTAAAAGCTAACCTTCCTCCCTCAACAATTTACGCTACAGGGAGGGAGGGAACTAGATTGAAACATGGGTTACGTCAAGGTTTCACAATCGCAGTAATTCTTGTATGCGTTACTGCAGCAAAATATTGTCGAATTTTGCAATTCTGTCTATAAAGAAAATTTGTGAGTCTGCTTCTGTTGCTTGCTAAGTTGTAAGTAGGTACTTAGTCGTGGGGATCAAGATGATTTGAAGCTATCTAGTAATAGGTCAATCCACTTTCAATATTGCCGTTGCGGTAGCAGTGGTGCGATCCATTACTGGGTCTAGGTATTTCTAAGTTATTAGTTCGTGTAGGACTCTGATTAGATTCTTGCAATTGAGTTTACGATCTATAGTTTTAATTTAGTATGACACTAAGGCGGGTTGGTACTTACCATACCTACATTCGATCATTTAATATCCAAGTACTCGCCAATAAAGAAAGGATTCATGTTTCATATAGCTACGAGAAAACAAAAACAAGAAAAGCCTTTTCTTTTAATTTAACGATTATTTTATTCTGAGTTCTCGAGTACCAAAAATACGTCGCAAGTATTTTAAGAATTATGCAATTAATGAAGTCTTAAAGTGCCTACCTGATTAAATAAAACAAAAGCCTATTTAGGTAAATAACCACCTATCTACTTATCTAAAATTAATTAGGCTGGTTTCACCCACGCTGGTAAAACCTGCCACGATTCCGTGGAAGTAGTGGTAAAAATAGAATATTAGATAAACCCTGGCTTGGCAGGATTAGCAATGGTTTACCTATCATACCAAATTTCATTGCAATCGGCTCAGTATATTTGCGTGATTATGCAACAGACGGACAGACAAACTTTTACATGGAAATACTAACTAGTACGACCTAAAAATACTAAGGCTTGAATCGAAAGCTACTATCGCCAACTTTTTAGAGTTCATCTATTTTTTTATTTATTAAAGGTTCTATGGAACGTGACGTAATAGAACAATTTGAGAAAATATTGTCTCTATTTGTAGTATAGAGCAAAAGCTAGTTTGCTCCTGTGTTTGTCTGTGAATGCACAGAACTAAATGGGAATCTCTTTTCCCAAATTCTTCCATGATGATGATACAAAAGACGTGAATGACATTAATCAGTGACTTTAAGGTGAAAGGGTACCGGCGCTGTCTCCATACAAACGTAGTCGACTTTCGGCGCTCGAGCGCTAAGAGGAAAGGCTACCGGGGGCTCTCTCGATACATACTTAGTCGAGTGTTTTCTCTCTGGATAATGACACTAGAGAAAATATTTTTGTTGCATAAAACTTATAACTGCCATGACCATGCCGACTACGTTTGTATGGAGATAGCACCGGTACCCTCTCACCTTAATACCAGGTACAGTTCACTATCAAAAAAATGAAACTACTCGCTACATAATATTTTAATTTTGCATAATAAATGCAAAACAGCAGTTTAACATTAGGTTCTATCGAACAAACTGTTCTATACTTAGTATAAAATAAATAGGGCAATTTTTTTCTAAAATTGTGCTATTACGTCATGTTCAAATGGGACCTACCGATAGTCTATTTTAAAAAATATACTACCTACCTAGTACATATACAGGGTTATTGGTAATTTTATATGAAAGCGGTTGAGGGGGCTACTTCTGTGCACCATAAAAGTCAACTTTTGTTCTACGACTCTTGGAAGTTCGAACATTTAAAAAAAATTGTTATTCAGACTTAAATCAGTCGATAAAACAAAAAAATAGATTTGAGCTTAATAACCAGCGTAAATCAGCTGTTATGCAATTACCACCTGATTTTCGGGTTAACATCCTCAAAATTTTCAAAAACAATTTAAATATTTATGTCTTAGAACAAAAGTTGATTGTTAGGGTGTATAAAAATAGCCCTCAAGCGTTTGATTATATGGTGTACCAATAACCATGTTTACCAACCAATCAATGATTATTAAGAACTAGCTGCGCTCGCAGTTTTACCCGCGTAAGTCCCAATCCCGTGAGAATATCAAAATAAAAAGTAGCCTAAAGCCTTCCTCGATAAATGGACTATCCAACACAAAAATATTTTTTAGTTCGAACCAGTAGTTCCTGAGACTAGCAGCGCTCCGCGGTTTCAGCCGCCTAACTCCCGATCCCGTAGGAATTGTTTGTTTGAACGCGCTAATCTCAGGAACCACTGGTTCGAATTGAAAAAATATTTTTGTGTTGGATAGATAGACAAACACTTTATTTGAACAACACACAAAACATTAAAAATAACAAAAAGGACGAGAAAGCTATAATGAATAGTCCATTTGTCGAGGAAGACTATAGACTACATTTTATTTTGATATTCCCACGGGATCAGAACTTACGCGGGTGAAACCGCAGGTCGCAGCTAGTATTAGTATAGATTAGAACCTAATTAAGTACTTCCATAAACGTATTGGTAGAGTAGGTATCTACTGCTGCCTATTTTGTGCGTATTTCAAATCAATAGCGCGTGTTGGTGGTGGTAGCTAAGTTTAAAACGGCTGAACCGATTTTCATGAAACGAAAAACAATCATCATTCAAACCCTTGTTAATTTCATTGACTCAACACTGGCTCGGAACAAGAAAAAATAAGAAACAGGCTATGCCACAAACATACGTACATAAGGGTTAAATTAAAAACTAACAACAACACTCTTTTGTCATTTGGGAAAGGTATTTCGACCGGCCGCAAAAAATATGTAATATTTTGGATAAATTACAAAGTTAGAAATGTTAGATACAATTATTTTGTTAAACGTGCTTCAAGATAATTTTCCTACTAAATAATCCTTTATTAGGTTACTTTTGTTGACAAAAAACAGCCCGAAAGGTGAAGTGTAGATATACAGGAAAATCAAATAACTGGGCTTTCAAAGGACAAATTCTATTCAAAAATGCTCGAGAGAGACCAATCCTAACAAAAACCAAAACTGCCACAAAAGATTTTTTTAATAATTATAAAATCACCAACTCGAATCTGTTGTATTTGTGAGAATAATAGTTACTCGTTTAACTATCACTAACTAACTAGCTTCTGATTCATAATGATAAGTGTTTCTGATAGAGATGAATCCTGATAAAAAACAAGTTAATATAGCAAATGAAGGAGGAACAAAGCAATTTTTTTTTTGTTCAGTACCTACCTCAAAGTGTAAAAAACCGGGACCTCTTATGCAAGGTCTTTGAAGCTGTCCTAATTGCACATCATGCGAACGATGCGTGCGTTCCGATGAAAATGATTGTTTGATCGAACGCACTTGACTGCTGTCTATTGCATGTATTAATTGACGGTCGCACGATCATGCGATGTAACTAAATTGTTCTATGAAATCAAGCGATAATGCGCCATTTGGACGGCGCCTCACACTTACAGCACTTTTCAATTTTTCGTTGCGCTTATAGTTACTGGTTTGAACTGGATTTTTTATGAAATAGCACCGTATGGGTGGTTGGCACAAAAATCTTTTTTCACTGCAAAATAAGGTATCTAACTTCTTACAAATAAAATTGTATAGGTACGGAACCTTGTGTGCGCGAGACGCACTTACCGGTTTATTTGTAGTTTTTCGTAAAAAATCAACAGGTTTGATTTCTGCCTAGGATAATACTTAGTTAAATATTTAAATCCATGCAGTTTTGTTCGTGTCAATATTGGTCATGTTTTAACTTTGAACCTTATACTATCGTTAGGTAAGGATTTGGAAACACAGTTGACAGAAATAAAGATAGAAATTCGTGTTTTTGACTATGACAGGATTTAGTCGAAAACTCGGCTAAGCGCGATAGTAGGCATTCCGCTTCGAAATCACAATTAATTAGTCGCAAAATACCCTACTTTTTAAATGGAAGTTTACAATATTAGTGGTAGTGCACCCGGATGCCCACATTTTTTTTATTTGACCCGTTTAGAATTTGCTGTGCAAGTGTCCTTAACTAGGTTCGTAAATATGCCAGAAATGGTTTTTTTTAAATCGTTGTTTTTTATTTATTTAAACTTTGTTAGCTTTCGCGTCGCGTGTGTTAGTACCGTTAACCATCGTCCTATCGTAAAAACGAGAGCTTTAAAGAGCGAACGCAAACTACGCCCAAATAAAAGAACCAGTGATCAAGAGCCTTCAAATTGAGGATAATTTATTATCTATAGGTACCTACTTAAGTCTGCGTTCACTTTACCTAAATAGTTATATTAGCTAGTTACTATAAATTTATACTGAAAATACTTAGCTACAATAAACTGTATAATATTGCATGTGCATGGAGAGCGAAAGATGCTCAAAGAAAATATGCGTAAGGTACCTGTACCTACCTAACCTATTTCACTTTTCAAGCAAGCCTAAATTACCTATACCTACCTATTAAGCAGATTGAAAGTTGTAAGTACCTACACTCATAGGTACGAAGACATCTCACGGCCTGCAACATAATTTTATTATAATGTTCCAAAGGTACATATTTGCGATGTGGGATTGCACAATTTAGTTCGATAGCGTACGAACATCTTATATATTCAGATTGTACCTACAATTATATAAACTAAACTGAAAAATAATAGTAATAGAAAAATCCGTAATGAGTGTCTTCAGATGCATAAATATTTACCTACTAGCTGCGCCCCACGGTTTTAACCGCGTTCGATTTTTTTTATTTTAATGCTCCAGTCTCCAGACAATAACAAACTCAACTAAAAAAGAATGAGCGAAATTGGTCCAGCCATTCACGCGTGATGCGATGACAAAGGGAAATATGGATACACTTTTTTTTATTTAAATAGATGATTGCGTCGCAATCGACATTTCAAGTGTACTCGCGACTTGACGTCAAAGCCTAAAAGCTTATTATTTTACATAGAACCTAGTAAAGTGCTCACCTTCGACGAAGAACTAACGGTTTCTTTACCCACTAATACAAACTAACTGCAGCACAACGCTCTACTATGTCTACTGAAATGGTGGTGTAGCGTAGGTATCTAACTGTCCTGGAATACCTACGTCAAGAAAACAGCGTACCTATCTGATAACTTGCCTGAGTACCTACATCATTAACAATGGAACTTCTAATTATTAACTGCATGAAAATTAAAATATTTAAAAAAACATTTTTCTAGAAAAACGACTTCAATAATTTTAATTTACTTGCTAACTCTTTATTTACTTAGATCTTTCTTATTTTTAGACGCATGTTAAATACAAGTGTAGGCCCTACATAAGTAACAACAAAACGATGACATTTTAAGTTGGTTGATTGGTATCTACCTACTTATATGTAGGTAGATAAATCCTAGACCACTTGTTAGTCCAGCAAGAAATCGCTTTAGATAATGTCTGATTTGAAATTACCTTTCTGTAGATAATACCGTGGATAATTTACCTACCTACCTTAGATTTGGTGGGTGTGGGGTCTAACGTAGTGTTAGGATAAAGAGTAGCTTTTATATTAAATTTCTGAATTTAATTTAAGCCATTTCACCACGGATAGAATGAATAAAATATACGAATTTCACGCTTTATAAAACTTAAGTAGGTGTTGTACCGATCAGAATAATTTTAAAAACGAATATAATTAAGTATCAGTTATAATGTAGTAATCATCGAATCACTTAGATTTAGATAGAGACTGACTGACTGAGAAAATATAGTAGGACCTTATATTAATATCTACGTATCGTATCCATACGCGCGTACATTCTAGCTAGTAGTAGCTACATTTTTAGAAGACTGCATAGACCTACCTCCTAAAATTAATTAGTAGATAATATTTTGTTTTGAGGAGATATTTTTACAATATACTATAAACCCTTGTGTGTGGAATAGTACATACTTGAATAATAAGTCTTGCCTACCTGTCGTTATTTTTTCATTTAGAAACTACTGAACCGATTCAAAAACTCACTCGGATGATATGTAACAGAATCCATGGCGAATAGAGCACATACAGACATAATAAAAGTTGATAACGTATATCAAAAATATTGATAATACTTTTAAGCGCGTAGATCATTCCTATCATAAAATATATCCAAAACTAGAAAAGTAGGGGGGGGGGGGCTGACCCATTCTTAAGTCTTGTGAACTAGCCAGTTTCATCACCATAGCCCTAATTATATAGATTCATTTCACGAAAAAATCCTATTACAAAAAAAACAGGTGTTCCCGCTAAGTAGAGTCGCACCTAGTATCAATAACTTTTAGCAATAA
This sequence comes from Idaea straminata, assembly GCA_951213275.1. Lineage (NCBI taxonomy): Eukaryota > Metazoa > Arthropoda > Insecta > Lepidoptera > Geometridae > Idaea > Idaea straminata. Next base: position 6,897,692 of record OX577846.1, on the reverse strand, counting down.
GGCATCCCATTTGTACCCACATGGCTATGTATGCCTAGACGTTACGTGTTTATGTATATTAGTAGATACTTAGGCATTGAACTACCTAATTATTTCAAAGACTTCAGATCAAATTCTTGAGTTTTAAATTAATAGGTGACACAGCTTATCACACAATCGGAAAGCTTATTACTCCTATTTAACGTACAGGAACAGTAAGAAGAGGTTCTTACATTGAAATAAATCAAATATAATAGCATCAAGATATCACTACTTACCAAAGAACTCAATATTTGTTACACTTTTTCGACATCCACGAATGGTCGTCTTCACCAACGCCCAATCCTACTATTTTTTTTCTGCAGAAAATCGCGCCGAAATCTATGTCCATATTTAGATATCATGCCCTAACTATGTTTTTGTTTGTTACAGCGATGCTGCTACTCGAAAGCGACATGTTCATGGATGCACTAAATGCTTCTGCGACCAATAAAAAAGAACCAAAAAAAAGAAAACGAAGAACAAGTGGTTCCAAGGATGGAAATGAAAAAAGTGATAGTTCGCCTCCTGTAACTCCAGTGTTGACAAGCCCCAATAGCGACAGTAAGTCAGTACCTCCTAGATTCTATCAGGATACCTTAGAAACCGAAGATAACAAAGAGAAAGCCAGCAATAACGATAGCAAAGTAGATAATGATGATGAACCTGAAGAAAAAATGGAAATTTCTGTACCTCATACTTTGACTGTGAATGGTCTCAAAGGTGTTTTGTGCTACCATAAAAGAAAAGGACCTAAAAAGAGTATCAAGTGGAAACCAGAGTCTGAACTGGAAGAAATTCAATATTTTGAACTTGACGAAACGGAAAGAGTAAATGTCACTAAAACCTTTACTGACATGAAATATCTAGAACGCATACATGAAAGAGATGCCTTTCAAAAAGGCAGAAATCTCAGTAATGACGATGTCATGGAAGAGAAGACTGGTTGGAAGCCGTTGATTCCGATTGATTTAGATGGACAGGTACAAGTAGAGCACGGTAAAAAGAGTAAGGAAAAAGATATACAGGCTATTCGCCAGAAAGGAACGTTACAACCGCTTTACTTCCATAAATCATTGATACCGGATTCGCCATTTGAACCAGAACTCGAAACGCATACGTATACTGAACCTGCTACCATACCCTTGGAAGATGTTACAGGAAATCAAGATAATATCAGTGATTTTAGAACTATGCCATGGCCGGAACCTAAAGGTAATGCCCCACCTCATTCTAATGTTGCAATGCCACCCATGTTCCCTCCAAATATAAATCAGTTTCCAAACGGATTTCCGAATCCCCAATTTCCGGGTGTACCTGGATTCCAAGCACCTCCTAATGTCGTTCCTGGTGAATGGCAAAATGGTATGCCACCGATGATGAACCCTATGGCGGCCGGGGCTCTCGCGCCCGGAGTGATGGCTGCAGGCAGTATTCCCCCAGGGATGATGATGACTCCTGAAAATATGATGATGGGACCTGAAATGTTCGGTGGAGCTAATCCCATGTATCCTGTAACACCTGAAGGTTTCCCGATGCAACAAAACATGTTTCCTATGGATTTCAACATGGGCGGTCCTGGAGGACCACCTCCTGGACCTGACTTTGGGCCTGGAAACTTCCGCGGTGCTATGAGGGGTCGAGGGGGTCCGGTAGGGGGTCACTGGCGCGGTAAAGTCGCCGGCAATTGGGACAACTCACAAAGAGGACGAGGCGGGGCGAGGGGCGCTAGGAAAACTGTTTGTATATACTTTCAAAGAAAAGGCTCATGTAGGCAAGGCGATAATTGCTCATTCTTGCATCCTGGCGTAAATGGTCCTTATTAGAACTAAGACATCCTACTTAATAAGAGTTGAAGATAATGTTGTATAAAACTGTAAATAAAAATGTAGAATTAATTGTAAATATTTACCTTATGTTAAATAGATTCGGTCATAGATTTACCTAAGAGTTAGTTAAACTCAAAAAGACTGCGATTAAATTTATTATGAACCTAGCAAATAAGTGTACAAAGAAAGTTGTTTTATAATGTTGTTAGTTTATACGGAGCAATAAATGTTGTTAAAAATTACTAATATTAGTTTTTATCGTCTAATATAAATGTAGGTCCCTCCTAATAAATCTAAGTAATAAAATATAGCAAAGTATAGATTCAGCAGAGTAGATCATCGAGGATTATTAAGTGGCCAATGGACATAGCCAATTAGTTTTTTACTACTTGAGACTCATTAAATATTTTGCATGAAGTAACTGAATTAACTAGGTAGGTAAGATAGTCGCGCGGTGACCGCAATGCAAACTTTACGCAGAGGCGAAACATAGGTCGGGCAATGAATTATGCCCCCCAGAGAAAATAAGTGGGGATGATCGTTTGCGCATGTACTATCGCAGACGAATTCTTATAGCCAAATCGTCATACTATAACCCCGTTTAATATTTTGCCCAAACCGAAAAATATTCTTCTAAATTAGAAAATTACGCAATGTATTGCACCGGAACTGAAATGCCATTTAATTATTGCATTAGATTATCTATTTTTTCAATTTAACCTTAGCAAAGTTAGGATGTGTGTGTGGGTTTTATTTACACGACAGCACTTAGACGACTAGAGACGTGTGCGAAACAGAGAGATGATGTGAGCAACTCACTTCACTTCCGTCCCTCGCCAAACGGACCCTAAAAATTGAGTTCTGCGCATACCCCTTCCACTTACCGTTGGGGGCCATGATTCATTGCCCGACCTATAGTCACTTCGTATTTGGGTGAAGCTCCATTGTAATAGAATAGCGGTTAGGGTATTTTAAATTCAAGGACACCGTCAAGAATTTTGCTAAGATTTCTATACTGTGCCTATATACAGTGGCGCCACCACTTACTCCACTGCTGATGGATGCGTATTATTTAGATGGAGGTCAATCAATAGCAGTACGACGCGCCACTCGCAAAAGAAAGGCCACATAACAAAGAACTTCTAGCAACTGCGCATTTATTACTATCAGCGCCATCTATTGAACCGAATGTGACAACTTCGAGCCAAAGTGTTACCATACCAAGCATTAGTTTTGTTTTGTAAAACTTTTGGTTCTGTTCTCACTTAGTGCGGATGTCAAGAAACTTTTTGTAACGTCCTTCAGTCTCTTTTTGACATGATAAACGTCTGACGAATAGAAGACTTATTTAAAGGGGAAAATTATTGAAAGGAATAAATAAATATGTATGAATTAAAAAAACAGTTCATCGGTTTTATATGACGTTAATCACGTAAAATTATCGTCCGTAAACCGACTAAACAGACAACCATTCTTTTATGTACATAATTTAATAATCTATATCTATACTTATATTATAAACCCAGAGAATTTGTTTGTTTGAACGCGTTAAGCTCAGGAACTTTTTATGCAAATTAAAAATTATTTTTGTGTTTGATAGTCCATTTATCGAGGAAGGCTATAGGTTACTTATTATTTTGTTATTCCTACGGGATCGGGACTTATGCGGGTGAAACTGCGGGGCGCAGCTAGTTACGTAAATAAAAAACTAATTGCTCCAACTACGCTGGATCCAGACCGAAGTGATCGTATATACTTTTGATGGTTCGGTAGCTCAAAAGGTAAAAAAGGAACCCTTATAAGATCGCTCTCTTGTCCGACTGTCTGTTCGTGTGTCACCAGCTATTTTCTCAGGAACGGGTAGACCTAGCAAGTAGAAAATACCAGATATTGAGGTGTATATTCCTTAGTAGGTGATGTATAATGAAGGTCCTGAGTCATCACGATAAAAATCTATGAGCAGATTTTCCCGAAAACTTGTAAGTACCATTTACCTAAATTTTCAACTATTTTGGAAAGTATAACAAACCGACACATGAGTAATTTCAATTTTCTTTGTGCTAAGACCTTAACAAATATATTCATACATAGGTATAAAGAAGAGCCAAACCAGGACGCAGAAAGGAAGAGGCTCATTTTCGTTATTTTCTTTCTTTTTTCAATTTTTATGTACAATTAAAATTACAAAGAACAGAAATTATTTATATATGCTATTAATAAATAAAAATGTATTTTTTTATTATAAAGAAAAAGATTTATTATTCGCTCATGCTTGCTTTATATTTTTTTCAGTAGAGTTCATTTTCTTCAGAATCCTTTTGTCATAACAAGACATGTTCAATTGTTCAAGTTGAGTTTGCACTTAAGCAAGGCTTCCACGATGCATTCTTCAACCCACTCCGACCGTCAATCGATCAAGTTTGACAGGGACGTTAATGCAAACTGGCCGGGACAGGAATCTTAAACCGGGACCGTCTCGGTCAAACCGGGACGTATGGTAAGCCTATTCATACACTTAGATTCATACAAATGAAATGTAATTTTGGCAAAAAGACGTCGTAAGTAAAGGGGCCGTTTATACCATTTCTATGCATTTTGATTCTTTTGATGGCTTTTTCCCATCTTTTTCCTAATAACTTCTCACATTTGTTTCAAAAACGTGCCATACCTATTTATGAAATTGAACTTTTGATTCACTGATCCTGGCAACACTGATATATTATTTTACTCTTTGCTTGTGTGGTTACTGTTGCTTGGTGGTTGCTTGGCGAAAGCGTAGTGATTGAGTGTTATTCACTACGTTTTATAATTAAAACGTAGTGATTATATCCCCTTTGTTGATAATATCACAATTCAATTATAATCATATATCATAACTGGGTCTGAGTTAAATTCTCTTTGTTCTCTATTGACATTTCGTCATAATTTTTATTGTCAAGTTTTTGCTGACAAAAAATCGACAAACAAAGCAAAGGCAGGTAAAATTAATAAAAATTATTTTTCTCTTCGTGTGCTAAATTATCAATAAGTTTACAAACGAAAATGCAACGTTGGTTTTTTTTAGAAGATCGAAGCAAAAGGAAACGTTACATTCCCAAAAAACCGCAAGCCAAAGAACCCGAGAAGATAATCGAAGTTATGTCGCAAAAATGGACATTTACTGTCTCAGCGCCAGATATAGGACTTCGGGACAGGATGTTCATAACCGGGAGCACCCCCGAACTTGGCGAATGGGATTACAATAAATTGGTTCCATTGCAAAATAAAGAGGGCACCGACATGTGGGTGAAGTCTATCACCATACCCAACACATGTGACGTATTCTATCGTTACGTTGTGGCGGCGGAAGTTGAAGAGACGAATGAATTTGTAATTCGCCAATGGGAGACAAACCTTCACCCTCGAGTGATTACAGAAAATATACTTCATCCTGCGGTTGATATATTTGGTGATTATGAAGACAAACATAATGTGCAGCCGGGCTGGCTCACCGTGCAGACTCTTATACAGTTCAAATTTGTAAATAATCCTTTGAAACTAAAGAGTCGTTTAGCTGGCAGACTCATTAACATAAAAGTAACTCCGGTCAAGCTTTCGTTTGGTACGGAGCCACATGTTGAGGAATCTTCTCTTAGCACGGATACACTTGAAGCAGTGATGCCTGTTGGTGTTACTGTGGAAGCAGCGACACTAGATAATGATCCTACCATCTGTAAATTGAAGCCACAGGAGCAGTTTGGAAGAGTGTATAAGCCTAATGATATTCTGCTTGTAAACATTTTGGCTCCAAATCCTCTAAGTCTGGCATACCTTATAGACTTTTACTCGTACAGTAGCCGTGCTGCAATGGAAGACCCTCCTTGTCATATTGGGTATACTTATGTGTTACCTAATATGTTCAAGCCATCAGAAGGCTCATTGGAGCTCCCTGTGACTTGTAATGTTAAACATCGTCCACTGGGTACTATCAACATTGAGTATCTGCTTGTCCGCCCGATGGAGGCTAAGCTGTGCAACTTGCAGGTCTCTTATGCTAAACATTGGGACCCTTCGTGGACTGGACTCGAGGTTGGCCATCGTGGTCTGGGCGCCAGTTTCAAAACTAAAGAGTAAGTTTTGCTTAATATAATGCTTTTTCAGTGAAAAATTAGGCTAACAATCAGTCATTATTGTATGATATTCATTCAGGAATAAACAATTACTAAAAATGCGTTATATTAAGATTGTACCTCAGTTCTTACCTGTCTTGTTGAATCTAATGAAATATTTATTTCAGTATGTCTAAACTATTATTGCAATTGTATTCTTCCATAACCAAAGATCCTTTTCAGAGGAAATCCTATTCGTGAAAATACTATAGCTTCTCTTAAAAAAGCAGCTGCAAGTGGTGCAGACTTGCTTGAATTTGATGTTCAGCTAAGCAAAGATATGATACCTGTTATATATCATGATTATTATGTATGTATATCAATGAAAAGAAAGAAGGAACTAGACTTTACAGAAATGTTAGAGTTGCCTGTGAAGGACTTGACTTTGGAACAACTACAGAAACTGAAGGTATTCAAATTGCGCGAACAAAAATGTAATATCAATAAGATCAAGCCTTCCATTTTTGCATTTTTAAATACAGTGTAAACTCCATGTAACGTCACTCTATTTAACGACAAACTCCCTTTAGCGTCGAAATCAATTGGCTTTGGTTGGTTTAGCTTGTCTTTCATACAATGTTTCACTCTACATAGCATTACACCCACTCTCAATAACGACAACAATTGAGTAATGAAAAGTACCTTTTAAGTTGCTAAAATTAGTAAAAACTGCGCAGCTGTGTACGATCTATTGTTGCTTTATTATCCTAGCCCGCAATAAACTTGACTGTCGGCATCATGCATACCGAACTTTCTAAGAAATTCGTTCTTTTGTTTACAAATTGGGATTGCTTGTACGTGTAGACTGTTGTTGACCATGACTCATAAGTAGGAGTCATGGATTATCTATACTTTATCATATTCTTAGTTGCTCACAAACTTTCAAACTGTAAACATGGCTAATAAAAGAAAATCACTGTGTATTGACGAAAAAGTTTTACTGATACGAGATACCTCAATATTGCTACCAAGATACCTCAATATTGCTAGATATGAATAAAATAAGTAAAAAAATACAACAAAATTACTGGTGCAGCAAAAGGCGTCAGACAAAAATAACAGACTATACGCAATAGCATTCAAATAACATTCTTTTTTATGCACATAACTACTAACAATAGTCGGAAATAAACTTTTTCTTTTTCTAATTCTGATGTTTCTTCTCTCCATTTAACGACAACTCTCTATAACGCCATAAAATGCACAGTCCCTTCAGTGTCGCTATATAGAGTTTACACTGTATTTCATTGATAATAAACAGTTCGTTTTCATTTTTTTTTGTACCTAGATTGCAGTGAAATTACCCATTCATTATTTTTTTTATTTCAAGCATTAATCCCCGTGCATAATTGCCGCCAGAATTATCAATTGCCATCTTAACTCCAAACTTACCAAACTTTTTGTTTTATAGGTGTATCATTTAGTAGAAGGTCGTAACCATGAGATATTGTTCTTTGATGAAGACCTGGAAGAACATCAACCGTTTCCAACTTTAGAAGAAGTTATGAAGACCATTGATGTGCATGTCGGCTTCAATGTTGAGCTGAAGTGGACCATGGAACTGAACGATGGTACTTTTGAACTGAACAATCCATTTGACATGAATGCCTATGTAGACAAGGTAATATTACTTATTTTTTTATTATTTAATTTTATCTATGTATGCTTTAATATAGTAGATTTACTAACACAGAACCAAAAACAATCGGTCTGGCAAAGATGAACTTAGGAGAAAGTTTATTAATAACAAGTAAAAAACTAAAATGACACCATATTTATAAAATCTATACTAATACTAGCTGTCCCGGCAAACGCTGTTTTGCCATATACCAAAAAAAGGAAAAAATAGATGTTGTTCGATTCTCAGACCTACCATCAGGTAGGTGTGATAGTGGTCAAATGCTGACCTAGCAATCGTAAAGAAAAAAAAACCTAACGAATATACACAAAAAATTCATACAAATCGGTTTACTTTAGATGTTTAGGTAGAGTTTGGTAACTAACACAGCAACACGAGAATTTTATATATAGGGATTATAAAGCTGAAGAGTTTGTTTGTTCGGTAGAACGCGCTTCCATTTATCGATGAAGGCTACTTTTTATTTTGACTTAAGCGGTTTAAACCGCGGACCGCAGCTAGCCAATACTAATATTAGACAGAGGAAAGATTTGAATATTTGCTAGTTTGAATTCGAAACTACTGAACCGATTATGATGAAACTTGGTGTGAAGATACATTGATTCTTTGGAAACGTTTATCCCAATATTCTCACGGGATCGGGAATTACGCGGGTGAATTAAAAATAAAGTTATCTCACTACTGAGAACTGGCCCTCTCCTAAAGAGAGAGGGTTAGTCCTCTCAGAATTCATCAAATTAAACAAGAAATATGATATTACAAACAGATATTACATCAATTATCAATTCCTAGCCAATTATACACAAAATAATAATAAATATTCAATTTACAAACCTTCCACAGTCTTGGCAACTCGTTCTCTAAAAGTAGACAGACGGTACAGCCGTCAAATAAAAATATATAATCGAATGGAGGATTTACTCAGCATTTTAAGGTTCTGTTAAACTTGTTTGATGTGATCTGAGATCAATACCAAGCTTTCTCAGGATTATCAAATATCGTCCTTATTGACTATTTCCAAGACTTATCAGTTTCATGTATACAATATTGTTCAGGTGTTGGAAGTAGTGTTGAATCACGCCGGTGAACGTCGCATTGTTATCTCATGTTTCAATCCGGACATCTGTACTATGGTTCGGAACAAACAGAACAAATATCCAGTCATGTTTTTGACTGTTGTAAGTATATTATTTATATATAATATCAATAAAGCTGTTTTGTTAGCAATAATATATTAATAATAAATATTGCAGGATATTCCACACATTGCCATCCTATCCCCAAGCTAAGTAACTAGAGTTGTGTTATGGGTGCTAGACAACAGATAAACTACTTATATACGTTTATTTTGTAAAATATACTTATAGTACATAGAAACAACCAAACCACTGACAATTCCCAGACCCAACCCTGTGTTTGGGTCATCAATGGCTTTTATAGTTTGGTAACCTTTGTAAATTCATAGAAAAAATAATAAGAAATATTTTCACGATATTTTCTGTTGATGATATTACTGGATAGATTGAAACGAAGTTTAGTTTGGTAGGTACTAACAGATTATTAAATCATTTATTTTGTAGTAGGTACCTACTTATTTTATTAACTCAAGGAAATTATGCATCACAAAGATCTGCCTCCTGATTCAGAAACCGTCGAAAGGCAACCGAAACGAAAAAAGAAATTTGCTGCTCTTTCACTACCGCCACTTTTGACGTGTTGTCTTTTCAGTTTTATTCGTTTCGGTAGCCTTCCGATGGTTTGTGAATCAGCCTGCTGGGACTAGAGAGCCTACAGCCAAAATGGAATAAATAACTATAGCGAGCAGTTATGCTCATTGATTGAAGAAAGGAAATATAGGGCAATGGCTCATTTACTTCTAAACCAACTTATCATAGTCTTACAACGGATAGCAAATAAAGAGATATTTTATAAATTTTAATAATTACTTTTCCTGAATTTCCAGGGTACAACCAACAAGTACAAGCCGTACCGTGACCCCCGTTGCCAGTCGATCCCGGCCGCCGTTCAGAATGCTGTCAGTTGCAATCTCTTGGGCATTGTTGTACACACTGAAGATCTACTCCGAGATCCTACTCAGGTATTTTACAATGAGTAAAATGGGAATTACATTGTGACGTCATCAATTTGATTGATTGTGCAGAACCAAAAAGGATGTATAAAAACTGGAATCTTTGCAAGTGAAGACGCAGTGACAAACAAGTTTCTCTACTATCCCAAAGTAAATAGAAACTGAACAAACATTTTCTGACCATACTTAAGCCCTAGTACATACAATCAGGCAATATAAGTGCAGACCCACCATAGAGCCACAAAACTGCTATTATTAGAATGTCTTTAACTCACGCTAGATTCTAGGTTCTGCTTCAGTTGAAGTTTTGGCTCTGTGCACCGATCACAGCCACCGATGGCCAACAACTAGCAGTTATCTTAAAGTCTTTCAACTAATGAATGTATTAGACAAATATTATTAGAATGAAAACATTCAAATAATAGTAATTTTAGAACTCTACAATGGGTCTGCAATTCTGTTGGCGACTAAAATCATTTATAAAGCTTAATAGTAATTATTAGATTTAACTGTATTCATTAATCTCGCATGCTTTTTGTAATTAAATCTTAATCAAACAATAAATAATGATTATTTCTTGTCCGAGTTAGTAAACAAAGAATAAATAGATTCGCTTTTTCAGGTAACACTCGCCACCGACGCTGGATTGGTGATATTCTGTTGGGGCGATGACAATAATGACAAAAACACTATTAAAAAGCTCAAGGAAATGGGCTTACATGCTGTGATATACGATAAACTAGATCAATATACAACTAAGGAGGTCAAGGTAAGATGATTAATAAAACAAACATTCTTTTTAGGTAATGGCTGCTCTAAAGTTAGAAAGGCGGTACGTAATAGCAAAATATTAGGAGTCCCTATGTCGCGCATTTTTAACTTCCATCTCGAGTTTGTCAGAGGAGAAAATTGCCTAACCTCTTCTATTTCTTTTCTCCTCTCTTTCTGTAGAAAGAGTTCAACTTCTTTCTACTAAGTTATAAATATTTAACTTAGTCACTGTGGTTAGGCAATATTTACAAAGAAATAATTCACAGTTTAATTAATTGACTGTGGTTGTGAAAGGGGCACTTGCATTTGCTATGGAAGCTTGGCATTTTGCACAGTGCACTTTTCCGAGACGCTTTAGAGGTGTGGTGTGAAAGCATTATTTGTTCGTTGTAGTGCCCTCTATAAAATGGTATGGGTCTTAAAGGGTCATTTTAAGTTACTATGCCTGTCCAAAGGCCTTTGTCCTCTAATAGTACATACTTCTAAGCCAGAGAACCACCGTTTTCGAATTGCAATTTTACTACCTACATTGTTTGAGAATTTAAACACAATTTGGTGTCAAAATAAGTACTAGAATACCTAGGTATTACTAAAAATACATTTCAATTACAAGAGAATCGTTTTGGATCCGGTTAGCGGATTGAAGGGTAAATATTTATATGAAATACCTATGTTCTTTACTGCAATTGTAGCAATTTTTATTCTTGCACATTGCTGTTCTGCTTCTGTTTATTAAAACTGCTGTTTATAAAAGATTATTTTACAGCTCTCTAAATACGTTTTTTTAATTACTTACCCGTAGTTTTGTTTCGTAGAATAAACCTACTGTTATGTTTTAATATTACTATATATCGAGTAAAGTTCAGTGGGTAGAGTACGAGTTTTTTCGTATAGCAAACGTTACTATCACGTTAGCGTAAACGAGAAAGTTGTATGGAAAGTTGAAAAGCGCCCCTAGCGGAGGTAATGCGAAGCTTTAACTTTTCATACAATTTTCTCGTTTACGTTAACGTGATAGTAACGTTAGCTATACGAAAAAACTCGCACTCCAGCCACTGTTGTTGTCTAGATAGTGTCGGCCTTTGATTTTTAACCCTTTGTCCACAACTCGACTAAAATGCAACCCGTTTCAGACACGAATCAATTTCGAGTTGCTTTTTAAAATTGAAGACTACTTGCTTTACAGTTGAGTTGGTTAATGGTCGATGAGCTAACGTTAAACCATTGTTTATAGGAGAGTATATTCCTTGTGGAAGTGCGTGAGTCCCAGCGTGACTTGATGCGCCTTGCCGCCCTGGACGTGCCGGCTGCAAGCGAGAGCACGATCTCCGCGGACTCAGCCGCACCCTCAGCCGGCTCCACCAAATACCTCGACTTGTCCGTACGTCACAAGATACAAGCGCGTTCTACCGTCACCTCTCTCGAATCTCTCGCCTCGTCTATAGACATCGAAGACCCAGCCGACAAGAACTTGAAACGTAAAAACTTAATAAGCGCTATAAACAAAGAATCCCAAGTCAAGGAGCAACGCTATTCGTTCCGTGGGATATTCGGCGACGACGATTCTAAATCGGCCCTCAAGAAAAGCCGCCCAAATGAGAAGGATTAAGACAATGACATGTACGTTTTAACTAGACCGGAATGTGAAGATGCAGCAACCAGCGGTTATTGGACCACTTTATCGTTACTCCATTCGTTGCAAATTCCAGGCCGCCTAAGTTATATTGCGTGCATTAATATATTTTAGAAATATTTAGAACGAATTTATCTTCATAAAGTTAGGATAAGCAAACTCAAAAGTAGAAAAATATTTTATTTAATTTGAGTGTTTTTATTTTGCTCAATTACTGTATTAAATCAATGTATTATTTTTTTTATTTCATTTTTTTAATCTATATTTTGATATTGTACTTTTATTTTTAGTTTATAAATAAGCAATTCAATCATTCTCTTAACTTTTTATATTGAAAAGTTACCGAAATTCTTGATGACACACAGCACTTACCTGTCTTATTCAATTAGATAAAAATTGCAATAATTAGACGCTATATTTTAAAGAGGCTTTTGGAGGCTATTGTACAACATTGAGAGCTACTTCAAAATCAAACAAAAAAAATTAAAATAATATTAGTTCAACGAGAACTTACTATAAAACATTGAACGTGTTAAACAGATAAAAAGTTTTAATTATGTGGTACCTACTAATAAAATACAGCTACGTTACGTAACGTTATAATTACAAAACTCCATTTTAGCAGGATTTATTTCTTATTTTAAAAATATTTGTATAATAATTATTTAGATACACACATACTTTGTTCATTAATTTTAATAAACCACGTCTGTGATGAATAACGGGTGTTTTATTTTAAAGCTTATGTAAGTACTCAATTTTTGGTTTATGCCCGCTGTCCCCGTTAACTCAGTCTCCATTCAATGGGGACAGCGGAACTCAATAAAAATATATAAAATTTATGCCTGTTGCGCCCATTAACGGTGTACTCTTAATAGGGACAGCGGAACTCAATAAAATTATTAAAATTAATTCCTGTTGTCCCCATTGACGCTTTCCCGTTTTGGGAGATAGAAGTTATAAAATATCCTTTCCATTGGAACATATTATGAAACGAGTGAGGTGTTGTGGTCCAAATATGGAACGTGGAATATATTATGTTTACAACTGGCTAGGTGCCAACATAATGTTATGTTAACAACCTACGTATTATTTGTAAATATTAAGTTACCGGGGTATTCTCAAGGTCTCATAATAAGATGTAGCTTGTTGCAACGACCCACAAAAAGTGTTCCCACTCATTTGAGAAGTTGTGAATAAAAAAAAAACCGGCCAAGTGCGAGTCAGACTCGCGCACCGAGGGTTCCGTACAAACCTGTAGGTATATAAGTAAAAGTTATGGTATTTTTATTGCTAAATGAAATCCATAACATAACAATGTGGAAAGCTGACGGTACCTTGTCAATACATATATGAAAACATTATGTATGTTCGGAAAAATCTTCATCTCTTTAAGAAGAGAAGTGATAGACATAATTTTAATACTAGAAATAGGCACAATTTGGATAAATCTCGGTTTAGATTGGCTAAGGTACGAAATTCTTTTATGGGGAATTGTGTTCTCGTGTCGCGGTGTTTGTTTCCAAACTCCTCCGAAATGGCTGAACCAATTTGCATGAAATTTTGTGTGCATATCGGGTAGGTCTGAGAATCGGCCAACGTCTGTTTTTTTTTTAATCGCTGAACAACGTTTGCTGGGTCAGCTAGTAAGTTTATGATTATTAAAAAAAATATACTATGTGATGTAACTAAAAATTTAAGATTTTCGGATTTTTTCCTATATGTGTACTTTATAACGTTGCTTCATGCCAAATTTCAAGATTCCAGGTCGTCTGGAAGTATCCTTTAGGTTTTGATTCCCTTGCGAGTAGTTGCGAGTTTCAAAATATGCGGCTTTAATTGCTGTATCTTTTGATTGCGTTGACGTAGAAGTTTGATTTTGTTACAGCTTAAAGATATTATAGACTTGAGTATTTGTTAAGAATTTCAATATAATACGACTACGCGTTCATGAGTAAAGGGGTAATAAGTTTAAAATTATTAAAAATATTTTTATTATATGATGTAACTAAAAATTTATGCTTTTCGCAATTTTTCCTTTATCTGTGTTATAAGACGTTGCTTCGTACCAAATTTCAAGATTCTGAGTTCACGGGAAGTACCCTGTAGGTTTTGATTCCCTTGCGAGTAGTGGCGAGTTTCAAAATATGCGGTTTTAATTCCTGTTTCTTTTGATTGCGTTGACATAGAAGTTTGATTTTGTTACAGCTTAAAGGTATTATAGATTTGAGTATTTGATATGAATTTCAATATAATACCACTACGCGTTCATGAGGAAAGGGGTAGTAAGTTTAAAATTATTAAAAATATTTTTATTATATGATATAACTAAAAATGTATACTTTTCGCAATTTTTCCTATATCTCTGCTATAAGACGTTGCTTCATACCAAATTTCAAGATTCTGAGTTCACGGGAAGTACCCTGTAGGTTTTGATTCCCTTGCGAGTGTCGAAAATTTGGGGCATAAACGGGAGTATCTTTTGATCGCGTTGACTTAGAAGTTTGATTTTTTCACAGCTCCAAGAGACCATAGACTTGAGTATTTGATATGAATTTCAGCTTGATACCTCCACGCGTTCCTGAGAAAAAAGGTCTTGACAGACAGACAGACAGACGGACAACAAAGTGATCCTATAAGGGTTTCCGTTTTTACCTTTTGAGGTACGGAACCCTAAAAACATTATTAGAGTTGCAACCGACCACGAATCCAACACTACTTTTTTATCTGTGTAAGGTAGTCATTGGTCTGTAAAAGTACTACGCAATCAGATGGTATAAATCACACTTATTACATTATTCTCTCTTTCTTCAATTTTTCTCCTGACAAAGTAGATAAAATATGTGATGGCAATGAAGGTAGGTATTAAAGAAGCCGGAAAAATAATTCAAATATTTTGAGCACGATTTCACATAAAAATCGGATTGTTTTTTGTGGGATACCTTCTACTGAGTTCTGATAGCCTAGTACTTACGGGCCAATTACTATCAAACAACTTACACAGTCACGGAAAGTGGTGGTGGTGTGTACAGGCTTATACGAAGCAGTATACCTCCTACAGAGTTCTTACAGCCTAGTACAAACATCCTATTAAATTGGGTAACGGAGGCAACACTTTTCGTGGTTCATTGCAACAAGCTACGTCTTCGCAAAAAACGGGTTATTCCCTTCATATCGTAGGGAATAACACGTTTTTTTGTGGGAGGTATACTGATTCGAATGAGAGAAAGCCCTTGCACACCACTTTCCGTTACTGTTTAAATTGTATGAAGTAGTCATTGATTTCTAAAAAGTAATAGGCTATCAGAACTCAATCGTCGCAAGAGAGAGATATTACATTATCTCTCTCTTTCAATTTGTCTCCTCAAGTATGATTTATACCTTCTACTTAGTTCTAATTGCCTAGTACTTTTTACGAACCAGTGGCTATTTGATACAGAAGGAAAAGAACGTGGTGTTAGATTCGTGGTTCGTTGCAACAAGCCACGTAATTTAATACTTACGAATAATACGATTAAATACGAAGGTTGTAAACATATAAATATTCCATGTTACCCACCCTGCACTTGTTGCATGTTCCAGTGGGAAGGACATTTTAAAACTTCAAGTTCATAGCGGAAAAACGTCAATGGGGACAACAGGAATAAATTTTAATTGTTTTTATTGAGTTCCGCTGTCTCCATTAACAGTACACCGTCGTCAATAGGGACAACGGGCACTATATTTTATGACTTCCCGTTGTCCCCATAATGGGGACAGAGTCTATGGGAACACTCTTAAATTTACTTGTTACCATCGACATCACTACTTATTTGATCGAAGCTTGTTACAAATCTTGAAATTCACGGCATTTCTTTGTTTTAACAAATATTTGTTTCTGCGCTGGGTTTAGTTTAGTTTTACGGGGCTGTTTCCGCACTTAGCCTCATTATTTGGGTCATTGTGCGCTGGGTTATTCTCCAAGTATTAATACGTACCTATTTATTTACAACATAACAATAATACAAGTATTCTCTCCGTTATCTAGTCACCATAACCCAAGCCCAGTTTCTTAACTTGGGGCTAGATGGCGCTGTGTTCAATGTCCTGCCATTTTTTATGTCAGAAGTAGCGGTATGTTCAGCTAGCCGGCTACACCTTTCTAAAAACCGTGAAACTAGTATTTTAGATAACGGCCTAAAATATGCGTGGGTGCGCGCTCTCGTCGTATTTTACCAGATTGCATGGCGCAAAAGAGGGCAATGTGTGGCGCTCTAGAGATCAACCGCATGGGCCGTTTTTGGAGATTCGCATTGAATTAAATTCCGCTCTGAAAATAATTATAGTTCTGACAGTCATTAATATAACAAGATAAATGAGTAGGTAGGGCCATATGCTGTGCTGTTTCTATGTGACTGTTATTTCATTCCATGTCTGGTCTTAAGGAAAACACTCCAATAGAAACCACTTCCAGTGCATGAAGGTAGTATGGTAAGTGTAATATAATTTCCAGTGAATATTCTAGCACAAAGATGGATACTGGACAGTCAATAAACTCGAGCATTCAGCATTCGTCAGTAGATGCTCCTCGATCATCTCGTGAACATATACCTACCTACTAGCTTATTGTTTTTTTTTACATCTAAACCTAAGGTACTTAAATATAAAAAAAACGTCAATTTATGTAAGAAAGTTTCATATATTATTATTTAACAAAACTTACACAAAAATCATGTATATAATAATTTGTATATGTATTTAACATTCTTATGTTTAAGTACAATTTTAAATACGTTTCGTGGACGGAATGTATAATTTACAATCACAAAAATATATTTAAAAATTCTGACAAAGGAGAATGGGAAAAAATGTACAGAGCTTGGGCCTGGAGGCCTCATGAAACGAGTCATATATCAAATGAAAGGTGGTTTCAAGAGGAACATTTTATTGTATGACCACTTTTTCAAATTAGTTGTGAGATCGGAGTTATAGGTCATTAATGATAGGTGGTCGATTCACTCTCCGTACACCAGTAGGGAGTATTAACGCCTTAATATAATCAAATGTAGCCATCGTATAGCAATGAGTCATATATCAAATGATAGGTTATTTCAAAAAGAATAATTTAATGTATGATGATTTTTAAAATTATTTTTATTTTTAGAGTTATAGGCCATTTTTGCTAAGTAGTAGGTATAGGTGTCTGAGGTCTTCTCTTGTGGAAAGCAAAAGCTTGATTAGAATCAGATGTTGGTCTCCTCATAAAACGAGGCATATATCAAATGAAAGGTGGTTTCAAGAAAAACATTTTATTATATGACCACTTTTACAAAATAGTTGTGGACTCGAAGTTTTAGGTTAATAATGGTAGGTGGTCGGTACACTTGCGAACTTTCTCCGTACACCACTAGGGAGTATTAACACCAGAATAGAATCAGATGTAGCCATCGTATAGTAATGAGTCATATTATATCGAATAATAGTTTATTTCAAGAGAAATAATTTAGTGTATCATGACTTTTAAAATATTATTTCTGTTTTAGGGGCTATAGGTCATTTCTGTTAATTAGTAGATATCGGTGACTAAGGTTTTTCCTTATGCAATGCAGATGCTTGGCTATAAACAGAATATGTTGCCCTCCTCATGAAGCAAGTCATATATCAAATGAAAGGTGGTTTTAAGGGAAACATTTTATTGTATGACTAATTTTTCGAAATATTAGTGGTTTCGAAGTAAGAGATCGTTAAATGTACTTAAGTAAGTATTCGGTAGTATCAGAAATTGTTGACAATGTCTGTCGTGATATAGACATCACTATTTAGCGCTATTTAGTGACACAACAGGCTGATAAAAAGCATGATAGTTATCGTAACCGAGGTATAGGTACCATCACGAGTCGTGAGCTCAGATGTAGAGTCATACGTAAGCTTTTTGATGTTGATGGTTTTGCTTTGTCGGAACCTATTGCAATCAATAAGTTCCGACAAAGCAAAACCATCTTTTTTGGACTAGGTATCTTCAAAAAACAAAAGGTACTCTTCATTATTCATACTCCGAAGGTGCCTAACGAGCGTGTTGAAAGTAAAACTTTCAGCCATAGGGAAAATCGCTTTCACTGACAACGTTCATGTCAAATCATAGCTTCGCACGGCTTGTGTATATTGCCAGAGTTTAGTCCTTAGTAGGTTTTTTCTCAGTAATCGAATTCAAGTAGATATATATTTAGTTCAAGATATTATTATCTTATTTAACAAAATAAATGTATAGACGAAAATGGCCAAAGCGTCGTATGACCATGCTGCGCCGCCGCCAGCGCCCTGTCGTGATGCAGCTGATGTGGCTTTATACGACCGTACGGTCAGAATTGTTCCTTTATTTAAAAAATAATGTGTGGCACCCGGGGACTGCCGCGGTAAAGCTATTGCATCGTGCGAGCTTCGTACCATATACATACACTTAAGCGAACGCTCGGCCGAGCTACATGGTGGGTGGAGTCGGGGGTGTTAGGTTTTATTCTTGATTCGGGCGCTGCGCTCAAAGCCCGCGATAAAAGCTATGCAATAGCTTATGCAGATGCAGCTTATGCAGCAAATGCATTTTTAATTATTTTAAACGTTTTAGTTAGTTATATCTTTTGTTATTTTATTATGTTTTTGTTTTAAGTTTAATGTGGTTTTTCATTTATTATTGCGTATTTTGTGTAAATAATATTTTCTCGACAAACCGTGTTCTGTTATTTAACGAAATAATTTAAATCTTCAGACTTCGCGTCATGGATGTCCAACGGGACTCTGAACAGTCCCGTGGTCCAACTATTTAAAAAGTTGAACCACGACCTATAGTTGGAGGCCCAAGTGTGCGGTGGTTCAACGCGGATTGTGAATACAGAATTAATGAAATAGAGGATTATTCCTTTCGACTCCCGCTTAATGGGCCCCATGGTTGGACCACCACCCCGCACTTTTATTATTGAGTGGAGGTCGTAAGATTTTTCCTTACGAGAATCTTACGGGAATATATCCTTTCGTGTGTCGGCCATTTTTTTGCAAATTCCCGGTATCTGTTTGGCCATCCCGCGGGAACCCCGCGGGATGGCCCGGCACATCGAGGAGAGTGAGTAAAATAGCGATAACAGCGAAGTTATGAATGGGAGCTACATAAACCTTGGGTAATAAAGAATGAGTATGAATTACACTACCTAGGCATATAAATACATTAAGGCATATAAATGCAGTTTATCTTGTGATGTATTGTTAATTCTAATTGGAAAGTACTTTCTCCGAACTTTCTCCAATTTGTTGTACAACGATCGTGTAATTTAAAAATGGAAGAATTATTTCCATAACAAAATGTTTTATCTACTTGTAGTATCCCTAACCCACAAGCATAATACAAAACAACTTACCAACTTCATCACACTAAAAGCAATTAATCAACACTAAAACCCCACTTGACTCGACACTTGACACCATGACACAAAAAAAACACAGCAAAAAAAAAATGTTATGTTTACATTTCAATTTCGTAAACAAAGTTGTTCTAATTGGTATACATTCGACACTTTAATTATAGTTTGGTTCAGTTACGAGTAGACAGACAGAGTTTTAGTTGTTACAAGTGCTTTGTTTACAAGTATTGAACAAAAACAAAACACTGCCAGTCGGTCGTCCATGTCTGTCGAACGACCTTTTTAAGGTCGAAACGTCAATTTCTAGTTAGAATCTAATTGGAATATTTACGCAAAACTAATCAATTTTTCCCTAGTTAAATGATTACTATTTATCAAGATATGTATCTAAATGATGTTAATAACGAGATTATCTACCACTAATGTATTTTTTTGGTAAAAAAACTTGTAAATAACAACAAGAAAATACAACTGCCGGTTGACAACTGACATTTGCCCATAGACTCTCAATAAAAACGAAAAAATAACGTTCCCGGGTGTTTTATTGATAGTTTTAGAGACTTTAAACAACATCCTGAGTTTTCTCTTTCACATTGTATACGTTCGAACAGGCTAGATATAGTGTACACGCTTCACTTCGACGTTGAAATACGCGGTAAACGATCGACCTTTAGAAGGTGGCGCGACAGATGCGCCATGTTTAAAATCGACCTTTAAAAGGTCGTCCGACAGACGAGGGGATATAAGCGGGAGTCGAAAGGAATAACCCTTGAAAATTATTCCTCTCAATGAAATTGATAACGAACATAGTTGCATCAGCGTTAGTCTCTATTCAGTGGGAATATCGAGTTAAAAATAATATTTTGTGTTAATCTAGGTCTCCAACAATTTCCATACCGAGTTTCATCACAATCGATTTAGTCGATTAGAAAAATACCTAGTCCCCAAACAGGAAAATCTGAATAGATATTATTGCAGTAACAAAAGAAACGCACGATAGGTACTCGTAGAAAGGTATGTGGTATCATTATTATACCTATTGTACCAGACCCGTCACCAGACGTGAGCATTCTTTTCTTGTGTGGTTTGCAGGACATTAAACCTATTTTTAATCCTACTTAGGTATCATAACCTATATCTCGGTTACGATAAGCATCATGCTTTTTATCAGCCTGCTATGCCACTAAATAGTATTAGGTAGTGATGACTAAATCACGACAACTATTTCTGATACAACTGAATACTTACTTAAGTACATTTATCGATCTCTAACTACGAAACCACTACTATTTCGAAAATATAGTCTTACAATAAAATGGTTTCCCTTAAAACCACCTTAGGGCAACATCTGCTTCTAACCAAGCATCTGTATTGCACAAGTGAAGACCTCAGTCACCTATACCTACTACTTAGCATACAAAGTGTTTGTTTGTTTGTTTGAACGCTCTGATCTCAGAAACTACCTGTTCGGATAGAAAAAAAATATTTTTATGTTGCATAGTCAATTGTTGAATAAGGGTTTAGACTATTTTATATTTCGATATTACGCACGTAGTTACGCGGGTGAAACCGCGGAGCGCTGCTAGTTTGATATACGATTCGTTGCTATATGATGGGTACATCTGGTTCTATTCAGGCGTTAATACTCCCTAGCGGTGTACGGAGAAAACTCGCAAGTGAAACGACCACCTACCATTAATGACCTATATCTCCGAACCCACAACTATTTTGAAAAAGTGGTCTTAAAATAAAATGTTTTTCTTGAAACCACCTTTCATTTGATATATGCCTCGTTTCATGAGGAGACCAACATCTGGTTCTAATCAAGCTTTTGCATTGCACAAGAGAAGACCTCAGTCACCTATACCTACTACTTAGCATAAATGGCCTATAACACTAAAAATAAAAATAATTTTAAAAATCATCATACATTAAATTATTCTTTTTGAAATAACCTATCATTTGATATATGACTCATTGCTATACGATGGCTACATTTGATTCTATTAAGGCGTTAATACTCCCTACTGGTGTACGGAGAGTGAATCGATCACCTATCATTAATGACCTATAACTCCGATCTCACAACTAATTTGAAAAAGTGGTCCTACAATAAAATGTTCCTCTTGAAACCACCTTTCATTTGATATATGTCTCGTTTCATGAGGCCTCCAGGCCCAGAAAGACCATTCTCCTTTATAAATAAATAAAAAAAAACACAACAACCTTTATAAAGTGGGACTTTGGCTCATATATGTAAACCTTTTAACTGATGGATGGAACAAAAAAGTTACCTATAAAAAGAAAACAAAGAAGAAAATCTTTTGTGGTTTGTGGGAAAAACGGGCAGGGCAAGGCTAGAATTTTACACCGAAAACCAGTTCAGCAAAAAAATAGTGAGAAAGTAATACAGTTAAACCTAAAAGTTTAAAAGAAAAATAATTGATGCTTACAAACAAAAAGTCGAATTGGAACCTCCTTTTATTTAAGGCGGTTAAAAGAACAGGAACAGTTAAGACGAAAAGGACTGGGGGCTCTCTCCATACAAACGTAGTCGACTGTTTTCTCCCTGGATAATGACACTAGAGCAAATATTTTTGTTGCATAAAACTTATAACTGCCATGACCATGACCCTATGATTTTTTTAAAATCTTAATTTCTATGATAATTAGAAAATGAAAACATTCCAAAATATGAGGGCATAGTCATGGGCAGTTATAGGTTTTATGGCACAAAAATATTTGTGCTAGTGTCATTATCTAGGGAGGAAACAGTCGACTACGTTTGTAGGGAGAGAGCGCTCCACTATCACCCACTAGCCGCGACTCGCTAAGTCACATATACGAGCCTGTAATACGATATTGATCTAATATAATTTTACTGTGATTACTTGATTAAGTACAACCCACGTTTTTATTAATAGAAAGTAAAAAGTACAATAATAAATATGTTGGTCCGTGTGATTATATTATTTTTACAATAACATTAGAAATCTTAATTACAATACTAACTTACAAGTAGTACCTACTAGGGTAACGCAAGTTATTTATAATCATTATTCATATTATGTACAACTTTAAATTATGGATGGACAAAATACTGTAAGTTGGTACTTATAAATCTATTTTTGAGCTTAAGGATATGGAAGTGGTGTGGTGTAAAATAAAGTTAAAATATAAATTACCGTCTCTCCAAATTAGAAATTCTTACACGTTAAATATAATGGAAAACGCGAACTAAATATTCAAATATCAACGGAATGCATAGTTTTCCTGGACGAACTAGTTAGGTACTATTTCTTAAAAGTTTAAGAAAATATGTAGGTATTTCTTTTGCCATACAAATGTAGTCCTTTATTCCCTGCCTGAATAATTTATCTAGAGTGAAAAGTGAACGCCTATTTTTTTTTTCATAAAACCTAGTTACGAGTATATGTTATACACATGCCCCCTGCTTTTCTTTTTTTTTACAATTAATATAATAACTAGCTAAATATGACCTTCGAGCCCCAAAAACATAAAAAGTAAATCATAGAGGCACGTGTACATCAAACCTTGGTTTCTTTAAATATAGTGATTTATCTAGAGGCATCATTCAGTAAGTAAATATGGAAATACATTAGTATATATAAAAGCAATATTTTTGAGGGATTCTAAATTAAATATCAAACTATATCATCATTTGATTGATCCCAACATTACACTTTTAATGTGAACAGAATTAAAATTCTAAATTAGTTGGTCTTTGGTTACTACGTCCTAAAATATTCACTCGAGTACCTACGATTTTCCATGTAATATTTCATTATTTATATAAAAAAATATTATTTACCTGTGTATTTAAATGGTAGATGCTCAATTCATATTATTGTACCAATATGTTTATAAAATTTCATTAAGTATGTAAATATTTAAATAAATTATTGCTTTTATAATGACTTCTCAATATCTTTATCAATTTCAATGTAGAAACTAGATATTACAGAGATAGTATTGTGAAATAAGTTTATGCTAATTATTGTCTACACATAATAGGTACTAAAAACGATTCGATTTATACAAAAACTTTGCGATCGGATGGGTGAGTTTCGATTATTCGGCTGATTAATCGATCTGGAACAAAGGGCTGGCTGCTACTTTGACCAGCGGATCGGCTATGCCATCGAAAGAAGCAATACAGCCAGCCTTTTGGGCAACCTACTACAACTTATTTAGAAAATTATTGGTATTTTATTGTTGGAAATTAGTGGTTCTTTGACAACAATAAATAGATCTAGTTAAGTTACTTGTTGCGTTTGGACAATGGGCGAGTTTTTGTAAAGGCTTGCTTTAGTACCCAATAATAGCATTTGTAAAATTAAATTAAGCAGCTACATTTATTTTAAACATAAGACTATTAGTTTAAAAATACTTTTCCTATTTATGGCCACTATGTTAAAATAAATTCTAAAGAAAATATGCAATCAAATTGCTAGGTATAAATTCTATGTTTTGTTGCTATTTGCTGCCCATTATAGTCCCAATTATCAAGGACAAAACGGGGGATGCCTCTGACGTGTCCAACTACAGGCCAATCTCGTTGGCTACTATAGTTGCCAAGGTCTTGGACAGTTTGCTTGATCAACAGTTGGCTAAAAACATTGAACTCCATGATGCCCAATTTGGTTTCAAACCAGGTCTATCCACAGAGAGTGCCATTCTGTGTCTCAAGCAAGCTGTTCAATATTATACGACCAGAAAAACGCCTGTCTTTGCCTGTTTTTTGGACTTGTCAAAGGCATTCGACCTGGTGTCCTATGAGGTGCTATGGGGTAAACTCCAGGCCGATACGACGGTGCCGGTTGAGGTTATATCCCTGTTCCGGTACTGGTACCATAACCAGGAAAACAATGTCAAGTGGGCGGGGGCTCGGTCTGAGGGCTATAGGTTGGAGTGCGGGGTGAGGCAGGGGGGGTTGAGCTCGCCTCGTCTCTTTAACCTGTACATGAACCACTTGATCGGTGAGCTCAGCAGCGCTCGTGTCGGGTGTCATATCGACGGGGTGTGCATGAACAATGTGAGCTATGCTGATGATATGGCGCTGCTGAGTCCATCGATCGGTGGTCTTAGGAGGCTGGTGGCCATCTGTGAGGCCTATGCAGTGTCCCACGGACTCAGGTACAATGTGAAGAAGAGCGAGCTCCTAATGTTTAAATCCGGTACACTAAAGTATACGAATGTCCCTGGAGTCTCGCTTTGTGGCTCTCCCTTGGGGTGGGTTAAGTCATTCAAGTACTTGGGTCATTGGGTCACTGATGACCTCAGAGATAATCTCGATGTGGAGAGGGAGCGTAGGTCGCTGGCTGTTCGGTGTAACATGCTGGTCCGAAGGTTTGCACGTTGTACGAATCCAGTTAAAACGACTATTTTTAAAGCATTCTGTCAGTCATTCTACACGTGCAGCCTTTGCAGCGGACATACAGCGACCTGCGTGTCCAATATAATAATGCATTCAGGATAATGTTGGGGTTGTCGTGGAGGTGCAGTGCATCCGGGATGTTTGCGGAGGCGCACACGGATGACTTTTATGCCATAATTAGAAAGCGATCGGCCTCTGCGCTCGCTCGGCTCCGTTCCACTACCAACAGTCTCCTGAATGTATTCACGGACCGGTGGGACTCCCCCCTGCTACGTCACTGGGTGAGACTCCACACAGGACGTTGATTTTCAATTTAATTTTTGTCTTGTTTAATTTCATACTAACATTAGGTCTTAAGTTATATTGTTACTAACACTATGGACGTATGTCTGAAATAAATGATTTCAATTTCAATTTCAATTTCAATTAGAAATTCGGTCTAAAATAAGATTTTACGTGAAACTGGTTTAACATGTTTTTTAAGCAATTTTTGCTCTATAATCAACTATATTAGCAGGAGAGATGAGTACTTATAGGGTTTCGCGTTCACTTCTCCGGCTATGTGTTTAAAATACTTTAATTTTTTATTAATAAATATGATATGACTAAATACAAATAAGTCTTAAATGAACATAAACAATAAAATGATGTATTCAATTTCAGCTGCGTAAATTACAGTATTTGTTATTATTACACAGAAAAATAAAAGTATACTTATTTACTTAAGATCAATAAAGTATGTTAATATACTAAGTTAAAAAGATATACTTACTTAGTATAAAAAAGGTATAAGTTTTTTACATAAATACAACGACGCCTAAACATTTACATTTCATTTTTTATAACATGTAGGTATTTAATACTTTACAAAGGACGGATTGATATAATAAGTCTTATATTATGGGAAGTATAAATAAAATTGTATTTTTTTTGTTTCTAGTAAACTTGTAGATTAATAGTCCTCAATACATTATTACCCTGATTGGGTAGTGAGAAAAACTTGGCAATGCCCGATGGTGGTTTGACTTTGAGGTGCTCTTCTATAAATTGACAAAGACATACGTATTTGGGCGAGTGTCGACCGGGGACAGAGCTACTCACGTTTAATTTATCCTTCGCGGCGTGAGCTCCCCAACGACCGGCGTATCGCAAATATAGAAGCGCTCCCCTTTCCTGGAAAATTAAATTTTAACAATTAATATCTACATGTTCCGTCTACATACTTAAACTGTATTAACATGATTGAATAAGTCTTAATGACTAAGAGGTAACGAGTTGATTTATTTACAAGGGCAAGGCGATAGGAAGCCAGTTAAGAAATCCCAAGAACTCGGACACAAAGCCAGTGCTTCTGTAGTCTGTACTGATCTGGCTAGGCGTACTGGCCTCCTGTCGTCTGGCCCCGAATTAAAATGAATGAAACTTGCCAATGGTAAGCAAAGTGGTCAATCGAGACCGCGTCGCCTGAGCCAGGTGTTGCAATGCGGACAACAGGCGCGCGCGTCTCTCGGCTCTTTGTTGCGCAATATCTCCTCGACATACTGACACGGGCAGAAGGCCTGCGTCAGATGTCGCGGCGCGGCGGGGTTGCCACCTTCCTCGTCTAGAGTCCAGTCCAGCCGGCGACGCAAGAAGTCCTTGCCCCACCGTTGCAAGTACCGGAGGTATACTTGCTCTGCCATACCCTGCACATTCGCACGCCATTACCATTATCCCTAGGAATCACACGTTGTTAATAATTCTAACTACATTTACTACTAATGTTAATACAAGAGACACTAACTACGTCATTATGTAAAAGAGAAATGTGAGAAAAACCAGGCAAGTGTATTTTTTAGGCATTTATAAGATGAAGCAGAGCTATCGCATATGCATAGAAATTTTACTCGGGCATTAGCGTGACATTAAAATCACGCGCTGGACTTTAAAGAATTCCAACGACAGTATAAGATATCATGACATTTAGTCCGAAGTTTTGTACACTTCGGAATAAATGTCTTGAGTCTCTTAAATGCTTAATTTAGTAACAATAAGTTGCCCATTACGGGCATGCAATAGTATTTCGGTATACTTATTATAAATTAATATATATATGTAGGTAATCAATATCTCATTAAAAAACCAGCTTTTTTAAACTTAGGTAATTTATAATGAATATTTTTTAAAGAAAGAGAGGACAAAAGGTGTGTACTTGGAAGTAAAAAAATGTGGTTAGGGGACTTAGATAAAATAGTAGAACGAAAATGTATAGTTTTTAAAATTAAATTACAACATGGAACTAGTACATAACTGTGCGTATTTAATATTTATGTTTACCAAAGTGTTTTAACTATCAAGTCGAGTAGTGTCGTCAGTATGAAGTCGACGATTTTTTTCCTAATAGCTTATCTGTTACAGACAATGAGTCACTGTTTCTCTACCGCAACATTACTCAGACATTGAATCTTAGTTTAATTATTTTTCCCTTTACCTCAAAACTACGTGTTATAAAAATATTTTTATTTCTTTAATTCCAAGTGTATTTTAACCCAGATTCTTGTCAAAAATAGTGCAAAAAAATTACAGGAATATCTTCGACCATACAACTACTATGATACCTCTATGGGAAAAAATCATTATCTGAACAGAAAAATATTTTGTGTTTGTTAGAAACAGAACAACACTGGTATTAATTATATCATCTTAAACTTAGTGGCACTGTTATTAAAGTTTGATTTCATTTGATTTTTTAAGGACACAATAGAACGAAACCAAAATGAACTTATTTCTACTAATTTAAAGTTTATTTTACGACTATGGTTTAGAACTGAATCTCAGTCTTAAACCTCGTTTTGGAATAAAGTGGCTACAGTTTTGGATAAAGATTACGATCTACAAATATGCATGCATGAAAAGATTAATAATTATTAAACAATTAGACAGCTAAGGTTAGTGTACAGACTATAATTTAAAAAAAAAAATAAAGACTAAACTAATAAAAAATGTGTGTTAGACAGAATCCCCCTTATTCCAAAACGAGGTTAAAGGATAGTCCAAGATGTGGATTTAAATCTTAGATTTAGATTTACTTGTGAACTAGTCTAAGCACTATCCCTATAGATTAGATAGGGAACTATAGTCCAAAACACTACCCCTATAGATTATATAGGGATAGTGCTTAAACTATAGTTCACGAGTAAATATGTATCTAAATCGAAGGTTTAAATCCATATCTCGGACTATCCTTAAACCTTGTTTTGGAAAAAGGGGGCTACAGTTTTAATCTAGATTACAATCCACAAATATGCATGCGAAACAATTAGACAGCTAAGGTAAGCTGTACAGACTAATGTAGATTAATGTAGAACGAAAATAAAGATATATTAATAAATATTGTGTGTTAGACAGAATGTGTTTAAGTTGTATCCTAAAAATAAAAAAAATACTGCTAAAGTTAAGTCTAGAAATAAGTTCATGCTATAATATTTGTTGTAACAAACATTGTCCATGCAGGTCTGAGTATATTAGTATTCATGCTCTGATTTCACAATATCTGTTTTATGTAGGTAAATACATGAGAATACTATGAAAATATTATAAAAATAATATACTGTGTATATAACTTCAGATATTGTGACATAGCAATGGAATGCTTAGGTATGGCAAATTGTTTTGATTTAATTTATAACTATTATGTCTTTCTCTAGTACAACAGTAATCACCATGTACTATATGTTTATAAGTATTAACATATCTAACAAAGGCTAGATATGTTTTTGTTAAAAACGATTAACATCATTTATGTTATTTAACTGGAAAATATTATATGAGTAAATAATGTACCTGTTTTCTTGATAACCTTGTAGATTGGCTACCCTGGATTACAATATCATTGACTGCGACATCCAATCTCTGTTCCCAACCTTGCATTATTGTCTTTCCTTCCTCACTATCTATAAACTGTTGCAAGTGAGCGATACACGGTCCAGAATCAAAGTAAATGAAGCATAAATTAACTTTATGACATGATATTTTTCCTCTATCATCAAGGGCAAGTATCAGTTTGTGCTTGATGAGTAATTTGTTGACTCTAGCCAAACATTGTTCTAATCCTTTTGATAGTCTTAGCTTAATCCACATGCAAAGGAATATGGCTGCAGCATTCAGAACAAGCCACAATACTCCGAGTGAGAATAATGTGAGGCCAGTCAAGCCAGAGAATAACAATGCTAACAGCACTAGGAAGGCCAGCGTTATCCAACACACAAGCACACGCTTGTAACAAATATTGTACAATGTGAAGCGTGCATCATTTACTAGTAATTCCATTGCTTGAACATATTCTTCCACTGTAAGCTGGAAACATAAAATATTCCAATTATAACTATAATGATAGCCTGCATCTATACATACACAAAAATAAAAACAACTTACGGTTAAACCCTGTGCCATCAGTTCTTCAGGAACAAGTTCAGGTCGAAACCTAGCTGCAGTAATCCAAGGCCATTTTGTGTTAACAGGTAAAACTGTGACAATTATGTCCCCATTAGCTATAACAACAGAAGTCATTATCATTTAAGCACATTTTTTTTGGGAAAATACGCATTCCATTTCGGCCTACTGTGACATTTATTTATTATATTACAAAAAACTTGCATATATGTGCTAAATACTTACAGAATCCTTGGCGAATGGTGACAAATTCTACGTTTTTCGACAATGTTCCGTGTGAAATTGATTCATTGTGTTTGTCTCCTCTGTCTAAATTAACCTGGACGGTTTCTGTATTGAGAACTGCAGGCAGTTGAGGTGAAGACTGAGTGGAAGTGCTTGCCACAACAGCAGCTGTAGAAACCTCTTGTGATGATGTGTTTGTTGGAGCAGAATCATCATCGAACTTCACCCAACCTTCACGTTTCTTTTCGGAATGTATGCCGCCATTTATTTCACCACCGTCGTTTATTTCAGTCTTCATTTCTATATTGCTCATTTTAAAAACTTTCAGTACTTTTTTACACTTAAATTCTAGTCACGAGCTCACGCAAACAAAAACCAGTCACAACTTCAACATCACAAGAACCCAAGCAAGCACGAACGAAATGACGTAAAAAAATGTCAACGTCAATCAAAATTGACAGTGACGACACACAGATATTGACGTAAAACTGGATAGATCAGTTGCAAAAAACAGGGTAAGGATTTTAGGTACAGTACTACTAATATTATAAATGTGTAAATGTGAAAGTTTGTGTGTGCGTGTTTGTTCCTCCTTCACGCAAAGTTTACTGGACCGATTGCGATGAAACTCGGTATCTAGATAGCTGGAGACCTAGAATAACACCTAGGCTACTTTTAATCCCGATTTTCTTACGGGATCGGGACTAACGCGGGTGAAACCGGGGCGCAGCTAGTCTTTTATACATTTAAAATGCTTTGTCCTGAACTACTGACTGACTGACGGATCAACGCACAGCCTAAGCCGCTAATCGTAGAGACCTGAAACTTGGAGGGTGTGTTCATTGTGTGACATAGGCATCGGATAAGAAGGGATTTCCCGAAATTCTACTCCTTAGGTGGTTCTCCTCCTTCCTTGGGTGAAAAAGGGGGGCAAGGTTTGTATGTGACAGTGTGATTCCTTTGTCTAATCTACTTCAAGTTTTCGACTTCTACGCGGACGAAGACGCGGGCAAAAGTTAGTAGCGGTAGAAATCGCTCTTTGGCAATAAGGCCGCCCTTTATACTTACTTACCTATTTTTTTTGTTGATTTTATGGAACAATAGTGTCAATTTATGAATGCAGTATGTAACTGAGATGTATGTACCCGATCTTGCGACCTCTGTGGCGCGGCGAACAAACATCGCAGGTTGCGGGTTCGATTCCCTCCGTCGAAATAGTGTTATACCAATTGTATACAATAAATAAATATTACACGACATTTCACACATCGCCATCTAGCCCCAAGCTAAGTAACTAGACTCGTATTATGGGTGCTAGACAACAGATATACTACATGTATACTTTTTTTTTTGTATATATATACTTATAATACATAGAAACAACCAGACCACAGACAAATATCTAAGCATAAATACTTGTCCGAGGCGGGAATCGAACCCGCAACCCTGTGTTTGGCAGTCCGGCATGGTGACCATTGTGCCAACTGGGTCGTCAAATCGAGATGTATTACGATGTATAGGTATACAAAAAAAGTAGGTATACCTATTCTATTGGTTGCTTAGCTCGGGACTAGATAGTTTTGTATAAAATATCCTTCATTATTTACCTATTTAGGTATTTTTTGTTCTTGGTACCTTCTTATATCTACAATAAATTGAGAAAATAAATAGCTCCAATTGAATCTATATTCTGTCTGACTAAAACCAACTCTCAAACAAGTGTTTTAAATAATGAATTATAGAAAATACCAAACCCTTCTTAGTTGGACGTCCTTAGCTTACCTGCTCGCTCGAACAGACGGCTCCATGTAGGTAAATGTCCGAAATGTGGTCAGACCGGTTCGCCCACTCTGTCCCACTCAGTCGCGTTCGCGAATTGTCTCCCGCTAACCAATAGGCAATAGGTGCCGAGCTCACATAGGTGCACCGTTCATCTGATTTACTTGTGTCCCTATTATTATAGAACGTTGACACAAACTAAACAACCTTTTTTGGACATAGTTTCGTTAAGTTTTAGCACTGTGATGCGACTGTCATATACGTGCCGGTGGTCGGTGCAGTGTTTAAGTAATGTGTACTTACCCTGATTTGTGTATTTTAAGCTGCATTAGCGATTATACTTATCGGTTGGTAAGTATATTCAATTTTTACAGGATTTAAGTACCGTTAAATGTTTAGAGGAGGAATGACTCAAGCTACATTTATCAACATGGAATCATTACCAAAACAATTCGTCTCTGCGATGAGAACACTGTTCGATATAATGGACGACAAACGTACGGGATTTGTGAGATTGACCGATATTGAGAATCGTTGGCGAGATGATCGCACTAAAGGACTCCCGCGGGGCGTCATTGAAAGTCTACAAAAAGTTGCTTCGCATGACGGGCTATTGACTTTCGACAGATTTTGTGCAGGTCTAAAAATATGTCTTCTACAGAATCAAGTGGAAACAACGTCTAACAAAGTAAACACCCTAAATGAAGACATGAGTTCAACAGGGCTCCATAGCCAAACGATAAGTGCTCAAATACATCGGCCTCCCTCCGCTCCTTTGCTCGACACCGACACTCAAAATATTAACAGAAACTGGAACGTAGTAAAAAATTTCGAAACATCTGCCCAACATCGCACTATTAGTATGCCACAGTTAGTGGGACGTAAAGAAAATATGAGTCAAGAAGCACAACAGCATAGTGTTCCGACCAAAACGATGCAGCGACAGGATAGTACCCACAAAATGAACGGGCCTCCGAAGCCGCCACGTTTAGAAAAAATAGACAGAAAAGAATCTTCCAGACATCAGTTTAAACAGGAGGACGAAACTCTTTTTAGTAATGACGATATAATTGGAGAAAAAATCAATTTCGAAGAGTTATCTCACGTTATCGAAGAGCAGAGTAGGGGTTTGGGAGATGGACGATCTTCCAACGAGACACAGTTACAGTTCCGTAGGACATCCCGACGCAGAGAGCCTCGAAGACACACGTTACACAATGGTGTCGACTATAATCTTCTTAAACGAATGAAACAAATAGAACAAGAGAAAGATGTCCTGCTTCAAGGGCTGTCTGCAGTTGAGGAAGCAAGAGAATGGTACTTAAAGCAGCTGACAGAAGTTCAAGACAAAATGCGATATGCTGGTAGAATGGGCGCTTATGTGGTAAGTTCGAACCTACCTTTATACTATGCTAACTTTTGTTTGATACATAACCAAGATTTATGAGGGGCTCCACCACGGCACCACCTAGCTACGAACTATCGCGCGACATCTCGTAATAATATTATGTTATTGCGATATCTGTTTTCATACAATTTTGTTTTTGTATGAAAACAAATTATATCGTAAATAATTATTTGGTAGAAGGGTTATGGTGATATAATTAATATTGAATACTAGATAGATTTGTATCTAAAGATGTCGCTGTGCCCTAGTTGAATATGCCAGAGCTAAATGCTTATTCTTTCCATCTTTTTTTAAGGAACCTTGGAGCGAAGCGCAACAAGAAAGACTGGAGCTTCTTCGAGCTAGAGTACAAGAATTAAATCGGCAGCTTGGTGCGTTAGCTGCGGGCTGGCGACACGGACCCCTATCGCTCCATATGAATTTGGCTTTACCGAACTCTACCATATCGGGAACGCACGCTAACCCAAACAATGCTGCAATTCTGCGATCGCAAAATCGAATGCTTTCCGAAGTAAGTTTCATTAGATAACTACTTTAAATAAGCTAATTACTCTTTTTAACAATTTTACCGAATTATAGGAATATTACAAAACCGCAACATCTCGACAATAATTCGATATAGAAATATGTAGATAAATTAATGCCTGTATTTTGTTACCCGCGCTTTTGCAGCGATATAATTAGATTATTTATTGAAAAATGAATGTGCTAATTCTTCGAATGCGTTGTTTTAAACGTAAAACCTTTTTGTTACAGGAGGTGAACAGAAAAAACGAGAGGATATCAGTTTTGGAGAGGGAAAAATCAGCACTGATTAGAGAGTTACTTTTGCAAAGAAACAGAAGTAAAATTCTTGACAACTTCACATAGAATTTGAATATTATAATATCGCATTGCAGACACCGCGCCTATAACTATCGGTCCAAGGGCATCGCGACAGTCTAATACTTACTTAGACATACTTTAATATTTTATAAGACAATATGAAGTGCCATATTTTAAACATCTAAGAAAAACTTAGATAACTTGAGATGGTATTCGCTTATCTAGAAACGCAAAACGTTGCATTGGAGTACAGTCGGAATTTCGAATCAATCTTCATAGGCCAAACAAACAACTAGCAGCTAAAATTAATTTAAATTTTCTTGAGAAAAATATTTTAAAAGGTGGAGGGTAATAAATAACACAAAAGATGAAATTAGTAAAATTGCCCACATAATATTCTTATACCTGCTTATTATAATCTTGTGCCATAAATGTAAATAATATTGTAAACTAATAAGTTAATACCTATTAAAAGTCTTGTGCCAGAAGATTATACAATTCCAAGATTTATTTTGTTTATAAAATATCATTTAGATTTTTTATTTGAGAAATTAAGCAGATCTAAATAAAACTTTATTTATATTTACCCAGTTTTAAAAATAGCATGCTTCTACATATTTTTACAACTTAAGCCCAATGTGTTTATGAGCAGAAAACCTTGCTAAGAGGTCTGGCTCTAATGCCAGATGAATGCTCGAAAAATATCTATTCATAGTCAGACTTTTTATTTTCTAGACATTCTATTGTTTGTTGTGTAATAAAATTATTTTATTTGGAAAGGGAATATTTTATTCTGAACCTCTCTAACTAAAACAATAAAAACTATACCTACTTATGTGGAAGTTTTGTAGAGCGAGTAATCATATTTTCTAAAGGGCACGTCAAATGTAATGTATCCTTGATCCCAAGCTCGTTCAATGGCTACTAGAAGTTCCTTGTGCTTTTTCTGGCAAATACCAGTCTTGAAGGGCTCCAAGATCTGAAATAAATATCGTATTTTATTTACAAAGCGAAAAATAAAGACATGTTTTAGCCTGGAGATTGGGAATTTACACAGGATATTTTGTGCTTGCTTCTATTTGTACTTGTACTTGAACGGGCTGTTTTCCGCAATTAGACCCTTTC
The DNA here is from genome assembly GCA_951213275.1 of Idaea straminata. Taxonomy (NCBI): domain Eukaryota; kingdom Metazoa; phylum Arthropoda; class Insecta; order Lepidoptera; family Geometridae; genus Idaea; species Idaea straminata. The sequence continues at coordinate 6,862,986 of OX577846.1, read as the reverse complement.
TAATTTGGTCTTTTTTGTGTGAGGATGGAGTAAGCTTGCCCAGCACCTACTTCCCTCTCAGCCTAGTCGATCATTTCCAGAGGAGAGAACTTGTCAATACTTCTGGAGCCTACTAAGCCGCGGGTTTCATCACGATGTTTTCCTTCACCACTGCTTCTATGTATCTTTACCTTAAATTGGCTAGTATCTGACCACTTTCTCACAAGAATACTTAACAACTAGCTGCGCTCCGCGGTTTCACCCGCGAAAGTCCCAATCCCGGGGGAATATCAAAACGAAAAGTAGCCTTCCTCGATAAATGGACTATCCGACTCAAAAATATTTTTTCCATTTGAACCAGTAGTTCCTGAGAGCGTTCAAACAAACAAACTCTTCAGCTTTATAATATTAGATTAGATTTACTTTTTTAGACTATTTTGATATATTTACTTAAGTACCTGTCCTGTGTATTCTGAAATAAATTGTTCCAATAATTTAGTATTCCTGTGATCGAGAACTAAATATTCATCGCGACAGATAGGACAAGGGTTCCCAGTGGAGATCATGCCATTCCTCACGCATGATTTCCTTGTTTTTCGTGGTGCTAATCCACCTTTGTGGTTTCGACGGTACAAAACCCATATCGGCTTATCTCCATATGTTTGTTGGTAAGCATTCGACTGCATGTATTTCATACTAGTTTCAACGGGGATTATCTTTGTTCTGTCTTTCGTAGGATCGATATCTTTTTCAGCTTGAGCCGAACCTTCGACCGCTTCACAATAATAACGTTTACTGGCCCTGAATTCCAGAGCTATTCTGTTCATTAATAAACGGAGATTGTTGGTTAGAGCCATTTGTGATGTTGCTCGACGATTTTACAGCACTTTAATAGCAAAAACTGTATTTTGTATAATGTTATGTTTTTGCAAATTCCACTTCACAAAATTGAATTTTTAGGTTATGTTACTTTAGGGACGTTACTTTTAATTTACGTCAACGTCATTGTTAGGGACGTTACTATTTATTTTTTGTCAACGTAAATTTATGTTAACAAGCCTGTCGGTTTTGGCGGAAACGAGTTAGCAACATGTCGTGCTGCAGTTTTATTTTCATGAAACTTAGTTGTAACCCGAGTTGAATTGTATAATTCTGGTGGAATGTTATTCAATTTAGTTCTGTGAAAGTGCACAAGGGTAGTGAAAGTAAAAATCAGTGTCAAACATGAAGTTATCTCGTTGCCTCCAAATCTCCTATTAAGGTTGTGGTAAACTTTTCCACCGCTTTACTATAGCCCCTGACTTGACGGACTATGACGACTTCGACTTTTATGAAACACTTTAGGCCCGATTTATGAAAAATTGGGTCATAATTTGATGCAAAATATAACTTGATACTGGCTAAATGCACAAACCGTGCGAAGCCATAATTAATAGATAAAAAACAAACCTGTCATTTGAATTTGACGTTTTTTTCATTGACACTGTTCGCTTCGGAAATATCGGTTGGATTTTGAATTTCAAAATATTAAATATCATTATATTTACGGAATATTGTACATAATTGTGAATTACTTACTGGGTTATCGGTAAATAATACTTTCGAAGTGCAATTTGAGTTAGAACTCCACTCGCTGCCTACAGGTATGTACCTACTCTTTGTTTGCAGTAGGATCAGTCAGTGGACTCAGTGGGTTCCAGGTGGGTTCGGATCCAACTGCTATCAGACGTCGTTTAAACATAAATACGATGCAAACTGGCAGATAAACAAACTATGAACAATAAAGTTCCCCGTCGATTCTAACCCAATTAAATAAAACACATGGCATACCTTTAGTAAACAACATATTGTGAAACCGCGGGGCAGCAGCTAGGTACCATGACCGTTAGATAATCGTATAGCCTTTATTATTTTTGAAGTTCACCACCCAGGGGAGACGTGCAGGGTTATGGTTAGGTAACTCCTGCGGACGCGAGCATAAGATCGTCCCAACAACGAAACAAACAATTTGTTTTGTATTCAGTTTACTTTAAACTTAATACTCGAATCTCAGGGTTAAGCATAAAAATTACGAAATTGATAAAAAAGCCCAGATTATATAGACCCAACTAAACAAAAGTACAATAGAGAAAAAACAACTTCATAGTCGTTGGTTTATGCATTGACTTTCAATTATGTCCCCGAGGGATACTATGATCAAGAATTAAATTTCAAAATATAAATATCAAAAGTTTCACTAGGTAAAATATGTGAGATTGATAACCATAGGAGATATTAATTAAATAACGAATTAAGAAACTATTCTGTACTTTCAGAAATAACTATGATGATGGCTGATTCTACTGTGGACCATGATATTATGTGAGTTTTTTTAACTGTTCCTTTGCAACTTAGTTGACTTTAGACTTATTGATAAGTTCTTTCCCCTGGCTGGTCGATCAAGCTGAGAGACTGGAATAGGTGGTGATCAAGCTAATTACTTGCACCTCATTTTGGATACTAGCTTGTGTTTTGAGTTCCCCTTGTAAATCCCATTCTAAATAGACATAAAGTAGTCTATAGATTGGAGGATTCAATGTAGAAAAAACAGCAACTTGAGACGATTTAGTACTCGACTCGTCAAGTGCAAAAACAGTTCTGATTGGTCAAGCGTGTTTTGACCTGACATTTTGGTTCTCATTCGTCAAGCAATGCATAAGTTCTAATTCGTCAAGCCATAATTTTGTTTTGATTTGTCAAGCCTTATTTTTGTTTTAACTGGTCAAGTCAGTAAAAAGTTCTGATTCGTCAAATGCTGAAATAATAAATTTATGTATTTATATCATGATTTATGTATTTATATTTAATATTAAATAAGAAAAAAAAGAAAGATTATTTATTACTTATAATTAATATTAAATTAAATATAATTTAATTAATAAAATTAATTAATATTATTATAAATTATAAATTATTTATAATAATAAGGCGAGGTGTCGGGGAGTAGCGACCCCGCGGTTCCCGAGTGCTCCAGGGGGAAGCAACCGTTCCTCATCTCCGGCTGGCCTTAGTTGGCTGATCGGAGTGAAAAATGACGAGGAAGCGGTCCCCCGCCTCTGGCTTGCCTTCACCGGCCGTCCAGAGTGGAGTCGCAAGAATACTTTCGAAAGATATATGCCGCACGTCAGTGGTGAGTGGGCCAGGTAGGCTGGACCCTCAGGGAGCCCGTGACCTGAGTTTAAAACCCAGTGCGGCATCACTATCTTTAAGCCACTCTCGTCCCTGTTGCCCCCTTGCTGTAATTTACTCAGCTAATTAGGGTGGCCCAGTTTGAGAGTTGGCGAGTCTCCGCCTGCCACTTTTACATGTTTGTTGAACATTGTTACGGCAGGTGCCATAGTACCCATAGTCTCCCAGTATCCAGTCCACTACCATCCCATCACAATAGCCCAAGTAGTAGTTTTCTCCTGTAGTTTATCAATAGTTCTATTCAAACCGGAGATTGTCCTTGGCTGCATTTTATAGTGCAGACAGGGATAATCGCCGGTTTGATGTCCACATCATACTTTGCCATTAAACTTGTTATTGTAAAGGGCCTCTACGTGTTGGCTTCGGCCCCACGCATGCCTTCCAAAGGTCCGGGACTCCATAGTCCCGTGATATAGGACATATAACAAACAAATAATAATAATATTAATATATTTATTATAAAATAAATTATTTAATTATATAATTTTAATATTAATTGTTTAATCATGATTTATGTATTTATATTTAATATTAAATATGAAAAAAAAAGAAAGATTATTTATTATTTATAATTAATATTAAATTAAATATAATTTAATTAATAAAATTAATTAATAGTATTATAAATTATTTATAATAATAATAATATTAATTAATATTATTATAAATTATGTATAATAATAATAATATTAATATATTTATAATAATAATAATCTTAATTTATTTATAATGATAATAATCTTAATATATTTATAATAATAATAATATTAATTAATATATTTATTATAAAATAAATTATTTAAATATTTAATTATATAATTTTAGTATTAATTGTTTAATCATGATTTATGTATTTATATTTAATATTAAATAAGAAAAAAAGAAAGATTATTTATTACTTAAAATTAATATTAAATTAAATATAACTTAATTAATAAAATTATTTAATATTATTATAAATTATTTAAAATAATAATAATATTAATATATTTATTTTTAAACATAAAATATTTATATTTAAAAAAAATTATATTTAAATAATATTTATATAAATACCTATATAATGAATTTTTTTTATTGTCTTTTATTTACTTACATTATTATTTCAGCATTTGACGAATCAGAACTTTTTACTGACTTGACCAGTTAAAACAAAAATAAGGCTTGACAAATCAAAACAAAATTATGGCTTGACGAATTAGAACTTATGCATTGCTTGACGAATGAGAACCAAAATGTCAGGTCAAAACACGCTTGACCAATCAGAACTGTTTTTGCACTTGACGAGTCGAGTACTAAATCCTTGAGACATCTCTTCAAAAGTTGCAATTACCTTTTTAGGGTTCCATACCTCAAAAGGTAAAAATAGGAACCCTTATAAGATTACTTTTTTGTCTGTCTATCCGTGTGTTACAACTTTTAGGGACCACACTAAGAATGAAGGGGTTAATTCCATGTATTGTTCTAAACTTAGAGGCTTACGGCATATTCTAACTTATCTGACGCCCGAATACGAAAAGGCTACTTATCGTAAGTGGTGATTAAATTGACATTTAAGTGTATGTTTATATAGGATAATTAGGAGACCCCTAAATATTTGGGAGTCGTATGAGTATTCGGGCATGAGGGATTTATTTTATTGTACCTAAAGCTTTTTTAAATATGTTATCCATCCATTATCCAATGAAAAAATATATTTCAATAGGTTGAATGGTTTTAATGGTATAGTTAGTAAACAGACAGACAAGAATTTAATAACTTTGAATTCGTGCTTTACTTCTTATTCTAAGAAAGAAAAGTCTAGATTTGCAAGTTCCCAGGGCCTATAATTCTGTAAGCCCACTTGACGTCTTACGTGTGACAAATATTTACTTAGATATTTCTTTTACTGTACTAAAAAAATACACAAATTATCGATAAACAAAGTTATCTTTATGTATCTATTTTGTGTGGTTTCTATACATATTTGATTAAATAAACGCTATTTTTGAAGTTTTCATTTGCGATCAACATCATACAGTCAGTCATACGGAATCCTAACCTGATTTAAATGAAAAGCTTTATAATAAAAAATATATAATTAACATTATTTTGTACCTACTACTTTTCATTTCGTAATGAGAGTAGATAAACCCCAAATTATTATTAGGATTTTTATTGACTCCAGGATAACGATAGGTGCTGCTCTTAAAATATACGTTTTAGCAGGAAGCAACGCATAAATCGAAAATTTGGAACAGTCAAATGCGACACCGCGCCACGCGCGCTGTAGTTCTATTTCTGTTTACACTGCGTACGTACAGCATCCGTCTCTTCCCGTTTGTTGATACCGCTCCCCTCTATACGTACTCGTATATCGATCGTCTATCTCATGTCCCTCTCACTCACTAATGAATTGAAAACTCTCGTCTCACTCAATTTACTCTTTATTCCCGAGCACGAAGCTCCATCCTGAATCTTGGAATATGCGTCATCTGCGTAGTAAATCACCTTTAACATTTTACAAGCCGAAGTTAGTCGAATGTCCCCGATCTCATTCCCGTCCTACTAATTGTTACAATCGCGTAGGCAGATAGAGTGCTCCTTTCTTCGTCTGTTTTTAATAAAAACAGTTTCTTTTCACACATTGTTTACATTTTAAACTGTGTCCTAAAACAACACGTTCTGATACAACACAGTTTACAGAAAGTAATTAGTGAAATTAACGTTGTTTATCTTAATTTATTGAGGAAAATATTCCAATGATTTATGAATTGGATACGTATTTGCTTATCAGTGTATTTGTGTGTATCGTGCAAGTTTATAGTTGGGTAGAGTGTTGTGAGTGAATAGGCGATCTGCTGAAGCCAACAGAATAACATGGCAACTTTACCTAGAACACATAGTTCTAAACATGGAAATGCCATATCGTCCCCGTTTAGGTGAGCTATATTTAGTTTATAACTACTGACTAAAATAAGCACTTACCTTGCCTATACTAACCCATTCGTAACGTTTACGAGGGCAGCTTAGATCTACCACTTCATTAACTACCCCTACATATCCCGTGAAATTGACGACCCCTGTAGCGCGGTGCGAAAACACCCTCCTGCGTTCTTTTCCCGTCGAACATCTATTTGTGGTCATATATATTTTTTAAGTATTATTTCCGTTTTTGGTCACCATACCACAAGCGGATCCTTGCTTAGCTTCGGGCTAGATAGCGCTATGTTCAATGTCCTACAAAATGTAGTTCTTCACGTACAATAATAAAATTATCATCCAAGTTTCAGACACGTTTTGATTTTATTTGTTCGCCAAACTAAAGGGTGTCATTTGGTTTAGAATTTCAGAACATCACTACATAGTATAAAACAAAGTCGCTTTCTCTGTCCCTATGTCCCTTTGTATGCTTAAATCTTTGAAACTACGCAACGGATTTTGATGCGGTTTTTTTTTATAGATAGAGTGATTCAAGAGGAAGGTGTATTTATATGTATAACTAGCTGCGCCCCGCGGTTTCACCCGCGTAAGTCCCGATCCCGTGGGAATATCGGTTATTCGATTTTTTCTCGCCTTTTAAACCTTCCCTAGACCTCCACGAAAATTTCAAGACTAAGATAAGATAAATCCGTTCAGCCATTCTCGAGTTTTAGTGAGACTAACGAACAGCAATTCATTTTTATATATATAGATAACATCCATTAAATAGTGGAGAAGTAGGTACTGTTATTTTTGAGGTTTCTAATGTGATGTCGTAAATAATTACATTTTTTCCGCTTACATTGCAAACGCAGGCTGAACCCTACGAGTTTTATCAAAATAATGTACTAAGTATTGTACACATTGAAAAGGTCTACAGAAAAGTCCGTGATGGTGTATGTCTATCTCTTATGGATAACCCACAATAACTTTTTTTTGTCATTTACTTTTACGACAAATAATGGCTAATTTTCGAAGCGATTTTAACCAATACAGCATTAATCCTTAACCAATTAAACACCTTGAATACATTGTTCATTTAATATAGATCTATATGGCCCTTTACACCGTATGATTTAAGTGAATATTTTCGAAGATATTACAGATTTAAAAATTGCGGGACGTAGCGTTTGCGGCGGTACCGGCCGGCCGCCCGGTGCGGCAAAAAAATGTAAAAAGTAAATAAGTAAAAATGTAGTGTATGAATTTAGATATTTCAAAGATAGCAGGAAATCTTCATGGTATAAGGAAAGGGGGATTGTTTTACTCCAAATTTAACGCGTGCGGGCCACGGGCAGTAATGAATAAATCAAAACTACTGAATCGATTTTAATCACATAGTCTATATATTTTATACCCATGCGAAGCCGGAGCGGGCCGCTATGTTTTTATATACAACGTTCACAGTTTTTCTGTAGTGTATTTAGTATCAGCATTGCACCCGTGCGAAGCCGGGGCGGGTCGCTAGTCCTGTATAAACCGAACGTTTACTTTGGTCATATTATATAAAATTAAGAGAGGCTACCTACTTTGTTTTAAGCGCTATTTAGTATCCGGTAGAATCCGCTCGCACCGGACCTATCGATCTAGCATAATTTAAATGTTAAATTGAAGGTAATGTATTGTTTTCAGCACCAGTCCGCGAAAACTTCAAGAAATGGGACTACCAATGGCGGAGGGCCACGGTACGTTAGTATAAAACTACTTACTTACCTAAATACATATCTTCAATAGTATAGAGCAATGTTGTCCCCCGCCCTGCGACTGTCAAGTGACGGAACAGGTGTAGGGGTTGATTCATTAAGGTTTTGTGAAAATTAGCTAGAATACGACAGGGAAAATGCTGCTGCAGCTGGGGCAGCCTCGCTAGACACTAATATTATAAAAAGGAAAGATTTTTTTGTTTCTATGTTTGTAACGAATAGGCTCCGAAACTCCTGGACCGATTTTAATGAACCTTGTTATAAGGATACATTGATTCATTCGGAGTAACATAGGCTACTATGTTTTGTCCCGATATTCCCACGGGATCGGGAGTTACGCGGGCGAAACCGCGGAGCGCTACTTTTCAAATATACGTAGGTGAAAAATAACATAGATACCCGATAACCCGATAGATCCTGACTGACGGTAACAAACAAGGTAATTGTACTTTCTCTATGGTTCCTGAAACTGCGTTGTCTAACGACATACAAACGAAACAAATAAGTTACTCGTATTTCTGGGCCTACAATCTGTGCACTCAACGTTTCTTACGTGTGACACGGTAAAATAATTAGATGAATATTTCTAAAAAATACACAAACTAACGACAAACATACAAAAAACATTTTGTGTGGTTTTCGTTCATATTTTCATAATCGCGATTGCTAAACTCTTATTTCGCGCACGACATCTTTAAACAGTCATACAGAATAATAGCCTACAGAATAAAGTGTTTTCGACACCCGAGGCGGGAATCAAAATCAGAGTCTTGGCTAGTTAAAACTTACACGCAAAAAGGAGCCAAATAAGGAAGTATAATTGCGGAAAATAGCCCGTATACAAGTCATAGATTCAAGTAAAAGTTAAAACTTTATTCTCTATCAAAGCAAATGTTTACAGATGTGACAAACGCAAGCGGTATAAGTTTGAAGCAATACGAAGAACAATTGAACGGACTACGGAAGGAAAACTTTCATTTGAAGTTAAGGATTTATTTTCTTGAAGAGAAGCTGGGCAGTGGTTCCCCGCCGGCCGTTCAGGTAAAATAAACCAAAAGGTGTTTACGATTTAACTGACGAGTAATGTATGCATAACAATGTTATTGAGCTTTTTATTTATTTTATTTTTAAGAAAATTCTACAGCCAAGTTTAACACAATAGACAGATGAAATAGAAACAGAAAGCCAATTACAGACAATCACAAATAGAAACATACTAAAAATATAAAAGACAGCGTACCTATTGAAAAATATATATGTAGTTAGGTATATAACATAATAAATTCAGAACGCACACGACATGAAGGATTCGCAGAAATAATATAAATACATACTAAACATATTTTGTTAGCTTAGATTTATGTTGTTTAGAGTGATTAGTGTAAAATGTAATTTCATAAGTAGGCCTTTAATGGCACCAAAAAACAAATCGTCGCGTCGTACGGAGATGAAAAATTAATGAATAAACGCCAAATGACTCTTTAATTAAGGCGAGTTATTAATTACTTAGGCTGTATTAAGAACGAACTTTGTTTTTTATACAATATTTTTAAAAAAGTTTTTTCTAATAATGATTGTTTAGGGTCTTCTAGAACACAACGTACGATTGCAAGTAGAGGTAGAAGAACTGAGAAGACAGTTGTCTGATAAACAAGAGTTACTCGCCGCCGCAGCGGAAGCTATCGATGTTTTGGAACAACAGGTGGGTAGATTTGAAATCACCATATATATTTGTGCTGTTTATTGATTGGCCGAGCGGACTGTCACGTGACCACAATATCCGCCAATCAGCACCAAGGCGCTGCAAGATGCTTGGTGCATTTCAAAGTCAAAGTTATTCTTTGGGTATGGAACGCAAAAAAACTTTTTTTCGACATTTCAGGGATCAATATCAACTGACAGTGTGGAAATGTCAATGAATGTGAGCAATGCTCAGAAAAAGGACAACCTACTACAACCGGATCAGGTAAACTAAATACTAGATGCGCCCCGCGGTTTCACCCGCGTTAGGCGATTCAATATGTTCTCGTACGAATTATTCAAATTGCTATAACTTTTAATTTCGTGACGTTTCCCATTGGAATATAGAGATAAAAAGTAGCCTTTATGGTAAATTTGGTCTTCATTAATCTACGAGCTAAAGTTTATTGAAATCTATGTATGCCTTAGCTGCAGTCAGTTGTAATATGGCGCGGTGATAGAACTCTCCGCTTGGGACGCAGAAGATTGCGGGTTCGATTCCCGCCTCGAACAAGTATTTATGAAAGAAAATTATTCTACTCAAGTATTCTATCCGTTGTCTGGTTACCTACACAAGCCTAGTTGCTAAGCTTGGTGCTAGATGGTTTGCAATGTCTTGCAATATTTTTTAAATGTTTCAGGAAGAATTAGAACGCAAAGATGTGACAGACGATACGTGTGTGGAATCGGAATCTGCTGGGTAAGCTTTTTAAAGTACAATTACTGCATGCGCCCTGCTGTTTTACCCGCGTAATTTCCGATCCCGTGAGCATGATAAAAAGTAGTCAATGTATTATTTTAAGACTAGCTAGCTATCTACATACAAAGTTTTATAGCAATCGGCGTAGTAGCTTTAGCGTAAAAAGGGTACAAACATGAACTATTTCATTTGTTATATTAATATAATAGATATTAGCTAAAACAAAAATTAATCTTATATTAGTGGTAAGTAATATTAAGCGCTAAGTCTGATACAGGGATAGAAAACCGCGAACAAAATAGTAGCGGAAAGGCAACGTTTCGGTTTCTTTCTTTCGAAATCCCTATTTTACCGGTTAACTATAAGGAGTTAATAGTAAGAGTCTTACTCATTAAACCGGGATCTTCCCCGCATCTACCGCGAGGACGGTATATAGGTTATTTAGATTTTAATTTCGTTCTTGATCCGATATTTTTTTTTACCGGTATTCTTCCGGTAGCCAATCCATTACGCGTTATTAACGCAGCGGTGTTAGACGATAAAAATATTTTTATTTTTATTTCAGTGACTATTTGGCTACAACAGTCAACAATGATGACTTGGTAAGTGCTCATATTATTGCCATGCAATCCCAGACTAATTTTACATTCACTTATTTTTTTGTTAATTCTACTTACCGATGTTTTTTTACTTATACCTTTAAGTGATTAACCCCTAATACCTTCACTTTTTCTGTAAATACTGACCGAACTTTATTAGATTTATCTAAAAGTGATTAACCCCTAAATAGCCCCAACTTCCACTTGGACACTCTCCCTTTAGTTTCCACCTAAGTACCTAAATTGTAAATAACTGTTAACAGGACGAACTTGTGAGATTGCGTAAGGAAAATCGCAAGGCATTACAAATGATAAAAGGTTGCATGAAAAAAATACAACAGCAGGACAAAGAAATAAAGAAAATCAAATTGGTATGTAATATAAAACTTATATAGATCTTCTTCTTTTCGCTTCTGGGTACAGCCTTTAAATTCTATCTGACCAATATTGATCCACAGCTACGGCAACATCATTGGCCTCATTTAGGTCATCCAAGGCAGATGTTGGGGCACAGTGGACATTGGAGGTGATCTATCGATTGTTTAGGTGTGGCATGGGCCCGAATCTAGAGCGCTGGATTCTATTAGTGTAGAACACAGCTCTCAACACAAATGGCGGCAGGGCTTCCATAGTTGGCAATCCTCAGCGACGGATTGCCAATTTGTTTCAACCTTGTCTAGGTCGTCTTGCGGGGTCTGCCGAGTAATCTTTTTCCGCTGGTGGAGGTCCAAAAGGTTGCTGATTTGGCCCTTAGTTCTTCACTTACGTTGATCACTTATGTATTTTTTTGTTTTAGGACAAGGAATTAACATACGCTCACGTTAGTGATTCGCAATTAGAAAAGTATGAAGAAATTTTGAAATGTAAAGACGAACATATTAAGGATTTAGAAAACAAAGTGAGAGATTTGCAGAAAAATGTAGAGAGCGTTCAAAATTCTGAAAATGTTGGGTAAGAAAACAAAAAAAAAACACTAATTTACGTTCAAATAATAATATCTTTTAACTTTTTCATTAATTTGTGTTCTTTATTAAGTTTACATAGGTAATCGCCTGACTCTCAATGGTTAATCATTATATATGTGTTTTTTATCTATGTATCTATAATTTGATGTAGGGTACATCAAATTTGTTGGCAAGCCAAAGATTTGCTTAAATATTTTTAACAAATCTTATGTTTTTTTTTACAGAAATCTTCAACAGTTGCTGACTCGCCGTTTGCAAGGTTTAGCGTATTTCTTGGACAAATTACTTTCACACAAGTAAGTTAATATATTTTATGATCATAAAAAAGTCTAATTTTTGTATGAGATTTACATTAAATTATTTATTTCCAGATGCGTTCTCGGAGAAGACAAAAAGAGACTTGCCGAAAGTATTCTTGAACAGAGCTTGGCGTTCCCCGTCGGACTTGAACTGGACGAGTCCATGGCGCCAGAAGAGTTGACGATGGACGAGAGCAACCTTGACATATCGCAGTCGTTGAGGATGGAGGATCTCACCGCCATGTTCGGGCACCATGTCGCTTGTAGCGATGATGACTTACATAGATATTCCTTGAGGAAACCAACGAAGAGTTACCCTCAAGCTGATGCCATATCGGAGTCTGAATGTTGGTCGGAACCGGACAGGAACGTGTCCCTCGCCCGCGTCGGTCTCTGCGATACGGGACTCAACCCGCGTGACTCTGTCTCAGATATAACCAAGTACAGATCTAGACGCGCGAAACTGTCCTACGGCTCTCGGTCTGGTGACAACAAAACGATTAGCGAAAATGCTATCTTCGAGAAACTGAGCGAAATGAACACTCAGTGTGAACAACTTCAACAAGAGAAAGAAGATCTGAGCAACAAACTTGAATACACCGTTAAGGAGATCGAGGAGCTCTCCGTTGAAAACCAGACTCTAAAAGAACGATTAGACGTCGAAAAATCGAACGTCATAGACGCGCATAAGAATATCGAATCGTTGAGAAACACTATCGCCGAGCTGGAATCACAGTTAAAAGAGGTTGATCAAAAGTTATTAGATTCTATGAAGACAATGGAAGTATTAAAAACTGAACGGCAAGAGTTAGAATCTACGTTTTTGGAGAAGGAGCGTTCGCTAAGGCGCGCTGCCGACGAGGCAACCGTGCAGGCATCACAGGCGGCGCTGGAGCGAGCGCGCGCGCATCACGATCGCCTTCGCATCGAACGAGAACTAGAGGAAACTAGAGATAAACTTACAAAAGCATTGGAAACTAACTCACAGTTACAGATAGAAATGTTGACTCGAAAATTCGCAGAGGAAGTTAATAACCAAGCTATAGTGATGCAAGAAGCGGCTCTTTCTGAGGAAGATCGTCCTACGTCGCCCGACTTGGGCATAGACAGTGACAGACTGTCCAGTTTGGAACAGAATGATGCTGTCGCTTTATCTCCAAGTAAATATTCTTTAATTTTTTAAAAGACAACCTTTTATCGAGGTTTATTTTATTTACGAATTAAAATTTGATTGTATTTTGCAGGATCATTGTATAAGGAGAATATAACTTTGAAACAGAAGTTAGCGCGAACCAAAGCTACTTTAGCCGAAACATTGACCCAACTGAACGCAGCTAATTTGCGCAAAAGGAGTGTACAGCGAGCTATATGCCGTGAAATACACAAAACACAAGGAGTGTTGCGTAAAGCTCGCGACCAGTTTGCTGAAAATCAGAACTGAGGGCAACCACATAATTATGTTAGTTACTTTCAAACTGAGCACTGATCCAATATTGAGCCTGTATCGATACACTATTAGCCGAGTCTTGACTGAGCGAGCATCTTCGCGAGGCAGCCTCGGTCTGTAGAGTTTGAGACACGTCCTGACAGACCGAAGATTTGCCTCGCGAGGATGCTCGCTCAGTCAGGACCCTGCTATTAACACATGCCTGCATTTGATTGTAAACATAATACAATACATACAAATTTGGCTCTGTTTCAAATTAGCTTTAATTTTACATATAATTTTGAATTAAGACTGTTTTGTGGCCTTCGAAAAATGTGTCAAATTAAATTTTTCAATAGAATCTCACATACCACGACATGATACCTACTTTGGTTTTTTCTATTGTATTATATGATAAATATATGGATTTTTAGAGGAATTTTTAATAAGCTTTATCCACGAGTTTTACTATTCACTGGGTAGGACCTTAATATGTCACAAACCTAATATTTTAATAGGTATAGCTACAATTGTTATTGTTATGATTTTGACTTAGTTGAGCTTTCCTAGTGAAAGAAGCAAATATTTCTGATTTACAATAATGAATCGTGTGATTCTAGCGTTAAGAACGAAATATTTTCGATTTTATTAAGTTACCTACCTTAATTTTGATTAGATTTTTTTAATATTAATTAATTACAATTATGACCGTAGTAGATATTATTACATTTAGCTTACGTCATTATTAGTTTCGAGGGTATGTAAATAATGATTAGGACTGTCTGTATGTATACATTTTAAATTATATCGAAGTAATAAAGTATGAATTTTTTGAGAAAATGGTTTTTTAATTTTACGTAGCTCGTTTGCTTCACCGTACGTTTTGTCCGCCGTTAATCCGCATCACATATTCGCGAAGTTAGCGCTTCACTAAAAAATCGGATAGGCTGTATAACGGGACGCAGCCGCAGTAACAAAAAAGCACCTTGTTTTAACCAAAGAGTTCTCATTTTAGTGTAAGAACGTGCTTTGCTCGGTTTTTGTTTTTAATTGAACGTGTTTTTTGAAAATCACATTTAGTATGAATTGCACTAATGAAATATGAATAATGTTCTTCGATCTTTCTGACATAATAATAAAAGAACTATAAACTATATACTTTTATTATTATAATTAACTTTACAAATTAATAAGTACACTTTGAAGGCGTATCCATAGATAAACAACTAAATACTACCGCGTAGCTACCCGCCATACGTCAGATTGACTATGGTAATCAGTCAATCTAGCGAAGCGTGATATGTCAATGGATCGGGGACCGCCATCTTAGTACGCTTGACCTTTTTTTTATAAACACAAATTCAATATTTCACATTAGAACTCAGAAGTTCAAAACCTACAACTTTTAGAGCGGCGCGGCGTTTTGACTGTCAATGACAGCAATTTTTTTTTTCACAATACCGGCCAGTATTTATGTAAGGTCGAAGTATCTATGCATGGGTTAATTTGAAAGAGTTTTTTACCTAGCGTTGCCCTAATTTTCAAATGCCTATACCTTATGAACTGAGCTTTCCTCGGACCTTGAAATCTTAATAAATCGATTCCTTGACCCGAAAACGCCCCGCATACTAAATTTCATGAAAATCGTTGGAGCTGTTTCCGAGATCCTGATTATAGGCCGTGTAACAAGGGGGGTGGATCATCGATTGCTGGGAGATGGGGGACCTCAGTACCTATCGATTTAACCCCCTTGTAAGTATGTTCTGCAATATTTAGTTGTTCAAAAATTATTTGGGTTTTAGTGAAATTTTAGTCAAAATCAGATTTCAGCATTAACTTCGCAATTACAGCCAAACTATCAGCTCTGCGAATCTGCCTTTTTTGTGTAACAAGTTCAATAATGGACCTTTTGTACTCCACCCATCAGAATCTAAGATTTATAAAACTCAAAATAAAATCATTAAAGTAGTTTTTTTTTTGTTCACATTATCTTTGTATAATTCTAAAAAAATATTTCGCAGAATATTTTTTTCTGCAACCTATTGTAAAAACTACTGGCTTTCATGAAGAATAATCCCTGAAAGTTTCATTTGGCTAGAGCTAGGGCATCATGTTAAAAAATGTAATTGATAGTCCAAAAAGTGAAAATAATCGATATTAATCGGTACTGAGGTCCCCCACCCCCCAGCAACCGATGATCCACCGTTGTTACACCGTGTATACATATATACAAGAATTGCTCTTTTTAAGATATAAGATAGATAAACCTAATAACCCAGAAAGGTTGATCAATATACGAATCATGACGTCACATACGTTACCTACTATGGTTACCTATTTGTTTCTTGCAAGTAACCACTCTTCTGACCTTCCAAAGACCCATTTTGACCATGCCTATGAATTTAATCTAGTCCTGTAGTCAAATCTCCTATGATTTTAAGAGTTTTAACCAGTCACTGCTAAATATGCACAAGTCGTACGAAGCCATTAGTTCTAAAAATACAAAATAGGATGGATACTTTTCTAGGGATAATTGAATTAAAAAAAAAATTGGCGGGAAGCTTTTCCGATTATTTTAATTTTTCGGTTTGATAATATTACAATTGTTACTTAACCAAAATGCAAAATAACTATAAATGCGTGATTAAAAATCCAAGTTTTGCATCACTGGGCTACCTTGTTGCGGTTGCCGATATTACCGACAAACATGATAGATCGGCACCATCGCATTATCACTGGAAGATACTGAAATGCAGGTAAAGTACACTATAAGTAGTTATATGGGTAAGAAGTTGATGTACGGTCGGCTGCATAATTGCAGACCCACCGTAGAGCTCCAAAACGGCTGTTATAAGAATGTTTTCAACACAAGCAAGTTTCTAGACACCTGCTTTAGTTGATGTTTAAAATCTTCTAACTCATCAATTAATCATACAAAAATTATTAGAATGCAAACATTCCAATAATAGTAATTTTTAAGTCTACAGGGCTGCAATTATGCAGCCGACTGTACCTTCCTATTTGTACTTTGATGTACAGTCGGCTGTATAATTGCAGCCCCGGTAGAGTTCAAAAATTTATATTATTGGCATGATTTAATTCTAATATTTTTGTTTGATAAATTCCCGAGTTAGAAGACTTTAAACTTCAACTAAAGCACGTGCCTAGAATCTTGCTTGTGTTGAAAACATTCTGGTATATTTTTGGTTTGGAGCTCTATAGTGGGTCTGCAATTATGCAGCCGACTGTACCTTCCTATTTTACTCACTCATAAATAGCAAACTATAACGCCCGAATACTGAAAGGCTACTTAATCTTAAGTGGCGTTTAAATTGAAATTTAAGTGTAAGCTTCAATAGAAAGCATACACTTAACGTCAATTTAAACGCCACTTAAAGTTAAGTAGCCTTTCAGTATTCGGGGGTAAGTATAGGTTTACTTTTTAGAATGATAATATTCTCAAACTCTTCGATATTGGCGTGTCCAGACAAAAATGACGTGAAGCAAGTGCACATTGTTTTCAACAAAATGGGTGATGATTACGACAAACTCAATTCATTGTTCTTAAAATTCTCACTTGTGCAAGTTAGTACCTATCTATAATATTATTCTCATTTTAGTTAGATTCGATAGGTGTTGTGTTTGTGCCTTAAGGCCTGACACACACGAGTCTTTGTTCGTCAAAGACGTCATTACACCACAGACGTTTTTACCAGAAAAATAATACGTTTTTAGTATGCTTCTGTATAATGGGTACAGATTTTATTTATTTATATTTATTGTCTGAAATAAATTAGGGTGGTTCTATCAGCACGCCATCTGCCGAAATGTTTCAAATGTGTTTGAACTATACTCTTACTGCTAAGTTGGCTCCAACATGGAACACGATTGGAACTAATTATCTCATAAACAATAGAGATTTTTTAACCAGTAAAGTCCCTGAAGATGGTGTACGTTACAGTATACGGATTAGTGGTAAGAACATTATTTATCTACGTATATCTACTATGAAATAGATCTTACCTTAAAGTTGTAAAAGCTTATAATTGGAAGTTCCGACTGACTATCAACGCACAGATCACACTAAAAATGAACGGATCGCGCTAAAAGAGTAAAAAATGTGTAGTTAATGAAAGGATTTTTAAAATTTCAACCTCACGCGCATGTATTTACATAATATTATTGTGCTTCGTAAAACGACCGTCAGTTGAACAATGGTTATAGGACTTATCAATTGAGGTCCAACTGAGGTACTACTTATAGCGCTACAAGAAAAAGCTGAAATTTCAAAGTTTATTAACGGCAACTTTGTTTGTGATTAAGCAGGTCTTAATTTATAAATAAATTACTATACATCTCTATTTTTAGAACAAGACACGGTGATAGAACTTAAACCAATTAAAATTCATTTAATTGATGATTCTAATGATATCTTCGTGCCAGGAGAGTGGGTCAGGGTGCTGCCAAGGTAATGGAATGATCAAAAGTTTTTCATATCACTCTATGAACATGTCCTATCTCTTGATTTTTCATTTTTATTAGCCTAAACAAAGCAGTGATAGAAGAACATTTTGATTCTATATCAGGCACTGGAAATTTCAAATGCTATAAGGATTTGCGGCGCCACTGGAAAAACATTGTAAGTTTCAAGTATGGTAGGGACATAATAAACTTGAGTAATTTTATATTTATGTTCTTTAGACAGTTGAAGCCGTGATTCTTATTTTCTTAAAGCATGGATACCGTTTGCCTGAAGAAGAGTGTCCATATTATGCAGTCAGATTTTGGCGAGGAGATCCACTAAGTTATCCAAAAATATGCGTCGTGAGAAACTTTCCCATCATCACTCCGGTGCCGAAGAATTCGGAGGTAATTTGTTTAATTTTAGATATTTTCAGTTACATAAAAAAATATTCCTATTTTAACTTATGATCTTATTTCAGAAAAGAATCCTGTTCAATTTTATAAGCTACCTTAAGTCCAGAACATCTCACATACTAGGCACTCCACTCGTGATACAGTTAGATGATTACGAATATATCGCGGTTAGTGTTATCTATGTTTTGTCCAGCAACATATTTTATGTACCTATTTTTAGGGTTCCGTACCTCAAAAGGTAAAAACGGAAACCCTTATAGGATCACTTTGTTGTCCGTCTGTCTGTCTGTCTGTCAAGACCATTTTTCTCAGGAACGCGTGGAGGTATCAAGCTGAAATTTATATCAAATACTCAAGTCTATGGTCTCTTGGAGCTGTGAAAAAATCAAACTTCTAAGTCAACGCGATCAAAAGATACTCCCGTTTATGCCGCAAATTTTCGACACTCGCAAGGGAATCAAAACCTACAGGGTACTTCCCGTGAACTCAGAATCTTGAAATTTGGTATGAAGCAACGTCTTATAGCAGAGATATAGGAAAAATTGCGAAAAGTATACATTTTTAGTTATATCATATAATAAAAATATTTTTAATAATTTTAAACTTACTACCCCTTTCCTCATGAACGCGTAGTGGTATTATATTGAAATTCATATCAAATACTCAAATCTATAATACCTTTAAGCTGTAACAAAATCAAACTTCTATGTCAACGCAATCAAAAGAAACAGGAATTAAAACCGCATATTTTGAAACTCGCCACTACTCGCAAGGGAATCAAAACCTACAGGGTACTTCCCGTGAACTCAGAATCTTGAAATTTGGTACGAAGCAACGTCTTATAACACAGATAAAGGAAAAATTGCGAAAAGCATAAATTTTTAATTACATCATATAATAAAAATATTTTTAATAATTTTAAACTTATTACCCCTTTACTCATGAACGCGTAGTGGTATTATATTGAAATTCTTAACAAATACTCAAGTCTATAATATCTTTAAGCTGTAACAAAATCAAACTTCTACGTCAACGCAATCAAAAGATACAGCAATTAAAGCCGCATATTTTGAAACTCGCAACTACTCGCAAGGGAATCAAAACCTAAAGGATACTTCCAGACGACCTGGAATCTTGAAATTTGGCATGAAGCAACGTTATAAAGTACACATATAGGAAAAATTCCGAAAATCTTAAATTTTTAGTTACATCACATAGTATATTTTTTTTAATAATCATAAACTTACTAGCTGACCCAGCAAACGTTGTTCAGCGATTAAAAATAAAAAACAGACGTTGGCCGATTCTCTGACCTACCCGATATGCACACAAAATTTCATGCAAATCGGTTCAGCCGTTTCGGAGGAGTTTGGAAACAAACACCGCAACACGAGAATTTTATATATTAGACTTGCTGACCCAGCAAACGTTGTTATGCGATTAACAAAAAAAAAATAAAAAAATAGATTTTGGCCGATTCTCAGACCTACCCGATATGCACACAAAATTTCATGCAAATTGGTTCAGCCATTTCGGAGGAGTTTGGAAACAAACACCGCGACACGAGAATTTTGCTTCCCATTCCCTCTCGCTCCACACCATGGTTCATATATGTATTGACAAGGTACCGTCAGCTTTCCACATTGTTATGTTATGGATTTCATTTAGCAATAAAAATACCATAACTTTTACTTATATACCTACAGGTTTGTACGGAACCCTCGGTGCGCGAGTCTGACTCGCACTTGGCCGGTTTTTTTGTTTGTTAATAAGCAAACAACCCCTCGCTTTCAGCGATAAGGCCGTCCATTCTATTTTTTCCTGTGTTTTACAAATAAAATTATCTATCTATCTATCTTATCTAGGTCTAAATTATCTATCTATCTATCTTATCTAGGTCTAAATTATCTATCTATCTATCTTATCTAGGTCCTTATTTCGCTATTGTGTGTTTTAGGATGCTAAAGAAAAATCTATCCTAGAGACTCAAGAAATAAGTCTTTGTACTCCAACTCAAGTACAGCAAAATTCTAACAAAAGGAAGAAATATTAATAGCAGAAATGATTATGATTATTAAAACTACTAAATACTTTGATGTCAAAATGTACTTGATTAAAAAAATTACAATTTTTAATTTCAATAATAATAATATTCGATCAATTAAATTAGATAATATAGATAATACTTAGTCAATGAATTAAAAAAAATAACGCTGATTTATAGAGTCACACAGATGTGAGTTGAGGTAAAGCTTAGGTGAAGGGATCGTTATAATTTTCGCTGATATATTTTTTGTTTACCGATGTTGTGATGTTATGTTAAAAAGTATAACTTTTTGTTCACCAAAAACGTCACTGCGCCATCTTTATAGTGACACTTATCCTGTCCGAATCTATGCCAGCGTCGCCGTTATGTTTATATTTGAACACCGCGAACTGAGGTAAGTCGAACCCTTTATAATTTATATTTTTGTATGACTTGGTGCTGTGATGTTTTTAACGAACACGAAGTACTGTGTATTGGCCTTAACAGAATTTTCTTAGAAATATTGGGTTGTAGGAGAATTTGCATCTACGACTCTTGTTGGTGACGTCAAAGAAGATTGTCCTGCTGTCTGTTGGAAGAATCTTGCTACAGATGGTGAGAGATTTCTTTGCGTTTGTTGATGTTGTGGCATCAAACTATTCCTTATTTCCTGAAATATTTAATTACATAGGTAATGATTGTTCCCTTTAAATCAAAATGAAATTAATGAGACATCTGAACGTAGTATACTAGATAAGTCCATTGAATAATAATTTACCGATCTATTTTGTCGTCCAGTTTGCGGCGATGATCTGGAATGCATCAACTGATGGTTAGGACTGTTTCTGCATACAGATCTTGTATTCGTTGTCAGGGAAGCATTTAGTAAATGTGTCATTTTGTATCCTTTCGCTAACTGTTCAAGGGTTCTGCCTGAAATGAATACTTAAGGTAATAATTTCTCAAAGTACCTGCGACACATAATCAAAATCCTAGTGAAAGGATTATACCTGTGAGTGTGGTCGGTATATGAGTATTACAACGTCCAGTTTCTAATATTCTTTGTAAAGCTATTTGATTATTAAATATAATTGCGACAGCTGCTCCATCAGCCAGTTGAGAGGAGTCACAGCACGAAAGCAGCAGCGTCCAGTTATTAGTTTCCCAATGTTCGCCGGAATACACAGCCAGTTGCAGAGTGGATGCTCCTAAAAATAATATATCCTTATAGAAACGTCATCGGGCTATACAAATATTGTTAAGAGTGCGTGTCAGATAAGTCTGCAAGTAAGTATACAAAATCGGAATGTCGTTTACCTATGTCAGATACTGAATGAGTGGGGAGAACAATAGATACGTTTTCATGTGTTTTCTGTGTTAATACATGTCAAGAGTAATTGAAAGTACTTAACGAAAAAAATACGACGAAAACTCTACGAATCGCGCCCAGACTTATCTGGTACGCACTCTAGTAAGTATAGAGTGGTAACGCTTTTAGTAGACATATGTACGTCTCGTTTGCACTGGCCCTTAAATACCTGATTCACTGAGCAAGTGTGGATTGGCACCATTCGAAATCAGAATTTCAACCATTTTACAGCATCCACAACGAGCCGCTAGTCTAATCGGCCAGCCACCTTCAAAGTTAGGATTCCATCCTGATTGAAGCGCCTCGATTAAATCTTTTTCTCTTTTAAACACAATCACATTTTTCATGTCATCGAAATCCATACTTTGACGGAATATTTTGGTCTGCTGTTAAATTTTGATTTCTTTCAAATTACAAAGCCGATGGTCTCGTTAAGCTCAACCCAATGTTAACTTTCCGTTAAAAAAACTACCCCCATTTCAATGAACGCAACGAATAAAATTTTCAATAAGTTCTTACCCTACTTGCTATTGCTCGTAGTTATTCATTCGTATCACCCTTCATAATAAGTGTCAAAGTCAGCAAAATTATAATGCGAAGGAGCTATTTTCACGCAGCAAAATATTTGAAAAGTTTTTACCCTATCGGGGAAGGACATTGAAGTTGTTACCCTATCGATTTTAAAATTGAACTGCGATCTCTGATTGGTGGAAAAGTTCACGCAGC
The DNA here is from genome assembly GCA_951213275.1 of Idaea straminata. Taxonomy (NCBI): domain Eukaryota; kingdom Metazoa; phylum Arthropoda; class Insecta; order Lepidoptera; family Geometridae; genus Idaea; species Idaea straminata. The sequence goes on along the minus strand of OX577846.1, from coordinate 6,840,387 downwards.
AAATTTTGATTGGTTGCTAAGGAAGAAAGCTGAAACCAATCAAATTTTGCTGCGTAGAAATAGCCAAAACAATCGAATTTTCCCCTAGCAACCGCCTTGTCTATGACTGTTAGTACACAACACACGCACAACTCTGTATCTCTGTGTGAAACAGGTGTGAAGGACTTTTGGCGGGAATGCGAGAGCAACATAGCCCGCTGATTTTTATGTTTGCAAGACTTTGTGAATAATCGAGATAAATTGTATAACTCCGGTGGTAAGTTTTTAATTTAATTTCGTGACAGTGCGCAAGTGTAGTGAAAATGAAAACCAGTGTCGAACATCGACTTTTCGTGCTGCCAAATGAAAATCAGTACCTATCCAACATGGACTTTTCGTGCTGCCTCGCCCAATTCTCCTGCTCATCTTCTGCTTCAAGGCTTTGGTGTGGTAGCCACCCTTTACAATAGCCCCCGACTTGAGGGACTATGACGACTTTGACTATTATGAGACACTCTGAGCCTGATTTGTGAAAATCATAAATAATTTATAACGAAAATAGTAACTCGACACTGGCTATATGCACACTATTCGAAGCCATAATTTTTAAATTAAAAAATAAAATTAAAAAAACACCTACTCTAGCTGCGTAGAAATAGGGGGAGCCAATAATACGCGACCATGATAATGCACAACCTGATATTTGGCGACCTGGTATTGTACGGCCTGATATTTCGTGTACAGGTCCCGAATTAACGGTCCGTGCAAATATTGTACGACCCTATATTCCGCGACCACGTTTTACGCAGCTTGGCATGGAAATAAGGGTCGTACAATATCGGGTCGCGAATTAACAGGCCGTGCAATATCTCATTGTACAAATATTGTACAACCACGTATTTCGTGTACACATGACCTTGAACGATTATGACCAATCACGTGCCAGTGTGCTTCCTTTAGTTGTACTTGCTTGCAACTTGCTTGTCATAGACCTATCAAACCACAGAGTGTATCAAACTTCTCTATGAACTGTGCTGTCTGAGTGAGTGTGTGGAAGTTTTTTTTGCGCCATATTGTTTTTGTGACAATAATGGATTTACTTCTATCAAAATGAATTTACTTTTTTTAGAAACAAAAGTGGTCCGTATATTGCCCGTATTTATCACGTTTTTTACGATCGACCCCTAGGTGCATTCCTTTTCCATATAACCGCAGTCATATCTTTGCTCGCTCTCGTTTTTTTACATAAATAATATAAAACCGGCCAAGTGCGATTTGGACTCGCGCCCGAAAGTTATGGTGACCCTAGCGATAGAGTACTAAAAATCACTGCACGCATGTCGGTACTGACACTGAGATGTATGAATAGCACGTTACGGAACAGTACGGTACGGAACTGACGGTCACGTGCCGGTACTGTTGTGTACGGATAGACCTTTATGGCTGATCCGCACACAACAGTGACAGCATAGTGCCGTATCCAGTTCAGAAACGTATCGTATGAATACATTACAGTACGGCACGTGTTGGCACTGTGTAATGTAATTATCGAGATGGTAATTTACAATAGGTTGCTAAAATCCCTTAATTCATCAACATTATGTAAATTTGGGATTTTACATTTAATAAATTTTGTCTGCCAGTTGAGAGGTTAGTTAACATAATGTTATACATAAAAAATTAAATCCAAAACTTCAGCTATATTTAAATTACTTAGGGATGTCTGGGAGAGTATTAACAAGAAGGTGCCCTCCGTGGCTTTATTCTTGGACATGTCTAAGGCATTTGACTCCGTCGTCCACGTGTAATGTTAGGATATAGCGGAGTAAATAACACTTGTACTATCGGTTTTCAATTGATTCTTTATTGATGGGAAACAGGGTTTTTATAGTATTACCTTATCTAGGAATTACATAGTGTGTTATCGTTTTGATTTGTGTAAAATACAATATTATTTTTCTTTACTATAAACATCTGTCATCGTGTGTCGTATTGATCTTCATAAAATACAATTTTAATTTTCTTATTATAAACATTCGTTATCGTGTCCGTCATACACCTCACACGAAATTTTGTTAACCTAATAAGAATGTGCAGGTATTAGGGGTGTTGCTTTAAAATTATTTAAAAGTTATTTGTCAGATAGAAAACAAGTGACTATCATTGATACATATAACAATAATATTAAAACAATGGAACAGGTTGAGTCTGGATTGGCTGATAAACTTAAAAGTCAATGCTTCTAAAACAAAATTGATGCATTTGAGAAATTATCGAACGCAATGTCTGAATATTAATATTTTCGAATCAGGAACGCGCATAGAATTAGTCATGGAAAATAACTTTCTTAATATTGAAAACATTTTAATTGGAAAGCCCATATTGAGAAAATATACAATAAGATATCAAGTGATTACTATTTGCTCTCCATACTTGTCGGGGTTAACTCAGAGAGTGTTACACGTAGTGCTTATTTTGGTTACATGTATCCAATACTTACTTACGGGCATAATTTTTTAGGGTAATTCAGTTAAATTCGAGTCAACGTTCATATTGCAAAAAAATATGCCTACGTACAATCAACAGAATGCATAGCACTGAATCTTTGAGAATAGTATTCAAGGATAAATATTTCTTAACATTGACTGATATTTACATCCTGGAAATCTGCGTGTTTGTTAAGAAAAACACGGAGTATTTTGATCTCAGATCTGATAGACGACAAAATAATATACGTAATAGGTGTGGACAGGATATCATTTTCCTAAAAGTTAATAATACGATGTTTTATAAAAGTTCTTTTGTCACTGCAGTACGTGTATTTAATCACACACCCATTGACATAAAAATGCTAAATGGACCTAAATTTAAGGCAAACTTGAAGACATGGTTGATTGAAAAACGTTTTATAGTCTTAATGAATATTTTAATTATAGATTACCAAATTCTATGACTATTTTGTATGTTTTGATTTTTTGGATAAATATTTTATTCTTAATTATTTATTTTTTCCATTTTGACATTGCATGATAAATTGACCAACAAATGTTATTTAATAAATTTAATGATAATATGTAAAAATTATTAAGTATCTAATCAAAATTAATTAAGCTATCGTTAAAACGAATTATGATGTAATTTTAGTAGTAAAAGTAAAGTATAAGTACAAGTTTACATTTCACAAAATCCTGTATGCCAGGGTGGTGAACTGTTGTGTCTACTACTTATAACATTATTATCGGCTAATGTACACAGTTAAACAATAAATGATTTCTATTCTATTCTTCTATTCCGGCATTGTTCTGTCTGGATCGATCTTAGAGAGTGCCATTTTTGATGATAACACTGTTTCAATTCCCGCCAAAAAAATTAAATTAGTTGTGGTGGCCAGACCTTATTGGAAAAAACCACTTTATTTTTTTGGGTCAATTGCAATGAGGTAGCAGCAAGATTTTAGATATTTGGTAGGTATTTCATGCAAAACCTATTTGCGTAGACTTATCGTAACAATCAAAATTAAAAAAAAAACGTAGTCTGCTAGATTTTTGTGAACCAATCAAATGACTAAAAATATAAATGAAACTTATTTGCTGAGACTTTCAAATAACTTTAATCCCTTGGGAGTTTTATACAACATTATCTCCCTTGGGAATAATGTTTTGCTCTTAGTCGAGATTAATTAGGCTTTAATCCGTGATCAAAGTGCTGCAGATGTGAAAGTAGTTAGTCATGCCTTCTTTGTGAAACTCACAACTTATAAAATCGAAATCGATTAACAATAAAATCATAGTTTTTATGAATTGTTCAAATTTGTGCTTTTCGTAGTTTTCTTTTATTATTGCATAATGAATATCTTGTAGATTTGATATGTTTGCAAAAAAGAGAGAGACTTGGACTGCAAAGCCTTTTTTCATTTGCATAGTCCCTATATTTTAAGTATTTCCACAAATCTTTATTAATTATGTCATTTTTATAAAATAACCCTTTGAAGATTTTTTTTTGCATTTTTTAAGTACCTATCATCAGACAGACTAATGTATTAAACTAGAAAATGTATTAAACGTATTGTCCAAGAGTGACATTTGACAGATGTCAACTCTGATCTAAAAATGGACCCTGGATTCGGAATCAGCACCTCCAAAAACGTATTAAACAACATCTTATTCCAAAATTAGCTGACATTTGAAATGCATCTGTCTGTTTCATTCTCGTCGACTTTTACTAGGGTTATTATCCGACAAAGGCAGATCTCATCAAGCGCCCGCCACTGGCATAGCAAGTTTATCGTATTTTATTAAATAGTGATAGATTAATGAGTGTGACGGTAAGTTAATTAAAATTATTCATAAAAAAGGGACCTGCTGTGAAATAGGGCTGTTTAATACAAAAAGTTTAACATTAGTCGTGTAAATTTTAAGATTTATTTTCTATAAAATGATGTAAACATTTGTGTGACAAATTTAGTATTAAGCTTGTTTTTTCAAAATAATTGTGACGTTTTCCCGTAAGGTTTGTTATTATAAGAAATTCAATTTTTAGCCCCCGACGCAAAAACGACGGGGGAAGCTTGACGTGTCTGTGAGTGTGTGTGTGTGTGTGTGTGTGTGTGTGTGTGTGGCATCGTAGCTCCCGAACGGATGACCGATTTTAATTTTTTTTTGCATGAAAGGTAAATTAGTCGGGAGTGTTCTTAGCTATGTTTGATCGAAATCGGTTTAGTTGTCTGAAAGTTATGAGGGACAAAAGTCAGGATTAAAACCAAATGTAAGTAGATATACTCGAGTGGGGTATCAAATGAAAGGGCATCATTTGCACATTACAAATAGCTTATTAAAAAGTCCTTCCATTCAAAAAGGATGAAATAAAAAATTTGAAAAACCCCCGACACAAAAATTTAAAATAGAATTAAAAAAAAAAAATTAAGAAAAAAAAAGCTATGAAAAAAACCCTACAAAAAGCAAAAACAAAATAACCCCGAAGTTATGACCCTACGTAAGTAGGTACATCAATTTTTTTGATTAAATATTTTCGCGTCGGGGGACTGCTCTTTTTTCACAATCGGACAATCGGTTTCGTAGTAGAGTTACAAGCATACTACATATATTATGTTTTTGCCCGCGACTTCATCCGCGTAGGGGTTGAAGTTTATAAAATAAAAAGATGCTAAATTTTAGTTTGATCCGTCCATTGAATTAAGCTGTACGTTTACAGAACAGTCAGTCACCTTTGCATTTTATTAACAGGGTGTTCAATTTAACTGGGTCAGTAAGGACAGGTACTAAAATCGCTGTGGCTGTGGGAAAACGTTCTTAGGAGACATTCCCCTTATTTTGAAATGATTAACATCGGCATTTATTTTAAATTTTGTTACTGATAAAAGTGGCATTTTTCAAAAAATATTTTTTCATATTATACAGGGTGTACAGGGTTATGGAGCAGCTGCTTGTGGAAGTTGTAGTTTGACAGTTGTAGATCGTAATTAAAATGTATTATTGTACAAAAAAAGCAAAACATAAAAGTTATAGTGATTTCAAAATTATGCATATAAGATGCTTCGCCTTAACAGATCCTCAGGTAGGTATTAAAATTCGCGCTTATTACACCACGGAGTAGGTATGGAAGGAGTATGTAGGTATTAAGTAATAATTTAAAATGAACTAACATTCTTGTTTACATGAGGTTTAAATTCGTATTATTTTATTGGGTACTTACACCTACTTATGTAGGTACATTACATCGCCGCCGGTATCCACATTACGAATCCTAAAGTTTCCTGTATCTCGTAGTCTTTGCACAACACACATGATCACTCTGCCACTAGTTGGAACATGTTCATCATTGCGATGTCGAAAGTGGTTCAAATACAAACCCAACGCTTCCGTTTGATCACCACAAGCCATTCCGTAGGCCAACACCATGTCATTGTACTGCACATTAGTAAACCGAAAAAAGGGCATTTCGAAATCACTTTATGTCACTTGTTTTGCTAATTGTTCGTACGTGTCACTCGTATGGACATCCGAAATACACTAAGTAAATAAAAAATGAATTCAATAAAACTGAATTTGTTGTAAAGGTAAGTTCACATTGAGTACAAAATAATAGCTAATGAATAGGTGCTTACAAGTAATAGACAATTTAATAGGTATAGCTACTTACCGGCAAACAACTTGAAAACAAATAGCGGTTCTGCGCATGACTTTTGTTAGGAAAACTCATGCGCAGAACCGCCCCATTTGTTTTCAAGTTCTTTGCCGGTAATAATAAAATTGTCTTCCACCGACTTGATGGGCACAGAAAATGTCATTAAAAAGATTTTTAGTAACCCATTAAAACAACAAATTAATTTAGACTTTTCTTAAATTTAATAGAATACAAATAATTAGTTCAGCTCTGGTTCTTAAGGACATCCAAGATACACTATGTAACACTAAGTTCAGTGTAACTCCAATCTAATTAATTATTTAGATTATTTTAAGGTCACCTGATCAGAATCGTTCAACACGCAACAATCAAATACATCCATTACATATTTTGTGAACAGTGTAACGCAGCTTTATTTGCCTCGTGCCGTTCGCTCTCACAAAGAAAGCCGACACACGGGGCGCCGCGGCGGCGTGATGTCGGTGCCTTTGACATTTTTGTCTTAGCCGAAATGTAAAAACAGGGACAAATTTGACTTGCGATCAAAAAAAACTACTGTTTGGATTTTAGATATTGTTGGTAATTAGGATTTCAATTAAATTGAATAAGAAAGTTTAAATAATAAACCGATGTCTGTAGTAATGAGCGACTAACTTGGTAATAAGTTTTAATTGAGAGAACATCTTTTCCTTAAGAAAAGTAAAAACTGAAGGTAGACCATGAAAGAACGGGTATGTCTCCACAGGCCTCTGTATCAGGTTAAGTTAGAAACCAATCACATCAATTTTACCCGGGCACCGAGCCATAGCAACCTTATTCCGAAAACTTTTTGTCGTTTTTATTCTCAGTACACCCCTGTACTGAATTCGTGGAATAAAGCCGGCATTTCCATGTATTTCTTTAAAAAAGTGTAAAAAGAATTTTTTTTTGCTAGAAACTGCAATCAGCTGATCGCAACTTTGTAAACACTGTTAAGGCGAAGTTTGCATTGGTTATGTGACGAAATCATTGGTTTTTTTTTCAATTCTCATGTGTATTTACCAAAGTAAAAACTGTTGTAGGTTGAGTTTAGGTAGCTTGATACATTTCAACCAGATTCATGTGAAAAAAGTTGATAAAAATCTAAAACTTCAAAGCGTCGTAACTCAGTAACGAATCAATATTTTTACATCAAATTTTTTTCATGGGTTCCTACCATCATGGTCTAGCACCCGTATGAGCAGCTGTTCCATTCTCTCCTACACCCTGTATTGATGTAGTTTTGAAAAAGAAACATATCTCTCAGAAACTCCACAAATCGCGAAAAACTATATCCATACATTTTGTACTGAAATGACGTAAAACTATTAGACTATGTTATCCTGTTTTTTTAATATTAGGCCTACCCTTGACACATCTCCGACTCACATTTCCAACACAGACAAAACAAATTTAAAGACTTTGACTCCAACTTCGGTTCCGATAAAACGATCTTCGTAACATCCCTAGTTTAAGGCGTGAACGACAAAGTGTCCAAAATACCAAATTAAAAAAAACATTTTGGACAAAGATGACCGAATTAAAAAAACATTTCGGACAAAATAATGTGTGACAACCCTAAAGGCCGAAACTTATAAAAACAGTTATATGTTTAAAACTTCGAAACCTCATGATATTAGCAAGCGATTTTTTGTGTCAATAGTGTATAGAGAGAGCTTAAATTTGATGTAATAATTAGATGCTAATATGGCGGCATTCCGAAGAAAAAATAAAACGTGAAATTCAGAAAAACATCAATAAATACGTCTTCATAAAAGCTAGAGGCAAATGATTGCATTAAATGCGCTGTTTTAGCCACTTTAAAAATGTTTTAATCCCCAAATACTTTCTGAGCTAAAATATTTTTTTCGGAAAAAAGTCTCAAATTTGAAAATTGTTTTCTCCGAAACTATCTAAATTGGAACTTAGGATAAACGGGCTTGTATTTTAAACACAAATTACCGTCTGTTTGTGTCCAAAAACGAGGTAGACATATTTTTGAGTTCTATAAAGCACTGTGTTTAAAATTGTATTTCAACATTTTTTTATTGTGTCGATAATTTTACGAAAAGGAAACTGAATAAAGCAGACTAACTTCTCAATATAAGTACTTTCAGTAATGTCTTGTATTGAATTTTAAATATTATGAGTATGGGAAAACCTTTTTTTTGATTTTGGAATCTGTTTCCAAAATATTAAGCTTTATTTTGAGTGATTTTTTTTGTTAAAGTCAAGCTGGAAGCAACCATTTAGCTGGTACAGGGGGGAGTTTTAAAAAGTTTGCATACATTAAAAAGGCATACTTAAATTAAATTTGCATAACGTTTTTGGGCATACTATTCATTTTGTATAATGTTCATAAAGCACAAATAATTAAGCATGATTTTTTCCGCAATAACTTATTTTTATGATATTATATCAGCATAAAATGTTCATGCTATTTTTTTTAGAATATTTTATTAGAACACCATTTAGAATATAATTAAATATGATTGTTGTAGGTTATTTATTATGAAATTAAAATATTAAATGTTGGCCGTAGCTTATTATGAAAAAATAAAATGATTTTTTGCGTCATGTCGCAGTTCTAACCTGACTTATCGAATCCATGTCGGTTTTGTGACAGTCCAAAATTCGGTTCTGACACTCGCCGAAAAAAAACTAAGTTCAAAAAAATTCATAAATTGCTACATCCTACGCATAACGGAGCGCATAATGGAGTATCCATAACTATGGGATACCACAGTTATGGATACTCCATTATGCGTTTCGTTTTTATGATAAAATATATTTAAAAGTATAAAAGTAATGTCTTTTACATTTATAGTGATTACAATAATATGTTAAAAAAAAATTAGTATGTTATAATTATGCCAAATAAACCATTATGAGTTTATAACACTATGCTTATCATAATATATTACTCATGCCAAAACTGTTATGCTAAACATCATCTAGATAAAAAAAATAGTTGACCGAAATAGCTCCCTATAGGAAGGACCCTACACTAGCTAAATGGCTTCTTCCAGCCTGGTTCATTGGTTGTTTTTAAATATAGTATAAAATATCTATCGAATTTAAAAAATATTATCACGGCTAAATAGGCTTTTATAGTTAGTTAGTAATAGACGAGTAACTTATAAAATGTACTTTGAGAAGTGAAAAGTAAAATCTCGAACATAACTTCATAGGAAATTAGTTAGATGGATATAAGCTTCAATCACTGTTGCTACTTGCTATAACTTATACTAAGCTGAATTTCAGTAATTTGTACTAAAATTAATTGTTTTGCATTGGTTTTGATATTTTTCTATTTAATTTTACTAATAAAAAGACATAAAATACTAAAATTAATTTTTGATTTTCTCCAATATAGATTTTACCTAAAAATGTCCTATTCTACAGTTTTACATTTAATAAAACCCAGACTCATTTCAACATTTGTCACCAGTGCTAGAACAATATCCTATAATTTTTCATAGTATACAGACCTATTTCGATGATATTTTTAAACCTTTTAAACTCTATTTTATTTCCATAATTTCTGCAAATATGCAATTAAGTCTTGTTACACACTTCACTTCACGACCTATTTTTGGCATAATAGTACTTTTTGTTAACTGAATTTTTCATAAACTTATAAGTAATTTTGTGCGATAAGTCAGGATTGTCAAAATGTTTCATCTCATTTCCCAAGAAACACCTTTTTTGATTTCGGTCAGTCTATTATAAAGCGAGCGAATTATGTCAGAGTGGATTTAAAAATGAACCTTGGATTCGAAAACAGCACTCTCAAAACCCTCATAGCCGATACCCTTCTCCAAAATAACAATTTATTATAATTTTTCATGATAAAATGTCCTTCTACAAGGTCCGGTCTATCTCTGTACCAAAATTCAAGAAAATCGGTTCAACGGTTAAAGCCTAATAGTATAACCACAGTGTAACAGACAGACGAACAGATTGTGACTTTTGCATAAATAACATCAAGTAGGGATAAAACAAATCAGGACGAATTTTTAAATCAATGTCAAACAAACGCTAAACGTCAATGTCATGTCAAATTTGCAAGACTTGGCCAAGAAATAGTCAACACTGGCCACATGTACACATCGTTAAAAAATGGAGTATGAAGTTGGTCCGATGTCTATGGTCCGGAGGCAGAAGTAAACGAGGCTCCAAAACAAGAAACAAAAATAGTCGACCAATGGGAGTTAGATAACTCGACCAATAGCAGCGAAGCCGTGTACACGAAATACGTGACCGTACCGATAATGCACAGCCAGTTAATTCGAAGCCGGTTTCGAAAAACGTGGTCGCGAATTATCTGGTCGTACAATATAAGTTCGTCAAATAACTGTCTCTGAATTATCACCTTGTACAGATAAAGTACAGCCATGTATGTATTTATTTCGCAACCATGGATTGTACAGCCAGATATTTGGAAGTCAATTTGGCTTCCAATTATCAGGTCGTACAATACGTGGCTGTACAATATATGGACTCGAAATAGGCCTTGCCACTATAATGGCCGACTTTGTTTTGAATATTTCTTTTACAATTTTTGGATTTTCCCCGGAAAAGTTATGACCAGAACTGCACAAAAATACAATAGTTTAACTTAAATGTGTTTTAAGCAAAAAATCCAAGTTTTTAAGATGGGCAGGTAAGATATTAGGTAATTGTTTGAAATGAGGTATGATTTTTTAGTTTTTTGAAAATTTCCTATATTATTTCAGTGTTATGTCAAATTTTATTAACTTATTACAGGCACACAGAATGGAGAAAAATAGCTAAGCGTGAAAGGCGCCGAAAAATGCGAAAACAACAAGCACAACAAAGAGGTAAGCAAACTTACAAACTGAGTTTTACGATTTTAGGTCTTAAATTATTGTGTTTCGCGGTTGTTCCTAGATAAATTCGGGACTAAGAATTTATTCCAAAACTCTAACGTCCAATTTTATGTTTTATAGTTTGTCCATCAAAATATACTAGGTGTTCATTCTATGAGCTTGACCTTTGATCAATTTTTGATTGGTCAGTCACCTAAAATTGTCAGTAAATCCAATTTCCAGATAGTATTTACGATGATGAAGAATACTTAAAAGAGCTAAATTTACTAGAAGAGATGGAAATAGAAAAGATAGAGAGACAGAATGATGAAGAAAATGAGAAATGGCTTCAAGCCGAGCAACTTGCTATTCAACAGTGGAACAGACTGCAAGAACGTTTAAAGATACTGCAACAGGAGAAACTTGCACAGGAAGAGAGATTGAAACTGGTGAGAAATAAAAAATGCTTATTAAAGACAAGCATGATTTCTGAGAAAATTTTGTCCATTACTATGTTTCTAATAATTTATACGCTGTCTATGCAAAGATATATCCTTTTCCTACATCAATGCTGCTTGTGTCCCTGGTGCTGTTAATCTAGTGTCTACCTCCAATGATAAATAGCCAGTCAATAAAGTTTTTGAAATAAATAAAATATAAATGGTACTAAGCTGATTAATGATAATAGACAATAGATTTGTTTTTTTTTATAATAAACAGATCAGCATTTGACCACTATGTCACACAATGGTAAATGATGATGTGGTTTAAGATGCAGCATGCTTTCCTAAACAAAACTTATATGCTCATGACTTAAAGACCCCCAAATAAACAGGGGCCTTAATGAATAGTTAAAAATCAACGCCAGTGCTGTGTAGTTGCATCTCACAACTTATGCTGAGCTTTTTCCTATTGTCATCAATTATTATTGAAATCATTTTTTATGTGTAGGAATGGGAAATGGAACAAGAAAAATTGAAAAAAGAGGCTGAACGTCTAAAAGCAATAGAAGAGGAAAATAAATTAAGACATGAAATGTTCATGAAGAATTTAGAGGAGTTTCTATCTGGGAATGCTACTGAACCTCCAGCTGAGCTTGTCGTATTGAAAGAGACCAGGCATAATGCTGAACCATGTCCATTTTTTACAAAGACAGCTTGTTGTCGATTTGGCGATCAATGTTCTAGAAATCACCAGTATCCTGGGATTAGTAGAGTAAGTTAACACCTGAATTGAAAATAGAAGTGTTATAAGTTGCACCCCTATATCTCTGTGTGTTGTGGCATTGTATCAAAGATCCGAAACAAACTGATTTAAATGTGATTTGAGAAGTGGAATGTTTCATGAAGTTTATCTTGATCTACATGCTTACACATTCTTTTCTTATGCTAGCAGTTCAGACTCACTAGTGAAGTTTCATAGATATAGAGTGTGCAATATTTTTCTGGGTTATAAAGTCAAATAAAAATATTAATAACTATTTTTTCCATTTCAGACCTTGCTAGCTACAAACTTTTACACTCATTTTGGACTAAATAACTCAATACAGAACGAATACGACACTGATATAATGCTCGAATATGAAGACAGTGATACTTATAAAGAGTACAAGGAATTCTTTTATGATGTTTTAACAGAATTTGAAAAATTCGGTAAAATTGTCCAGTTCAAGGTAAGAAAAATGTTCCTTGAAATGAACATTTTTGACACAATTGCTGAATTTTACAGGGAAAATTGTGTATATAAATGATTGGAAAGAAAGCGGAAATGTATCCTTTAACAATAATTAAACAAATGGCTAAGTATTTGAGCGAAGCAACCACATATTGCTGATTCTAATAGCAATAAGTTAAATCTTTTACCAATTATTTTCTATTTTGTTTTAATAACTAAGTTTTAAAGGCATAATATTAATAGCCTTAACTTATCTACATCAGATGCGGTAGCCCTGAATTAATAAAGGTTTGTAAATCCAGTACAACTTATGTTAATATTGTGTGGTTCTATAGAATTAGAAAGCCAGTTGTACAACTGATAAAGTAGAAGCATAGAATAAAAAAAGCGATATAGACAAACAGACAGCCCGTGTAAGACTATCTGTTACAACCTTAATAATTTTTTTTTACATTTCCTACTATAATTAATTATCTATAGTAATATTATAAAGAAAAAATATTTCCTCCTTATAAAAAAGGCTCCGAAACTACTGGATCGATGTTGTTGGAACTTGGTATGAGGATACCTTGATTAATTGGAAATAACATTGGCTAATTTCGGGAGTTACGTGCGTAAAACCGCAAATTTCATAAATTAACTACTGAACTGATCACGATGAAACTCTCTGATTGTGTGAATTAATTCGGCTACTTTTTATCCCGATATTTTCACTGGACATAGCTAGTAATTAATAATTAAAAATAAATAAATATTGCAGGACATTTCACACATCGCCATCTAGCCCCAAGCTAAGTAACTAGACTTGTGTTATGAGTGCTAGACAACGGATATACTACTTTTATACTTTTCTTTTGTAAATATATACTTATAATACATATAAACAACCAGACCACATACAAATATTTAAGCATAAATACTTGTCTGTGGCGGGAATCGAACCCGCAACTCTGTGTTTAGCAGTCCGGCATGGTGACCATTGTGCCAACTGGGTCGTCATTGTGTCAATTGTTTGGTTTATAGGTGTGTAACAACTATGAGAAGCATTTGCGCGGTAACACGTACGTGGAATACGCCGAGTTGCGTTGCGCTGTAGCCGCGTACCGCGCGCTCCACTCGCGCTGGTACGGCGGACGTCTGTTGTCCTTACAATTCTGTATCATCAACTCGTGGAAGAACGCCATTTGTGGTAACTAGCTAACTGCCTATTATATGAAATTACTAGTTAAGCATACGATACAATGCAGATCTGCAACCACTGTTCAGGCAATTTTTGTTAACATTGCAGAACGACCAAAGTCACCTTGGTAGATTGGACATTTTCCTCTGCAATGTGGTAACTAATAATAATGCCTTATAACACCTAATTACAAGTTAAAATAATCTCACTAATTCCCACTATACCTACTTGTATTGCGAAAGTTTATGTCGGATTTATAACAATACTAACTACGCCCCGCGATTTCACCCGCGTAAGTCCCGAACACAGCGCCATCTATTGGGTGTATTTGCGATATTGAAGAATTTTATCGATGAATCAACGTATACCGCCATCTATGAGAACTCCATAAAACTAAACAGTAAATAAACACTTGCTTACGAAACCATAATTGATACATTTTGTTCGTTTACATTTACGACATAAGCGAATAATTGAGATGACAACTGTCCTATCCAGTAAGTTAGACCAAAATACGGGTACATGTGAAATTTGATTGAAATCGGTTCAGTAGTTTTGGAGTTTATTGGCAACATACATCGTCACACAAGATTTTTATATATACAGATTAGTAGCCGTTTCTCGCGGTTTCATTCGCGTAATGGGTACGTGAATTATACAAATTCTTCAGTTTTAATATAAGACCAGCAGCGCCACGCGGTTTCACAAGCGTAAAAATTTCTGTGCAACTTTCTTAATTTTTTCTTTTATAAAAACCGTCTGCAAACTCAACAAAAAAAGAATTAGCGAAATTGGTCCAGCCACGCGTGATTACAAAGGAAAATAGGGATTCATATAATATTAGTAGGATTACATTAATATGAAGGACCAGTTTTACACGCCTTCTGTATTGATAATAGTATTAATTGGTCTAATATTTAACTTTTTTTTTCAGGACTTCAATTCAAGAAGCGATGCCCAAAAGGTCGTGGTTGCAATTTCTTACACGTATTTCGTAATCCTGATAATTTATTCTCGGGATATTATACCTACCAACAAGAACGACATGAAAGCGAAAGGTAAGAGAGGTAGCTAATAGATATACTAAACGCCTAAGGGCCTCTTCCTTTAACTTAGGCCAACATAGCATTATCAAGTTCTGACATAGTAGACAAAACTTTATAAAAATTGTTTCACCGTTTCATCGTCAAAATTAGCAAGCATAAAACAATTCATACATATATTAAAGGAACAAAGAGAAAAAAGTATGTACTTGGAATCAAATTAAAAAAGTCTAAGGGACTTGGAAAAAGTAGTACAACAAAGATATATTATGTCTGTCGCCCTGTTTGTTTTTCTGTTATGCAATTAAGATAAATATTTAATTTTCCTTGTTACTAGATCAAGAAGAACACCTCCAAGATCCTGGAGGTGGTCGGAATCACCTGAATTAGAGATTCCGAAGAAGTCGCCTAGAAGGCGATCCCGATCGCCGAGACATCGAGAAAAGCACGACAGGCGACGCGATGATAGGAGGCACACATCTAGGAGAAGAAGCAAAGAGCGGAAGTAGTTTTAAAAATATCTATCCATTAGAATTACCCACCGTTTTTTGTTATTAGTTAGAATAAAATTATTAAGCTTTACGTATGCATTAATTATTTCTTAGGTAATAATTCCTATTCTTTTCTATTTTATATCTTGAAAATCAATCTAGCAGCCAGTGAGTTAAACTGGTTGACATATCACTGCTAGCAGCAAGGAAGTTTTCGAATAGGTCCTGAATTATCCGAACTCAAGTTGAGTGTCTTACCCTACTCTCGAACGAGACAATAATTTTGACAAGTTTATTCGTTGATCTACTGTCAACGTCAAAAAAATCTGAAGTTCTATTATTTTCATGTTTTGGTCGGAAATGGTTTTTGTATCTTTTCTTCAATTGAAAAAGTATTTTTCCATTAATGAAACCGTGTAAAATGTCTACAGTTTATGCTTTAGCCCCCTAATACCTAAACTAGGGTTTCATAAACAGTGCGATAACAAAGAAATCAATAATAACTTTTGAAAAATGAGACTTCTTAGACCTTTACAGTTTATTTTCACCAGAAATTTTCAGCTGCCGCTTACCACTTATAAAATAAGGCCTTGTAATGTCAATTACATTAACAAATATTCAACTGCTGTTAGAAGTTCAAAACCAAAAATACACAGCAGAGGTAAGGGGTATTTTTCAGAGGTATTTCAACTGTACATTGGAGTTAGAATTAGGTTCCTACCTGGTTCAACCTCCCGTTATTATTTATTTAACTTTCCACTAATTGTGTTTATTTATTTAAAGAATCGATTGCACTGAAGGAGAAACTCATAGTTTCATTAAATTTCAAATGTATTGAAGATTCATTACCATTCTATGACTTACCAATCAAAACTTTAATTCACATAAATAAAATAACGAAATATGATGAAGCAAAAGGATATTGCAGTAATAGACTGTACTATTTATCATCAAAGTTACAAGTGAGTTGCTACATTTCGTTATCTATCTTATGAACATACCTAGTGCAGTGCACAATCAGGACTCAAAGTGGATCTTGGCCACTGAAATGAGAGTCTTCCAATGTTCCCTGTCCTGCATTATATTTTGACAATTGTTGACTTTAAGTTCGCACAGGTGAGCTTCCACTGTGTCTTACCAGCGAAACCTGGGTCGTCCCACTGGCCTGCAACAAGCATATTATGCTTTCTACAATATTAAAATAAAAAAATCATCAAAATGAGTATAGTAGGGAAGAGTTGGACCTATTGTTTCTTACTCATTTTATCCACGATAATAAATTGTGTTAACATCGATGATTTTGACTCATAAAGGAATTATTGGTGTGCATTAGTGACAGATTGTGATCAATGAAAGAAAGGTAGAGAGGCCTTTGCCCAGCAGTGGGACAGTTAATAATAAAATAATTAACATGGGTGGCTTTCATGTTATTACTACTAGTTATTAGTTATTTCATTCATAGTATATAGTGTTTTTAGAATTAATACTTATTGTTTATTTGCAGCTACCTCCAGCAGAGATTAGTAAGCAATTAGTAAAGAGGATATTTGTATATGAATTGTCATTTGACTGGCTACAAAAATCACTTGATACACTTTTAAGTAAGTATCATTACACAAATTATATTGTGAGATTGTTTGTGGTGTGGTTTCTTTATGGTGAAACTGCTATACCGATTTTAATAAAAATTGTTGGTACATGTTTGTTTATTTTGAACCTTGGTATCTCCTTTAATTTATTATTTGGAGTTTTTTTTCTAATAACTGCTACCAGTTGGGATAAATGTAACTATCATTATTTATTTGTCTAGATTTATGTTAATGTATTTTTGTCTAATTATATAATTATTTCAGATATGGGTGTAAGCAGTGACCGTATATTGAGGGATTTATGGGTACTAAAATATAACCACTTAACAATTACTGAAAGACTACAAAATGTTAAAAACATGGACATACCAACATTGTATCCGTGGATGGTGAGATGTTCTCCAGACATTTTAAATAGGTGTATATCTTCATAGAGTTATCAAATTCAATCTTATTCCTCAATAATATTATAAATCCGAAAAGCTTTTGGACACGGTGCATTTTGAGACCCATGCCAATCGATAGAAGGCATTATGGTGAACAAATAATACCTTCACATCAAACCGCTAAAGTGTCTCGGAAACAGGATATTTCACCAAACGTTTGTTTGTTATATTTATATCTCCTTGTGTTATCTTTCTTCTCAATTACTAGAGAATATATGAACTAACCTATTGTTTTAGATATATAACTATATCTCATGAAACAAAGAATATTTTGGGTGAAAACAAATCACCGCAAATCTATTTGGCAGAAAGGCTGCAAACCTCACCGGAGAAAGTTAAAGAAATGTGTATTAAATTGCCTGCACTTAAGACCATAAGGGTAACAAAGGTAATAACTTTGTTTTACAAATCTTAATTCTAAGCTCATGCATGCTACGATTTTTACTCCAGGAATTCAATTATGTCCTTTCTAATTGTTAATTTACAATATAAATATTGGTTAGTTGTAGTACCTTTAATTTTTCCTGTGCATTTATATTATAACCAATTTGTTTTTGTTTTCATTGTTTCAGATTAAAAACTTCTTAGACTTTCTAATTGAAGAAGGCTTCAACGTCAGTGATATAGTTGATAAACCCAGAGTATTGGCATCTTCACAGAAAACTATAAAAGAAAGGATTGCCAAGTTGAGGAAACTTGGTTTTCATCAACCTAATTTAAATATACTTTGCAGAAGTAGAAAGGACTTTCAGAAATATATTGAAACTGTTGAAACCATAGTAAAGAGCCCAAGTAAATAAATGTAGACAATTCTGTGCAGCTTAATTTGACTCAAGTTACCTTTGCACATAAGTTTTTACATGGGCCTTACTACTACTATTTGGGAAACTATAAGATACCGAAAAATGCTGAAAGGAGTTGCGTGCCCAATTTTGAGAAAAACTTAAACTTAATTATTAGATTTTTTTAAAATTGGTTACCTTAGCAAGGTATCAAACCTGTTGATTTTGCAAAAAAATAATCATCCTATTTATACCAATCGATAGAGATAAATTTATAAAAATAATTTAATTTAGCAAAATGAAAATTACTCCTATAAAGTAGTAGCGTTTTGCAAGTGCCTCAATCTGTATTTTGTCATCTATTACAAACAGCAGTGAATATTGTTTGTTGATTTCTTTTATTTATTAGTTCTTGGACTGTATTTCTTATGTAAAATTATTATGATTTGGAAAAATTGGAGCATGACATTGCCCTTATCAAAGCTTAGGATCTAGAAAACATATTCAAAAGAATTTAGAATGAGGTGCATAATTTTGCATAAGAAATCATTCAAAAATGTATTAGGTAGTCATAACAATACGATGTATTCTAATCTAATCAACTAGTAAGTACGTAGTTAAGTACATACTATAAAGTACTACCACTTCCGTGCCTCATTGGTCCATTGGTACTATGTTACTATTAAGAGCCTTCTACAAATTAAATAGAAAACCTGTCAAATAATTTTTCTTAACTATTATTGTGAATTTTGTAAATAAAACTCATGTTTTTAATTTTTAAGTGATTATTTTGCCTCATCCATATTATGATATTATATATAACGCTTTATGGAATGAACTATTACAAACTCATACACATTTAAAATCTAGAATACAGCCATTTTCTTGAAACATGTACAATTTATGACGGCAAGTTAATTTGTTATAAAAAAAAAGCATCATTTATACAGTTTAGTAACAAGGCACTAAACCATTGGAATAGGAGGTAAAATAAATAATACCTAATTGATTTTTGCATAACTATATCCTTGATTGGTTCAAGGGCTAATTGGTTTAGTGCTGATTTAAAATGATTGTACATAAAATTGCACCTAAGTCACATAAATACAGCTAATAATGCAACATGAAAATTATACTATCCTCAAAAACCCAAATCTAAATTACAACTAGGTAATTTTGTTTTATGAGTTTATTGAAATTTACACTAAATGCTAATGTGACATCATATTAATATACTGAAACTGTATCATAATTATCGAAACATCCAATAAAAGCTACAACTCTTAGTGGATATAAAATAAAACTCGCCTCTTACAAGCTGTCTATAAAAGTTAAAATAATTTGAAACCCGCAAAAAATTAAAAAAATTAAGAAATACAATACAAATTGGTCAAATATACCACACACAGTAAAACAAGTCTAGCATTTGTTATTGTGTACTGTAGCAGAACAGGTTTACAATATTAAACTACCTATGATAAAGTTATGTATAAGTGTAGAGTGAGGAGCGGGATGGCAGCTACTGGTGTGCGCACTGAACACCGGGACCAGCATGCATGTGTTCTTCGTCGTCGCTGGCGTACGCCTCCTCGCGGCTGCGCCCACTCGACTTGGGCGTGCCTTCCATCATCGTCACTTCCTCCACATCCTCTCCTGTTGGCATCACAAATGCCGCCCGGGGAGGCAGTATAGTTTCAATTTGCTGCATCTGTTCCTCAGTTGCAAAGTTATTTTCCGGGAAAACCACATTAAACTTTATATACAAATTGCCTTTTTCAAAAAGATTCTTGTATATGGGCATCCCTTCTCCTTGAATAGCTTTCATGTCTCCTGGTTTCATCACTTCACCTGCGTTATGTCTAATGAGTAGTTCTCTGCCATCCAAATGTTTAACGACAAATTCAAAACCACACAATGCCTCGGTCAGTGTGATATCATGTTTCATGAACAGATCTTCTCCAATTCTCTCGAACACCTCATGTTCTTTTTGCTGCAGCACAATGATCACATCTCCAGGTTGTGTGCCAGGTTGCTGGTCACCCTCACCCCTTAGGTAAATATTTTGGTTGTCTCTCATGCCCCTCTCGACATGAACTTCCAAAATCTTGGTTTCATTAATTACTTTTTTACCTTTACATTTAGGACACTTATCCTTTTCATTGATGGTCTCTCCTTCACCCTGGCAGGTGGGACAGCGGGATTGGAACTGCCGTGTCATGTGGGGCGCTATCTGCTGGTATGACACTTTAACACCTTTTCCATGACAGTCCTTGCAAACCACTACAGACCCTGGTTTTCCACCGACGCCTTTACAAGGGCCACAGATCACATTTTTACTCAATTGCAATTTGGTCGTTTTACCGACGTACATGTCTTCCAATGTCACTTTGAGAGAATGCATGGTATTTTCCCCGCGCGTAGGGCCTCGGCTTCGGCTTCCACCACCCATTCCAAAGAAGTCTCCGAATATATGTCCGAGTAGATCGTCGGCTGGGAATCCTCCACCTTGGCTGCCCTCTTGAAGACCCTTCAACCCATACTTATCATAAACTTGCCTCTTTTTAGGGTCAGAAAGCACTTCATAAGCGTAACTTATCTCCTTAAACTTATCGCCAGCGGCAGGATTTTTGTCAGGATGAAATTCTTTAGCCAATTTGTGGTAGTTCTGAAATAAAAAAAAACGCTTGAGTATTTTTTATTACAAAACGTGAACAATGGGTTGGACCATGCACTGAGTAGGTGATCGACAAAACATGTATGTGGACTACGGAAACGCCCGTTTTATTACCCGTTTTATTTCAGAGTCACTAGAACTTCTACTAACTCCTAAAATATCGTATAGTTTAGTATCAGCCATTTTCCCAAGATTTTAGAAAAAGAAGGAATGGACAATGTAACTGAATGACTGACGAAAGGAATTTTTTTACTCAAGCCCTTTGTTGCCAGTACTTAACAATCAAAAGTTACAAGTTGACTTTTATAGGTAAAAATCTGTAAAACATAACACTTTCTTTGCGGTCGTGTAAAAAAGATATAAAATAAATAGGTATTTAAAAATGTGCTATCATGCTCAGTAATTTGCAAAATTATTCATGGCGGATTATTAAAACGGACAAGCAGCTACTAATAACATTTTTTAGTTAGGAATCTGGTAAACATAAATTGTTTCATCAAAGGAACTTTGACATCCAGTGGCAACTTTACCGAAGCCAAGTAAAAAAACGTGATTTTGGTAGTTTTTGTACAAACGCCAATATCAATTTTGTTTTTAGCAGGGTCTTGATTTTCCTTCAGATTATTTAAGGATTATATACCGTAAAATTAGTAGACTTATTTTTTTATTCTTTATGTCAATCTGTAGTACAATCAAGAAGAAATAAAAAGCATAATTTCGTTTTTATTGAACGTGCACACAAGTTTTTTTGGTTCTAGTATATGTCAACAAGCCGTGCGAAGCCATTGCAAGAAAAAAAAAACCTAACTTTTTAAATGATGGCATCGCACGTATGGTGCATAAAGTCAGAGTCGGAAATGATTTTGTTTATAGATTCATTATTTTTAAATGAAGAATCGCATATACTTAGATTGATTGACTAATGATGACACCATCGGCATCACGGAATACTTTTACTCCTTGTTTTACTCCTATGATCAGCATCGTAGCGCCCATCCCTAAGACTATCAAGTACCCATATAGTTTTTTGTAAATATGACCCAGCCATTAAGTACTATTTCGATGGACCTTTACCTACCGTTAATTATAATAATTACCGCATAGCATCTAGAACATACTTTTGCATATGTATTATGTACCTACTATATATTAATATTTTCAGGTAATGAGCCCTCAGTAATTTTACTAATCTTCCTCAGGTAATAAAAATGTAACTCTATTTCTTAAGCGGAGACTTAACTTCCTGAATGCTTGGAAAGATAATCTGATCTATAGACAGCACTGAGAGCAGAGTGCAAGGCACCAGACGCTCGGGGTCGGGACCAACTTTCACATAGTCGGTAATAATAAGTAGGTATCTATCTTTTGTCATAAATATTCACAGTATAACATCACACATAAATTCGTAGCACTAAACCAAGTTTTACGAACTTTTAACTGTGACGAAGAAAAACGACAGGCGGACAAGAAAGTAATCTTAAGTAATAAAAAAAAAAAAAAACGGGTTGCACTCCGGGAGTGCCGGCAGAAGTGAAAACTTGATTATTAACGTTGAGCATGTTTGATATTTTGGAATGGTTAGGGAATAATTTTGCACCAATTGCTTTATCAGTATAAAAGTACTATCATTTATGTGGTAGAATACAATATTCATTTATTGCGCTATCGTACACAAACATGACAATTTATATTACATTAAAAATTTAACACTTTAAAACTATTACAATTATTTTACATTAAAAAGTTTATCATATTTTTTTATACATATTTTTTTTTTCTTTTCTTTCTCTGAAAAACGGAGATTATTTATTATCATTTTATTTCATTTATTTTCATTCGAAATTATTTGTTTGGTAAACCTACACCGCACATGTGCTTATTGTGATGTTATGAAAATATAGGTTAATGCTATAAAGTATAAACATATTACAAATATTACATTTATACTATGTAAGTTCATATGTATCTAAAGGGTGTAAAAAGACCCTTAACGAAAACGAAAACCACATATTCTGCCCATCATTGGGATCATTTTTTTCTTCTAGACAATACCTGGGAAACCACAGGTTCTGGAGATATTGAAGGTCAAAGTGTCCATTTTTTTTTCAACTTTTTTGCAAAATCGAATTCTAAGCGTTAACACAAAATTTTCTTCCAAATAAACATTACCAAAATTTTTAAATTTTCTTAACAAATTACGCATTTGAAGTTACAGAAATTCAATTCATGCCCAAGCGCTCACCCACACTGACATAGCCGCGAGCTCGTTCCACGCACACACTTCGCGGTATCAGCTGTGCCCGCTGTGCGCGTGACCTTGATCGAGTTCAACGCATAAATGAATGCGAGCGGCCGTGTTACAACCCCGCGCACGGCGCCGTAGAGAGGGGATAGCTGTCTACTCTCCATCCGTCTTACGCTTTTTCGATCAGGTCACGTGTCCTGACGCGAGTTTAAGATTTTATACCCATTACAGAAAAAGTGCTCAACGCCGCTAAAGAAGTTTTCACTTCAAAAAAGTTTGTTTAATCTTTTTTTTTCGTATGAGTTGGTACGTATCTAACTATTTTATTTTTTATGAAATAAACCATAATACTGAAAAAAATATTAAAATATATTTTTCCCGTTATAATACTCGAATGTGGTTGTTTTAGGGTCATCGATTGAGTTGTAACAACTTTAAAGGTAAATAAATAAGACCAATATCATCTAATAATATCTACTATTTTTTAGATAATTAAAGTTTTATCTTGATTTCCAAGAATTCACTCAAAAACATTAGATACCTACATACTTGCCACCTGGTCGTACCTATGCACTAACCGTGCTACTTAAACCATTTTTTTGGAGAGAAAAACGCCATTGATTATGATCACACAAAAAAAAAAAACAAATAGTTGTCTGTAAAGTCGATTTACGGTCGATAATTTTACGTGATAACATCATATGAAAACATTAATGGTAACCATAGCAACGATAATATGTTGCTATGGTTACCTTTTTAATAGCATGACGCGTTCCCGGAAAATGACGCATGACATCATGTTTTTTTTGTGAATGCTGGTGTTCATCAATTTATTAGACGTTATCACGTCAAAAGAATATAAGTATTCTATCCGTTGTCTGTTCACCATAACACAAGCCTAGTTGCTTACAATATAATTATTTACATCTAGTATTTTCATCTACCTACAGAGCATAAACGAAATTTTTTTGAAACAGTTATCTATAATGTGAGCAAGCGTAAACCAACAAAATGGCATTATTTATGGACATGTCGAAAGCCTTCGACAATGTCCATCATAAAACACTATTAGACAAACTTAAAAAATATGGTATTAGAGGAAGTGCCAATAAATTAATCGAATCATATTTAACTAACCAAAGACAGATCACACACATAAAGAGGATTAATGCTGAAACTGGTATTAATACATGTCATTCATCTAGAGAGAGAACAGTTTGCAGTGGTGTTCCACAAGGCAGTGTGCTAGGCCCATTATTATTTATTATATATTTAAATGATCTACCTACTGTGACTAAACATTTTATGACTATTTTCGCTGATGATAGCACTATTCTATTTACATATAATAATTTATATAATACTGAACTTGACATGAACAACACATTAAAATCTTTGATTAACTGGTTAACATTAAATAGTTTGACAATTAATTTAACTAAAACTTACTTGATGAATTTCAAACAACGAAATAACCGTCCCTTGGATTAACTACTTGGGAAATCCTGTGAAGGAAATAGATACTACAAAATTTTTAGGTCTGACCATAGATAATAAGTTGACAATGAAATCGCACATTAATGATTTAGTTATAAGAATGAACCAATTTTCATATGCACTATATATGTTAAAAAAAAGTATCTAATATCAAGACACTGTTAACGGCCTATCATGGATACGTTGCGTCTATTCTTAGATATGGTGTTATGTTCTGGGGCAATACAACAGACAAAACAATTGTTTTAAAAGCCCAAAAAAAGTGTATCAGATCTATGTTTGGTCTAGCCTCAGATGAATCGTGTGTACCTTATTTTCGTAATCATAAGATACTTACGCTTCCGTCAATTTATATAATGCAAACTTTATTAGAACAAACCCTCAATACTTCACAGCTTATCCTAACACAAGCCGTCTTGCAGGTTCTATAAAGGTAACTCGTAAGAGCGTGGGTCTCATTAGCAGAATGAGTGTAGACATTATGGGACCTATTATTTACATAAAATTCCTTTGACAATAAGAAACATTAATGACAATAAAAGATTCAAAACCGCACTCAATGGCTTTCTTGTTGAAAAAGTATACTATGATTTGAGAGACTTTTTGATGATAAGCTAAATAATATTTATATTGTATGATTTTTGACATTAATTTATTATTGCTTATTTTGTATTTGAAATCTATATGTAACTCTAAAATCAATAAGGACATTAATTTTTATTTTTTGAATTTGACATTTTTATTTATTTTATTTATTTGGACTTAACTAACATTTATAATTTGATAACCTTATTTTTTATGTAATTTTCATTGACGTAACTGATTGATTATTAAGCACATTCGGATATATTGCACTTTTGTTTTAATTGATATTTTGTATAATAATAGAATAGCAAAATGTTCATATGCCTATTAAGGTGAATCGTGGAGGTGTCTATTTTATTGTATTCTGTTAAGATCTTTGTATTTAACCCATGATTATGAAATAAATGAATTATGAATTATGAAAAGATTTGTGAGTTCTCTAAGATTAGGGCGGTATGCAATGCATAAAGTCAGGTGCGGAGCCAAAGCCATTAAAAAAAATGGCGCCATTGCAAAAAGTGAAAATGGAAAACGCTTAATTTTCAATCGTAGTTTAAACCGTAGTAATAACAGAACAAGGAGATCGTTTTTAAATGACCAGTTTTTGATAGAACACCTGTATATTAGGGATTATATTATATTTTAAGTTAGTGAATATTGCACAAATAAGCTAGATGTAGTATTTTATTTAATCAGTCCTTTCTTGCTTTTGTAAGCACAGTTTTTGTGTTGTCGATAAATATCTATTTAAATGATTGACTTTTACGTACTGTAGATCTTATGAGTCAATAACGAAGGAAACTCATGAAAAAACATGAAAAAATATACCATACTATAATAATATGTAAGTAGATAAGTACCTTCCTACTTTGGGAATCTAATATATATCAAGTTCGACTTCTTCAACTTTCATTGGTTTCACTAAAGCGAGTGACAATCTCTAATAGAACCATACCGTGGAGTTACGATATGGTTCGCCCAAAGTAGCCATATTACCCCCAGGTACTCACTATCCAGTAACTTACCTACCTAGGTAGTTGAATTTCTTGTTCAACTTCATAATAAATAATTATCCTAAAAAAAAATACATATATTTAAAAAGATAAAAATAATGTTTACTTGCATAATTGGTAGTTCGATTGTTAGTTCGTCCGGCTTCACTCATAGATGTACTAAAACATTCTTTTTTTTGTCCAGCCAGCTCTGTGACCGAACTCTTTGCAGATAACATTCCTTTTATTTATTTATTTTTTCAAATCAAAACCTCTTTCGTAGATCTCTTGACCACAGATTCTATATAAGTCTCCAACTCTCCATTAATGAGTTCCTTATAATGAGGTTTAATTATAAAAAATCCAATGGTTCCTTTGTAGGTAGATTAAGTACCAAAATAACAATTTTTAAAATGGATATAACTCTGCCCTGACTGAGTCTAGATATGAAACCCTCGAACATTTTTTGTTTGTATTTGTATTCTTAAACTAATTTATTAATTTGGTTATTGGCCGCGCGAAATAGATAAAAAAGAACAAGCAGCCACTCCGCCTAGTAAAAGTCCCAATGTCATTTAGACTATAGATCTCTTTAATATAATGTCCAAAATGTCCATAAGGTCCATTTGGGATAGCACACGGCACCACGGATTTTTCATTATTATATGCCTATTATCTAAGTCTATAGATTGTTTTCTAATTTTGTCTGTTCTATTTTCATTTAAATTTATCTTATTTTTAATTTATTTTTGTTTTGTAATTATGTCTACCTATATCGTATTTGTTTTCTTGTCCGTGTGCTTTTTTAATAAATGCTATTCTATTCTATGTATAATCAGTGATAGTATTTAGACTATAGTTCACGAGTAAATCCGTGTCTCGGACTATTCTTAAATCTCGTTTTGGAATAAGGGGGATTGTGTATTGTTTTCTCTACATAAAACCTGACTAGGTATAAGTTGCGGTAGCTAAGGGTAATAAGGATCATCTGCTACCTTAATAAAAAATAAATATGTATATTTCTTAAAATATAGGGAAAACTACGGAAAAACAGGTTATTATCTATACATATAATAAATCTGTAGACATAAAAAAATCTGTAATTGTAAGATATCCAGAAAAAAAATACACAGGTCGTCTTAAAATCGTTAGCTGAACACGATAGGGTAGTTTTTAGAATTTTTGTCTGTTTGTTTGTCTGTTTGTCTGTTTGTTTGAACCAGGTAATCTTATAAACTACATAACAGATTTTACCAACCTCCACATGAATATGTTCAGAAAATATCAGATTAACATTTAGGGTATGTTTCAATTTAATTTTAATACAATAATTATGATATTTGATGAAAAAACATTTAAAGAATGTGAAATCGAAATATTTTTCCGTGGTAAAACTTAATCGAACGTCAGAAGGAAACAGTACCCTTACTACGACTTTTTTACTTATTCGATGTAACATACTATATTGAGTATTTACTATGAAACTTCCTAAAAATCAACTTACTTTGTCTGTTTGTTTGTCTGTTTGTCTGTTTGTCTGTTTGTTTGAACCAGGTAATCTTATAAACTACATAACAGATTTTACCAACCTCCACATGAATATGTTCAGAAAATATCAGATTAACATTTAGGGTATGTTTCAATTTAATTTTAATACAATAATTATGATATTTGATGAAAAAACATTTAAAGAATGTGAAATCGAAATATTTTTCCGTGGTAAAACTTAATCGAACGTCAGAAGGAAACAGTACCCTTACTACGACTTTTTTACTTATTCGATGTAACATACTATATTGAGTATTTACTATGAAACTTCCTAAAAATCAACTTACTAAGTCCACCCGTCTCTGAGAATATCGGGAGTGACACACTGACAGACAGACGGACAAAAGAGTGATCTTATAAGGGTTTCTATTTTTCGAGTGCTTCAAAAAGTCATAGTAGGGGTACAGTACATGCCTCCGCTCAAGATGACAGCTGTCATGAAACCAAATAGTTTGCATTTAATACTACCTACGTCAAACTGAAAATGAGGTTAGTACAAAGAGGTACTACTACATAATGTCACCGATCTCCTTTACCGAAGACTTCTTCGATGTTACACTTCTATCGCGCTTTTCTCCTGCTATAGTTGGAATTATGAGTTCAAGTAGCGGAAACCTTAGATAGTAAAAACAAAAAAGAATTATCCAAATCGCTTCAAGAGTTTACGAGTAATCAGCGAACATACATAAAAAAAATATATATACGTGATGAATTGAGAACCTCCACCTTTTTTGATGTCGGTTAAAAAATATACAGGTAATAGTCATTTGTAAAAATCATTTTTTTTCCAAAATTACGTAGCCCTGCCAGCTACCTAATAAAAAAAACTGGTATTTTGGTCAAGAATTCAGAAAATTGGATTCATAGGACATCACGTTCCTTCAAATACCCCGTTTCCGAGACGCTTTAGATGTTTGGTGTGAAAGCATTTTTTGTTCAGCGTAATGCCTGCTATCAATATGTAAGGATCTCAATGTGCATCGCGTTATTTTAAGTATTAGTATTTGTTCTGTCCAATTGCCTTTCTTTTTAATCATTAATATTATTATTTGATAATAAAAACAATTTAAAATATTATTTGCACCAAAATAGATTATTATTTGCATGATGTTGGTGTTATAAATACTATAATAACCTCTTATATTATTAATTTAAGAATATGAATCGAGACACAAAGGTAGTTAATAATTATTTTTTCTTTAATTTACAAAAATCTAAAGATAACTAGGAAGACAAAGAACGTTGAAAGTTTTGTGCGAATAGAAATTGGACTTAGTTTTAGCTTATCATATTGTTGTTTATTATGTTTTATTTGTGAAAAATTAACAAAAATAGTACATTGTTACCCAAGGTGTGAAAGTCACTCATTGAGTCCCGAGACGGAGTTTGGCGCCCGAGCGTAGCGAGGGCGCTAATACTTCGAGGGACTAAATGAGTGACTTTCACACCTTGGGTAAACAAAACAAACCCGAGGTAAACACTGTGCTTTTCATTACGAATAAACATAAAATTCTTCCTAATAACGAGAGTGAATGAGAGACTCCATACTACCTGACCCTCTTACAAGGTTGGGACCAAAGAGGTTGTACATTATGTAGATTTTTTGCTTTTGCTATTTGTTTTCAACATGTTTTCAATACTCAAATACGTCGGTACTAACCGAAGAGATTTTTATAAATTAGTTTATCCAACACTGAGTGATGACGCGAAGTCCATAGATTTAAATTACAGTTTTTGTAACACGGTTTGTCTAGAAAATGTTATTTACACAAAATACACAATCATAAATGAAAAACCAGATGAAACTTAACACAAAAACATAATAAAATAACAAAAGATAATACTAATTAAAATCATTCAAAATGCAAGCATTTCCCGCCAGTATTTTTTACTCAAGAAACGACACTGAGCGCACGGTCACATAAAGCCACATCTGCAACATTTTGACAGGGCGCCGGTAGAGGCGCAGCATGGTCATACGTCGCATTTTCATCTTTACATTTATTTTATTAAATAAGATATCTTGAACTAAATATATCTACCTGAATTCGATTACTAAGAAAAAACCTATTATGTACTAAATTCTGGCAGTATGGATGAGTCGTGCGAAGCCATAATTGTTATTCTTTGGTGTTACCTAAATCAAAGAGGTTTGGTTTTTGAAGTCCCTAATGCGTAATGATACTGATACTGGCTACAAACACATTGCACAAGCCGCGCGAAGCCATAATTTAACATGACAGCTCTCAGTGAAAGCGAAGCGAAAGAATTTTCCCTAGGGCCGAAAGTTTTTCTTTCTACACGCTCTTCAGGCATCTTTAGACCTAATTTCGTAGTATGAGTAAGCCTAGAATAAGAATTGCCTTTGCCAAATCAATTAAACATATAGTTTAAAAACAATGTAACTACCTATTTTGTTTTTATAACTTACACCGAATGATAAATTGTATCTATGCAGAAAAATGCTAGGTATTCTAAATAACCCAAAACCACATCGCGAACGAAGTCGCGGGCAACAGCTAGTATTAGATAAATTATAATTGCTTTATTGTCAATCTGGAAAACCAATCATTTGTTTATTTTCTTGTTATTTTATTACCTACCAACACTAAGGTTTATAAAACCCTTTTATAGTGGTCCTTGTTACCCGCAGATACCTTACTAAGTATTTCTACATTTGCGAACTTTATTAGTTCCGCGACCGCCTGCAGCAATCGTCTTCTCTAAACATGTCCCTTACTTATGAGGATGGGGTACAGGCGCTTTCTCCATACAAACGTAGTCGACTGTTTCCTCCCTAGATATGTCTTGGTTTTTTTCATTTTCTAATTATCATAGGTTTAAAAAACAAAACATAGGGGCATGGTATTGGTCATAGCAGTTATAAGTTTTATGCAACAAAAATATTTGCTCTAGTGTCATTATCCAGGGAGGAAACAGTGGACGTTTGTATGGAGAGAGCGTCGGTACCCTTTGCTCTTAAGGATACCTAACCTACATGCTAACCGATACAATAATAAATCTACTCCGTGAATCTATGACCTTGCCTTAGAGTAAAAATTCCTACTAATTAGATGTAGATGCAGGGAAGTAATTATCAGGCCCCTCTTTCTAACTGGGCACGATGGGCACATACCCGGGGCCCCGTGACCCATAGTTCCTGGCAGATCACTTTTTTGAAGAAGTTATTTTAATAATTTTGCCCATCTCAAATCTAGAAAGGTTTCTCTTCAATCAATATAAATTGTTCTTAAGTACATGTGAATGCTAAAAGAGCAAGTTTTGTCCTCTGAAAGTCTTAGGGGCCCCATTCATGGGCCCACTTTAATATTGCTTTCATTGCGCTCCGTAACGTTGTTTTTCTCATTATCTGAATATTAGCTACATGAAACACACGTTGGACGCTAATTTATGAAATTTGGTTCACGATTAACCGTTTAAATTAAAATTTAACTGGAAAAAATAAATTAATACTGGAAGGAAAGATTCGAGAAAAAAGTTCCCAGAGCAGACAGAGGCGAACGTGGTTGGACGACCTTTAAGACTGGACGGGCTTAAACTACCAGCAACTCGG
Source organism: Idaea straminata (assembly GCA_951213275.1). Classification (NCBI taxonomy): domain Eukaryota; kingdom Metazoa; phylum Arthropoda; class Insecta; order Lepidoptera; family Geometridae; genus Idaea; species Idaea straminata. The sequence goes on along the minus strand of OX577846.1, from coordinate 6,809,094 downwards.
CTAAAGACCGAAAATACCACCGATTGATCGCCAACCTTCTTTAGAAGATGGCACCAGATGATGATGTTATTTACCCAGAACTAAACCAAATCAAGACTCTTATGCATGGATATGCTGTACCTCCTTGTAGTTGGAACAAATTAGTGTCAGTTGTCATATTATAGGAGAACTCGATCGGACTAGTGGGTTAAACTCAAACCCAAAAAAACTTAATTCAATAAGAATCATACAGTTTGTTACAGAGATCACATTGAAACGTCCTAAAAAACTAAGTTAGAATGTGTGCCTTCGGAACGCGCCCATCTATGAGAAGAGGCACAAGAAACACATGGGGTTTTTTGTGATCATGTTCACAAAGTTCAATTTCTATAACATAAAAAATGAATAGCTGAATGTGCTGAGTTGCTAAGCGCAAAGCTCGAGAACAGCTGATTTCGCTAAGTAATTATGTCAGGAGACTTAGTAAAAATAAGAAAACTGCGTAGAAAATTATTACGCGGGTGAAACTACGGGGCGCAGCTAGTTACAAATATTTGAAGGATTTGATAGACAGGTAGATGATGATGATGATGATGTTATGTTAAAGCACATGAGTTAAGAGTTATAGTTACCTATTTCCAAACCTACATAACAAAAAATACATAACAAATGGAATTGTAATTATCCCAAATAAATGACATTATTGTTATTATTATTTGTTAAATGTCCTATATCACGGGAATATGGAGTCCCGGACCTTTGGAAGGCATGCGTGGGGCCGAAGCCAACACGTAGAGGCCCTTTACAATGACAAGTTTAATGGCAAAATATGATGTGGACATCAACCCGGCGATTATCCCTGTCTGCACTATAAAATGCAGCCAAGGACAATCTCCGGTTTGAATAGAACTATTGATAAACTACAGGAGAAAACTACTACTTGGGCTATTGTGATGGGATGGTAGTGGACTGGATACTGGGGGACTATGGGTACTATGGCACACCTGCCGTAACAATGTTCAACAAACATGTAAAAGTGGCAGGCGGAGACTCCAACTCTCAAACTGGGCCACCCTAATCAGCTGAGTAAATTACAGCAATTGTTTAATATTATTATAGTAGTTCTTGTTTCTCCTACTGATGCATTTTAACTAAACAGATTGGATGACTTTCACCTCAACTTGTGCAGTTATCTACCGCATCATCAATGTATGTACATAATATGACCTCGGGGCCAAAGTTATTGCATTCGTTAAGTCATTGCTTGCACAATACTGCAATACAGTTACAGAGGTTGTTTGATTAATTATTTGAACAACATTATCAAAATCGTTTCAAATCATTAATAAATTATCAAATCTTATCAAATTATTATCAAAATAATTATCAATTCGCTAAAAAAAATCAAGTCTAATTTTTGCCAATCTCTAGTCAAGCTAAAGGTTCTAAAGCACTTCTTCTTAACGTTCCTGTCCGATCTTCCACTTTCTATGGAAGCTCTTTTACTGCCAGGGCTGTGGAACTGTGGAATGATTTGCCTGCCATCATCAGACAATCAAAATCTTTGGCGGTATTTAAAAATAACGTCTACAATTACTTTTTGACTATTGCCGAAAAAGATCAAAAGGCCAGCTGTCGTTAATTCGTTGTTTGATATATTGTAAAATAAGTATGTATTTTTAATTATGGTATTGTATAAATTTTATTTTTATTTTTTATTTATTTATTTGTACATTCTTATGTAATTATATTAATATATTTATGTAAAGATATGTATGTATGTATATATCTATACATATAATAAATCTGTAGACATCAAAAAATCTGTAATTGTAAGATATCCAGAAAAAAAATACACAGGTCGTCTTTAAATCGTTAGCTGAACACGATAGGGTGGTTTTTAGAATTTTTGTCTGTTTGTCTGTTTGTCTGTTTGTCTGTCTGTTTGTTTGTTTGAACCAGGTAATCTCATAAACTACAGAACAGATTTCGACAAGGTCCACACAAATATGTTCAGGAAATATCAGATTAACATTTAGGGTATGTTTCAATTTGAGTTTAATACAATAATTAAGATATTTGATTAAAAAACATTTAAAAAATGTGAAATCGAAACATTTTTCCGTGGTAAAACGTAATCGAACGTCAGAAGGGAACAGTACCCTTACCACGGGTTTTTTACGTATTCGATTAAACATAATATATTGAGTATTTACTATGAAACTTCCTAAAAATCAACTTACTAGGTCCACCCGTCTCTGAGAATATCGGTAGTGACACACTGACAGACAAACGGACAAGAGAGTGATCGAAAAAGTGTTTCTTTTTTTCGAGTTCTTCAAAAAGTCATGGTAGGGCTGCAGTACATGCCTCCGCTCAAGATGACAGCTGTCATAAAACCAAATAGTTTGCATTTAATACTACCTACGTGAAACTGAAAATGAGGTTAGTACAAAGAGGTACTACTACATAATATTACCGATCTCCTTTACCGAAGACCTCCGATGGTACACTTCTATCGCGCTTTTCTCCTGCTATAGTTTGAATTATGAGTTCAAGTAGCGGAAACCTTAAATAGTAAAAACAAAAAAAGAATTTTCCAAATCGCTCCAAGAGTTTACGAGTAATCAGCGAGCATACATAAAAAAATAAATATATACGTGACGAATTGAGAACCTCCTCCTTTTTTGATGTCGGTTAAAAAATATACAGGTAGTTATTTGTAAAAATCATTTTTTTCCCAAAATTACGTAGGCCTGCCAGCTACCTAATAAAAAACTGAGTATTTTGGTCAAGAATTTGGAAAATTGGAAAAGGGGTCCCGACATTCAGTATGGTAGCGTGGTTATATGTTATGTTATGTTTTTTGCGCTGTGATTTTAGACCCGATGAATAAATTATGCCCAACGCTTTATAGGTTTTGTTTGATGGCATTATTTGTCATTTTCGATAGGTATGGGACTCAAAGTGAACCGCAAACTTTTGAAAAATTATAGGTTTTCATTTTTCTTTAAATATTCCATTTCCGAAACGTCTCGCTTTAGAAGTTGAATGTCCTTTTGTAGTTTGGCATAAAGGTTTTGGAATAATCAGTTTTGACATAAAAACCTAAACTAGGCATAACATAATTTTACACAATTATTTTTGGCATAAAGTCACCGCGCACTCTTAGAAAATCAAGGAACATCACGTTTCTTCAAAAACCCTGTATCGAAAACGCTTTAGAGGGTTGGTGTTTTTATTATTTGTTTTTTTTTCGATGCCCTCTATCGATAGGTATGAGTCTCAAAGAGCACCGTGCACTTTTGTGAAATCATAGGACATCACGTTCCTTCAAATACCCCGTTTCCGAGATGTTTTAGATGTTTGGTGTGAAAGCATTTTTTGTTCAACGTAATGCCTGCTATCGATATGTAAGGATCTCAATGTGCATCGCGTTATTTTAAGTATTAGTATTTGTTCTGTCCAATTGCCTTTCTTTTTAATCATTAATATTATTATTTGATAATAAAAACAATGTAAAATATTGTTTGCACCAAAATAGATTATTATTTGCATGATGTTGGTGTTATAAATACTATAATAACCTCTTATATTATTAATTGAAGAATATGAATCGAGACACAAAGGTAGTTGATAATTATTTTTTCTTTAATTTACAAAAATCTAAAGATAACTAGGAAGACAAAGTATGTTGAAAGTTTTGTGCGTATAGAAATTGGACATAGTTTGAGCTTATCATATTGTTGTGTATTATGTTTTATTTGTGAAAAATTAACAAAAATAGTACATTGTTACCCAAGGTGTGAAAGTCACTCATTGAGTCCCGAGACGGAGTTTGGCGCCCGAGCGTAGCGAGGGCGCTAATACCTCGAGGGACTAAATGAGTGACTTTCACACCTTGGGTAAACAAAACAAACCCGAGGTAAACACTGTGCTTTTCATTACGAATAAACATAAAATTCTTTCTAATAACGAGAGTGAATGAGAGACTCGAATCCATACTACCTGATCCTCTTACAAGGTTGGGACCAAAGAGGTTATACATTATGTAGATTTTTTGCTTTTGCTATTTGTTTTCAACATGTTTTCAATACTCAAATACGTCGGTACTTACCGAAGTGATTTTTATTAATTAGTTTATCCAACACTGAGTAATGACGCGAAGTCCGTAGATTTAAATTACAGTTTTTGTAACACGGTTTGTCTAGAAAATGTTATTTGCACAAAATACACAATCATAAATGAAAAACCAGATTAAACTTAACACAAAAACATAATAAAATAACAAAAGATAATACTAATTAAAATCATTCAAAATGCAAGCATTTCCTGCCAGTATTTTTTTACTCAAGGAACAACACTGACCGCACGGTCGCATAAAGCCACATCTGCAACATCTTGACAGGGCGCCGGCAGAGGCGCAGCATGGTCATACGTCGCTTTGACCATTTTCACCTTTACATTTATTTTATTAAATAAGATATCTGGAACTAAATATATCTACCTGAATTCGATTACTAAGAAAAAACCTATTATGTACTCTCTGTCAGTACTCTGGCAGTATGGATGAGCCGTGCGAAGCCATAATTTGACATGACAGCTGTCAGTGAAAGCGATTTTCCCTAGGGCTGAAAGTTTTTCTTTCTACACGCTCTTCAGGCATCTTTAGACCTACTTTCGGAGTATGAGTAAGTAAAGTGCCTTAACCAAATCAATTAAAAATATAGTTTAAAAACAATGTAACTACCTATTTTGTTTTATAACTTACACCGAATGATAAATTGTATCTATGCCGAAAAATGCTAGGTATTCTATATAACCCAAAAACCACATCGCAAACGAAGTCGCGGGCAACAGCTAGTATATATATAAGTATAATGTGCATTAAGTAATTATTATTAGTATGTAGTAAAGTTTGTATTTATTATTATGTTTTTGTTGTTATTTGCATCTTATTTATTTTCCTAAGTTTAAACACCCTACCCTTCACCTTCCTCAACTTCTTGTCCATCCAAAGGTTACCTGGAAGAGATCGCTTTGAGCGATAAGGCCGCCCTTTGTAACACTTAGACTTAAGCTTTGATATTTATTATTAATGTTATTTGAAATTGGTGTTTACAATAAAGAATTTATCTATCTATCTATCTATCTAAGGTTAGGTGATAAACACAAACGTCACTTTTAGACTTCGCTTTTAGAGAAGAAAACTGCATAACTTCTAAGTACCGACCTACCTTAATCGTTTCCTATACCAAAAACTAAGGTAGGTAATTACCTAAATATTATTTTATACATAGGTACACCACCGTATATAATACACCTACAGACTTCATAATTGATTATAATACTTAGGTAATCGAAAAGCCTAAATATCTGCGGCCCGCAGCTTTACCTACCCGCGTTATACTCCGATCCTGTAGGAAAAATCAGGATAAACAATAGCCACATAGCGCCTTTCCGTTAGGCGACTAAAGTTTTTGTGTGATAATTCAAGTTTTACTTACTGAATTTGTATGGACCAAGATGCCCAACGTACTCCAAAAAGAGATCTATTCATCCAAGCAATGGTTGAATGAAAACATACATACTTATTGTAGTCTCAGTAGTTTTTATTACGTAAGAAGGAAGAACTTTAAAAACTATGTTTTTTTGCCATCAAGGCTTTTTTCGGATTCCGAACATGTAACGGAGTAGGTCAGCGGCTGGACTGGTTGGGTATCCTCCACCTTCGCCGCTATCTTGAAGTCTTTTCAACCCATACTTATCATAAACTTGCCTCTTGTTAGGGTCAGAAAGCACTTCATAAGCGTAACTTATCTCCTTAAACTTATCGCCACCGGCAGGATTTTTGTCAGGATGAAATTGTTTGGCCAATTTGTGGTAGTTCTAAAATAGAAAAACGCTAAGTAAAGAGAAACGTAGGTATTTTTTTTATCAACCGCTTATCAATCGACACTCACCAGTTTTATCTCAGAGTTGGTAGAATTTCTACTAACTCCTAAAATATCGTATAGTTTGGTATCAGCCATATTCATAAGATTTTAGAAGAAGAAAGAATGGACAATAAAATTGAATGACTGACGAAAGAAATTTCCTGGTCACTACTATTCCTACCTACGAATGAAGATAAGCGAATCTCTCGGCCTTGTGCTACAAACTGAACAAAATATTATCGAAAATAAAGAATTTTTACTCAAGCCCTTTGTTGCCAGTATTCAACAAACAAAAGTTACAAGTGCCTTATCTCAAACATGCATAGAAATATTGTCATTATTTTCGAAAAAAGCACACGCGAAGTATCGAATTACGGACAAAGAAAGCCAAATCCATTGCAGGGTGATTGCAGGAGCGTTAGCACGCCGTTTCATACAACATTTCTGGAGCGCTGTAATGTTCCAAATTCAAAAAACGCTCCTGCAATGGATTTGACTCTCCTCCTTGTTCGCAAACTCGACACCTCGCGTGTTCCTCAAAAATAATGACATTTGTATGGTTCTAAAACAAATATTTCACATTTTATTCTTTTAGAAAGATTATGTAAGCATTAGATAATGAAAAATAAAATTATTTTAATGATTTAATTTTGAGTTTTATAAATCTAAGACTCTGATTGGTACCCCTTCACTAATCAGAGTCTTAAGATTTATAAAACAAAAGGTCCACTATTGAACTTGATTCACAAAAAAGGCAGAATCGCAGACCTGATAGTTTGGCTGAAATTGCGAAGTTCAAGGTGAAATCTGATTTTGACTAAAATTTTACTAAAGTCCAAATAAATTTTGAATCACTAAATATTGCAGAACATACAGGGGGGTTAAATCGATAGATACTGGAGAGGTGGTGATTGGCTATCTACTCAGTTAATTTAAAAACGCCAAAAATGTTCAATGAGTTGGGCTATAAGATTAGGGGGAATGGGGGTGACTCCCGGTCCGGCTCCCGGCAGCCATCGCCAATCGCCATTCAGCGTGGCAATGCTTCTAGCATTTTGGGAACCTTTGCGCTGGGAACGATAAGAGGCGGAGCGGGTTATTTAACTAGCGGGTGACATAATTTATCGTCATATAATAATAATAATAAAATATAATTGTATAATGATTGATTCATAGCGGATTATTGCAGCTGATAACAATTTTTACTTAAGAACTTGCCTAACTAAAATTGCTCGACCAACGGAACTTTGACATCCAGTGGCAATTTTACTGAAGCCGGACTAAAAAACTACAGATCTCACACTATACGCAACTATCAAAGGACATATAGAAAATGAATCGGGGTAATACCCGATATACGAAAAGAATAAAAATCGTTTGGTCTCTAGAGTGCCACAGTGAAACAAATAAACACATTTCATTATCGGGACGGGATGAAGAACATCGTCGAGTACGTACGCCGGAAGCTGGGCTATACGCTGAGGGTGCATAATATGCAGGAGTCGTATTTTAAGGCATTTGTGGTGCCTCGTGTTATGGATGAAAGCTTCTGGCCGAAGGACGTAGTGCTCCGTCGCTTCCGCGGACAAATTCCACAAGAACAAACTAAGACGAAAGTGTAGTGTCATGAAAGTGCTACTAACATAGTTCTAAGCTATCTCTTTAACAATGATTATTATAAAATATGTATGTTAGTCTATAAGGTATATATGTATCTATGGACTTTTGTAGTCTGAAATAAATGATTTATTATTATTATTACCACTTGTTTGCGTCACGTAGTCGGGTAAAAAGTGATCTATCCACCCGTTCGATGGTAATAGAAAATCAGATTGTAATTTTATTATCAGTATATAGTTTTCAATTGCATATGGAGGTAACAGGGGGGAAAAACACAGACAAACAGATACTTTGCAAACTATGAAGTGTTTTTCCAGACTTTTTGTCCTTTATTAAAATTTAAATGGGAATTGATTAGGTAGGGTCAGGCAACTCCAGTCTGTTGCCAGGTCTTTTTTGTTGTTTATAAATTAATTGTCAGCCTACGTAGCTGTGATTAGAGTTGAATGATATCAGATATCGGATAATTATTTTATAGGTACTTGACTTGTAAATTCGGTACAGTCGGCTGAATAATAGCAGCCCTCGGTAGAGTTCGAAAACTACTATTATTGGAATGTTTGCATTCTTATAATTTTTGTTTGATTAATTGATGATTTAGAAAACTTTAAACTTCACCTAAAGCAGGTGCCTAGAATCTTGCTTGTGTTGAAATCATTCTTATAACAGCCGTTTTGGAGCTCTACGGTGGGTCTGCAATTATGCAGTCGACCCTACATACAGCATGGTTTACTCGTGAGCCCAGATGCCGCTCTGAATTTGACAAGGATCGATCATGCCCCATCTTCCCAGGTTCATCTTGCAGCGATCAACCTGAGTCCTTAGTCTGGTGACTTCCACACTGTCTGAGACAAGTCATGACCAGCGGATAGAGTCTCTGCAGGGACCAGGAAATGCCGGAGTGAAGCATACGTTTCCCTCCACGGATGGGCCCGAACTAACTACATAAAGTAGTATAGATATACAAGATGAAGGTACCTACTCCAACCTCCCTTCATGAGATGGCTATGCTGTCCCCAAATAAATTGGGTTTGAGTAAGAAGTTGTTCCTTTAAAGGAGGTAACTAACTACATACTAACAGGTATGTATAGTAGGTTACACCTGTTTACTTCGCTAAATGTATGTACCTATATAAATACATTATATTTCTTCGTCAGCAAGTAATCAATAGTCAAAGTTGTCACAATCGTTGAATCGGATCATTAACTTCTAAGTACCCATCTATTGTGTGACACGGTTTGTAGGTCAACCATTGGAAAATACCTGTCAGAGAAGAGACAGGTTACCATCGTGATTGTAAATCGATGTACTTACCCAGTAGGTAAGTAATGGTTGATAGTATTACATAAACTGGTTATGGTATCCAAAATTGATACGACCTCCAGAAGGTCTTTAGATTATTGTTTTGAAGAGGCGCGGAGAAGCGGGCGGGTCTTCTCTCGTATTGGAAGTGAAAGTGAATGAATGCCAGAGGCTTAATTAGAGAGGAGAGCTGCGGCTGCGGCAGTCCCTCGTACGCCGGCACGAGATCCACCCGCGCATCGCCATCGCGCATCATCACACAGTACCAACACAGTGCGCAAGAGTCGCAGACGCATCGCACTCAAACACCACCGCACCACAGCACACAACGAGGTACGGGCGACAACACATTTATACATATTTCAGTGAATTCATCGAACCAAAGTTTTACGAATGTGCGTGATTTTTGACATTTTATGGATCCCTGTTGTTTAGTTTTGTTACATTTGGAATGTTAAAAAAGGTTTAAGGGAAATATAGGTAAAAAAATATGATAGCTACATTTAAATGACTTAAAAGAAGTGTCACAAATAAATAATATAAAATTCTGAGTATCTAGGTAAACCTGAAATATATTACTTGATTAGAAATGATCCCAATCTGCAATTATAATCTACCTACCTGCTCCAACATGGAAAAATAAGGAAACAGAGGGCCTTTGAAGATAACCAGTTTTCTTTTAATAATTAAGAGACCTTAAGTTGGTACAACTTTTAAGCCGAAAAACAGACACCTGTTTGGTAACATTAAAAACTGGTACTTTCGAGAGAAATTATACCTACCTATTTAATTATTTTGTAACTTAATAATAGGAACTTAATTCAAATTTTGCTTATTTTCAATGTCAAGTTAATAAATCAATAATGTATTAAACTTCTCTTCTTGTTTTTAATAATAATAGTTTTGTACTTACTATTACTTAGGTATAGACTGAGCTTTATACATATACTAGTAAATAAGCACCTCGCGTATAATTAGCTTTTCACGCAAACATTAAACAAGGAGGTCAGCGAGCCTGGTTTTGCTTTCACAAACACAACAAAATAAATTCATCGCACGTATCGATTGTCCTCGAGCATTCGAGGTCTGCATAAATAAAAGAAAGCGAACTTGGAACACTTACCTGACTGTGACCACTTTCGTCAACCAACAATCGAGTCGATACAGGGTGTGGTGGAAACACCGGACTGAGGCCTGACCCGCGAGAATTGCGCTCTACCGGAACTGCTAACAGCAGTGGTCGACCCAGACTCTTGTGTATCTTCCTAGCTATGAGTACTCAATTATCTCTTACGGTCTAACTCCCACTGTTTACTGTTTCAATTAACTACTACCATTTCAGTCTTAGCAGCAGGTATGATCCGTTATCTGTATTAAAAGACGTTAGTTAACATTTACTAAGTACTGCATTAACTATCGCGTAATGAACGACCTTTTCTTTACTTAGTTTTGACCCCACTTATACCGATACATTCAAACGAGTCTTACCTGTACTTACGATACTATTGACAAAAAGCCTTACATAACATCCTTCGAGCGAGACAGGTGTGGCCTGTTGTGGTATAAGAAAGTACCTACTTACTTCGTCACACAAAAGTTTGAATAAATTCGGAAGTAGGTGTCATTGATGGAAAGCGAACGCAACGTGAATCGTAATCATTAGGTATTTAAAGGGAAATTAGCAAAATAAACAAACTAAACGAATAAAACAAAAAATCTCAACGAACTGATACAAATTAAGCGGAGAAATGGAAAAAATATGTAGATTAATTTATAAATATCTGGAGAAAGCGAATGAGACGAATAAACTAAAACGAAACGGTGCTTTCTAGTTCATAGTTCCGCAACTAATTCTGTTATTACTAAGTAAATTAGTGATAATAATTGAACTAAGGTTCTTATTTATTAAGGTAATCATTTGCAAAATGAACATATCACTACCACATTAAATAATTGAGATCTTTTCTTAGTAGGTTAGGTACCTGCTTATACATTGACTATTTTGCTTATCTTCTGTATGCCCCATTTACTCCGGTTCATCATCAAAAATCATACGTCCCCTACTTATGATTTTTGATGATGAACTACATCCAAATATGGGCTTATTACTTTGTAGCTCGCCTGTGTTTTATGCAAGTAAAATACCATTTGTCATGTGATGCATGCAATGAGCACCATAAAAATTTTACTTGACGTAATATCGTTTTCTAATCCATAAACATAAGTACCTATTTATTCTTTGTTTTGGTACAGATGAGTCGGCATTTCTATATCGCTGGCGCTGCCCTGCTGGCCTTGTTTTACGTCGTCGATGCTCAGAGACGGCTAGCTCTACCGGATCCAAGAAGTTGTGCTAACAGTGAGTACCTACTATTTTTTTTTTTAACTCCCAAGGTATATTATGTTTGTTGGTCTATGTATCATCGATATGAGTTTTGGCCTTATCTGTAGACAGATATTTTATTAAAAAGATGAAGACGGTAAGTAGGTAACAGCCCTTTAAAAGTGTCATTTTTTTACTTCATAATACATAGTTTTTATTAATATCTCTTGACCTCTAAGCAAATATCAATCATACCTAGAGCTTAAATATCTCCAAAAGATACGCCATCAAGAACAAAGTTCTTATATATCGAAACCTGCGTGCTTCGGAAGGCACGTTAAGCCGTTGGTCCCGGTTGCTGCCTCTAGTAGCAAACTCGAGGAGAGCCACACCACTATACGAAAAGAAGAAGATACATCGAACAAGAGATATTGAGACCACTCGAGTTTCCAAAACCTTGAACTGTGAACCCAAAGAGAATCGAGAAACCTTCATAATATAAAATGGTCTGTAAAAACATATATGTAAACACTTGTTATTGGCATAAAATAAAACTCTAAATATTACTTACGTAATGTTGCAATATCTCAGTGAACCGGTGAATCTTTCGTAACTTAACATGTCTTAACTACTTTGACCTATGACTGCGGGCAGAATCGTAGTATAATCGTAATCCACCTATCAAATTGTCAATAAATTATCGCAAAATTGCAATCTGAATTTAAGCGTAGTCACATTATTGGATTGTCACTATACTGAAAGAGCTTTATTAGGTAGGTATAGCTCACATCTACTTGTCTAAGTAGGAATTTACTAAGAATTAATATTATATAAATAATATAATAAATATGGCAGGACATACCACACATCACCATCTAGCCCCAAGCTAAGTAACTAGACTTGTGTTATGAGTGCTTGACAACGGATATACTACTTATATACTTTTCTTTAGTAAATATATACGTATTTGTCAAATATCTGTGTGTTGCAGTCCGGCTTGGTGACCATTTTGCCAACTGGGTCGTCAAAATTATTCTCACCATAAGTGTTTCAAACAATGGTAATTCAATTACGTTTTTTTTATTTTTACCATTGCCATCCCATTGCTGGGCAAGGGTATCCCCTATATGATATGGTTCCAGGCTAAGCTAGGTCGAGGTGGCCGGCCTCGAATCCGCCAAGCATCTGGTGATGTCCAGTTCGTTGTTATTTTGAGATTATCTTAAGATGTAACCCATGCCTATTCGTGATTTTTGTCTGTTCTCGCGGGATAGTGTTCTGAGTTAAGCATTTATAATTTCCACATAGCAAGTTCAAGGTAGCACCTTCTATCTAACTACGCTATGAAAGGATTCTAAAAAATTCAACCCACACGGCTGAAAGTTAGTTTCAGATAAAATCCATTACTTATTATTAACTAGCTGTGCCCCGCGGTTTCACCTGCGTAAGTCCCGATCCCGTGGGAATATCGAAAAAAATATCCTATGTCCGTCTTCTGATTGTAAGCTACCTCCCCACCAATTTTCAGCCAAATCGGTTTAGCCGTTCCCGAGTTATAAATGGTGTAACTAACACGACTTTCTTTTATATATATATATAGATATATAAGATATAAGATTACTTACCTAATACCAAATGTCATAATAAAAAAAAATAAGCAGACTTTATGACCAGCCTGATTTTTAAGAATATCCTGATAACATTTAACATAGGCTTTCAACTCAACTAAATGCTAGTCGTTTTCTTTGCTTGATACATAATTAATTCGACCTCAAATGTTCTAATTAAATTAAAGATTCTTATCACTAACCTATGTGCATTTCTATTCCTCGAAAGACCTAGAAACCTAACTGTTTGAATTTACCATGATTCTTCATGATGTTGGCTGACATAATACCCAAGTTATACAGCAAAACAAATATCGAAATTTACTAATGGCTATTTGTAAACAATGGATTATTTTATTGCTTTTAATTGTAGGCACAAACAAAAATACCGACTCAATCAAATATACAGCCACTTATTTAAATTTTGTAATCTGCGGCATTTATTTTTTAACTTTGTCGTGGTTTCTAGAATCGAAATCTGCTTTGGCATAGTCATATAAACATACTACGATAGAGTCCATAAAAAAATGTATGCAAAACATAAACAATTAATTACCTAACAAGGTAATAACTTTGCCTTAAAATGACACTATTTTGTCGGTTAAGTATTAACCGACATCAGAATTCAGGAATTAAATGTTGGCGTGTTTCTACTCTGTCTTTTAAAAAATCTATCACTGACTTTGGACAATGTTACTTCATACCTTAGTACAAAATAATAGTTGCCAATATTTTGGAACACTATCCGCTTTCGCAATGGTACCCGTATATAAGGCGCGGCTCCTCCCAACCGTTATCGTGTGTGGGAGCGCACAAGCCACCACAATCGACCAACATTCAGTTAGCATAAAGCGAACAAAGATTCTTTGTCCGACATAGTCATACAGTCCTCACTATTGCATACCGACCTCAGGGACGTCCTTTAAATACACCAAATACTTTGAAATAGCAAAAATTACAACATAGGAACTCATCATTGTATCTACGTGTATTCTACCTTACGCTGAGAAATATACGAGTATATATTGTTGGCAGATTTGTACCTAAATGAATTCGTAAGTAAAATAATAAGTTGGTACTTAAGTTTATTTTATGATGAGGAGTTAGCTATACCTTTTAGAAATATATTGTTAGCAGATTTGTAACTAGGTACGGTCGGCTGCATAATTGCAGACCCACCGTAGAGCTCCAAAACGGCTAACATTAGAATGTTTTCAACACAAGCAAGATTCTATGCACTTGCTTAAGTTAATCTTTAAAGTCTTCTAACTCATTAATTTATGAAACAAAAATATTAGAATGCAAACATGCCAATAATAGTAATTTTTAACTCTACCAGGGGCTGCAATTATGCAGCCGACTGTACCTAAAATAATTCGTCTATAAAAACAATTTAATGAAGAGAAGTTATACCTTTTGCCGCGCGTCGTGTGGTTTACTGCCACTCTAGAAATAATATGTCCCTATAGTCACACAAACTATTAGTTATCGGCTTTCACTTCAGAATTGAGATGTAACGATGTTTGCCTCACGCACTTTACATACATAATAGTCGATTACTTTCTTATGGTATGGTAGGTTAGGGATCGTACTGGCGCATACGCATCAGTCGCAGCATTCACTCAAAAACATTTTAAAAGTACTTAGCCCGATTGATTGCATAATTTAATACTTGTTTCCAGTCTTAATTCTACAAGACGTGCGACTCTATTCACGCCATTCACTATTATCGTCATTACGTAAAAAACTAAAATTTAATTGAAGCTTTCTTGCGGAAGATCTTTCTAATATCCACCGAATGCATGAATAACAAATTAATATGATGTGATTCTATCGTGGTCTCCTTTATTTGAATCTTAATTACCGGCTGTAAAACGGAACTAGATGAGTAAGTAGGTTGTTGTATTCTATTGTATTTTATGTTGCTTTTTAACCTTGAAAGCGGTAAGAATGTAAAGAGACATTGCAAATATACACTTTCTAGTTACGAAAGAATCGCTTCATTTAACGACCAGACGATGAGCCCATATGATTGAACATGGGCAGTAATGCCTCACATTAAGGCGAGAGTTTATTGCTAGAAGACTGTACCTGCACTCATATCACGTAGCTTAATATAACAATCAAAGGCTTGCTTAAACTCATACATAACGATTTTAAAAGCATTACAGAAACAAGACGTAATATTAAGAAACCCATAAAGACCTATCTATACTAATATTATAAAGCTGAAGAGTTTGTTTGTTTGAACGCGCTAATCTTAGGAACTACTGGTTCAAATTGAACAACTCTTTTTGTGTTAGATAGTCCATTTATCTAGGAAGGCTATAGGCTACTTTTATTCAGATATTACCACGGGATTGGGAGTTTCGCGGGAGAAACCACAGTGCGCAGCTATATATAATAAGTCGATTAACTGAGCCGCAGGTAATGTGAGAATCAGGACTTAAAGACTTCTTTAGGTATGTTATACTTTGTTGTGCAAATAACGAGATGTTAGGAGAGACGTAGATTTCGAAATCAAAAGTGACTAGTAGGTTTAGTTCAAACTATATCGGTAGGTACTCGTACCTAAGTACCTATGTTATTTAGGTCCGTGTCGTCGCGTGTTACAGTCACCATTGCAAGGTTCTAACCACAAGTTCTATTGTAAGCAAATGTTACAAGCTCCAAATGGGCATTCAATGTATGTTACTCGGTAATATATGACACGGCAAAAAGCAACGTTTTGTAACCGACATCCGTGTTTCTTACATTATGATTTAATGTTAACAAAAAGCTTGCAAAAAAAAGCTTAACATATTCTCACATTTAACTCTTCCGTATAACGCATCCTGTTTTGTCCTGAATAACTAAAGATACTTAGGAAAAGCCCTTAGAAATAGTACTTACGTAGTGTTTTCTTTATCTAGGGGTTAGGCACTCGACGTACCGCGATGCTCGTGGTGTGCTGCACTCTTACTTCTTCAGCTGGGAGCATGCACCAACAAGGAACTTAGAAGTGGACTGGCTTGACGCGAGGAACATTTGCCGTCGACATTGTATGGACGCTGTCTCGCTAGAAACACCTCAGGTACGTAGAACTATTATAAATTCTAAGTAGCTTCAGAGTAAAACCTTAAAATTAGCGGTAAGTATCTAACGATGACCTTACTTAATAAAATGACCTATTGCAGAAATCTACTTCTTTCGCAATTTTTTGAACTGGTTGATGATCACGATAATCACGAGTTCTCAACTCCCAATTCAGAATTCCCAGCGATTCCATTGAGACGGCAATTAGGTAAAATTTCGTAAGGATAAAATAGATTGGCATATACTCCGAGATCGCACTTAATATGTCTTTCGTAATGGTAATGACGAGGCCGTCTCGGTTGTCGAGAGGGATTGTTCACAACATCGGACTCTAACCTCTACGTAGTAACTGGATGTAACAAATAGCTTGCATACAGCGCTAATGATCGTGTCATGCTGTATCTTTATTACTATGATTCTTGATTACCTAAACTAACTCTTGTAATAAAAATGCTTTTTATAAAAATGGAATCGACCGTTCCTTTGGCTTTTGCGTGTCTTATGTCGATTATATAAACGTTCCCGTTATTCACTTAGTTTATTAGGCAGCAGAATTAAGCCTCGGTAAAGCAGCGCGGCAACGTTTTAAACAATAACATAATTTCACACTTTTTTCCAATAGTTATGAGGAACTGATTTGATTCTACAACAGAACATATTTATCTCGAGAAACCGTTCATTATCATACAATAGACCTGCCTACAAAAACTTAAAGAATCAGCAAATTCAGCCGTAGGTATTTATGAAAGTTTGTAAGATAATAGGCTATAGGTTACACTTACACTTATGTAACAATTCTATGAATGGAAGTGTTATTCTAAGCACGGCAGAATTATAATGTCTCTTTACTTCCGTTATTTAGTTACACATCAAGTAAATGTGTTTAGTTACGTAGTAGAAATTCTCCATTTTGTAGTAGTAATACTAGACATATTTAAAATGATTAAATAAATGTAAACGGTATGCTGTCGATTACTGCAAATGGGTAATTAAAGATTAATGAGCGACCTTTCTAAGCAGTTACGTTTGAATTTGGCCCACACATCCGCAATACAAAATTGGCGACGTTATGTCTCGATAATATAATAAGTGGCATTCGACGTGTCGTGGACATAGTTACAGAGTGTAGACATTAATATTTATAAGGATAGTCCGATTAGATTGATTCGCTTTGTAGAGCGTTACGCGGTGCGTGAAAGGGGTGCAATGGCCGAGCGTGAGCGCGTCACGATCTACGGTACGTCGAGTAGCGCTCGCGTCGGTACTCCGTACCGATGATGATGGGGCCGGACAAGTAGCACGTGGCACAAATACCTCCTGTCGATACCGGCCGCGAGTCGTTGCCCACTTCTTGGCCGGACGCACCTCCGTCCGCTTCGCTGACACATAGCCAACCGCCTATACACTGACACCGTGCCCTACCGTTCCAATATAAGTTCTTCTAAAGACCTCTACAAAGCTACATCCACATCATAATGATAGATCTATCTATATATATAAAAGGGAAAATCACTGACTCACTCACTCATCACGAAATCTCAGAAACTACAAGTGCTAGGCGTCTCAAATTTTGCATGGAGGTTACTTTTATGACGTAGGTGCTTACTAAGACGGGATTTTGCGAAATTCAACCCCTAAGGGGGGCTAATGGGGGGTGGAATAGTTGATAAACTGTTAAGCGACAAAAGAGGAAATAAGTCACAGTAATCTTGTACGTGTTTGAGAAGAGCTCGCGGTTTTACGCTGTAAATGGAGATAGGCATTTCTGAGAAATGTCGTCGACCGCGGCCGTGACACTTGCGTTTCCTTAATCGGCAGAGATTTAAGTAAACTTTACAAGTTGCATATTCAATTTTATGTAGGGTTGGTAGTCGTTTTTACCGTTGCCATTGTAACTAATGGGAACTAACTTGTTTTATAAGGGATTCAGGATAAGTTTATATTTCTTACTATCGATTTGATAAATATACCTAAACCTGGTGTACGTTTTACAGGAAAATGAATTCATAAAGCAGCGTATAGCACGTGGCAACGTGCGATACATCTGGACGTCTGGTAGGAAGTGTAACTTTGCGGGTTGCGACCGGCCCGATCTGCAGCCTCCCAACGTGAACGGCTGGTTCTGGTCCGGCTCCGGCGCTAAGATCGGACCCACCGCTCAACGCAACACCGGCGACTGGTCCTACACCGGTGGCTATGGACAAGCCCAACCCGACAACCGTGAAGCTGCCCAAGTATGACATACCTTTTTTTTTGTCTTTATTACGTATTTTTTTGATTCGAGTTTAAGGTATTTGCCCAAAAAGTGACTGCGCCCATGACCGTTTATTTACACTTTCGTCAATGGAAAACTTTTCAATTCTTCCGCAGATAAACGACCAACGTGAAAGTTGTTCCGCAGTATTTAGTCGTGAATCACGACGAGTGTGGAATTGTTACTTCACAATGTTTGTATCTCGTTGAGAGAATCAAGTTTACACAGTTCTTTGATTTGATAAACTAATGTTTTTTAACTTGACACGCTGTCAAGTTAGTTTAACAATGCGTTGCGCAATTTTGTAAATTTATCTAGCGAGTCTTGTCTATTGTTTGAAACATGCTCTTCTTTAAATATAACGTTTTGTTTGTTGTTATAGGGTAATGACGAGTCGTGCTTGTCGATTCTGAACAACTTTTACAACGACGGTATCAAGTGGCATGACGTGGCGTGCCACCACGTGAAGCCGTTCGTGTGCGAGGACAGCGACGAGCTCCTCAACTTCGTGCGCTCTCGCAACCCACAACTGCGTCTATGAACACCCTCTACCTTTAGTGGCTGATGGCTGACATATTGTACAAAACCAGTGGCTAACTATACGTACTTAAGTTATTTATTGTGTTAACACTGTCACTGTGAAGTTCACCCTGTTACCTGAATAAAATTAACAAAACTCAGTATTATAGCTGTGTTTACGAGGGCCTGGCAGTCGAAGGGACTTTTGTCCGTTGTTAACGTCACCACACAACACAAACAGTAGTTTGTATAATTCGGTACAAAAGTATTTTATTGTCTGCGCAGGCCTTGAAGCTGAATTATGAATTCGGTTTCAAATCAAGAAATGGATTAGAATTTAAACAAAATCAAGTAATGATGAAAATTGTATTTGAAATTACTTAAATTCTATACAGTCAGTCATCCTTTTCCAAGTGTCTAGTATTACTTCACACATAATTTATAAATTGTAAAAAGTTTGTTCTGCACTATAGAATTAACTTATAAGTATTAGATGTAATAAAGTTATTTAAAAAAAAAAAACAATGTTTTATTATTTGAGTTCTATTAAAAAGTACATGCTTCGGTGTGTCAATTTTAATTGCTAATCATTAGAAAAATTATGTAGTTATGTAAAAAGTAACTAAATAAACAAGCACTTGAAATTAGATTTACATACAAAAAATTTACTTAACTTCAAAGTTCACATACTTATAGAAGACGGCGAAAACACATAATAGGTATCAATTTAACAAAATCACACAAATCGAGACAACAAAATGTTAAAAAACCTTACCAACTAAAACATTCAAAAATTATTGGTCAAATAATAAAAACGTAAATCCCAATATACAAATAAATACAATTGAAAAAAAAAGGGTTAAAAAAAACAAGAACTTGATTAGGTACTACACTTATGAAACTATTCAACTGCAAAACCATAGATATAAGTACTGTATCTTTTGTCTATGGTGTAACTAATGTTACTAAGTAATTAATTAGTAGTAAAATTTTATCGAATGATTATTTAATATTAACTATGTAACTTTTTAAGGCACGATAAAACAGCAAACAATATACAACAATTTCACTGCGCAGACCGCGGATTTTTGTCCGCTAAAAACATAATCTTAACGACAAATTAAAAAAGTGGCGAAAGGGTAAATATTTAACAATAAATATTGGCTTGGACTCGTATGGTCAAATGCGGATATTTACCGCAGCTTAACTTTAAACCAGGCCTTTCACGGATTCTCTTGTCACCTCTCGCACAGCTGTCTGACGAATGGTTCATACCGCTATTTCCTTAAAGGATTTTATGGTGTGAACATTGCTTAAAGCAAGACTCGCTAACTTCGAGGACGTTTGCTTGCTTGAAGGTTTCTTAAAGTAAAAAATTGCTTAATAAATGTTCTTGAAAATAATAAACAGTATTCTTAATATTGCTTTAAATAAAAATTCTATTTATAATTTAAAATGTTTTACTAAAACCGAGAAATTATTCTCTAGCGTCTATAGAGAGGATTATTTCTTGCTTCTAAGAAACTTTTTTTTGTTTATCCAGTTTACTTTTCTGTCTATCCGCTAGCAAATTTTGTACAATGTAGATTTAAGGAGTGGACAAAAAGTCCGTTGTCTACGCAGCAGGCAGTGTGAACGCCTAAGGCCTAAATGAAAGAGAGGCAGTCGAGTCGTCAAACAACAAAGTAAAGGATGTAATACTCACTAATATTTACTTGACATCGATTTACAGTTACGCAATCGGAAGAATATTTATCGCGAAAGTTTAAGAAAAGGCGAAACTCATTGCCGCATCACTATAGAATCGTAAAATTTGCCTCACCTTACCATAAAATTATATTTCATAATAAATATTTCATGTAATTATTAATTTTAAGCATTTTAATAGGTTTAACATTTAAAAAGGAGCCGTCTTTATCCGATATTTTCTCGAAATACTGATATTCTGAACGTATTTTTGCAAGTTGCGTGTTTTCTTCTGAACATTATTAATACAAAAGTATGGATTTGATAATCTTTTTAAACTCGCATGATTTGTATTCAATTAATATTGCTTGTCTTTCGCGACCATGACTATTGTAACTAAGTCGAAACGTCGAGCTAAGAGAGATAAAAATAAATACGCGATTAAGACCCGGGGAAATAATTACTATGGATTTCTTTCTTTTACTAATTCTTATACTAATTTCATTTCTCAAAATAATCCAAAGAGATCTTAAATTGTATGTTTTTTACACTAACACACTTTTTACTCTTATATTACAAATGGTATTTTATATTTTACTACCAGCCGCTCCGCGATTTAGGCCGCGTAACTTCCGATCCCGTGGGAATATCGGGATAAAAAGTAGCTTAATGTTACTCTCAATGAATCAATGTATCCCCATACGAAGTTTCATCAAAATCGGTCCAGTAGTTCCGGAGTCTCTTCGTTACAAACATAAAAACAAAAAATCTTTCCTCTTCATAATATTAGTCGATATTCAGCTTATGAATTTATCCCACCAGAGGAAAGGGTATTCTTCTAGAAGAGGGAGCAATGTCCCATACCTACGAACCGCGGTAAATATGAACTAGCAGTTTTGTTGTTTAAAAATACAAAAAAAGTGAGGCGCTCGGGGACTGCCGCGGTAAAGCTATTGCATAGTGCGAGCTTCGTACAGTCGTACCCTTGATCTGAGGTGGTACCATATACATACGCGTTAAGCGAACGCTCAGCCGAGCTACATGGTAAGCGGAATGGGGGGTGTTAGGTTTTAATTTCGTTACGGAATTTTTTGATTCGTTCGCCGCGCTCAAATCCCGCGATAAAAGCTATGCAATAGCTTAAATTAGAGCAGTGGGTAAGAGCGATTTTCATGGATTATAAACGGCCACGCTCTACTAGATACCACATTTTTGGTATACAATTCTTAAAACTAAATCGACCAATTACGTAAGATTAAAAAAATACATATGGTTCTAATTTTGTTTTAGGATTCCGTACATCAAGAACAAAAAACGGGACGGGAGCCTTAGAATATCAATTATTATCCGTATATGTCGCCTTTATACAGGGTTAAAAAACTTTCTAAGTCAACGCGATCCGAAGTTTTTTTTTGTGCCATGTTAATTCAATGGCAATAACCACATAACAGCAAAAACATTTAAATACATGTGTACGGAACCCTCAGTTCGTGAGGACTCGCACTTAGCCGTTTCATTTAGAGTAATTTGTATTCTTTGGTAGTTAGGAATACTAATTTTATGCGATGGTAAAATTCTAAATTAAGTCAGATTAAAGGAGGATGGGCAAACATGTATGCACCTTGGTCCAACTACTTAATACTAACGCCATCTATGCCAATGAATATATATCTAATACTTGAACTAATAACTAGTACCAGGGACTGGGAGAATATCTTTATGTATACAGGGTGGTGATATTTTACGTGGGCCTTCAGGGCTATATCCTAAATTATAGGTAAGAGATAGCGAAAAATGCCGAAAGGAGTTGCGTGTCCGATTTTGACAATACTAAAACTGCATCATTCGATTTTTGGAAAAGTCATTACCCTAGCCAGGAACCTAACATGTTGATTTTGCAAAAAAATAATCATTCTATATTTTTATACCAATGAATATAGTCTTGCCGATAGAGATCAATTCTTGGAAACAAACATAGTATGGCAAATCAAAGAAAATAGCAAACTTTTGTGGTATGCTCATTTTTTTCCTTCTATCATTATTTTTTGTTTTTGACATTTACACAAAGATCCCCACGAGTTACAGATTTGCCGTCATACAACGAAATAAAGCCTGAGAAATGCTCTTTTCATTGATGTATAGCTTGTCGGTATTGAATATATGGACCAACTTGCCCTTCCTCCTTTACATTTCATAGTGATTTCAGGTCGGCCAACTTCCGACTGACCACGAAAAAATAAAACTTATATGACTATAAAGCAGAATAACATAGACAATAGGTCAACTACCACTAAAGCTAAAATAAATAATTAACTAAAAAGTGCATCTAAAAATATTAATACCCATATTCATACTATTAAAGGTCATTGGTATTAAGAAATTTTTAAGCATTCGGAACTTTGATTTTCAAATTCCAAAAAGCGAAATTACATTTCCCAATCTGCAGAGAACCTACTGGCTCCGCTAGTGCTCTGTCAACTGGATGAAATTTTAGTCCAAGACTCAGTCTGAGGCAAAAATTACTTTAAATTAGAGAGTAAGGGCAAAGCAGCACTATGAAAATAATGGCGCGGTAAAAAAATCTGTGATTTGATACAAATTTACATTATGAAGACATGGCTTTCAAAACATTTAGTGCGATTTTTTTCAGTGCAGCCTTTGCCATACCACAACCAAATCTACTGGTCACTAAATAAAATTACTACTTAATTAGTGGGATGATTAGGAACTAAAGTCATTTAGTAAAAGCGAGAGCAAGGAATTGGTAGACACCAACCACATTTTCGAAATTATCGAAATTTTAAACTATCTGAGTTACTAAACTTTTTAACCTGCCCCCTTAAACAAGATTACTTTCGATTAGCGATATCGCCAATTAAAGATTTTTTGTATGAAATGAAAATAAAGCATTGTATGAGATATTTTTCTCCAACGCAAGAACATGTGACTTTTCGTTGGCTTTAAATGGCAATTTCATACAAAAAAAAGTCTGTCGATTGGCGATATCGATAATAGAAAGCAATATTGTCTATGGGGCTGTTACATTTCTACGTCTATGATAAACAGCTAACGTCACTAAGTATAGCAGAGAGCAGAGGTTTGTCCCTCAAAGTGGCTGTTAGTTCTACCTCGTCCCATTGTAGCCGGATCTTCCGTCCGCGGCCTCCCGCTCCGCTAGCTCCCGTGATGCGGAGCGCGCCGCGCGCTTCGAGCAAACTGCATGCACCTGACATTTCGCTCATGTCGAGAGGAGCTATGTTACGAGCCGCTGCTACCCTGGAAAAGGTAAAAACTTTAGAAAAAAAAAACATTTAAAGACCCGATTCGAAAGCCATAAAACGTTCTTCAAACAACTGAACCAATTTTGATCAAACCAACGATAATATAACCACTAGGATCTCAACTACAACCTCAGATGATCACTAAAATCTATTATTATACATCCTGAATCAACGCACAGCCGCTGATCGTAGAGACATGAAACTTGGAGGGTGTGTCCTTTGTATGGCATAGGCATCCGATAAGTAAGGATTTTCCGAAATTCTATTCTATTTTAGAGGGTGAAAAAGGAGGGCAAAGTTTGTATGGTACAATGTGATTCCTTGGTCAATTTTCGACTTCTATGCGGAGTAAGTCGCGGGCAAAAGCTAGTTATAAATAAATAGATATGCAGGATATTGTGCTCAGCGCCATCTAGCCCCAAGCAATTGGGCTTGGGTTATGGTGACCAGACAAGGGATAGAATACGTATATACTTGTTTAAAATACTTATGTATACATACAGCAACACCCAGGTTTCTGTACACAAAAACTTATTCGATAGCAGGAATCGAACCAGCAACTTTCCATGTCGCAGGCAGATATCACTGATATTTTTTGTGAATAGTGCTTTGAAGAACTACAGAGCATTGTCAGAGTCGTGCAGCTTCCATTTTTATCAGGTCACATTTTTGGGCCTCATTCGTTCGGAGTTCCTATAAGTCCCACTTCTAGGGAAAAAGGAAAATTGGATAAAAACTTGAGAGGTGTCAAGGGACACCCGAATGGAACGAAGTTTCTTTCGATTAATTAGTTAAGGAATCGTAATAAAATCAAAAAGTGTCGTTACAACTTTTGGTCTTAATTTTTTCCGTCTAGTCCCTTTCGCAACGCGCCATAAGGAACTTCGTTCCAAAAATTGCGTATTTGTTCTTGAATATGTTCCGTTTCTATATCTCACATGTTACATTAAAACTCATAATACCAACAAATATTACATGTGTTCCTCGACCGCATAATGTTTTACATTATTTAAACTGCAATATTATGGCCTAATAAATTTGAGGTTACACTCAGTAATATTACGTTTTAGAAGGTATTTCGACAGACGCAATCGCAACTCGTCCTTACATAAATAAGGAATTTAATAGCATACGGATTGCTCGTATTAAGGCTGCTTATGCTGCCAAACGCAACGCGGCAGAAATACCCGTCGCTTACAACTAACATTGTTGATGGTAACGAATGTGTTTTGTTTTTCTGTGTGAGTGAAGTGCTGAGATGGAATTGTAGGTAAAATGTTTACCGATGCTTTGGGGTAATTTAAGACGAAAATTCCTTGTCATTTCAAAGCTATACTAGTTTTAATTCTTAATTTTAGGATAGCTTCAAAACTATAGGTATTTTTTGGCTCAACGTCACACTCAACGTTACACGGCTCAATATTTTTCGCCTGAGATACATGATTACCTAGTTCAGGCATATGTGTTATTTTTGTTCTCTTTAATATTTAGTGCTTAGTTTATTATGTAAAATTAGTTTTAATAAATATATTTGTATTTTGTATTAAAATCTCACCTTTTGGGAAAAATTAAACATATTCGTAACAATCAACAATATTCACCAACGAAGGCGACCGGTGCCAGTAGTAACTATTTAGTAGGCTGTGTACCAAGGTGGTTGGCGTATGGACCCATCTTAAATGCAACATTATTTTGATTATATGGTTAAAGAGGTATACTTAGTATGAAGTGTGAATGAAGTGTGGCCATACAAGTCCTTGTAGGTCAAGTATTTGAAAGGTATTATTAATGTTTACATTGTATATTTACTGCATACAATTTACAAGGCGTTTGCGTTATTTAGGAGATCATTAGCTGCGTTCCGTGGTTTCACTCGCGTATTACGGCCCGATACCAAGGAAATATCACGACGCATGTAACTAGAAGAGTGAACTAGAAGTAACTAGAAGTCTGAAGTTAGCTGGAACGCGGAGGGGATGTGTGTGCTTTTAATATTTTGCTGTTGCGCAAAGCTTACTTCATAGTCACTACTCGTACTTGTATATGGGCTGTTTTCCTCAACTAGACCCCTTCAGTTGGTGTCCCTTTTACGTAAGGTTCCACTTGTTAAGGGGAGAACCAGCCCAGCTCTTCCATAAATTTTGCCACTAGGTGGGGATTCTCAAAAAAATTTGGAAGACTAGTGACGTCACCTATTGTCTTGAGTATATTTTCCGCTAGTACCGTGCAATCTAGCAGCACATGTGCGGTCGTTCCTTTAGCCTCCATGCACGCTCTGCATAGTGGGCACTATTAACTTTGTATTACACTATCCTAAGCCTAAGTTTATTAAGGTGCAGGGTACCGCCGCTCTCTCCATACAAACGTAATCGACTGTTTCCTCCCTGGATAATGACACTAGAGCAAATATTTTTGTGGCGTAAAACCTATAACTGCCATGACTATGCCCCTATGTTTTGGTTTTTTTATTTTCTAATTATCATAAAAATTAAGATTAAAAAAAAATAGAGGCATTGTCATGGCAGTTATAAGCTTTATGCAACAAAAATATTTGCTCTAGTGTCATTATCCAGGAAGGAAACAGTCGACTACGTTTGTATGGAGAGAGCGCCCTGTACCCTTTCCTCTTAAGAGCCTACACTGTCCCACTACAGGGCAAAGGCCTCTCTACCTTTCTCCCATTGATCACGATCTGCCACTATTGCACACCAATCATTCAGGAGTCAAAATCATCTCGCCATCGTCGCCTTGGTCGACTGGTAGGTTTCCCCATAGGGGACCATTCTTTTGTTATTTGACGTTCATCTGGCATGCGGCGAAAGCCTAAGTTAATTGCAATAATTTCTAGCGAACGTTTTTCCTGTTATTTGTCATTGTGCAGTGTAATTCCAAAATCAGGATGATTTTTCTATTCTATCAGTATTTTGTTTACTGATTGTTTTCTTTTCTTTAGTTTAGCATTAATTATTGTTATCACATTGTGGGCTTTTCAAAGAAAATAAAATAGTAATAGATATATAGGTACTTACTTTTTATAAACATCATGTAGTTTCCCCGTGACAATATCTTTATTCTTCCCTTTAGACAGCATCAGCATCAAACTGCAAAGAATCAACTTCTGTTGCATTGGCAATCCCTCTTCTACATCCGATTCAATCTTCCTCGACCCACCGTATATATTGTTCAATACTTCTAATACTTGTTTCAGTTCAACAGTAACGGTGGAATGGTTCAACATGGCGTCGACTGAGTTATTTTCCGCGAATTTACTGCGTTTCGCTAGTTCTATTACTCGACGTCCTATGTCGAGTGCCCTCCGCATGTCACCCGATACGGCGGCTATTTTAGCTGTCAAAGAAAATTAATTAATTTTACTATTACGTAGTTTTATAAAATATAGCAGCGCACCGCGGTTCACCCGTGTAGCTCTCGATCCGGAAACATCGGGATAAAAAGTAGTCTATGTTATTCCCAATAAATCAATGTGTCCTTGTACCAAGTTTGATCAAAATAGGATCAGTAGTTTCGGATCCTAATCGTTACAAACAAAAAAAAACAAAAATCTTTCTTCTTTATAATATTAGTATAGATATATATTAGTTGCGCCCCGAGGTTTTAACCGTGCAAGTTTCGATTTCGTGGGATTATCAGTAGCTTAAGTGTTTATCCTCGCCTTCAGCTGCGTACCCACTTTTATCACAGCGGTGTTGGCCTAGTGGTAGACACCTCGACTTTCATTCCTAAGGTCGTGGGTTCGAACCCCGACGGGCCTTGCACCAAAGGATTTATTTGCGAAAAATTTAGGTGCGCTAATTGACATTGCTCTTACTGTAAAGGAAAAAATCGATATGAAACCCGCATCAGACGTATCGCCGAGGTTTTTTCTCTGGACACGGTCGACTAAGCTTAGAGGTTTGTATAGGTACCTACTGGGCAAGCCTACTCCAACCTCATGGAAAAAGAACCCAATTTAAAAGGGTCTAATTGCGAAAAACAGCCCATATATAAGTACAAGTAAAAGTAAAACATCGTAATGAAACCCGGATCTTAGTTGGCTCAAGACGTATTGACGAGTTTCTCCTCTAAAAAACGGTCGACTAAGCTGAGAAGATAGGTGCTGGCCTAGCCTACTCAACTACTAGGTCTAGCTAGTAGTGGAAAACAGTTCATATACAAATACACATTAGAATAAGTAAATAAGTAACAAAACACATACACATTTATAATATTAGTATTTCATAGAAACATACCTGCCAACATTTGAAGTGCAACAGGAGAGAACACATTACTCTTATCCTCATTGGCCAATACAGTTGTAAATATATTGATTATCTGTTCCTTCGTATACGGTGGGAAATGCAAGGTGTTAGGCCTCAGCGAGCACCTCGCTTGCAAACGGGGTAGCGTTCGTTCGGTCAGGTCTAGAGCATTGGCTATACCTATTAGAACGATGTTAGAGTTGGGTAGTGAGGGCCATTCGAAGATTGTGTATAGCACTGATTGCCTTTTACTGTCCAGTTGATCTATTTCATCTAAGACCAGCAATCTGTAACAGATGGCAAATATATACTAATACTAGCTTTTGCCCGCGACTTCGTCCGCGAAGAGGTCGAAAACCACTTGGTTTTCGACCACTTCACGTTGTCCCATACAAACTCCCCTGCCTTTTACCCCCAAAAGGGTAAAATTTCGCAATAAAAGAATAATGGTCCAAATGATGAGGCTAAGTGCGGAAACAGCCCCGTAAAACTAAACTAAAAGAATAATAAATTATTTCTTATCAGATACTACTGTCCCCTCCAAGTTTCAGGTATCTACGATCAGCGGTTTAGGCTGTGCGTTGATCCGGCAGTCAGTCAGTAATTCAGTAAAGCATTTTATATGTATAGACTAAGTAATGTAAGGACCTGCATCAAGTAAACCAGGATCTTAATTACTGAAAGAGATCGCCCTAAGGCAATAAAACCGCTTTTTGTGCAACTTTCTTGTAGTTTATGGTCTTTATCTTAAAGTGGAATAGACCGAAATTATCATATTATGTCACATATTGTGTTATTAGGTATTTGCAAGTACCCCGGTTTTCTTCTAACATTTCAGACGTCAATATATTGGTTTAATTAATCAGTGTATAAGTAATAACTTACATCATTTTATGTTTCTTATTCAAATACTTTTCTATAGCGGTGCAGCAGGCCTTTTCCGTAGTTCCAGTTGTTTTAATTTGTAATTCCTTACATATTCTACTATAGATACTGGCCGCTGATTTCATCATGGTGCAGTTTACGTATACTTGCTTGTATCCTTCTGTTACCTGTATAAAATATATTTAATAGAGACAAAAAAACCTTGGTTCTCAATGTTGGTCTAGATGGCGCCACTGACACTCACTCACTGGAAGGAAACTAATTGCCAATAAGGCAGTAAAATATTATTCCAATATGCCTCAACAGATTGCAACACCACTTAGCCATCACTAGCTACTGGATGTAGAAACTCGAAGTGAGCAGTGAGAACCTATTTTATATACTAGCTGTCCTGACAAATGTCATTTTGCCGTATGCAAAAGGAAAAAAGGTAAAAAAATAGATGTTGTTCGATTCTCAGACCTAACGAACATACACAAAAAATTTCATACAAAGCAGTTCAGAGATTGGTAACTAGCACCGCGACAAGAGAATTTTATATATATAGGAATAAAAATAGCTGGAAAGACACAGTGTAAGCTGATCTGCGCGAACTTCAAGTGAATTGACAAGAAATAGCGCAGACCAGTAAGCGATGGAAGACTCGTTTCGGAGGCCAAGATCCACTTTGGGCCGCTGAGTCAGTGAAGTATAAAATAAGTAATATTAAGAAAGCATTCTAGTTATATTATTATTTTTCTGGCCTGCATTCTCTTGTCCACTGATTATTGTAGCTGGCCATCTATCAAAGGATTTGGAATTTCTTTAATTTACAAAAAATCTGAGTGTAAACCTTTGACACTATATTATAGTCTCTAAAAATGAAATGAGTTTCATCCATGATGGATTTCATCTATCTAGAGACAGTTTATTAGTAAAGCCGTAGGAATTTCCAAAAATCCCTTTTTCCCCCTTCTAAGAACTACTTATCAAATACCGTATTTCTAGTTTCAGCAATTTAGGCTTTGCATTGTCCAAGTCAGCCAATAGTCAGCAGAGATAAGTAAAGTGATATTTATTTATATTACTTTTTTAATAGTTTACCTTAGGCAACTGCAGTATGTACGATAAACTAGCAGTTTTCCCTGTCCCCGGTTGACCTGAGACATACAGTGAAGCAGACTGTTGATTCTCAAGATGTTCCATTAGAAATGTTTCTAGCCATTCTATCTCCTTTTCTCTACTTGTCAGAGGTCTTGTATTAATTGTTCTTTAAAAAGAAATAGAAGTGTTATATCAATGAAATATGTTTGTACAGGTCGCCCACTACCTGCTCTGGAGGTTGATTCAATGCACTATTCTGAAGATTAAATAGTAACCAGTTTTCATCATCTAAAGTTACACACAATATGTCAAACACATTGTCTGTCTGAAATTGTTAAAATTATTAAGTACTTGATTTAAACGCTATCAGCTTGTGATTTACATTCAAACTTATTTGTAACTACCGACCCTCGGAGGAGCGGAGAGGGGGTCTCCCAACGATTATGTAATTAGGAAATAAGTTATTGGTTATCGAAATGAATTAATTATTTATTATTATAAAGTAGTAAAATGATTAGTTCCACTGCTTCGACGTCCTATATTCGTACAGATGAATCTTTAAATTGTCTATTGCTAACAAATGTTTGCAGCAACCTCAATAAAAATATTTGAAAACTATATTTATTATTTAGCTTTTTGTTAGATTTGTTGTAAAAATATTGACATCAATCAAATTGACTCTACATAAATGAGCACCATGAAAAACTAGTTTTAGAATTCTTAAAAGTATATGGAGACTTACTTGTCTGGGACCTCTTTGTTTTGACCATTCTCATCTTTTCTTAATATTTTTTCAGGTGAACAATCATCTGAAAAAAATATGTAGAATACAGTGGCATAGGTAGCAATAACGACTTGTAGATCTTCAGTAAACATTTTGTATTAAACAGGGCCTAGTACTGATCCCTATGGAACTCCTATTAATAACTTTGCGGAGTGTTGATCTGACGTGCTTTTAATTTTGAAAACTGGTTTCCCATGGTCCCCATGGATCACATCCGCATAATTAAAATAAGATATTAACTATAATATTACCAGCTTCTTCAGATTTCCTTAAACGCCTTTTTGAAGTTTTTCCATTCAGAGGTAATGTGTTAAGGATATCTTTGTTTTCATCAGTGTTTCCTAGTTTGCCACCCAAAAACGTTTTTTTCCTATGTTTGAAAGGAATCGTCGCTTGAACTGCCGCCATCTGTAACTAAAGTTTAATTGTTAACTTACTAAAGCAATTTCATATAAGTACAGTAATATTATTAATAAAAAAATAGTATTCTATGATACCTACCAAATATAAAAGATATTTTTGGAATAGTAGATGAACGTTGTGGAGGAACATCAAAAAACATTCAATCAATCTTCAAAATATATTTAAGTTAGGCATTACATCTAAATTAACAGTTACAATATTTTTATGAGAAAAAAATACATGTTACATAGTGTAGTAAGAAGATTATAATTAATGCTAAAATTCACACAGTAACAATATTTTGCAAAAAAAAAAACAAAATAGCAAAACACAAACAAAATAACAAAGTTACTCTGTTCAAAAATAAACACTTTTTAGATAACAGTATCACTAAGATATGCAGTGAACGGAAGGTTTTTTCAAAAACATAAATACTTAAAACTTATACAGTAGCAATTTAATGCAAACTTTATACATAATTATTTATCATGAGCCCAACTCTGCCCATGACATAATGATGCGAAAACGACAACTAGTTTGTAATTTTTAGATAAACATAAATTAAACATTTTGAGACTGACTATTGTTTATCCTTAGTAAAATCATTTTGTCCCTGGTGAGCCATGTTTGACATATTTTTAAAAATGTCGAAATCGTACTGTCTTTGAGCCTTTAGCCATGCAGCATTCATTTCCATTTGACGCCTCATTAAAGCATGCTGGGCTATTAATTGTGGCTGAAGATAATCTGACGAATTAGGAAGACTTGGCGCACTTGTTTTTATGTTAGGGGTTATGGGCTGTCGACTGGGCAATTTTCCAGTAGGTGTAATTGACTTTAGCGATTTTAAACTCAATTTTGAAGGTCCTTGCATTGCCGGTGTCTCTGATTTAGAAGCATTTGAACTGGGCAACTGAGTACTTGTTATCTGATTTGATTGATTTATGTTCTGTTCTGAAGATGTACTACCGCCTTGCTTTTCTTCTGCAATTACGAGCTTTGGTGAAGAACTCGGAGAGCGATTTTGCCTCGGTGACGGCTGAGTTGACCCCAAAGAAGGATAAGAAGGCATCTGATAGCTAGGCGATGGTGTTGTTGGGCTTGAACTATTACTTGACTTACTTGGATTAGGTTTATTGATAGGCTCTTGTCTGTTACTCAATTGTGATCCACTTGGAACATTTTTATCATGTTTTATTTGATTCATAGTGTTAGTACCAGGAATTCTCAAAGGAGTAATTCCCGTGTTCAAGGGTCTGCTAGACATCCCAGGAAAAGATGTGTTTTGTGACATTGATGTAGACAATCCTTTGGTAGATAAGCTTTGTTTCTTGGCTAAATTAGCAATGGTCTGCATAGTTTCAAAAGCTTTATCAAAAGTCTGATTTCCTGACTGAGTTTGCGCATTATGAGGTGATGACAGATCCAGTGCTGCTCCAGTTTTGATGTCCGCTGGTGTGTTAGGTTTATTGACAAGTGTGTTAGGTTTATTGGCTGCACTCAGAGACTTTGGAGTTGCTGGTACTAGTTTGGGAACTTGTGCTTTATTTTTAGGAAGTTTTGGCTTCTTATCAGTTTGTAAAGTCTGTATTTGCTGTTCAAATGTTTGTTGAAAAGTTATTGGGGAACCGGAATAGTTAGCTGCTTGTTGCTGTTTTCCTAACTTTGTATCTGCAATAGGTTTCAAATTAGGGATTGGTCCTTTTGCTGATGTTTCTGATGGCTTATTAGATGATTTAGACTGTGCGGAGTTAGCTTCGTTTTTAGGTTGGGTATTTTTTGACTCAGTGCCATCTACTTTGGTAGGTTTTTTATTGGCATCATTATCAGGCAATTTTAAAATTTCGATGTAGTTATGTACTGGGGGACTAGGTACTTTATGTGATAAATTGTTGCTTGCGGCAGAAAGGTTTTTGTTGACAATATTCTTTTTTTGATCATTGGCTACTTGTTCCCCAACACCACGTGGATCTAACTTTTGGTCAGTCAAAGTTATGGAGAGAGACGATGGAATACTTATATTGCAAGAATTAAATAATGATTTTAGTGGATCTCCTGAAGGTGATTGTGCATTTTGTGCACTCAAAGAAGTCTTTACTTGAGACAAAATTTTAGTTCTATCTATAGTTGGATCACTGTTATTTGCCAATAAGTCCATTCGAACTTTATTGACTGTGGGAACTTTGTTTTGAAGTGTAGTAGGCACACCCGGTTTTAAGTCTGGCATTCTTTTAGGGGGCGGTTTTACAGCAGATTCTGGTGTTTTTGGAGCTGCAGGCTGTGAGTCTAACTTTGGCACAGGAATTTTTAGAGGAGAAACTGTTTTTTGGGCTGGTGGCTGCATGGATGTAGGAATTTCGGGTTTTCGTTTAGGAGTTGCAACACCATGTTGGCTCATTACAGGTCTCTTTAGCCCTGGAATGTCTGTTGTTGGTAGTGGACTATTTGGTAAGGTTTGTTGTTTTAAGTCTTTGCTTGATAGTGGTGTAGTTATAGTTGCACTTGTATTACTAGATGTTTCACTTTTTCTGGATACTACAGATTCCTTGATTTTTTGTTTGGGATCATTAGGTTTACTTTGTTGAAATGCAGCTGAATTGTTTTTGGCTGAAGTAGAACCACCAGCTGAACTGTTCAGTGAGTTTGCTAATTTAGTCTTCTCTATTTCAATCTTCAACTTTTTTAGTTCAGGAGAATTTTGAGGAGTGGCGAACTTTCTTTTAAGTGTTTCTGCTTTTTCTTCCACCTTTAGCGGACTCTTAGGTGGGGTTTTAGATGGGGATTCATTAGCAGATGCTTCAGTACCCGATTTTCCAGGTGAAGACTTAAGTAAACAATTACTTTTAGCAGTTAGTTCAAATGAGTTTAAAAATTGAGATTTCTCCACTTCATCATCGTTTTTCTTCAGTATAGATGGACTTTTCTCCAGATTTTCTGATACTTTGTCATTCTTTTTATCAGATTGCTTTGTAATATTTTCTTCAGGCATTGGACTATCAGTTCCTGAAGAAGCTTCTGAAGCTTGGTCTTTTAAGTCGGGTGCAGGGCTACTTGTACTGGTATCTTCGGTCAATGCAGGGCTTGACTTATTATCATTGATTGTACTTTTTCGGTTTATATCAAATATTCTGTTTCTTATTGCAATATAGTCAATAATTTGATAGAAAAATCGCATTGGCTCATTTCTTTTCCAGTTATAGATATATGCAATATCCATTAAAGTGTAATAATCTGGTAAAGGTACCCTTTTATATAAAATATCAATTGCGAATTGTGTACTGTCTATATCAAATTTCATACTCAAGAACTTTTTCAGGTGGCTTATGTTGACAACAGCAGGACACTGAAGATACCTTCTGTTTGTAGTCGGCGTCGAAGGAGGTTCGTTACTGTCTGATGATTTACTGGATATGCTATCCGTATCTGTGGCATCTGAATATTCCAATGAGAATGAAATCACATCTTCTGGACTGAAAATAATCCTTTCTGTGTCTTCACCTCTTTGTTCAGGAGTAGCGGACGCAGCAGGCCCTGGCCGAGAGGCGTAAAACGTTTGTCGTCTCTCCATTTCCTTTTGGAATAAGCCCGGTACAAGTTTGTAGACAATGTCCTGGAGTGCTTTATCAAGTTTGATATTGGGTTTAGCAGAGTTTATCATCATTTCACAAACCGGGCAGTAGCTTTTAGCTTTTAAGTGTTTTATAATACAACTTCTACAAAACGAATGCAAACATTCGACAATAGTCGTTGCATCAATGTAATAGCCACGGCACAGGGGGCAAGTTATGTGTTCGTTAACTTCTCCCAACAGCGTTCTCTGAGGTACCACAGCACTACTGTTATGTTCTCCCATTTTTACCACTTTTTTCTCAGGCTGTTTATTAGAAGTAACCATTTTTACAAGTAGAAAATACGATTATTCATACGCAGGTGCTGGTGCATCCTATGAACAGCTTGTGTTACTATAATTTTACTTTGCCGTCACTTTTCAAGGCAATATAGCCTTCATCAATTCACAATGATTCAGAAATTCGTTCAAATAATAAGTTTTTCGACAGATATTCTATGTTTCGTAGCAATAAACACGAATAAAACAAATGGACAAGCGTCGCCATTACTCGCGAATGGACAAACTGACGTATTGTTGATGTTGGTAGAACTGCCCAATAATAAAAATGATCAATAATTGTTTGGTATTACACATTATCAGACAAAGTGAAAACAATTAAAGAAATTACAGAAGCTTACCTTTTGAAATAAGTAAATTATTAGGTTGAAGGCCAAGAAATACGGTTAATAAACACCACATTAACTTTTGGCGCGAATTGATACAACCACGCAAAACGTCAAATTGAAAATATATTTTTTCTTTTTTTTTTTCTCGTTAATGTTTCAATGGTGGCTAAATGAAGATGCGTTCAAATTAAATGGTTTTGGCCTCTATTTAAGCCTGGGCGCAAACGTGCGTTTTCCGCATGTGGTTATCGCGTGCGGTTATCGCATACGGAACGCATTCGGGTTCCCTTCTAAGTAAAATCATATAAAACGCTCTGTCAACGCACACGTTCGTTTTTTTTTTCGCGCGGAATCCATTTCGCACGTACGTTTCGATTGCTAGCCCTTGCGTTCGGAACGAACCGTACGTAAAAAAACCTAATGACGTCATACGGAACGTACGCAACGCAGCGTTTTCATACATTTTGTACCAGCCGCCGCACACGTACGAAAATTACGAATCGGAATCGCGCCACGCCCCCCGTGGCGTTGCTTTTTAATTTTGATTTTAAATTAAGAAATTGATAAATACTTTACGGATGCACCTAATAACTGATATTTCATTTTTCGATAATAACAGAAGTGCAATTGTCAATAAATCGTCATCCTCCATTGTTGTGCATTCGCAACGCTGTCCGTAGTCTAACTGGCCAGGTAATATTCTGCAGGATAAAAACCGTACGTATGCGCTAGGCGAGCGGAATTCCGAATTGGAACCGCATGCGATAACCGTATTCGGAAACCAAAATTAGCCTGGGCGCAAACGCTCGTTGCGTTTGCGCCCAGGCTAATTTTGGTCTCAACCGCTACACTGGTTAATAATTTTTTGGCCAATCTCTGGGTAACTCCGACCCAAACACGCCATGAGGATCGTGCTGATACATGGCTGATACGTTCGATATCGATAGGCTCTATGGCAAGAGGGCATTCGTGATGGATGATGTTTGTGATATTGGTTCGATCATGAGATTGACAATGCCTAGAACTTGATGTTCGTACCCTAATTTTAATTTTGTCGTCTGTTGTCTGCTTGATGACAGTCAAAAAATATCATTTCAAGCAGACTGTCAATGTCAAGCCTTGCTACGATCCACCATTTTTCTTTCTTTTCATTTGAGACTTTGTTCACAAGAGTTGCACTTCATCCGGAATTAGTGAAATAATCACTAAAATAAATTGGGAGATTTTGTATTAAAGTTATCTCCTAAAGAAATATGAGAGCCAAGGTATTATGATTTCTGTGTTTCATAAAACGTCTGTTTCAAATTTTTAGGGACTTCGAGTGTTTTGGTGTGCCGCATTTTGACGCGATTATTTGTTTGTTTCAGTGGCGAAAGAAGCGTATGCGAAGGCTAAAGCGTAAAAGGAGGAAGATGCGTGCGAGGTCCAAATAAGATGGTAAGTTTTTAAGTTATCTTCGATTACTTATCCTTAAATTTCTAGGTTATCAACTCATTTATAAGCAATCTTGTGTATTTTTACTCATAAAACCAATCTCCATGGGTAGATACGATTGTACAGTAGCTTCGTACGATTATAGGTCAAGTTAGCAGGTGTCTCTTCCATTATTTATGTGAAAGAAACACGAGTATTTTATAACCTTAGCCCCGGTAAACCGGCCATGTGCTGACATCATGAGAAGGGAAGGGAACTTTCATTTATAATTTCACGATGGATTTACATGGTAGAGCAGAGAGGTAGATTTTAGCTATACAACTATGTACATTTATTAAAATCTAAACAGGCCTAAACAATTAAGATTTTACAGACAGGTGATAAAATAAGTGTCTTTAACTCAAATTATTTTAATTCTAGCCGAGAGTATCGTGAACACATGTAAATTAACCTAAAACATTTTTATGAAACCCCTGTTTCTCAACAAATTGGTTTCACAACATGGTTATTTCAAACGGGCTATTTAGGTACGGTATGACCAGAATTTCACACCCTCCTTAGAGCTCTCAAACTGTTATTTGAATGTTTTTAACTCGAGCAACATTCTAAAGCGTTGCTTTGAGTTCAAGTTTAAAAGTCTTTTGATTCATGAATTTGTTAAATAAATATTATTAGAATGAAAACATTCCAATATCAGTAAATTTAGATCTCTATGGTGGGACTGTAATTCTGACTCCGACTATACCATGTTTTTTTTTTTTTTGTAAAGCTTGATATTTCAATGCTGTGTTGAGCACCATTTTTATGAGAACATGATTATTTCGATAACTATAGTAGTTTAAAATCCTATACATTGGTTTTAGCTATGTTTTATACATGAATCTTGAACTTATTGTATAATGCACCAACTTAAAAACATTACAAATGCCTCGTATATTAATGTTATGCAAATTTTTTTACCCTATCCCTCCAAGGCAGTTGCGTTTCTCATTTTGAGAAAGGCATAAAGAATTGTGAGGGTATATTATGAGCCTACTCCACCCCTGATGTTTTATATAAACAGCGGGGACTAATCATGGCTAACATTACATTTATAGATATACATAGATTTTGAGATGTTTTATTTAGTCTAAAAATACATGCCTAATTAGATTAAAAATCATGTTCACATATATGGCAAAGACATTGGTGAAGTATGCATTTTTAGACCAAAATAACTTGGAAATTGTTGTAGCAATGTTTAAGTGATTTATTTAGCTTTTCTGTGTTTAATCTTGTATTAATTTCTCTTATTTTTGTTACAGGTACAAATGTGGAGTTAGTCTTAAAATCTAAAACCGCTAATGTATCATAATAAAAAAAATTAAAAACCCCATTTTTCAACTTTCATTTGTATTGTATAAAACCCATTAGGTTATTCACTAAGCATTATTAGGTTGGTACAGTCGGCAGAAGACCGACTGTAGAGTTCTAAAATTAATATAATTAGAATGTTTTTATTCTAATATTTTTTGTTTGATATATTCATGAGTTAAGACTAAAGCAGGTGCTTAGAATTTTGCTTGTGTTGTAAACATTCTTAAAACACGACGATGACGACCATAATTCGACGACGCAGTTGGCACCATGGTCTCCATGCCGGACCGGACAGCCAAACGGTAGCTGGTTCGATTCCCCCTGTTATAAGTAAATATTTACAAAAGAAAAGTATACTTATAAGTAGTATATCTGTTGTCTAGCACCCATAACACAAGTCTAGTTTTACATTTGAGATAGCATACTCATGCTGTATTTTACAGTACATAAGTACCCTACGCCTTGAGATTTTTTTGTTTGGTACCCTGCCCATAGACCAAAGAGGATTTAAAATACTACGTAAGACCATAGACCTGTGTGATATGGTAAGTACCATAAAAATCATCCCAGTCTATTGCTGTTGCCAAGGTCAGATCCATTCAGTCAACTTCCACCTACCTACCTACTGCAGTCAACTTCCACCTACCTACCTACTGCATGGTAGAGTATTGAAACCTCTACACTTACATAACTTACCTTTTTTATTCCAGTCCTTTTGTTGACACATTGGCATCTCTCACTTTACATCATTCTTTGACAATGTTGGGGACTAGATTTTTATTTAATCGCCATTTATTTTAAACATTCAAAATGGGACGTATGACGGGTATTAAATGGGAGAAATCTCAACAGTGTCGACCTTTGCACAATATCATATCATCAGACTTCCCTAAATATAATCCTCAACCTTGGAAGTTTATGGTAAGTCCTACCTACAACAACTCATAAAACTGTTACCTACACTGCCTACTGCCCAATATTCCTACAGTAAGTTTAGAAATACATACGTATTACGAAGCTTTCTATGTAAGTAGGCTTCATTAGTAAAGTACCTATATTTTTACTGCCTAAAAGGAAGGACCACCGCGAGTCGAATGGCTCTTGTCTTACGAGTATCAAAGGAAGTGGCTTGAAGAAAGGGAGGCGTGGAAGAAACGCATGTACCCTGAGAATATAACACTCCACGTCGACATTGTGAAGCGTTACGTTCTAACATTTAAGACCAATCATCAGCCCCCTAAACCAGAAAAAAAGAAACCCTTTAGGATGAAGAAGTAAGTTTCATTTTTTATTAATTCTACTATTCCAGGTAGTAGGTCTCTATAGTGAAAACTGAATCGAAGTGGGTACAGTGAGTAATGAAGATTCAGTGTAAAGAAAAAAATCCACGACCTTCAGAATGAAAATCTAGGTATTTACCACTAGCCTAACACCGCATCCCAGCCGGCCGCACACCAATGGAAATTTCTTACGAAAAATGTATGTGCGCTGATTAACATTGCTCTTACGGTGAAGGAAACCGTGATGAAACCTGCGGCTTAATTGGCTCCTGACGTATTGACTAGTCCTTTCCTCTGGACATGGTTGACTAAGCTGTGGGGGTGGTAGGTACTGGGAAGCCTACTCCATCTAATATTTAGATGGGCCAAATTATTATTATTGTACTTCTCTTCTAGATTTGAAGGAATCGGAAGTAAGAATGACGCGAAACGTCCCCCTGGAGATAAAGCCATGAATTACAATAAAATAAAGAAGCCTAAACAAGATGACTCAAAGGTTGCCAAATAGCATAACCTAGCTTTATTATGAATTGTATTTTTATGTAATTTACGTGTATTTTTTTGAATGTTTAATTTTATTGTAGCGTAAATAAAGGCCACTATATGGGTTTTGTTTATTTATTTCTGATAAGATAATTAACTTCAAGTTTTCTTGATTAATGGCTTTTGTTTTTACAAATTCTGCCATCGTCACGTGAAGATATTACAAGTTATTCTAAGCTTAACTAAACACAATTGTACCTTAGACCGGTTCATCTTGTTTGGTCATAGAAGTACAAGCGCGATAATCAAAAACATTCAATAATCATCATGCAGTTAACATGTTTCAAACCTAACGAGTTCCAGACCAAGGTATATTTAAAATGGGTTTAACTTTTAAAGGTAATCAGTATTAAAATTACCTAAAGCTAAATTCTCTATGAAAGTTGGCATCAAGAGTATAATATTGGTAAACTACCGTTAAAATAACAAAACTATTAATATTTTTTCATAACCACTACATTGGAAAAAACAGGTACTATGTTATTGTAAAAAGCATTTGAGTATAGTTTGAGCACGATTTCAGTACTTCGTCTCGTCAAGGCGTAAATAGGAGCCAAAATCATAAGGCCTTTCGTTAAAACTCAATCGACGATAGGCATTTTGCGTTTGGCTAATATATGCATCATAAGGTTTTATTTCTTACATGTAGCTTAGAACACACAAAATTTTTATTAGTTTAAAAATTGTCACTGACGAAGGTAACATCCATTACATTTAACTTTATTTGGTTACAGTTTTTTTATTTCTAATCATATTTTAATATCTATCTTTAGTTTGCGATTGAAAAAATATTTTTGTGAGTACCTACTCATTGTTGACAAATACTTAGGTAGGTACTTACCTAATAGCTTATTAGTTACTTTATCTAGAAGAAGATTATT
This sequence comes from Idaea straminata, assembly GCA_951213275.1. NCBI lineage: Eukaryota > Metazoa > Arthropoda > Insecta > Lepidoptera > Geometridae > Idaea > Idaea straminata. Next base: position 6,768,368 of record OX577846.1, on the reverse strand, counting down.
TTGTAGCGTGGGGCTAAGACTATGAAAGTATTAACACCTAGCGACCTATAAAGCAAGTGCGTATAATTTTATTAAAAATACATGAGACTAAAATAGAATAAAAGGAATGTCACCAAAGGGTTGGCTACTGCTGTGGCCAACGGATCAGCATTGCCATCTAAATATGCAATGCAGCCTTTTGGGCACAACCTAGGAAAACTTATTTGGAATTTTAATATTATTATGTTTTGCTTTATATTATTTACGTAGGTAAGTTTCTTTTTAAATTAGGTTTTTATTATTTAATTCTTGTATGTTTATTTGTAATTCTAAATGTGAAATTAGCTTTAGAATAAAGGAATATTGGTATTTTTCACATCAACTAAGAATATATCGAAGCATTATTATCGTAGGTAAAATGTACATACTTACAGGCACATCAGAAAGTACAAGACCATTAATTTTTATGTGTTTTATAAATTTTGTTGTAATTTTATCTGCTTATTACCAGTCGTATCAATAAAAATTGTTGAAAGTAGTATTTTTTAAATTCTTTTTACCAATGAGATTTTAGTCACTAATTAAAGCGTCTTATTTACCATTCACTTACATCAAATCTTTCGCGATCAATTCGCCATTTTATGTCAAACGTTAAAAATAAGTATAGGAGTAACGCAGACGCAACACTGGTCAAAATGCATTTTTAAGGGGCAAAGTTTAGAATAGTTTGCCCGTTCTTTAAAAAATTTTCTTTCTATGTCAGTGATTTTACCATGGGTGAATTATATTTATCTCTTGTACGATATTTAACCTAAATACGCGATAACCCAAATTACGTATTGGCCTTTCGCGTATTGGCAATATGCGTCGTAAGGCGATATTTTTGCCAAAGAAACCCCTCAATGATAAAATAAGGTATGGTCTTATACTTACTCAAGGCAGTGTATTTAAATAAATCAATAAATTAGTGAATACTATTGACTATACTTTTATTCTCGATAGCGTTGCGTGAAAGAAACCATTCGAATGTGTTTTGAAGGAAAATAAAATTTAAGTTACTTAATTCAAATCAGTCTAAATTATCATTAATTAATATTACATACATACATACAGTTGTTTATTTTACGATTACGAATTGTAATTGTAATTTACAATAACTTCGGAATTCAGTTGCGTTGCCAAACTACTGTTGTAATACGTATTGTCAATTCATCTTGGAATGATATTTCTTTATGAAAAACTACAATTTTAATGTGTTTTTTTTTGTATTTTAATTTAGCAATATCAGGGCGTTACCAAATTGTTAGAGCTCATTCATAATATTTTTCGTTATTATTGAAATAAATAAACCTTTTTTTTTCTATTTAAAAGATTTAGTTATAAAACTGTCAAGTCAATTTGAAGGAATTGCTGCAATTTTTGTAATAAAAATGATAGAAAGTCCCTGCTAATAACTCGAACACAATAAAGCGGTATTTTGCCATCTTGTGTCAAGTTATTTGCATGGACTACCACAACAATATGACAACGACCCAATAGAAAAATACTATTTACTATAATTTTCCATTGTTTTTGTCTGGTTAAATGTAATGGGGGTTGGTTTAGCCGAATTGGAAGGTAAATGCGGTACCGGGGAAACTGCCGCCCGGATGGAAGTCGAAGTGAGGGTTGGCGCGGCTGCAGAATGTTTGGAACACTACGTTCGGGTCGATATCTGCAATAAAAGAATACAATTTATTATGGGACATTACTTACAACACTATTTCTCTCAAAATAAATAATTATTAAGGTGAAAATACCGGCGCTTTCTTCATACAAACGTAGTAGACTGCTTCCTCCCTGGATAATGACTCTAGCACAAATATTTTTGTGCCGTAAAACCTATAACTGCCTTGACTATGCCCCTATGTTTTGTTTTTTTTTCATTTTCTAATAATAATAGAAATAAAAATTTGAAAAAAATTAAAAAAAGACCTGACATAGGGTCATCATGGCAGTAATAAGTTTTATGCTACAAAAATATTTGCTCTCGTGTCATTATCCAGGGAGAAAACAGTCGGCTAAGTTTGTATGGAGACGGCCCCCCGGTACCCTTTCCTCTTAAGCTTGTGTTATTGTGGTCAAAAAACTAATAACATCCAGACTTAAAACAAATATTTGCTTAATGGCGGCAGCAGAACCCGCACCCTTCACCGAGCCATTAATTGCTAGAGTTTTGTTTTGAATAGAGTCTTAGCAACTTTTAATCCATGCTATGTATGGAGCTTTAGGGACCTTGGACGTGTATTAGATGAAGTAGGCCTAGATTAAGCTGAGAGGGTATAGTTGCCCTCTCAGCTTAATCGACCGTATCCAGAAGAAAGAACACCAACTAAGCTGCGATACAGATATAGTTTCTACCAAAATCGGCCTCGTCTATTTTTCGCTATATGTTATAGTTCGGTAAACCTACGTACCTGGCATGCCGGAGCCGTCTTCGTCAATGTCCTGGCCATGGTCGTACCGCGCCCGCTTCTTGGGGTCGCTGAGGATGCCGTAAGCCTCGCCGACCTCCTTGAACTTACGTTCCTGTTCGCGACGCTCGTTGTCAGACGCGCCCGCGTGACGGTCCGGGTGGTGGACCAGGGCTCGCTTCCTGGGAGGATACAAATATACGGATTAGGGGAGGTAGAAAGATAGATGAATTTATTACGACCCAGTTGGCACTGCCAAACACAGGGTTGCGGGTTCGATTCCCGCCTCAGACAAGTATTTATGCTTAGATATTTGTCTGTGGTCTGGTATTATATTTATTTACAAAAGAAAAATATATAAGTAGTATATCCGTTGTCTAACACGCATAACGCAAGTTAGTTACTTAGCTTGGGGCTGGAATGTCCTGCAATATTTATTTATCATTGTTAACACTATTTTTGGAAGTCGTGGATTCAATAAAGATTCATAGAAAGCATTTCAGTTTCTATCTTCCTTAAGTGTCAGTTTAACATTTTAAAATTACATTTAAAAATGAATAATACATATGTTAAATGATGATTATAAGAAAGTTTGAAAATCATAGCAAAGTATTAAATATTTAATATATTTTGCAAAGGATGATGCCCAAACGGGTCACCTTTTGGTATCGCGCCTTAACTGTATATGCATCATTCATCATAGTGCTAAAAGAGAAAGAAATAAAATAAGGATAGCGAAATTATAATAGTTAATATCTAAAATGGTCTTTATAATTTTAATATTCACCTGTAAGCTTTCTTAATATCATCGTCTGAAGCTGACTTATCAACGCCTAATATCTTGTAATAATCTTTTCGTTTGGATTTCTTCAGTGCTATCTTCGCTTCGTGAAGCAGCTGCTTATTCTCCTTGCTTTTGTCAATTTTGTAAAGCCGTTCGTAATCTTTGACGGCGTCTTCGAATTCACCCAATTCAGTGTAGCATTTAGCACGTCTCAGCAAAGCTTTGACGTAGTTCTCATCAAGTTCCAATGCAGCGGTGCAAGCTTCAGCTGCTTCCTTGGTCTGGTTTAATTTAGCGCAGACAGTGGCCTTGTTGAAGTATAGTTTCGCGTTGACTGTCTTGTTAGCTTTATCAATATTGAGGGCTTCGTTGTACAGAGTCAGGGCTTGCTGCCATCTTCCCATTTTAAACGCTTCGTTACCTGAAACGATATTAAAATTTGTTATAAAGCATAATTGTCTGATGCGTCGAACAAACTAAGGTTTTTTGGGTTCCGTACGTCAAAAGGTAAAAAAGGAACCCTGATAAGATCACTTTCTTATCTGTCTGTCTGTTTCAGTTTTGAGCATAAATTTGAAGTACATCGGACTTCTAGTAGATTAACTGTAAGTGAGTGAATTACCTTCCTCTTTCTTTTGCTTTAAAAGTTTTGCCTTTTTATATGTTTCCATAGCCTTCTTGTGGTCGGGTGCGAGTCGAAGTACTTGTTGGAAGTGTTTGAATGCGGCTTCGTCTTTGTCCTAAGAAATAAAAAATAACTCTCTAAATACGTAAACTAAAGTAAAGACGGCCACAAAAGTGGAGGTCCTTCATAGACATCTAAAATTGCAAATTGTACGTACAGCTAGTAGTCACAGTACTCTTAGTAGGTATTTTTGAGCAATAAAAGGATGTGGTTTCCGATAAGTAAAAAGCTTATTAATACTTATTGTGTTGCTAACCTCGAAATAAAGGCAGAGTCCTCGTACGTAAATTGCTTCCGAGTCTAAGCTGTCGAATCTCAATATGTCATTCGCTATCTCTTGCGCTTCCTGACACCGTCCGAGCAGCGCCAGACATTCCGCTTTGGCGAGCTTCGTCCTGAAAATAGCAATCAGGTACTATTCATAAATGTACAAGTTATGTTGGCGCGGGAGTCAGTTAACATATTTATCTTGATTTGTATAGCAATGACGGCAGCCGTACAACACAAATCAAAGCTACTTGTTTACAGAAATGAAATATCAGTAGTTACTAGAATTCTATGCTTCCATGACCTCTATTTCAGAAGTAATTATGATATTCATTCGTCGTGAATTATTTTTTCCCTTGAGTCTGTTAGTATATCCCCATAATATAAATCTCATAACATAATGTGGCTATGTAAGTTTGACTGCTGGCTGGCCGGGAGTCTTAGGTGGAGATGCTCAGTGTTTATGTTGCGGTTGTTGTCCATATGCTTATGCCGGAACAATAGTTTCTAGGTACAAGGTGGTATGTACCCCTGAAGGGAAAAGCCGTGGCACGATTATGTGTTATTACAACTTGTACATAAGTTTATTCTCTGAAAAATCGTATATGCGTTCAGTTTAATAGGAGGAGCCAGAGCGCTACAATAATAATAGGATTACATTTTAAGAAACTATGTCATAGGCTATGTCAGTTCAGGCGCAATAATTTCATCAATAGAAGTACAATGCTCGAAGAATGTGCAAGAAATATACAACGTCTACAAATTCTACCTTACTTTTAATTAGATAGGTATGTAAGGTCACTCATTCATAATTTTATTGTAATATCTTTTTCTTTAAAATTAATTATGTACATACAAATCGTATTAAAGTTTAATAACCTTGAATAAAGTTAACTTTCATTTAAATGATTCACGTTACTGTGATCGCAAAGACAAGTCTAGTGGGTGATCAACATGGGTGAATAATGACTCATAGATACTAGCTGCACGTCGCGGTTTCACCCGTCATGGCTTCGTGGAAATATTGTGGAAAAGTAGCATTAGTACATTCATATTCATTGACTTCATAAAACATGGGTTTATAATGATGGTTCACAGTGGTAGGGAAATACAGGATTCCTGCTATCTCCATTCTCAAGTATCAAATCATATCTTTATATATTTGTAATTCTACTGAACGTGTGTATGTCACTGAACTCCGCTAAACGGCTGGACCAATTTGAATGAATTTTTTTGCATGCATTTGGGTGGCACCCTGGATGGTTAGATTTATAAATCAGCCCGGTTTTTTAATGGCAAAACAACGTTTGCCGAGACAGCTAGTCTATTATAAAATCTAAGATGAAATGTTAAATAAAATAACACATAATAGGTACTTTAAAATATTTGAGAAGATTTTTAAATAAAATGGTTAATGTAATATTAACACGACGCTATAAGGTGACCCAATTTTGGGCATTCTCCTTTTCCCAGATTTGTCAAGCTGTTGTAACGCAAAAATTAACAAACACACGGACTTACAAACCCCTTGCATTTATATTATTAGTAGAAACAATTCGATATCTTAGATCTTTGAAGAGTATTGAAGCCATTTTAAGAGAACAGTTTAATTGCTTTGTTTTCGTCCAGTTAAACCAATTTTTCATTTAGATTCAATGTAGCAAATAGGTTTTAGGAAGGTCAAGGTTGCCAAGAGCAGACGGCAGAACTATTGTTTTCTTGCGTCTCGTTGGAAATACTTAGTGCTTTTTGTCAATTAATTACCAGAATTATAGCTATGCGTTTAATAAAAAAAACATGATTCTACTGGGTTTAATAGTATTAAAAAAATAAGGCTCGAAGCCTTATTTTATTTAATACTATTTAATCATAATTTGCGTAAAACATATAGGTTCTTATTTTAGTGCCAGGCAGTGGGCTTACTACACCCGCCTGCGAAGGGTTGTGGGTTCGATTCCCACCATACAGTAACTATTAATGATATTTTTTTCATGATCATCGCCCTTGTTGCTACCAGCAGAATGGTAAATATATAAAATTCTTTGTCCTGACTGACTGACGAATCAATGCACAGGATAAACCGCTGATTGTAGAGACATGAAATTTGGAGGGTACGTAGTAGGCATCTAATAAGAATAGAAGATAGGGGGTGAAAAAGGGGGTAAAGTTTGTATGGGACAACGTGATTCCTTGGTCCATTTTCGACTCGTACGCGGACTAAGTCGCGGGCAAAAGCTAGTTTATATTTATAACTTACTTAGCACAGGATGGGCTATAGTCCAAGCAGCGGTCCATACAGAAGACGACGCGGCGATAGTCGCAAGCTTCGCGAGCCTTCTGTGCGTCCTCATGCAGCCGACGCAGGGTCTCCAGCGCGCGACGCTCGCTACTAGCGCAGTCAGCTCCGCCGAGATCTGTTGCGCTTTTCACTGCCTGCTCACCTCCTGCTAGGTCACCTGTAATATAATATCAATTTTAATAACTAATTTTAAACATAGACTTGGTATTGGGACGCTATATTTCTAATGACCAACCACATGAAATCTTGAAGGACCATTTTTTTCTTGCGCACGTAGGGTTCCGTACCTTATATTCGGCTTTTAGTATTTGTTGTTATAGCAGCAACAGAAATAATCTGTGAGAATATATCTGTGAGAATTTCAACTATCTAGCTATCACGGTTCAGGAGCCTGGTGCCAGACAGACAGTGGGGAAAACCGGAAAATCCAAAGACTAAAACGAGACCCCTTTCAACTTTAAAAGAGTCCTGTTTTAGCCTTTGGATACGAAACCCTAAAAATGGCTTGTACAAAAATCAATTTCAAAATGATCAATGAAAAAAAAATATTTAAAAAAATATTTTTAGAAACAAGCTTTTATTGCATTGTCACGCGATTTACATATGTTTGCAAAATTTCAGCTCAATCGGTAACCGGCAAGTGGATGAAATTTTATTTGCAAGATTCCATGACAGACATCGGGACAGGTGAAGCTAAATAAAAGCTTGTAATATGGCAGTTTTATGGATTACTAGCTGCGCCTCGGTTTCCCGCTTAATTTTTACCGGATCGCGATAAAAAGTATCGCGGAAATAGTGTGTTATCTATACACATACCTAGTTTCATCATAATCGGTTCAGTGGTTTTTGAGTTAAATAGTAAAATCATACATACACAAATAGGTCAAGTAATATAATGTTAAAGAACAGAAACATTCATTTAAACACAGCAAAGAATATGGTTTGAGATTGATCTAGAACTCATAAATATTTACAAAAGACAAGAATAGGTATTAGGATAACAATTGTATGGGCGTAAGATACAGTGGCGTAGCGTGGGTCAACGACGCCCGGGGCGGAGTCATTTTTGCCCTTTTGACGCCTTAAAAATAATAATGACGTAAAACGTAAGGGAAATGAAAGAATTTAGCGAAAATTATTTATTTTAACACCATGTATGAATGCGGGGTAACTCGTGATTCGCAACAACTGTATTGGGCGGAAGGGACATTCAATATGTGCATGTAGATAAGAGCTAATTTCTTGAAAATTTAATTGTATGACTGACCGCACAAATTATTTTTTGGCCTAATTTGGCCGCTCTTCTAATGATGGCGCCCGGGGCGGTCCGCCCCTTGCTACGCTACTGGTAGGATAGCTCAAGAGATAAACTGTGTCATAGAAACTACTGCGTGGGTTATGTTTATAATCTCCAGTAAAGGTGCAAGTTATGCTATTTGTTGTTATGTTTTAGAATATAAACCTCATTACATCAACAAATCAATTTGTAGAGCGAGAAACTTATAAATAAACTAGCAGCGCTTCGCGGACCCTATTCGTTACAAACATCCAATTTTCCTCTTTATAATATTAGTATAGAAGTATAGATAACAGCGCCCCACGGTTAACGGACGCGTGTCCTGTATCTGGATAAAAAGATTCATTTTGTCCATTCATACATATAAACCATATTTATAATCAAATATTAAAAGAAAGTTAGATAAGCAAACTAACTAACAGGTTTCATATTATTTAACTCATTACCAATGAGATTTTAACAAAACAGTGATCTTGAAATTAGTTTTGTGAAGGAGTAACAGACACAAAAATATAATTTATAGTTTTAGTTTTATTTCTGTTAATTTATATCAAAATCGATTCAGTAAATAAGTTGTGATCAGTGGCGTAATGTGGGTTACTGTCATAATCCCTTTTGACGTTATAAAAACAATAATGTTAGTATTTGTGAGAAAAAACGTACCAATATGAAAGAATTGGAAAAGAATGCGGGCGAATGGTGATTTGAAACAATTGGGCGGGAGGGACATTCAATATGTGCAAGAGACTAAGAGCTAACTTCTTTTAAAAATTAATTGTCTCTAACCACCGGTGACCGCACAAAACATTTTTTTTTTTTTCAAATTTTGCCGCCCTCCTAATGGTGGCGCCTGGGACGGTCCGCCCTTCCGCCCCCCCCCCTGCTATGCTACTCCGGTTGTGACTAAGCAACGTAGATAGACAATTTTGTATTGATACTCTGAAGTCATAAGGTGAAGGTAGCACAAATTGAATAACATACTGTTGACTTGGCATATTAATTGTATAGGTGAAGTCTTTTTATCAGTAAACATTAAAATTAGTTTGTTCTCACACACAAAAGGCCGACACAAAAGCCTCAGAGCGGAACATGAGAACCCTCAACCTTTAACCTGTATGTTTGATTATCATTACAAAAGGAAACAGAAACTAGCTATTTTACATTTTCGTGAAAACTCGTGAGTACCAAAATTTAATTTTCATATTTCGGATTTCTCCATTTACTTGTGCTATTAACCTTGCTTTTAACCAAAATTGACAATTCCAGGTCAACCGGTAGTACCCTATAGGTTTTAGGTCGAAAACCTATATGGTTCTTCCTGTTCACCTAGAATCACGAAATTTGGCAAAAAGCAAGGTCTTACAGCACAAATAAAGGAAAAATTCCAAAAAATAAAAAAAGTTGAAAATTAATGGGGATGTCCCCATACATAGGTACATAGTTAAACCAATTTAACTTGACCCTTACATGTATGGGCACCCAAACTAAATAGGGGTCAAGTTAAATTGGTACTTACCATACCACGGCAAGGGTAGAGAAAGAGAGTTAAAACTAATGTACGGAACCCTCGGCGCGCGAGTACGACTCGCACTTGACCGGTTTTTTTCAGTACAGAACCCTAAAAAAGTACCTACTTTGTACTAAGGGCTATTTGCAAAAAAAATCTATGGGAAACTATTACTTACCTAATGCAATGCAGCATTTTGCAATACGGATGTATCCCTTAGTGAATGTAGGGTCCAGAGCTACAGCCTTCTGGGCATCATCTAAGGCCTTCTTGTAGTTGCCCAGCATCATGTAACAAGCTGATCTGTTACCGTAGTAGGATGCATTCTCTGGACAAAGTTTGATGGCTTCATCGTACATAACAAGTGCACCCTTGTAGTTTTTGAATTTGTACAAATGGTTGCCGCTTTCTTTCTTGTCTTCGGCAATTCTGTGTGTAAGTAAGTAAGGATTAAAATTAGTAGGTATATCTTTTATTATTTTCCATTTGAATAAGATTCCTCTAACAGTTAAAATAATATTGATTATATAAACAGTCATTGTTCAACAGATGTTGAACAGTAATTTTAATCCCTACAAGGAATATGGAATTTATACTTAATTTTAAAGCATAGTTTGTAGTTACAAGTTTTCAAGAGTTAGATTGATAAGTATGTAGTTTTTATTTCAAACTAGTTATGCCCTGTATTTTCATTTGCATAATTCGTGATCCTGTAGAGATATTGGTATGAAAAATATCCTATCTCTTTTTTCATACACCATGGATTATCCCTACCTATAAAAAAATTCATCCAAATCACTTGAGTAGTTTGACCATGAAAAAGAACAAACAAACAAACTTTAATACTATAATATAATATTAGTTGTGATTAAAGGTTCTTGCCCTTCAATACAAAAGCCACAGCCAAGGGAATACCTTTCTTCATAGGTTGCCTTAATATTGTAGGCATAGAAGGGTTTCTAAATACTTGATTTCACATTCAAATATTTAGTAGAAATCACACATTAGGTACCATGCCTAGTGTTGTCGAAGTTATAAATAATTGATTATCGTGAACTAGTTCACCGGGATTTTACCCTCGATGGTATTTTGTGAACCACATGAACACTATTTAGGTCAGATGTCAAGGTACTACAGATTTGTGTCTGTAAAATTCCTGAATATGTATTGAGAAGGGATAAAAGGAAGGCGCAAATTGTTTATCGGAAAATTACTAAAGAACACAATTATCATTTTCCCCAGTAGGTAACACAAACGCAAAAACAAAGATCGTGGATCGTAAGATTTTGGCAATTTTCATACATACCTTTCGCGGCTTTTAGGAACTAAATCGTCTATTGTAAGGTCACAATCCACCACATCAGACTCAGCCATTTTTGTGTTTTAAATTATATTTGTAACAAATTAAAACAAATTTTATTCCCGTTTGACGACGAATTCACAAAAGAAAGAAAAACCAACCAACAACCTTCAATAAAAAGCAATATTGCTAGTACAAATTTTCTCAAAAGTTCCAAACTGTTTTTATTGCGTATAGGTGCCGTAGTTAACAATAATTCATGATTTTGTGATTGGTCATTTCATGAAAGAGATTTTATTTCATATTTTATCATTACCGCTAGAAACAACAGTAAATTATTGTGTGTAAGATGAGACATTTTGTGAACTCACTGCCAAAGTGTACCTACGTTAAACAGTATTGTCAGTATTATCACTCACTGCAGCTCTCACAATGCCTACCTACCAAATTTCTGGAACGATGTTCCTTATGGCGCGTTGCGAAAGGGGCTAGACGGAAAAAATTAAGACCAAAAGTTGTAACGACACTTTTTGATTTTATTATAATTCCTTCACTAATTAATCGAAAGAAACTTCGTCCCATCCGTGTGTCCCTTTACACCTCTCAAGTGTTTTGTTAAATTATTTTTGTTCATTAGTTTTCATAAAAGAAACAAAAATGTAACTTTGAACTTTTATAGCAACACTTAACAGAACCTGTCAGTTTTTATTGGCGATGTTGGGTAAACTCGATGGCTTTACCCTAGTACACAACTTTGATAATTTTGGCCAAATATTTGTAAAAAATAGTGCAAAATTGTTAAGTTTGACAATGACGTTCAATTCCTGCGCCGCTCAGAAGGTTAACGTCATTGTCAAACTTAACAATTTTGTCAACGTCAAAAAAATGGTTGGTTGGCTCTTCGAAGCACGCACATAAATCCGAAGGCTTTGGAAATTTACGATTAATTTCATGTTTTAAATAAAAACAATAAATATTAATGTCTTCAAAATGGAAGAAGGTTTAGTTGCAGAGCCAAGTGAGATTTTGAGTAATGGGGATATTGAGTGGCAGCCGCTAGCTCTTACTTTAGTCGAGTACCCCAAAGGTATTTTCTTTTAGAAAATCTTGAGTGAATGCGGATTTTGTGTCCACAATTTTTAAAACGTTTGAACATTTTCTGCAGGTGATTTACTTGGGAAGTTCTTCGCATTTATAAGTCTTTCGCCGTTCGGAATCGGCGCTGGATTTGTTGCACTTATTTTGTTTAGAAGGGATCTTCATACGGTAAGTCGACTTTACGAATACTAAATATACCTACTGTAAAGTAAAAAGTCGCCTTCTACTGAGATATTTTTTACAATGAACATTTAAAATAATTTGTCATTAATTTCTGAATTTCAGATAGCATTTTTCTGTGGAACTCTTGTAAACGAGACCTTGAATATAATTTTAAAACACATAATATGTGAAGCCAGACCGTTGGCAAGAGGTCATCTGTATAATGAATATGGAATGCCTTCATCACATGCTCAATTTATATGGTTCTTTAGTATTTACGTTTTATATTTCGTTTTAATAAGGTACGTTATAGTTTTAATAATAGAATTATGTACATAATTAAAAAAGTATCTATTATTCTTACAGCACCAGTAACTATTATATGGTGGCGACAGACACTGTAGTGTCTCGGTCACTTATTAGAGGGTGTATGCTTCTCAATAAATACACCACTCTCTTAGTTTAGTTGACAATGTCCAGAGAAAATATATAAATAAGCTGTGGGTTTTGGCACAATGTTTTCCTACACTGTATGTGTTTTCCTACACTGGTAATTGCACTTACATACATTTTCGGAACAGAAAAATCCATAGCACTTGTCAGCATAGCTGGCTAGGATTTATACTCACTACCCTCAGAATGAAAGTCAAAGTGCTAGCAATAGTGCGAGTGAAAATGAGAGCTCTGCCATACAGATTATAACCAATGTACACAGTATTCCATTTCCAAAGATTTTTTTTCCTAAATAAATTCAGCTTAAGCTATGCATTGTCACCAATTCAGTCTTATTGTTGTTTTAAACCACTAGACATTTTTTTAGGTTAAATGCAAACAGTTTTGTTACTGTTTTAATAGCTGTATATTAAACATTTTAGATTACATCACATAAATAACAATAGCATAATATCAGCTCTGTGGAGAGTGATCATTGTCGGAGGCTGCGTAACCCTTTCCATTTTGGTCAGCATCGCCAGAGTCTACCTACACTACCATACTACCTCACAAGTTGTAGTTGGAGGGTTAGTCGGTTTTCTATTTGCCACAGTTTGGTTCGGAATGGTACATAGGATATTCACACCGCTGTTCCCGCAACTAGTGGCATTGTAAGTAAAGTTATACATTTAAAACTCTGTTTAAATTCTTATTTTGCAAACTTCCTGTTACAGTTAAAAAGTAAATAATATGTACTTTGAATCTTTAATTTTATATACTTTTTTTCCCAATCTGCAATCAGTCTTGCAAGGATGTTACTACTGGCTCGACTTTGTACTACCTGTCCCTGCTTATAGGTTTAAATAGAAATCTTTTTACAGGAAAGTATGTGAGATATTAATGATCCGAGACACAACACTAATCCCGAATGTACTGTGGTTCGAGTACACTACGTCTCGACAAGAGGCTCGTGCCCGCGGCCGCAAGATGGCAGCCCTGAAACCGACTCAATGACGGTGCGCCTGCCCTGGCCCCGGCTCGCGCAGATCCTGCTCACGCCCGCGTGCGTGACGTCTGCTTTTCGCCGCGGCCTTTGCCTTCCTTGGCGGCATGCTACTTACCAAAATGGAACCTCACACCTTCCTTCCTTATTGACATAACATCATTATGAAAATATTTAACTCTGTTGCGTGACTGCTTAACTTTTTACTGACGTGTTTTTAAGTAAATCCAGTGATGTAAGTTAGAAAATTTATTGTTGCAATGACTTAGCGCTATTACCAGCATAAGTTCCAAAACCGCGAAAATATCGAAATAAAAGTTAGCCTATGCATTGTCTCGTTATTAACATACGTACCAAGTTTTATCGCAATCAATTCAGTAGTTTTTGCTTCAAGAAATAACAAATACTTACATACTTATGAACATGTAGATTTTTTGTTGAACTCTTATGGTTTTGTTTGCCAAACAACAAAATGAAAAGTTTGTATTATGGTAGACAAAAAGTCCATTGTATATGACCGAATTTAGAACACAAAAGATACATTTTCAGTAATAAAGCGATAGGTATTACCTATTGTATCTTGCTCAAAGGAGTTAAATATTTTCATGCATAGATACTATTTATAAAAATCATGTTAAATACTTAAAACGCTTATTACATTGTAAAGTATAGATTTAACTTTATTGGTCTGTTGTATTGTATTGTCTGCAATAATTGATGTAAGTTTAAACGTTACGAAGTTTATGGTATCTATCTATTTATGTTGTTGCAAGTAAAGTTTGATTTGGTAAACTTCAGACTTGATTGGTCTGCGGTTTTAGAGTTGCCAACTACCAACGAAGGGTATTCGCAAATTTAAAAAAAAACACTCATGAGAATATAGCGACGTGAAGTTTGCAAATATTCTTCGTTGACAGCCAGCGATTGTAATCGTTAAAGTTACACAGATACTAACGCCCGTATTCACAAACAGTACTTAAGTTGCTCTTGGATAAGTGAACGCACTGCGCTAAATGCGGCCCTGTGATTAGTCAATTTTGTGCTGCTCTCTTCACTAGCGAATCAGCGTCCTATTTGCGGCTCTACGCGTTCTCGCGCTCTATGCAATCTCATAGGGTTGATTGTGAACACGGGTGTTAATCTTTTGACCAAGTCAATTTTGTTAGTAACAGACATTTGTTTTGTCTACCTGTTCCACTCAGGTTATCTAGTTTATATAAGTTGTAAACCCTTGTTTATGTTGTACTTTACAATAGATATTAATTGTTACAGTCATGGTCGTTAAGGTTGTGTTATAGTAATATAATTAAAAAATAAGATTGAACACAATTCAAATATTAAAAAACTTTCGAAATAGCGTTTGGTCCATGCCTGCAATAATTAGACTTCTAGCTAAAATTAATGTATCTAGTAATATTTATTATGTATGACGCGGATCGTAACTATTTCGATATTTATAGAAAATAAGGACCCAGCGACACGAAGTCATTATCCTGAATCAGGACGAAAGTCAATTTTAGTACAATCCAGGCTTCGCGTCGACAGTGCTGTGAAAATATCTTAATGACGGCTCTGAAGTTAGCTGCGAGAGCATATTTGCACATTCGCTAGGTACACTTATCCTTACCGAGCTATATCTACTGGTAGGGATAAGTGCAAGTTTTTATAGATATATTTTTACCGGTAGGGATAGGTGCAATGTCTATTTGTTATCCCTACCGAGCCATCGCTGTTGGGATGTGGACCATAGTCTCCGGGTGTGCTCTTGTTACGTAGAGCCCTGCGTCTAGCTTAAGAAACGCCATTTTTAATGCCTTTAAAAACCTAGGATAGTAAATAGAGAGTGGCTTAACTCATCCTCATTTTATTGACCATCTGTCCAATTTTTACTTAACTAGTCTTAAATCTAGTTTGAGTATTGTAATCCAATTTAGATGTAAGTACCGTTTAAAGTAAAATAACACACGAATCGCTAGCGAAGGGTCGATCGCCTTCATAAGATGTCTGTAATAATTCTAAAACTTAGTCTGATTTTATAATAAAATATATCATAGCATTTCATAGATGGCTAGATGCACAAAATCATGGAACATTAAAAAAAAATCAGAGGCTAGATATTGTCCTGATTAAACACCATTATTAATTAAATAATTAAAAGTAACCATTATATAATTGATATTATACGCTTAAATTAATATTTTTATAATATTAATAACAATCTATATATTTTGGTCTAGCTAAGAAGTAAGCTATCTATTATCTAAGTAAAATAGACCAAACCATTTGTTAAAAGCATACATATTTATTTGAATAAGGCTACCACCACATAATACAGGGTTTTTGCTAATTATACTAGCAAGCCGTTGAGGGCTACTTCTGTGCACCATACAACTTTTGTTCTAGGACTTTTCGAAATATGAAAAAATATATGAAATTTTAATTTTTAAATGTGAAAAAACAGCTGATTTTTTAAAACAAAAGAAGGAAAAAAATAAGTAAAACTTTAAGGTTAATGACCTCTCCGTGTATGGAACAGCTGATTTTAAGGTTACCTCAAAATTTTCAAAAAAAAATCCAAAAGTTCCAAAAGTCCTACAACAAAAGTAGTTTATTAAGGTGCACAGAAGTATCCTTCAACGGCTTGCTAGTATAATTAGCAATAACCCTGTATATGCAATATTCCTGTTGTACATTTTGTATTAGGACCAGTAAAATGAAATCAAGTTACTGTTCAAAGAAACAGCCTTACATTTGGTTTGGGTGATATATTTTATTTTGTAGTACATAACTTATGTACTTATTTTTTTATATTTGAAATTTAAAACCTAATGCAGAAAAATATAACAATGAAATATATTTATGTATATTTAGGTGTATGTATATCTATTGAAACAATTTAATAAATAATAATGATTAAGAGTGAGAGTGAATAACTACTACAAATTGCTTCTTGAGGTAGCTTCCTTAGAATATAATTAATGTTTTAATGACTATTATAATTATATAAATAGATACATATTTAAGATATTTATTGTGAATGTATTGTTGTAAAATATACTGTAGTACTGAATGCCTTTGTAAACCACTACTAGATTTATTGAAATGATGAATTCTCAGATCCACCCCCCCCCCCCCCCTATTACGGTTTCGAGTAGTTTCGCTCGGGATACCTACGTCACTGCGATAATACTTTTCATCGAATTTTGTTTCTTCATACACTTTTCATCGATATCTCTACACTGCGACGCTTTATTAATTCGACGTATTGTTACTGCGATGTTACGTTACATCGAAAAACTGCGAAGGATTTTACTCCGAAAATATCATACTGCGAAGACTTGTTTAATCGACATCTTGTTACTGCGAACTTTACAAATATATTTTTTAAATAATATGTCATGAAAAATACAGGGTGGTCGGAGTAGGTACCTCATACCGAGGGGTATCTCTGATTTACCACCAAAAGCACGCAAAAACAAAACCGCGAAACTTTTAGGGGTGCATCAGGTACCCCTCGGTATGAGGTAGTGAGGTACCTTCCCAATCTCCGACAACCCTGTATTTTTGACATTTTTAAACTCAATTAATTTTTGTAAAGTTCGCAGTAACAAGATGGCGACTAAACAAGTCTTCGCAGTATGGTATTTCGATGTAACGTAACATCCCAGTAACAATACGTCGATTTAATAACGCGTCGCAGTATAGAGACATCGATGTAAAGTGTTCGAAGAAACAAAATAAACCTCACAGTTATCTCGCTCTATGACATACATGATTTCAGTGAGACAAAGCGAGATGGGGCAAAGCATTAGTAACTTATACCTAGGTACTAAGGAGGTCACCTGACGAAAGTCTTAAAATGCCGGTCCTTGTTATCTCATAAATTGGTGGGGTGTGGTCCTGTAAGAACGATATTTTCATCCTTCTTTGTTATCTAATAAGATTAAACTGTTCATGTTCTATTTACCTATATAATATTTTTTCTATATATTTTATTCATAACTCTAACAAAGTTTGTTGAAATTTAATAATAATTAGCTACGCTCCGCGGTTTTATCCGCGTAAGTCCTATGGGAATATCTACCTCCCAAGTTTCATGGTAATCGATTTAGTGGTTTTTGCGCCACTTTCACTTTTTTAATATTAGTGGGATGATTTTTGCTCAGTAAGTTATTTTTTTTAAGGAACTTTAAATTTCTGTTTATTGTACCTACTTATTAAAAAAAAATCTTTATATATTATACCAACCAAGCATGATATTATTATGATAATTAACGCCTACCTATAAAGTTACTACGTAAAGGTCGATCCGCACACAACAGTGCCGACACTGTTGGTCCGCACAGAACAGTGCCGGCATAGTTCCGACACGTGCCGTATCGTATGGAACTGTGCCGGCACTGTTCTGTGCGGATCGGCGTTAAACCTTTTTTTTTAAATTATGAGATTCATTATGTAAACTATCGTAAGAAAATAATGCATAGACCAAAGTAAATTATACTGCCTTATTACCCGTATAGTGGTGAACTAATATTATGTTACATGGTTAGTGCGATCGGATCAATAAACGCACATAATTTTATAATACTGCCAGAAATCACATCACGCCTTGATTCTGAAGGAATCTCTCGATACATGAATAACTCGATATTGCCTCAGAATCGATCCCTTGATATGAAATAATGTACTACTTATTACCTAACATTCTAACACCAATACCTACTCAGTGTTATTAAAATTTTTGACAGATTTGTATCTTTTAATTACATAAATATTATAAAATAAATATTTATTGTTTTATTTTACGAGATTGGTTTTATTTATAAATGTTTATGTTGTTTTGTGGAACTAGGAGTGTTAGAAGGATCTTGATTTTGAGATTCTTGTCTGGAACTCTGAAATAAGTAAGAATTTAAGAGTTAGAGAAGAATTAAGTAATTATTCCTGATTTGAGGTGTTATAAAGTGTTTTGAATCTGAATTTAAAAGATACGTAATTATTAAATAGTTAAGTAGTTAGATATAGGTAATGTACTTGTTTGTCATGACGACTCATCTGTCTTTTATTCAGTTTCCTCTTCTGTTTTGGTCTGTTCGACAAGGATCGTTCATCGCTCGCTTCCCTGTTCGAAGAACCTTCACAGAGAAAGTAAATGTTAAGGCTGGCGCAGACGACACACTTTTTTGTCATTCATCTGTCAAAATAGCCTCGCGGACGCTCCTATTGGTGACTTGTATTACGTCATTTACAACACCGACGAATAGGAACACCACCTTTGGTCCGTTCCATTCTGCTCTGCCTCCTTTTTAACTCTTCAATTGAATGCTTTTTCACATTTCGTGAATATACCTACTGAAGTGTCGATTTACTTTATAGTATTTTATAATTAAATTATATGTAAGATTATACTAACTTAAACTTAATTGTCCAGAAATGAATGAGCTGATAGAGTTGCTATTTTCAGTCACACTTTCTAGCCATTTCTGTATAAAGAAAATAAATCAATTAGTAAATTAATAGTAGTTAGGTAACCTACAATAGTTTTTCACCAAAAATAAACGAGAAATAAAAGGTTAAAGTAGGCACTTAAAATGAAGCCTTGTGACACTAAAAACTATGGTAGGTATTTATGGTAAGTAGATAAACTTCATGTTTAGTGGAGCATAGTGATAGTAGGTCGGGATAACTTATTCAATGTACTTCGTGGGTCAGTTCATGGATCTACGGTCAAGCTAAGTAATAAAATTGGTAACCGGGAAGTGGATTAAAATTAAGTTGCAAGATTTGACCCGTACAAACATACATACATTGCAAGTTAAATAAAAGCATAACTTTCTATAATAATCAAATAATCATAACTATAACTATAAATAATCAAAACTTTCTCATAATCAAACTTGTGACACCCCGTCGTTTTTGCGTCGGGGGTTAAAAATAACTGAGTAGGTAAGAACCTTTTCAGGCGGAATCAAACGATCTGCCTTTTTCATGAACGTGAAATTAGCCTTTTGTCCGAGATCAACCAAATGCTTCGTGACTTCGGTTGTAGACATTGCTTTGTTGAGCATTCCCTGGAGAGTTTGGGGATCTTTCTCCAAGATGCCGGGGAACATAATAGCCAAAGGTTTCATTTCTGGTCCATCTTCAGTGTCTACCTGAGTATGAATTTTTATTTAATTCATTTACACGTATTTTCTTCTTAGCCCCACCTACCTACCTAACTTTTTTTGTAGGTTAAAAAACGAATTAATATTTTATGACTAGCTGCGCCCCGCGGTTTCACCCGCATAAGTCCCGATCCCGTGGGAATATCAAAATAAAAAGCCTATAGCCCTCCTCGATAAATGGACTATCAAATATAAAAAAAAAAATTCGAACAGTAGTTCCCGAGGTTCGCGCGTTCAAACAAACTCTTCAGCTTTATAATATTAGTACTTATGTATATTACAAGCAGTACCATCTAGCCCGAAACTTACTAAGCAATATTTTTTGCAATATGGTGATTACTAGTGATTAGGTAACGAATATAATACTTAATAGACTTTTTTCTACATAAATTTATCTAATTCTGTTTCAAAATGCACCATGCAGTGAAACAGAATTGTGCCCGCGACCTGCGTCCCACGCGCCATACAGAGGTTTTAACCGACTACAAACAAGGAGGTAGGTCCGATAATCTGCAGAATTGCCGAACCAATTGCGATAATTCATTTTAGACAATAGAATTGTTTTTATAAATTACGAGTTGTAGTACTTCCTCCTCGTCAGCGATGTTGACCGACGACAACGACAACTTGTCGGGCTCTGCATCATTGGTATGCAGTACATCTAACCATTCAGAATCTTTTGCTAACAGTGGACACACAGGTATCGCTTCGTTGCTACTTACAGGTGATCTTGATGCCTGGAGATTGTATAATAATATTTAGTAGGTAGGAACTAAGTGTCTATTAAAATATTAACCCACGTAGATAGAGTATAGAGACGTAGGTGGTAAGTAGGTATCACATACGCCCTCTATGTAAGAAGCTTAGTACGCGGTTTCTTAAGAGGAACGGGTACCGAACGCTCTCTCCATATAAAGGTAGTCGACTGTTTCCTCCCTGGATAATGACACTAGAGTAAATATTTTTGGTATATAACTGCCATGACCATGCCCCTATGTTTTGTTTTTAATATCTTAATCTATACTAATATTATAAAGCTGGAGAGTTTGTTTGTTTGAACGCGCTAATCTCAGAAACGACTGGTTCGAATTAAAAAAATATTTTTGTGTTGGATAGTCCATTTATCGAGGAAGGCTATAGGCTACTTTTCATTTTGATATTCCCACGAGATCGGGACTTACGCGGGTGAAACCGCGGAGCGCAGCTAGTTTCTATGATAATTATAAAATGAAAAAAATCAAGACATATAGGCATAGTCATGGCAGTTAAGGGTTTTATGCAACAAAAATATTTGCTCTAGTGTCATTATCCAGGGAGGAAACAGTCGACTACGTTTGTATGGAGCGAGCGCCGGTACCCTTTCACCTTAAAAGTTCTGGCAAAAAATCATTTATTTTTGATGACCACTATGAATACGCTTTTCGGTAAAGGAATCGACAAGCACGTATTTAGCTCTTTTCAATGCCTACCCCCCCGGGAGTACTACAGTGTGGCGGTCGGTTTTTTACTTTGTAGGTTTAGTAGGTACTTAGGTAAATTTAAAGGTAACTACAGCATTTTAAAATTGAAGTTATTTTACAGAGGATCCTGGATTGGTCGTAGATAAAGTCTTCTTTTTAGGGCGTTTGTATTTCTTGTTCGAGTCACTGTTCATTTTGTAGGCAACATTTTAAAAGCTGGGTTTAATAGTTTAGATTATTTCTCTCTCCATGTAAACATCTTGGTCAAACACTGAGAACAATAATTAGTTATTGTTCTGAGGTCAAACACGTGGTCAAAACAAAGAGCCATGTCAAAGTGTTGTCACAAATGATTGTGACAAGGCGAATCACACAAGTCATCGATAATATTTGAGGTGGAGTTTCTATTGCAATGCTTTTTGTTTTCTAAGGTATGTCTTAGGTCTTTGCATTGCTTATGGTCATTTGCACATTGCATTGGATACAGCCAGCTGACATTAATTTTCATTCATAGTAGCATATAAGCGATCACCAGGTAAATTTTTAGTTGAGAGGAAATCATTGAAAATAAAATAAAAAATTTCATGTTCAAGGAGCCAGCTGACGTATAATCCACCGTGTTATGGTCAGCTGACTATGTTTTTTTTTCAAAATACTACATAAACTATAGGTACTCTGATAAATTTTCAATTGAGAGGAAATGACTGAAAAAAATTTTTTTTCTCCATGCGTGGGAGGCTGCCACTGCTCACCCCACCAACGGAGTCGCAGCTGACGATCGCGAGTATTCATAGTACCTACAAGTCCCTTATGCATTTTACAAAGTTTCGATCGGGAGGGAATTGGTCATGAAAATCTGTCACTGGCTCCCGGACTATTAGTATAGGAATATTTTATGAAGTTCTAGATTTCACAAAGTTCTAGAAATGTATCCCCAACATAGACTAAGAAAACATCCATGATTCCCAATTACTTTGTTGCATTGAAATTGTTTCCTTGGTCAAATCTATACATATAAAATGCTTTGTCCTGAATGACGGATCAATGAACAGCCTAAACCGTCGATCGTAGAGCTGGAACTTGGAGGGCGTGTTCTTTGTATGACGTAGGCATCCGATAAGAAATGATTTACCGAAATTCTACCCCTAAGGGGGTGAAAAGGGAGGGGCAAAGTTTGTATGGGACAACGTGATTCCTTGGTCTACTTTCGACTTTTACGCGGACGAAGTCGCGGGCAAAAGGTAGTATTATGTATAAAGGGATGAATAAATAGGATTTACTGTCTTATGAATATGTTTACCAAATCATAGAAAATATTATTTTTATTTAAAAAAAGTTGTTTATTTTCACTTCACGTTTATAATACTTTTCACTGCCTACAAGGGCGTAAGCCAAAATCATACGCAAATGCACGCTAGCATGTTTCAGCGAACGCCTTTAGGTGTAACACATCTAGAAACTTACAAATCTGATTAAAATAATATTTTAAGTATTAAAAATAGTATGGTCATTGGTCAAAGTATGTACACTCCTTTGTATAATATCAGAATTAAATATAACTATGAGTAGTCATCATCTTCGTCTTCTTCAGCTTTTATAGGCATTGTTGGGACATATGATTGTGCGACTCCTTCTCCACTGACTAAGCCTTGCTGCTGTAGCAGTAGAAGCTGCTGCTGTTCCTGTTTAGCTTGCTCTTCTCTGGCCTGTAATTAATAAGGCTTAAGTTGTTGGCGGCACACAGTCCATACGCTTTTTTAAAACTATTGTCTGTATTTGTAACCTCATAACATAAAAACTACTGAATCAATTGCAGTGAAACTTGGTATGTAAATAGCTGGAAACCTGAATTAACATTTTATAATTTTGAATGCCAAAAATGGGAAGATCTAGAGTACCATTTTATTTTAATTATAAGACCTCTTGTATACCTAGACCTACAAAATAAATATTAATTGATTTATTTCTACGGGATGTGGACTTCCACAACCAGTATTCTCATAAAGACCATTTTATAATGTTAGTAGGTTGACCACACACACCTTAGCAAAAAGTTCCTGTTGTTGTCTCAAGAGTTCTTCCTCAGGTATTCCAAGGTTCTCCAGTCTGGTACTCTGTCTTCTACGTTTAGCGGCAACTGCTTTGCAGTCTTTGAGCACTGCTTCTGCCTCCACAGTATAATCACTGAAGCCTAACCGGTCGAGAGCTAAAATTGAAATTAATAAGTGGGTAAATACTTAAGACCTACTTATTTGAGCATAATAATATCTTTATAAGTACTTATGTTGTCATACTAAGTTCTATTACAAGAAAATACC
The DNA here is from genome assembly GCA_951213275.1 of Idaea straminata. Classification (NCBI taxonomy): domain Eukaryota; kingdom Metazoa; phylum Arthropoda; class Insecta; order Lepidoptera; family Geometridae; genus Idaea; species Idaea straminata. The sequence continues at coordinate 6,745,157 of OX577846.1, read as the reverse complement.
TTTAGAGAAGTAGGTAGGTAGGAACTTACCTGAAAGAACATGTTCAGCATTTATAGTTTTCTTGTTACTCAAACTGCAAACCTCATTTGCTTCAGAACTAATTAAATGTATGAATTCTGTGCAACAGTTCAATATTAGCTCTCTGGATTCGAAAGCAACTCTCACTGAAGGGACCAATTCCTTGATCATTTTGTTGATGCTGGCTCGTGGTAGAGTCAGTTCATCTTCCTCGGAGGGAGGTGGACATAGTTCACGTTCAGGGCTGCCCATTGTATCGTTCGGTAGATTAATCTCTGATCTACGTATCGTGGTTTTTCACAATAAATAAACTCGGAATTGCAAAACGTTTCTTGTTTTGAGTCAGCTCGCTGATAATCAGGAAAATGACATTGATATCCGAATGACAGCCAAGCCACCACAAACTCATTACAAAAAGGAACAACACGAAACCTTTACCCTAAAGACAAAACGAATTTTGGAGTTTTGGCGGGAACGAGTTAACAACATGTCGTGCTGCAGTTTTATTTTCATGAAACTTAGATGTAACCCGAGTTGAATTGTATAATTCTGGTGGAATGTTATTCAATTTAGTTCTGTGAAAGTGCACAAGTGTAGTGAAAGTAAAAATCAGTGTCAAACATGCAGTTTTCACGTTGCCTCCAAATCTCCTATTAAGGTTATGGTAAACTTGCCACCGCTTTACTATAACCCCTGACTTGACGGACTATGACGACTTTGACTGTATTGAAACACTTTAGGCCCGATTTATGAAAAATCGGGTCATAATTTGATGCAAAATATAACTTGACACTGGCTAAATGCACACGTGCGAAGCCATAATAAAAGAAAAAAAAAAAAAAAAAAAAAAAAAACGAATTTTGTTTAAAAACCTGTATTTTTCTTCTTACATCAATGTCAAAATTTACATATACGTTAACGTCAAAACTAGACCACGCACGGCACGGACTATTTTCAATTTTTATTCTAAAATGAGCAAATTCTTTTATTACAAGCATTTTTTGTAAAATAAACTGAAATTCTTGAAGTTTTAAAGATTTCACAATGGTTTTCTATTTTACGAGCAGTGTGGTAGCTCCACCAATCACACTATTTATGGGAGCTGATAAACACGAAAGTGAGTATTAATTTTGATTCAAACTTATCTAGTTATTTCTTGTTAATGATTTTTGTTCTATCTTCACCCCCACGAGAAGGCCATCGCTGGCAAATGTGCTAACTTTTTTACAATTGTTTCAGATGAAGATCTAATCAAATGGGGTTGGCCTGAAGATGTCTGGTTTCACGTCGATAAAGTATCGTCTGCTCACGTGTATTTGCGATTAGCCCCTGTAAGTATCATTTATTAATGAAAGTAAGTTCTTTATGTACCTTCTTTTCCATAAGGCTATTTAATTTGTATAATAAGTGACTTTTGTTTTAGGATCAAACAATCGATGATATTCCTAATTCGGTCCTCGATGATGCATGTCAGCTAGTCAAGGCTAATTCAATAATGGGTAACAAAATGAATGATATCGATATTGTCTACACAATGTGGGCTAATTTAAAGAAGACTGCTGGTATGGAGGTACCTATACTTTTTATTAGATTATTTATGCATTATGTACTGTCATAGTGCCACTAACTAGTAGAAAATATTGGTATTGACATTGTAGTTTCACTTCAAATAAATCCATAATAACAGTTTAAACCAAATAATATACCTAGAGTAATAAACAAACCATTAATTTCAGGTAGGCCAAGTAGCATTTCATAAAGACAAAGATGTTAGAAAAGTAAGAGTCGCTAAGAGGTGCAACGAAATAATCAACAGATTAAACAAAACAAAAAAAGAAGCCTTTCCAGACTTGAGACAAGAGAGAGAAACTAGAGACAGACTAGAAAGAGAAGACAAAAAGAAAGTTCTAAGAGAGAAGAAAGATAAAGAGAAGGAAGAAGAGAAAAAGAAGAAAGACGAAGCGGAAATGAGAAGTTACTCTACTTTAATGAGACCGGAAAATATGTCTACAAATTATGATAATGGCAATGATTCTGATGATTTTATGTAATATGAAAAGTTGATATTTATCTTGATCTTTTATTTTTATTGACCTAAATACTGATAAATTACTTAGTGCTCAAACAAATTGATGCCCACAGATTTTAATGAGTTTACTATCCAATTTGGGAAGTTTCCATCTGGGTACATTTCATTCATGTACTTCTTTACAAATTGTGGAAATGTACCCTTTTCAATGTTTTCTCTCATAGTTCTCATAAGTTGCATCTACAAAAGAAAAAATATATTGAATGCAAAAAACAATAATTTTTAATGAGCCTGCAGTGTTTGATGGTTTCTGTTTTTCTCCTTTCTAGCTCATTAGTAACCCTGGCTTACTCTAGGATTTCAGCTTGGCTTACTCTAGCATTTCAGCAATAATTAGTATAAATACTAATTATTATTATTAAGAGGAAAGGTATGTTTGCATTGAATAGTATGAATAGGCTCCGAAACTATCAAACCAATTTAGATGAAACTTGGTATGAGGATACATTGATTCATTGACAGTAACATAGGCTAGTTATTATCCTGATATTCGGTCAAACCGCCGAGCGCTGCTATTCTTATGAAAATTTCCAATATATTGATTCTGTGCTTTTTGCATGATTTATTAACAAATATACAGACAGGACAACTTAATTTGTGTTATTATGATAAGTAGTAGGTAGGATACATACCTGAAAAGCAATATTATGAACAGATATCAAATGGCAGGCCACTGTTTCAACTGTAACAATACAGTGTAAGTAGGCTCTCGTATAATTCTTGCAAGTTGAACATGTACAATCCTTATCAATTGGTTTAAGATCAGTTTCATACTTTTTTTGCTTTAGATTCATTTGACCAGTGTTAACAAGGGCACAGCCAAATCTCTGTAACAAATCAATTAATATGAAGTTTATTTCTCTCACAAAAACGTATGTCAATAGTATTGAATGTAATATTAGTTTTTTTTTAACAATTAATGAGCACACACTAATTCATCGTGAAAGGTGAAAATCTGAGATAGGTAGTGTAAAAACTACCCGAGATACAGGTTAACAAGCTCTCGCTATCCTTACTATGTAGGTTTCATATAATTCTTGGTACATTACAGTAAGATACATTAAATTTAAGTAGATAATTTATTTTTTATTTTTATTGGTGGTTAAATTTAATTTTCTCTTTGCCAGAAAAATCCAAATTAGAATAATACATTAGAGTTTAGGACCACAATGGGTAAACCTGTAACAATCATAGAAAACTGCCTTAAAATCAATTCTCATTACTAACCGCAGTTCTAGTAGGGTAAACACAGTCAAACATATCTACGCCTAATGCTACACAGACAACCAGGTCAATAGCCACTCCTACTCCCATTAGGTACCTGGGCTTGTTCTTGTCTAGTATTCCAGTGCTAAGGCTCACCATTGGCCAGAAGTCATCTTTTGCTTCACCTCCACTGCAAAAATTGTTCAGAAATCATAAAAAATGGAAGCTTTTTGCCCATTGATGTGATACTGGTACTGAGATATTTTTAATATGATATGAGCAAGGAAATACATGATTTCTTAGTAGTCAGAATGGAGGCCCTGATCCTTCATTCATTATTAAGTGATTATGAATGTCAATTTTCTGATAGATAAGATTACACAGGATGCTCCAATTTTAATGCGGCAATAAAGGCAAATACATACTAGAACTACTGCACTAGGAAGGTTCTAATGAGTCTTACCATCCTGTGTGATGTTTAACAATTCGTAATAAAAAAAGTAATTATTTATACCTTAATCCACCTATAGCAAAACCATTAACATCTTTAGTCATGTGTTCTCTTGCACTCTGCTCCCTCAACTCTGGATTCAACAGGCCCTGTACTATAGGAAATATGCTTTGTTCCGTGGGTCGTTTATGTGCTTGGATGCAACGGTCCAACCATCGGCTGGTCCGTTCTGTTGCCTCTTTGATACGGTCATAGTCTTGGAATGTTGTTTGTACAACGTCATCTAGCTGCATAATTATGTCAGCTCCTAAAAATGACATACTTTTATATTTAGTCTATATTATAAAGAGGAAAGATTTGATTGTTTGTAGAATTTTCATCAAGGTAATACCGCTAAGAATTCTCATCTAAATCAAAATTCATTTGTTATTGAAATATGTTACCGACCTATACAGTTTTGTATTTCAATTGACTTTTCAGGGGTCAGCATGATTTCAGAATCATCATATGGTGACCTGAATTTTACACCTTCCTCAGTAATTTCAGCCAGTTTCAGCAGAGATACCATTTGGAAGCCCCCAGAGTCTGTCAGTAATGCCCGATTCCATCCCATGAATTTGTGTAATCCACCTGCTTTGTCCAACACTTCTGTGCCTGGTCGGTTTCCTAAATGATAGGTGTTACCAAGAATTATTTCGACATCCAAGTTTTCTAATTGATCTGGTAATAGTCCTTTCATGGTGCCCTGAAAAGTAGCATTGCGAACTAGCTATCTATCTAGAATAATAAGTCAATTTTACGTAGGGATGATTTGTTTTATTCATAAAAAGGGAATCAAGAACATTGACTAATTGAAAAATCAAGAATTTTTGAGTGATGTACATTGAGATCTTAATTAATCGGGATTTGTAAATTCAAATCAGATCAATGGCAGATTACCGCAGGAGCACAGCTAAGCAATTCCTTAGTTCCTGGCTACATTTTTAATGAGATTTTCATTCACGAACAGGAAGATAATATGTTGAGGTTATGTGCAAGAACTTACGAGTGAGTCAGTCATAGTTCGATTTATTATGAAATAAATGATGTTACCTGTGTTCCAACAGGCATAAAAACAGGAGTTTTGACTTCGTAATGCGGTAACTTCATGGTGCCAGATCTAGCTTTGGAAACATTGCATTCAAAATGCACTGTAAATGAAAGAGCCTTTGTAGCCGCCATTTTCAAAACAACATTCGATTTAATTTCGGTAATTTATTATCCTACTAATCAGTACTCTTGCGGAGATTAGATTATCTAGCTTTGTAGAATAATCACAAAACATCACATTTCACACAACATAATTCAAACAAACATCGATCAGATGGATTTGACAGTGACGTTGACACAACAGAAAACAGAGGAACATAAAAATTAGATCCTTTTTTTCTATTAATTATGGCTTCGCACGGCTTGTGCATTTAGCCAGTGTCAAGTTATATTTTGCATCGAATTATGACCCGATTTTTCATAAATCGGGCCTAAAGTGTTTCAAAACATTCAAAGTCGTCATAGTCCGTCAAGTCAGGGGCTATAGTAAAACGGTGGCAAGTTTACCATAACCTTAATAGGAGATTTGGAGGCAACGAGAAAACGTCATGTTTGACACTGATTTTTACTTTCACTACACTTCTGCACTTTCACAGAACTAAATTGAATAACATTCCACCAGAGTTATACAATTCAACTCGGGTTAAAACTAAGTTTCATGAAAATAAAACTGCAGCACGACATGTTGTTAACTCGTTCCCGCCAAAACTCTCAAATTTGATCCTTCAAGGCCATAGACTAAGATAATTTTTTTTTTTTTTTCTTTTATTATGGCTTCGCACGTGTGCATTTAGCCAGTGTCAAGTTATATTTTGCATCAAATTATGACCCGATTTTTCATAAATCGGGCCTAAAGTGTTTCAATACAGTCAAAGTCGTCATAGTCCGTCAAGTCAGGGGTTATAGTAAAGCGGTGGCAAGTTTACCATAACCTTAATAGGAGATTTGGAGGCAACGTGAAAACTGCATGTTTGACACTGATTTTTACTTTCACTACACTTGTGCACTTTCACAGAACTAAATTGAATAACATTCCACCAGAATTATACAATTCAACTCGGGTTACATCTAAGTTTCATGAAAATAAAACTGCAGCACGACATGTTGTTAACTCGTTCCCGCCAAAACTCCTAAGATAATTTTATCCATGTCAAGCATGGTGGTAAGTTTTTTTTTTTTTTTTTTCTTTTATTATGGCTTCGCACGTGTGCATTTAGCCAGTGTCAAGTTATATTTTGCATCAAATTATGACCCGATTTTTCATAAATCGGGCCTAAAGTGTTTCAATACAGTCAAAGTCGTCATAGTCCGTCAAGTCAGGGGCTATAGTAAAGCGGTGGCAAGTTTACCATAACCTTAATAGGAGATTTGGAGGCAACGAGAAAACTTCATGTTTGACACTGATTTTTACTTTCACTACACTTGTGCACTTTCACAGAACTAAATTGAATAACATTCCACCAGAATTATACAATTCAACTCGGGTTACATCTAAGTTTCATGAAAATAAAACTGCAGCACGACATGTTGTTAACTCGTTCCCGCCAAAACCTGAAGGTGGTAAGTTCTTCGTATGGTTGCTTCAATCAAGAGCATTTTTTTTTTATATATAGCGCCATCTATGTTGAGTAGAAAAAACACTAAATTGTAATTTGCTACAACAGATGGCGCTATACTTAATTTTTGTGATAATAAGAATAGGATAGAGAGAACTAGAAAGAGAAGAAAAATAACCTGATTTTGCCGATATCTTTCTCGGATATCTTTCTGCCAGTTTTGCGAGAGAAAGAATATTACACTATTTCTGTGAATTGGATGTGGTCTGATCATTTTAAAAGTGTCGGTGTGTCTATATACTTAAATATTGTCGCTATTTTAACAGTGTTCATTTGGTAAAGTGCAATTTTCTTCTGAATGTAAAATTCTGAAGCCTTTCTTATAACATACGGTGCCCAGGTATGGTGTCAGATCACATTTTGAAGTGTGCATGTTATTTTATTATGATAAAGGCATCGTTTCTGCTACTATTTACTTTTTAACATTTGAAGATAGTAATTTCAATTTACACGGTCCGTTTTGAAAATCATTTTGGCTAAGTGGTGAACACGTGTGATTACAAATCTGTGTGATGGCGGTTCAAATCTGCACTGCGCAATTTTTTCGTTTCTCCCATTTTGTTTTTGCTATTTTCCAAAATGATTTTGTGATTTTTTTTAATTAAAAAGCATTTGTAGTCTAGGAGGTAAGTTCTGAATAACTGTATGTTGAGAAAAACTGATGAACTTGTCAAAGGTATTTTAAAATGATCCTCCTACTTGTATCCTGTGATATATGTACTTGCTATTGTGTTACAATAGGAAAATTAGTATACTTATATCATATTTTTTTAATAAAAAATATTAAAAGTTCGGATAGGATTAAGGTTTTCACAAACATTTGAATTAAAAATTTAGCTCAGTGGTTACTAGAATCACCTTTCAATCAGGGGTCTCAAGTTCAATCCTCAGAACCCACTATATCTGTTTTATTTTTTTATCATTTTGTTAAAGGCAAGTTTGTAGTGTGACAGAGAAATACTTTCTTAGTTATTTTAGAGTTACCTAGCTGGAATGAGATATTGTAATCTGTAGGTACTCATATTACTTGCCTATGTAGGTGTTAAAAAATATCTGTACATGATGGTATTCTACATGTATATTAAAATTTATAATAAAGGAAAAGAGGACAACTGTAATTGGATGCAAAAATAAATGAGTTTATGGGATTTAGTAGGTACTTCATAAAACAAAATGTATAGTTCTTAAAATTCTGTTTGCCTAAAACGTTGGAAAATAGGGGTGTAATATTAAGTTTGAGTAACCAACTTCAAAAAAGGAGGACTTTCCTAAACCTTCTTTCATAATGAACCGATTTAGATGTTTTTTTTTTTTGTTAGATATTTGGAAATGGAATAAGTACCTACGAGTGATCTCATTTTACTTTCTTTAGCATTGGACCTTGTTATTATTGATTATAAACAAATTCTAATAAGATGTATTAATTTTTTGATGGGAGTTTTTCATGGTCAATAATGACTTGAAAATATACAAAATTCCATTAATATAAATCGAGTAGGAACTCACTATGCTACTATTCTAACTGTTACAAGACTAATAAAAAAAAACGGGCGAAAATAACTGAATCTAAGGTGTCACCGTAATTTTATTTATTATTAAAACTAAATTACGGCGTCATTACAGCTGAGCTAAATTGGAAACTCAGCAATTTTCTGCGCACTTAAGGTGTAATTCTGTTCATCAATCCAAAGATCCTCATAAATTTTTAGAGGGACCACCCCTTTTCAATAAAAAATAATAATCTTAATTGGTTGACCCATCTTCTAGTAATCGGTTAATATATATAAAGATACATAAAGATACTCTTTTTTTAAGTTGTTTAACGATACACAAAGTAGTAATGTTACATATTGAGAAAAGTCTATAGAATAGAGATAATAGTTCATTACGATACAAGTGTGGTAATTTTATTGAAGACTATTAACCTATACAGCTTCGTCTGACAAATAGTATTTTTTCATTATTTTTTTTACGGTTTTTTTCCGTTTGTTTTTGCGTTGGGGGTTTAAAACAATATTTTTTTTTTTTTTTTTTTTTTTTTTTCTTCTGAGTTTGATCTGCAATCAGCCATCAGGCTATAAACAAATAGGTTGTAGGTCTTCAGTGGCGTGAAGCGCGATGACCCCAACGGGCATGGCACTAGGTTGTATCTTTGGCATTGCGGTCCAGTATGTTATGGCGTTTGAGCCGTTTTAATGCGCTTGGAATTAACAGGTCTACTGCCAATTGATTGGGATGACCTTCGAGGCGAATTTTATATGCGTGTTCTGTGATTTTAATTTCTTCCTGTATTGTGTTAACCTTTAGATGTTCATGGACCTCCTCATTTCTTATGAACCAGGGCGCATTTGATATTGACTTTAGGATGGAGTTTTGAAGCCGTTGTATTATGTTGACATTACTTTTGGATGCAGTGCCCCAGAGTTGGATCCCGTATGTCCATATCGGTTTGATAACGGCTTTGTATACTAGAATCTTATTTTCTAAGGATAGTCTAGATGTTCTTCCGAGTAGCCAATTCAGGTTTCTAAAGCGGTGATTTGCTTCGTCTCTCTTGACTGTGATGTGCGTCCTCCACAATAGTTTTCTGTCAAGATGCATGCCCAAGTACTTCGCACAGTCCCTATGTGGCAGTTCACTGTTACCCAGTCGAACCGGCGGACAGTTGCCTTGATTTAGGGTGAAGGTAACTTGAGTTGATTTTGAGGCACTAGCTGTTATTCTCCACTTTTCAAGCCATTTGTCGATTCTGTCTAGTGCTGTCTGCAAGTTACGAGACGCTGCGGCTGGATTTCTCTCGCTAGTCAGTATTGCAGAGTCGTCAGCAAAAGTGGCCATTGTAACATTCGGGGTTCCCGGTATGTCTGCAGTGAAAATAGTGTATAGCACCGGGCCCAGCACCGACCCCTGCGGCACTCCTGCCTTGATTTCGTGGAACTCCGAATAGCTGTCATCTTCTTTAACTTGAAATAGTCTGTCTGAGAGATATGATTCAAGGATCTTGAAATAGGTGTGTGGCAAACTTTGTTTTATTTTGTACAACAGGCCTTTATGCCAGACGCGATCGAAGGCCTGTTGGATGTCCAAGAATGCCGAGGCACAGTATTCCCGCTTCTCCAATGACTCTCTCACCTTACCGCATACCCTGTGTATTTGCTCGATCGTGGAGTGCTTTTGTCTAAAGCCAAATTGGTGCTCTGGTATTATTTTATTTTCCATGAGTAAAGGTTTGAGGCGATCGAGTATAACTTTTTCAAGTAGTTTCGAGGCAATGGGCAACAGGCTGATTGGCCTGTATGAGCTAGGGTCATTCTCTGGCTTCCCAGGTTTATAGATCATTATGATCTGTGATATTTTCCACTGCAGAGGAATACAGGAGATCCTTAGGGATGCGTTGAAGATCGTAGTTAGGAGCACCAGCGCTTTTCTAGGTAACTCCTGCAGCACCTTCTTCGTGATAAGGTCATACCCTGGGGCTTTTCCATCCTTCAACGAACGAATTTGTCTCGAGATTTCTTGAGGTGTGACTGGCTTGGGTGGCAAATTCATTTGGAAATCTTGTTGCAGGACCTCATCTATGTCTGACTCATCGTTGTCTGGATTTCTGGGTGCGTTTGGCGCAAAGACGGAAGCCAGGTGCTTGGCGAACGTGTTAGCTTTATCCGTGCTGGTTTTAGCCCAATTGCCGTTTTCCAATCTTAAGGGTGGTTTTGGCTGTGTGGGTTGGTTGTGGGTTTTTGTGAATTTCCAGAGAGAATAGTTGGTAGCTGATGTGGCTGTCAAGTTTGTCAGTTGCGTCTGCAACGTTCTATCTTCTGCCTCCCTAAGCATCTCTCGCAATTCTTTGGCTGCTCGATTGAGTTTTCTTTTATCGTCAGAATGCCTGCTGGTGTGCCATACTCTTCTTAGACGACGTTTTTCGAGTAGTTTCTCCTTTATTTCCCTAGGTATGTTATTAGGGTATTTAGCTTTTCTTTGCGTGTTTGGAGTACTTAACCAGCAAGCTTGCTGGATCATATTGGTGAAGTATTTAGTAGCGACTTCAAGATCATCCTCAGTCTTAAGTTTTATTTTTAAATCTAGATTGGCATTCAGATGTTGTCGAAAGTCATCCCAGTCCGTGTCCTTGTTGTAAAGACGGTTCGTTGTACCGTGTGATATGACGGTGCTGCTCATTGTAAGAATCACAGGCACATGATTCGAAGAGGCGTCTAGGCAAGATTCAATTTTAAAATACAAATGTGATATGCCCTTTGATATGAAGAAGTCAAGAACATCTGGTCGTCTGTTGCGGTCTGTTGGCCAATTCGTGGGCTCATTGGTAGAAAGTGTACTCAAATTAAGTACATCTAGACATTTTTTGAGTTCTCTACCGCGCGTAGAGCATAATCTGGAGCCCCATTGCGTGTGCTTGGAGTTCCAGTCCCCTCCAGCTATAAATCGTTCACCTAAGGTTTTAAAGTAGTGAACAAACTTGTCTTCCTTTATAGCCCATTTTGGGGGACAATAGACAGATGAGATGGTACAGTAGCCCATTTTATCTTGTACTGATACTGTGGTGGCTTGAATCTGTTCTGTACGGTATTTTGGGAGAAGATTGTGTTTAATAGTCTTCTTGATGATTAGACCTGATCCCGCGTGACCTGTGCCATCAGGGTGATTAGTGAGGTAAACGTTGTATCCTGGAATTACAATGCGGCTTCTGTTCGTACAGTGGGTCTAGAGATTAGTACCACATCTAGTCCATGAGTTTTTATTAGAAGCTCTACCTCTCTTTTGTTTGGAGCAAGTCCATCAAGGTTCCAGGTTGCCACTTTTAGGGACATCATAATAAATGTTTACTCATAAGGGTTGTCATAAGTCCTATTAAGGTACTTATCTGTTGTAAGAGGAGGTCTAGTTTTTCGCTTTGCTTGATGAGTAATTCTTCAATTATTTTTGTTGAGGGACTTTGTTCTAGGTTACCTGGGTTGGGCTTCGGTTTCAATGTGTCCGCATATGAGCGTCTTCTGGGATGGTTATAATCTTGAAAGGTCTGAGGGGTAAGATTTTCCGTAGGTGCTTTGATACGATTCATGGCTGGATCCTGTATCGATGGTTGAGCTAGTGGTCTCACCATTTTTGGTTTCATTTTCCTCGCCAATATTTCTGTATAGACAATGCACCCTTTGTAGTTGGATGGATGGTCACCAAGACACAATGCACATTTTGCTGGGGTAGACCGGTCTTTTTTGGGGCAATCTGATGTTTTGTGTCCTTCAGCACATTTCACGCAGCGATAGGGTTTAAGACAGTTGTTCTTTGTGTGTCCGTACTGTTGGCATCGAGTACACTGTACTATGGTCTTTCGTTTTATGGGATCCTCGATAACAACTGATGTGTTATAGATAGTTCTGATGTTCTTCACATCTTTGTTTTTCGGATTAGGCTCCAGGTTGACAAAGAATGTGGAGGTGGGTTGCTTATCTGGTCCGTACTTGGCATTAATTATTTCACCTCTGATTGTATTCCCTGTCTTTTCAACTTCTTCTATAATAGCTTCGTGAGGAGTTGTGTGGTGCAGGTTTTTGATAACAAATCTGTAGCATTTTTCTTCTTTTCTAGTGAAGGTATACCCAATCATACCTTTTTCTCTAACAAGTGCCATTAACGACTTGTAGGTTTCTGCTGTATTACAGGTTATCCTCATATTGTTCTTGTTGATAATTTTTATGAGGTACTCTGTTTTCTTTAAAACTGTTTCGATAGTTTCTTTCAGTTTATTAACATCCTGTACCCCATAGAGCAGTAATGGTGGGGGTCTGTTTTCTTTTATAGGCTGACTTTCGCCACCCTCATCCAGCGGTAGTGATTCAAATCTATTTTTAGTGGTCATCGTTGATGGTAGCATACCGAATCTATTCAAGATTTTTTTAGCTTCAGGAGACGGACTGTTTTTTTGAAACTTCCGTTTTGTGGTCTTTTTTGGCATTTGTTGCCATTCTGGTGGCTGTGTCAAATTTTGGTCTTGCTCTATGATTTCTGTTGTCTCTGGATTCGTTTGTTTATCCCCAGGTGAAAATCGGGGACTGAGGAATAAGCTCGGGTGGAATGCTTGTTGTACTAGCCTTTTAACACCGGTGCTGCTGCTGCTGCTGCTGCCAGACGCATTTACACACGTGGGGTTACACGTTAAAACAATATAATGGTACGGAAAAAATTCAGTACAGAAAATATAAAAAAAAAAAAAAAAAAAAAAAACAAAACTCAATTTTTAATCGTTTTCTAAGACGTTATCACGTAAAATTATTGTTCGTAAACCGACTTTACAGACAATCATTTTTGCTGGTTTAAAACTCTTTGTTGGTACCATACCGGAATTTTTACCTACCTTTTTTATACATGCCAAAACAGTAAAACATAGCCCAGTTAAATTAAGAATGTTTCATCTACGTAACATGTAATTAGCAGTAAGATACGAATTTAACCTAGCAGGATAATTTATTACAGCACTAGTGTTCATGGTAATGTAGAATGTACGCGTGCATAATATGTTGGATTATGAGCCTAAAAGCCGTTTAATAAGATCCACTTTATGAGCAACTATGATAAAAAATCCTATTTAGGTACAAGATTATATTTTTACTTTCAGTGTCAATGATCTTTTATAAATAAACTAGCTGTGCCCCGCGGTTTCACCCGCGTAAGTCCCGATCCCGTGGGCATATTGGGATAAAAAGTATCCTATGTCCGTCTCCTGGCTCTAAGCTACCTCCCTACCAATTTTCACCCAAATCTGTTCTGCCGTTCTTGAGTTATAAGTGGTGTAACTAACACGACTTTCTTTTATATATAGATGTTAAACAAAAATTCATCATGGACAAAAAAAGAATAAAACCTGAAAAAGTAGACATTCAAAACAATGAAAGACGCAAGGAAGCTCAAATGTTTGTTTTACCTCCTGACCTTTTAGAGAAATTGGGAATTAATTTGGGTCAATTTACGTCACCTGTACCTCATGCAGGAACTTCTTGTGCCCCTGAAGGTGAGTTTCGGTAGGTTAATAAATAGTTAGAAAAAAACTTGAGAGGTGTCAAGGGACACCTGGATAGAACGAAGTTTCTTTCGATTAATTAGTGAAGGAATTGTAATACAATCAAAAAGTGTCGTTACAACTTTTGGTCTTAATTTTTTCCGTCTAGCCTCCTTTCGCAACGCGCGATAAAAAACTTCGTTCCAAAACTGAAATTCCATAAAAAAGAAAATTCTGATTAAAAAAATTACAAAAAAGATACAAATAAAATTTATAAAAGTAGGTTAATTGATTATAGCATTTTCTCTAATCTAAATTTAATTTTACAGCCTCCAAAGCAAAGTATAAAGATGCTATAACTGCTATTTCGAACTCAACAGCAAATAACGGCGATTTGACAACTAAATCGAAGCGCAAAGCCACACATACTTTCATACCCACGGGTATTCCAAATGCTGATGATAATATAAACAAATCAGATGAATTTAATAACCCTTCTGCGTTGAAAAAACTATTGCGAAGTGAAACTGTTTTCGCGAACGACTCATTTAAAAGACTTTCTGCTGAGCGAGAAACCTCTAACACTCACAATTCTATGTCAACTTCTGAAGCCAGCCAAGCAAATAATTGTTCATCGTCTATCTTAGAAACAGCAAGCTTAATGAAGAAATCTGTGTTATTAAGCCCAACATTTTGCAATACAGATTTTAATCCTAATACTTGTGACCAAAGTTCTGAATATAAAGAATCCTCTGTTGTTCCTGTAACGTTAATATGCACAAAAAAAGTAAATAACGCATCAGAGACACTTATTAATACCGATGCCCAGTCACCATCCTATGTCGAGATTTGGACCGCAAACGTAAATATTAACGAAGAACCAAAGGGAGATAATGATGATTTAGATATAAATACAACGTCTTTGCATGAATCTTCTACCGCAATCGAGAGTTCTCATTGTCAAACAAGATTTCCTGAAACTTTCGCTGCTCTCTCCGGGCCTTCTCAAAATACAAATAATGTAAATACCATTAACACGAGAGATAACAACACAAAAACGTATGAAATGGTCGACGAATTTGCAGTTCATGAAAGCAACAATAATAATAATTTTATAAGATCTGCTGTCTCTGGTGACTGTGATGATTCGCAAAATAGTGGCATAAGTACAGTAGCTGAAAATTTGGACGAAATATATTCGTCTGATGCGAGTAACCAAGAAAACAAAAGTAAAATAAAAATAATTTCAGAACAAGTTTTAAATCCTGTTCAACTGAAGCAAATCCAGAACGCATGTGCTTCACATAAAACTCATTTTATGCCAGTCTCGGTGGAAACATTAATAAGGAAAACCCCAGAGCCAGGAGAACTTCAAGATCGCTCATTGATTTATGCAGAAAGTGAACTTAGGGAATCTAGAAGTGATTTTAAGGAGTTAAATGATAAAGATGAAACAAATAATGTGAAAACGGAGAGAAATCTCAAGGAGACTGCCGAAAAGACACTGTCTTTTCCCGATGGAAATGGAAACAAACTTAAACTTATCGCAACTCAGAATAATTTCATTTGTGATTCTAAACTTTCTATACAATCGAAAACTGACACTCGAAAAACGTCTAGTAAAAAGAGGAAGAGTTTTAATGAATCAATACCAGATTTAAATTTAAGTTGCATAGATAGATCAAATCATAGCAGCAACCATAAAAACACAGTTGATGAAGAAAAAGAAAAGGGAATAACGACCTTTTTAGAATCGAATGATTTAAAAGCTACGCGAAACCTCACAAAGGCTTCTGATAATACAGCTCCGAATGATCTGATTTGTGATACCAAACAGTCTATAAAATCTAAAACTGAGACTCGAAAAACCTCTAGTAATAAAAAGAGAAAGAGTTTAAATGAATCAATACCAGATTTAAATTCAAGTTGCATAGATAAAGCAGATCATAGCAGCAAGAATAAGATCACAGTTGATGAAGAAAAAGAAAAGGAAATGACTACCTATTTAGAATCTAATGATTTAAAAGCTACGCGAAACCTCACAAAGACTTCTAGTACCACAGCTCCGAATGATTTAATTTGGGATTCTAAAGAGTGTTTAACATCTAAAACCGAAACTAAAACAACCACTAGTAAAAAGAAGAAGAGTTTAAATGAATCAATACCAGATTCAAATTCAAGTAAAGCAGATCATTGCAGCAACAACAAGAACTCAGTTGATGAAGAAAAAGTAAGGGAAATAGCGACCTATTTAGTTCAATTATTGAACGATAGAAATAAACAAAAGAAAAAGGTAGACAGTAATAAAAAGAAATATAAATGTTATAAGAGACATCCTCTTAAAGCAAAATTAGTTTCTCAAGGAGTAGAGAAACCCGGTGGAAAAAATGAAATAAAAAGGGACTCAGTAAATGAAACGAAACTACAGTTACAAGAATCACTCAATAGTAGCAGTACGGATTCATGGATTTCCACAGATGATATTATTTGTATAGGCACAACTTCTGATACACACGAGTTAACCCAAAAATTGTGCGTTTGTGTAGATTTTGGAAAATTAGATTATTACAACTGGGATGATTATTATGAAGATATACATTTTTGCTATCATAAAAAAGATGTTTGCGAACCTGAAATATGCTATAGTATTTATACTGACGGTGAAGTCAGTCGTCACCCTGAAGACGACATACAAATACTCGATACTTCACGGGTATCAGCGACTGATGTTCTTATTAATAATTCGAAGTCCATCGAGGAAACTAAAGTGATTTATGAAGAAGCGTCATCTTCTTATAACCCTGTAAATATTCTACCTGCAAAAAAACCTGGCAAACGTGGAAGGCCGAAGAAAATAACAAAAAAAGATAATACAGAAAAATTTGATGATAGTGATATTCTTTTTAATAATTCGGAATCCGCCGAGAAATCGGCATTAACTTGTGAAGATGCATCATCTACGCCATCCATAAATACTTCAGTGTCAGAACAGCCTGCTAAACGTGGACGTGGAAGACCGAAAAAAATCTCCACCCAAACCAAAACTGATTCTACTATTTATGATGGAAAATCGTCCAGTAAAGATCAACATTACACAGATAATCACCCTAGTAGAAGAGTAAGTTCAACATCGTCTTCCGATGAACCATTAATCCTAAAAAGTGCAAAAAGATCGTCAATAAAAGCACAGCATGTCAAAAATGAACAAACCGATAATGTCCAATCCGAATACGAAGTTTCCTATGATGTGTGTATTGAAAATACGTCTATAAGCAATAATGACTTGAAATGTGCAATATGTGCAGAAGATGTTACAAATAAAAATTGGTTTGAACATAGAAAAATACATAATTACCTCGCTTGGAGAAATACAGAACCAGCTTTGGTAATACATTTTCTATAAATATTTTATTAAATATGAAATTGCAATTACGTGTGTACTAACTTTGAACGTTTACAGGATTTAGATGATGAATATGAAGTGATAAGACATCTAACATCTATTTCTAAAGAACAAGGGGCTTTGATTTGTTCAAAATGTCAAAAACAATATAAGACTCCAAAGTCTTATTATGGACATATACAAACTTGTGATGGTCGCGCATCGGTACGTATAACTTAAATCTCATTTAAAACTACTACATTAGCAACACATTCGGTCTTAACGACTGACCAATATTATCGTGTCATCTGCAAAAATAACCACCGCATATATATAGTGAACAACACTGGACCTAGTGCGAAACCTTGTGGCACTCCGGCTAGTATTTCAAAAAAGTCGATTTTAAAATCTTTAAAAGCGTTAATAAAATCTTCAAAAACAAAATTACGTTTTCAAAAATGAAAGATTATTGATAATTTTATCAATACTACCGTAAAATATAAACAACCTAAAACTAAATACAATTAAATAAAGGAATGAGGTAGATTTATATTTTCTGTTGAATATAGGCTCTATATTTTGGGAAAACAATCCCAAGTTTGTTTTAACTTAACTGTTCTGCCTTTCAGAAACATAATACTTCAAAGGCTCGCGATTTGAACAACACTCAGGAATCACTCGCTGATAAAGAAGCTGAAAAAACAAGATATAGACCAAAACGAACTACACTTGATGAAATAGTCGAATGTGGCGTTTGTAAGGAAACTGTAAAGAACGTTGATTGGATAGAACATATCAGGGTAAAGCACAACTATATGGCCAAGAGAGCGGGAGAAATTGCTTTGGTAAGTTAGTTATGCCTAAACGTTTAGTTGTTATGTAGAGCTTTTTTGGCGTAAAGAAAAAGCGTTTCGCTTCTTTATTTTTAATGATAATTTTGAATTTCAGGACGAAAATAACGAAGAAGAAGTAAAGGAACATTTATATAACATTTGCAAATACCACGATGGTTTGATTTGCAATAAATGTGGACAGAAACGGAAATATCTGAAAAAATATTTAAGCCATTTAATAGCTTGCAATGGTCTAGTAAGTCGACTTGTTTATTTTTAACCAGTAAAAGAAATAGCAAGTTTTTTGTAATTCTGTCTGTTTGTGAATTAATTTATCTGACAAATAACTTGTATGAAGTGAATACCGTGAAAGTAGTCTTCTAAAAAGTTAATTTATATTTTAGGAAGAAGTAAAAGAGCCTGACATTGTTAAAATAGATATTGACTGTAACGAGACCGTGAAATGTGGTGTTTGTAAGATAGATGTGTATGGAAATCTTTGGATCGATCATATACAGAGAGTGCACAAGTATTTAGCTTGGATTGAAGGAGAACCTCCTCTAGTGAGTATATTATCTCAAACAGAAGTATTCATAGCTTTTAACTCGCGTTATCTGGGAAAAAATATACCTATGTCGCTTCCCAGGTTTCAATTTATCTTTTTACCAAGTATAATCAAAATAGGACATTTGCTTCTGAGCCTATTAAAATATTTTTTCTTTTTATAATATTAATAAGTAGATACTTTTTGCGTAAGTAGGTATGTACTTGAAGTAATTTGGGCCTATCAATCACTTGGTTGCAATGTGAAAAATTCGAATAGCCCTCTAGAATGAAATCCCTTCAGTTCGAAATCCAACCAGAATTGTTGGTACATGGACATATTAATATTACAGTTAATACGTCCATGAGTTGGTATCAATCTAATAACATTTGACGGATGTCTGTAATAGTGGATTCCCACAGAATTTGATCTAGCGTGCCCTGCAACTCTTTAGTTAAACCCATGCGTAGTAGACTCAGTGTTTATGGTAAAGTAGTACTAAAATATCTACATTTTCAACAGGATATAGATAATCAGAATGAAGTATACGACCACCTTCAAAACATAATTAAAACGGCTGGGTTTCTGCGTTGCTGGGTATGCAATGAAACACGGAAAATTGTTAAAATATTTCTTCAACACGTCAACCTTTGCGAATTATCGGGATACGAAAAATTCGAACCCGTCGAAAAGAATCCGAATGTTGGTGAAGGTAAGTTATTAATATTCAAATAAAAATAAGAAACTTATTAACTAACTTTTTTGACGTGATAACGTGTAATAAACTGATGAACACCTGCATTCACAAAAAAACATGACGTCATTCGTCATGTTCCGGGAAAGCGTCTTGTTATTGACAAGGTAACCATAGCAACCATCATGGTTGCCATCAATGTTTTCTTATGACGTTATTACGTAAAATTATCGTCCGTAAACCGACTTTACAGACAACCATTTTTTTAAATTAATTTCAGATCAATTTGAGTGCGGAGTCTGTCATGAGATCGGTTTTAAGAAACACTGGAAAAAACATGCGATGTTAAAACATTACAATATTGCGTGGATGGTGGGACAAATTCCTATCGTAAGTATTTAATAATATTAACCATTTCATCTAATCTAGATTTATAACGCCAGCAATTTTAATCCATGCTATTCAAGGCCCTGTAGTGCCTGGTACATACGGAGTAGGATAGATAGATAGATAAATAGATAACTTTATTTGTACAACACAAAAAGAAACAAAACACGATAAACACAAAATAAAGTAGTAGCTAGAAAGTATAAGTTGCACAAATCCGCCCATTTGTGCAACTTATACCTTATCGCTGAAAGCGATTTCTTCCAGGCAACCTTTGGATGGAGAACCTAGGCTTACCTAGAACCAATACTCTCAGCTTTGTCAACCGTGTTCAGAGGAAAGAACGCGTCAATATGTCTAGAGAAAACTCAGTCGCGGGTTAAGTAGGTAGCTAATTACCTAAAATCAACTAATTATTGTATATCTTCACACATATTTTTTTAAATTTGCTAATTTCAATGACATGGGCTGGCTACATACATATACATCGGGTCTCGGTTTGTCCAGTCATTACATTTAATGCCATACATTGGAAACCGAGTCATCTTAAATTGTTCTTTTTAATTACTTTCAGAATCTGAGGAATCCATACGCTGTGGAGAAATATCTCAAAGAGTACAAATTTAATAATAAAAATTCTTTAGAGTGTAAAGTGTGCGGAGAAACGAGAGTGTCGTGTTACGGATTCTATGCACACATCATGATATGCGGGAAATCTGAAGCTGTGAGTTACCTAACCTTTAAATTTGATAATGAACCTGTATAGGTACTCTTAGAATTAAGATATAGTGTGGTACAGAAGGGAATTTATCTATATATCCACTTACTACTAGCAGTGCTGCGCGGATTTACTCGCGTAACTCCCGATCCCGTGGGAATATTGGGATAAAAGTAGCCTATAACACTCTCAATGAATCAATGTATCCTCATACCAAGTTTTATAAAAATCGGCCCAGTAGTTTCGGAGCCTATTTGTACAAACAAAAAACTCTGTATTATATTAGATTGATTATAGATTTGGCAGGTTTATAAAAATAATATATATTCTAATTTCTTTTTACGTAGGAACTAGAGGAATTACAAAACCTGTGCGAAATATGCAACAAGAAATACGTATGCATCTATAGGAATCAACACATGGCGTCGCATCGGGACTCGGAAATGAGAAAGGAGAGGCGAGAAAGAGATGCAGCCAACCAGATCGAAAATCACAAACAGAAGGAAATTGAAGAAGTTTTCGAACCCGGCAAGAAGAGGAAAGCTGCGGAAAAGTATGTATTACCGTATTATGGATCTCTTGACTCTTTAAGACATTCTAAATATTAAGTTGAATCACTGTAGTGCGGACCACGGGACGATTACATGCATGCGACCCAGAAGGTCGAACATTATATTGTAAGATCTACAGATAATACTGTTTCTGTATGCAAAGAACTCACTGTCAATGTGAAAGTGACAGTTCAATGATTTTCAAACTTTTTTTAAAGCTATATTGCATCCTATGCTTGCTTATCTCGCAATTTTATGTAAAAGTAAATTTGAACCGACCAAAACGACTGTGCTCGTCTTGAGGTTGACGCGTTCGCTACTTGGGTAGGTGTCCACTGTCCATGTGGCAAAAGATAACGACCAAAACACTCGGCGACGCGGAGAAAAGTGCGAATAGAGACGCCATTTCGTAAAAGTTGAAAGCCGCTGTGTCTCTAACTTTGTTAAAAAAACAATTTTTAACAATCTAATTTGATGGTACAATGGTTTTTTTTTGAAATAGCGTTAATTGTTGTTTATTTACCTTATTTTCACTTCCCTAAAAAAAGTACCAATCCTGATGTTTTTTTTTACTATGATAACACCATTGTTTACATTTTTGATCTAAGTTTTGAAAACAGATTATAGTTGTTTAAGACTAGATTTAGAATAATTGGTTCTGCAATTTTGTTGTTATATTGATCGAACTATTTACGTAGCAAACTTAAAATACGTAATTTAACTTTAAAACATTTTCTATTTTTCAGAGCTTCAAAGGTCATTCAAGATTTAAAACAGGAAGATGTAAGTAATCCAAGACCAATTTTGTCCAACCATATTGTTTGTAATAGTAAAGATAATTTGTTAAATGTTTATTTTACAGGATGAAGGCCCATCAGCTAAGAGAAGTCGATGTGATAGCGAAGATTATGTTAAACTGGAGGAGACAGTCGAGGGCGAATCTTCCGACGACGACATCGATATTGACTCTGACGTTTCAAATGAGGCTCTTCTAGATGACGGACCGAAGGAGAGAATAAGAAATAAGCCTCAAAGTAAGTACTTTCTTTTAGGGTTCCGTAAAAAGGAACCCTCAAAATATCACTTTCTTGTCCGTCTGTCTGTACGAGGGCGGCACTGAAAATTTCGGGAATCAAGGAAGTGACACAACATTACTATTTAAAAATGTATTTATTGCTTTTCGAAGTATTCTCCGCAAAATTTGACACATTTTTCCATACGATGGAACCAATCATTAAAGCAACCATTCCATTCGGAAGTTGGGGTCTCCAAAATGGCCGTTTTGTAGGCGTCCACAGCTTCTTCAGGTGATGAAAATCTCTGACCACGCAATTTATTCTTTATTTTAGGGAAAGTATAGAAATCATTAGGGCTTAGGTCGGGGCTGTACGGCGGATGGTCTAATAATTCTAAGTTTTCTTGCTCTAAAAACTCTTTCGTTCTGTTCGCGGTGTGAGAACTCGCATTGTCGTGATGGAGGATGATGCGGCGGCTGCAGTTCTCTTTACGGAGTTCAGAAACGACCTGTGGCAAACAAATGCTAGCATACCATTCTGCATTAACCGTTCTTTGTCCCTCAAGAGGAATAGTCACAACATGGCCGGTTTTGGAGACAAACGTGGCCACCATTTTTTTGCAACACTCCGTGAACGAACAATTTTTGTTGGCTTTAACTCATTTTCGAACACCCAAACTCGTGACTGGTTTTTTGTTTCGGGTTCGTACGCGTATATCCAGGATTCGTCACCTGATACGATGTTGTATACAGCATTTGAGGATCCTGCGTGGAATCTTTCGAGAGTTCTGACGCACCAAGTAACGCGAGCCACTTTTTGCTCTTCACAGAGCGAATGCGGTATCCATCGGGAAAACAACTTTTTTACACCTAATTGTTCATGCAAGATTATTTGTATTTGACTCATGCCAATGTCTAAAGTTGCCTGAATTTCGCGGTATGTTACATGTCGATCTTCCTCAATCAGCTTACGCACAGCATCAACGTTTTCTTGGTTGAGTGCAGTTTTTGGACGACCTTGACGGGGATCATCACTGAGCTTGACACGTCTACGTTGAAATTCAGCAAACCAGCGATAAATTGTGGTTTTGGATGGGGCTTCAAAACCAAATGCAGAAATCATCCGGTCAACACACTGTTTTTGTGATAAAGCACTTCGAAAGTCATAATAAATCATCGCTCTTGAATTTTCTCGAGTCAATTCCATTTTCTCAACGACTAAACAAGTTTGACAAAACCTTGTGACAAGACCGAGATTCTTTTTTAAATAATAAAATGGTATTCGATTTTTAAAACCAAGGAGTTTTCAATTAAAAAGATTTAAATATGACAGGAACAGTGGAAATATTCCATTCCCGATACTTTTAGTGCAGCCTATGTATGTTTTTAGGGTTCCGTACCTCAAAAGGTAAAAAAAGGAACTCTTATAAGATCACTTTCTTATCCGTCTGTATGTACAAGTAAGGTACCTTAAAGGTCGTAATACACATATCAACTCGTAAACGGAACGTAAACGTATCAACTCAAGCAGTTCAGTATTCTTTGTATGAAACTCCCTACTGCAACGCACACTAATCGGAATCGTAATGTAATCGCCTCGCCTCCGGACATGCTCACGAACGAACGACGACGGAGAGGCGATACGTTTACGAGTTGATATGTGTGCTACGACTTTTATCATCATCTGAGGATATATAATGATGCGATCTTGGTGACATCTAAAAATAGATAAGTAGAATGTGTAAAAGTTATGTCTGACCAGCTGCGCACCGCTGTTTCACGCGTAAGTCTTAGTAAGATAAAAGTCTATGTGTTAATCCAGTTCTCCAGCCAAGTCTTATAGATTTTTAATTTATTAATATAAAATATGTGTTTCTTACATCACACGACCTACTAGTTAAGCTAAATAAATAGACCTTCTCCATCATAACGTTGCCTGGAAGAAATCGCTTGAAGCGATAAGGTCGCCTGTTTGATTTCGTAGTTAATAAGCTTTCTCGTCCTTTTTGTTCTTCTTCAATGTTTTGTGTGTTGTACCGATAAAGTGTTTGTCAATCTAATTTAAAATGTTTTCCATTTTTGCAGTTACATCGAAAATAGCTCGGCTACCATTCAAAGTAGATCATTTTAGTACTTATGTCAAGACTGGTTACAAGGACTTGTAAGTATTGAAATAACTTTGCTTTTTCTTGGTTTCCTAGCAACAAATGCGTAAACAAAATATGTAAAAACACTTGAATGGTATGTTTAAAACCGTATAGGTAAATATGGGACCATTGTAAATTCACATTATTAACATTGTTCAAAATTACATTGCAATTCGATTACAAAAAATACCCTCAAAGTAGCTCAAAATACCTTCAAAGTCAGCTTTTGGTATTTATGAGAATACCAAAGACTTTGAGGGTATTTTTTGTAATCGATATGATTATCATCATCATCATATCAGCCCATACACGTCCGGCTGAAAATAGACCTTCTCCATATAACGCCACAAACAGCGGTCCTGAGCCGCCTCCATCCACCGACTATCTGCGACCGCTATAATGTCGTCGGTCCACCGGGCAGCTGGTCTCCCAACACTCCGTTCAAATCGGAATGATATATCAATGTAATTTAAAGAATTTTATTTACGAGAATTGGCCTTCTAGTTTTCCTTTGATAATAAAATAAAACGTACTTTTTACTTGTGATATTCATCAAGTTTGATTTCTAAAAAATCTTTTATCTTTTCAGTTGCGACTACCATTTCACAGACGATTGCCTTTTCAACGATTGGCGACACAGAGACTTACAAATGGTATCTGAATCTGTCTCTAAATACTTGCCGAGCGTAACAGAATCATGTTGTATTAAATACGGTGAAAATAAATGGACAAGTTATAAACGATTCGAAGCTGCGAAGATAAGTCGAGGTAATTACATACACATAACATACATTTAGAAACTATTTTTTATGAGACCAACTTTGAGCTTCTACCTTTAAATTAAAAAAAGAATCATCGAAATCGGTCTTCATATGCCGGAGTACGGCGTGAACATCGTTAAAGTCGAAGTCATTTTTTTTAATTCTTTTGGATGCTTAAGATTCAAGATCACACAGAAACGTCTTAAAAACTAAGTTAGGAGGCGACTCCTTTTTTTGTAGTCGATTAAAAAATAGTTTTACGTTTTGGTTTACTGTAGTAATTAAGGTTATATAACTTCATGTTAGCGGCTCGCGGATCTATGTGTGCGTGAGTCTGTAAATCTATAGCTTTGATTTGTGTTGGTCGACAAAAGGCTGACGTACCTACCTCAGTGTCACATCATTTAGACCGAACAAAGAGAATCACCCAAAAATCCCTTAAATATAGATGGCGCCACCACTATTTTTTAACTTTTATTTTACGCAATTTAGAATTAGTTTTTTAAGCACCAATAATATTCATGTAAAATAATAACTTTAAACTGAGAAAATCACTCTAAAAGTTCTCTAATTTGTAGATATCATTAAAATTACAACAAATGGCGTTACTAAAATGCACATACGTTACTTTGTATGAACGGTGTTTGCCGCCGCCGACGACCTTGGTACACAGCCTGCTAAATAGTTACTACTGGCACCGGTCGCCTTCGTTGGTGAAAATTGTTGATTGTTACGAATGTGTTTTCTTTTTCTCAAAAGTGCTGAGATGGAATCGTAGGTGACATCTTTACCGACATTTTGGTGTGACTTTAAAATTAAGAACTAAAACTAGTCTTGCTTTGAAATGACAAGGAATTCTCGTCTCAAATTACCCCAACATATCGGTAAAGATTTCACCTATAATTCCATTTCAGCACTTTTGAGAAAAACAAAACACATTCGTTACAATCAACAATGTTAGTTGTGACGGGTATTTCTGGCGCGTTGCGTTTGGCAGCATAAGCAGCCTTAAGCTCATTATTCCATTATTTCTAGGTTTCGTTCTATACACGGGTGGATGTATCCAATGTCTGTCTTGGGCACCTCAACCCACCGATATCAATGAGGACTTCTACTTCGCCGTGTCGACGCACAGAGGTCCCGATCGTCCTAGATTCGACAAGGAATCAACGCAAGTACATCCCGGCCTTATACAAATATGGAGTTTGACTGATTTTGGGTATGTATAAAGCAAATCTAAGTATCTTATGCCCTAATACTCAAACGACTTTTAAATATTTAGGGGTCCCCTAAATATTTAAGACGCACATATCCTAATGAAGCATACACTTAAATGTCAATTTAATCGCCACTTAGCCTTTAAATGTTACATTTGTTAGAGGAAACAATTTTCCCGCGGCGGCCATCTTGAAAAAAGTTTCATAAGGATTGTCTGCCAAATTATTAGTCGCACAGAAAATTGTTAAAACGATGTTTGATACAAATTAAATTCTCTACAACTTTGGTCCGGTAACTTTAAAGATACTGTAAAGATAAAATAACTGTAAAGATAAAAAAGTTATAAACTAATATCAATGATATTTTTCTAATAAATTAAAGAATGTTATTAAATACAGTCGTTGTATTTTCACTTCTCACTAATGTACTGAAAACCATTTCATACTAGACTAAGGTTAGTTTATGTTAAAAATATTGTTTCAGAGTGTTGCCAGAGTTTTCTCTAGGGCTAGTACACGATTATGGTACAATATGGGGAATGGATTGGTGCCCGTCCGGTGCGAGAGACGTTTTACCAGATATAGAGGGAAATTTCACTAAGTATAGGCTGGGGTTGCTGGCTATTGCTTGTTCGAACGGATTCGCTTACGTACTCTCCGTGCCGTATCCTGATGTTAATCAAAGGTATTTAATCCTTATTTTTAGGGTTTCGTACTCACAGGGTAAATACCGAAACCAATACGTTTCGGTTTTTACCCTGTGGGATGTCCGTCCGTCTGTCTGTCACCAGGCTGTATCTCAAGAACCGTGATAGCTAGACTGTTGAATCTTTCATAGATAATGTATTTCTGTTGCCGCTATAACAACAAATAAGAGCTATAAAAAAACAATTTAAGTATAACAATTTAACCCATACAACATGGTACGAAACCCTTTGTGCGCGAGTCCGACTCACTCTTGACCGGTTTCTTTATATTTCAGTGAAGTGACAATATGTAAGGTGGTACCAGTGGCTGAATTGAGGTTAAATATGGATCCTAATAAAGCTATCTATCAAGCGACGTCGGTCACTTGGTCGACGGTAAGTTAAATTATAATATGTATTATAAATTACCTTTGGGCCCACCAATGGGACATAGCGGTGAGACCATGGTTAAAAAGCATAATAATATAACTGTCTTAGGTGTACATAAGCGTTAAAAAAATTCTAAAAGTCGTTATTGTCTAGTTTAGGTATTGCTGATGCTACTAAATTACCTAAATTGTACCAAATTAAATCCAAAATTATCGTAAAAAATACAGAAAATCTTAAGGTGAAAGGGTACCGGCCCCCTCTCCATACAAACATAGTCGACTGTTTCCTCCCTGGATAGTGGCACTAGCACAAATATTTTTGTGCCATAAAAGTGTATATAAGTTTTATGCAACAAAAATATTTGCTCTAGTGTCATTATCCAGGGAGAGAACAGTCGACTACGTTTGTATGGAGAGAGCGCCGGTACCCTTTCACCTTAAGTTGTAGTAAATAATGTACATTAGTGTCAGTTTGAATGTCGATACTTTGTTTTTATTACCGTTAGCAATGTAAATTAATTGTATTTATTTTCTTTAGCAAAAAGGCCACAGTATAATCGTAGTGGGTTATGCAGACGGAACAACAGCTCTCTACGATTTGAATACAAAATCACCATTGTTGACAAAGAAGGAAAATAATATAACAATATTATATCCATATCAAGATAAACGAACTGGAAATGGACCCATATCAGGTATGAGTTAATAAAATAAACAAAGGGACTTTGCAGATTTTAAGGCCCTTTAGGGTTGACCAGGGTTCGTTGACCACTAGCTAGACTAATCCAGATATTCATTCTACATTCTAGAATCCTACTAATATTATAAATGTGAAAGTTTGTTACTCCTTCACGCAAAAACTACTGGATCAATTACAATAAAACTTGGTATGTAAATAGCTGGAGACCTGGATTAACACATCGGATACTTTTTATCCCGATATTCCCACGGGATCGAGAGTTAAGCGGGTGAAACCGCGGGGCGGAGCTAGTGTTGTATTCAAATGTAACACTGAGAGTGTTAACTCATCTGGTTCGGGCCAAAAGGACTTATAAATCTGGTGTTCAAAAATTGAACCAACAATAAATATGTCGCAAGTTTTTTTTACAGATATCTTTTCTTGCTTGTTCGAACGCGATTGGTTTATGAGTCGATTCTATTGGGCTCACATCGATTGACGACAAACCAATGGCGTCTGGTTGTTCATCTTTTATCTGTAATTATATAACTCTGATTATGACCAGGTGTAGCAGTAACGCCATCGATGGAGTCGTCCCGTGCCGTGGGAGGCGTGTGCGCAGGCGGCGCGGGCGGAGCGGCTGCGTGGACCGCTCGGCGTGGCGCCACGCAGCGTACGATGCTCTCTGCCATCGGCGTCTCTTCTACGCCGCACTGGCCTTCATACTTACTCAACGCTGAGGTCGCCGTCTGTAAGTATTTATTTTGAGTTCATTATTTATTTACTAGGAGCTTACACTGTCCCACTGCAGGTCAAAAGGCCTCTCTACCTTTCATCCATAACGATCTGTCGCTATTGAGTTCAATTCACCAGATATTTCAGCCTTATAGATAAATCTGATGAGGTTTTTCGGAGTGATAAGCAGAAGAGTTCCATAAAATGCAAAAAATTGGTCCTTTTTAGATTTCTACCAGTCAAGTCGGGCTTTAACTACTAGTATGAAGTAAGACCGTATCTTAGTGTACATCTTGGTTACAGCAAGCAAGGTAGTGAACGAGTTAGAGTGGGCCGGCGGCGGACGTCGGGCGGGGGGCGCGTACGCGAGGGGCGTGTGCGGGCGGTGCGCGAGCGCCGTGCTCGCCGCGCCGCCCTTGCTGCGTCTCGTGCGCGCGCATCCTTGCTATCCCGAACCTAGGAGACCTATGGTAATTACTCACAGATAGTTCAACTCATGTTGCTGCGTGGTCCCATAATGTGCTGTAAATGCAGTTTTGATTTGTGCTGTTCGGACTATAGCTGTTACATCACTGCCACATAAGGCTATAAATAAATGTTGCCAGACAGAGACACGGCAACATGCGTTCAAAATATATACTATACTCTTTAGTCTTTTTTTCTACACTCTTTACTCTTTAGTCTTTGTGGAGAATATTGCCAGTGTAATAAAGAGTTTTTGACGCCAATTTTGTTATTATTTGAACATGTTGTAATAATAGTGAAATAAAAATATAAAACCGGCTAAGTGCGAGTCGGACTCACGCACGAAGGGTTCCGTACCATTATACCGTTATTCATATCAATCAAAAAACCCTAAAATATTGTTTGTCACACACGGCTGTATAGGTTATAATTGACGACCCAGTTGGCACAATGGTCACCATGCCGGACTGCCAAACACAGGGTTGCGGGTTCGATTCCCTCCTCAGACAAGTATTTATGCTTAGATATTTGTCTGTGGTCTGGTTGTTTCTATGTATTATAAGTATATATTTACAAAAAAAAAAGTATATAAGTAGTATATCCGTTATCTAGCACCCATAACACAAGTCTAGTTACTTAACTTGGGGCTAGATGGCGATGTGTGGAATGTCCTGCAATATAAAAAAAAAAAATATATAAAAAAAATATTGTCTAAATACATAAATAGTAAACATGAAAATAACCTAAAATTCTTAAAAACATACTCATAAGATATTGACTTTTTTCTGTTTTAGTATAGATAGTGGCAAAAGAATCTGTGAAAATTTCAACTCTCTAGCTATCATGGTTCATGAGATACACCCTGGTGACAGACAGACAGACGGACGGACAGCGAAGTCTTAGTAATAGGGTCCCGTTTTTACCCTTTGGTTACGGAACCCTAAAAAAGTAGTAAAATTGAATTTTATTGTAATAATGATAATTAATTAAACAACAATTCATGTGCTATATTAGAACGTACATCAATTGTTTACCATAATGCAAAAAACTTTTTTTGTTGTAGACATTGGCAACACTGCGAATGATCCCATTGAACGAGAAGCCACAGATAAAAAACAGCGATCTCTCAATGGTTATCGAACCTCTTACATACGAAGATACAGTCTCCAAATATGGTCTGGAACTCAAAATGACTTTGAAGAACAAGGTAACGAATAATGGCAAAACTTTGAACAAAAATTTCTTGTTTGTAAGAAAGGAGCGTTAGGATCTTGAAGTTCTAATGACTTCAGACGCCGATGAAGAAAATGAAAAACCCGTGACTTTAGATGCTCATTTTCCACGTCTCGTTCAAGAAATACTATCAATTCTATTGTAATCTAGAAAAATAGAGAATTTAAAAAAAAATTGCCTTGCCATCATTATTTAAAAAACTTGTCTTAGAATGTCTGTCTTTTCACGTTTAACCACTGAATCAATTTTGATGAATGTTTGTATGATGGCAGTTGGCAGAAGATGGCAGATGGCGCTGAGTGCTGCAATATGAATATATTTATCGATGTAATTATTAACATCCCACATTTTTTTCCTAGAATCCACCGAAGTTACCCAACGAGTTAGAACAACGTCCGGAAAGGTTCCCGCTATCCGATGTGACTGCTATATCTTTCTGTCCGTCCGATCGCTATCACAATCGGGTAGCCATCGGTTCTCATAGTGGACTCGTCTTCATTCTCAACGCTGAGTAAAATGGTAAACATTGTAGCTAGGTGCAAAACAAATCGCACCTCCGCTCAAATAGTGTCATAACTCAAAAACAATATTATTTATTTCATATTTTCAGGAAACCTAATACACTATTTCATTAAGCTTAAAAAATCATTCAAATCTACTGAAATGTTCATATCGCTAATTCTATTAGTTTAACCGGAAAAACAGACTATTACTTTAGACACCTTTTTCTCGACAGTTTTCTTTTTTGAGTTATGACACTATGTGAGCGGAGGTGCGAAATGTATAAGGCGCTTACCTCACCGGGACGCCTTGGCGATGTCGCCGGCTAAGTATCCAACTAATTTGTATTTAAATGTATGGAAGTTAACTGACCTGGCCGGTGTAATGAAGTCACCAGTTTGAAAGTAGCCACGAACGAGGGGGTCCTTCGTGGCGTCCTGGCGACGTTTTTTTTATACAGTTTTTATGTGAAGAATCCACCTTTAAAAATGAAAAACTTTTTTTATGCTACACCACAAGAAGGTACTTATGCAGGAATCGGGTTGTATATACCCTTCGCTACTGCCACACTGCCCCAATAAGTTGCTTGGTAACTTGTTAAAAATATTTCCATCAATAAATCGGTCTTATAAAGGTCATTAAATATCACTGCCTGAAGTGTTCAACACGCATTCATAATTAATTACTTAAACGGTCTCAAATTATAAATTATTAGTCCCACTCAAGTATTGTTTAAGATTGAATTAATTACGTATCTTGGACGTTAATATGTAAAAAAATCTACGGTGCCTTTTGTAATGACCGCAATTAAAGTTAATGAGACTTTGTGGTATTATTAAGATAGACCAAAAGTTGAAAGATTTTAGAAAGAAAATAACAAAGGAACATTCATAGGCTGATAAATACATTACCCTTCTTTACGTCGCGTCGAGTCGGGTAAGAAGAAAGTGCTTTCCGTGGCGCGGTAGGCGATGCAGAAAGTTGTGGGTTCGATTCTCGCCTCAAACAAATATTTATATTATATACATATATTATTTGTTTCTGACACACCCAGACGGTGTTTCTGTATCTAACTTATATTAGATATTTAAACGAGCAATTCTTGTATATTCTTATATAGCCAGGTACCTTCTGTATCTATATTCAGTATGCATTTACAAAAGTTTAGTTGCTTAGTTTAAGGCTAGATGGCGTTGTGTGAAATGTTCTGCAATATTTATTGATAATTTAATTTCGCTTAGATGTGGTCCCAGTAGTTAGTTAGTAAACTATACGGTGAAGCCGGAACCGCTGGGTTTAAATACCATCACAAAGATTATTTTTGGAATGTATTCCAATTTCTAGGTTAGAAATAATTTAATATGTGAAAACTGAATCTTCCGTAAATTTTCCGTTCCTATTTAATGTTTGTCATGGGTTTTTTGGATTATTCCTAACTTGACCCAAAAATGAAACCCTGTTGTGGGTTAGATTAGGAACAGTAAAAGTTATTTTCATTCCCAACGTAACCCTCCGTTTATTAAGCTGACCCTAAATTGTATTCCTTGCTT
Organism: Idaea straminata; assembly: GCA_951213275.1. Classification (NCBI taxonomy): domain Eukaryota; kingdom Metazoa; phylum Arthropoda; class Insecta; order Lepidoptera; family Geometridae; genus Idaea; species Idaea straminata. Next base: position 6,713,189 of record OX577846.1, on the reverse strand, counting down.
ACTCACAAAAACAAAAGGGAATATAAACGGAAACAAAAGACGAACGAAAAGAAAACCAAAAGATGATCGAAAAAAACAAAAGACGTATAGTCGACTGTTTCTTCTTTTATTTTTTTCGATCATCTATTGTTTTCGTTTCGATTCCCTTTTGTTTCTTACCTAACCCGGTACCGGGTTGCGGTTTTGGGTCAGGTTATGAATAATCCCTTTTTAGTTACTAAAATTATTCAAAGGCTAAATTTTCAGCATTGGGTGACGTGGTTAAGATAGGAAACTGTATGATCTGTAAATTTGGTGAGAATTTTAGTTGTATGAGCACAAAGTAGTTTAAAAACTGTTAAGTATATTTTTTACTAAAAAACCTTGTTAATTTGTTTATTTCATAATGTTTCACATGTACGGTCGGCTGCATAATTGCAGACACACCGTAGAGCTCCAAAATTGATTTTATAAGAATGTTTTCAACACAAGCAAGATTCTAGACACCTGTTTTAGGTGAAGTTTAAAGTCTTCTAACTCATCAATTATTTAAACAAAAATTATTAGAATGAAAACATTCCAATAATAGTAATTTTTGAACTCTACCGAAGACTGCAATTATGCAGCTGACTGTACCTTTGTATAATAATGTGAATTTTGTTTTTGTATTCTAATATGCAGGTAGTTGTTAATATCGATATAAGTACGTAATACCTAAAGTAATAAGTAAATTATATCCTTTGTTTTACTTCCTAATTTTAATTAAGCAATTTGAGTTACTACCTACTTAATTAATCTTGCCATTATGTTTATAATAATTGTTGTTTTCTGTAAAATTTATAAGTTTGTATATATGTAATTATATTGTTGAATTATGGCAAGTTGGTCATTCCATAAAATGCTTGGTAGTTGTACTTTTTAAACTCATTTTTAACGTGATAATGAATATACATCCTAACTATTTATTTGCTTGTATATGTTGTTTGTTTGGTTCCTCTTCACGGTCAAACGACTGGATAGATTAGGATGAAAATCGTCGAAATGGGATACTTTTGATCCCGCGGGATCGGGATTTGCGCGGGTGAAACCGCAGGGCTCAGCTACTTATAGTATAAACACGGATCGCGACCGCGTTTTAACTAGTTGTTAATTTTTAACTCGATCAAAATATGTCTCGTAAATCACCTCGTGCACTAAATCCTATGATGTCATAGGCCCGTATTCACACTTAAGTTGCTCTTGGATAAGTGAACGCACAGCGCTAAAGGCGGTCCTCGGATTGGTAAATTTTGTGCTGCTCTTTTCACTTATATCATTTATTTGCGGCTCTATACGTTCGCGCGCACTACGCAATCTCATAGAGTTGATTGTGAAAACGGATGATAATGTGTTAGGAGTTAGGAGCCCGATGGTAAGAGATGGCCAATTGTTAGCCTCATGACTAGACATCGGATTATATGCATTTGCATGTTTGCATATGAAAATGCATATAATTCTATTTTTACAGCGTTATTGCATATTTCGGTACTTTTGCATTGTCATTGCTTTTTAGTAGCTATATGAGTGTTAGGCGTGTTGTATTATGCCGTCTACACGTCCGCCTCGCACACACTCAACGAGACTTATCAACGGCACCAGACAAACTCTGCCTGAAGAGGTATCTGCCGAAATGGCGCCAAATTTCAAGTCCTGTCACTTCACGTCTGTTGACTATGAAAGATCATTTTCAGCTTATAAATTAATATTAAGTGTTTGTTACTCAACTCACCGGTCACATTAAGCCAACCGATCATTCTCCAAGAACCGTTATTGGCTGAACTCGTGTCATTGGCAGAATTCTTTAGCGTACGCTATACAGAACGCCATAACAAAAAAATAATTGAATTGAATATTAAGTGACAAACGTCACAAGTTTACTGGAAAAATATGTTGTTGTTTATTGTCATAAAAATTCCAATAAATAATTATTGAAATATAATGTGAAAATAAACGTAAATTCTAATAATAAATGGTTTTTTGTTTATGCATATTTTGGGCATATTTCGCGCTTTTTTAGTGCATATTTTGGCATTTTGATAGTGCATATAATCCGATGTCTACTCATGACCAAATACGCTGAAGGCAACATTACCGAGAAGCCATGGAGCAATATAAAAAAATAACGAGTAATTATATTGCGATCGCTAGCCGCGTCTATATAATGTGACGCTAGGTAGTTGTACTCTTAATTTATTCAAAGTAACCAAAGTTATCTTTACTAAAAGTTAATGATATTTTAGATTAAACCTCTGCTTTAGACAATTTTCTGCATTGATTATAGTTTTTCTATTTTTCTATCTGTCATCGTACCTCCGAAACGAATGCACCGATTTCATTGCAGTTGTTTGGAACTAAAAGATGTTCTGTCAGTCTTTGTTTAGAATGTTTTATGAAAATCGGTTCAGACGTTTGTAAGTTAAATTTATGCTATTTTTTCAAACTAGGCTTTAATTTTAATTTATCTGTTAAATAAGTGTTATTAAAAGCAATAATTTGAATATGTAGTTAAGATGTAATATAACTTTTAGACGGATATTATATCGGATTTCAGTGTGATATTAAATATAGCTTTTATATTAACCTAAGCATTCGTTATCAAATATACTTGTTATAATAATGTTTTGTTTTATTATTTAGTTAGTAGGTAGTTAACAAGTAATAAACGTATTAATAAATAGTCTACGCCTCAATTAAGAGGAAAGGGTACCGGGCGCTCTCTCCATACAAACGTAGTCGACTGTTTCCTCCCTGGATAATGACACTAGAGCAAATATTTTTGTGGCATAACACTTATAACTGCCAAGACCATGTTTTTTTTTGTTTTTACTGCCAAGACCATGTTTTGTTTTTTTTTTAAATCTATATTTCTATGATAATTAGAAAATGAAAAAAAAAATGTCATGGCAGTTATAGGTTTTTTATCACAGTTGCTCATAAAGTGGATCTTATTCAACTGCTTTTAGGCTCATAATCCAACATATTATGCACGCGTGCGTTTTAGATTTGTTAACTAGTGCTGTAAAGTTATCCCGAAAAGGTAGGTACCAAAGAGTTTTTTAGCTAGCAAAAATGGTTGTCTCTAAAGTCGGTTTACGAACGAAAATTTTACGTGATAATTAAAAATTGAGTTGTGTATTTTTTGTTTTTTCTTTACTTAAATATATTGTTTTTCCGTACCATTGTATTTTGTTCTTAACCCCCGGCGCAAAAACAAATTGAAAAACCCTAAAAAATAATGTATGTCACACGAGGATGTATAGGTTAAAAGTCTTTAGCCTGGCCTTTCCGGAGCATAATTAACAAAAAAATATTGCCTTAAAAAATGTAAACATAGAGTTATCATAAATATTTTGTTAATTATTATTTTGTTTTCTTTTCAAGTCTTTTCTTTTATTCGCAACTGTGATAAAAAACGTCGTACGATATACGTGTGGAATTGATATTTGCATCTTGGCTTCTATAACACGCTCGCTGCCGCTCGCGCGTCATAAACCGCCTCTATGCAAAGATCAATTTACCACACTTATATCGTAATGTACTATTATGGCACCAAAAATATTTGTGCTAGTGTCATTATCCAGGGAGGAAACAGTCGACTACGTTTGCATGGAGAGTGCGCCGGTACCCTTTCACCCGTATTTATATTGAGTATAGATAATTTATACAACGACAGTAATTTTTAATTAAGTGTTCTATACGAGATGCTGTAGTGCTTAGGACGATGAAAGAAATAATACTCCTGATTGTTCCCATGCTTCACCCAGGTGAAGAACCTAGGTGTAGCACGGGACTGTAGTCTCCTGAAAAACCCTCAGTGATTGTAAGCTGTGTGTGTTCTCGTGTTTGTTTTGATTTTACGTCCATTCGGGAAAATCAATGTTTGCAACCAACTGTACTGTCACGTAAAAAATAACTTATAAAAGTGTTCTACATTTACGAAGCGGGAAAACAGTTTATCAGCGTTTATTTTATCGCGTCTGTGCAGTGATTGAAGCGAGCGGTGTTGGTGGCCGCGGGCCGGGTGTTCTTGTGATCGCACCACCTCGCGCCGAGTCGTGCCTCGTTCAGTTAGAATCTGCTCGCGTTGCGAACGTATCGCTCCACGATACTGCGTAAAGCTCGCGCGCGTCTTACGATAAATCAAAACAAATAAAATTTAACTTTACAAAGAACAAGTATCATTTATTAAACACAAATATCTTCCCATATAAAAATACTACATAAATAGATATGAATTTATAAACTGGCACACATTTTGGGGGCTAAAAGCCGTTTATTTTCTTTTGCCTATAACAGTGGGTGAACTTTAAAATGATGATGGCCAGTGCGAAATTGGTGAGGGACTGCAGTTCGGAACTGAGTTCCGATGTCCGGTCGCTGTCAGTGACTTCTTCTATCGAAGAGCAGGAGTCTACCACCACCGACTCCGAGTACACCGAAGAAGAGAAAGAATACGAATTGGAAGACCTTCAAATATTGAAAACTATTGGTAAGTTTTCCATAAAAAACCTACCTACCTACTTAATTTTTTTTCAAACGCGTAACTTAATTTAAAAAGTGAATAGTTTCATTGTTAATAAAAAAATATATATTTGCATTTGATAGATTCATGAGGAAGGAATATACTTAGGCTATTTTTTGCCTTAAATTCTTATAAGATCGGGACTTATGCAGCGGAAACCAAGGGGTGCTGCTAGATTATGAATAAATTTTAAATACTAGTAGGTACAAAAAAAGTTTTGTAGCCCATTACAACTTCCCACTGCATGGCATGGATGGATGGACCTCCGCCTAGAGAGAGGAAACATGAATTTTTCATCGAATTAAATCAACATCAATTTACATTTAGCTACCTAAATAAAACGTCTCCACTCTCCAGATGTTAAGCAAATCTTTATATCTATAAAAATGAGACATTGCTTTTAAAAATAAATGCGATTCATGAACTCGTGGAGAAGTCCTCATAATTCACTAATCAAATAAGACATGTAGTGACTGAGTTACCAATATAGTAAAGGAATCATTTGCCACCTCGTCCAGCCCACACGCTGACGGCATAAAATCTGACAGCTTTTCACTGGAGAATTATTTTTCCATCTGTAAAATATATGTTTTAGTTATAATTTTTTGGACTTTGCGTCTTGTCTTGACGTATTTGTCTGGTGAAGGTACAACAAAAAATACGTCAAGAAACTAATTACAATATTTCTGTATACAATTTACAAGTTTCAGCAAAGGGGTTTTAACACAAAAGGAGGATGTTCCAGACGTCTAGGCGAACAACTTTTGTTCGACGACTTTTGGAAATTCGAACATTTTGTTCGAAGTTTTTGTATGCAACAGCTGATTTTCAAGTTAAAATACCCTCAGAATTACCGAAAAAAAAGTTCGAATTTTCAAAAGTCGTAGGTCAAAAGTTGTTCGCCTAGATGTCTAGAACAACCTCCTTTCGTATTTAAATCCCTTCGCTGAAACACATTGTATATTACATACATTACACTTATAATTTATGTAATAGGTATGTAAGTATTACCTTTAGGTTCTACTTGGTAGCGACTTCTAATTCCTCGAAAAATAACACCTACCTATATCCTAACTAAGTAAGTATATGTCTATGTATATGTCAGCTAAATTAAATTTGTGCAAAATGTAAACAAACTTTTTCCCAAAAAACACTAGCAAAATAAAAAAACATTCGCCAATCTGGAGAAGGCACCTGTGTGGTCTTACTGCATAACTCTTCTGTGAGAAGGCCTTTGCCCCGTAGGGCTGACTTTAAATGTTAATATTTGTTTGATCCATACATATAAAATGCTTTGTCCTGAACTACTGACTGACTGACGGATCAACGCACATCCTAAACCGCTGATCGTAGAGACCTGAAACTTGGAGGGTGTGTTTTTTGTGTGACTTAGGCATCGGATAAGAAAGGATTTTTCGAAATTCTACCCCTAAGGGGGTGAAAAAGGGGTGCAAAGTTTGAATGGGACAACGTGTTTCCTTGATCCATTTTCAACTTCTACGCGGACGAAGTCGCGGGCAAAAGCTAGTTTATATATAAAGGCCAATTTACCTACGTCAGTTACCTAACAAAGACGATGATGTTACACTTCGGTACTAAGGCTTCTTTGTTTGACCTCGTCCTAGGTTTCCCTAAATAGAAGTCATTCTAAATTAACTTTTGTTAACCGCACTTAATTTACTTTTTGTATTCCTGGCGTTTACCTAATGCAATATTATATAGGTACTAGCTGTACCCTGCCACGCCTCGCTGTGGCACATTGTGATTGAATGTCGAAAAAAAAAACTCTTTTTCGCGGTCGCGGATATGTGACTGATGCAAAAATTAGATGAAAACAATCCTTATTGATGCGGATTATATATCATTCTAAAATTTCAGCTCGATCGGTGCAGAACATTTTGAGTTTTTGAAGCGTACACAAACCAACATAACATTTTTATATATATAGAAAATTCTGATACTACTTCCAAATAATATTCCAGAGTGCCTATATAACCACAGTCATAGGAGAATGGATACGTTCGTCACGGCTATTATTCGTCAAGTAAGGGCTATAACGGAGGTTTTTTCTATACAATTTTTTTTACTATTTTTTCATGACAAGTTAATGTTCGTATCTAAACTGATTTTTACTGGTCATTAAAAATTCGTTTTCGAACGATAAACGTCTCGCGAAATTTATCTTTGGCAATGTGAAAAGTTAAATTTACGATATTTGCCGATAACAAGACAATTTAAAGCTTCGTCGTTGTGTATTGTCAGTTTGTCAGTCGCATTTTCTGTTTTTCTCTACATTAAATGGATCAAAAATCAGTACAATTACTTCTACTAGTACTTCTATGCTTATTTTATTGCCAGTCACCATGCGAAACAAATTCTGGTGATTTCATCGTTATAAATCTTGTTTTGTCACCATCACGTTGCATTATCTTATTCTTATCTTGTCTTTCAAAATACTTCATATTCCGCACCCTCCCAGTGACATCTATATATTTAATTTTGTATGAATGTACATAAAACTTCAATAAAGAAATCCCATTGCTTTTTTATATTTATACTAGCTGTTGCCCGCGACTTCATACGCATGGTAGTTTTGTTTTATATACCAAAATTACCTTTTGAATCACTCTATCTACCTATTAAACATAACCACATAAAAATCCGTTGCGTAGTTTTAAAGATCTAAGCACAGGGACAGATAGCGGAGAGCGACTTTGTTTTATACTAGTAGTGATTATCAACCTCAGGTTGTCCGGACATCCTTAAACACGCTATGAATCATATTTGTTTGCGATGTGATTTTATTTCAAATTGACTGTCTTATCGCTAAACGTTGCAGAAATGGATCAAGGCCGACGAAATTTTGACAACGCGGTTACTTACAATACAATGTGAATGTAATTACTGATATGATTATGATTGTATTTATCAGTTACGGTAAATGCATGCCACGACCTAATTCTATGAGGGCGCAATGGAAAATGGGCCAAGGACGATCCAACCCACTGCCCCGGTAAACCAGCTGCTGTATTGACATTTTCCTCAATATCTTAAAAAATATTAAGTGTAAACAAGGTGTTTTGTTTAGCAAAATTCTTCGATTAGTTTAATAGAATGCAGACAGGATCCGGTTTAAAACAAAGAGACAATTCGATTACGGTCTGATAGAAACTGTATTGGTTCTCAGAAGTTATTGTGTAATTGGTCCAGGTGGGCATTGAGACACAAGTAATTGCGAATTTTTGCGTGCCTTATCTTTGAATTAACTGCTGCACCAGTATCTACCTTCATTTTAATTAGGTAAGTAGGTGGGTAGTATAATTATCGTATCTGCAATACCTATCCTATATACTATGTAGTTACTTGATTGTCTCTGTTAAGATAAAATCGAATTCGGTTTACAATAACGACTGCAGTCAAATGAATTTAAATCAATAGGTACCTATTCTATGGCATACCTACCTCAGTCTTGTTTATAAAAAAATAGATAATATCACTTCGATAGTTTAACCTTTTCAAAATTGAGTAATAACATAGAAGTAATAAACATTGATTTCTAAAAAAAGGATACATTTAATGACATTTAGCGAAAGTTTCAAAAGTGATAGTGAAATAGCAGACGCATCTATAAAATCCAAATTAGAATTCCGAAGAGCTCTGAAATCTACTGCTTCTTCTTGTATTTATGTACCCATTCATTATAAGATATGTTATGTCACAGTACAGGTATAGTCACTATCTGCAATTAAAACGATATTTATCAAGTTTATGTTAATTCTTAGATGGGAAATCTTACCTTTAGTTTGTAGATAAATAAGAAATGGTGAGAGATCCTGCAAAGAAATTGTCCAAAGTGAAACTTTTGTTAAGCTTAGCTCAATCACAATGGACAATACGGAAGTTGAAAACGGAATTTCTTCAGGTAACTAATATTTTACGACCTTAGCCTCAACTAACATCAGAAGGTAGGTTTTAGTAGCAGTAAACAATTTAAAATACTTTCTAGAAAGGCGTGAAACTTGTGAGTTGTAATGTAAGTAGTTTGTTCACAACACTCGTATGCCACACTCGGGTTACGTGTATTTGTAAAGACTTGTCAATTATGGAAGGTAAACAGAGCACAAATAGTCTCAGGCGTTTCATTTCTAGTTTGTGCATTATCCTCTCGTTGACGGTGCTCCAGTTACGCTTCTATCACGATTCTAACTTCAAATAGAAAACTGATTTGGAACGAAATAGTTTATCGCATTCGGAGAGTACGAGTATCATTTTTCTTTTAATGAATGAGTAATGTTAAATCACGCACATATTTAATGTTTTGTTACGCGTGATTAGCGACCTAGTATGTGGGTTAGTGTGTCGCGTTGCTTGAATATAAATAGAGATAGGTGGTTTGATATATTACTTAGTGGAAAATATCAAAATAATAACAAGATCTTTTTTGTAAAAACAGTTTCTTTGTTGCAAGTTTGTTATTTACTTTCCCTTTCTACTTATTTGGCTATTTGTGAATCAAAAGATGTTTTGCTCGAGTTGATTATACCTACGATTGCATTTTGGCAATGTAAATGTAGGTATGTGTTTTTAATTAAACAAATAATCATGTAGTATCTAACCATAATACTAAAATGCTTGGAAATATTGTCATTATTTTCGCTAAAAGAACCCGCGAAATAGGTATCGAATTTATGGACAAAGAAAATCAAATCCATTGCAGGAGCGTTTTTTGAATTTGGAATATTACAACGCTCCAGCAATGTTGTATCAAACGGCGTGCTGGGGTTATTAAATACTCTTTGATTGAATCTCTTTTAAAAGTATGCCAAAGTAATTCTCTTTGCTTATACGTTTGCCTTTCGGCACAGATGATAAATAAAAAGTCCAGTACTTTAATAGAAAAAAACATAACAAAAAAAAAACAAATCTTTTCTTTTCATAATATTAGTACCTACCTATATGTATATTTACAGATCTCATAAAGAAGCTTTAACAAAAAAACGAAAAGTGACTGAACAATGCCTTTGATTCTACTTACTAATTTCACAAAGGAATGAACGTATTGTCTGCAAAATAAAAACCTATAAAACGAGAGTAGGTGTGTAGAAATATTAATTAAGTCTAATATTTAACAATGGTGATGAGAGAAGATAAAGCAGAGCTAATCAAATATTTGATTATTTCTTAAGAACAACATGTTTTTTACAAAAGAAGCGTGCTAATCTAGTCAAAAAAATCTAGTCATAAAATGATTTAACCAGCTCGTAGCCCTCTCTATATTTCTCAAGTTCTTTTAAACCTTAAAAAAGAGGAGGTTCTCCATAGCCACAGGATGTCCACTGCTGAACTTAGGCATCCCCAAAGACTTCCAGAGCGATCGGCCTCATGTTCTAAGTCCAACGACTCCCCGCGACCTTAATTAATCGAGGTTTTTAATTCGACTTACGGTGAAAGGGTACCGGCGCTCTTTCCATACAAACGTAGTCGACTGTTTTCTCCTTGGATAATGATACTAATTTTCTAATTATCATAGAAATCAAGTTTTAAAAAACATCAAACTTATAACACCCCGTCGTTTTTGCGTCGGGGTTAAAAAAAAGAACTAATCAGCATGGTCGTTATAAATTTTATGCAACATAAATATTTGCTCTAGTGCCATTATCCAGGGAGAAAACAGTCGACTACGTTTGTATGGAGAGAGCCCCCGGTACCCTATTATCTTTTATTCGTACGTATTTTATTGTTTTCGAACTAATTTCCGTACGTTAGGTAGGTACATTACATACACAAATATGTTGTTGTCGATTGTAATCACGTCAGTAGCTGATGTAATACGTCAATGTTTTCTAATCACGAATATCACGATGCACTTGTTTTCGTCCTGCCGTTTCTGTACTGTTTATTCTTACTTATCTATAAATCGATAGTTTCACTTGTTTTCATCAAATCCAAAACAAAGATTTAGATTAGAAGAAGATTACCGCTCCGGATCGTTTTTGGTGCAAAGGTTAGCCGGCGCCATACGGAGAGGTAACGCGGCCAGTATTCTCGGCTCCTTTGCACCGGGCGCGGTCAGGGGCGGTTTATTTAAATGACGCTTAATTTTTATTTTAAATTATAATATTAATATTTGTGTATTGTAAGAAATTGCTTTAAATAATAAATTATATATTATCTAAACAAAGATAGATAGATAATCAATTAATTGTACCATAGAAAAAAACATAAAATACAAAATAAAAACAGGAAACTTTACCATAGGAAAACTGCTAGAGTGGCACAAAGGCTAAGGGCGATCTCTTCCAGAATGGATGAGAACAATATATTCAAATATGTATAGGTACCTAATTGCACCTGGTTGCGCTCCACGGCTTTACCCGCGTAAGCCCCATATCGAAGTGGAACATAGGGTTTTTGTCCCGATATTTCCACGGGATCAGGAGTTACGCGGGTGAAACCGCGGAGGGCTGTGTAATGGGATTATAGTAGGATAATTAAAAGTTATGGCATCTTGTATCAGACTAGTACCACTTTAATGGCATCATAAGGATTAACTCAAGGCCGGAACGTGTTTACCCTTGACCGTTTTTAAGGCTCCTGCAAATATCCAGACATTATTATTTATTTATGCATGCGGGTGTTACGATTATGGTTATAAATACGAGAAAAGGTTTTCTGTGTTCAATGTTAATAACTTCCTTATTATTTAGCACACTGTTGCTAAGGGATTCATGTTATAGCAAGGCTCTTGTTGAAAGGACGTACCAGTTGTCGCGAATTGCGGGTTAGACACATAGAATGGAATGTCAATAAAGAATAACTAGGCAAGATTTAGAATTTGATGAAATGGAACATATTTTTTGGGCAAAGACAAGGAAAATAGGTTTGTTGGGGGCGCTAGTGACGTATATAAAAATGGCGGTAGAGGTGAGGAGAGAATGAGAAGTTTGGTGTAAGAAAAAGCCCAGTTTCAGGGGAAATAATAAAAGAAAGAGGCAAATAAACTCGTAAATAGCACAAGTGAAATGCAAAGTAATGTGGTAAGAAAGAGGCCAAACCGATGATAATAAAGCCAGGGGTAAGTGCTCTGTTTTGTATCAAGGTGTCAAAAAGTGTCGTCAAATGTGGATACCGATAACGATAGTAACTTGGAAGCTGTTGATGGCATGAGTAGGCGAAGAGTGGCCATTTCCGGGCCTTGGGCCGAATATCCTAAAATACTGAAAGATTATCAGACTGGTGATAAACCTTAGCGATAAAAGGTATGGTTTATATACTATGTTTCTATATTTCGAAGGAATTTACAAACCTTTTAAGTTTACAGATATATTACGAACTTTTATAACTCAGGAAAAATGAATGTATTTGCAGGAATTTGCGACACCATTGTTGAAATAGAATGTTACGCGTGCCTATACTTCTAGGTATGAAGCTACAGCCGAAGATATCGCTAAACTCGACCAAGCACCAGGCTAAGCCGTGACGAAGTTTTGCCTTCGTTCATTACAGAAGTATTTTGTGAACTAGGTAAATTGCTTACAATAAAGCCAATTATCTCATATTCATTTCAGTTGTCCTGCATATTGAGCAGAAAATTAAATGTCACTTTAAGTGGGTTCGCACGGATTACATAATTTTAAAAGAACAATAATATACCTACTTGCGTAGTTAACCGAATTTTGTTAATTACTCCGGAGTTTTGTTCATTACGTACACAGGAAACGACTACTAGTCATTATAAAAAAAACGTAAGCCGTGAAGAATTCTCATCTTCAGAATTTATAGACTATCCATCTTCTCATCCATCTTTGGATATTAATAAACAAACAGAGAGATGAGATTGTTGTGTGCCAGACTTTTTGGCTCTTTATACCTGTAAATATTAACACCGATCATTTACTTTAGAACTAGGTGTATGACAGGTAAATAAATATTGTAGCTGTAAAAATGTGAAGGCCGCGTCTTGAAATTACATTTTCTCTGTTATCGAGTGTTATGTAGTACTTGTACTCGCCTGTTGATTTTCCGGTAGATTTTCTTTACAACAATTCTATACCGCCAAGATAACTTATTACAACGCCAATCAATAAGTCTTTCAATAAGTATATTACTCTGTCTAATTTCAAAATTTCAATCATCACTTTTACAACCTGATTTTTTAAATGGGCTTTCAGGGTTATATCCTAAACTATAAGAGATAGCGTAAAATGCTGAAAGGAATTGCGTGCCCGATTTTGACAAAATCTAAAACTGCATCATTAGATTTTTGAAAAAGTCATTACCCACGTATCGAATCTGTGAATTTTGAAAAAAAAAAAACTTTTTATACGAATCGGTAGTGTTGCTGATAGAGATCAATTTCTGGAAACAGACATAGCTAATCAAAGAAAATAGCCCCTTTTTGTAGTTTTCTACAATTTTCGTCTTTCTCTGGCAAAATAAAAGCGTATGAGGCATAAAGGGGAAGTAATATTTTTTATATATAGGAAGTAATAGTTTTGATCAAAATCGGGCACGCAACTCCTTTCAGCATATTTCGCTATCTCTTATAGTTTAGGATATAGCCCTGAAGGCCCACATAAAAAATTTACCTGTATACTTAAATAAACTCATCTATAAAGACCATAGAGGAAGGACCTAAGACATCTAATTCGTCTCCTTTACGATACATGAGTGCTTCTATCACCACAAGCCATCTTTTAGTATGTGGCTTCAACCTGATCTGATCTTCAAACTGATATTTTATTGATCTGTTGGCTAATATAATCTAAATGATCATTTCCGGCCTGATTTGCGGCCACTTGAGAATTCTATTGAAGACTTCTCAAGTGGCCGCAAGTCCGGACGAAGTCGTGGCTGTCTAGTGCGAGCAAATTCTAATTCGTGTACGAGATTTTGCACTGTAATGTACTGAGAGTACATGAATTTGGCAATCATGGTACGAGAAAAAATATCTGGCATCTGTCAACACACTGTAGCTGTCACTTTTCCCATCAATTTTTATATAACATAATTTTAAAGTGCATTATATTTAGGTAGTCGAACGGATAAAAAGTTTTGCTTTCGTACGTGGAAGTGAAGGCGACCTACATCATTAAGTGTTACTTTTATCAGACTGCTCCCACGCTTCTGGGAAACACTCATTTTAAATTTGATGATTTAATAAAACAAAAACATATATGTACGGTCGGCTGTATAATTGCAGACCCACCGTAGAATTCCAAAATGGCTGTTATAAGAATGTTTTCAACACAAGCAGGATTCTAGGCACCTGCTTTAGTTGAAGTTTAAAGTCTTCTAACTCATGAATTTATCAAAAAAAATTATTAGAATGGAAACATGTCAATAATAGTAATTTTTCAACTCTATCGGGGGCTGCAATTATGCAGCCGACTGTACATTTGTACAAGATGTATTGTGGACGGATGCGTTCGCGAAGCGCCTATTTTACTTTAATCAAAGGCGAAGCGACAACAGCTAATTAATGTTTTTCAATCCAATTGTTAAATATTAATCGTCGTACATCGTATTTACCTGCCTGGTCTGCCTACATACAAGTATAAACCTTAATATTTCAATTCAAGATAGGATTAAGTTACCCTTCACTCAAAATAACTATTTTTTTCTAGCATATCTTTAAACTTTTACAAGCCAAGCAGATTATTTTCGTTGGCTATTTCAAAATGGAAATTTCTTTTAAATATCTCGTAAATTCTTCTGTGGTATATCTGATATATTTGCTTGCGTCAATAGATCCAGTAATAGATTTTTTGATGGGAATAGTGTTGGTATGCCTATTGCCGAACATTATCCATAAAACTATTTCTATTGCTTGAAACATATTTATTGTCCATTCAAAAGACCATATTATTCGTCTTAAACGTCATCTTAGGTTCATATATGAAAATACGTATGTATGAAATCTAAAATATTTACGCCTATAAGCATTGTTTCAGACTATCTACGTTTGTCAATATTTGCATAGGTTTAAAAAAGGGTCACGATGAAATAACCTCGACAACACGGTAAATATGAAACTATAATCACTGAAGACAATACGCCTAGTTAAATACTTACCTACGTAAAAGTTTACCATAAAATTGTTTTTTTTTTTAGAACAATAAGTAAATTAGTGCTGAATTTATTATCTGAGAGTAGAACGAAGATATTATGTATCATTCGGTCTGATTGTCTCTAAGCGTCTAAAGCTCTTCTCCATAAACATTCTATTGACTGAATCGTTATATTTAACGTTGTTATGAAAGATTATTGTACTGCAGTTGCCAAAACGTGCCGTCTATGCGGATGCCTTACAAAATATGAAATTCACAACAAATGGGTGAAATCGGTAGGTGCTAACACGTTTTGATAGATTATGCGCCCTCTGAGCCCCTCTCTGTTTGCGTCATATCGATCAAAACAACTGGAATATTACCTTCTGTAATACATACCGTGTTGTTAGTTAGAATATTACATCCTTTCCGGTCGAATGTTTATTATTGATAGAAAACCGGACCATGATTTAAGAAACTTGAGAAATACTGTCAAGGAGAATCGCATAGGAAAATAGTTTCTACTACTTTACATTAATTTTTTGTGTAATAAGGCTTTACATAAATATATCTGTCACATAACGAACTAATATAGGTAACCAAACTATCAACAAAAGTACTGGTATGCAGTCTATTACTTGGCTGATTTTCGTCGTCGCGTCGTAACAAATGAAGTGCCAATGGATTATCTAATTACTTTTTCTTTAAAGGAAATGTAAAGAAACAAGTATGTTTACACAGCGACAGTTATGCAAGAGCGTAACGTAAAAACGTGTAGAGAGCGAGAGATGCGGACGTGAACATCCGATTCCGGTACACTCAGACACCATGCATACTAGACAAGTATCTAATTATAATTTAGTATTTAGTAATGTAAATGTAATTATTAGACAATCAGTAAGTTCACATATATTTACATACTTTTGCTCTTAAGGAAATAACGTTACTTTGACGACTTTTTTAGTACTAACTTTATGGAAAGAGAAATTAAACGAACGCATGGGCTGGCCAAAAGTGAAATAACTCATTATATCAGGCAAGCATAATACGCGTTTACCACTTGCGCAAGCGCTGCTGATGGAAAACATTGAAACCGGAATTACCACACTGGCCATTTATGGTGTCTTCTTCAATTAAGATCAAGTAGATCAATATTCGGCTTTGGAGAAATTTTTAATTGACGTAAAAAAATTGACAACCTTTACCAAAATGTATATGTATTTAATGTGAGCTTGCGCATGGTAAAACACGTAAATTTCACTGGCAGATAATAATAAAATAACTGTTTAACAGGAAGCATTGAAAAACAGCCAGTCTGTTGTTAAATAACATTAATAGTTAACGACTCGATCAAAGACTAGTGAACTATCTGAACCCATGAATATAAAACACCTTTATGTCCACAACTGATTCCATTAAATATTCATTGGTAACTGATTCCATTAAATATTCACAGTACCTGGAAGAAATTAACATGCGGATTGACACCTCGGTTACATGGCCATTTGAAACATTTTTTATTTGTAGTCACCGTAGTGTATCCAACAATATTAGTTAATCGTGAAAATTGATATCAGAACGATTAAAAGTAGCCTTACAAGTATTTAAATCTTTATACAAACCATTAATCCGTCCGTCTAAACATTAGACTATTACAAAACTCTGTGTTTTTTATGCAAAAGGTACTTAACTTTAGAAAGAAATGCTCGCATGTTATACTACGTAAAACGTAAAAATGTTATTTTATTATTTTGTGCCCTGCATAGTAAGTATAAAAGGTATATTAAAGTTATAACCCGGAAAGTCCCCGCGTTTGCCTAGCACGCGATCCTGCCCACATCGGCTTCGCCACAAATTATCGTAACTTGGAGTCTCTACTGCGCTGTCACGAACCCTCTATTTCCGCCATTTTCCGCATAAAACGCACTTAAATTGTAAACAAGAGTATCGACTTGCCTACTAACGAAACTGAATTCAAATTACCTTACTAACGTAGCAAAGTAGCCAAGCTTTTACATTATTTACATTTTATTAACCTACGTTTCGCTAGGGTGACTTTAAATTAGATATACCTTAGGTTTACCTATAAATGCATGGAAACATTGTCATTTTTTTCGCAAAACATTAAATTTACGGACAAAGAAAACCAAATTTTGAATTTGGAACATTACAACGCTCCAGTAATGTTGTATGAAACATTGGGATTATTAAATACTCTTTGATTGGATCTCTTTTAGCAAAGTAAGTTCTTGGCTTAGTACAAATTGCGTGGCTGTATAACCATAAATGGATTTGCCTTTCGGCACAGCTGATAAATAGAAAAATTGCGGCAAACCTAAAGATTCGTCTTGATTTGTTATTTACGTACAAAAATGAGTCCAACGGTTCAGAGAGTGAAATGAAGATTCACCAGATTTAAGATCAGAAGCCAAATTGGCAATGGAAAACCTGCGAAGCGAAGTTAAAAGAAAAATACATGAAAGTAAGTTTATGAAAATTTTATGAGTTGGAAAAATAAGAATAAGGTATATGTTATTTCCCTGCATTATTTTGAGAAAAGCACTATTATATGCCCCGGCGGAAACGAAAACACAAGCCGAGTTGCTTAGCTTGGGGCTAGAGGGTGCTGTGTAAAGTGTCCTACAGTATTTATTAAAATAATAGTTTGTCACGTAAATTGCATTTGGCCATCGAGTCTCCGCAAAATTTTCCGGTTCCTTTTGTATTGGACACAATAGCTTGGTAATACAACACGGGTGACTAAATTTTATTGTTTTGTTCATGGATCAAATAACAGTAGATATGAAACTAGGAAACTGACAGTAAATAATATGATGCTGGTAGCAATCTTAAGATCGACTTCAAGTTTAAGGTAGGTTACTATTGTATTTCAAAAGTGAATGTTAAATTTTGTTAGCAGTTGAAATCGCAGTAGCTACTCACCTACTAAAGTAAAACTTAACATTGATAAACGTTTTGAAAGTCCAAAAACAGCAAAATAATACTACTAGATAGGTATTTAATTTATCTACTTACTAATTTTTAGGGTTCCGTAGTCATCTTCGTAGTCTCAAGTAGCTCAACTTTCTACCAGCTTTATGTTTGTTACCACCTCAATAGTTGTTTTGGATATGTAATGAATTTAAAAAGAAAACTATCACAGCTAAGTGAGTTTTAAAAATAAACGAGTAATAATCGATCAAAGTAAAAAGCAAAATTTCGTACAAGTTCCATTGAAAGTTACATAATGAAGTTTTTATCTTAGACACTATTGACCGTATTAAACCGTGATTGCATTTAATATGTTATCGATCAAACGTATTTATCGTATTATGATGTATTTTTATAATTTTATAATTATATACAATTATCGTATAAAACAATAAAAATCACCCCTCTTAGTCTGCATATTATGATGGGCTACTACGGAACCCTGCACTGCACGTGGATCGACACACACTTGGCCGGTTTTTTTTACAAACAACTCTTTCTAGATTTTTCATACGTTTACCTAGACGCTTTCTAAAACCAGACTGGAATTTAATGATTATTTGGTTTTATGATTTATAAACGTTTTTAATTTATTTTTTATGATTAATTAATTTATCAATTTTATGTAATGTAATACATAAAATAAGCTTTTATTTAGGGTTACAGGCTCATATAAATACAAACCTCGCGACTTGTAGTCCAGATTGTGTTTGCCTATTTATTATTATTTCTGAGGACCTATAACACATATGTACGTTTTATTTTTTTCAGAGTCGAACTACATTACCTAAATTTTGTCCAAAACTCGTTTATAGGATAATATCTGATGACGTAGACGTTTTCATGGCACGTATATGTATGTGTTGTCGACAATAGTCGACATAAGGAGAGCCACCTTCCTCCCAACCCCTCCTACCATTTATTTTCCATAACACAACACATATACATAAATAGATTACAATAAATAAGTCATTAAACATTAAATATAACAAGATATGTGCGTGCAATGGAGGGTGCAGTCTCAGTAATATGCCGTGAGCTGTGTGACCATCTCACCGCTACTGATTTTCAGTCTCCCTCACAATAGCTCTACATAGCGTGTAGCCGGCATAAACTTAGTATTTAGTTATCAATTTCTACTCGGCCGTTCCACACACAAAGCTTTTGTATTTATACATAAATACATACAGTTAGACTCAAGTTTTGTTTTTTATATTTTATGTAACAGACACGCACACGCATGTCTGTATGTATGTTCTTAGTAATTCAAATTTTACGATTTGCCAGGCATATGAAAACAGCTTTAGAAATAAGAGCGGTATTTTATTCTGTTGTTAGATTTTAATTTCCTCACCTCATCCGCTCCCATCAGTTTAAACGTTTCTATATGAGTCAAAGACCCAGTAAAAAGCGAAATGTAAGTTTTATGTAGCTATTAATCAGGTGTGGTTTGTAATTTAGCGAGGATAAGAGTTGTAAAAACTTTCATTTGAAACGTTTTGTCACATTGATTTATAAATAATGCTTTCGTAGAGAAGCGTTTTTTGGTACAAACCGTGAAAAAGAATGGCTACAAAATAGATTTCTAATGCTACGATGATATTTCTACTGAACGAATAATGAAGTTCGACTTTTGCACATAATTTTAGAGAGGTTGGCGATTGCAATTAGAACTCTATGACTAACCTTCAGCCACGATCTATTCTCGAGTTACACTTGATTAATGGTCCAGTAATTGTCAGAATTAGTTACCTATATTTTATTACATACTTCAATGATTGCGTTACAACTGAAGTCAGCAGCCCTAAATTGGTTTAAATACTAAATTAAAGAGCAAACAAGTGTTTTATTATTTCTCTCCTGCACAATGCTATGTAAATAAATACGTTTTTCGTGTAGTAAGTAGCAACATTATATTCACAAGTAGGTACAAGAAAGTTGAAAGCTCTCTTACGCGGGTCATATTTTATTACGTTAAAAGTGACCACTTTATTTATGCTTAGATATTTGTCTGTCGTTTGGTTGTTGTAATATATTTACAAAAGAAAAGTATTTAAGTTGTATATCCGTTGTCTATCACCCATAACACAAGTCTAGTTCCTTAGCTAGGGGCTAGATGGCGATGTGTGGAATGTTCTGCAATATTTATTTATTTTTATGTATTACCTAGACACAGTTACAAATCCTTTGTGTGTTTAATGACGTAATAAACAGCTTTTGTTAGACGAATTGAGTTCATCAAGTGCGTTCATTCATAAATTAAACAGATTGAACTGGTGACAGTTTGGATGCAGTCCAAATATCACTACTTTGACTTTCATCCTTGACACGCGGTAGATGGTTACATTAAAAATAATAGACTGCGTTTATTTATCTTGTAACACGAGAACCGGCTACTTGGCTATGTCATTAGATGTTGATCATTTATCATCAAATATGAAATGTCTCGGTTATGTTTTTAACCTTGATAAGGGTTTTTAGTTATATAGGTACTGGCATCGCCCCATGGTTTTACCCTGTAAGTTCCTCATACTAAGATTCATCAAAATCGGTCCAGTACTTTGGAAACCTATAATCTTTCCTCTTTATAATAAATAGGTACTTAGGCTTTTTGTGTTTCAACTGATAGCTACAGATTGAATTAAATATAAAAACTTGCAGGATTTTTATTACAGCGCGATCTATCTCCATTGCTAGTGTTATGGGGGTCAGACAACGGATAGTATAAATAAGTACTTTTTTTGAAAAAACATACATTTCTACATATATGTTTGAGGCGGGAATCGAACCTGCAACCTTCTGTTTCGCAGATGTTCGCCCGCTGCGCTATAGAGGTCGTCTAAATATTATATTTTTAGAATAAGCATCATTTATCAACCTAGTTATAACAATCTCAATATCGTTATAATAGTTACTAGGCTATGGTATATTTGTATTGAAAACTATCAAGGGTACCTTACCTATCTAACTAGTTGTTTGCAAACCGTTACGTGAAGTAATGGAGCTGTAGGTAAATTGTGTTTACCTGTGCTCGAGTAAGTGATGTCGAAAATATTGCTTAATTTACCACTTACAAATATTAATAGCTTTTGACTTGTTATGTAATTTCTCTGTGCGTAACGATGGATATCAATAATGATGATGATGTTTTAAACATCTGATTCATTTATTTTTCATATGTAAAAGTTTTTTATAAACTGAATACAAAATATACACAACTCTATACAAACTTATGAAAAATAATCCACGTACTTACTTACAAGAATCTACATAATAAATTTAACATATTTTCAAAATGATGTATAATTTTTAGTAAAAAAACAGTAAATTATTATAATAAACCTAGAAGACCATTGGCAGCGAGGCGAGATCCAGGCTACCGATAGTTAGGACCACAGATTATTAATTATTTAATTAATTTATTTATTTAGAAAACCAACAGTTTTACAAAAATAATAAGAAACGAAACAAGAAACGCTAATTAATTTATTTATTAATTACTGGCAGCGCTTACCGCGTTTACCCACGTAACTTCCGATCCCGTGAGAATATCAGGATAAAAAGTAGCCTATGTTATTCTCATTGAATCAATGTATCCTCATACGAAGTCTCAACAATATCAGTCTAGTAGTTTCGGAGCATATTCGTTACAAAGAAAATATGTTTTTACTAATTATTATATTAGGCATCTTCGCGGATCACACCGTGCAAAAAGCATAATTTAAAATATCTGTTTCCGATTTGGCTCTGAGGTATACCTTCGTGAAAGTTTGGCTAATGTCAACGGGAAAACTCTTTATTTTGATTATAAAGATTAATGCTTATAAAAGCTTTGTAAAATCGTATTAGATTCATGTCGCGATGGTAAAGACAGCTGTGCGATGACGTCACCAGTCTGGACAGACGCCCACTAACAACTTGTTTTCTATAACGTTGATTAATTCATTTTTGGAAAAGGATATACGGACCTACACGATGTTTTGAAAACATGACATGTCATATAAAATATTTTTAAGTACCTAATACTTATTTACCTACATAATTATCTCTCTTGAACTCTCCTCAGGTAAGCAGGTACCAAAGGATGCCTAGACGAAATCGTTTTCAGCGATAAGGCCGCCCATTTGTGCAACTTATACTTTCTAGCTATTACTTTACTTTGTATTTATCGTGTTCTGTTTCTTTCTGTGTTGTACAAATAAAGTTATCTATCTACCTATGCAGGCATAATTTTATCGTAAAATAAATTCTTCATGCAAATTATCAAACAAGACATTCGTGTGAAAAACGCCTCGTTTATTTTAATTCAACTAAATTATTTTGAGCGCTCTTTTATGTCACTAAATAAAGCTTAACGTGTGTACTTAGCTTTATATACAAACGGCCGTTTAGGACACGCTTAACAGAATTTAGGCTAAGGATATTCGTGAAATAATCTGCATGTAATGGACACTAAAATGCACCAAAATATTTTCAACGACCGAATCAAAATAAACGTTTTAACTTTAATATTCGAATTTAGTGAGGCAGTAACATGGCAGTAAAGAAAGAGTCATCGGTGTTAATTAAAATGATGTGCCTGCCTATCGAACGATGCAATTTTACGAGATTTTATAGTAAACCGTTATATTTTTGCGACACGTTTGTTTACGCAGTATTAATTGCGTCATATAAAATATATAGGTCACATTAGATTGTACGTCACTGTCGAGGTTCGTGGAAATGGTTTTTCCCTTGATATTTTTTTTAAATATCTAGCGTGATTAGTCGTAGCTAATTAATGTTTTTGATATTTAAAACATGAAGTTTAAACATAAAGTAAACTATTTTATGTGAAACCGTTACCGTATATCATGTTTTTGTGTTGTATTTATTTGTCACGTTTTACCTCGAAGTATACCTTGTGCTATCGATTAGCCTAAAAGTAATTTCTTTATTATATTTATTTGAACTTTTGCCCCTATAAAACTAAAATGTATAATGTCTGTAAAATTCATACGAATCGAAGTAGTTTCGTACGTGAAAGACAGTCGCAGCTGACATGATATCGATAGTATAATGAAGCAATTCAACCGTGATATTGATAGTTTAAAGTTATCTGTGGCACGGTGGCCGTGTCTCGGGGCAAGGCCACTTTTTATTTCGCACAAAAGCTAATTTAAGTATTTTAAATCAAAGGTTATGTGTGCATCTGAGCGTCATTTTTACGCTATCAATTTAGATATGATTTTTTGTTTATTAACAACAAAGTTGTAGATGCTGAAAATAAATAGCAACAGATTTATTTACTTATCTTTGGTTAATAATTTAAGTATCAACTTCAAATGCTTCTAAAGACTTCCTTATTGCATAAAAATAATAATTGACCGGATAATGTAATTTATGTTTTATTAATGAGAGATAATCGACGAAAGCTGAAGGATGGTGATGACGCTATACGATGGTTTGAAAATTGACGTAATAAAGTGAAAATAGACATGAATTAGATTCGGATCATGATTAGGTTACCCTTACTTTTCGCAGAAATTTTCCACATCACTAATTTTATAGAAAAATATAATATTATATTAACTTCGCCCCGCGTAGGTAAGTTCCGATCCCTCGGGAATTTCGAAATCAAAGTATCATATGTCTTTATTTATTCCCTAAACTACTACTATGCCGATTTTTATCCAAATCGGTCTAGTCTTGGCGAGGGAACAAACAAACTTTTGAATTTATAATATTACTAGCTGTTGCCCGCGACTTCGTACGCGTGGTAGTTTTGTGTTAAATACTAAAACCTTTCTCTTGAATCCCTCTATCTATTAAAAACACTTCTAAACCCGTTGCGTAGTTAGCATACATAGACAGCGGGAAACGACTTTGTTTTTATACTATGTAGTGATAGATTAGAAAGAAAGAAAAGTATAAGAAAGATGCCGACTTACGAGTCTGAATTTAACTTCGTTTTGGAATAAAGCGCAAGGTTTTTAGGAGTTCCGTACAGTAGGTATAGGGAGTTGAAAGTTCTTCGGATACAAGTTATATTGATCAAAGTCAAGTTTGAACATTTACTTTACTAAAATGGAATATGATGTTGCCCATTGTTAAACTCATATGATTTCTTACATGCATTACCTACTTACCTCGAATTTTACTTCCTTATTTGTCTTAGAACCCAGATTAAAACGTTTAGATAAAACGAATTTGTTTTTGTTTTCGAATAAATGATAGTATATTAGGTATTTCGAGTCGCTTTTAAATTCATCTAATTTTATTCGAGTCTATCAAATCATTTAGGATGTTAATCAATACAAAACGTCTAGATATTTAAATGAGTATTTCCGATTTTAATCTGCTTTTTGAATAAAACATTATAATTGCGAATTTTGTTATTTGCTCTGAATTTTACCGGCATGTTGACAGTTTTTTAAAGTAGCGGTTCGAGCGGTTGTCTCCGTGGTTTATGAGAGTGAAAGTGGTTGAGTCGCTTCGTTCGTCGCCTCGTATTAATCTCGCATTTTAAGCGCCCTTCACTGGTTCAGCTCTTCAAACCGAACACGCCGAGACGACTGCGACGTAATAAGTTTGATAAAAGAAATTCATTGTGCAATCGGAAGGTCACAGTTTCGTAATTTGTTTGAAGATGTAACTTTCATTTTTTATCACTTTGGCAAATAACGTGTTCTATGGTTGAAACATATTTTGTGCAAATACATATTGTACTATTGAGTTTACATAATTACCTTAATGGTACAAGCTAAAGGCGCTAAATACCTAGAAGTGTCTTGTATTTATCTCATCTACATTTTAGATGCAACGTCATCTACCATCAGATTATATAGTAGCCAAACGCTGACTTGATTACTATAAACCAAATAGCGGTGTTGGCTTAGTGGTAGATACCCCGACTTTCATTCTGAAGGTCGTGGGTTCGAATCCTACACACAGAGAAAAATGTTGTAAGACGTACGAGAAATCTCGTAAGTGCAACGAGAATTTCTGATTGGATCCGTGACAGCAGTACCCACTAGTCGTCTTTAACAAATGGTTTTTACTCTGGACCAACTAGAAATTATTGTACACATTACTAGGCTACTAGTATACACGAAGAAAAAATCTAGTTACGTTTATAGTATACACGAAGAAAAAATCTAGTTACGTTTACTAGGTTCTTGTAAATGTAACTAGATATTCTAGTTCCCATTACAATAATTATTGTACAGTTTAACTAATAATATTTGATCGCTCTACAATCATTGCGTTTGATGTATATATCAAATATAGTAATCCTAGACAGCAAAAAGGGATATTAAAGTTAGACTACATTTTCTCGTAGACTACGCGACTGTACGCTCTACGAGAAATGCAGCACTTATGGCTATAGTGGAGTAAAGCCACATATAGCTTTAAGTGCGGAGTCTATAATCCGTACGCACTCTCGATACAAAACAAAATTGTCGTCTCGACCAAGGTAACTTGATAAAACACAACGATAGCGCGATCTAAAATTACTACTGGCGCCATCTAGTTGCGATTCATAAAACTAAAAAAATTAGAAGGTACACATAAATCTAATAATTTAACTAGACTAACATCTTGCATTAACAAATCGTCATTTGTATAAATAAAAGAGCACAGTGTTAAGTAACATGAACATGATATTTATCTGTGACAACTTAATTATTTTGTTACAAAAACAACTTTGTTTAGTTATTTTTAGAAACAAACAAAATAGTAAGGATAATCATATATTCTTGTAGTAATTAAAATAATGTTGTTGTGGGTACAGACAACTTCGTAGTGCATTACTAACATGACGATCATTAATTTGAACACTTAACTTGGTCAACTGTATATTTTATTCTAGTAAAGAATACAAATCATTTCCTATTATAAGCAAGAATTATTGTTTGAAATACAAAATTATTGTACCTTTGATTTAAAATATTTTTCTAGTGTACCTTATTAAACATTTAGTGAGGTTTAAAATAAAATCGTAGAGAATACAAGAAAATAGTATTTCAGACTAAAAATGTCGTGAAATAATTTAACTACACTGTTTTGTACTTCTGGTTGGCTCCGATTTCTCTGCGTGTAGCCGGCCGTGCACCAATGTCTTAATTTCTTAAGAAAAATGTATGTGCGCTAATTGACATTGCTCTTACGGCGAAGGAAAACATCGTGATGAAACCCGCGGCTTAGTTGGCTCCAAAAGTATTGACAAGTTCTCTCCTCTGGACATGGTCGACTAAGCTGAGAGGGTAGTAGGTGCTGGGCAAGCCTACTCCATCCTCACGTAAAAAGGACCCAATTAAAAAGAGTCTAGTTGAGGAAAAAAGCCCGTATGCATACATACATACATACTATAAACCAAAGTTTTACCGCGTCCGCATGTCTGAACATGATAAACGCAAACAATATTTGACTGTTTTTCATGCGTTTTCACCAATAGACGGCGTGATTCATGAGGAAAGTTACAAAATACAAAAGTGCGACAGAAAACTATTCAGGCGTACCTGTAGGCTCTGCTATCCGTTCGAAGTCCGGTGTAGTGTCATATAAACCATATTTCACTTTTTGGAACTATACCTAAGCGTGCCAACACATATAAAATTGCATTTAAACGAAAATCTATAGTTACCTTAGTGATAGTTAGTTATATTTGTAACAGTTTATTTTAGGAAAGTCCATCTAATCTTTTCAGACAACTTTAGATAAGACTGTCTTGCTAATCCATAGCAACGCACGTCACAATATTTCTACAATGATCTATATATATAAAAATGAATTGCTGTTCGTTAGTCTCACTAAAACTCGAGAACGGCTGAACGGACTTATCTTATCTTAGTCTTGAAATGTTCGTGGAGGTCTAGGGAAGGTTTAAAAGGCAAGAAAAAAATCGAATAATTTCCGGGAAAACCCCAAAAACATAAACCATATTTCACTTTTTGGAACTATACCTAAGCGTGCCAACACATATAAAATTGCATTTAAACGAAAATCTATAGTTACCTTAGTGATAGTTAGTTATATTTGTAACAGTTTATTTTAGGAAAGTCCATCTAATCTTTTCAGACAACTTTAGATAAGACTGTCTTGCTAATCCATAGCAACGCACGTCACAATATTTCTACAATGATCTATATATATAAAAATGAATTGCTGTTCGTTAGTCTCACTAAAACTCGAGAACGGCTGAACGGACTTATCTTATCTTAGTCTTGAAATGTTCGTGGAGGTCTAGGGAAGGTTTAAAAGGCAAGAAAAAAATCGAATAATTTCCGGGAAAACCCCAAAAACAGTCCTTTTCTATTTCCCATACAAACGTTTGCTAGAGTCAATTCCTACGGGCTCGGGACTTACGCGGGTGAAACCGCGGGGCGCAGCTAGTAATATTATATTTTCAGCTATTTTTCAAGACAGGTTTAGTGACTAAGTGCTGGATATGTTTAGACGTATTTCATGCTGGATTTTAAAGTTATTTTACTCGAGTAATAATACATTAGTCAGATCTGTCAATGTTTCGGTGTTCTTTCCTTTTATAAAATTGACCTTCATGGCACACGAAACCATAAATTGCATCATCGTTATGACTTCGTTGAGTCATCTAGGTATACATATTGCTGCCCACCTTTTGAGCAGACATGCTCGCTTTTCTATTAAAAGTTCTACCACTGTCTGGTTTGAAAGTCTATTATGAACTTGTCAAACTTTATTTTTCAAAGAATACATTATGAATAATTAGTTTTTACACGTGTTAAGACCATCGGGATTAAAATTACAATGAGTGAAATGTAAGCAAGAACTGACACTCAATCAAAGAGCAGCAAAACTTTGATGGAGTGTCACTTGGTACAGCTTCAGTAGTGTCACACTTTAACAAAGCAAGTTGTGACTTTGATTTGAAAATATTATGATTCAATTATAATTTATTTAATGATATAAAAAGACATACACATTTAACATTATAAATACAAAAATTAATTACCAGTTAGTCAAATAACCCGGCCCCTTATCGTACCCGGCGTAAAGGTTCCTGATTCAATTAAATGTCTTTTAAAAGTTCTGAGTTGCGTAATGTTTAAAAGTGTTAACCTGATGTAAAGGTGTTAGCTGCGTAAATTGGAACTAGGCCGCCGGAGAGCTGTAACTGTCCTTAAAACCGACAACGAGTTTATGGTTTCTGTTCCCGGTTGTTAGTGGTTGCGCAAGAGCGAGCAGAAATAAAGCGTGTTGTAATACAAGACATGGTCACGCCATAGGATATCTCCTCTCGCTTCAACCATTACCAGAATTATAGTAAATATTACACTATTATTAGGTCAGATGACCTTCTTTTAAAACAGTTACAAGTTCGTTGAATGTACCCATTTCAACTTTCGGTTAATACGTTTATTTATTGTAGACATAAATATCGGTAAATCCTGAATAAGTGATTTATAAGGTTAGTTTTATTTATGAAAACTTCATGGTAACTATTGTCAGCCACATTTACGCTTACAGATTTGAAACTTCTAGCTTTTGGAGTTTAAATTAAATATTAGAAAGGTATATAAATATTTAAAATATGCATCTGAAGCTAATCGGACAGGAGATACTTCTTTGATTTTTTAAACGGAAGTGGATTAGAAGTGTGGAGAAATATTCACAGCACACTTTGTTTGACTAATGATGAAGATTAAAAGTAGGTAGGCAGATTGTTTTTATTGGCAACATTATTCATGCATCCTATATAATTTCTAGGTACTTCCTATATAAATTCACTACAGGTCAATACTTACCAGTAAACTGAATTTGTATCCGTCTGTTTACCTACATCAATCATTTATAATCATTTCAGAAGACTCAAAGGATTTTCTTATCTATACTAACAAAATAGATACATAACTTTATTTGCACAAGACAAGAAAGAAAAAAACACACTTTGCATAAATATCAAGTTCACATCTATAATTAACTTTTAAAAACACGCGAATCCTTGGGTTATCTATACATTATAGTCTACATCATATGTATCTACTTTCTAGTATTAAAATCGATGTTTTAATAAAATTGATTTAACTTACATGCTGAAAGAGTGAAATTATTAGAACAATTTACATAATTTGCTTTCTTTGTCTTCAAAACACTGATAACGAAGAGGTTTCTTAGTTCAACGACTTCACAAAGACTCAAACAATTTAAATTAAGACAAATAGATAAGAACATATAGCCGTAAAATTAATAGAAGATGCGATTATTACCTATTTATTTCAATTAAAATATTCAGTAGATGACCTTCTTTTAAAATTGAAATGTCTTAATCTATTTCTTTCTGGAATTTAACTCTACGTATATAATTAAGTTTATGTTTGCAAACTGGGTCTTTTCCGTTGACAATAAAAATAGGTGACTTGTAATTTTCCGACTCTACAATAAAAACTATAAACAGGTTACATGCGTATTTAATATAGTTGATATATCATAATAAAATAAATATAAATAGATGTTGTGCTGTTTTGTAATGTACAGCAAGCTAGGTGAGTCAAGGCAAGAAAATGTAGAGCAACAGAACTGTTTTAGATTAAATATTGAACTATGAATAGATAGATAGCATTCGTAGTAGAACTTACAGTGATGAAGCTTAGTGCAGTGTTTGTTCGGGGAAGTAGGGAGATAGATTCATTCAGAATAAAGGCATACGACAAACAAGCACAAAGTAGAAAGAACAGATAAAGTTACATAAGTAGATACTTAAAAACCAAAGGTTACAATAAATAAACGAATCGAAGAATACATTTTAAATACATTAGTAATTGTCCTAGGAGCCGTCTGAAAGAGCCACACCAAAAAACTGCAGTAATGAAATTCTGCTCCAGCGCTCCTTTTCTGGTAAAATCCAGTAGGTGACTGAGGTCAAGGCAATGATATACCTAACAGTGTATGTCCCAGAAACGCCCGAAATTGTTGGCCCTGTATTAATGATCCAGATCAGATGTAAATCAGAGGTACATATTGATTGTAATTTTTATTAGTTATAATCGTTAAATTATTTAGAATTCCCCGGACGAGTGTCACCATACAACAAACGTTTATGTATTTCAAACACAGTATTATACTGTTGTTCGATTTGATACTATTCTTTCTTCTACTTTTACTATTCTTCTAGTTTCAAGAGTCAGACCTGAGACTCGAAGATTATTATGGCAGGGATGCAATAACATTCCGTCACTGTTTTCTTTAAATTTTTTGAAATGAAAGTAAAGTAATACAATTGTAAAGTAAAGTAATGAAGTGACAAAAGAATAGTGAATTATAAGTACTTATTAATTCGTTACATAAATTCATCATGATAACAGTAGTTCAATAAACCGTTTGTCCTTAACATTAAAGGTTGAATAATGTTAAAGGTGTTGCTGACATTCAACACGTGTAATACTGTATATACGTAATAATGTAACAATTACTTATAATATACTTACGATATATTTAAATACTCATTGACATGCGGTACGTAACTAATACTTTACTGTGGTGACGTGATCGTGTTACTGTTCCGTGGTATTCTAAATATCTAACATACCTAAATAGGATGCTCTTTAGTAAATCTTTTCTAATCCTTTAATGTTATAAATCCGAAAGTTTGCCTATTTACTTGTGTATTCGTTTGTTTGTCAAATCAGCGGCAATTTGGATGAAAACCGGTGTAGTGGTAGTTTAAGGGATGGAGAATGACATAGATTTTTTATCCTGAAATTCCCGCAGAATCGGGACTTACGCGGGGCGCAGCTATCTATACTATATAATATTATAAAGGTGACGGGTTTGTTTGTTTATTTGAACACGCTGATCTCAGGAACCACTGGTTCGAATTGAAAAATTATTTTAGTGTTGAATAGTCCATTTATCGAGGAAGGCTTAAGGCTATATACCATCACGCTGCGACCAATAGGAGCGAAGACTCAGTGGGAAATGTGGAAAAAACGGGGAAAATTATTCATCTTTGAGGGCTGCCGTTTTTTGTTTGAACGCGCTGATCTCAGGAACTGCTAGATCGAATTGAAAAATATAGGATACTTTTTATTCCGATATTCTCACGGTATTGGGACTTACGCGGGTGAAACCGCGGGGCGCAGCTAGTATAAAATAAAAGAAATTGACTCATCACAAAATTTCTGAAACTACAGGAGCTACTAGTCTGAAACTTTGCATGGGGGTTTTTTTAGAACGTAGGCGCGCCCTAAAGATTATTGTAAAACCTCTATAGGGGCAAATAAGGTTGTTAAATTTTGTAGTATTTAACTATTATGTATTCAGTGTTTAGAAGATGATCCTCCTGATCCAAGTACTTTTAAAATACATCTGGTATTCTATAAGATTTCCACGAAAATGAGTTTTACTCAAAAACCTCTTTATAATATTAGTATATTCGTACATAACAAGGAAAAAGTTTTAAACAAAAATATATCTAAAGAGATCAACAATTCTTCGAATTGAGTCGTTAAACTGCAGACATACGAGTACATACAGACTGAAAGCCTGTTTTAGTAATGTGTGAGGATGAAAGCAGACTAAAAGTTATGTTCGCTCATGAAGTCTCCTTACACCCAATTTACTTTTCATTTTGTTTGCGGAAAACGAAAACATTAATTTGGATATTTTGTTACGTCCTACACGTAACTACTTGAGATTAAACCGGGATTCTCCGGCTGACTCATAATAACACTTCGACTAAATATTTTGCAAAAACAGATGGTTATTGGCTTACGTTTCCATCAAGATAGACAATCAAACCTTATCCATATCAAGTTTTAGATTGAATGGAGATTAAATAAGATTATTCTGTCTCTTTATGATTATTGCGCTTTTCGATTTTTAACCCCCAAAGGAAAAACAACGGGGTGTTATAAGTTTGACGTGTCTGTGTGTGTCTGTCTGTGGCATCGTAGCTCCCGAACGGATGGACCGATTTTAATTTAGTTTTTTTTAAGGCAGGAATCGAACCCGCAACCCTGTGTTTGGCAGTCCGGCATGGTGACCATTGTGCCAACTGGGTCGTCAAAATTATTATAACGTGGTGCACTTGACAAAAAATATACTTTCAAAATTTCATGTCTCTAGGACCATCGGTTTATGTTGTTCGTTGATATATCAGTCAGTGAATCTGGACTTTGATTTTTATATGTATATACTAGCTTTTGCCCGCGACTTCGTCCGCGTTAAAGTCCAAAATTGACCAAGGAGTCACTAGTCCCATACAAACTTTGCCCCTCTTTTGCACCCACCCCCTTAGGGTTAGAATCTTTTCTTATCGGATGCCTACATCATACAAATAACACACCCTCCAAGTTTCAAGTCTCTACGATCAGCGGTTTAGGCTGTGCGTTGATCCGTCAAATACAAAGGCAATAATTAAAATTAATTTAATTAAACTCATCTATTAATTATTGTTATTAACTTATTGTTTGTTTGTTACAGGTACAGGGACATTTGGCAGAGTATGCCTGTGTCGGGATAAGGCTGCGGACGAGTACCTCGCCATGAAGATCCTCTCGATGGCTGACGTAATCCGTCTAAAACAAGTTGACCATGTCATGAATGAAAAGAATATATTGGCAGAAATTAATCACCCCTTCATCGTCAATTTGTAAGTAGTTTTAATGATATATTTTATTTCATTATAATGAGCTAACTATGCATCAAGTTTCAATCCCATCGAAAATCGAAATGTTAAAGTTGGGGTCTGTCTTTTTTACGCAAAAGGCTACTAAAACGGTTTTGGTGGAACCCTGTATGTAGATTACTGGAACCCTGGAACAACAGGCTACTTTTTATCCTGATATTATCACAGAATCGGGAACGCGGGTTAATCTACGCGGTACAGCTTGTATCGAAATAAAAGAGTCCAACTAACTATCTTAACAAGAAATTAAATCAGTTAGCATTGATAATTCGGTATAGAATTATAAAAAAAAAATAACCAGGCGTTTCAATTGTGTTAGCATTGCGTGTGCGCCTAATAAAGTAATTAACGTTCGTTAATAAATTACTGGCATACGATTAATTAGTTTGGTATTCTTCCAAAACGTACAGACCAAAGCAACATGTCCAAAGGGCATCATTATTTGGGCGGGTATCACAACATGGTGTTTACTAAGACCGCCTTGTTGTTTAATTAACCCGCGTGGATGCATGTGACGCGCTTCAATTTAACGAACTTAGGCAGACAGCCAAGCACATTACATACAACTGTTGATGATATACGTTTTTTACTATGTACTCCTGGATCGGCCAAAAACAATCGAACAAGTAGGTGTATTACACGTGGTTCGTAATGTTCGAGCTATTAATACTATGGACATGAAAATAATATACTGTTCCACTAGACATCTGAGTGATATACATCTTGCATGATTTGCGATTTGATAAACTGGATTAGCAAATCAGTAGATAATTTGTGCTGAAGTAGGGAGGGCAAGAGAAGCTGATCAGGTATTTCAGTCAAGATTTTAATAGTCTACGAAGGTTTAAAATAGAAACTACAATTACCTAAATCAAGTGGGATTTATAGTGTAGAAACATAAAGCAAATTACTATGGTTCTGTTTTGGCATCAATCAAGTCACATAGCTTCTATTTTTGCAGCCGTACTACTCCCATTACATTGCTTGTATAAGACTTATCCAAGACCACTTGACCTGAAACGCTTTGATTGTTGTCTACTTATGATAACGTCATTCGTTACCATTCACTGGCCTCAAAGCTTCTAAATAAATAGAAAGCCATTAGTGTATTTACTGACCTGTTTTATATTTCAACAATTGTTTAGAATCTTTTTAGGAATGCCAAGATTTATTTATCAATCGTGAAAATTGGAATAGAGGAACAATCAACAGTTGTGGATATTTTCGTTGCACTTAGCCAGCTATTCCAATTGTTTATTCTGACAGTATGATCAATTAAGTCAGACAGAGTTTTAAATTTAGACAAAAATGACAAACATGCTGTATTGTCTAGCTAGATGCAGTCTTTATGCTAGAGACAGGCCAAAAATAGACAAAGTTGATTGAATTATTACTGGTGTACTCTGGCCGCCTCTGGCGCCAACTGCGAGCGTCAGGCGATCCGAGAAATACTTCCGCACATACTGGCTCAAATGATGATGGCTACTCGTCAAATATCTGAGCATCATAATTTATTGAACTTAAATGTTTATTGAATTTTTCGCCATATAGATAGATAGTAGCTACACTGCTGTTTTGCAATCAGAACTTACCCGAAAGGAGTTATTTCCGATTCGATGTGAATTTATGAGTTGGCAAGCACGACACGAGCTATTAAAACGAGTTTCTCAGTCATTAACTGTGATCGTACAACGTTCTATTGAACTTGGCCTTCGTTTGGTACACAGTAGACATGTTTATAAGCAAATATCATTGTAATACATGTGCGGAGAAGCAACAGAAATTAAGAATCTATAGTAGTTAATATTCTTAGAGATGTTTACATTTGATTTTCCCAGCACTCCGATCCACTCTGTTATAAATAGATATTAATTTGCGTTTTTGTATGTTAACAGACGGTGGTGGACACACGACGACACTTGTATATATATGCTGTTCGACTATGTGTGTGGAGGAGAATTATTCTCGTATTTAAGGAACGCTGGCCGTTTCAGCAACAGTATTGGTAAGTTTTTAAATCATTATATTTTAAGGATGAATGTGAGGCTCAAAAAAACGTCGTAAGACGTATTTACAGGAATACGATTACTCCTATTAAAAGTATTAAACATAAAAAAGAGAGTAGTAATAGTATTAAGTTGTACTGGAGATTGAAGAAATTGTAGATGTAGGACTGAAGGGTTACTTAAGTATTTTGTAAGGTAGATAGGTAATCAAATATAAATAAATAAAATGTACGCAGATTCGTAAATAAAGTGTTGAAATAATTCCAATCAACGAGTTCCTTCAGCACGCGATTTGTGAGCACGCTTTTCAATTTATATAGGCATGCCTACTTTTTTACTGGTTAATCATATCCTTCATTCCTTTATTAAGTATATATTTTAAAATTTTAGTCAGATAAAGATCAACCAGTATTGGAGGTTTGCAGTCTACCTACCAATATCTCTACTATAAACTGCACAAAAGACCTGGCTGATTTTAAAGTAATCAACAGAGTATTTAAAATCAAAACTAAACCTTAAATCAATCTATATGTACATAAATGTTCGTCTTAATGAATGTGCTCATGAAATGTAGCGTTACCGATGCTGTAAATGTCATTCCAATTAATTATTATGCGCCAATTATTTGTTAACGTTCAAATTTTATGGCTCGAATCGAAAGTATCGAAGAAAATAATACCTACCATTTCAGTTCAAAATAATTTCGTATTCATCTTTGATTTCACAAAAACAAGTAGTCTTTTCTTTTTTTAAATGTAGAGCATAATATTATGATGTAAAAACATGAAACTTAGACTAATTCTAAAATATCTAAAGATAAGCTTGCTCCGGAATGAAACGATGAATTAGGTAGGCACCTCGTTACAGATTACGGCATTGTTTCAAATTGTATCCAATGTACTGTCCTGAAAATACTTTAATCTTCTAGACATGGAATGGATACTAAAAGTTACCTTGAGTACCCAAATAAACTAAATAAAAACAAAATCTAGTACCTACTGAACTCATTTCTAATCATAGAATGTAATCAAAGATCGTAATTTGTGTCAAACATTGAACGTGTTCTGGTTGGGATCCGATTAAATATGAGCCCTGATAAATGAAATTAGCGTCGTACATTTGTTAGAACAAAGTAAACATAAAATATGTTAAATAGAATAGATGTTCTGAAACATTAAAGAGCAAATGACTGTCCCGTATTTCTGGAGAAAACGTATTACAGAAATAGGGTGTTTGGCTAGTTCACTGACGCGTCGCACACCTACCTTTACATAATGATCTTCTTCCGAGAATTGCGAGAATGAAATTGTAATAAAAATATTCCTTCTTATTTTAAATATTTCACTATCATTTGACAAAGAAAATACAACAGACAACTTAAAAATCATGCAGCAGGAAAGTATACAAAAGTAATTGTAACTTTTGTAACCATAGTTATAGTTGCTATAGACGTATTTGTGTTTGGAAAGAAAGAACGTAAATTGTTTTACACTAACATTATCAGTTTCCTAATAACGACTGCGTATAAGTCGGCTATTTATATTGACGTCGGTATTAATGATTTCATCCAGCGTGGGCTTTATTGAATTTTAAAGTTTGTGGTTTTCACCAGTGACGTCTTGGGCTTGGGACTCGAATCTTTAAATATTACTACGGGCGATAAATTGTGTCTGCGCGATCAGCACGGTTCTTCGCCAGACATTGTGACGCCTTACTCCGCGCACTGTTCGTATTAAACCGATGTGC
Organism: Idaea straminata; assembly: GCA_951213275.1. NCBI lineage: Eukaryota > Metazoa > Arthropoda > Insecta > Lepidoptera > Geometridae > Idaea > Idaea straminata. Next base: position 6,677,210 of record OX577846.1, on the reverse strand, counting down.
TACTTGCATTGTTTCTGTATGCATCTTTTATACAAAGAAATATATTTAGATTGAGTTCAGTAAGACATTGTCTCCATTTATTTCTCAAGCTTTCAGAGTTTATTGTTTTGTCGTTGCATTTACTTCCTGTAACATAAAATTAAGCGTGAGGACGTCTGAAATCTGTAATTTATAATCATTTTTCATGTTTTAAGGTTTCTTTGCTAACATTTTTACTCACATTGTAATTGTAAGCGATAAAAGTTAATTAAAATCCAAACAGTTGTTTGATGCATCATGATTTCATTATTATGATTCATGTAAATGAAATCAATGCTATATACAGGATCGGGGATGTTATAAACAACTAAAATCTCGAAGTTCGTCGACAAGTTAATAACCGGCAAAATTCGCAAGTGAGTGATCCGAATTGCTTTTCCAATGAAAATTGTTTATTTTAGTTAGGTCACCTAAATGTTGAGCAAAATATTGCTGTCATATTATGATTCATATATATAGTTTATGGTTTCTCGTTATTTAGTTATGAAGATGATGGAAATATGATAAGTAGGGGACTTCCAGAAATATAATATATTTCAGAAATATATATATTATATGGACTACGACATCATGTACGAGAAATTAAAAGAAGAGATAGATAATTATTGACTAGTTAGAGCCTTTGACTTATTAATTACTATACAACATCTGTGACCTTTATGTTGGAATGTCCTTTTCGGGTAAAGCACAAGGGAGGGCGTAGGTTGTCAGCTTTGCAGCAATGGTAATCTTGTGACGTCACCCACGCCACAGCTTGGTATAATATCATACGGTGGTAGAGATGGTCGCCCACGACTCCAGAGCCGACGACCTTACAACGGCTTTGAAGTCCAAATATAGTTCTATCAGCTTGTTAGATGGATTTATGAGTGAAGTTCTTCGCAAGATCATCGGCGACGTTGCCATTCTATATAATAAGGAAGTCTGACTAAGAATATTTTGATTTTACCGAGAAAACATGTCAACTGGTCCTTTTTCCAAGAGCAATAATAAAATTTAAAACGACTGCGTGGAAAACTTCAGAATTAATAAGTGACATCTTACCCCCCACCATAGTCAATTTCCTGGGTATGATGTTTGGCGTTGTTTTGCTTAAGCGTTTCATTATTCTACAAACGATTTTCTTTAGTTTGAAACTTTAGTTTATTTCAGTAGTAGATATCTGACTAGAGCATTTACTTACCTACTCACAAACTTATTTTGTTGTTTTCGTGAATGAAACTATAGTCAGTCGTAAAATGAATTAATGACGATCTTTTAACAAACTCAAAGTAGTATTTTCACGATTATTAATTTTTTTCTCGTTGATATCCATAAATCATAGATTAATTGCCGTAATAAATATTAATGAGACCGAGGGGAGGGTCCGACCGATGTGTGAATACGACATTAGATTGCGCACGGAACAACCTAATAATAAGATCAAGTGACGCCGCGGCCCATCTTCTGCTGGCATTGACTTTACGAATACGAAAATAAACGTGATTTCTCTAATCCTGTACCAAAGTGCTGTTTTTTCTTAGGTCGTGGCGTAATTTTCCTGTAGTTTTAGGTTGTAGATAAAGTGGGTACTGAGCGAAGACAATGTGATAAATAATTTAAAATAAAACAACAGACGTTCAGTGTCTTGTTATATCATCCGTTATTTTCATTAGTTCCGTGATCACTATAATGATGATGTACACATTTAAATTTTGCGTAGGTTTTGAGTCTACATAATTTGATGGTAATATTCCACTAAAAAAAATGTACCTACAAGACAATAAATATAAATCACTTTCACTTGATATTGCTTAAAATTTTTCGGACCTCCGTCTATTTATAGAAGAGCTGACAATATTAACATTATGCTGGCGCCATTTGAAAAACAAAACAACCTTTTAATTTCTAAATAACTTTAATTTGCGGCATTTTTTTACTGATACGAGGTATTTAAATGAATTTTTAGACAGAGATTTAAAAAATAGACTTTAATAATATTATGTAAATTAAATATTCAGTCGTAAATTTATCTATTTACGACTAAATAAAGACTAATATTATAACAACTAGGTATTTAAATCAACTTTTTATTTAAGAGAAATTTGTTATGTATAGACGAATTATGTTAGAGAATAACCTAGTTATTTAAAATTTTGCAATAATTAAACTACTTTTTATAAATTCAGTGAAAGCTTACTTTTTATTACATATTGAAAGTCTAGATTTCAAATTAGAATATTTTACTTAGGATTTGGCAGCTCATTTTATAAATGCGAAAGTTTGTGTGTGACAATAAGAATGAGTTTGTTACTTCTTCACTCAAAAACTATTAAACCGATTGCGAAATTGGAGCCCTGGATAATACATAGTGTACTTTGTATCCCGATTTTCCCACGGGATCTAAATTTACGCCGCTAATCCGTAAATCTAGATTTTTAATGCATCAAAAATTATTTTATGTAAATTAATTCATGGCGATAAATACATTAAAAATGTTAAGTTATTGATGTTTTCCGTAATAAAGTCACTAAAGACATACAAGGCTGATTTATTATTTTTTTATTTAAACTATACAAATACATATAAATACATAACTACTAAATAGAAATTTGGAATAATTAAGATATAAATATTCTACGTGTCAGCTCCGACGCGCGACTGGAGTTTTTGCGATCTTTTGTTTCTTTTTAGATACGTAGGTCTAGATATATTAACATACCACTTTTTGTTAACGCTGAATTTTGCTACCAATCAAATTTTCATAAAATCAGCTTTATTTGATCAATTAAACTCTAAAAATAATAAAAAAAATATGCACTAAAAGTCAATAAAAAGAAAAGCAAAAGGCATATAAAATCATACTTTTTTGTATCTACGAGTTTGATTTGCAAATTATTAAATACATGATGATGAAATACCTATTTATTAATATAAATCTATTTTTAAACTTAATAGAAATTTAAATAAATTTTATCTTACCCGTGGGATATTTTTTCTTACAGGTAATTTCTACGCAGCAGAAATAGTATCAGCACTCGAATACCTTCACGCCAGAAATATAGTATATCGGGACCTTAAACCAGAAAACCTTCTTCTTGCAAAGGATGGCCATATGAAAATCACAGACTTTGGTTTTGCGAAAAAACTGAACGATCGTACATGGACCCTTTGCGGTACCCCAGAGTACCTCGCTCCAGAGATAATACAAAGCAAAGGACACAACAAAGCTGTCGACTGGTGGGCCTTAGGTAAGCCACTTTCATTATTGATTGACAGATTATAATTGAAATACCATATAGCACTTTCACTGAGTTCTCATAGCTCTGCTGTGACCTTTTCGTAAGCCTGTTGTAGATGCCATCACTTAAATTAAATTGATCTTTTCATAGGCATTTCAAATCATGATGAATAACAACAGAGATTATAAGTATTCAGTGCCTTTGACACAATTACAATGCCTAAACAGAATTGAACACTTCTGATTGGCTAAATTCATACAAAATCTGATAAAAGCAAAAAAAAACAGAAATAAAAAAAATATTCAGATGGAATTATTAACATAAGATAAAATTATATCGTCTCAAAATACATAATATACATAGCAGAAGGAGTGATTCGATTTCGTGAGCCTAAAACAGAACAGCCGTATATAGCCAATAACCTAATAAATTTCTACCTACGTCAAATGTGAATTTATCTATAGCACTTAGCTATTTTCTCTCGCTTGGATCGATATCTTTGTTTCAAACCGAATACTTACTTTTATACTTTCGATAAACAGTAAAATATATCGTTGAAAACATATATTTGGATAATAGGATTGAGGGATACCTTACTATACCTAGTTTAGTGAATATATTCGTCATTATTACGATTTGTTTGTACGCATACTTGTCTCCGCATGCGACAAGCACTCAAATAGAGATGTACAATGACAAGTTTACTTTCCGTATAGAGTTACCGACTGTCTGTCTAAGATCTTCATTTCACCTCGAAACTGACTGCCACTCAAGATGAGATCTCGGATTACGTTAATGAATGAATGAGTTTGTTAAAGATTGTTAACTTTTTGTAATATTCCTAGCTTTTCCATCGTATTAAAACTAAAATGACTCAGGTAATATCGTAAAATCATAAAATTTTCACATTCGCGTCGTGACTTAATAGGTTTACTGGCACTACATATGCTACTAACACGAAACGTTTGGTTAAGTAACTTTGGCTATGTATATCTTTATTTCAATTAAATATAACTTTAGCTTTATAACTTCTTTTGACATTTTATTTCTGGTCAAAATATTATCAATATTTTTGATACTTAAATGTAACTTGTGCGAGATTGCACCGATTAACAATCCATTACATATTGTTTGAATCAAACTAATTACCTATTTGAGTCGTTAAAGCAAAGCGGCAAATATATTTTATGGTTATCTAAAATACGTAATACGTATTTATCTACGTTTTTACAATTTTGAAAAGTCGTATTACCCAAAAGTTGTTTACATTCGTCTAGTCATTTGCGCTAATTTTCATGTGACGAGGTTCAAAACCGTTTGACAGCTCCTCTCAACAAATCAAGAAGATTTTTTTTCTGTTGTGCCATGTTTTACGTCATTAGAGTGTTAGTACTTATTAGCAAACTTTATGTTTGTATCATAAGTTGATTTTTTATGACCTGAAACCAATAATAGTATCAATAGTAGGTAGGTACATATCTTAAACTTTTAACATAGGTAGACCTTGATGTGAGTCCGGCTTTTACTGTATTTATTATACTATAACCGAATGCACTTTCTATTTCAACAAATTACGTTATTAGAAGAAATTCTGTTTTTAAACTAGTCCTAATCTTAATCATTCATTAATTTATGGAGGTAAATTCGATCAATTTCTATTCAATGACGATTTCGTGGTGATTTGAGTGACTCGAACCAAATAAAAGTTTCTAATTTATATTTTAAAACGTGCGATTACGAGACCGTATCGGAGCTAAATCTTTTGCATTATTTACCAAATACTTCTATTTTTGCTAATAGCCATGTATATTTTAAGAGGAAAGGGTACCTGGGGCTCTCTCCATACAAACGTAGTCGACTGTTTTCTCCCTGGATTATAACACTAGAGCAAATAATTTTGTTATTAAAATTATAACTGCCATAACCATGCCCCTATGTTTTTTTTTAAATCTTAATTTATAAGATATTTAGAAAATGAAAAAACCAAAACATAGGGGCATAGTCATGGCAGAACAGTTATCGGTTTTATGGCCCAAAAATATTTGTGCTAGTGTCATTATCTAGGGAGGAAACAGTCGACTACGTTTGTATGGAGAGAGCGCCGGTACCCTTTCACCTTAACACATTAAATAACTTTGACGAGTCTAATAAAGCTGATGTCGCTTTTGCAAGGTATTGGTCAAAGAAACTAATTGATTGAATGTTGATTGATTGAATCTTTTGACACGATACCATAGAATCGTAATCTGATATTTACCGTACTTTGTTGATTCCATACAAATGTACTGGACCAGCGAGTATGAGGTCTATAGCCCGACCAAAATGGACGGTTGTTGGTGTCTATAACCGTTTCGAATTATTTTCGACACGCCTACCTAATAAAGTAGTCGATTAAACGTTGTTACGAATACATGATTTATTAAAACTTGCTTTTAAAAGAAAAGTAAATGTCCAATTAAAATGATTTTATATTACCTAATATTATTATATATCTCGTTTCAGGGGTTCTCATTTACGAGATGTTAGTTGGCTACCCGCCATTTTACGACGACAACCCATTTGGTATCTACGAGAAGATCTTGAACGGACGCGTGGAATGGCCTCGCCATCTCGATCCAGTCGCTAAAGACATCATCAAGAAGCTATTGGTACAAGACAGGACAAAAAGATTAGGGAACATGAAGGTAAGATACCTACAACTATTAAAGTGAAAGGCGCTCTTTCCATACAAACGTAGTCGACTGTTTTCTCTCTGGATAATGACACTAGCACAAATATTTTTGTGCCATAAAACCTATAGCTGCCATGACTATGGCCCTATCTTTTATTTTTTTTTCATTTTTTTACTATCATAGAAATTAAGATTTATAAAACAAAGAAACAAAACATAGGAGCATGGTCATAGCAATTATAAGTTTTATGCAACAAAAAAATTGCTCTAATGTCATTATCCTGGGAAGAAACAGTCGACTACGTTTATATGGAGAGGGCGCCCTGTACCCTTTGCTCTTACGGAAAATTTCCATGGTATAATATTGATGTTTTTACTTTGGAACATTCGAAATGTCAGTGTAAGTAAATCGGTTTAATTATTTGGTATTCGCTGAAATGAACTTTAAACTTGCGGAATAAACATTTTTTTCCCACGAATTTTCCTGTCGTTCTTGCCTAGTTAGTGTGATAATGATGTGTTCCAAGAGAATTCCGTAATTAATATCAACGAACTGTATTACAGTGCCCTCGTTGTTTACAAAACATACAGCACCTAGGCACGTTGGGGAGAAAATAAATTCGATGTATGTAATTATTCCTAACTGCCTGCGATAATTCGTATACATTGCCAATAAATTGCAACTAATGTTGAATTCACGTGTGCTGTCCACATGTTTTTATTTTCACGTTCTAGCCAATGTTTCGATAGCGCAATACAAATTAGCTTACAGAATAGTCCTTGGATTGCTATTACAACAGTGTGTGACGTACCTAATACATATTCTTGTTAATTTATTTGTCTAGTAAAACGAGAGCTATTAAAAAAATTAATAGGTATTTTTCTGAATTACAATTTACTTTTTTCTTTGTAGGTATTGCTTCTTTAGACAATTTTGATACTCTAATTAATTATAAGTTTAAACAATAGGTATGTTTTTGTTTTTTATTTCATGTAGGTTCTATTTGTACCTACCTATAGGTACGAGTACCTACATATTATAATAACTGTGTTGTTATAGTGTGTTGTTAGTTAGATAATATTTTATTCTTTGTTTGTATAATCTAATATCACATTAATTTCAAATTCTACCGTGAGCCTCCACGTTTATTTGTCTGATTGTCAATTTTATTAAATCCTTTTATCTATCTATGCATATAAAATCCTTTGTCCTGACTGACTGACGGATCAACGCACAGCCTAAGCCGCTGGTCGTAGAAATCTGTAACTTGGAGGATGTGTTCTTTGTATGACGTAGGCATCCGATAAGAAAGGATTTTCTGATATTCTACTCCTAACGGGGTAAAAAAGGGGGGCAAAGTTTGTATGGTACGACGTGATTCCTTGGTCCATTTCAACTACTACGCGGACGAAGTCGCGGGCAAAAGCTAGTATTGATATAAAAATAGCTATAGTCATTTAAGAACAAGACTGTAATGCACAAAAGTATGAATCTACATATTTGCGTTTTAAAATCCACTTGAAAACAAAAGTTCAATATTCACTATCACAAACAGAAACTCCATCAATCATTATACTATTTTGAAGTACATAGGCACATCTACACTAATAATAATAAAGAGGAAAGATTTTTTTGTTTGTTACGTATAGACTCCTAAACTACTAGACCGATTTTGATGAAACTTGGTATGAGGATACATTGATTCATTTTGAATAACATAGGCTACTTTATATCCCGATGTTCTCAAGGGATCGGGAGGTATATGGGTGAAACCGCGAAGCGCTGCTAGAACATATATACAGGGTTATTGGTAATTATACTAGCAAGCCGTTGAGAGCTACTTCTGTGCACCTTAACAAACAAATTTTGTTCTACGACTTTTGGAAATTCGAAAAGAAATACGAAAATTTTGAGGTTATGTAAATTCGACATAACCTCAAAATTTAAAACAAAGGTCATTTAGACTAAGAACAGTAGATATCACTTAAAAATAAGTAAAATTTTAAGGTTAATGACCCCTCCTCCTATGGAACAGCTGATTTTCCGGTAAACCTAACCTCAAAATTTTCAAGAAAATGTTTGAATTTTCAAAAGTCATAGAATAAATGTTGTTCGTTTTAAGTGCACAGAAGTAGCCCTCAACGGCTTGGTAGTATAATTACCAATAACCCTGTATTTCCAGTACGTTTTTCAGTATATTTTAAACCTTTTATCAATAACATTGTCATAAATCTTATTATGCTCTTGACCCGTGTCGAAGGCAAATGTAAAATAGCTTAAAAACATCGAAATCACCGTCCTGTCTGCCCGCGCCGCTTTCCAAGGATTTTGAACCAATATGAAATATAAATATCCCATTTCTCATATTCATAAGGACAGTAATCATCACACATAATAAATAAATAAAAATGTTGTGTTTTTAATAAAGTGAGTTTAGTGCTTTAATATTTTAGTACTTTCGTAAAATAAAGCTCAAATTTTATGAGAGTGTAATTTTTTACACGGATTTTGGTATGTTTTCATTGTGTACAAACCTTTGTTTTAATAAATTTAGAGTTGGCAGACCTCCAGTAACTAATCAAATATTTTTTCGAACAATTACATTTTCACATCGGTGTGAATTAATAACTCACAGGACGTAACTCTCAGGAGTTGACAGTTTATTTGGGCTTTGTTTCTATTTGTCTTCATCTCATCGTCTTACGCGTAAATTAAAGTATGATTGTGTTGGTACTTTCTTACTTCTGATATAAAACAGTGTGTTATTTCTATTTATTTTTAACCGACTTCAAAAAAAGGAGGAGGTTCTCAATTCGGTTGCATGTATGTTCTTTTTTTAAAGACTATGCTCAATATACTATGGTACTTCTACTTGCCTACTAGTAATCTCAACTATTATATTTTTTATAACTCAAAAAACTATTAGAATAAAAAACCGGTCAAGTGCGAGTCGGACTTACGCACGAAGGGTTCCGTACCATTATATTCTGTTTTTGGTATTTGTTGTTATAGCGGCAACAGAAACACATCATCTGTGAAAATTTCAACTGTTTAGCTGTCACGGTTCATGAGATACAGCTTGGTAACCGACAGACAGGCAGACGCACAGTGGAGTCTTAGTACTCAATAGGGTGTCGTTTTAATCCTTTGGGTACGAAACCACAATAAAAGATTTTGAATTGCTAAAGAAAAAAATTGTAAACATATATTTTACCTACCTAATTCATAACTTGTTTGAATTGCAAATTGCGCTCTCATCAATAACTGCCTTCTGTAAAATTACAAGTCGTCGATACTCAATAATGTATTTACAAGTAGACGTGCTTATTATCCATGAATTCATATTGAACCTGTCTAGTTTCCCCATACGAGAAATCGGTATTCAACAAGCCCGTTTAAGAGTAGAGAGTTTTGAGTGGAAATTTATTTTTAACCGTCAGCGGTTTGTTTTCACCGAGCTTTTTGCTGCGACGATGTCGTGGAGATGGTTAGAAAGTCATCCATCAAGTGTCGGCCCCGGCTACATCAAACGCCAACTGACTTATGGCTATATAGAACATCGGTACGCCACATGCAGGCATTCTCTATTCTTTATACCATTCCACGCTTATTTCACATTTACGCCAAGAAATGATCGAGAATAGCTTTGCTCGGTGTTGTCATAGTTAGTGAATGTGGGTCTCTTAGAAACTCGTTAGCTGTAATGACTTGCAATATATTGTAATATACACAAACAAAGTTTTCCGATCTATTGCAATTTGTCTAAGCAATACCTATTTTCCTCAATAATGTAGTTATCCGACTGAGTACTGTGTAATTACAATACTATCTATCTAAATAAGTAGGGTCTATTGCGGGTCCTTCGAGCCGGATAATAATAATCTTTTGTAAAACTAAGTGAACACAAAGACAAAATTTGTAGAAAACTCAAACAAATCAAATAACTTTTCGATAATTTAATATTCTAAGTGCAAACAGATTATGGTGATCGATTACACACGATCATTCAATGCGTGTAATCGAATTACAAATCGAATCAATTTGAATCATGGTGCTTAGTTCACTACTACTCATTCGGATGCTGTACCTAATCGATTGCCTTCTCGATTTAAGATGCATAAAAAGTTCCATTCATGGCTAAAATATAAATACAGTCTAAAAGCTTAGCGTGGGTGAGAGGTTATACCTAAACAAAGATTTTTAAATCCGTTACTTTCTATTTAGGAAAGTTGTTTTGATATTTGTAAAATTGTTATGATTGGGTGAATGACTTATTTCAAAACAAATCTGTATCTTTACCGTTATGATACCTAAATGTAAAAGTCTTCAATAGTTCTTTTTAATAGTGGAAACTTTGAATCTATCTATCTTACACCGAATTTTGATAACAAACGTAATTAAATAGAGGACAGTATAAAACGAAACAGTGTTATTGGTGGCCCGCTTGGCATCACCACAGAACAATAAATTAACCCCCAATATGCCATCCTATCTCTAAATCTAACAATTTACGATTTGTAATTGCACCAGCAGGTCGCTCACGCCAATAATAACAAAGTTGCTCTAATTCTGCGCCCGCGCCGCTATCGGCCGGCGGACATGGGTACAATATGAGTGATTGATCATAACTATCGAAAGATCAATATCGATCGATTTATTTACATTGACATAAAAATATCTGTATCATAGTTTGTGTGTATTTACCTACGTTTGATGTTTATTTGTGTTCTATCCATGTTACAGTGCGGCTCCGAGGATGTAAAACGGCATAGATGGTTCAAGCATTTAGACTGGGCTGATGTCTTCATGAAAAAGTTACAGGTCTGTACCATAATTAAACTTGAACATTTTCTTGTACCATTTTGACACTGGTGCATTGCCAAATTTTATTTTTTCGGGAATTACTTGCCTAATTGTTTTTTGGCAGACGAGCCGACCTCTTTACGCAATCGATTATGCCAATTCTTTTAGCTCAACTTTTTAATATCTATAAAAACGTTGTAAACACACTTTTAAGACCCGTTGAAATTAGCATTGTCTTTAGTTAAATGTGTTTCCGTGTTATTAATTATTTTCGTTGTTATTTCACCACAAAGTCGAAGTAAAAAACATTCATGGAATTTTACTACATGATAGCCTTAATACCTTTTCGGAGGGTGTCCTTACCCTATATGTAGAAATATTAATTGAATAAGTTTAAAATTTTAGTATAATTCTTAATTGACTAAAATGTTACACTTGACCAACTGTTTTTCCCAATAATGTGTCCCAGGTCAGTTCTAAGAGTTTACTTTCAAAGGCTTTTGGCAGTAATTTTTTCCAAAATCTATTGGTGCATGGCTACAGCATTCAAACCATGAATTTCTGATTACATAATCAAAATATTTAAACCCACATTGCTCTTATTTATAGCCCTAGCTTCTCACGGCTATATTATGCATGTATTATCCATAATATAAAACCTTCCTTTTTAATCACTCTTATCTTTTAAAAAATCCAAATTCGTTGCGTAGTTTTGAAGATCTAAGCATACATGAGGACAGGCAGCAAAAGTGACTTTTTATACTATGTACTGTTTTTTTTGTTACAGCCTCCCATAATTCCTTCAGTGTCGTATGAAGGTGATACTTCTAATTTCGACGAATACCCCGAAACTGATTGGAAGGCAGTCCGCGCGTTGGACTCCGATGAGCTCAAGCTGTTCGCTAACTTCTGAACAATATATACACTATCGTGGAACTTGATATAAGTAATTATAATAACGTAAATTGATGGAATTAGTGTGTGATGGCACCTCTACATGATGGGCCAGCATGTAGAGGGCGTAGTAGTGTCTGATGGCTTATGGTTCGTGGGATGGCGGCTGGATGGCCACGGTGTCGGTTTTTCGGTCGCACATCAAAGGAAGTGGGCAATGATGGCTGAACGTGGCCATTGCGTAGTTACGTTTTAACCATCGCATGGGCATCTCGCTGGTCCAGTGCTGGGCTATTATGTAGAGGGGCCATAAAGACCGAATTGGTTTATGATAAATTAAAAACACAGTGTTCACATTTACGCATTCATTCTTCCGTCACGCGACAGCGGAATATATGGAGCGCGATTGTCGGTCGCATTATCTAAAATTAACTAATCAATTCAACAACCGTAGAAAAGTTTGTTAATACTTCTGCGCTAATTCTAAAGTCATAGTTACTATGAATATTTGTTGCCGAAAGGCTTACGTTAGATGTAAATATTAGTAATATACACTGGTCACCAAAAAAATCGACCTCGTGAAAAAGAACCTCACTCTATTCTCTTCAGGCGTTACTCTCCCATTTCCAAGACAACGTCAAAAGCCTACTCAAATTCTTGTTTGTAAAACAGATTGTATTACTAAAAAAAGGAATTAAAAACCAAATAATTGAGATGGGTCAATTTTTTTGGCGGCCAGTATTTCTATAATTATTTAATCACGCATAATTCCAATGCTTTCTAGTGCAAATAGTAATTATTATAGATTTAGGTTTCAGGACGCTCTACATTGGGCACTACACAAGCTCCAAAAACATGAAATACGTAAATTAACTTTTCGTCCAAAAACTTTCACAGACTTTTGAGCGAAAATACAATTAAACCCGAACACTGATAGGCAACTTATCTTAAGTGGCGATTTAATTGACATTTACATCCATACACGTAAATGTCAATTAAATCGCCACTTTAATAGGATGGGAGCGTCTTATATATTTAGGGGACCCCTAAATATTTGAGAGTCGTTTGAGTATTCGGGCATTAATAAAACTACTAACTTACTTCGGTTACGTCTACTACGAATCGTGATAGTATTCGATAGACGGTTGTTTTAACGAATACTCGTGGCAGAGTGCTCAATGTAAGATCTCCCGCAGACTTTCGATCGACCGATGCGATGTTGGCCGACAGTTTACAATCGAATGCAATTGTTATTTTTCTATCAGTCACTCCTTGGATATTTGTCTGTGGTCTGATTGTTTCTATGTATTATAAGTATATATTTACAAAAGAAAAGTATGTAAGTAGTATATCCGTTGTCTAGCACCCATAACACAAGTCTAGTTTCTTAGCTTGGGGCTAGATGGCGATGTGTGGATTGTCCTGCAATATTTATAGAGAAAGTCTAAAGTCTGCGAGAGTTCTTAGCGTCATTATACAAGGTGTCACGTCCAGGGCGTTATAATCCGAAACGGGTCACCTCAAACGGGTCGCCTAAAACACCTTTAATCTCGTATCCCACTTGTGCGTTACACTTTGTATTGAAGGTGTTTGTGATTTGTCCTATTAGAAATAGATGTGTTTAGCTTAATGTATTTAAGTTTGAATTGTTTGTTAGCTAAGATCCTGCCTAGTTTTACCCATAGTAAGTATTTGGTTTTATAATAATTTAAGGGAAAAAAGCCAAGAGTAAGGATCATATAATACAAGTACGCTAGATTTGTAAAACGTCAGTTATATTTTGGGCTTAATAAAAAATAAATATATTATTGCCTAACACAGGGTTGCGGGTTCGATTCCCGCCTCAGACAAGTATTTATGATTAGATATTTGTCTGTAATCTGGTTGTTTCTACTGTATTATATGTATATATTTACATTAGAAAAGTATTGTAGTATATCCGTTGTCTAGCACCTATAACACAAGTCTAGTTACTTAGCTTGGGGCTAGATGGCGATGTGTGGAATGTCCTGCAATATTTATTTTATTATTGGTGACAGTCGCATATTCAGCGTTCTTGTACTATAGAGATTGGTGGTAAGAATGGTATTTTTAACTATTAATTTTAAACTTAGTTCACATTATTCCAGTAGGTAGGGTTTCATTCCAGCGATTCAAATCAGCGCTGGATTGCTGGAATAATGTGAACAGGCCCTTTATTTTATTTTATTAGATTTTAGTATAAATTATTATTGCTTTTAAATAAATGAAAGAACATAATAATGTAACCAACGTCGGTGAAAAAAAAAAATAATTTTATAAAATAAAATGACATACAATTTTTGGAGATCTCACGTTAAGGCGCATATTGCCATAAGCAAAATTACTTTTTCCCATAGTTAAAATTGTTAAACATTGCATTGAAAATTGTTGTCAAGTGTTTTTGTTAGTACCGTTGTAGATAAGTTCTTTTTTAAGGATGATAACTCGTTGTTTCTAAGTTTTTATAAATTTAAGTCGAAATAGACTAATGTATGCTTTTTTAAATCTTTTTTAATAGGCTTAGAAATGACTTGGAATTTTCGTCTTTTCTAAGGTATATACTTAATACTTTTGTAGGTGAGTTCTTTTCTTCAACATCATCCGAGCGATGTTCCCTCCTCTTGGGAGTCCGGGGTCTGCTTTCTTACTTTCACACCTCCACTTCACACGATCTTAGGCGAGTTCCTTTCTTACATACCAAAATGTAGGAAAATAACTCACTTACAAACAGTCTACACAAAAACACTCAACAACAATATTCCATGCATTTAACAATTTTAATCATCGGCGACAGGGATTTTTTGTTTGGCCCATATTTGCACCTTAATAATGTTTTTATTTAATGTAGGTATGATCGTCATGAAATATGAATCAACTGTGCAAACAGGATTCAAAATTCGAAGTCAATTTAAATACTTACCTACTTTCCTAAACAATTTCAAGTTTAATTTCTTCTCCCTATATTTTATTTATAAATACTTAATTATTTTCTGTGTCTAGACTAGAAACTAAAATAAAGCCATGATTGTTAAAAGTACGTGTACCTAAATATATGGATTTTCTAGTTTTATCATTTATCTGTCTCTATCTATAATAAATATATGTGTCACTATGAATATTTTTAGGAGGAAAGAGTACGGGCTCTCTCTCCATACAAAGGTATAATAAATATATTTTTGTAGCATAAAACCTTGACTATGCCCCTATGTCTTGTTTTTTTTAAATTCTAATTATTATAGGAAGTAAGAATCTTAAAAACATAAAACATAAAAAAATAAGACATAGGGGCATGGTCAGATGGTCATGGCAGTTTTAGGTTTTATGCCATAAAAATATTTGCTCTAGTGTCATTATCCAGGCAGGAAACAGTCGTCTACGTTTGTATGGAGAGAGAGTCGGTACCCCTTCCTCTTAAGCCTATAATGTAACAGGGTTGTAGGTAAATGAATAGTGAAATTGATCTAATAAATAAACATGAATAAATGTTTTTAAAAACCATTTGTATATTTTTATTAATGTAAGAATTACACACCGCCCCGATTCACTACCGGCGCAAAGGAACCCATCACACTAGCAGCAGCAGATTTTACCCACATATACGAGTACATTGAAATTTAAAAACCTTCTCCTTTTTTAAGTCGGTTTATTGACGCGCCGATCAAAAATCAAGGTGACATGCCTGTAACTTGTGTTGGATTAGACAGCAGATTAGCAAAAACATATAAAACACTAAGTACGCCACGCAATTTCACCCGCGTAGATATCTAGCCCTTTGTACAATTCATCTAAATCGATCGAGCCGTATAGTTTGGCCGTAAAGAAGACAAACAAACTTTGACATTTATAATATAAGTACAAGCATATATGGCGATATGCAATCAATGATAATGCTCACCTACCGTTTTATCAACTACTTAGCTACAATTAATATTGTGGATTTCATATCACTTTGTAAAGTGATACGTGCTAAAATTGACGTACCTAACATGCCCGTTAAACCGTTGCCACCAGCTTTGGCTGAGAAAGCTAAAGTTGAGCTGTTTGAAGACCCCAATAGGTTGGAGGCTGACCTGCAACACTTGAAGGATTGGATCGCGAAGCAGCCATATCTTAGGGCATGCACCGGTAATATTATTATAATTATTTATAAAAAAACTTTAAGGTTTTGATTTGCAAAAACTCTATACTCCGTGAGCTTAGATTGGTTTTGAAAAATAAGGTGCTCCTGGTGAAGTACAGTCATCAAAAAAGGTTGTTTTCAGTCACTCCGTCTCAGTCCTGCCCAGTTTCCATTTGTTTCCACCTAGGTACGTTCCTAGGTGGAAACAAATGAAAACTGGGCAAAAAATGACGTTGAACATTTTCAATAGTCGGCTATTTCCCAGTCGTTACTGGCAACGTTAAAAGATTTATATGAAAATGTACAAGGCGTCCATAGATTATAAGGAGCTCTCATTATATTTCTAGTATTTGAACGATTTCGTTGCAAAAACATTGAACAGTACCAGGCGTTCATAAGTTACTGGTGGTGTTTTTTCCTAATAGCCCTCAATTTGTGCCTCATTTATAACTAAAATACGTTGTATAGAACGAAAAGTACCAGGCGCTTATACTTAGCAGGGGGTCTCATCTTATTAGGAGGCTCCTCCTTATCTTACGTACATCATTACAAAATGAACTTTATCTGTAGGTAATATAGTTTTTTTTTGCGAATTACAAAGTCAGAGAATTTCAGTCCGAGAGGGACGGAGATATGAGTGTAAGTCTGTTCCTTTCTAACTTAATTGCCAGTCTGATAAGAATTTAACTTATAATAGAAATGGTAGAAAATTATCATGCATATAGCCGAATAAAATATCACTTTTTTAGTAGAAATCACGATATTTTTAAGATTTTTGATTTTTTTGGACACTTATTACGTGTTACTAACTCTTAAGAGAATAATACAATAATAAGAGAATTAAATTGTAAAAGAATCGATTATGTCAGCATGTTAGTAGGATTTAATTACATGTAACGGCAGCCCGTCGTCAGCCATCTTGATTTGTTATCTGCGGTAAATTCGAAGCGATATTTAATGTCATTTTCGGAGTTTTGGCGGGAACGCGTTAACAACATGTCGTGCTGCAGTTTTATTTTCATGAAACTTAGATGTAACCCGAGTTGAATTGTATAATTCTGGTGGAATGTTATTCAATTTAGTTCTGTGAAAGTGCACAAGTGTAGTGAAAGTAAAAATCAGTGTCAAACATGCAGTTTTCACGTTGCCTCCAAATCTCCTATTAAGGTTATGGTAAACTTGCCACCTCTTTACTATAACCCCTGACTTGACGGACTATGACGACTTTGACTGTATTGAAACACTTTAGGCCCGATTTATGAAAAATCGGGTCATAATTTGATGCAAAATATAACTTGACACTGGCTAAATGCACACGTGCGAAGCTATAATAAAAGAAAAAAAAAATGTCATTTTCAATATTTTTTCTTAATTAGCTGTATTATTTTTATTTATTATGGGTACAATTCGTGTTCTTTCAGTAAGTAACTTTACCTAAAATTTACTTTCTTAGAAAAAACCCTTAAATAAATAAGGAAATTATGAGATCATGGAATATAATGGTATTATTTACCTGGTCTGAATTTATTAATTACTTATTGCAATTTAAACTAGAAAAATCTTGTTTGACATCTAAATATTATACATAGTTTTTGAAACTCCCCGCGGTTTCACCTGTACAATCCTGATAAGTACCTGCTAGGTTTTATTTATCACATCATTAGTCCATTCGTTTCAGTGCCTCTTTATTACAAACATATAAAACAAATTAAAATTAAAAACAAATATAATATTTTCTCTTAGCAGTGTACCTATTGTATACGTAGTTAGTGGCCAATGGCTATCTTTTGATAGTAGTATTAAAAGATAGCCATTGTAATAAATATTATGTACTTAAAAGAGGTAACGTTTATTTGAATGGATGTTTGATGGTACTTGTCTTCAGACCGATATGAATATTTCTCTAAAAAACAAAGGATTTTCCAAATCGGTTCAGGCGTTTTCGAGTAATCGGCGAACATACATAATAAGTCGGTTAAAAACTACACTATTAAGACGAGAATATTCAAGTATCAACAGTAATTAGAAAGGAAATGAATTATTCTAACATTTATACTCAAAATTGTTTTTGACGATGCTGTGGAAAAACTTCTCCCTGTAACGCAGAAGGTTGCGGGTTCGATCTCCGCCGTCTGACAAGTAATAAATATTTGTAAACAAATATTTATTGTGGTCTGGGTGTTTTAGTATGTATAATGTATCAATATTCTAGTCGCTGTCTGGCTACCAGACATGGATCTGGTCATTTCCAGAAGCCTACTACTGGGCACAAACAGTTTTATTTTTTTATATTATGAAACTTTTTTTCATTTTTTTATGAACTCAAAGTTTTTTTTGTAAGTATATTGTGAATAAACTGTGTTAATATATTATTTATCTTTTTAAATTTTTCTGTAAGCGATTTTCTGGGGCTCCTTTTGTAGATAGCTCGGACAGCTCTTTTTGCAGTATAAAGATAGCTCTGTAGCACACCCCCACAGCTTGTCGCTGACCTAAATTACACAATCTATCGAAACAAGCTATTTAAAAGAAAATGAATAAGATCTTAAACTTCACATTATAGCTAAGGTAGTGATGTAGCTGTGCGTGTATTTCATCTGCACAAAATTTTAACAATTGGTCACCCTAACGACAGAGACAAATATACTATCTAAAATCTATCTTTCTCGGCTCGCTTATGGGCCCTTCGTGAGCATTCTAGTTGTGAGGCACGAACTTGTGATTTCTTTGGTTTTCCCCCACACTTCTTAATAAGCAAGACATTGACGAGGAATATTTTTTAGTGAATCAGACTAAGGTAACAATAGTAATTATTATTAAACAATACAATATAATAAAACAAAACAAATTGTAACAAAAATAAACTATATATTTGATTTTTTAATAATTACAATTTACTGTAAGAATGGATTAAGAGGATTTATAATTGAATATATTATGAATGGTAAAAAATAAAAATATTTATCTGCCAAAATCCCTATATTATCTTCTTATAATATATAAAATTCTCGTGTCACAATGTTAGTTACCATACTTCTCTGGAACAGCTTGACCGATTTTTATGAAATTTTATATGCATATAAAAGATCATCGATATCATCTAACACTTTTACTTTATGCTCTTTCATAATCTAGTAAACTTTTAAACTCACACGATTTGTATTCTTAATACCAGTAGTAGATAGATTGATAGATAGATAAACACTTTATTTGTACAACACACGAAACATAGAAAATGACAAAAAAAGTAGTATGTGTTGTAGTATGTTCCCTAATCTATTTAAAAAAAATTGAAATACATTACTGTGGTTATTGATAGTTTGACCCATATCTATTCAAAAGTTAGACATAGGTGCAGTTTGCGGAATAAATTTTGATATTGAAGTTAGTTGTCAAGCTGTCCACAAAATAAATATCAGATGGACGGACGGACGGACAGACAGACAGACAGACGGACGTATAACTCACGCGCGTACCCATTTTCTTAAACACCGAATAGCATCAATTTTGAAGCGCAGCTAAAATGCGCTTTGCGGAATAGTTTGGGTGCGCTTCAAAATAGATGCGCTTCGAAGAATACCTTAAAAATTTAGGTATTCATCATGAAATGTTCTACAGACAGTCTTTGGTTAGTAAAGTGATCATAGTGCATAATGCGATATTGCGCAGCGTCAAGCACCGAGTAAAATTAATGAAAATATTAAAAATAAGTTAAAAAAAATACAATTTCAATTCAATGTTTAATGCTCTAAGGACTAAAATTCAAAGTAAATACCTAAATGTATTCAAAGTAAACCACACGAGCAAGATGAAGGTATAAATTCTTATATTAATTTTAACTATTTAAATCCAGAACCCAATTTTTATTTACCTCTTTCAGATGACCAATGGCTTACTGCTTTTCTAAGAGGCTGCAAGTTCAGTTTGGAGAGAACCAAGGAAAAACTCGACATATACTATTCTCTTAGGACAACTGCACCGGAATTGTATAAAGTGAAGCACACTGATCCAGTTTTTGAAGAAATCTTGAGTTTGGGGTGCGTATCCGGAAAAAAAGATTTCTTGACGCAAGAAAAAATTCTATCCCTATTTTTAAGCTATTGCATAGCTTTTATCGCGGGCTTTGAGCGCGGCGACCGAATCAAGAAATTCCGTAACGAAAATAAAACCTAACACCCCCCTCTCCGCCTACCATGTAGCTCGGCTGAGCGTTCGCTTAACGTGTATATGGTAGGACTGTACGAAGCTAGCACGATGTTAGTACTTACTTACTTACTCCGCTAGCTCAGCGATCCAAAGTGGATCTTGGCCTCCGAAACGAGAGTCTTCCATGTCCTGCACTATTTCTTGCCCATTGTTGACTTGAAGTTCGCGCAGGTCAGCTTCCGCCGTATGCTTCCAGCGATACGGTCGTTTAATAGTACATGTGCGCTCTATTATAATAAATTACCCAAAGATGTATATGACATGTCCATTACAGGTTCAAAACTTTTATAAAGCATATATTGTACAGTAAGGCGTACTATGACGTCCATGGGTTGTTATAATTTGGGTTAGACGAAGTATCGTCTTACCTAAATTATAACAACCCATGAACGTGACTTTAGTTGCTCCATTTTAAATAATACTTTCAAATATTTGTAATATTGACCTTTGTGAGCGTAATCACATGAAAAAAAAACCCCATTAGTTTCTTGTGCCTTCTCATTGGTGGGCGCGTTCCGAAGGCACACATCCTAACTTAGTTTTTAGTCTATGTACAATAATAATTGTATTAAGCATCCCAAGGAATAATTTTTTTGAAGTGAAAACTTCTTTAGCGGCGTTGAGCACTTTTTCTGTAATGGGTATAAAATCTTAAACTCGCGTCAGGACACGTGACCTGATCGAAAAAGCGTAAGACGGATGGAGAGTAGACAGCTATCCCCTCTCTACGGGGCGCCGTGCGCGGGGTTGTAACACGGCCGCTCGCATTCATTTATGCGTTGAACTCGAATGACTCGAGGTCACGCGCACAGCGGGCACAGCTGATACCGCGCGCGTGTGTGCGTGGAACGAGCTCGCGGCTATGTCAGTGTGGGTGAGCGCTTGGGCATGCATTGCATTTCTGTAACTTCAAATGCGTAATTTGTTAAGAAAATTTAAAAATTTTGGTAATGTTTGTTTGGAAGAAAATTTTGTGTTAACGCTTAGAATTCGATTTTGCAAAAAAGTTGAAAAAAAATGGACACTTTGACCTTCAATATCTCCTGAACCTGTGGTTTCCCAGGTATTGTCTAGAAGAAAAAAATGATCCCAATGATGGGCAGAATATGTAGTTTTCGTTTTCGTTAAGGGTCTTTTTACACCCTTTAGATACATATGAACTTACATAGTATAAATGTAATATTTGTAATATGTTTATACTTTATAGCATTAACCTATATTTTCATAACATCACAATAAGCACATGTGCGGTGTAGGTTTACCAAACAAATAATTTCGAATGAAAATAAATGAAATAAAATGATAATAAATAATCTCCGTTTTTCAGAGAAAGAAAAGAAAAAAAAAATATGGATGAAAGTTGATTTTTCGGAGAGATAAACTTTTTAATGTAAAGTAATTGTAATAGTTTTAAAGTGTTAAATTTTTAATGTAATATAAATTGTCATGTTTGTGTACGATAGCGCAATAAATGAATATTGTATTCTACCACATAAATGATAGTACTTTTATACTGATAAAGCAATTGGTTTTTACTTTGAATTTGACTCTGGACCGCCCCACACATATGCTCTCTTAGCACTGCGATCCTCTCCCATTCGCTCCTGGTGGCCAAGCCAACGAAGTCGTTGCGCCTTGATCTCGCCGATGATATTCAGCTGCTCCACCAGTTCCTCCATTTCGGCATTTTTCTTAATCTTCCAGGACCCGTCTTCTCTTCTCGTCTTAATGTTCTTGAAAATAGTTAAACTGCTGACTATATTAATATTTTTTTACTAAAACCAAGATATTTTTCTTTAGTGTCTTGGAAAGGATTATTTTCTTTGCTTCAAGAATTTTTATTTACTCTTACAAGCACCAATGCAACGTTGCGAACTTTGATACTACTTTTAAAATTATATTAATAATATTAATTAATATTATATTATGTTGTAGAATCTTTCTAATGCTTCCGAAGACAGTTGCCCCTGATGCTTCAAGAGTAACGCTTCTCCGCTTTGGGAAAACGGATCCCAACAAGTATCATATAACTGAAGTTATGTCAGTTTCTAGCATATTGCAGAAAGTAAGTTAAATATTTTGTTTGAAGTTTGAAATTGTATAATATTTTAATTAAAACTGTATTTATCAACTTAGTTAAATTACCTACTGATAGAAAAGTAATGAATGTTACAGATAATTTTTATGGACGATGCCAACGCTGTAGTAGCTGGAACTACGAACGTAATGGACTTTGAAGGCATCACGATGGCCCACTTTTTACAAATGACACCTTCATTAATGAAGAAGATGGTTGTTGCTGGACAGGTAAACCAACCGAAGCTGCCTTCTTTCTTACCGACTCCCGACGTATCGGACTGGCGACAACGGGCTTCATGGGTGCTATAATTCCCGCGATCTGGCCTGTGATAACACGGACTGTGGGAAGACAGCATTATATCTTATATCTTTAAATGAGCAATTCTTGTATCTATATAATTGGAATCTCGGAATCAGCTCCAACGATTTTCATGAAATTTGGTATATAGGGGGTTTCGGGGGCGATAAATCGATCTAGCTAGGAATCATTTTTAGAAAATGTCATTTTATTCGTGTTTTATCGAAACTTACTTTTTTTTCTGAAAAATATGACTCTTCCTGACATCTATTGGCGAACTACTAATACTATTTTTTGTGAGTAATAAAGTTATTCCAGCAGATGGCGTTGTTAAGTAACACGAAGTCAATGAGTGTTTGCTTTGAGGTTAGACTAAGTAAAAAAAAACAAAAATTACCTAGCAAAGCTCGGTCATCCAGGTACTGAATAATTATATGTTTGAAACTACGTAACGTCCGGTCGCTCGGCGAATCTGTATAGAACCGTGCTAGCCGTTCACGTAACGCAGGTTTAGGCCTTATTGATGAACATTTATTATTATTATTAATGAACTTATTAATAAATTGATAACTTCGTTATCTATTGAACCTAGTCCTATATGTCTATAAGTAGGTATAAGAGGAATATCTTGTTTGGTAACTAACTCGCTAATAAGATTGTCAACTTTACTGGGTATGTTTCTTTTCCAGGATGCTGTTCCAATTCGTATGAAAGGATCTCACTATTTAAACACACCTCCAACGTTTGAAACTATATTCAATGCAGTAAAGGGATTGTTAAATGAAAAAAACAGAAACAGGGTAGGTAACATTAGCAATTAACATTTAGATTTTTCTACCATGGACTTTAATTCCAG
This sequence comes from Idaea straminata, assembly GCA_951213275.1. Lineage (NCBI taxonomy): Eukaryota > Metazoa > Arthropoda > Insecta > Lepidoptera > Geometridae > Idaea > Idaea straminata. The sequence goes on along the minus strand of OX577846.1, from coordinate 6,654,001 downwards.
CTGGCTGTGCACCAAGCATGTGCAATATACTGCTCTTACGTTTGAAGAAAATTGGCTTTTTGTTTTCTTGTCGTGTTTGCGGCGGTGGTTGCGGCGGTGGTTGCGGCTTAATTTGCTCTGTAGCCAACTAAGACGTCTAGACATTTAAACGTGTTCCTTCGCCTGGATACATTAGAATAAGCTAGTAGGGTGCTATGGGTGCCTTGCAGGCTTGTTCTACCTATTACATGTCCCAGTCTATTATGGAATTTATGGAGCCGAAACTGTTTATATTTCAGCTATATGTTCACAACAAAGACATGGAAGCACTGTACAAACACGTCCCTAAAGAGATACTACCAAAAGAGTACGGTGGAGATGGTGGTACTATAGAAGAAATTATAGGTGGGTGGTTTTTTTTGTGTCTCGTGTTTAAAAACTACACAACGACACCTAAACTTATTCAATTATATGGGAAATTAAATAAATAGATATGTAATTTTTCAGATGAATGGAGAAAGAAAGTAAAACAATATAGTGCATTCTTGGAAGAGGAATACAAGAATGGAACAGATGAATCGAAACGACCCGGTAATCCGAGGACAGCTGAATCTATGTTCGGTGTGGAAGGTTCCTTTAGACAACTCGAGTTTGATTAAACCAATTTTACACTACGTTGATGTTTTATTTAACTGTTTAAAAGTTATTTAAGAAATTTAACAATTTGCAAAACTCCAATACCCCCCGGGCATGGTAGAGCACCGCTATGGTCAAGCCAGGGTTTATATTCCACCGGAGGTGTTGGATTTTTGCAAAGTGTTGTCAATTTCTTAATTTAAAAGACCATCTAGTCTTAGGAGTTAACGTTCTGATTCAGATACGGACTCGGTATGATATTTTATACCGGGCGTAGCGAAGGACAATAATTTTGATTACATATCTCATACCTACCTACTCGAGATACGAGCATGTAATCAATACTAATATCAGTTTATCTACTGCAATTAATTTATTGGTATCGTGTCACTTTGCGAAGTAATACGTGTAACATGCCTGTGAGACCTTTGACACCAGCTTTGGCGGAAAAAGCCAAAAATGAACTGTTTGAAGACCCCAACAGGTTGGAGGCTGACCTGCAACACATGAAGGAGTGGATCGCGAAACAGCCGCATCTTAATGCATGCACTGGTAAGATAGTAATTATTTTACTTGTAAGTATTATATAAATTTAAAAGACAGGTTAATTACATTAGATAGGTATTTATATGTATTAAGATTGTGGTATGATATAATGGATTGGTGTTCTTTATCCAAAACTACCTGACCCGAAATACATTGTCCTGTATCTCCACCTTTCAGCTTGGGATAACGTGTTAAAATTTTCAGAATTAGGTCGTTTTGAATATATAGAGGGTGAAAATGCACTCGTCGTTTTCGTTGGGATAATAATATATTTGCGAGTTAAGACAATGTAAATTTATTTAATATTTTTTTTCTTTCTTAGCAATTCCAAAAGGTTCATCTGCATAGAGGACTTCTACCAGTTGATGATTGCAATGTTATTGTCATGCCCTAATGCTATTTAATGACATAGTTGTAATGTTATGTTTTAACATAGTCTATTTATATTTTGCAGATGATCAATGGCTTTTAGCTTTTTTACGAGGCTGTAAGTTTAGTTTGGAGAGAACTAAAGAAAAACTCGACACATATTATTCAATCAGATCCACGGCACCTGATTTATTTAAATTAAAGCACACTGATCCACTTTTTGAAGAAATTTTGAATTTGGGGTACGTACGTTTTAAGATTTCGTACTCGAAGGGTTAAAAATTGTGATCGAGAATCTACATAAGATAGATAAAAGTATGCAGGGTGGCAGCCTGGCAATATTAAATGGATGACTAGATTGATGGTGTATAGAAGAAAACCCCAATAACAAAAGAGTTGATCATATTGCAGGCTGATATTTTATTTGCATTACATTGATCAAATTTGTTCTAAACACGGACTCCGTAACCGAATACAATACCCAAAAAACCGTTCGTTCCTTTAAATGTTTTTTTTTTACATTTCTCAATTCTGACCTAATACGTAGCTACACGTCCTTAAATGCGTTTAATTTCACAGATCATTCCTAATACTTCCAAAGACAGCTACCCCTGATGCTCCAAGGGTAGCGTTGATACGACCCGGTTTACAGGATCCCAACAAATATGATATCACAGATGTCTTGTCAGTATCCAGCATTATGCAAAAGGTAAAAAAACCTAGAAAACCACAGGTAAATTAATTAATCTTTGAACTTACCAACGTAAAACAACCATTAATATTTTTTTGTAAGTTTTAGTTTCGAACGATATACTTCTTTCATGATTCACTCATCTTTTTACTACCATCTTCTAAGCACAAAATACAGATTATGAAACATATTTTTATTAATAGGTCAGCGTTTGACCACTATGTCAACTGAAGATAAAATAGGAGATCGGATGGCTTAAGCATAACATACTCAAACAATTTCTATATTTAATAGTACTTGAGACAGCTTAACTTAATCTTTGCAATTTTTAACGAAAGATGCTAATAAAATATGTGTTACTTAGTATAACATCTAGCACAAAGTTGTGTTTTATTTATCTAGATCACTTTCATGGAAGATGACAACGCCATAGTGGCTGGAACAGTAACCATACTGGACTTAGCAGACGTAACAATGGGACATTTTCTCCAAATGACACCTTCAACAATGAAGAAAATGGTTGTTGCTTCACAGGTAACAATGCAAATCTATGTTTAGTTTTGTGTTATTAACTAAAAAACCTAAACTTTCATTCTGAAGATCGTGGGTTCGAAGTTCGAATACTGGCCAATGGTCCAATGGATTTTTCTTATGAAAAAATTATGGGCGTTATTAACATTGCTTTTTAGCTGAAAAAAAAAAACAAACGTTGGCTCCAAATGTATTGACGAGTGCTTTAATCGTGACATGGTCGAATAAGCTAAGAGGGTGGTATAGATGATGGATAAGTCTACTCCATCATAATATATATCCCAGACACAAAAGCGCTGAATAGTACGAATTAAAGTTGCTTGCACGTTATAAAACATTATTATCAACTTTACCTTATAATTATTGACATCAGTTACTGTGCTTATTTTTCAGGACGCTGTTCCTATCCGTATGAAAGGTACTCATTATTTAAATACTCCACCTGGATTTGAGACAGTATTTAATGCAATAAAGGTATTGCTAAATGAAAAGAACAAAAACAGGGTAAGAAAATTCCTTCAGGACCAATATGTTGTATTTTCTAAATGTTGAATTATTATCATGTTGACTTAACAAAATGTCGAATTCCTAAAATCTTGAATCTCAAATTTTGTTGAATTCCTAAAATTTTTGAACATACCTAACCATATTTCTCTATAGCAAATATGTCATGAGACTAATTTTAATTATTTTATTGAAACCAAAGAGTAAATCCAATTAAAACGTTTCGTTTCAGTTATTTGTTCACAACAAAGACATGGAAGCTTTGTACAAACATGTTCCTAAAGAGATTTTACCTAAAGAATATGGTGGAGATAGCGGTAGCACGCAAGATATTATAAGTGAGTAATATATCTTATTAATTAAATTCAAGGTTCATATTTACGATTCTTTAATAGAAGTAAAAACACTTTGAGTTCTTGATAGAGTTCGAGGAAGATATACTAAGAGAAATTGTAAAATTTTCAGATGAATGGAAAAATAAAGTTAAACAATATAGTACATTCTTAGAAGAGGAACAGAAGAATAGAACAGATGAATCGAAGCGACCCGGAAAACCGAGGACAGCTGAATCTATGTTTGGGTTAGAAGGTTCCTTCAGACAACTTCAGGTCGATTAAAATGATTAAGTTATTAATAAATAATTATATATATATTTTAATTTTTTACTTTAATTATAACAATTACAACCAATAGCTCTAGTCCGAAAGATTCTAGTAATGAGTTTATACCAATATAGATTACACCTGCATGATATGTAATCAACGATAAGACCCTCTATCCACCTACACCTATAATTAATTTATTGGTTTCGTGTCACTTTGTTAAGTAATACGTGTATAATGTCTGTGAGACCGTTAACACCAGCTTTAGCTGAGAAAGCTAAGAATGAACTGTTTGAAGACCCTCAGAGGTTGGAAACTGACCTGCAACATATGAAGGACTGGATCGCGAAGCAGCCGCATCTTAATGCATGCACTGGTAAGACAAGAAAAATATTAGTGTATAAAATATAAATACTTTTTCATGCTTTTATTTTACATAACGATAAAAATATAAATGTTGGTAGGTAAGTACCTATCTATTTTATTATAAGTAGCTATATCTGCTATTAACTCAATGATATCTGCAGATAAATCTATGTTGTGTTTATGTACTAATCTACCTACTATGTGGCTAATCTTTTTAAAACCAGTAGGCGCCTGAGTAAATATTGTCATACGCGTTCAACGCCGATTAGGTAGAATCGTTGTCGATACTATCTAACTCTGAATCGATTTTTATAACATTTCATATTGTTTTTAAGCAGCTTTAAAATATATCTTTTAAATGTCATGTTACAGATGATCAATGGCTTGTCGCTTTTCTACGAGGCTGTAAGTTCAGTTTGGAGAGAACTAAAGAAAAACTCGATACATATTACACAATGAGATCTACGGCACCTGAATTATATAAATACAAACACACTGACCCAATATTTGAAGAAATTTTGGATACGGGGTGCGCACTTTTTAGTATTTAACGCCTTAGAATGTGCGGTCAATATGCCATTAAACAAAATTCGTGTCATGTTTTAGATCTTTACTAATACTACCAAAAATAGCTGCGCCTGATGCTCCGAGAGTGATGTTGTTCCGCCCTGGTCGACAGGATCCAAGCAAATTTGATATGGCTGACAGCATGTCGGTGTCCAGCGTTTTGCAAAAGGTATGTAGGTATTTGTTCAACAAATTCATAATTCTTAGACAAATGATAGAGATATGAAACAAAACATTAAAAAATTAAACCTAGTCTTGTCGGCATCCGATTTAAATATTTAATTAGGGATTGCGCTGATATTTAGTATAATTTGACTACAAATGTATTATTTTTCTTCAATATTTCACAAACACGATACAAGAGATCCGTCAGCAAATAAAGATTTATCAAATGTTACAGATCAGTTTCTTGGAAGATGATAACGCCATGGTGGCTGGAACCTTAAATATAATTGACTTGGAAGGTGTTACGATGGGCCACTTCTTACAAATGACACCTTCGATAATAAAGAAAATGGTTGTGGCTGGACAGGTATTTTTATTAATACCTTTTTTGATTACTTGGCAGAGGGATATTTCATCAAAAAACTACAATACAGGATCTCTGTGTTACATTTAGTTGTTGTTCTTCATTTGACTAATTACGATTTTTATAAACAGTTCTTTTTAAATTTTAGGATGCTATTCCTATTCGGATGAAAGGAACTCATTATATAAATACCCCTCCAGGGTTTGAGACTATATACAATGCATTCAAAGTATTGTTGAACGAAAAGAACAAAAACAGGGTGAGTTGAGTATAATAATTACAATGAGGAGGTAACACCATTATAAAGGTAACTAGTTATTAATAGGATTACGAGTTTTTTTTTGGAAAATACTTTTATGAAGTACTAATAGTTAAAAACATTTAATTTATAGTTATATGTCCACAACAAAGACATGGAAGCGTTGTACAAACATATTCCTAAGGAGATACTGCCAAAAGAGTACGGTGGAGATGCTGGCACTACGCAAGAAATTATAGGTGAGTATTTGAAATTTTAATTTATAAAAGTAGATACTGTCGATATCATTAACATTACTATTTAACAAATACACTTGTACTTAGATTGGACATAAGGATAAGAAAAAACATTAAACAAATGTTATTTAGGTCTTTTTAAGTTCAAATATAGGTAGGCAAACGCAAACTTAGAAAGGAGAGTTTGCGACGATTCGATACTAACTCCTTACTGTGTGGCTTGCACATACGTATAATAACACTTATCTACCTAGTAGAGAGCTGCTTATTGAGGAATGATTATAATTTTTTCAGATGAATGGAAAAAGAAAGTGAAAGAATATAGTGCATTCTTAGAAGAAGAATCAAAAAATGGAACCGACGAATCTAAGCGACCTGGAAAGCCGAAGACTGCCGAATCAATGTTCGGTGTGGAAGGTTCCTTCAGACAGCTTGAGTTTGATTAAACATATTTAAAATTACGTTACCATATTTTTATTATTAAATAAAATTATTTTACCTTTTCATTTGTTTGCTTAATTCTTTTTTACGGGATATGATCTCTAGCAGCAAACATTATCCTCAAAAAACATTACAAATTATATGATAAGTTACTTAAACGATTAGTTAATAAAGCTAAAAAAATGCACTACATTGAGCGTGTAAAAAAGTCAGATAATGTTATAAAATGTATATGGCAGATAATAAAAGAGCGAACAAATAAAAACAAAATAATCAACCGAAAAAATATTAACTTAACCTTAAACAATACAAACATCTATAATCCTAAAGAAGTAGCAAACTCGTTTAACTCTTTCTTTGTGTCGGTAGGCAAAGGCAATTCTAGTGATAATGATAAGGAACGACATACCTCGACTACCTACAATACAGAAAATAGTATGTACCTTACACCCGTGTCAATAAAAGAAGTTAATTTTATAATTAAAAGGTTGAAAAATAAACAAAGTCATGGCATAGATGAACTACCTCCATGTCTGATTAAGAAATGTGCTGATGAACTAACTGTTCCGTATTATATATTAATTAACCAGTCCTTCGCTGAAGGTACGTTCCCTTGTGCACTAAAAACGTCCATAATAAAACCTATACATAAAAAAAAATCCACAACGGACCCAAACAATTATAGGCCTATTGCACTGTTACCAACATCAGCAAAAATATTTGAAAGAGCTATGTATAATCGCGTCTACTCTTTCTGTGAAAAATATAAAATATTTAATTCGGCTCAGTGCGGATTTAGAAAGAACCACTCAACTACTTTGGCAGTCTATAAGTACGTAACTGAAATTCTTAATATAATTGACAAAAAACAGAATGTAGTCGGTTTATTGCTCGATATGACGAAAGCATATGATAGGGTTAACCATACCATACTACTTAACAAGCTATACAGTGTAGGTATCAGAGGAATAGCCCACGACTGGTTCAAATCGTACTTACATGATAGGGTGCAGTATGTAGAAATCGAACACAGCAACTCGGATACCGGTGAAATCCAAAAGGTACGCTCGGATGCCCTTCAGGTAACCAGCTCGATACCTCAAGGCAGCGTACTCGGATGTCTTATGTTCTTATTGTACATAAACGAGCTACCGGAACACATTGAAACACCGAGTGTATTGTTCGCGGACGACATATCTATATTAATACCTTGCACTAGCACAGATAACATCACATCTAAGATTAACAAATCACTGGCAACCGTCGACAAATGGCTGACTGATCACAACCTACAGATTAACTTGGCAAAAACTAAAGTTATGGAATTTAGACCACGTCAACGACCTACACTAAATATTCGATCGGAAGACATGTCTTTAGAATGTGTAAAAACATTTACCCTACTCGGAATCGATATAGATACACACTTAAACTATAAACAACACATAGAACGGACTAAATCAAAACTATCCAGTTTTACGTATGCCCTTCGCGAAATTAAAAGAACGACTGATCTTCGAACTGCATTAATTGCCTACTATGCATACGCTCACTCGAGACTTAATTATGGGGTTATCATCTGGGGAAATAGTACGGACGCCGATAAAATATTTAAATTGCAAAAAAAATGTGTACGTATCCTAGCAAACATAAAAAACACTGACAGTTGTAAACCGTATTTTAAAGAATTCCAGATTTTGACCTTACCTTCCCTATATATACTGGAAATATGTAAATTTGTAAAAAAACATTCAGAATACTACACCAACTTAGGCCAGATACCACGACGATTCGAACTTAGACCAAATAGAAAAGATAAAAACGTAGACCTAGTACTTCCGAGGTCGAACCTACAGTTACACAGCAAGGGTCCCCATTCAATGTCCGTTAAAATATTTAATAAATTACCCAATGACCTAAAACACGAGCTTAAGTATTCTAAATTCGTAACAGCGCTAAAATCTTACCTAATGCATAAAGTATACTACAGCGTAAATGAATACTTAGAGTGACCTTTTATCTACCTGACATATAATTTTTACCTAATTACAATTTATTTTTTATGCTATAATTGTTCATTAATTTTATTTACTTATTTTAGACATTTATATAACATTGACATCATTCTGCAATTATATTATATTATTTATTTATTAATTGAGGGTATTTTAAGAAATGACATTAAAAACATTACACATGACATTGCAATACGCAAACATAGGTATAATATATTTGTTACGATATTTAGACAGTATATTTAGATATTCGTTTTAAGATCAACTTGACAAAACCGGTATCTAATCCACCGTTGTTGCGAAAATGAGCGACAAACTAACGCTAACTAACACTGCCATCACTCTTTACCTATCTAACTTGGCATAATAATATAACAAGACGTAACTAACCGGACAAGTTTATTTGTATAACTAGTGCCTACGTATAGTAAGAAAAGCCTCGGTCTGTCACCGCACGCTATTGCAATGCCCGGCAGGGCTCATATGTGAACTTGTATGCCTATTGTAACATCTATTGTACCTACCATATGAATGCAAATAAATGAATTGAATTGAATTATCATGTTTTTGCAAAATTAAAAAGCACCAACTCTCAAATAGGGACTTCTTCAATTTAATGATGTAGTTATTGCCAAAAGTGGGCTACCAAATTAATTTGATTTTTAATCAAATAAATATAAAATTAAAAACCGATAAAATTTGTTTTATTCCTTTCTTACATACTAAAAAAGATTAAGTAATCCAAACATTACTGATTATACCTGCGAAAGATAATGCTATCAACGATAATAGTTGTAGATACAAATATCTTAAACTACAATTAATCTATTGGTTCTGTGTCAATTCACGAAGCAACACGTAATATGCCTGTAAGACCGTTGACTCCAGCTTTGGCTGAGAAAGCCAAAAATGAGCTGTTTGAAGACCCCAACAGGTTGGAGGCCGACCTGCAGCACATGAAGGATTGGATCGCGAAACAGCCACATCTTAATGCATGCACCGGTAAGATTTCTACATTCTTTATCGGATGTCGGAAACTACTGTACCTACCTACCTAGATTTTTTTAATAACCGTAACATTTGTACATTTTTAAATTATTTCATCTTTATTTTTGCATTGGTAATCCATAAATTACCTATGCCAATTTCTCCAATAAGTATTATGTTTCGTATAAAGAGAACTCGTACATTAAGATAAAACTTTTGTGCAAAAAACATGCTTCAGACTTTATTAGAGTATTTTTCAACCTTCCATTTTATTTAATTGACTAAAGTTTTTAGATGATCAATGGCTTGTCGCTTTTCTACGAGGCTGTAAATTCAGTTTGGAGAGAACTAAAGAAAAGATCGACACATATTATTCGCTTAGAACCACGGCTCCTGAACTATGTAAATTGAAGCATACTGATCCAGTGTTTGAAGAAATATTGGATAAGGGGTGCGTAGGTACCTATTTATGTCCTGTATAACTATATGGATCTATATTTATGGAAGTTTCGTAACAATAGGTTTACTGTTTCCACACTTGCATAGAACAGGTTTATAAAAATGATGAAATTGACCTAAGAACAATAACTTCCTGAAATCATGAACGCCAATTTGTTATCCTAACAGTGCTATTATGAAAAATAATAAAATGTTTTAGATCTACCTTATTGCTTCCAAAGACATCTGCCCCTGATGCCCCAAGAGTGATGATTTTCCGCCTTGGTGTAATTGATCCCAGCAAGTATCATATAACAGACGTCATGCAGATGTCTGGAATTTTGCAAAAGGTATGTAAGTGGCGCCAGACTGCCATTCAGAGACTACCTGGCATTGTCTTTAGAATGCTTGCAAATTAACGAACATCATACAAACCATTCGTTAACCTAATGGCAGTAAATTATTGTTACAGATCACTCTACTGGAAGATGACAATGCTATAGTGGCTGGAACACTAAACATAATGGACTTGGAAGGCGTCACGATGGGACACTTCTTACAAATGACACCTTCATTAATGAAGAAAATGGTTGTTGCTTCACAGGTATTTCTTAATCAATTAAGATTTATCAACCTATTTATATCCCTATTATTATGTACCTAATTAACATAGGTATGCTAAAAAAGACTGGTTGCAATTTTTTTTTGTAATATCAAGAAATGTTATTCTTTTTCAGGATGCTATTCCTATTCGGATGAAAGGTTCTTACTATTTAAATACACCTCCCGGATTTGAGACAATATTCAATGCAATGAAGGGACTGTTAAATGAAAAGAACAGAAGTAGGGTAAGTTAGATATTAGCAATACAAGTAAATTTGATATAAAAAAGCCTTATTGATTCGAAAACATTTATATTTCAGTTATTTGTTCACAATAAAGACATGGAAGCGTTGTATAAACATATTCCCAGAGAGATTCTGCCAAAAGAATATGGTGGAGATGGCGGTAGTACGGAGGAAATGTTAGGTAAGTCTGGTCCTTTATATTATTTTTTTTAAATATTGTAGATATTATGTACTGTTATTATCACAAAAATGCCACTGAAAATTATTAAGAGTTAACAATACACAAAAACAAATAAATAAATACCATATGAGATAATTTTATATACTTATGTTTTCTTTGTGGTCTATGTGGCCAAGAATCTTAATATACTCTTTTTTCTGTCTTTGTTGACTTTGTAATCAACAACAGTAACAAAAAGTAACTAACTACAACGTAAAACAGAATTACGTATTATTCAAATTTGAAATTCTTAACTTTTCAGGTTATTGGAAAAATAAAGTAAAAGAGTATAGTGCATTCTTAGAAGAGGAATACAAGAATGGAACAGATGAATCGAAACGACCTGGTAATCCGAGGACAGCTGAATCTATGTTCGGTGTGGAAGGTTCCTTCAGACAACTCGACTTTGATTAAAGCGATTTAAAATTATTTATAGTTTATTCATTGTTGTTAGTGCAATATATTAACCATGTCTTAATTTACTTATTTTTTGGATTTTATTTCTACTAACTACACAATCTTTTACTAAAATCAACGGTAAGATATATAGTTTTGGCAAAAAAATGGACCTGAGATTAATTTTAAGATTATACCATCTAGGTCAAGACACATAATGTTGTATCCTGTAAGTGATATAGATTAACCCAATCACTTTAGATTATACCTGAGCGAGATAATGTTATCGACGATAATACCCTTTATCTACAACTATAATTAATCTATTGCGTTCGTTCGTGTTCGTGTCACTTCACGAAGTAATACGTGTAACATGTCTGTGAGACCGTTGACACCAGCTTTGGCTGAGAAAGCCAAGAATGAACTGTTCGAAGACCCTAAGAGGTTGGAGGCTGACCTGCAGCATATAAAGGATTGGATCGCAAAGCAACCGCATCTTAATGCATGCACTGGTAAAATTATAAATAATCTTTATCGAAAATGAAACATACTTATAAATCAAGAACCAGTTATTTGCCAGTGTGATCTTGGACTTATGGTAAAGTATTAAAAGCAAGAATCACATTAGGTACACATATTGTTAAATTTACGTGTTACAGATGATCAATGGCTTCTCGCTTTTCTACGAGGCTGTAAGTTCAGTTTAGAGAGAACTAAAGAAAAAATCGACACTTATTATTCGCTCAGATCCACAGCTCCTGAATTATTTAAATTAAAGCATACTGATCCACTTTTCGAAGAAATCTTGAATTTGGGGTGCGTAGTTTTATGAAGTTCACTATCTACTTGAAGGATATATACCAGGGGGTGGTATAAGTAGATAGTAATTGTCGATTGGAATGTAATTTTTTAAAATTTGTTTCACATTTTAGATCCTTTTTTTTGCTTCCGAAGACAGCTGCGCCTGATTCTCCAAGAGTGATGTTTTTCCGCATGGGTCTAGTGGATCCCAACAAATACGATATTTCTGACGTCATGTCAGTGTCTACCGTTATGCAAAAGGTAAGTTTAAGGAGTTTCTGAGTCTTTGAATTTAAGACATTGAACGCTAATCCACCTACAAAATAGTTATTCACTACTTATATCTCTATATTAATACGGCATTATAATTATTGTTACAGATTACTTTCTTGGAAGATGATAACGCTATTGTAGCTGGGACCCTAAACGTAATGGACGGTGCAAACGTTACGATGTCACACCTCCTACAAATGACACCTTCATTAATGAAAAAAATGGTTGTAGCTACACAGGTAAATATAATGTACCATATGCAAAGTTTTAAGTCTATAGATCTAGTAGTTCAGGCTCTGCGTTGTCATTAGTCTAAAAATATGCTTTATTCATAGAATATATATATTAGAATAGGATTTTTAATTTTTGGTCAATTTTAATTTAAGTTTTTAATTTTTGGTTCTTTTAGGACGCTATGCCGATTCGTATGAAAGGAGCACACTATTTGAATACTCCTCCAGGATTTGAGACAGTACTGAATGCAATGAAGTTATTACTGAATGAAAAGAACAAAAATAGGGTGAGCAATATTTGTAATAGTTATATATTTAACAACTTGACGAGGAGTGAAAACTATACTTTCATAAATTGAATATTCGAATCAACAAATATTTTTCATTATATATTATTTTATTTCAGTTATTCGTTCACAACAAAGATTTCGAAGCATTTTACAAACACGTTCCAAAAGAGATTCTGCCAAAAGAGTATGGTGGAGATGGTGGTACTACGGAAGAAATGTTAAGTAAGTTAATAATATTGTGATTCTAGGTTAGGTGACAAAATTTGCCAAATTACTATTTTTACTTAAGACACTTAACAACGTATACAACAAACATTTATATCCTTAGAAACACCAAAATTGTCCACAAATTGCGCCCGCGCTTTTTCCAATGTAAAATCGCGGGCGCAATTTGTAAATTTCCAATGTATTAGATACATAGCTATCTAAATACTATCCCTATAGATTATGTAGGAATAGTGTTATGCCATAGTTCACAAGTAAATCTGTGTCTATATCTAAGGTTTCAATCCATATCTCGAACTATCCTTAAACCGCATTTTGTAATAAGGGGGCTGTAATAAGTAACAAAGACTAGTTTTTACGATATCGCGATTTTACATTGGAATACAAGGATAAATATTGCAGGACATTCCACACATCGCCATCTAGCCCCAAGCTAAGTAACTAGACTTGTGTTATGGGTGCCAGACAACGGATATACTACTTATAATATACTTTTCTTTTGTAAACTTATAATTACTACTTATAATATACTTTTCGGTTGAAACAACCAGACCACAGACAAATATCTAAGCATAAATACATGTCTGAGGCGGGAATCGAACCCGCAACCCTGTGTTTGGCAGTCCGGCATGGTGACCATTGTGCCAACTGGGTCGTGTATATACTTTTATTTTGTAAATATATACTTATAATACATAGAAACAACCAGACCACAGACAAATATCTAAGCATAAATACTTGTCTGAGGCGGGAATCGAACCCGCAACCCTGTGTTTGGCAGTCTGGCAAAGTGACCATTGTGCCAACTGGGTCGTCACATACCTTATTACTATACCTTATACACTAATACCTTCTTGTTTGGAACATCAATAATAACAATTAACTATACTAACTACTAAAGGTAGGTATATAAAAATTCTATATTTTTCAGATGAAGTAAAAAGGAAAATTAAACAATACAGTGCATTCTTAGAAGAGGAATACAAAAATGGAACAGATGAATCGAAGCGACCCGGGAAACCGAGGACAGCTGAATCTATGTTTGGCGTAGAAGGTTCCTTCAGACAACTTGAGTTTGATTAAAACGATCGATATTCTACCGTAAAAATCCAAAGGAATATTTTCTTAGATTTCATAATTTAAAGAATTATTTTTTTATTGGTACAACTTCTATTTGAAACATTATTTAAAATATATAAAAAACTAGTAATAATAACCTATAGATCGCGTTTTAATATTATAATAATTTATTTTTTCAATTTAAACATTTAATAGAAAATATTTATAGAAAACTAGCTTTTACCCGCGATTTCCCGTAGGAATTATAATTTGATAAGTTCTTTCTTATCGGATAGCTACATAAAAAATAGCTATTTGTATGCCATATTTTGGCCCGATTCGCCCTTTGGTTCGAGCTGTGCGTTGTTATATCAGTCAGTCAGTAAATCAGGACTCTGAATTTTATATTTATAATACTAAGTACTCAAATGAAGTGGGTTGCGGTTATACTTGGCAAAAAATCATAGACTTGGAACGCATGATGGCCGTATTTTTTGCCAACTTTGCTGGTATGGTCTTAAATTATACCTACTACTGGTGCTAATTACAGCATCAAACATAGGTATAGTACCTCTGGCTTCCGATAACGATCAAGTAAACAAGCTTCAAGCATCATTCTACAGTGAAAAGCCGTTGTCACTGCTTATTGTGAGGTGTGTTTATATTTTAAACGTGCACAGCGTCATATTCTTTGAGGCTCGAGTCTTGATCGTGGCCGGACCGTTTAAATATTCATTTTATATACCTAGACAATAAAATTCTCATCTCATTAGAGTGCAAAAATCAAAACAGAATATTGCAAATTTACCTGTCAATATCACCGTTAGATTAGAACCAATACGAACGATAGTTTTATCATTGATAAATCTTATCTGCAACGGGCATCCATTGTGAGTGTATCCTATTACGGATAGGTCGTATTTTGAAAATGTCTATCCGTCCGTTACTACCGGCCTTGGCTGAGAAAGCCAGACTCGAGTTGAATGAAGATCCAAAGAAGATGGAACATTACCTGCAACATTTGAAGGACTGGATTGCTAAGCAGCCGCACCTTAAGGCCCGAACTGGTGAGTCAGAAACACAAGTTTTGTTGTCGTTGTATGATTTATGTGGTATTGATTACTCTAAACAATACCTGAACTTGTAGACAAGATAGTTTTGTGAAAATCAAAATATTGCTAAAAATATCTTAAATTTACTGATCTACCTGATTTCACTATCATATTAAAGCATAGGCGACAGAACAGGAAATAAAACATTTTTAACAAAAATCCTTGTGTAGCGCAGAGGTCCACATGTGATGTTTGTGGACTTGTATGAAAAAGATTTGACTTATTAAAAAGTATGAAAATTACAATATTCACTAATATTAGTCATTTTTTTTAACCTGTAGAGTTGGCATGCGTGTATCATCAATTAATCGATGTTGTAAATCTAGATAAGTTAAAATATTGATAATGGTACCTTTTTATGATCGTTATCTACAGGTAACTTATTGGGGATTTTAATAGTATTACCTAACTAGTTTAGACGCGAAAAAATTGGTAACACTAATCAACGCAGGCAAAAATTTTCTTACATTCAGGCAGTCATTTCTCTTAATTTGCCACAAGCACCAACCTCCAATAATACAACTAGTAATAATAACAGTGGCCACAACTTCGGTCAAAAAATTAAAAAGGTCAAATTAATTAGAAAAAAGTAATAGGGGAAAAAATACTTAGGCTTCACGCTAACATGTAGTAGGTAGGTTGAGTACATAGCTAAGTTAGCATAATAATAGTTCTAAATAAACATGCATAATAACGTGCATAATGCTTATTATGTATTGCCAGAGGTCAATAAGATAATATTAAGGTGAATACCTAACATATTATAAGAAGTCAATGAACCAGGTTCAAATTTACGTACTTATCTAATAGGACATTGTAATCATTTATTGAGTTTATTTGTGAATTTACGTAAACAATTTGTGATAAAACCAAAAGGTTATTACTATAAGTATTTTTAATTTGATGTATTTAATTTGTATGGAATTAAATCTATAAGACACCAATTAAATTCGTTGTTCTTATAATAATTACAGATGACCAATGGTTGGTGGCGTTTTTGCGCGGCTGTAAATACAATTTGGAGAAGACAAAAGAAAAACTGGACATTCATTATACGATCAGACACACAGCACCGGAATTGCATAAAATAAAACATAGAGATACAAGATTTGAAGAGGTTTTTAGTTTAGGGTAAGACCGAGTGCAAACTACAGTCTTTTTGATTGACTGATTCGATTCCCCGGTTCAATTTGAAGGCAAGAATCAGCTTTCAAAATAAAATCTAATTATGGGAAAATGGTTGAAGTTATGTATGTGTTTTATATAATTTTCAGTGCTGTTCTAACACTACCAAAAACAAGTACCCCTGATGGACCAAGGATCACTTTAATAAGACCAGGAAAATATGATGCTAGTAAATATGATATAAGTGACATCATATCCATGGCTCATACTTTACAAAAGGTATACATCTGAAATAACATTTCATTAAATAAAACAAACCTATTTAGTAAGAATGAGGGTTCAAAAAACGACGAAGCGCTTCGAGAAAAGGTAGTTAGTGCCTTGCGCTTCGCTTGGCTCGTCTTGGTGGGGGCAACACACAGACAGATTCGACTAATTCAAGGACTTTGATGATAAGTACCATAGTAATGCAATAGTTTTTTTGCCATCACGAAAAAACGTTTCGTTTCGCTAGTGTATCTTGTTCTATTGAATAGTGTCAGGGAGATAAAAAGCTAAATTAACACGGAACTCAAAATGCTGTATAAATATGACATTTTGACCAAAAAACTTGACGTCAAGGTTTCGCTAAATGTAGCCACATGCTTTAACAAAACTTGATACAAATTTTTAGACTTTATGCACAACTCAAGTGAAGCCAAAATATGAAAAAGTTGATTAAAGTAAGACCTAGCCGGATGTAGCTAACAAATGTTCCTAATATAAATTTTCAGGTGATGTTCATGGACGACGATAACGCCATAGTGGCTGGCACTACAGTTATACAGGACTTAGAAGGAGTTACTCTGGGTCATTTTTTACAAATGACGCCGACAACTATGAAGAAAATGGTGGTCGCTGGACAGGTAATAAAGCTACAGCTAGCTATATAAAAACATGTTATAACTAGTCCATTGAAACAATAGCTCGTCAAAGAGACGTAGACGAAAAAGGAGATTGTCTAATTGAAATTAAACAACTTATTTAATGCACACATTTACAGGATGCAATTCCTATAAGAATGAAAGGAACACACTACCTGAACGCACCTCCCGGGTTTGAAACTATATTTATGGCTATGAAGAGTTTGCTCAACGAGAAAAATAGAAATAGGGTAAGTTGATATTTAAAATATATGACTAAAGACCTGAATGCGTATATCCAGCCATGACAACTGTCGAAATTTCGGTAGAAAATGATGATCATAATCATATTTTATGTTTCAGTTATACGTGCATGGCAAAAATTCACAATCGTTATATAAACACGTTCCAAAAGAAATTTTGCCCAAAGAATACGGTGGAGATGGAGGAACTACAGAAGAAATATTGGGTAGGTTTAAAGTAGAAATTTAACAAATAGAAAATAATAATATGAGCAGCGCATATATTATATTAAGAGTTATCATTTGCTACAATTGCCATAGTTGCTATATCTACTATTTGAAGAAAAGGCACTACGTTATTATGACCGTCCGCAACGGCCAAGCAACATGGAAAATGTATGAAATTCTAATATTTCAGAGGGATGGAGAATGAAAATCAAAGAATATCACACGTTCTTAGAAGAGGACTGGCAGTACGGGACCGATGAGTCAATGCGATTCGGAAAACCAAAGACTCCCGAAGTAATGTTTGGACTTGATGGATCTTTTCGGCAACTGGATGTCGACTAAAATTTATAGACGATCCCAGTAATGCAGTTAATTATATACGAGATTAAACGGAGGATCAATCTCTTAAATTATAATATTGGGATCGGATTTTCAATCGTGTTTACTAAGTAAAGATATGGTGTGTCTATTTGTGTTAGACAAATTAAATTAGTTTTACATTAATGTTCTTATTTATTATTAACTAAATTATGAGGGTAATATAGTTAAAAAAAAAGTATGTCCTCTTTTTTTCATCCGCCTGCCCTTATCCCAGTTTATTTCCTTCTTCCATTCACTTCTATAAGTTGTCATCTCATCGTTGACATTCAATCATCTCATATGTTGTCTTGCGCAGGGACTCCACCTTCGTCCTCTTTCTCTCAATCCCTCTACATACTCATCACTCTTCTAGTCACATGCGTCTCCTCTCTTCTCATCACATATCCACCAACTCAAACGGTTTCTTTACTTTTTCAGTATCTGGCGCTACTTTTAGGCTTACCTCTTGTATACTTGTTCTTTATTGTTAAGTATGTCCTCATTTCCTTATAATTCAATTATGATAATACTAAACACAAGTTTTGAAATGACAAATTTTAAATAATTGCCTACTATTGAAGTTCGTGGTAAAAAAATGAAAAGAGGTTCCTTTATTGTTACAGCCACGCCTTATCGAGACTTTGATATCAGTAGTAGCTACCTATTTAGTATCGAGAGTATCGATCGACAACTTATCGGCCTGATGATTTTTTTATACAAAATATTGTCTTTTGATATCATTTTGATATTAAAAGGCGTTAGATAACTTAGTAGGAACAACAAATCAAAAGGCGCTAAAATTTAAATAAGTATATAAATAAAAAAATATTGCAGGACATTCCACACATCGCCATCTAGCCCCAAGCTAACAAGACTAACTAGACTTGTGTTATGGGTGCAAGACAACGGATATACTACTTATAGGTACTTTTATTTTGTAAACATATACTTATAATACATAGAAACAACCAGACCACAGACAAATATCTAAGCATCAATACTTGTCTGAGGCGGGAATCGATCCCGCAACCCTTGGTTTGGAGTCCGGCATGTATGGGTAGACACTAATGTTAGAACTTGAACAGCTGTGTTTTATTTATTTGAAGTTGATTTGCTAGGTATCCCACACTCCAGTGAATAAAGAAGTCCACGTCCACTTTAGAACCTAGGCCTCTCCAAAAAAATCCGGAGCCATCGGTCACATGCCCTCTACGTCCAACGGTTTCCCGCCACCATAAGTCGTCTGTCCATCTCGTCGGGGTCTAAAATGCCAATGCTCTAATCATTAAAAAGAAGAATATTTGCTAGGCTATTATAATCGAATGTCATAGTATCACAAACTCCCTATTACCTGAAAACTGCTCCTACACTATGAGTAGGCCAGAAAAGATGAAAGACAGTCTAATCACCTAGTGTTGATTTCGTAGTGGTTGAACGAGTTGTGAAGCTCATTCATACAAGGTGTTGTTAAAATTAATGTGATTACAGACTTTACTGCAGGATTTTCCAGATAAGATTATAAGAAATTAATTTGTGTGGTGTATTAGCATATTGTCATAGTCTCTGTAATCCAAGTTCATTTACAATGCTTACAGAAAATTGAACGTTTGAGGCATATATCCTATACTCACATCATCGTTTCGCATTTTATGCCATCCCTAAAAACAAAGTTAGTTTACCTACTTTTCATCGACTTATCGAACCGGTAGATCTTCTAATGGGTATATTTCAGTTTGTCTACCACATTCAGGCGAAAGGGAACTCTATATACTTACCCCGATTGCTCCTTCCTATAAGCGGCGGGATCATGTTTCCCGTAATTAGAAAGCTTATGTTAATTCCGGATAATGTTACTTTCTATTACTAGGTTAAAATAAGAGGAAACTTTCTATCTGAAAAAGGACTATAAAAGAAAAAAAAACCTAAATCATTCCATTGGCCATTTCCTGCATCATAAGAGGTCATAGGAGGTTTTTTGACAATTAAATATTTAATTTTGTCAAAAAATAAAACGATGAAATGAAAAAATAAAACGAACGAACACATTCAGGCGAAAGGGAACTCTATATACTTACCCCGATTGCTCCTTCCTAGAAGCGGCGGGATCATGTTTCCCGTAATTGGAAAGCTTATGTTAATTCCGGTAATGTTACTTTCTATTACTAGGTTAAAATAAGAGGAAACTTTCTATCTGAAAAAGGACTATAAAAGTAAAAAAAACCTAAATCATTCCATTTGCCATTTCCTGCATCATAAGAGGTATTGAAAATCGTTTTATTTTTTGACAATAAAATATTTAATTTTGTCAAAAAATAAAACAAGTACTTCGTCGGTCCACCCGCTAGGTGATCGAGACGGCGGAATGCAGTAATAAAAAAAAAATTTAAACGGTTTTTGACAAAATTTAAAACTGCATCATAAGATTTGTGGATAAAGCATTACTTATCCCAGCGAGGAATCGTTATTACCAATTTTCTGTAATATGCCATAATATGTTTGTTTCTAACATTGTTTCTAAAAATAATCAGTATTAGCAAGACTATCGATTGATTGACGACCCAGTTGGCACAATGGTCACCATACCGGACTGCCAAACACAGGGTTGCGGGTTCGATTCCAGCCTCAGACAAGTATTGATGCTTAGATATTTGTCTGTGGTCTGGTTGTTTCTATGTATTATAAATATACATTTACAAAAGAAAAAATATATAAGTAGTATATCCGTTGTCTAGTACCCATAACACAAGCCTAGTTACTTAGCTTGGGGCTAGATGGCGATGTGTTGAATGTCCTGTTACATTTATTTATTTAATATATAAATAACGGTTTTTTAACAAAAAAAAATAACACAAAAAAATTCACTCTTGAACTAAAAACTCTAACTCTAAAAAACCTTGTCCTTTTTTGAAGTCTTCTAAAAATTGGTGCAGTTGTTCCCAAAAGTAGGTATTCATTGATACTTAAAAACTCTACCTTTTAATAATAAGTAAGTATTAGTAATTACACCTATCTATAATGAATTTAATCCTTTTATCAATATGCCAAAACAAAGTTCAATCTGAATTATAATTATAAAAATCAAAATTGTTGCTTTTGAGCAGTTTTTATCATAATCGAAAGTGGTATCTACTTTTTAGCCCATTATTAGAAAGTTTATCCGTTCATTCTGTTTCGAAAATAAGAATATTTTAAAAATTTGAGAGACTTTGGATATTCTATGAAAAAAATAAAATAAGATGTCACCAATTTAATTCTTACGAATACTAATATCGAATAATTAAACACAGCACATTTTTTTAAGGCCCTGTGCTAATAAAGCTACCAAAATCGACCTTTGTTTTAAGCAACTCTAAGTAGTCAAATACTCTTTTTTTCTTATTTGGATATAAATGGATATTGTAGTTTAATAACCATATTTTTGTTTATTGTGGTTCAAAACATGATATGAACAACTTCGTTCGAAAAAAAAAAGTTAGAAAAAAGAGAATAATTATATCGTTTATCGGGTTTTATTCAAAATAGTTAACGTTTGTTTCTAAAAATAAATCAAATGATAGGTTTTGACCTCTAGGAACTATATTTGTGGATAATAATGCTAAAATATCGATCAAATATAACAGTAAGCACGCAGCACGCTACGTTTTTGAGAGCGCGGGCTAAGGTAATGTGAATACCTACACACGGTACTGGAAGAGCGCCTTAAACAAAATGCAGTACAGGTACTTTGTTATATTTTTGCAGTTTATAAAAATGTGTGCAAACTGACATAACAAGTAAGCATTAATGCATTAATGCTAATGATTGGGTACTTTGTACTTGAACGGGCTTTTTTCCGCAATTAGACCCTTTTTAAGTGGGTCTTTTTGCGTGAGGATGGAGTAGGCTTGCTCAACACCTACTACCCTCTCAGCCTAGTCGACCATTTCCAGACGAGATAACTTGTCAATACTTCTGGAGCCAACTCAGCCGCGGTTTTCTTTACGATGTTTTCCTTCACCGTAAGAGCAATGTCAAACAGCGCGCATAATTTTTTTTTAAGAAAAATTCATTGGTGCACGGCCGGCCGGGATTCGAACCCACGACCTTCAGAATTAAAGGCGAGGTATCTACCACTAAGCCAACACTGCTTTAATGATTGGTTATGCTATATATAAAAATAAGGATAAAATATTTTGGCATATTTTACTCTCAGAATACAGATTTTACTTTAGTTATAGTGCGTGTGTACTGAAGCCCTTCAAACTTCTATTATCAACATGTTACCTACCAAAACTAGACAAGCAAGCACGACCTAATATTATTAATATTTCTATACTCATGTTAAGTGTAAAGATAACATCAACGTCGTTATCAGCCAGTCGATATCCAAGTGCGGTCGGATAAACAGTCAACAAGTTTCACTCGTATTTATTTATAGAAAATTCAATATCGTTGCATCCATTTCATTAGTGTGTCAACTTTCATTTATCTAATGGTGTTGAGTACCGATTCCGGAATGATACGGGAACTGCCGCCGGATATCGCTAAAATAGCGAAGAAGGAGTTAAATGAGAACTCGAAAACTACTAAAGATGATATACAACATTTAAAAGAATGGTTGTCTAAACAGCCGCATTTGAGGGCTAGATCAGGTAAGTACTAACTTTATTAAGAATTTATAAGTAAGTAAGGTAATGAAATAATTTAAGTTTTTATTATTTAATTGTTGTGAATAATATTTTATGCCTTTGTTACTAAAATTAAAAAAGTAAAAAGTATATTTTTGATGTATTTTATAACTTGTATTTGCATAAAGCATTCTATTATAATAAATAGATATCGGATTATATGCACTATCAAAATGCCAAAATATGCACTAAAAATGGGCGAAACATGTACTGTCAAAAACCATAATATTAGAGTTTACGTATATTTTCACATTATTAGATATTTACCTATTATAATTCTTGTGGCAATAAACAACAATATAGTTTTCAAATAGGTATTTCTGGAGCAAACTTCTGACGTTTACCACTAAATATAAATTTATAAGCTGAATATGATCTTCCGTCATCAACTGACGTTACCAGGCAGAACTTGAAATTTCTCTCTTCAGGCAGAGTGTGTCTAGTTCCGTTAATAAATGGGTCACTGCGAGCTAGTAGACTACGTTTAACTACACTAAGATCGAATAGTGTAAATATTTTAAAAAAAACTTAAATTGCATATTGCCAAGCTATAATAAAAAAGTTTTTTTTCTTTCTTCTCAATTAACTTGTTATTAGAACTTAACTACCTACTTTTATGTTTGTATCTCATTTTAAGTGATTATTGTCTTATTAGAATAAATATCTTTAAACCTAAGATAAGTACTGTCAATAAAAAAAAACAAATATGCAATAACGCTACAAAAATACAATTATATGCATATGTATATGCAAACATGCAAATGCATATAATCCGATGTCTAATAATAACTATAGATAGATAGATAGATAAATTCTTTATTGTAAACACCAATTTCAAATAACATTAAATAAAAACAATACAAAGGGCGGCCTTATCGCTCAAAGCGATCTCTTCCAGGCAACCTTTGGATGGACAAGAAGTTGAGGAAGGTGAAGGGTAGGGTGTTCAAACTAAGATGCAAATAACAACAAAAACATAATAATAAATACAAACTTAACTACATACTAATAATAATTATATATATTTATATATAATTTTATAAGATATGTATGTATGTTTATATATTTATATATACATATATAAACATACATACATATCTTTACATCAATATATTAATATAATTACATAACAATGTACAAATAAATAGATAAAAAATAAAGATAAAATTATAAACAATACCATAACTAAAAATACATATTTTACAATATATTAAACAACGAATTAACGACAGCTGGCCCTCTGATCTTTTTCGGCAATAGCCAAAAAGTGATTATAGACGTTATTTTTAAATACCGCCAAAGATTTAGATTGTCTATTAGGTAAGTAGGTACGTGTAATTTCTAATATATAATTAAATGAAATTTTGTTACTTTCTATTAAGTTATGTGCCACGTTAAAAATGTTTAACAGCATTAATAATGACCAGCTGCTGATTCTAGTGGGAATGTAGCATGCCAGGTTGAATACTGTCTTAAAGAAATTTCGAAGACGGAGTCATGCACCAGTTTAGAAATAACGTAATATCTTCTGAATTTCCGGCATCTGTTCTGGGCTTTTTAACTATAAATAAATAAATAATAATAAATATTGCAGGACATTCCACACATCGCCATCTAGCCCCAAGATAAGTAACTACACTTGTGTTATGGGTGCTAGACAACGGATATACTACTTATATCTTTTGTAAATATATACTTATAATACATAGAGACAACCAGACCACAGGCAAATATCTAAGCATAAATACTTGTCTGAGGCGGGAATCGAACCCGCAACCCTGTGTTTGGCAGTTCGGCATTGTGACCATAGACTAAATAATATGATCGTTATTTATTTCTTAGGAAAACAAACTGCTCTTAAAAAATACAATAAAAATAAAAAGTAAATTAAATGTTTCCACTACTTTGACTTATAATAAAAAAAAATACGCTATGAATAAACCCGTCAAACGTGACGATACCTTAACCCATAAGGAAAAAATAAAAATTAAACTATTTTTTTTAATAAAAATATTCCCTCCGTTTTTTATTTAGATGATCAATGGCTCGTAGCAATGTTAAGAGGTTGCAAGTTCAGCTTAGAGAGAGTGAAGCAGAAACTTGATTTGTATTACACTTTGAGGACCACAGCATCTGATGTTGTGTTAAGGCTCAAACCAACGGATGAAAAGTTTTTGGATTTCTTTAAAAAAGGGTAAGTAGGTACTCACTCATACTGGTACCTAAATCACTCTGTCACATTTGTTTTTGTTCACCTATCAAATCACTAAATATAAATTCATTTCTACTCTCGACCTAATTATTTTATCTTTTGCACTTTTAACCGTCCTATCTCTAAATTCTATATCTTGAAACGCTCTCAATAGAAAGCGTTAAGTGTGTTGTTATGAGAAAGAGTAATACTTCTACTTTAACAACACATTTTTATAGCGTTTCAATTTACTGACCAAAATAAATATTAAAACTATAAAGGTACAAATACATACATCTATATATATAAAAGAAAGTCGTGTTAGTTACACCACTTATAACTCAAGAACGGCAGAACAGATTTAGGTGAAAATTGGTAGGGAGGTAGCTTAGAGCCAGGAGACGGACATAGGATACTTTTTATCCCAATATGCCCACGGGATCGGGACTTACGCGGGTGAAACCGCGGGACGCAGCTAGTTGTCAATAAAATACCAATAAGTAGTAAGTAGTTGAAGTTGTAAGACTTAGGTAGACGATTTGTTTTTTGACTAAAAAGTTTAATAAGTTAAAAGGAGGGACCTTAATTCCGATACTACTGAGCTCTTAAAAACCGTTTCTCCGACTTTACTAGAAACCGAAGTTTTTCTTTGAAAATCGTAATTCGACTTAAATAATGCTAGTTCGACATGATTTAATTTCGACGTACTCTTCTTGGACATGCTGTACGTTGACAAATAACGTTAACATTAATGAATGACATTGAATTGTCAATATCATCAAGTTCAGCGATCTTGTTCATAAATGCATAGGTATTTTTAACCGACTTCAAAAAAGAAATTTGTCGCGTATATATGTTTTCTTTTTATGTATTTGTATACCTCTGATTTGTTTACCTTTAGAAATAATTTGAAATCTCTTTCAAATATCATTCCCTTTTACATCATTAATCAAAATCCATAATTACAAATAAAATTAAAAATAAATACAACTAAAAGAAAATTACAATACTTCCATTAAAAACAATAAACAACAATAATATTTAAAAATAAGAGATTATAAAACAATATTAAAGAGTAATTATTGTAGTACCGAAGGTTAACTCAAGCATGAATGTAACATTCAAGAAAATTTAAAGTAGAAAAGATCAAAAAAATATTGCCGAGTTTATATAACTAAGTAATAATTACTTATGTTTGAATTACAGAACAGTGCTCGTATTGCAAAAGCCGAACAAATTGTACCCAAGGGTGATTCTGATAAGGGCAGGAGCCTACGATCCAGCTGTAAATCATGTAGCTGACATTATGTGCATGCTGTATTATTTAGTTCAGGTAAATTATGATGATCAATTAATGTGCAAGGGGCACTTACTTGTGCTTGTACTTATATACGGGCTGTTTCCGCAATTAGACCCTTTTAATTGGGTCCTTTTTGCGTGAGGATGGAGTAGGCTTGCCCAGCACCTACTACCCTCTCTTAGTCGGTCATGTCCAGAAGAGGGAACTTGTCAATACTTCTGCAGCCAATTAAGCTACGGGTTTCATTACAATGGTTTACTTCACCGTAAGAGCAATGACAATAGCGCACATAAATTTTTCTTAAGAAAAATCCATTGGTGCACGGCCGGCTGGGATTCGAACCCACTAAGCCAACACCGCTCTATGTGCAAGGGGTTAAACGAAAATCAAAATTGGTAACTAAATAGACGTCAATTTCACAACAGAAATATTCGTATTAGGTTTAACCTACAAAAAGCCTACAAACGATACACGCAACAATATTTTTTCATGCAAAAAGTAATAATTTTATGCGCCCTAATCAAATTAATCAATATAATTAATCAATTAAAATTATCTAGGTATTGATAACAGTAGGTAAGTAGAAACTGAAACAATGTTGGAATCGGTCATTTTATGGCGTTAAATTAATTAGCTTATTATCTGAAGTGTTCGTTCATTCAACTTAGGTACCTACCTTTTTTTTATCGTAAGGTGACCTAAGTTACGATAACAGTGGGTTTTTTTTTTACAATTTCATTTTATATTAAACTAGCTGCGCCCTGCGGCTTCACCCGCGTAAGTCCCGATCCTGTGGGAATATCGGGATAAAAAGTAGCCTATGTGTTAATCTAAGTCTCCAGCTATCTACATACCGAGTTTCATCGCAATCGGTCCAGTAGTTTTGGCGTGAAGGAGTAACAAACACACACACACACAAACTTTCACATTTTTAATATTAGTAGGACTACTGAACTGAATTTGATGAAACCGGTATAAGGATATCTACACTGAGGGGGTAAACAGAGGCAATTTTTTTTACAAATGTTTTTTTTTATTCGCTCTCGTAGACCCGAGGTTGCCGTCGACTTGACAAGACGTAGAAATTGAGAGCCCACTTCTGATTTTTGAAGAAAACTTAACCTCTAAATAAGGGGATGTTTTTTAAAAATGGAACCTGATGTTGTAGGCCGAATCCTAAACGGAGTTTATTGATATGAAATTGGTTTCTCAATTTTAACATCTAGAATGAAGACCTACTGGAATATTATAGTTACGGGGCTGTTTCCGCACTTAGCTTCTTCATTTGGGCTATTGTGCGTTGGAATATTGTAATTACTAACTGCGCCCCGCGGTTTCACCCGCGTAACTCCCGATCCCTTGGAAATATCAAAATGAAAACTAAAGAAATAGAGAAGAAAAGCCTATAGCCTTCTTGGTAAATGGACTATCCAACACAAAAAGTTTTTTCAATTCGAACCAGTAGTTCCTGAGACTAGCGCGTTCAAACAAACAAACTCTTCAGCTTTATAATATAATTAGTATAGATTAATTTTACCTATATTTTCAGATTTTAATAGTTGATGATGACATAGCTTCGGTAGTAGGCACAAAGATCCTGGTTGACTATGAAGGCGTGACCATGAGCCACTTCATCCAGGCGTCTCCCTCTGTTGCAAAGAAGATGATTACTGTATGCCAGGTAAAGCCGCTTACTATCCCAGGAAGATTCTGTGCTTCTTGTCGGAGCTGTTTGGAGGAACAGATAGATTGTCTTAGTGCGGAAATCGAAACCCTAACCTATAAAGCTTTAGT
This sequence comes from Idaea straminata, assembly GCA_951213275.1. Classification (NCBI taxonomy): domain Eukaryota; kingdom Metazoa; phylum Arthropoda; class Insecta; order Lepidoptera; family Geometridae; genus Idaea; species Idaea straminata. The sequence goes on along the minus strand of OX577846.1, from coordinate 6,626,039 downwards.
ACATGATTTGCTCCATAGAAAAACGAAAACAAAATGATTTGTCGGACAAATAAAAAAAAAAAGATGAATAATGACTGACAAGGAAAATTGCGTATAACTTTTGAACGGCTGACCCGATTTTGATTAAACATAGCTAAGAACGAGCTAAGAACACTCCCAACTAATTCGCATTTTAAAAAAAATGAACAAGATCGAAATCGGTACATCCGTTCAGAAGCTACGATGCCTCAAATAATTATGTATATTTGATTCTGGTCTATCTAGGTGTTTCATGTTTATGTAGGTAGGTATAATAAGTAGTCTTCAACCAAAACAATAAGTAGGTATACAAGTATTCTATCCGTTGTCTGACCATCATAACAAAACCCTAGTTGCTAAACTAGAGGCTAGATGGCGTGTAAAAAATGTATAAATCCTATGATTTCAGGAAGCTTTTCCTTTACGGTTAAAAGGCAGTCACCATATCAACGTACCACCTGGCATTGACAAAATATTTTCCATCGTATCCGTCTTCCTTAATAAGAAAGCTAAAGAAAGGGTAGGTTTATATCATGTTGATAATAACAATCCTACTAATATTATAAATGTGAAAGTTTGTGTGTGTGTATGTTTGTTACTCCTTCACGCAAAAACTACTGGGCCGATTACGATGAAACTCGGTATCTAGATAGCTGGAGACCTAGATTAACACATAGGTTTTTAACCCGATATTCTCACGGGATCGGGACTTACGCGGGTGAAACTGCAGGGCGCAGCTAGTTATATATAAAAATAGGAATAATTCAGTAGAACTTACCTTAGTTAGCAATTTGAATAACTTCTTCAATTTCTTTTAGTTGAAAGTTCACAAAAATCATGCTGATATACAAGAGCATATTCCGAATGATATCCTACCTAAAGACTACGGTGGCAAAGGACAGAGTGTGGAAGAATTGACAGGTAAGAGAAAGCATAACTACCTACCTACTACTTATAGCCATGGTAGGTAGAAAAGGTACCCAAGTACCAACCTAGTTGTAGCTACACCGAAATCATACGTCTTTGTAGATAAGAAGTCTCGTTTTCTAACCATAATTATCGCTGTCTTGTCGTTTTGTTTTACAGAAAGCGATACTTTCTATGAAGAATTTTATTTTCGGTGTAGTACACAATACAAAAATCATATCTACCCTCCTAAGTTACTCGAATGCCTAATTTTACGTAGAAAGGTATTTTAATTATGACTAGAAAATACTGAATTTAATGTTCAGTTTAGTTACACGGGGCTGTTTCCGCACATAGCCTCTTCATGAATTCAATGTCTCCAAACATACCACATCCTTTATTTTTCCAGACTTTTGGGTATTAAAGTTCAAAGAGTATAGAACATGGATGGAACAAGAAATGAAATTCGGCACAGATGAGAGCAAACGCCTGGGCGAACCTATCACTAAGGACCTGGCAGGTATAGAGGGATCCTTTAGGAAATTAAATATAGATTGAGACGAAAATAGTACATTACGATATAAGTGTGGTAAATTGATCTTTGCATAGAGGCGGTTTATGACGCGCGAGCGGTAGCGAGTGTGTCATAAGAAGCCAAGATGCAAAGATCAATTCCACACGTATATCGTACGACGTTTTTTATCACAGTTGCGAATAAAAGAAAAGACTAAAAAAGAAAACAAAATAATAATTAACAAAATATTTGTGATAAGTCTATGTTTACATTTTTTAAGGCAGATTTTTTTGTTAATATGCTCCGGAAAGGCAGGCTAAAGACTTTTAACCTATACATCCTCGTCTGACATACAATATTTTTTAGGGTTTTTTCTATTTGTTTTGCGTCGGGGGTTAAGAACAAAATACAATGGTACGGAAAAACAATATATTTAAGTAAAGAAAAAACAAAAAATAAACAACTCAATTTTTAATAGTTTTCTCAGTCATCATCACGTAAAATTTTCGTTCGTAAACCGACTTTAGAGACAACCATTTTTGCTAGCTAAAAAACTCTTTAGTACCTACCTTTTTTATACATCAAAACAGTATAACCCAGATAAATTAAGAATGTTTCACCTACCTAATATGTAATTAGCAGTAAGATACGTATTTAACTTATCGGGATAACTTTACAGCACTAGTTAACAAATCTAAAACGCACGCGTGCATAATATGTTGGATTATGAGCCTAAAAGCCGTTGAATAAGATCCACTTTATGAGCAACTGTGATAAAAATAGTTATTAAATCATTATGCACTTTTTTGCATAGTTAAGTTCTTGTCTAGCCATCATGGTAAAATATGCTTTTATAGTTCTTTATAATGTTCGTTACTAAAAATGTTTGCTAGTTAAAAAGTTTAAATTTTGTAATATCATTATAAGATTGTCGTTTCTGTGCTATGTTTCTGTGTTACTTACCTATTCATTTTTATAGTATTGTTTTCAACTTGTGTATTGGATTAATGACTTCGCTAGACTAACGGGAGGCTCACAGCTAAGCGAAGCTCGCTGATCATTTACGGTCGTGCGGGTTAAGCGACGCCTGGCGCGGTCATTACTTTGATGGGTGACTAATTAGTAGTGTGGCAAAAATGTATTTTCGTGAGTCTCTCCGTGCTTCGGAAGGCACGTTAAGCCGTTGGTCCCGGTTGCTACCTCTAGTAGCAGTCGTTGGATCAAGTTAGAGGTCATAAGGCGATCTGAAAACTCTAACAATAGGTGAGCCACACCACCATACGAGAAGAAGACTAGACTAACGCCCGAATACTAAAATACTATTTTCAATGGCAATTAAATAAACATTTAGGTGTACGCTTCAATAGGATAGGAACGTCTTAAATATTTAGGGGTCCACTAAACATTTGAGATTTGTTTGAGAATTCGGGCATAAGAGTCCTAAGAACTTTTAATTGTAAGCTCTTAAGAGGTATTTTGTGAGACTAGAGCCAATAAGGGTAATAATAAACCTAAGTCTCTAGCAAACTGGCTTGGTTTGAATTATAATTTGTCAGTTAGAATACCAACATTTTTCTATTTATGCTTTTGACAATATTTATGAAGTATTAAAATATTATTAACTGATGTTTTTATTTTATTTTAAACTAGCTGGAATAAAAAGACTAACCAATGCAACTCGCAATAAATCAATGTGACCCCATACTAAGTGTCATCAAAATCGGTCCAGTAGTTTTGGTGCCTATTCCATGCAAACAAACAATCAAATCTTTCCCCATAATATATAGATGGATAGGTATGTGCAAGAGGTTTTCCTTAAGGGGGTACGTTACTACGACAAATGATTTATCAGGTCCATGTTAGTTAAACATTAGAAGCAATGAAGATACTATTTTTTTAGTTTTTTTTTAATTTTTTTATTAAGTTTTTTTCTTTTAAGTTTAAGTTTTAATTTTTTTAAAGTTTTTATTCGATTTATAAAACTTCAAGTAAATAAGGAACAAAATAAACGCCGACTTCTTTGAAATTATACCATTTGTATGAGTGTCGTATCCCCTTAAGATGCAATTGCAAATGTCGAAGGAAATAATAAAAAATCAGATGACATATTCAGTTGTTTATTATCTATACTGTACTCAAAGTTGATCCGCAGATCACATCACATAGTAATTTCATAAATAATATTACAATGTCATGTACTTTTCTGTGATTGTTCGTGAATAAAAAAATGTTCACAATATTATCAATAATTTGTTCACTGGACCGGTTTTACATATATTTAAGTAGATTGTAGATACATACTACATAATAAGATAGGTACCGTATTACTTTAGGTACGCGAAACAACTTACAGTTTATTGATGAAGAGACATAGTAATCATTAATCAATTATTGTGTTGCAGTTCATTTTTTTGTCAATATATTTACAGTTTTACATTTTTTTTTTGATTTACAAATAAATTCTTGAATATTAATTAGGTCATCATTATTCCCATTTGGATTTATTATAACAGTACTTTATAGTTAAAAATATCACAAAAATGAAATATATTATGTGTAAGACACACGCAACATTAAAAATACAACAAAAGAAAAAAATATAAAAAATCCACTAGAAACGTTGGGCCAGAAGAGTCCCCTCTAAACAGGAAGGATACTTTTCGATGTTCAATCTTTCATAACGGCAATTTGATACCATCATTATTATTATCACACTAATTAATTAATTACACAATTATAAAAGTAATCGATTGTCTTACAATAAATGCGTCAGATCATAAAATTTTGAATAAGTATAAAAATTAAAGGCAACAAATAAACCATGAAACGATAAATTTCAACAAAATATAAAAAAAGACAACTTATTCAATACCTATATATGAGTCATAGTGCCGTATTGATAAAAGTGAAGTGTTCACTCAACACTTGGCGGCTTCAGCGAGCGGCCCTGCGCTCCAGCGATCATACTGCATGATGCATAATGCATATATGGTTGCGATGAGACGCGACAGAGCAACACTCGCTACGCGACACGACACCGACACAACAATTAACATAACGCACAATGCAACGCAACGCAACGCAACCACTTCCTAACGAGTTTGACTCCGCTCCGATATTTCACCTTTTATCGATATGGCATTCCACTTATTTTACGACAATAAATATAAGACGCTTACACATTAATCACTTCTTTAATTCCGACGCTAGGAATTATTTCATAATATATACCTAAAAATATAAATCACGGCACAAGTATCCCTCCGACTAAATTACTAACTTACGTGTCACTTTATCAGGATTTAGAATCAAATATGTATTATGTATCTTAAATATTTCATTATTCATATATCATTATCAAAATATCCACTAAATGGGAGGAATAAATCAAATTATTAATATTTATTACTAACATTAATCGCATGACTGATCAACAAAAAGGATATGGACTAGGAATAATATTAGGCATCAGGCTTCCACGCCCTTCGGAAAGCGTGCGTGACACGTGCTTCGTGCACGAGCACGTCCTACACGGATACTACGTCACGTTACGTCACGCGCGCTTCCGCCTCTCTCTCTTTCCGCATATCACCTCTACAACATTACATACGTGTTACATAAACATGGTATCATTTCATCAAACGTTTAATACTGTTTGGCTCGAAAACAATATACGACATTAGCTATTGTATTATGCTGCAAGCTGCAGTCACCGAGAGGTAATCAATCGGACGCTTTGTGCATCGATAACACTGTATATTATCGATTAAAACAATGATATCTAGCAAAATCTAACCGGAATAAAAGCCGACGTCTATCCTATAATTTAGGTAAATAGCTTGGAAGTATGCCTTCTTCGTTTTATATATTGTCCGATAACGTTGAATGTATTTCGAATGTCTGTCCTCTATCACTCTACGAGTGTCGCGACCTATGCTAAGTGTGAAGGCGGGCGGCGGGCGGTGCGTCCATAACGAAGGCGCACGCGCGCGCACCGCACCGCCCCTTGTGAATTGTGCTCCGGCGTCAAAAGTTTCAGTGCCGAAGGAGAGAAGCGGCTACTCTATTGGTGTTCTATTACTGATTCACTTAATCTAATCTAGTGTAAAACTTGTCAACTAGAAAATCAAAATATTACAATGTACGTAAAAAGTAACATAATTCTCACATTAGGAGTGGGGGTGATGCTACTTAAGACACCGACCTTCGGCCGACGGTGGGCCGTGGCCGGCCCCGTAGCTCGCACCACCCGTTCTTACATCGCTATATACAACGAAGGTTGCGTGCGGCGCCACGAGGACGCCGCACCACATCTTTTACAGGAACTCATATCGTATCTTAAAAAAAATATACAGTAGTAATAAAACATTTGAAACCTCACTAACTACTAGTCGACGATCTCGGTAAAAATTAATCGACCGGATCCGGCGTCTCGAAATCTATTCATATCACAATCGTATGACCGTGCCTGAGAATCATATTATCCCGCTACATTGTAATGTACACACTCCTTCCCTAGTCTAGGAAGGCGACTAGTGTGCGCGTGCGCACGCGGGACACGAGTCACACGCCCGCTGCGCCGGGGAGGAAGCGCGGTCGGCTACCCGCTCGCTCTACCTATACTAACCGATATACGCTACCTCCGCAAATATACCAGAGGAGCGATCGATGTGGCAAACGAGGGACGCGGCGGGCGAGTCGCGGTGGACGCGGCGGGTGAAGGGCGGGGTAGGGCGGGACGGGGACGATGTGTGTAGATGAGAGGGGGTGGGATGTAGGTTCAGGTTAGGGGGGGCGGAGGGCTGGCGGCAGTTGTACAGGGATGTGGTAGTAGCGGCAGGCGGGGCGGCGGCACGCGCCGGCGGCGGCATCACGGCACACCACCACGCGGCACCCCACCACCTGCAGCCCGCACCCTGGAAGACGACACACACGTGCTTTTATATCGTATACAAAAGAGCCCCCGGTACGCATTAATAAACATCAACTAAGTTTTTTGAGAATAATTATATTTCTAATGTACACAATTCTAGATTTTTAAATTTCACCATAAAGATAAAGATGGGAATAATTATATGAATATACATGATACAGGGCGTACGGGGACTCTAAACAAAGCATGCAGATAAAGACAGCTCTAATATTCATTTATACTCTTACGGTTGTATGAATAATCAAGAAAATTTTAACCTTTCAGTAAATCCATTATTCGGAACAAATGTAAATTAAACATTACGTATGATACTAGTTTACTATGAAATTATCTAAAATCTAAATTACTATGCGACTATTATGATCTTTATGAATAAAAATAACTACAAAAATTTTAAACGAAACAAAAACAAGTAGTGGGTTATATACATAAGTAAACAACTAAAACAACTACATACCTAGGTAATAAGTATTGTTTTCTAACTGTTTTTATATTTTTACTAAAAAACTAGCAACATCTAAATATGAGAATATATTTTAACATACTATGTAACTAGGTGATCGATCATGCATAAATATGTATGTTAAGGAATAGGAAAACGAGGGAATCTATTCAGTTTAGAATATCTAAATTTGTCAAGAAATTTGATAGAAATTTAGCCACATGGATGTTGGTTTGTCATGCCAATTGGTATAATGAAGATTTTATTACAAGATTAAGCAGTAGAATGATATGGTGCTCACCTTCACGAATATGAACAAATCTGCAGGTAGGTCTCGTACATCCTTGACGATTAAAATCTTGGCACACCGGGAGGGTGTCCAGTAACTGAAATCATAACGAATAGGTACGTTAGTGGTGACTAGTGTGACCTCGATTACATGCGAGTGTGCTGTCGAAACAATCCACAATGCGCGCGCGCTACTTTTTATGTTTACGTTCTCATTTTAAAAATAGCGGTCGGCTCATCCGACAGTAATAAATAGATTTGAAATATCTCGTTTACAAAGCTGATTTATGTTATGAGAATTCGGTATATGTTTAAATTTTTTCATATTGTTTCTGTTTTACGAAATTCAATAAAGCATTGAATTTATTTATACTGTCTTTTGTTTTGAATAAACTGTACCGACCGCTTCGTAACAAGACTCGATTGAAATCGACGAATCAACATAGTGAACTATTTCAGCACGCTTATATCTAAAACTACTTTCATAAACAGTCGATCGCATTTTGATATAATAAAGAGAAAATAAATGAAAAAAATGTTATCTGAACGGTGTAAGTTTGTATAACGTGGTGTGAACGACGCCGACGGTTTATGAAGTGAAGTTAATTAGTGTTAATTCTATTCTATCTCGTCACTTGAACATTCATACATCTGACACTGAACATCATCCTCAATGCACAGCCGTCTGAAAAATAACGCTGGAAATAGTTTTTGTAATATTAAAGAGCAAGGGTGTGAGAAGATGTGAAAAGAATCTAACCGGAAGAATGCCGCGCCTATCTCTTGTCACATAATATCAAAAGGTATTCAATGCGTGTGTAGTTTCTCCGCTCACTACATATATATCAGCACATGATGGGACACACGGAAGGCAAAAACTGCTTGAAATCAAATATAGTTGCTGCTTCAATATTACAAGAACTTTACAAGATTCGTTGCACAATATGATTGGACCTTCCAAGCATTCTTTCATTAACGTGCGCGCTCTTGTGTGTCACCTTTATATTGTAAAAATGTTATTATCGTCAGGGACAATAGAAAAATATTACACAAAAACTATTAATAAAGTGGTAAGATGGTAGTTATCTCGTGAATGTGGTTCCGTAACCGTCAGAGAGTTGTGTTAAGGTACGCCGCACTATGCACATAGTAGGAATGAATATAATAATATCTAAATGGCATGCAGAACGCTTGAAGTATAATCATTATTGCGCAGCCAATCTTATTTAAGCGTGACTATATTTTACAAAAAAGCTAAAGCATGATGCTAGACAACTTTTACCAGGGCGAGGGCGTTCTAGAGGTTTTTGAGCGTCAGTGTACCCATAAATACCAACTCTTGCTATAAGCTAAAATAGGCTGTGTGGGAAGTAACGTTATTATGTGACTGGTCTGATAGATCTGCGTCTGCGTCTGCTGTTCTGATCGCTTTACCTTCCGACCGACGCGCGATGTGCGAAGCTCGCGGACGGACGGTCGGAGGCGGTCATGCTCGCCATCGTGGCTGGTTTCATACATATTGTTACAATTTAAATACACAAATTAAACTTATACCTTTAGCTTACATGACAGTTCTGGACGTGACATGTTAGTGGTAGTACAAACTGCAACATAATGACCATTAGAGGAGTGCGGTTACTGTACGACAAACAAAAGAAAACCAAGTAATTATTATATCTACGTGAACATTTTAAATAAGCATCAGAGAGGCCTCAACAAATCGTAAGCGAGGAATTGAAGCCGCAATGGCGAAGCATTTTAAGCATCAATAAAGAAATCTCGAAGTGAATTCATTTACTACTTTTAATCCAATCTCTGTTCTACAGATATTACAGTAGGATATTATGATTTTACAATAATCAAATATAATACAAACACTTCGATTTCTTTATTATCACCGTCGTCATTTCAACTACCAACTACTTATGCATAATAAAAAATAAATTTTAAGTAATATAAAAAAGCATAATAAATGAGTGAAAGTAAACCCCCTTCGGCAGTTGATAGTTGACATTGGCTAAGGTGAAACAGTGCTAGAAAGTTGAATCATTTCTCTCAGTTTACTTTAACATTTGTTATTTTGAATTTTCTAGGTTCAAGAGACCAATTTTCTAGCAGTTCATAAAATAGCTTCGTTATTAATTTTAATTATCAAAATTAACCATTACTGAAACAGCCTGTGATATCTTAAAACAAAGTATTGTAGTAGTTGTGAAAGCGTAAATAGACACAGCGGCTTAAATAATCGTTGCAAATCATGCTAGTAGTAAAGCGGCGTGTTTCAGTAAAGGCTTCAAACAGGAAATCACTTATATTCAGGATATTATATTAAGCTGATTGTATCTTACCGGGTGTAAGCAAGGCAATACTGTAGAGTGACTTCTTCCACATTTTGTAAGCGAGTATGTATCACTATACAAAACTAAAAATCATCAACAAGTTGTAGCATAAACTGTTCAATACAATAACAATGTATACAGTTACAGCACAATGACTAAAAATGATGTGAATGATGACATTAAAACACATGGAGTTACCCCAGATGCGGGACTGTCAGATAACGTCCGCTAGAGAGGCTTCGGATCTTATGGCTGTATGTATATACGATTCAATATTATATACTGTATACTTAGGTGTAACTTTCACAAACAAATAAAACGCTGCTGCCAGCTGGCTCTGCCTGTGCCACCAATTAATGTTTCCTAAAACTTCCTTCGATGCCTGTTGTCAGGTCGTTAAAAGCTCTTTCACCAAGCGTACCTCGGACCCTCCGGGATGTTTGCCGGCATGTTATACGATTGTCTCACATTCGTTTATATCGTTAAATTCTAGCAGCCTACAAAGCCCGCTCGAAGCATGAAACTAAAATACGACTTCTACTGAAGCGGGGAGAAGAAGCAAGCTCGAAACTGTACTCAATACATACATTACTGTTACTGCTTACTTATGAACGTTAGTTAGTTTGTACTCGTACGTTATGCGTACTGGCCGGGGGGCCTCGTACCCAATGATATCGTACTTTGTTATAGTTTGGGTTCATTATAAAAGTAATATTAGTAGTAAATTGTTTCGTTAATTAGGTGGAAGTAGTTCGAGCTGGTCAAAATAAAATAAAAAGTGGTTGCGTCAGCGAGCGAGGTAGATAGTGGTGATATGCGGCGGTGAGCGTTTCGGTTAGAGCAGGAGAACGTGTCCGTGAACTAAACAGGGTTTGGAAAGCATCGGAATTATCTATTGTAGAAATAAGACATAGAGACCTCCTGAGGGTGGATGTTTAGCGTTAACAGGTGGCATGTGATGTATGCTGTGTATTGATTGCAAGCGTGTGGAGGGAGACGGTGCGTCTAGCGTCTAGCGTCACGCGGTCACACGCTGTCACACGCGGCACTCCGTTACCTGACCGCGCTCGTCCGTATACACGACGTAAGGAGCGTTCGCCGGCGCACAGCCTTATCGTCCATAACAAAAAGCGACAAAAGATTTGCAATGCGGACGACAGCCGAAGCGGTCATTCGGAAGGCATGTAACAGAAAGCGAGTCAAATAAATAGAGAGAAGTGCGACTTAAAAGAAAAACGCGAGAGCGACGCGCGTCACCCTCGCGACTACTGTCCAACACGCCGGCACACAGAGAGCACACACGAGGAGCACTAGAAAAAAATGAGAATAATACCTGATGAGCCAAACGTATAGGGGTGGTGGATTCTATTCCATGCGAAAATTAGAAGGCGGCTGTGTTAGGTGCGGGCCTGCCGGTGCAAGCCGGTACGGGATCATCGCATATCGGCCAAAGCGCGGCCGCGTGCTCACCTCCTCCGAGAACAAGCGTGTACGTAGCGGGATCGACGGACAAGCGCTCAATCAACTCTCCTACCACGGCACGGGTACGATAAACGATTACGATACGATACGACCAATCGACAAGAGGTAATAAAAAACGTACAGTCATGCATCTCAAGCGTTATTATTACCGGGATCGTAGATAAGAGAAATATACACGCATAGGAATATTACGACGAGTAAAGTACATAATAGGTAGATAAGAATAGCGTAAAACTACGGAGACATCAGCGAGGGCGAATCCGCTCGCTTCGTCCTTACAATACAAATGTGACACTAGCGCTAGAGGCCCCGACAGGCCGGGGCCGACACTCTGTCGCACACATACGAGTCTCTACGCGGAGACCCCTCCCCCCCGCCGGCCGCGCCGCGCCCTCCCCGCTCTATGTCGTCTTCATTTTTTTGTAGGGGTTGACAGCAGCAGCGGCGGCGGCTACTGCCGCGGCCGTTGCCGGTTGCGTCGGTTGTGGCATTGCGTACATATACGGCTGCTGGTAGTAGGGCATGTGCATAGGCGGCGCGGGCCAGCCCGGCCGCATCATGAGCGGTGCCCGCATCAAGCCCGGCGACATAGATGCGCGCGCTTTCAGCGCATGCTGTGTGTACGCGTGTGCCATTGCAGACTGCTGTGCGGCGAATGCGAGTGCCGCGACGTAGTTCTTCTGCGCTAGCTCCTTGGCTACGGCGGCGGGGTCGGGCGGGGCGGGTTGTTCGTGCGCGGGTAGCGCGGCCGGCGCGCCGGGCGGCGACGGCGACGCTGGCGGCTGCGGAGGCGGCGCGGGCGCTGAGCCCGCGGAGCTTGCGCCCGCGCCGACCGCTCCCATCGACGCTACCGTTGCCGCCGGCGGGGCGGACGTCGCGGGGGCGGGGTACTCACATGACACGGGCACGAACGGCTGCTGCAGTTGCATCAGCTGCTGGTACGTCGTCGCCGGCTGGTAGACGGGCATGCCCGCTTTGTCCGCTGCCGGTCGTTTGTACGGTACCACGCCAGGGAACGCCTGTAGAGACATAGAAACAATGTTAGAATCCAACGGTAGACTTTTGTTTCGGTGTTGAATCGCGTCACACAGATGATCACCGAGTGATACTTACAAAATTATCGTAATAGAATGATCCGACGCTCTTCATGTCCATCTGAAACGAGAAACAGAGAGTTGAACGGAGGTTCTCGGAGTGTGGGTACGGGGTTGGTTGCGGGAGGCAGCGTCGAGCGAGACGGGGCGGGAGGCGGGGGTGGCCTCCCGCCCTGCACCGCCCGGCGCGCCCGCGCGGTCGGGAGAGGCGCGCGGAAGGATCGTGCGGGCAGGATCGGGAGCGGAGGAGAAGCGTGCAAAGCTGGCGTTTGTACCGGTGGCGGCTCGAGCTCGGCGGGCGCCGGCCGTTTCTTGCCCGGCTCCGAAGTCGCGCTCCCTGCCGGCTGCTGGGCTGCGGCGGCCGTCTACGTGAAGCCAAGCGTCGCAGGACGGGACGGAAACAATAACGATGTAGTAGATGCACAGAATACACCTAAAGCTTGGCGCAAGGTGATATTATATGCGATAGACAAAAAAAATAAAAGTTAAGCGTGAGTGCGACGGAAGCGTGGCGCGAGCTTGCGCGAACTGAACAGAACAAAGCTCTGCTAACTAAAGCGGCGTCGCGGCGAGCGAGACCAAGCGGAAGAAGAGAAGCGCGAGCGAGCGAGGCGAGAGCGTGCAGCCAGGTGGCGTACCGCGCCGCGCGCCTGCGCCTTAAGGTGCGCCTGCAGGTGCAGGGGAGGGTGGAAATAGCGGCAGGGGTCGCGGACGCAGCGGCCCTTGACGGCGTCCATGCACACCGTGACACAGCCGTCGTCGTGCGCGGTCACGGCCGGCGGCGGGTGCGCGAACCGACACTCCGACTCGGCGCGCTTGCACGCACCGCGCTGGAACTCCCGGCACACCTGCACCACCACACACAGGCCATGTCCGCCGCTCGCGACTACCGATCCCTCACCACGCGCACGCGCTCGCGCCTTTAGGCTTTACCTACTACTCCTTTCTATTTTCAACGCTACGCTCTTTAGATTACTTTGAGGATTGCGAAAGATTGTACGCGTCAATATACGAAAGACATTTACAATCCTTTAGTAAGATTTACAAATTACAAAATATTATCTCAACCGGACGCCGCTTAATAATTGTATCTAATAATAGAGGAGCTAAGGGTTTCTCACGCTTCTATCAGAAGACCTCAACTACGCATCCGTCGCATCAAATCTTGATAACAATTGTAAAGGATTGATTCATATTCTAACGTTTCAGTTATACTCCACCCATATTAGGACTGGACTTTAAGCTTATGCACTGCACTGCTGGTGCTTTGGACTACATCGTAAATACCGTCAAAACATACGATAACATATTATATTGAATATGACGATGAAAGTATCGCCAACAGTGCAAGTCCTTTACCAGAGGAGTTAAGCGAGTGCTGCTCGCAAAGCGCTGACGCTGACGCACCGCGAGGGTACGCCCGCGAGCCACGGACACGGGCATGGCGCTATCGGCATTTATTTGCAGCAGAGACCGACCTCGGTTACACTAGTTTTGGCAGCGTAATGAATGTCGATCTCTGGCGTAAGTGACAACATCATGAAGCACTACTAGGGTGTCACATTTCTACAGGTACTGATAAAATAGATGGAAAGCTCACCTCGAGTCTGTCGGTGCGCGGCAGCTTCTGTTGCAGCACTGGTTGCTGCATGACGCCGAGTGGTGAAGCGGCAGCAGCGGCCGGGTCATGACCAAGTACGGCCGGCACCAGTTGCGGTGCGTAGTACTGTGCGTACGTCGAGCCCACGCCAGGCACGCCCGACAAGTAGGGCGATGTCGCCTGATACATACACAATAATATACTTTTATAAATTATCTATCATTTAAAATACCAATCAAATGAATTAAAGACGCAAACATAAAGCAGTTGTAACTAAATGCAGTCGAATTCTCATTAATATGGGGAAATAGATCTTCATTATAAATACAGTTTTAAGTTTCTGTGAATTTTATATCTTTTTGCACGCCTAACCATTTTCTTAAATCATTAAAATGGTCATATAATTCTTGCCGTGGGACAAACACATTCAGATTATCAAAATTCTAAAGCTATCAATGAGCAAATAAAATAATTCAAAATGTAGTTAATAAAACAATCATTTACCCCGACGAAATAAGCTAACTCATGCGTTTCAATTAAAATGTATTAAAAAAAGCATGCAAATATTACCAATCAAGCAGACCACCGGCCACCAGGAAGAAGGATCACGACAGTTTAAGGATAATGTTAAAGCCACAGTGTTTATGGGAACTGGATTATAGGGACAGATGATTTTTTTATACAAAATAATAAATGTTTGGATGTGGTGAGGATAGGCATCGGTGGTGGCGGTGCTATAGTGCTTTGCGTCGTGTTCCGCGGCGGCCGTTACCTGCGGGGCGAGCAGAGCAAGACTGATCGGATCCAGCGCGGTGAGGTGACCTGTCGCTGCGCCCGCGCCGCTCATACCGCCCACCTCAACACAAAACCACACAAACACGCTACTCATCGTGCGAGAGCCGCTTGCATCCCGACCGCCCCGGACGCCGTTTCGCACACTATACCTACCAAACATCTACACAATCTACACGAAGCGTATGTTACCTACTACGTGTTATGTAATTTAAGAGTATGAAGACTCCGAAGCTTGCGAATAGACGTCGAGGCGCATCGAGACGCGACGTTAGCGACAGTGTGGATTAAAGGGAGTGGTCAAGGACCCAGTGATTAATTAGTGATAAATTGTGCAAAACCGCATAATCCCCATTTCGTACACAGGGTAAGTTGCTTAAAAATTAAGTTGTCATGCTAACCGGGAACGATTCGTACAAACATGCTTAAGCGTTAGGACTGAGCGATCGGCCACCAGATAGCTAAGTTTAAGTTGCACCCTAAAATCAACTAGACTCTTATGAATATCTGGTACGTTATTCTAAGCAATAAGTTTTAATTAAAGCTCTGTACTTGAACGAGTAAAAATACCATTAAGTTTTAAAGTGTTTATGACAAAGTAACTTAGCAAGACTTATGTGAATTGATTTAGTAAAATCACACTTTTTTCGTTATTTGTATTACTGTGTTAAACTATTTAATTATAATAGGCACAACTTAAACAGGTCAATTTTATTACGTCTACCTACGTGTTGAAATAAGAACGCTTAATAAATATACAAAGGTAGCGAGTACGTACACCGAAAGCTGCGTGTTGCGTGCAAAGTTTAGAGGTACCTACGTAAATAATGGAGGACCGATCGCTCAAAGCAGAGAGTAAAGTTTGTTAAAGGCGCAGTACTCACCACAGTGGGGACCTGACCAGGCAGTACCTGGCCAGGCGTTAGGCCCATTTGCTGCATTAAAGCGTTCTTCAATGCTAGGTGATTCCTTCCGTTGATGAGCAGTTGGTCCTTCAGATGCTGAGGCGGGTGGAAGTACTTGCACGGCGGTTTCTCACGATTACACCGACCCTGAAACATTACAATTTTATTTATTAGCTTCTATGCTTCAAAACTCAGTGAAATCGTTTGTATACTTGTTAAAAGTGACCTTCGTTAACCACTGACGCGGACGTTTGTAATATAAGTATACTTATATGAAAATTCTGGACCTAGTTCGACATAATTCCGATAACCAATATGAAGTGGGTGGCGTTCGCGGTTTCGGCTCGATATCGGGTGAATGTGCGAAAATCCCTCCATGCATCACAATTGCCGTGAGCCCGGCACGTAGTCGCCAGAAATCCTCTACTCAATTTTTCCTTATAACCGCGTCTTAGGCTGTGTCAAATATTTTTGAGACATGTCGGGTGCCCCTTTCTGCTCATTTCTGACGTCAATGAGGCGCGAGATAATTGGCTTTCGGAATCGAAGTCTCCCACCATACCCGTCTATGATGATTTATTTACATCCGCGTAATTAACTGTCGCACTGCGTGACGGCCGGGAAGGGCTTCGTAGACGTTTTATCGTCGCGACCCGAGCCTATTGAGATATATTTTATTCAATGAAAAAAGTGCTTATCGTGTTCTCAAAGAATATGTAGGTATACAAACAAACGGCATCTGAATATTCAGCACTCGAGTGAGGGGGCGCGCTCGCTGATAATGTCTTCGGAATGTGCTTCCCAGTGATTTACACAGTAACTTTTGTACAGTAAGTCTGATGATATCGCACTAGTCAGTGTCTACTTGTATTAAATAAATGGCGACCGCTATTCTGTATGTTTTCAAGGAATTTGGGTCTTGAGAGTAAAATCAGATGCAGACATGTATCAAATTTAGTCAGTTATTAAACTTCGCCGATGCGTGCCATAACTAGCTAGTGGTGGAAGCAGTCGGTTGCATTTAGATTAACTTGTTACTGGCAGGCATAATGTTAGTTGGACGGTCTTACAGTTTAAGCTCGGGATAAAGTTATTATTTCCAGTTACTCCGTGCCTCTACCTACTTCGGTCTCGAGTCTTGATTCGAAACTACCCGCCCGTGAAACTTGAATGAGTGATCACGTTTCGTCATTACATGAAGAGATAACTTTGTAAGACTATTAAACTAGTAAGTACTTATCGGATAGATGGAATATTCGATTGGATACCGTCACGGGCTAGCATAAAGGCGGGTATCGTCAATCTATCAATGTCGGTAAACTCGAATAGGATATTATTTTATTGAAATAGTCATTTTAAGAGTACTGCATTGGCTAATGCTATTTTGGGGGATGATAGAAAGCGTACATTGAGTGCAGTGTGTATGAGTCGACTGTGTTGAGTAGTGTGCAGGTGCATCGCGGCAGGCGATTAGCGGTGAGTGATGCCCGCGATCCGATACAAATTGCTGCGTCGGTCGTCGTCGCTCGAGACAGATGGCCTGTGCCCGCCCGCCCTACGTCATTGTTCACATAAATTTGTGCTTTGATCACCGACGGAATGGTTGATCTAACTAAATATTGCAGGACTATGCACACAGCGCAATCTAGCCTTAAGCTAAGCAACTAAGTCGTTGGTTATGATAACCTGATAACGGATAAAATACCTATAAACTCTATTTTAAGAAACCTATTTTTATTTTAATAGTTGGAATCAGAGCAAATCTCCAAACAAAAACTTTCACGTAGAGTTTGTACAATATTCTAAACCGATGAAAAAATTACCTACGTAAAAAGTTGTGAAAAGGATGAGAAATCTTGCATGAAGGAATCCTTTACTCTGGAAGAGATACTGAATTATTCACCAATTTACTGAAAGTTTCAATAAATAGTTTTTTGTAGTAGATAGTTTGATAGCGGTTTATAAGAGATAAATCCTGAAATTTTAACCAATTTACTGAAAGTTTCATTAAATCGTTTTTATAGCAGATAGATTGATAGCGGTTTATAAGATTTTTTATTTACTGTATGTAACTATAAGAATATTCAGTAGGAAATAAAAGGCTATATGTATAATATGAAAACGGGCACACTGACGTGACTTTTAAGGGCATCAAACCCAAATAATACCCATCTTTTTATGTTAGGGGTAATAAAGTTAAGGTAGAAATTAGGCACAATCCTTCCAATACGCTCTACCCGGTCGGTGGCCATCCCAAGGTACCGGGTGAATGAGTGCGGGGAGTATAGGGTGGGCAATAACCGCCCAAAACTAATAACATTTTTGTGTGATAGTGGTGGAGCAAACCGAGCGCGCTACCCTCACCGTGTCCTTTTATAACACAACAATGCGCACTTGCAATACAATAAGGGGTTAGCCCGAGACTCAGTTTCATCACTGCTTTCCTTCCTGGAAGATAAGGTTTGCCTTCGAGTAATATACACAACACACCGTATTTAATAAAGGGGAATGTAAAGCGATGTTGGGAATGCGGTTCGAATTTCGAGGTGAATAACTTCCCGTTTCAACTTGGCACTAGTGGGCGATTAAAGCAAAAACGACATCAATGAACCGAGGCGCCTTGTGTCTCGTTACTAGGAGAGCACGGCGAGCTGGCCGAGTACACTCTCCAACTATGACGTATAACGAACAACTCTTGAGTGCATCGCGTTCTGACGGCGGCGGCAGCGGGCGGCAGTCGTCACGCGCTGCAATCTTATTACAATGTCTGCGACTTATTTTTGGAGTTTACTCCTTAAGAATCGATTTTCATATATAAGGCGCCCGGTATGAGAAAAATCCGAGGGGTAAAACCTACTAACAAGTAACGAAAATCGTGTCACGTTTTTGGTGCGCACCTTTAGTGCGCAACTTTCTAATTTGGCTGTGAGTGTATTGCGTATGGTTAGATACTCGTACTTAAGGAGTAAACTCCAGTCGTGCGTCGGAGCTGACGCACACACTTTTTTTCATTTACAGACTATTTTTAGTTGTTAAATAATTGTTAAATTTATTCAGAATCGTCAACTTGGTCAAGATTAAAAAGCTATAATAATCAGCATACCAGGGCCAACCCCACCAATGACATGTAAATGTGGTAAGAAACCTAGACTTGGTGTTATTTGGAAGAATGTGAGAATTAACTAAATATTAGTGGTAGTTTAGTAATTGATATAAAGACGAGCCAAATAGGCCGGTCAAGAATGTAGTGTCAGTAAGGGCGGATGATTGCTAATCGATTAGAACATTCGATCACGATTGATTGATGGCGACACGCTGTCGGCGGTGCGCAGCCGGCCGCCAACGATCTCACGCACATGCCGATCTATAATCACATCACACATTTTACTATTGGCCGTAGCGACACGCGACACGACAAATCGACACACGAGGAAAACAATGGGCTAATGAGCAGATGAATGACACACTCCCGTCGTCGTTGCTATTTCAAACTCACTTGTACGCACGAAAGTGGACGTCAAAAATATTTGGGGACAGACCGAAATAGAAGCGGTCGGTAATCCGTGCCAACTTCTGCTTTTTGACTAGGTTTCTGGCATCGGTGGCACGTGGCAGAGGCATCACACAGCTGGAGGCAATTTTTATACAAGCGAGTTTTATCATGAAAACTAAACAAGAAAATATCAACGACAATAAATAATTTTAAGTTGAATACCAGAGTTAATTCCCTTCAACGTTGAGGCTATCTAAGATCCGGTCCGGATAGGATAAATGTTTTTTCCAACAATTCAGATCGAGCAAAAGGTAAAATCTAATTTACGAAATTTGTGGTCGGGGAGGGAATTAGGTAAGCAAAGTCAATTCTGAAAGTAGGCAAAATTTGAATTTAAAACTGATTTATAGAGGAGCAGGGGTGAGGCTAATGAGACGTCATGCTAGAAGGGTCGTATGTTTACTCATAGCACCACTGCCTTTTTTTCGATTATGATATTTCTAAACGGTGTCGTTAATTAGCTCCTCCACGCCATTGATAGCGTTCTAGTACTACTTTTGACGCAATACCGGACACGCCTACGAGCAAATATCATTAGCACGTAATTGATAGATCAGATCCAAAATAATAATGGAACAACCTACTTATTTGCCTCCTAAATGACATTACTTAATTTTGATCAGTCTAGAGTGTAATAGACACAAGTTATGGATTGGTTACGTATTTTTTATATGTGAAAAGTAGGTCAGCCTTTAACCACTATCTTGCATGATGGTAAGTGATGATACGGTCTAAGACCCGGGAAAGATAGACTCAGACAATTCTTATTTATTTAAACAATGGGTCTGAAAATTGTACTGTTTTGCTGGAATTTTCTGAATCCGATCTACAAAGTGTTTCAACGAGGGCAGATACTATAGTATCTGCGGATATTTGTCCCGATATTCCCACAGGATAAATTGGATTTAGCTTCCATTCTAACGTTTAGTTGTAAAACTATAGTACATTGCTATAGCGTAAGGTATGGACAAGTATTGTCTTAGTAAATTTGTATTAGTTGGTGCTACATTACTCGGGCGCGGGACCGCGGGGTGCTAGATTAATGCAACGGAAGCTGGCACGACCTCTCCAGGTGTTTCATTAAATCGCGGCGCGGCGCCTCGGCCGGCTCGTACGGCCATTATGAGCGCTGCAAGCTCGAGGGCCATTCGCTTTAAGAACGCCCGCGCCACTTTGTAACAGCCTTAATGAATCTTGTTACTTATAGGCTCGCGTAAATTACCCATTTTACTAACGTGGCGCGGTGTGAAAAAAGAAAATACAAGACCATTGAACGCTTTCACCACGAAAACAATTTCTTAGCTGTGAAAATCTAGTGGTTTTCATATGGCTACGGAGCCTTATTAGAAAAGCATTTTTCTGTTATGTAAATGTCTTAGTGCAACTGCAGATTTAGCTGAGTCGGCACGTAGTTAACTCAAGAAATCTTGAGACCTACAAAAGAACTTTTAGCACATAACAAACACTTTTAATATTTAGAATTTTTATTTTCTAGGTAATAAATTTTAGAGATGAGTCAAAACACAGTAAGAGCGAAATAGAGCAATGAGTAACATAAAGCGTATTTAGCGACATCAGCGGACTCGTGTCGTGGCACATCATCGCTTTCTCGTCACGACTATCCAGTTTATTTCCGTTGCTGCGCTGCAGTAGGTAATTAGTCTAAGCAGCATGCAGAGTATAAAATTCTCCTTGCAGGCACTCACTTTGACTTTCTTGCTTACTTTACAGTTACTTCGCCATCGGATTTTAAAGTGCGATTTACGTAAATGTTTGCTGTGAAAATAGCGCCCTAAGTAAACGTCTCCTTAATCCTGTATCATACGTAGCTTACTGCGAAGACTTTAGCAAAATATTTTTATAACAATATTATAACATTGTTGTATGCATAAAGAAGAATAAAAATGTATATATTTTGATTGTCTTTTACAGATACCGATCTAATAATGGTTTAAAGTAACAATACTACTCGTAGCTGTATTTCAACAAAGGTTTGTGAGGCGTTTCCGTAACGGTGTTTCCAATGCTTTTGTAAAGTTAATAGAAAAGCATTGAGCAACATCGGCTGCTTTTACAGAATAGGAATGTCTGGAAAGGTACCTTGTCGAGACATTGAGCGACTTTGGGTGATTCTGTATGTTTTACAAAATAAAAGTAGTATACAATTATTTTTACCTTATTATTATTATCTAGTTAGTATTTTTCAAGTCAATTTTTTTTTTTTTTTTATAAGTTAATTTAAGTCCTTTTTCGCCTGAGATACATGATTATCTAGTTCAGGCATATGTGTTATTTTTTGTTCTCTTTAATATTTAGTGCTTAGTTTATTATGTAAAATGAGTTTTAATAAATATATTTGTATTTGTATTCTATTCGTTGTCTGGCACCCATATTACAAGTCTGATTAGCTAGCTAGGTGGCGTTGTTTGCAACTTTATTTACATTATTTCTTTTCTGTAGTGTTATTTTAATCCACACTCAACAAGCTTATGATATTTAAACTTTTTTGCTTCGAGAGTAAGCCAGTTATTTAGTAAACAAACAATGTCGCTATACCAAGAGATAAAAGGCGATAAGTGTAAAGCGGACTAACTACAAAATAAAGAGACGTTAGTAGGTACGATAAGGGAAGTTTAAGAGGAGTTTACGGACGCGTCGGGTCGGACCGATAAATTGGGCGGCACTTAATTATGATCTCGGGCGGCATCTTGCACGCGGCTAATGTCCCGGACTCGTTTAATGCGCGAACTTGTAGTCCTCAGCTCCGGCGGGCGTGATAAATCTCCATCTGCGCCCTGGGTCGACCCCAGCCTCCGTCGACAGAACATCTACGACGTGAGCCCTAAGCGAGCTACGCAGGGGGAAATATCGATACCGACCGACATCGGATATTTGTAAAAGTATCTAGTTACATGCAAGAACGACGAGACGTAGACAAAATAGTGAATTTATTATTTTTAAATAATATATTAATTGAATATAATAATGGAAATAGTAATTTTTTTTTAAGTTATAATAATATATTTTTTTATTATTAACAAATATAATCTATAATATAAAAATGAATCGCAAAATGTGTTGGTAAGCGCATAACTCAACAACGTCTGGACCAATTTGGCCAATTCTTTTTTTGGTCTGTTTGTTATTATGAGGAGAAGGTTCTTATGAAATAAAAAAATAAGAAAGTTGCGCAGAAAATTATTACGCGGGCGAAACCGCGGGACGTAGCTAGTCTATAATATAAAAATGAATCGCAAAATGTGTTGGTAAGCGCATAACTCAACAACGCCTGGACCAATTTGGCCAATTCTTTTTTTGTTGTGTTTGTTATTGTCCGGAGAAGGTTCTTAGGAAAGAAATAATTAAGAAAATTGCGTAGAAAATTATTACGCGGGTGAAACCGCGGGGTGCAGCTAGTGTAATATAAACTTAATCAGTAGGCTCAATTTTAGTAATTGCTTACTATCAGAGAGACAGAGAGAGAGAGAGAGAGAGAGAGAAACACGCGCACGCCGCACGGCTTACAACTATAGCAAAAAGTGCCGTTACAACTTTTGGTTTTAATTTTTTCCGTCTAGCCCCCTTTCGCAGCGCGCGATAAGGAACTTCGTTCCAATAACCGGGCTAGTGCGAGTCGGACCTGCACACGAAGGGTTCCCGTTAAATTTAAATGTTTTTTATATTTGTTCTTATAGCGGCAACGGAAATACATAATCTGTGAAAAATTCAACTGTCTGGCTATCACGGTTCATGAAATACAGCTTAGTTACAGACAGACGGATGGACAGTGTAGCTCGGTGTTACTCGGAGCCCTAAAAATGATTCGAATAAATTAATGGGTTTTTTAATGTAGGTACATACTTTGAAAAAAATGATTTAATTGTAGATAGCACTTACAGAAACCGACGACGGCGACGGGCTATTAAATAGACCGTCAATCATTTACATAGCACTGTGCGACATTCGATTGAACCATAACCATGATTATTGGCTACCTGTTTCAAAGTGATAGATGGCTTGTATAATGAGAATCATTATTAATATAGTGTTGTACTATAGGACACTAATAGAGATGCATACATCGATACAGTCTAAGGTCGAAAGTTGTAAACATAATGCGATGAAAACCTCATTTCAGTTAATAAGCCCGTGAAACCCAGTCAAAACGGAGTCGTAAATCAATTTTCTAAATACGCCCAAAGTTATTTACCGCACTGATTTACGATGAAAACGGAAAGTTTGTTCCCTTTATAAATAAAATGCATTGCCTTTTTATGAGGCAAGCGTGGAGAGCGAATGGAATGATTGTTCGGGAAACGGTGGTGGGGTTACTACATAACCTACTCGTACCTACAACATTAGAAAGAGTGGCACATTGTTATTGCATTGAGTTGCGTTAATGTCGCGGAGGTTTGTAAGAGACTTGGGGCGTACGAAAGGCGCATTCACACCATTATCTAGGTATAATTAAAGCGGGCAAGACGTTGGTGCGACGTTATGCTCCGTCCTAACGACTTTTATGGCGTATGTAACATTGCCGGAACATAAAATAAATGTGCCACCTCTAGCGAACGCTCCGATATAACACAGTATTCCCAGATTAATCGCCAAAATGTTTGCTCTCATGCCATACGACTGCCGTTATTTAGTCCATAACGCTCTACATAATGTCATAAATATTGAAGTCAGTTTCTTTTCCACGGACATAATGGAACTTATGGAGGTCACTAACGTTCTATCATAGACTAGTTTTTATTCACGACGTCCGTGTATTAGTTGATTTTTTCAATCTTTCCTTATGCCTACGTCAAAATAGCTATCTGTATGCAAAAATTTAGCCCGATATGTCCATTTTGGTTTGAACTGTGAGTAATATAATTTATCAGTCAGTCAGACAGAACTTTGAATTTTATATTTATAGATTCGGAAAAATGTATTCAACGTTTTATTTTATTAGTGTATCTAATAAAAGCCGTTTTTTATTATTATAAAAATTAGGTTTTAAGTAATCGCAAAATTACAATATCGAGCCCAAGTTCTAGCTGTTTTGAAATCACGCAATACGCATATTCGTTATATGGGTAGAGTTATACTTAATTAAAATAAATAAATATTGCAGGACATTCCACACATCGCCATCTAGCCTCAAGCTAAGTAACTAGACTTGTGTTATGAGTGCTAGACAACGGATATACTACTAATATACTTTTCTTTTGTAAATACACACTTATTATATTGTAAATACATAGAAACAACCAGACCACAGACAAAATATCAAAGCTTAAATACATGTCTGAGGCGGGAATTGAACCCGCAACCCTGTGTTTGACAGTCCGGCATGGTGACCATTGTGCCAACTGGGTCGTCAATTGTTTGCAAATAGTAACAAGTCCAGTAAGAATTTCAAGTATAACCTTTGTCGGGAACGAACACTGAGCAGTGCGTAGATTATGTGACGAGATACGACAGCCTGGATACGTAGGTACGAGTGTGAAATGTCGAGACACGGTCGCTCTCGCACGTTGAAAGGGTTGATCGCAATCAACAACAGTCACAGTGTTGCTTTACGAGTCGCATTCTGGATGATATGAGTGGTCCGTCCGCTCGTCGCCGTCCGTAGGTCCACTTCTCACTCCACATCCCGCCATCCCGCCGACCCGTCATTTAAATCTTTATATGTACACATTAGCTTTATAGTCGACCGGGAGCTTTTCTCCGGCGTTAGAGGCGCCTGAGTGCACTTTTATTGGGGATGAAATACCGTAATTGCCACTCGGCGCCAACCCGTGACGGACGAGTTTTGTACGTGCTAATTGTTCCGTTTTATCTTAATACTGGCCTTCTCGGTCAGATTCACTTCTCTTTTAAAGTTTTACTATCTTAGTAAGCTGTATTTAACTGACTAGGATAAAGCCAATATGGTTTTTTTACAATTTATTAGACTAATTCATCTAAAAACACAACTTATACTTACCAAGATACAGGCATAAAAAAGGAAATATTCAAAACAATAACCGCTTTTCATATCTCAATCCCCAAACAGCTATAATCTTGACAAATGACGGTCTTTGGAATGTAGGCTGTATATGTACGGGAACATTGACAAAATCCCAAATAAACTGACGCGGACACATAAATAAGCATATTCGATGTTTTATTGAGTGGAGGAAATACGAAGGAAATAGTTTCCTGGGTCATTACATGGGACATCAATCAAAGGACGGCGGCGCGATGGGCGCGGATTTCAAAACCGAAGTGCTTGAGTGGATCGATTCGTATGTTGGGGTCCATTTCCGGATTTATCGTATACATCTTCCTTTATTTTGTAATTACCTAAGTATGCCAATGACAAGTGAATTGTTGTCATCATACGCTACTGTCGGGTAATAAGGTGCCTAATAGCGCACGATGTCTGCATTATAGGGCGGCGGCGCGGGCGTTCGCGGCGCCGGCAAGTCTGTAAGCGGAGGCGCTACGGCGGCGCATACATCAAGCACGCGACCACTGCAGCACCCCCATGGCCCCACCAGCACCAGCTACCTCCCATTCCTACACCCTCCACTACACCAATTATTATTATAGTTTGGTATCTTAGTAAGTATTTTCGAACATAATTCGCTTATTACGTTGCTCTTTTGCATAAATTACAAGTAACTAGGGCATGAGTTTACCAAATTGGTCTTCATAAAACAGTGGCATTAATAACCTAAGCCAATAATTTGCAAAAAAAATTTTTTTTGCACGTAGGTAAATGATATTAGAAAATTAAATGATAACGAAATAAGTCTTTATCTTATCCTAGTCTTAGTCTTTATTTTACCCACCCATTGCATTGATAAAATGAATAATAATAATTTGTGTAAGTATGTACAGAAACAACGGCATGTAACAGGAAATATATACAAAAGTCTCCTAATCGTTTGCGGTTCGGTTATAAGGAAAAATGCCCAAACATTTGCAAATGTTTTGTTCGGCCCTTTCTACAAAATTTATTCACTTATCTGTCTGTACAGTTCTAATAAATGTAGTTCGTGTGGAACGAAGATTAACATGGAAAATGAGTGAGGGCCGACTACTTTCTTTGTCTATATTTTGGAGGGTTTTCAAAGCTTTTTAAACAATAAGTTAAATCTCATTTGGTTTAGTAATTACAGATTTATAATCCTATACAACCTAAGCGCCGAGTCTCTGAAATCTCTTATAAAATGTTGAATATCGTTTTATAGGTACTATTTTACAATTTATACAGCTGTATTTTTATAGAATTGGCAAAAATGCAAACATGGAAGTACCGAAAATTCTGGAATTATATGTTTCAAATTCTTTCGATTCTTTTCCGTTTCAAATTCTTTCGATGCGATTCTATTTTTGGTAAATATTTTTGAGATTTCCATGGTCTATACTCGTATTGCAATGGTGAGCTTCGGGGCTCGTTAAATTCCAGTTACGTTTACGTATGCAGCAAGTCAGACGGGCGGCGGGGCGGCGCGAACGAACGGCTGGGGACAGGTAAAGTGCTCTGTTCAAGAGACGGCCGCGGCCACATTGGCCACTGCAATGCCACACTGGCGTTGCCATTATCCTATGCAAATCCGTATTTCCCAAATATCGTGCATCGCCGCAGGTCACGTCGCTATCGCGTCTATTAATAACCTGCCGTGTTACAAATACGAGCCGTTTATTTAGTTCACCGACGAAATAAACTAGGCGTATGTTGCTTTATTCTCCTAAACCTCCACGGTTCGCACAAACATTAAGTAAGCTGACTCCGCTGTATAATATTTTCCAATTTGATTAAACCGCCTTTAGCAGGTCGGATTTCAGTAGTAACTTTTTATCTCATTACATTTTAGTATCATTTGCCTAAACACCATTCAGTGTCGACTAAGATATGTTTAGATCATTGCAGCAGCAAAAAACTAAAAAAAAAAAAAAAAAAAAAAAAAAAAACTAAAAAAATATATAAAAATTAGTAAATTTATTAGAAAAAATCAAAATTTAATTAAAAGCCATAAAAAGTTCTCAAAAAATATTAATAATTGCAAAAATAGATTAGAATTATTAGATAAATTAAGTCTATGCACCTTAGAGTTAGAAAATAATCAGAGGCAACATGCAGCCGACACTCAAAAATTCCAAATTAGGCTTAAACAATTACAAGATTCGCTTGAATCAGTGAATATCATGTACAATAAATCAAAACAAATTATTGGGGAATATTCGATGGCTATGGGGAAACTTATAAACTCAACATCTCACTATGCTGACCGTTTTGATTCAATATCGGACAAAACAACTTTTGTTTGTGACCGCTGCAGCCAGCCAGAGCCAACGGATACACCTGCCTTGTCGAGTGAACGGCTATGTGATGTCTCACAGCCATTGTGTACCTCACCTTATTTAAGTTCACAAAAAAATAAAAAAAAAATAATAATGTTTAGCGATGAAATTGGAATTGATATGGGCTCAAAATTAAATTATTACTCAAAGGGACAGTCCTTTATAAATTATTGCATGCCTTCTGCATCTTATCTTCAAATTATGAAAAGAATAAGTAGTTATAAATTTGACAATAATGATAGTTTGGTTATATTTATTGGAAATAGGGGAAGTGTTAACAAACAAGACTTGATAAAATATTGTGATACTTTGTGCTCCCTAAACACAGACAACATTGTAATGTTCACACTACCCTACTGTAAAAACTTGCCAGCTGCGGAAAATAACCTTAGATATAATTTAAATTCAACATTGAACACTATATCATGTTATAATAAAAAGTTCAATGTTATTGACTCTAACCCTATTGTTAGTAATAATTATTATTTGACGAAGGGAAAGCACAAGCTTCCGGATTCCATCAAAAGACAGATAGCATCTTCGCTATGTTATTTTTTTAATTTTACAGCCAAAAATTTGGCTAAATACACTGCGCCTTTTGCGCAGTTTAATGACATAAATAATATTCAGACTGCGGATAGTTCTCTTTATCCGATTAATTTAAATTAATTATTAAGACAAAAGGGGGACGCTCTTGCAGTAGTTTTGAGACAATAGAGATATCCTCTAGCGCTTTACAAAGTAATAATAATAAGAAAATAAGTTTAGACAACAATATTAGCCAATTATTAATCTCATTATCAAACGAGTCAAATAATAACGATTGCTGGAATAAACGCCCCAAAATAAATAAAGTACAGAAAAATTATGTAAAAAATATTAATCTTGTGCATCAAAATATATATAATTTAACAGAGGGCAAAATACTAACACTGGAATTGTACATGAACGCTGAGGACATTGACATAGTATGCATAACAGAACACCATCGTCGGGCTCACCAGCTCATGTTCAATTTCAGCAACCACCGGGTTGGCAGCGCATTCTGTAGAGTAAATACGACAAAGGGGGGGTCTCTTATAATATTGAACAAGAAATTAAAATATAAAGAAAGAAAAGATGTCGTGTCTATGTCTGTGGAATGTGTAACGGAAATATCCTGTGTAGAACTGGAGCAATTAATAGTAGTATGTGTGTATAGACGACCTGTTTCTGATAATTTTAAAGACTTTATTGAAATTTTGGATGAAATGTTAACAAAATTAACAAAATCAAAAAAGCAATTGCTTGTATGTGGTGACTTTAATGTAGATTTACTGAAAGCAAGTACCTCTTCCACGAAACTTCTAAATTTGTATAAATCACACAATTTGTCTAACGTGTTTCTGGAGCCTACTAGAACCACTGACACTACAGCAACATGTATTGATAATATTTATATAACTGATAATATAACCACGATTAGCAAATCTATCATTAACAAATTAGAATCGGACCATAGTGGTCAGTTTGTCAGCTTTACTATCGTCACAAAACCAATACCAAAAAGGAAAATAAAGTACGTACCGGTGACTGCTGCTCGTCTGGAGGAACTTAGATTGAATTTAGCTAAAGTTTTACCGTTTCTGCCTTGTGATACGGATCCAAATGTATTATATAATAACTTTTTTTCGGTTCTTAATAGCCAATTTCAATCTATTTTTACGTCCAGATCTAAAGTGGTCTCCGACAAACGCGAATTTAGTGGCTGGGCATCGGTTGGCATTCATCGAAGTAGACATAAACTATATGAGTTATACGCGGAAAGACAGATTAATACATCAGAGGAGTTTGGAGCCTACGTTAAAAACTATTCAAAGATATTTAAAAGAGTATGTATATTGGCAAAATCACTCTCCATTAAATCTGTTATTAAAACTAGTGTTGATAAAATTAAAGCTACATGGAAAGTAATTAATGCTGAAACAGGGAGAGTCGCAGTCAAAAACACCGAGTTTAAATTAAGTATTAATGGAAATATAACTAATAATGATCAAGATACCGCTAATGAATTTGAGAATTTTTTCAGCAATGTAGCTATTACTTTGACGAAGGCTTTAAACTCTTCTACCCCCATTGCAGAAGGTTTATTAAAAACCAATGTACCGAATTGTAATAAAATATTTAAATTCCAATATGTTAAAAATCATGACATTATTGTAGTGCTTAAGCAAATAAATCTTAAAAAAACTAAAGATCTATGGGGGATCTCCGTTCCGATTGTTAAATCAGTTATCGAACTGCTTATACCGGAACTTGTCATTGTATTTAATAGATGTATAGATTGTGGTGTGTTTCCTGATTTAATGAAATTGAGTAAAGTAATTCCACTGTTTAAATCCGGTAGTACCTCAGACCCCTCCAATTTTAGACCAATATCAGTACTACCTACGCTTAGTAAAATTTTTGAAAAACTTATTTTAAAGCAACTACTTAAACATTTTCATGATAATAATATCTTACATAATAAACAGTTCGGCTTTAGTAAGGGGCGCTCGACCACTGATGCGGGTATAGCGTTAATTAAAAACATATTTGATGCTTGGGAGGAGTCGCATGATGCGTATGGCATATTCTGTGACTTATCCAAGGCATTTGATTGCGTTCAACATATTACATTGATCATGAAGCTACACCACTACGGTATTAGGGACAGCGCCCTGGATCTTATCTCTTCTTATCTGAGCGGTAGAGTCCAGAGTGTTGATGTTAACGGAAAACGATCCCCCGGATCTGCGATAGCAATGGGGGTTCCTCAAGGATCCATATTAGGACCTTTCCTGTTCTTAGTTTATATAAATGACTTACCTTACCTTGTAAGGGACAACCATGGGATAGTGTTGTTCGCAGATGACACCTCCTTGGTGTTCAAGGTTAAAAGGCGTCAGTCGAACGTTGACGATGTGAACAATGCTCTCTCTAGAATAGTTGATTGGTTCAATTCCAATAATTTATTACTGAATGGATCCAAAACTAAATTAATTCGGTTCACACTTCCAAATGTAAAACAAGTCAAAACTGTTGTAAAAATTAATGATGAGGAAGTTGAATTAGTCAGTAAGGCTGTCTTTCTAGGTATAACTTTAGATCCTAAGCTTCAGTGGGGCCCGCATGTAGAAGCATTGTCCAATAGACTTAGTTCTGCCGCTTACGCCGTTAAGAAAATTCGCGAATATACGGATATTGAGACTGCTCGCCTAGTCTATTTCAGCTACTTCCACAGTGTCATGTCGTACGGCATCCTACTGTGGGGGTGTGCTGCGGATATTGATGCTATTTTCATTTTGCAAAAGAGAGCTGTCCGAGCTATCTGCAGGATGGGCCCCAGGGAATCACTTAGGGAAAAATTTAAAGAGATCAATATATTAACGATCTATTCACAATATATCTACGAAAACTTGCTATACGTTCACAAAAATCCTGATATTTTTCGTAAAAATAGCGATATTCATAATTTCAACTTAAGAAATAAGGATGAACTGACCGTGCCCGGTAGTAGGCTCCGGAAAATAAACAGGTCGTTTAATAATACATGTGCGCTCTATTATAATAAATTACCTAAAGATGTATATGATATGTCCATTAACAGGTTCAAAACTTTTATAAAGCATAAATTGTGCAGTAAGGCGTACTATGATACTTCGTCTTACCTTAATGATAACAACCCTTGGACGTGACTTTAATTGCTCTATTTCAAATAATACTTTCAAATAATTGTAATATTGACCTTTGTGAGCGTGATCACATGAAAAAAAAACCCCATGAGTTTCTTGTGCCTTCTTCTCATTGGTGGGCGCGTTCCGAAGGCACACATCCTAACTTAGTTTTTAAGACGTGTCTATGTGATCTTATACCTAGGTATTAAGCATTGAAAGGAATAAAGATTTTTGACTTTGACTTTGCATGTTTTTTATGATGTATTTTCGGGTAATCTAGCCTCTTTATGTTATTACGGATATGAGGACCTTACGAAACCATACAATTTAGTAAGTTGAGTGTGTACTTAACGAGTTAATTTCGAAACGGGGAAACTGTCTTGCAGTTGCGAGAGAAGTACGTGTTCGCGCTCTGTTATGCCTTTTACTTCGTAATGAGGGTGCCAGTATAATAATTTCGCAAAATAACTTAGTATACTTCAGGGTAAGTTGTTTAATATTCAAGTAGGTAAAGTGTTTATCGCGTTTATCTCGTAAAACAGGTTAGTCGAATGAAGGGTGGTGGCAGATGATCGCGGCGAGGTCAAAGAGGAAGGGGTCAGGTCGACGCAGCCAGGTCCGAACGACACTCAAAATTATCCCCCGGTCGCTGCCCGCTGCCATTCGTAGAGGGGTTACCGATTACCGCATGGGTCAACTACAACGGTTTCCTATGCTTTATCAAACCCATTTTGACCAAAATATATAAAAGTTTGGAATTTAACGAATATACAAAACATATTTTGTTACGACGAATCTACAAGGCTCTTCAAAGAGACAAAACCAAGACGAAAGTAATTTAGTTAACAAACACAATTTAAATTAAGCTTTACGACGCGTAATTTCATAGAATAGTACTTACCCATTATTCAGAGGAAGTCCGAGGATTAAAACGAAAAGAATAAAGCAAATAGCTTACTCGCACACTCGCACTGGTTCTGCCAAGTTTTTTGAAGAGCGCTGTAGATAATTAGATTAGAAAACGGAGTAGACGCGGAACGAGAGCTGCAGTCGACTTTTCCCTTATTATTTTAGGTTAATTTCATAAGATTCTTAATAAATATCAGTGAATATGGTTGCCAGTATTTTAAAAGTGCTTAGTAGAGTCCAGATCCGGGATTTTATTGTCTCCGTAATCGGATTAGGGACCAAATGAAAGTTACTTGTAAGTATACTCTATTAAACGAGTAGCGGAAAAGACAATTAGGTAGAAAATGAAATATTGTATAAAATTAAATATTCTTACCGAATCTGGTAACAAATCCAAAGTTGGAAAGACGGCTGCACTATACGACACTCGATCGTAGAATGGCCTACGGAGAACTTACCAACAGTACAATTTAATTAAATAAGGCTTCAGATTAACTCGGTAAGGCTTCTCACAAACTATTCTGTTTCATATTTTCCACCCCTGTACTATGTACATTGTACATATACAATACGATCAACAAACAAACTTACCTGAATTGCCGGAGCAAATCGAAAAGAGTAAATATTTCCATACTCCACTCTTTATATTGCCATTAAATGAAATGCTTACCTGAAACAAAAAGATTACAACAATTAGTCGATTCTCTCGATTTGTTTACGTTGAAGTCTATTAGGCTAAACAATGTCGTTAATAATAACAATGGCAGCAGGAGTGACGAACCAAAGTTACTTCAGTGTAAGTCTTGACTTTGATAATAATAGGTTTCGTTGGAGCGTGGCGGGCCAACGAGGGGGGGTGCAGTTGTGGGGGTGTGATTGTATCCGATGATAAACATCGGCCGCCTGCCGCGCCATCCAAGAGTCGGCGCTAATTAAACAACAACGGAGAAAATTAATTTGATTGTTTCGGAACTGCGCCTCTTTGTTTCGGCCTACGAACCGGTTATCTAGTACCTGCCTCAAATTTAAAAAAAACAAGCGAGCGTTACGTTCCGCCACAGAGATTTTTCACAGCCACCATTATTTTTTTGCAGAATAATATAATGGATACAAGGTGGTGCGCCAGCGGCAAGCATCAATGACAGGTGTCGATAAACTGAAGTAATGCTCTACACTAGGCGGGGAAAGCCTAGAGAGCAGTGAATCGAGGATCGATATAATAAAAAAAAGAGTTCACTCACTTACTGTCTGCTACGATTTTTAGTGTTGATGGTGAGTCATTTTAGCAAATAATTAGTAGGTAGTAAGTATAATTGAATATATATCTGAACACATCAGCAATTTAATCTTACTCTACGCATTGAATTATGATTATTAGCTTTGTAATACTTACTTAATTCATAAGTTACGAGGAAAGTGAATTATTAGCCTGTGTAGCTATAGCTAGCAAGCAGAGAACGATGATTTGGTAGAGTTGAGTGACAAATGAGAGACGCGTGACACTGCTGGAGTGAGGCGGCGAAGCGCGGGCGAGCGACGACGACACACGGACGTATGAGGAGGGAGGTTCCTTTCTTACATACTCTGTCGCGACTTTGTTGGAGGATTAGATTTCGCGGTGTCGACTTACACCCCATACCGGTACAAACTACAACTCCCTTGTCATTATTAGCGACATGCCTTAATTAATTAATTAAACCTACGTGTTCAGATATTCTACCCCTGAACATATGTTAACAAGATCTGATACCTTCGCGACCAGGCCTAACAATCACGATCATATAACGGAATCATGCGACAATACACCAATTGTAACGCTAACACAAGTCCCATACTAGTGTAAATGAATAATTTATCATAGTCACGATGTAGTTCGGGCGGGTGTCAATTAGTTAGGTGATATATTTAGGAATCGAGAACGCGCCCTTTCAATAAATAAGTTGCAGGGTGGGATTTGAAAATTAACCGTAGATGGTAAACACGGGTAGGGCAAAAACTTTAATGCGTATACGGAAACGGTTCGGTGCGAAAATGTGGAATTAGACGCGGTATCCGAGTCAGGAAACTCGTTCCAGACCGTGAATTATTTACGCGTACCAAATGCGGCTGACTCACTTCGCCACTCTTCACACTACTCCACTTTTTTGTTTATTCGTTTGTACACAATTCTATTGTTTATTTACTAACTTTATTTGCGACTGATTTCGTTTTAGATAGTGTCACGCGCACGCGGCGTACGTTGCCTATTTGCCGTGATCAGTGATACGTAGCTTATGAAGGCCTATAACGTGGGCGTAACGCGTACGATTCCGTCCGGTAAAAGACTGTCATCTACGCTAGTCTTTATAGTCATCGACTTTTAATAAAATAAAATAGCCTTTATTCACTGACCTTATTTAGACAATTTTTACCTTAGGATTATGGTGTTAGTATCTTTTTAAATCGTAATAGTAGGTATCTGCAGCAACCAGTTTTTTGGTTAGGTTGTCCTTGGACATAGGCCTCCCCCAGAATCTTCCACTTCTCTCTGTCTCGAGCTAATCTTCTCCATCCTTTTGGTAAGTCATCGACTATTACTTATAATCAACTGGGATAAATTCTGAGGTTTCGAGTGTCAGCTCGAATGGATTATTACGAGATGTGCGGCTCGTTTCATTTAACAGACGACAAAATCGAATTCCTGTTCGTTACGGTGTTGGTTGTGGCTCGCAATTAAACACTAGAAACGTACGAGGTCCGTTCATTGGAAAAGCGCTGAACAAGTGAACAATACAACAGCTATCTAATTACTTTGTGCCCTTACCCCCTTCTGTTGTCCCAACAATGTAACGTCACTCTGTAGACTTGTTTTGTGGCTTTTGTAAAACGGACTCGCGCCACGTGAACTTTGTCGATTCGAATGTTTCATGGCCGAATAGACAGTAATTGGGTATACTTACTAGTTTAATTGTTTTCACACAAATTGTTCTAAAGCGTACGGTTAAAGTAAGAAATTAGTGAAATCTATACCTACATATAAAATTCTTTGTCCTGAATGACTGACGGATCAACGCACAGCCTAAACCGCTGATCGTAGAGACCTGAAACTTGGGGGGTGTGTTCTTTGTATGACGCAGGCATCCGATAAGAAAGGATTTCCCGAAATTCTACACCTTAGAAGGTCAAAAAGGGAGGCAAAGTTAGTAAGGGACAACGTGATTTCTTGGTCCATTTTCGACTTCTACGCGAACAAAGTCGCAGGTAAAAGCTAGTAAATTATAAAATTGCGTTGTGTAGGCAGGAATACAGTCAGCCCCTTTTAGGGTGTATTAATTGAAGATTTAGTGCGGGGTTCAATACAATTGAAATCGAATTAAGTACATTCAGTTGCGGTGTAGAGCGGATTGAGTTGATTCAGCGAGAACATCCACAATTGCACACGTTGTCATTCTAGCCAGAACTACACACTGAATAATAAAACTGCAGCATTATTTTGAACTTTTTATCTACATAGTTCTATGAATGTACCTCTATGTACTTTATTTTTTTCAGACAAATAACCAAGTCCTTATTAACAGTAACATTTTTAACTAGAGCTATTAGAATCAGATACTTATTAGTATAAAGATTAAAATAATCTAATCAATTTCATCGCAACTTTGCCACTTAAAGGGTGTGGATTACAAAGGAGATTTAGAAAAGAACCAATTTAATTTACTCCTACAAATATAGGAATTAATTCTATAAGAATAGATGCATATTTAGGACAATTATTATTGAGTGGAATTACAGACGAGTTGCCTAAACCGAGCGACGCGCGACGTCAAGTAGACGGTCCCTTGACATAGTAGATATGGAGTGTCGTCCTGTCGGAGTTATGAGCTAAGTGGCGAGCGGCGCGTAGTTTCACATAGGGAGTGGATGGTCGAATTAATTGAAATATATCGTCATCGTGCTGCCGGTGTGCGGTCGTGCGGTGGCGGATTGGGGGATTAAAGTTGCAGCAGTTGAGCGCGGGAGCAGGTGTGGGCAGGCAGCGCGGGGGAAAGGGGGGCCGACTGCACTACACCGCCCGCCGCCATAGCCATCGGCTTGCCGAACACGATTTCGAACCGTTGAAAAATTGCGCTGAACGTCTTAGAACCACCCCTCGCATCGCTGCGGACCTGAGCCACATACTAAATAAGTCAATATACGTACTCTGAGAGCTGATGTCGCTGCCATTTTGCGTCAATAGACAAGATCAATTACTATCTTTAAGGTAATTTGAATTTTGTATAAAAATGCGTACATACTATTTACGACTATTTCAATTAATGTTTCTACACGTCCAGCGTCTGTTTTATAGTCTTACGTGTTTTTATATTGACTTCGTGACTATTTCAGCTAATCATAGGTAGGAACGGAGAGAATAAATTAGCGTAGTTAGTAGTATGTAAACCGGTAAGTCCTTGACCAACATGACGTAATAAATACGAATTCAGTCATGAAACGAAACATGTACCTACTTATTATTTTTAATATTTCGAAACATCAAATACCTAAAGTATCGTAAAATCTCAACTATAGAAAGGTCATATCACAACGAAAAATACTGTTACCGAGCTAAGCACAACTTCTGCAATGACTCAGCGATTTTGCGACATCGCAAAGCGAGGGCAAAATATTCTTGAAATATCAAAACAAAATTATTTCGTCTGCTCATACCGAGAGTAGATCTTAAACGATTGGAGAGCAATCTGGTCTCATTTTTAGGGTTCCGTACCCAGAGAATAAAAATGGGACACTATTACTAAGACTCCACTGTCCGTCCGTCCGTCTGTTACCAAGCTGTATCTCATGAACCGCGATAGCTAGACAGTTGAAATTTTCACAGATTATGTATTTCTGTTGCCGCTAAACAATACATACTAAAAATGTATACGATGTCATGGAACCCTTCGTACGCAAGTCCGACTTGCACTTGACCGGTTTTTTTAAATGGTAAACGATATTATTCGTAATATAACAAAACTAAGCGATAATCGCGATTGTGAGTAAATCCTAAAAGCTCAACTTTATTAAGGGTCCGCAAACGTCAAGCATGGGCTGGATCGGGGCCGACCTTCATAAAACAAAGTTTATGACAAACAATAACATTTATTATATAGTTGAACAGTATTAATGTGCTCTTCAATTACAAGTATTACTGGTGCCGCCGGCGCGACGGGCTGGCTCTGCATTGGTGCTGCTAACGTAAGCATCTTTTCATTTACTTAATAACCATCTCAAAGTTACTTAGTTAGTTCGATATGTACCTGGCGCTCTCTCCATACAAACGTAGTCTTGTTGCATAAAACTTTTATCTGCCATGACCATGCCCTATGTTTGGTTTGTTTTTTGTTTTTAAAATCTTAATTTTTATGATAATTAGAAAATGAAATACCAAGACCATGAAATAGGGGCATAAATGAATAAATAAAATAAATAAATATTACAGTACATTCCACACATCGCTATCTAGCCCCAAGTTAAGTAACTAGACTTGTGTTATGGGTGCTAGGCAACGGATATACTACTTATATACTTTTCTTTTGTAAATATATACTTATAATACATAGAAACAACCAGACCACAGACAAATATCTAAGCATAAATACTTGTATGAGGCGGGAATCGAACCCGCAACCCTGTGTTTGGCAGTCCGGCGTGGTAACCATTGTGCCAACTGGGTGAGCATAGTTTTATGCAACAAAAATATTTGTGCTAGTGTCATTATCCAGGGAGGAAACAGTCGATGTTTGTATAGAGAGAGCGCCAGTACCCTTTCACCTTAAGGTTATTGCTAGAAGTAACACGTTGTGGGCAAGATCTAACCATTAGCTTTTGGAGTAATATGTGGGAAATAATAAGTATTAGTATAAAAGCAAAGTTCCAGAACTTCCAGAGTCAGAGTGGACACCAAAGTAAGAGTATGTCTGGGTCGGATACTTGTTCGAAAACGAAATAAAATTTTATGTAGACATTATACGTGACAAACGATATAAACGACACGAATATCCTTTTACCAGTTTCGCTTCGGACGTTCTATTTCTATTTTACCGACATCTGTTCAAAAACTATATTTAGCAGCAAGACGAAAATATAATTAGGTAAATGTGTAATCAAGAAATGAAAGTACAGCTCCGTTTCGAAGTTTCAAGAGATAAATGTCAAGAACTCTTTGTTCGTTAAATGAACGTGTTTACTCGCTTAATGGTCGGCTCCGAGAGACTGGCTGCAAAATACTGATTGTGTGCCGAGACAATAACAATAGCTTCCATATTACCTTGTATGTATTTGTTTTAAAGCTACCAAGTGACGTGTGCTGATAAGAATTTACGTGTCACTGAGGTGGAGATTGTCACGAGCGCAAGGCTAGGGATTCAACTCTGTTAGCGAGAAACTATCTCCTGCTCGACTCGTATAATGTAGGTACTAAATATAGATTTCATTACGTTAGCATATTTTATAAAGATGAAACTAGATGGTGATCCGACTGATGTTAGGAGGAAAGGGTACCGGGTAAACAGTAAACAGTTGACTACGTTTGTATGGAGAGAGCCCTCCATACAAACGTAGTCAACTGTTTCCTCCCTGGATAATGACACTAGCTCAAATATTTTTGTGCCATAAAACCTAAAACTGCCATGACTTTGCCCATATGTTGTGGTTATTGTATTCGATTACGTTTGTATGGAGAGAGCGCCGGTACCCTTTCAACTTAAGCGATAGATGGTTTTTCCCATTTAATATCACCACTACTTACACAGGACCACACCAACAATATTATATATAAAATAAAAACATTTTATATAATATTACAAACGCGCAATAGAAGTTTAAAATAAGTGCAGCACAAAAGCTTACTGTAAGCTCCAGTGTGTAACTACATATGTGCATCTAATGCACATTCAGTGTATGTAGGAAAAGCCAAGCGACTAGTGGTTGTTAAGGGTGATCGCACTGGGGGGTGCTGTGACTGCCTCCCCTCTCCGCCAATTTTAACGTTCGCCGCTCTGGTTACCTTGTTAAATCGCGACCTTTAAGTTACTAGAAGAGATGCTCTACAAGGCTGCAAGCTATTTTGAAAGTTGGAGCATATTGCAAGAATTTATATACTTACAGTAGCATTTAAGAGGAAAGAGGAGCGCTCTCTCCATACAAACGTAGTCGACTGTTTCCTCCCTGGATAATGGCACTACAGTAAATATTTTTGTTGCATTAAACCTATAACTGCCATGACTATGCCCCTATAGCTTGATTTTTTTCATTTTCTAATTATCATAGAACGTAAAGAAAGAAAAATAATCTGACATAGGGGCATGGTCAGGGCAGTTATAAGTTTTTAACCAAAAAAAAATTGCGCTAGTGTCATTTTCCATCGAGGAAACAGTCGACTACGTTTGTATGGAGAGAGCGCCGATACCTTTTCCTCTTAAACTAACATTTTATGCGTTACCAGCTTTTGAAACTTCTTCCGTGTAGAAGTCGAAAATGGACCGAGGAATCACGTTGTCTGATACAAACTTTGGGACAACGTCCCTTAAGGGGTAGAATTTTGAAAAATCCTTTCTTATCGGATGCCTACGTCACACAAAGAACACATACTCCAAGTTTCAGGTCTCTACAATTAGCAGTTTAGGATGTGCGTTGATCCGTTAGTCAGGCAGTCAGTCGTTCAGGACAAAGGATTTTATATGTATAGAAGATTCTATTAAAATTTCTTTAATTTTTGTCATTTTTTATGGTAAATATAATGTGTTCGAATGATATTTTTTGTACAAGGGCAAGTTAAATGTGGACGCGTCTTCACAACATGTTTGACAGCGTTGGGCATACGGCTTTTGTCGACGCTCATTTGCGTATCTAAGTGGGCCCGCGGAGACCATTAGTCGACGATCGAAGGCGTCATTACTCGCGTAGTGTCGCGCGATAAGGACCAGACCGACACTACAACCCTTAACGACATAGCCTGCGGTGCAAGTGGACAGCTACGTGCCTTCTCCTCCGATCGTTGCCATTTGAAAAAAAAGGGGAAATACTACATAAATTGGGTCAGCAATCGCTTTTTAAGTTAAAATAAACGTCTGTTTAAAATATTCAGTGGATCTAGCTAGACTTTCTACAGTTATATTGAGATAATAATGGGACAATCTACTATGCAATTCTTGTACGTTTTCGTTGTAACACGAAGTAATGAATGTAATTTCAAATGTAGGAAAACAGTTTGAGAGAACGTTAGTACAGTACTAAAAATTAATTCTAGAGTACATGTAAATTAATAAAGCTCATATACCTATGAACTAAGAGGCAAGTGTAAACAACTACTAATGGCATATTAGCCTTAGCATGTGATTTCGTATATGGTCGTGGGGCGGCCTTTACGGAGTTTCGTCGTAGATTTTAACGAGATTGAAACTAGTCTCCCGCAGCCCGGTAGCGCACAACTCGTCCTATGACATAAGTTTACAATTCATTAAAACTTCCCAGATATCATATCAAATCGAAACGAAAATACTTCCCATTTCCTTCTTTCAACTTAACTTTGGATACAACTTACAAACTCATTTAACGGATATCGATTTGCTTGCTGTTTACCCCCCACCCACACTGATGCAAAAAGGTTATAAGTTTAACTCCAACGTCTGAGTGTCTGTCTCCTTAGGAGGCATCGCTAATTCTAAACGGATGTAAGCTAATTTAGAGATTAAAGAGTTTTTTTAAAATGAAATTTTCTGGGATTAGTTACCGCTACGTTTGATAAAAATTAGTTAGCCTGTTTTTAGAATTATTATAAGCTTTTTTGGATTAAACTGTACACTCCAATAGAAACAAGTTAGAGGTACACAATACTGGTCCTTTATTAAATTATTGAGAAAGCAGAATTTCCTTCTAGCAATAAAACTCACTGACCGCTTTGAAGAATCTGATTATACAAATTCACCCTTTCTCGTAATTTTCTCTAAGACTATGCAAGTCACGTCTCGGTTAGAGGAAGTCCCCTCGTTTATAATCAATGTCAAAATGGTATTACCGTGAGATTGGGTAGAAAAATTGTGTAATATTTTTGAAGATATCGACGTATAAAATGAAATGTCTTATGAAGTATTCATGATAGGCTCATCTCTGACTTACGGTTCTAGAAAGAAAATAAAATATTGAACAGCGTTATATACCAAGTAATAGAGATTGGATAAGTATAAGGATTGCTATCTGGTTTTCATGACTCATTTCCATATAAATTCTAGAGAACGTTATTTGGTAGCT
Source organism: Idaea straminata (assembly GCA_951213275.1). Taxonomy (NCBI): domain Eukaryota; kingdom Metazoa; phylum Arthropoda; class Insecta; order Lepidoptera; family Geometridae; genus Idaea; species Idaea straminata. The sequence continues at coordinate 6,584,962 of OX577846.1, read as the reverse complement.
GTACTGTAAAGTTATGTGATCGTTTCAATGGTACGTGGAAGTATACTTCCAGACATGGTTCAGTGTATATCGGTAGCTAGATATATTATTCAGACGGAGAAGAGTGGTCGCAGAGGCCGGGTCGTCGGGCCTCTCATTACAATACAGTGATCGCCATCCGGCGCCGGACTGGCGGCCAACTTCTGCTAAGGCAGACTACGCGACCGATTAAAATTTCATATCTCTTTGTCCGTGAGCACAGATAACGGATCGATGTGATTCGTTAATGCCTTCATAAGAACGTCATTACAATCGGATTCATCGATTAGAACTCACAGATTCATTCTAGCAGACGTGCTTCTATTATAAGATGTATCGTTTCCAGAAATGATTTGCGATCAGATACCAAAACATTTCTAGCACAGGCACCTAGCATATCATTCCAAATGTTGTTTTATTTTCATTCAATTTCAATACAATTCAAATTCGATATTCACACGAAGTTTACATAACGCCAATCGATACAGAACTTTTCATAGACTACCTAAATTAGTCGAGCTAAATAAAGTATTGAGTATTTCAGTGTTTTAAAAAGTTTTTTAAACTGCCTATTCCAAATTTATTTCTAAAGTCACAATGAGAACTATAAAAAAGTGACAGTGTATCGGATTGTCAACTGCACCATATCAGGCACTATTCTATTACAATAAAAAATCACAACGTGGCATTTGTTTAGGCACTACAGTTTACTACACGCATACATTGTCATGTAAAAACTGAAGTCAGGGTGACAGTACAAATCGGTACAATGCACTTCAGTGGAATTCGTTTTTATCAGTTTTTATCAATTTATTGCAAACAAATAAATGATTTGATTTGACGTGGACTAGTGAGGAATAACACCGCTTTGAAGCTCAGTTATCAGATTCATGGAAATACAATCCGATTCCAGTTGATAATAAAATTTATTCTGCCTCCATAAAGAGCATACATTTTCCGACAAATAAATAAATGTTAAGCTGTTTATGTATGAATCGTATCAAAACGTGGAAGTAGTACCTATTCTACCTACATGTACATACTTTAGAGACAAAATGCAAGGAAAAAAGCGTACCTCCGTATTATTTTATATTCCCGTCACAATTGAGAACAGTCTTGGAAGCTATTATAGTACCAGTAATGAGATTTAGAGCGCTCATATAAAGTTATTTATGTACCGAATGTGGTTACGGGGTACAATTCGCGTCAATGGAAATTTATGTTTATGTTTCAACTTAGTAAGTTCCTCGACAACTTGCAGACATAATATTTAGTTACTTACTGTTTAATTAAACCACTATTAATATACGAGGTTAATAAAAGCCTTCATCAATCGTCATTATGGAAAACTCAAAGGTCTAATTTTAATGTGGAATTAGTATCAAAGGTGAGTGACTTTTTCCGCGACACTGATTTTGGACGGGTCGAAAGGGTTAAACCACGTTAGGATAAAGAGTTTTAGCCGCTTTATTTTGAAACATTAAATATAAATAAGGTACCAATAGTACCTAGATCTAATTTAGGCAGGACCTATTTATTCCACTTATTAGGTACGTATTGGTTAGTACTTGTTTAACCTTGAAAAATAATCACATGACCTAATAACAAATTAAGGGAATTGAGATAGGGATGGTTGGCGTCCGGCACGTATTAAGATAAAAATAACTTCATTGTTCCCGCAACATCGATGACGCCTACGATAGTTATTCGTGCGATGACGCAAAAGTTTTGTTTTGATCTTGAAATAATAAGTACCTAAAATATCGAAAAATATTAAATTCTCCATTATGCCAGATCTCGACCTTGGAAGCCAAACGATAGACAAAAGAAAATGTGTAAAACAGGTAGTAAACGAAACTCACACAGCGCATCTAGAAATTTTTGAAATAAATAGGTAAGTAGTAGATAGAGAAGAGGGTAGGTATAGATACAATAATTCTGAATGTCTGAAACTGCCTATGGCACGCAAACAAGCTACGTTTGGACAATGGCATCGGCCTTTTCATTATTTATTATTATTTTTATTCGAGGAAGTGAATGATCGATGGCGATGTGGGGATCGCAGAAACCAACTTCTTTGTTCGGGTGAGATTAATCACACACTCCATATTATGATGAAGCCGTGTAGGCAGAATACAGAATACTCATATTTATTTGCACCAGAATATATTCTTATATATACTTCGATTTTGGTTTTAGGTCTGAAAATGGAATCACATTAAAATGCCAACATTTCATAATTCCAACCGACCAAAGTACAGTAAAGTATCGTTTCCAAACCGTTCACGTACGCGTACGTAGAACAATTTATTCCTTGGGCCATTTAAGGAATAGAAATTTCGTAGCAATTTTACCTTTTTTCCATGGGATGGGTAGTATTGGGTAGCGGTAGTAGTTTCAGTATGTTGTACCTACCTATCTAGCTAAACGGGCGCCTTTTGACTCCAAGCTGAATCGACATAGTTATTATCATCGACACGGGCTAAAGAGACAATGCGGCAAGAGGTGTGGCGCTATTTCATTTTCTGTATTTTTTAAATTTGAACTTTTTAAAGGCTTTACAGAAATCAGAGGAGTGTCAATCGATCGGCAACAAACAGTAGACATGCCGCCATCGCGTCGCGTCGGTGGCGACGGGTTCAGTAACGCGATACCTATGGCAAACAAATGCTCGGACACCGCGCCTCTAGATGTCAATTACGCTAATTAAACACGTTGTAGAGGGAGAGTGGCCGTCGCGTCGTGCGTCGTACCGCACCACACAGCCGCAGCCTCGCCGACCGTCCGCCCGCCCGCCCACAGCGCGTCGCGACCGCCCCGTAACTGACGCATCACTTTAACAACAAAGGCTATACAGACGCGGAAAACAATGCTAATGCAATTACATCCTCAACTCTATTCTGACAAAAAATCGTACGCTAAACGATTAAAGGATAGTTGGGCTTATTGGAGCTTGGTTAAACAACTAACTAACAGCTAAATAATGAACTGAGCAGTCATCAGATTGCGTTCATAATCCGACTGTAACTTTATTTATATCAACTTTACAATGCAAACGACGACAAAATATGCAAACACAATGAGAAACATTGCTCCGCGTTAGTGGTTAGTAATTACTCGCCGATGATATTATGGAAATGAGCGATGAAAAGACAAATAATAGAATGAGTGCTAACAAGAGATAAGACACGGCTTAATTAATAAAGTTGCCGCTTGTGTTGGTAGCAACGAGAGACGGCGGCGGCGTTTCTGGATTCGATTCGGATAATCGCATTCGCCTAATTGAGCGTTAGATTGACGCTATCGGGCCAGAGAGTGCGCAGAACAGGGCGCCTCACCATCCATTCGCTAATGCGACCAAATCACTAGATCGACTTGCAAAAGGAAGGATTCACTGCCGGGATATAAAAACGCTGCTAACTGTCGAGATAAAAGGAGATCAGTCCAAAGACAGCGGGCAACCGAGCAACCGAGAGTACGAAAAATAATACAAAGGGTTGTAAGAGCGTGCGTCATATTTGGGAAAGTTTTAACGAGAGGGGCAACTGTAGCCAGAGGGGGACATGTCACGCGAGCTTTCATCGATGTGCTTTCAACTGTCACTGTTTATTTCGAGGTCACATTACGTATTTCATAAATAAATGAATAATGTATTTTAATTCATCCACGATTTATGTATCATTCTACAATAGATATAGAGAAATTTAAAAAAGATTGGCAATCCGTTGCAAAAAATCGCGAACGTGGGGAGAAGAGAGGGCCTTTGCCCTGCAGTGGGACACTACCGGCTCTTAATAATGATAAATTAAAAAAAATAGATACCTTCCATAATAGGATTAGTGAGGCGCAATTTGGCAATAATACCTAGTTTTGATTTGAATAATCCACTATTTATGTAACATTTTGAAATAGATATGGACAAATTTAAAACAAATTGGCAATCCGTCGCAGAAGATCGCGAACTATGGAAGGGGAGAGGGCTTTTGACCTGCAGTGGGACACTTCAGGCTCTTAGTAAAAGTAATAAATTTTAAAATAGATACCTACCCACCTTAATAGGGTTAGTGAGGCACAATTTAGTAATAATACCTAGAGGTTATGTTTATTACTGTATTTACACTGGACGATTGAAAAAAAAACGTGATGCAATATGATTTATCATGGTTTTATTATTGGATGGTTCTAGCCAAGGTCGATTTCAATTGCTTATACAGGTGCATCGCACGAGTCCAGACGGACGACTCGTCGTGCAAACATGATACCTACTTCTTATTACGTAGGTTTATAACATATGTTTTTTGTTCGATACCACTATATTTACACACCACGGAAAGCAAAAAATGAATGAGCAAAGACTATTTTATAAAGTGGGATAATCTCGATTCTATTAAATATGTACTTATTTTCTATCACGTTACCTTTTTTATTCCTGACAAATTGTGGTACCTATTTGAAATAACGAAGGTTTAAAAATTAAAACTCATGAAACAGCAGACTAAAACTAGGTTCATATAATATACCTACCTACAGATAGGTTAACTAGAAGTATTTAGACGATTTTAACGAAAAAAGGACAAGGTTCTTATTTCGGTAGGATCTTTAATCTATATGTATATTCCGGTAATTTCAAGTAAGAGCTGAAAGGGCCATTATAAAAATAAGTTTTTTTCATGAAGGCGTCGCTGAGTGACAAATTACATTATAAAAAGTGTATTTACACTCGACCTGACGCGGCGGGATGAGAAACTTTCGTTTCGGGCGGTTTATGGGCGGAAAAATTGAGAAAAGTTGGAGCGTAACGGCCGGTAGCTAAGAGGAATGAGGAGTCCTAGCGACGACGGAGAGTTTAATATAATATGTAAATCGAACGGCAACACTGAGACCTTACGGTCTTCGGGTGCGGATGTACAGCCGACTCATATCGGCCGGCTGCCCGGCTGGACGTATTACATGGAGAGTCGTAAATTATCGTGCAAAAGGCAAAGCAGCAAGTTTTACGTGGCCCCGGACGAGGCTGCATAAGCGAAGGAAGACCGAGCAAGGGTTACGAGCCTATGAATGCAAATGAGCGTTGCCGCGTGGATGGAGGTCGGTTTATCGGTAGATATTTACATAAAACGGTAGTACCGAGTGGTGGTCGTCGTACCTACCCGCTATGACCATCATCATATGTTCATTAAAAGTACCTGAAATTAACTCAAACATTAAGTTCAATGGTAAACATTTACTTAATCATTCTATGTTTGATGAAGACATTTAGTCAAAGCAAATTAGGGATTCATTGTCGACAAAATCTTTCCAGAGTGAGATGTAAGTTTAGACGTAGGTAGTAGGTACAATCACCAAGTCGAAGTTAGTTAGATCTTAATTTGTTGCAGAGAGTTGCGAAGGGCTTCGGAATCACAGATAGTATTCATCTGCAATTTGTTTGCGTCCTCTACAATTAGCGAACTCGCAGACTAACAATTCAAGGTGGGCCGACTTTTGCATAACTAAATCACTTACTTTCATAATAGGCCAACTTTTTGGTCGTGTGTAATCGGAAGGGAATCTTAATTTTGATATGATAGGTGTTGTAATCATATATTGAGATGATTAAATTGGATAAGACGTGCTTGTACTTATATTATATTAAGTATTCGTTAGTCACTATGCCTAGTGCTAGTATAGTCCGCCACTTAGTCGACCAGTTTTGATTCGGTAGTTTCTATTGGTAACGATTAAATATGACATATGTTGGAAATATTTCCTGTGCACTAAAATATATTACCAACATTTTATTTTTGGGGATTATGTCTGCTGATTACAAGAAACGAAACGCGGGTAACGTCTCACCACACAACTTGCAGTACAGTTCACCGGTAAAAACAAAACCTTCAAAGCATGAACAATGACGTCATCAATTATTTCCGTGCGATAATTTAAATGATTGAAGAAAGATGTTTTCCTAATTAAGTAGGTACTTAATTGAAAAGTTTTTTAAGTTTTTAACGTTCGAAAAATTGCAAGAGATCTCGGGAGCTCTTAACTATAGACTTTAAGTAGCAAGTTAGAAAAGGCACGTGGATGATATCTATTTTTTACGACATGACTTAACTGAAAAGTGTAAAAAAATAGTAGTACCTATTTTACGTGTGCGTGGGTGTGAGTATGTATCTTATCTTTAAATAACACAAAATAAATAAATACTAAAACTATTAAAGGTAGCTGCATAGGTAACGGGATAAAACCTCGGACGGGACGGGGACGTGACGTGCATTGTTCATAAAGTTAGATATGATATGAGTGAGATATGATCTCGAACGCATCTTTGATTTCATCTGTCAATGTCTAATGTGTCACCCTCTCTCTCTCCCCGGTCCGTCCAACCACTACATGTGCATATCATTAATAAACCACAATTAATAAATTTGCGAGTTTAATTTGAGATATAACATTGGCGACGAGGATCCACGAACCTAAAGTGCAAAAATTAAATATTAATTTTAATAAATAGCAGTGGAAAAAGAGCAAAACATGGTAAATTAAAAGGACACCGGTAATGAAGTAAGTCACAAGCGGAAAAAAAAGAAGTCGTGACGCCGCCATTTGCAAATCCATCATTCTCTCACTTGCAACAAACTTCAAAAGTGTTTTGTTTACACAATAACTATTTTTTATTAAAAAGAAAACAGCTTTTTAATGTCAAATCAAGAACAAGTATTATCAAAGGAAGACAAAATTAAATTAGTGAAAGAAGGACAAAGACAATACATTTATAAATGCACGAAGATAGAATTACAACAAATATTACGCGATGAAAACATAACCTATACGGAAGCAGCAAATATAGATGAACTACGGAAGTTATTAAGCAATTATTACAAGGAAAAAGCTAAAGATCAGAACGCAAAAATCAAAACTGTAAGAATGGCGGTTTACGGCGAAATGAAACAATTCGATGGAGACAAGTGGGAGGTGTTCGAAGAACAATTAGAGTGCTATATTACTGTCAACGAGATAAGTGATGACAAGAAGGTACCTCTACTAATTACCAAACTATCACCAAGAGTTTTTGAAACCCTCACTTTCATGTGTTTACCGGTAAAACCAAGTAAGAGCAATTTTGAACAACTGTGTGCGAAACTACGCGAGAAATACGTGAAACCATTAACTACAGCCTTAGAAAGGGCGGAATTCCGAAAAAGGAACCAAAAACCACACGAAACTATACAGGATTATGTTTTGGAATTAAGAAAATTAGCTGCAAAATGTCGGTTCCAGGATGCAGAGGATCAAATTAAAGAAAAATTTATGGAGGGAGTAAGTTCAAAAATAATAAAATTTGAATTAATGAAGAGTGAAGCAGATTTATCCTTGGAAAGGTGCGTCGAATTAGGCCGAACGGTAGAAGCTGCATTATTACACACAAATAGTGTAACAGAAGTAAATGAAACATTTTACAATCAAAGAAGAACCATACGCAAGAAGAACAATACAAAGGACTACAACAAGAAACCACAATGTTTTTGCTGCGGTAAAAATAACCATATGAAAGCGGACTGCCGATTAAAAAATAAGTTTTGTTCGGAATGTGGAGCCCAAGGACATTTGTTCAAAATGTGCCCAAAGAACAAACGTCAGACCAACATGTTGGACACTGAGTTGGAGGATAAAGAGGATAAGGAAGCAGAGGAAGTTTCAATAAAATAATTATTTGAAGGTTATGAGACATATACATTCAATAGTGTAAGTAAAATACCACCATATTATATAAAAGTAAATATGAACGGTCAAGAGCTTACTTTTCAGTTAGACACGGGCTCAGATGTTACAGTAATCTCAATGAAAGATAAAAATAAATACCTTGAAACATTTAAAATACAGAACTGTAATGTTACATTTAAGAATTTTGACCAAAGTATCTCAAAACCAGTAGGCATAATAGTGGATGTACCTGTCTGGTACAACAATGTCAATAAAAAAATTAACATTTCTGTAGTGCAAAATAACTCTCCACGAGTTATTGGCCGTGACTGGTTAAATAAATTCAATTTGTGGCCACCATGTTTGGATAACAGTTTTAGGATTGGAACTAATGATATTCAACTAATTTCAGAATCGCAGCAACTAATTAAGGACAGGTTCGCAGAAGTATTCAGTCCTGGTTGGGGGAATTTTAAAGGTGAAACCATAAAACTTAAATTGAAACCGGATGCTAAACCAAAATGCTTATCGGTAAGACGGGTACCATTCGCACTTCGGGAAAAGGTAAATAATGAAATTACTAGATTGTTAGAAAATGAAAGAATCACACCAGTAGAGTACAGTGAATGGGGTACACCAGTAGTACCAATTTTAAAACCGGATGGTTCAGTTAGACTCTGTGGAGACTACAAGCTAACGGTAAACCCAAGCTTGGAGGTGGATAATTTCCCATTACCACACCTCGATGATATTCTAAATACCCTCAAACACGGTGAATATTACTGCGAACTGGACTTAAAAGAAGCTTATTTACAAGCACGTTTAAGCTTGGACAGCCAAGACTGTACCACGATTGTAACTGAAGTAGGAACATTCAAATATAACTACTTACCCTTCGGGGTGAGTTCCGGGCCTGGTGCTTTTCAAAGATTGATGTCAAAGAAATTACAAAACATTCCAGACACAGTTGTATTCATTGATAATATATACATTAAAGGAAAAACTATAAAAGAAACAGTAGAAAACCTTACTCAAGTACTCACAAAATTAAAAGAATGTGAATTTAAATTAAAGCCAGAAAAATGTAAGCTATTTACAACTAGCTTGGATGTTTTTGGTTTCCGTGTGGATAAAAATGGTATAAACATCATAAAAAACAATATTGAACCTTTGTTGAAAGCAGAAAGACCCACATCCTTAACATTGTTAAAGTCATTTTTAGGAAAAATTAACTATTATTCAAGATTTTTAAAAGACATGGCTACCATTATAACACCATTGTATGAGTGCACTAAAAAGGATAAATTTTGTTGGACATCCGAATGTGACACAGCTTTTCAGGAAATTAAAAATAAACTGGCATCTGCGAAGAATTTGGCACATTATGACCCCCAACTTCCTTTAATTTTAACCTGCGACGCATCCGATAGTGGATTAGGTGCTATAATATCAAATCGAAAAAAAGATGGAACGGTCAGACCAATCGCATATGCCAGTAAAAAATTAAATGATACAGAAAAAAAATATACAACTATTGATAAAGAAGCACTGGCTATCATATTCGGAATAACAAAATTCTACAATTATATATATGGACGTTACTTTGAATTAGAAACAGATAACGAAGCATTAGTAAGAATCTTTGGACCAACAAAAAGTATTCCGAAAATGGCAGCCAAAAGATTACAACACTATGCTATTTTTTTATCAGCGTTTAATTATAAGGTAAGACACATAAAAACTAATGTAAACCCAGCAGATTTTCTATCAAGAACAGCGACGGAAATAGGTAAAGAAAATCTAGAAGTAGAGATTAACACCCTATGTGCCAATGTAAATTGCAGTATAGCATGTTATACGAACGATTCTAAAATGGAAACTATTAATTGGAAAAACATTCGGGAAGAAGCCAGGAAAGATGTATTACTATCAAAAGTTCTTAGATACATGAGAGATGGTTGGCCGGGAAAAAAAGAAATAACAAAACAATTACAACCTTATTACAATCGTAGGAATGAAATGACTCTCGACAGAGAATGCTTACTTTGGGGTTATCGAATAATTATTCCAAGTACCCTTCAGAAGGCAATTCTGGATGAATTACATAAAACACATTTTGGAATCGTTCGTATGAAGGAGATAGGTAGGTCATATTTTTGGTGGCCCACTCTAGATACTGATATAGAAGAAGTAACAAAAAATTGTATAATTTGCTTACAAAATAGGACACCACCGGAGAAAACTCAAAAACCATGGCCACTGCCTCCCTCAGCTTGGTACAGAATTCATGCAGATTTTTTGGGACCATTTTATAATAAAATGTTCTTTGTAATAATTGATACTCGAAATGGCCAGAAGCTTATGAAATGGCAAATATAACAAGTAATCGTACAATTGAAATATTGAAAACTATTTTTGCCCGGTTCGGTTACCCCTCACACTTGGTAACAGATAATGGTCGAACTTTTACAAGTCAAGAATTCAAAGAATACTGTACTAGTAATCAAATAAAACACACATTCACAGCGCCATACCACCCTGCGACCAATGGCGCTGCGGAAAGGTTTGTAGAGACTTTTAAACAAGCGATCACTAAAATAAAGGAAAGTGGATTTAGTTTGACAACGGCTGTGAATATGTTTTTATTTGACTATCGTAGCACACCTCAAAAGACTACGGGTGTGTCTCCTGCTAGACTCATGTTAGGTAGAGAGATACGGAATAGATTCAGTCTATGTCGCCCACCACCGTTGGTTGAAATAGTACAGGAGAGGATGGATAGGAGAGAGGAAGGTAACCGAAAGGTAAATTTCTTAGTAGGACAAAAAGTGATGGTTAGAGATTATAGGAAGGATGGCAAACCATGGGTTTTGGGCGTGATCATCGAGGAAAGCATACCGGGCGTGACTTATTTTGTGGATGTAGAAGGGTTAAAGTGGAAACGACATGTTAATCAAATGTTGACATGTTCTGATAAGTTAGAGTAAGCAATTTATTAAGTTTAGAAAATAAAACACTAGCATTAAGTTGAGTCACTGTATTAAGTTGGTAATATACTTAGAGTTGGTACAATTATGGGGGAGGAGAGTGTGAGATATGATCTCGAACGCATCTTTGATTTCATCTGTCAATGTCTAATGTGTCACCCTCTCTCTCTCCCCGGTCCGTCCAACCACTACATGTGCATATCATTAATAAACCACAATTAATAAATTTGCGAGTTTAATTTGAGATATAACAGTGTTCGTGGACTTTCAACATACCGTAACGTGATCTTTCCCGTGTCGGGCGGGACGTGAATATTTCTTGACAGCGTTTCATATAAGAATATCAAGTTCCGTCCGGGACGGGAAAAATCCAGTCACGTATGCAACGACCTTAAGAACTTCTAATATGTAAAAGTAAGCTGAGTCAATTGTCACAAAATATTTGTGAATTACGGCCGGGGTGACCCAAAACTTTTCTGTCGTGATGTTTACAAGGCATCGCAACTCGACAAAAACAACGATACATCAAAAGTGAGTTACAAGTTAAGTGGCGGTATCCGCCGCCCCGGTCTACAGTAAAATTCCGATTTAAGCTGACACGGGTGGACCCCCGGCCTCTCTTGTTGACTTTACATAGCGACACTCGCAACTTCTCGACTGAATAAAGTGTCCTCCTAAGGCCAACCTTAGAGGGGTTCCTTCGATAAAAACGTTACGACACCGGTCACTTACAAAAGTTTTTGGTTCATAAAAATGAGCAGCGAATCACGGGAGTCGTAATTCATGAGCATTGACCGTAACTGTTCAACAAGTAGGGTAATGAAAGAAGCGAAGGGAGGAGCGATCCAAGAGGTCATACAAAGGGCGGAGCTTTCTGAAAAAAAAAAAGAAACCAGTAGCGTGTCCTCAACGTATTAAGAGACAAGACCTAACGGTTGTTCTCTTGTTGCTAGGAGATAACCAACAGATGTTTGTTCGTTATGAAGCTCAAGAAAGATGTCCTGATCGGGAAAGTATGTACTCTTGTTGCGTCGAACTCCAAAACTATGGGAATACTTGAATACTTGCTCGAGTTTCACGTAGAAGTAGTATTGCAAGACAATAAAGAATGCAACTAAGCAGTTTAAAGTTTTCGTGAAAGAAACAGTTTCAGTTCAGTCGTGACTCTTGAAAAGTTGCAAAACCCAGCCACCCTTCTGCCGGTAGAGGCGATTCCACCGCTCCAGCAAAGATCTTGCTGTCAAACTAAGAAATATTGCCATTCAGTGAGACACTTTTAGAGTTTTGTCCACTTCGCTGTAAACTCTACCAAAGCCCTGCTTTGTATAAGAGTATTGGTGTTTAACATGACACACATTACATAGCCTATTTGGTAGAACCAGTGCGAACTTAGTTTAAGACCATGTGGAATTCCAGTGCTTTATTAAAGAGGGTAAAACAGCAAGCGATGTGATTACGCAGCCGTACGCCCCGCGCCACTCGACATTCGTTCGGGCGCGCCTGCTAATCCTATTCCCGCGACAAATTAATATGCTCATCGGCAGTCGCGTCACTAGATTACAGCGCGTTCATAGCGCGATTGTATTTTAAGTGTATTATCCAATTTTGTGGATATTGTGCGTGTGGTAATCCGCGGTCGTCGTGCACATCGCAGTATATAGCCGCGAGCCGCGGTTATAATCGCTACGTTGCTTGCATTATCGCACGCTATGATGGAGCAAGCTGGCGAACTTAATAGATTTTGTTAGTATTGCCTTCAGCGTCGGACGCGGTCAGTTTATGCCGAGCTAACGGGATTATAGCTCGAATATATGAGTTTAGCGCGATACCGGAATATGCGCAGTCATTAGTGAACAAATTTGTGACATGCATGCATAACACATAATAATGGAAATATATCACATTCTAATCACAAAACTCTGCAGTTTCTAGGATCTATCCACGCATTCAAGAGTTCTCGATTCGACATACAATCTGTGAGTGTCTCATTATCTCGCTAAGGTTTCTGGCTGAAAATTACGAAAGTTAGAATTAGTTTAAGAACAAGTACCGAAACCACCAAAATAAGAACCTTTGAAAGCTTTTTCAAAATCAGGGTAGTAGTAACTTCATGTAAGTACTCGAAAATCAAGCCTAGGCAAACTTGTTAACGAAAAGCGGATAAAAGAGATGCAAATAATTAAAATCGGTGAAAACCATTAAAAGCGCAGTTTATAATAGGAGAGTGCACCGTGGAGCGTCCTTCATGTAGGCAGTTAAAGAGTTGGAGGAGCGCACTTGAGCACGCGAGTAGGTACTGTAGCAATAGCAACGCCATGCGCCACCTAGTGCCGACTAACGAACCTGCCGACAAAAACTCAACTCTCCTCTGCTTGCCTCTACACTAGGCACGCCCGCTCTCGCCGCGCCAATAAGGCCATTCATTATTACCGAGTTACTAATTGCAAACATTGCGGATTTTAATGACACAGAAATCAACTAAAACCACCATAGTTAGTACAATGAGAACCGATGATAAAAAATCTAAAATACTGACAAACAGCAAGATAAACAACAGCAGCAATAAAGTAAAAAGTTGTGATGGAAAATTGAAAAACATTTAATTTTACTCGACGAGCGATTAAAAGAGCAATAAAGTGGATCTTCTCCGATAAAACTCGATTTTACTATTGATAGTAACTACATCCTTAGTAAGTAAATGTCATCCAACAAAACTACAAAGGGGTTGAAACGATTGGAACAATCGTTAATTTTACGTTGTCCTACAACAACCGTAAAAGACAAATGATCAAAAGCACGCGATCGGCTTAGGGTCCAGATTTCAATATTATGATAGTGTACCTTGATTTGTAATAATTGAACGTATAGTTTTCAACTTAGATCTTTTGCCTTTGACGTACTTGGTAATAACTAGCTGTTGCCCGCGACTTTGTACGCGTAGTACTTTTTTATATACTTAAACCTTCCCATTGAATCAGTCTATCTATTAAAAAAACCATCAAAATAGGTTGCGTAGTTTTAAAGATTTAAGCATACTTTGTTTAATTCTATGTAGTTACTACATAATATGCTTAGTAGTATTAGTAGTAGTATTATTAAACAAAGTAGTAGTGATATTATAAAATAAGTATCATTTAGATTTATAATGTTTGTAATGGTATCCCTGGCAGTACATAACGATTTTAATGAAATTTGGTATGAAGATACGTGGAACTCTGAGAATTAACATAATTTTCATTCCGACAGTCGTATGGAATCGGGATTTACGCGGGATAAACAGCAGGGCGCTGCTACAGTAAGCATAAATGAACAAATTAATAAAAAAATCACATATGTTATTTACGATGATCTACGAATATAATTAATTTGCATCAACGCGATTAGATCCAACCCAAGAATAACAAACGGTGATTTACACTAATTACGTTTATGGAAAGCGGAGTTAATCCAAACTAAGGCTCATTACTAATTCAGGTAATGAAGTCTCATGTAATTGGTATTTACTGCTTTGTACACCTACGTACGTATGTAAGTGTGCCATAATCTCTGGATGCCACTAAATAATGAACGAGTTACTGGTTAACGAGATCCGTGGAGCATGCAGCGAACTGTCACTTGCCACTCATCTTCACGCCTCGCGCTAATTGAGTAGGGCATCTTCCTTCGCCCGCGCTGCCGTTGCCACCGCCGGCAGCCGACACGACAACAAAGACGTGGAAATGTAAACATTGTCGTAAAAACGAATGTTAGAAATTGTTAGAGCAGCTATCATTCTTCACACTATAGTGTAGACCCTTCGTTGTAAAAACACAAACTTGACGCGATAAGATTTAGAAGACTGATATTAAAACCAGCAATGACTCTTGACAGATGTGTCAAGTACACACTGTCAAGAGTCATTGCTGGTTTAGCATAAAGTGTCCAGTGTAAGCCGGGATTTTACATAAAACGAGTAATTTTCATTTGTCGATAACCTCACAAACATAATCTGAAGCCGAAGCTATATATTACAAAACTGCCAGACTACAGATTACGTTGGTGCAGATATTTTTCCCTTTTTTAAGTCGCTAAAAAATATTATTTTAAAAATGCTACTTAGTAAAAAATAGGAAAGGCACTAAAAGAGAGAGCTGCTACTAAGAAATATTATTTATTGAGGGAGCGACTATTTATTTATCACTACATAGTATAAAACAAAGTCGCTTCCCGCTGTCTGTCCCTGTGTATGCTTAGATCTTTAAAACTACGCAACGGATTTTGATGCGAGATTTTTTAAATAAAGTGATTCAAGAGGAAGGTTTGTGTTTATTACATGCATAATAAGCCGTGCGAAGCCGTGGTGAGTTGCTAGTGACTTTAATAAGTAGTTTTCAAGATAATTACCATAAAGTCGCCTAGAAGTGAACCTCGTGCCGAACCCAGGCTACTAAGATCGGGGCTACATATTAGTTTTGTAGAAATAGATCATTTAAAAGGCAAAAAAATATTAAATTATTACACACAATTATTATAACTGTCAAAAACAGACAAGGTTTGTGAGACGTGTGGCTAAGTAGGTACTTACACGAACTTCTCAGTGAACAAAAGCACAGGAAACTTTAATGTGTTGAGCTTTTCAATCACTTTGTCAGTGGTTCAGTTAACAAACTTATTCATACGATCCGCCATCGCACCAGTTTTGAAAGCTTCATAAAAAAATAATGTACGTAACGGTTAATAGCAGTAGATAAATACCTATGTACCTAAGATATTTAAAGAGTATACCAGTTGTTTGTTTGCATTAAACGAATCGATCAATCTCATAAAAATATCAAGCTTATGGGAAAAATTTGAAAGATTTTATCAACAAATTATAGCTGCCCACGCGTGTGACAGATCTCAGTCAATAATAATATAGCAACACCTACACTAAGATGACGAGAGTGGCATCAAATATAAATTTATCCTATCCTTTTCGTCGAATAACGATAGAATTTGCGATTTAATACGTTGAATTTGCAAGTATATTATGGTTGTGTAAAGGCTGTGTCTGGTTCGAGTTGAAGCAGAGAACAGGACGAGGTTTGAAACCGGTCCTACTTGTTTATTTTGCACGCATTCCTGTAGGCCGGCCTGGAGCGAGAGAGCCATTCCCGGACCAGGAACACGATTCCTAAGCGTCATCGCAACCACTGGCCTTGAATCACAACATACCGCGAAAACATTATTGTGAAACATAGTAACGTTTAGGTATGTGCCAACAAAATGTAAACGAGCATTTGAATCTTGGATTTGCGTCATTCGTGTTTTCTTCAGACCAGGTAAGTATTCGAATCTATATTAATAAATTATTTTGAAAATACTTGTGGAAGAATACTAAGGTGAAACAATTTAAATCAACTCACGAGATGTGATGCCAAATTTTAACATTGAAAATATTTATCGCTCGGTCGAGTTTTGGTCGGGCACCATTTTCAGCAAAGTACGAATTCGCCCTAGCGTTGTTAGTTTAACATTTTGTCTACATTCAATTTATGATTTAAATCCTGTTTATTTTATAACATACAAGTTTCAATGGAATACTACACTAAGTAATGTATTATACAAAATGTTTGTTTGCTGACAAATAAAACAGGGGAGTCCCAAAGCAATCTCTAGTATCCATACAGGTTTCGTGTCACGTCCGCGATGAGAATTCACTTTAATTGGCAAATAATACGTAGGCCAATTAAGGATGCTAAAGTCGGGAGGAGGAGCGCGTGACGCGACTAGTGAACGTATTCAATTATGTAAACGTAGTCGCGAAAGAACATCGGAACTCTGCCTTGCCTTTACTCAATGAACGTTCTCCGCAACCAGAAGCTAAGCATTCGGCCTATAACAACAGGCAACTACCCAAATATTATTTGCCATTTAGGGAAGTATTAATGACAAAATACAGACTTTCACACCTTTCACTCTGGCGAATAGATGGATGGATATAAGAAATTATTACCCATACATCACCTTTCACTTTGTACTCGACTAAAAGGCCAATAAAATTATTACGGCGAGTTGCTCACAAGCTCTAAAGGAATTGGTAGAAGGTGATTGAACTATAGCTCTAAGTAATGCAGTCTGATATTGCGCAAGCAAAGTAAACGGGGATATGGTTTAAGCCCGTCGATGGCAGCAAGCTGCGGTGTCGCGACAACGACGAAAGTCAGCCCCGGGGACATGGCAATTGTCATTTAAAACGGGGAGGCACCGTCATTGCAAGAGCGTGTTTCTTCGATTCGGAGTTTGCCTCAGGCTGAAAATGCACTCCGAAAGTGATTTGCTTCTAAACTGCAATATTCAAGGGAGAACTCTGAGCGAGGCGGATAAGGATCAGGTTGGAATCGGTGTGTTGGCCAGAGACTTGCCGACAACGACAATGTTGGAACCTAACACAATGCGGCAAAAGCGAGAGTCGAAGAAAGTACAGGTTAATAACATCATTGTGCTCGTCTCGCGGCTTTGCGTCATACTGTCTGTCTATGTACTTGGAATACATAACCTCGTGACTCAGCGTTGAACTTTAAGAAACGGCGGTTTAAATAGTTTTAGAATGGTAACATTAATTCGTGATGGACGTTAAATGAGTGAGTTTTATGAAAGACAATAAAGAAAATCCGACTGAAAATATTTTAAAGCGTCGTCGTCGCATTGAGACAACGGCGAACAGTAATTATTTACATTGAGGTTTATAATAATATGTATGACATAATATTGCTAAGAAGACGACCGGCTAAGCTACTGGCTGACGTAATATAATATTCGACGAGTCGTCACCTGATGCAAGTGAGGTGCCAAGGTCGAGGCACTTCGCATGTAAATGAGAGTAGATAAGTTGTGCTCATTACACTCCAACAGTCGACACGCGGCTCCCGTCGCGTCGGCGACATTACGAGCCCTGTCAGGCAGGGCTCAGTGCTGCCTTTATTTTATTACGCGGATGTACTGAAAAGGAGGTTAATGTCGTCAAATTACACGCATTGTTTCACCTAGCCATTGCCGTGGAAACGAATTTGGCTTTTGGGAAGCTTTTTATGACTATGTATTGTTCGAGACATTATTCCGAAAACTGAAAAGATGGCAATTTCAGACAAGTTTCAAGTATACCACATAAAGGTAAGTAAATTCAATTTGATTCATTGTAAAGTTGGAAAATGTCTATCAATGTTTGTAGGAATATGTTGCAGTTTTAATGCGGACGCGGAAAGTTGGCTTGAAGTAAACCATACTGTACATTGTTACTTAAGAGCTATTTACGTGATTTTCCACATTGGTGGTGGAGACGTGTCTCTCGGGCCTCACCGTTTAATTAAAGGGCGGCGAGGTGAAGTCCACGGGGGCGGGGGTTAGAGGAGTAGGGCATAATGGCGGCGCAATATCGGATGGAAATGCGCGGCATGTAGGAATGCGCCGCGCGCCGCCCCTCATTCGCGAACGATTCCTGGTATTTTTTATTGACGACTCCAGAAATGCTAGTGGAAATTGTCTTTTCGTTCTAGTAAATTAATTCCAAAGAACTACAATGACCACAAAACAAGTCACAATCTTTAAAAGTTTATGCCGTTTTTAGCGTTAACATTTCGGAAACAATGTACAATGTGGGATAAAAATATTTTTTTAAATTTAGACCTGTGTCAATTTTGTTTCGTTAAAAAGTTCTAATGGACACAACACGGCAGTATTTTTTCCATCCACTTTCAAACTCGGCGTGGGACGATTAAATTTAGAGACTGACATTTTTAGACTGCACGAATTCGGCAAATGCGTTTGTTTGGTCCAAAACGTTTCGTCATTTACTGATTTTTGATCACAACTTTGTTATAAAACAAGTAACAAACTTAACAGTGCAATTTAGAAACATTTCAGGATATCGATATTTTTCAATATTAGTCGTGGAGCGAGTGCATGGAGTGCGCACGAATGCCAGCCAGCCGGAGTGCAATTTGAGCGGAGAGTGGCGAAATCCGAGAGCGTACGAAACGAGACACCCCACTTATCACGCAACGTGAAAGTTGGACATCTTATTAAATTCTGTTATTTATAACTGCGTAACGATTCCGTTCTGGAGTTCGGCTATTAATATAGCTATGGCGACAATAAACTAAAAACTAATCTAAGTTTTAAGAAGGTGGGTATTAATTTATTTTTATTCGGAAACAATACTATTTTTGGCTCGAACGTCAAAAAACCCCGCATGAATGTAAGGAACAATTAAATCGAGATTGATTCGATAATTTATTCAGCAATTAGTTGGAGCAGATACCGTGCGATCCAGGTCAGATTAAGTGATTTTAAAACTAATGTAGACGACGATAGCACACGACGAAAGCGCCCACACCACACCACAACGTTAGCTGCAGAAAGTTAATGAGCGTTCGCAAACAAACCTCTCGATAAATTTTATGATCGCTCGATTGGACCAAAATAACCGGAATTTCCTATAAATAAATATTAACGAGAATTTATAGAGACGCACAGTTATTAGTATGGATTTGGATCTAGATTATCAATAAAAAATATCCACTGTTATCCACTACGTTTTACATTCAAACATTTTAAAATGTTAACATTAAACAGGTCGTAAATGTCACAACTACAAAAATTAGACTTGAATATGGACGTATGTAAAACGGTCCAGACGCGATTTATTACTATCTTGAATTGCTATATCGGCGCCATCGAATAGAGGTAGTATGGCAAACATAGTAAGTACCATATGTATTCCTGTGTGTGTCTAACACGAGGCCGAGAAAAAATGAGATAAATCACAATAATTTCATTTGCAAGTAAAGGTAGAGATCTTTTTCTGCCTTAACAACTTTTAAAAATTACCTATATGAAAGAATACTAAAATTAAATTACTTTATATGTCGTAATCAGAAAAAAAAATATATAAAAGGATATTAAATACTTTGTTCTATGTTAGCAAATTTCGTCAGGTATTCTAACTAAAACAGGTTACATTTTAAGAAAGACAAGCTTATCAAAATTCTAAAGGTTAAAGCTGATTTTAGCGTTACGGTTCCTTTTCCCAGAATATCTCTTGTCCTAGTACACGACATTTTGGCAACGGAACAAGACATCTTGGGAGACATTTTGACCTTCTTCTTCTTTTTTGTGTCGATTGCACAATTTTTATATAAGGTCAGATACGGCCATTCTAGTATGCTGTCTGATCTTTGCCTATAACATTAGGTCAGCCAGCGTACACCTGCTTAAACAGCTTTGAGGATTAAACTAATAATTGTTTTATACTCAAGAAAAACAGAACATTTCAATGTTTTTAAAAATAATTCAATGAAAGCGCTTCATTTAATAATAATCTTTATTCTAGTTGGTGCAACGCTCAAAATATTATTAAAGTAAATCCGTAGGTGGATATGTCTATTTCCCTTTGATGTCGCTCGTCGCACACAGTTCTGTGAATATCTGCCCACGTTGCAAATTGGAACTTCAAATGCACCTACGCACACTTTCACTTTGTGCCCTTTAACTACATAATGAATGCTCTTTATGCAACGTTTTCGGTTTTTATAGATTTTTAATTCGTTTTTAAACTCGAATATTTTTATTTGCGTTCACTCTTATGATTTTAATTAACGGCACTGTTAGCTCTGTTTCATTAATTAAGTTATATTTCTGTTTTTAAATCGAAATATAATCCTGTGTAAAATAAAAACACGCAAACTTTGTGGCACGCAACACTCGTAATAACCGACTTACTTGTGATATATTGGTCCAATAGACGAAATAAAAATGAGAATGAAAGAACGAAGCTTGAAACAAGAGTACCTAAGTAATCTGCGTTCTAATAGATTTAACAAACGGTTATTGAATCGAGACCGTATCGAATGGATGACATAATCTAAAGTTAAAACTAGCTATTGAGTAAATTGATGCAACTAGGTACTTCTATATTAATATGTATATAGGAAGCGGTAAAGTTTGGATGTTTGAAGCCATTTTCAAAACTTCTGGACAAATTTTGATACTCATACTTAATTCAGCGAAGGGGTTTTAATACGAAAGGGGGTTCATCTAGACGCCTAGGCGAACAACTTTTGTTCTACGATTTTTGTAAAATTCGTAGATACTTTTTTTCGATAATTCTCAGGAAATTTTTACTTAAAAATCAGCCGTTTCATACAAAAACTTCGAACGAAATGTTTGAATTTCCAAAAGTCGTAAAACAAAAGTTGTTCGCCTAGACGTCTAGAACAACCCGCTTTCGTATGAAAACCCCTTCGCTGAAACAAATTGTATATGCTATATTTTATTTTCATTACTAACATTTTAAATAATCAAGTCAAAGCAAAAATACTCATCATTTCGTGTTCAAAAACAAAATCTTAGCGCATACACTACTTTTAAATCGTCGAGATTAGTCCGATCCGTGTAAATATAAATAAAACATATTTGAGGATATTGGTACTAAAGCAAGAAAGGTCCAGTTTTAACATTCATTTATTTTTAAAAATATATTTCCCATAAACACAGTGTCCGAGACATTTTTTACTCAATCGTCCAAAAATTACTCAATAGATTTTGATGAAACATATCACGATACTTTATATTGCGATAATCCTACAAAGTTGCAACTTACGCGGCCAAAACCTGGGGGAACAGCATTTAGAAAAAGTGTTTCTAGTAAGTATAAAAGTCTGCGAGACGCTTCAACGAGCGAGCGGTCAGTTTCTCAAGGCTTTAATAACGTGTAAGTAAGCAAAGTGCAAAGTTGACGGTTAGTTTTCAATCAAAATCCGGTTTTCAGAACGAGTGAATGTATCACCGGCCGGCGCGGGCGCAGCGCGACGCGAGCGTAGGTAGTGTGAATAGTATTGTCATGTAGTATATTGAAGCATTATGAAATCACCAGTCAAACAATGACAAATGTACACTTTTAGTATACTATCAGACCAATTAATTACCTGAGTTACATGGAATGACCCATTTGTAATTTATTTATTATCTAGTAGCTCCCGAGTTTTACCCGCGGTAGTCCGTTTTTCGGTAATTTAATTCCTACTTAATGGATTTAGGCGTAAACTTTTTAAACTCACACGATTTGTATAGAAAAGGAAGTTTGTATGTTGGGTAGGTGTAAAGTATATTTTCCTAAAAAATAGAGTTTTAAATTGTTGCATAAACATAAAAATATTTATCTATATGTATGTATTGTATATACACGACAAATTGAGAACCTCCTCCTTTTTTGAAGTCGGCTAAAAAAGGAGTAGGTAATGCTGTTACGAAATATCAGAGGTAAAAGACAGATATATTTTAATTTTAAGACCTACTACTATGAATTCTTTCGCATTTTGCTAAATCCTCTTTTGAAAATGATTTTTGAAAAAAAAAAAGAAAATGTCTTTTAGTAAATGATTTTTGAAAAAAAAAGAAAATGTTTTTTAGTAAATGATTTTTTAATGAAATTTTATCTACCTATCCAAATAGAAAGATCAAATTTCGTTAAAAAATCAACTCTTTTACCTTAGGTAAAAATATAGTTTTGAAGCATATTCGAATATTTGATGAAAACGAGTAGGTACAATAAATAACGATTTAAGTTCCAATAGCGAAAGAACTAAGTATTTCGCTTTACCCGATTAGGCGGGCGAGCACTACTAGGCGGGCGGGCGGATTGAGCTTCGAGCTTCAAAGAGAGTCTAGTGCACCCCCACAAAGACCTTGTTTACTTTTTGGTCCTCTCAGTTAAATATCTGGACGCTCCATCGCCGGTCAACAGAATAAGCGGCGCTCTCTACCACGAGATGGTTTTTATGGCGCAGATTAGCGCCGGAGCGAGACGTGCGCTGCACTATTTCGTATCCTCAGAGGGATTATTTAAAGTTTGTATTCCACTAAAGTGCAGCTTCACTCCGTGTTTGGATGAGGAAACCATAAAATATGCAAATAATGTTTGTGTTACTTGTAAGATGTAGTTGGAAGAGCTGATCAATTAGGTAAAACAGGTAAGATTAGCAATTTAGCACTAAGAGGAGACAACATCCAAAATCTAGATCTAGGCTATGGAATTCACCTGTATTGTAAGCTACGGAACACGCAAATGCGATTGTGAGAGCTTTGGTGCACAAAGCCCGCACAATGTACAGATACCCATTGTTTAGTATTTCGTACAAGACATAATGACTGAAGGCTTTAAGCAAGTTATGGGCGATACATACATATACCACATATTATATACGTCTAAATTCTTGCATTATTTTGATTTCATAATCTCATGTCTCGCAGCAAAAGCTATTAGAAATTGGAAGATATGAAAAACATATTACGAAATATTGAATTCACATGGAATTATGCCAATTCCAAGAGAAATACTGAGTGATTTAATGCTACTAAAATGTGGGAGGTGCTAAAAATATACCATGTGAGATTGTGTTTCAAAATGGATGGCGAGACACAGAGTGTCGCTACCTACGACCAAGGTGAGCGGAGGACGAGCGCCGCAATGTTACCGATACAGCATTAGGGCATATTGAATACAAAACGAAGGCAGACATGAAAATCTTTGCCGAGTAACGTTCGCCGCCGCCATCGTCTCACCCGCTCGTCCCGATTCCAGTGCGTTTTATCTCTTGATCGCGTTATTCAACCGAGCATCAAAGGAAAATTCGAAGAAAAATATAAAGAAATGAAAGTACCTTTGATTTATCTCAATTTCTTTGTTTAGGAAACGAATTGTATTTAAGCGTGGGCTTGTTAAAAAGAATTTGTGAGTAAACTAAACTGTTTGTTTGTAAGCTAAGTTAAAAGTGTTAAGTGTTGCAAAAGTTTAAATATTGTTTTATTTTGCACATAGATTCGTTTCAGTAATACTTTGGTTTGTAAATTGTTCAGTGCGGGACACATAACATGAGATAAGGATATTCGCCGGCGGCAGTAATGCATCGCATATCGGTCCAACAACGTAGGTGTGTGTTTACATTTCGGTTTTAATTTTTATCGGCCTCCATTTTGTCCGAAATACCTACCTAAACGCTATCACGTCACTATACCGCTCTGATAACGTTATATGTAAGCAAACTAGCCGATAAGCAGTTTTAATTGTTGAAATTTGCAATTTTGTAAAATATTATGGTGATTAAAGCCCTATGTAGAAAATACTTCGTCATAAGTACACAATTACTGATACACAAGGGGAGAGTTATAGGTTTTATATGAGCAAGGTATCTATCTATGTGGTCATTCATTCCGTGGTCAGCCATCGATGCCTATTCCCATAAAATAGAAGACAAACGTCGCCAGCGACGGCGGCGGCGAGGGTGACGTCATTCCACGCTAGCCTTGGGAATGAGGTCGACGAGCGGAATGGCAGCGCAGCGGCGAAATGTCGCCTTGAGGGGTTGTTCTTGTTCAACCGGAAAATCACAACTGCATACGTTTAAGATCCTAAAATTACATGAATATTTTTTTATATTTCTAAAACAGAAATAATGTAAAAGAGACTAACCTTGATGCTGTCGTAGCAAGCCGTCACTCTTCCATTCTGCACCTCGACGGTAGCTGGGGGATGAGCGAACTTGCATTCGGTGTCCGGCCGCGAGCACTTATTCCGTTGGAATTCACGGCACACTTCGAGCTGCAGCCAGCGAGAGTCTTTGCCATTAAGAAGGCTATTCATGTTCACCATGGTGGCCATTGTTGGCAAAAAAAGTCAAATTTGAGGAAGACGCGCGCGCGATTACGCAGAGTTAGTGCAGCGCATAGGCCGGCGGGAGCGAGCGCAGCCGCACGCTCCGGGCATGCACTGGTGCAGGCGGTTGGGGGCGCTGCAGCTCCCACTACGGGTACTGGTACTTCGCGACGATTGTCACACACTACTGCACACGTGCGCACCCACCACGTGCTTTTGCAGCTTTAACGCGCAAATACTACTTGCTACGATTAATATTAACAATTACGTTAGAATTAAAGACACCGACGTTGCAAGCTTATTTAGGCGAATATTATATTATTATTATCACACGCGTTCTGATCGATGTTGACTTTCAGTTTAGTATAGGGCGATAGGTGTTTGATGCGCGAGCATGGCGGCGGCAGCCAGTGCGAATCTGGGCGGGCGACGGTGGGGCGCGAATAAAGCTAGATTAGCGGCTCGGCGGTCAGCGAGTAAGCCGGTGCGGTGCGGGGCTCAACTCTGCGAACAACAAAACACACTGGTTACTCTCCGGGCGTTACGCCCCGGAGCCAAGCACAAGCGGCTACCGGGTTAGCAAGCACGCGCGGAGGCCGCCCTCAGGCCCGCGCTCTGGGCCTCGGTCTCACATCACCGAGACACCAGGTTTGAGACGAACGTTACAATCCAGCTCAAGTCATGAACTGTACAAAATGTTATTAGCCAGCAACAATACGATTTGTAAACTAAGTGAAGTGCGAAAGAGGAATTAGCTGTTATCGAAAGTTTTAAACTATATGATGCTGGCTTAGGTGTACCTTTTTTTCAGAAGAACGTCTACTCGAACCTGCTTGCTGATAGTTAAATTAATAGATTTTAGATGCTGATAGTAAAATAATTGATCCTTCCATCTAAACAACTTTATGAAAAAAGATTTAAAAAACCACGTGCGTTATTTACTAATTTTAATTACATACATTTAGGTAGCAATGAATTGTAGTCGTTGTTGAGATCTTTTTTCAAAATGTTTACTTCGGATTCCATATACTTATGTAGGTATATAAATACAGATAAGAAGTAACATACAAAATATATAGCTAATAAGTTTTAGAAATATGTATTTACAACAAAAAATTGTGGATGATTGATTGATGATAACCAGGGTGATAAATAATTGGTCTTAACAACTACTTAAACAAAATAATAATAAGTTTTAATAAGGAACGTTGTTTTTATGTAAACATAACCACAGATTAGGTACACAAAAGCGAATAAACACTGTATGTGTGGGCGACAACAAAGAGTACCTATTCAGAGAACTGAGTGTGTGAGGCTGAGAACAGGGAAAAACTCTCTGAAACCAAATCCTATCGTAATGTGCTATTTAAAGCATAACCTGGGCGAAAATAGCACGATGTGCGGCAACGCAGCGTCGCGCTCAACTCCTATGCATAAATCTTTCCAAATATTTTCTATACAGCAACCGTTTACAACACACTCAATTTTAAAATTAGCAATAACATCTGAAATGTTTTATGTGGAGGTTGAATATTGTGGGACTAAAAGAGTTCTCAATACCTAATAAGTAGCTGAAATTTGTTTTAAAATAACAAACTAAACAGAGCAAAGGTAAAACAAAGATTCAGAAGGACATCAAATTGGGATTGTCTCACGTGGATGCCGATATCTAGAAGTTCTTACAGTTCTCGACACGCACGGGGAAGACATTCAATAACCTAGTGAAAAGATTACCAAGAGCAATCAGACGGAAGCGAATCTAAATAAGAATCTCGTGAGGGGTGGTCTGAGGGTGGGGTAACGGGGAGAGAGAAAAAACAGTCGAGCGAACGCCTTTGTGAGATCGCCGATTCGATCAAGTTACCATACCATCAGTAGGTATTTATCATTTTCAATCTAATAGAAGATATTAAGAAAACACGATAAATATTGTTTGCTCAATGTTTTTCTAAACGTATTTTCAACTTTAGATGTCCAGACAGCTAACCTGCATTCACGGTCTTGACCGGGATTCGAACCTGGGACCTCCCAAAATTGACAGAGGGTGCTCTTACCACTGAGCTATCAAGACAGATTAGAATGCAACAAGTTCGTCTGGATATCTAATTTTATTTAGTCTATTATTTACAGAAGAGGAGATACCTAAACTTAATATTTTCAACACTAACTAGAGACTTGTCAACTGCAAGTTCTCAAATAACAAAGCAAGTAAAGGTCGTGATTCAGTAATTTGAAAGTGAAAGCAATATTAATGCTCGAAGGTTTTATAACAACCGATAAAATAACGAATTCATTTCGACAGAAATCAGGGTAAGGACATACACGAGCTGTGGCTGTATTAGTCCCTTAAAATCGAAAGATCCTTTTAATGTACATTAAAATAAATAAAATATTGCTTTTTTCAAATCTCATCATCATCAACCGGTAATTTTATGTTCCACTTTCAAAATGGTTGTGCATCGATGATGACATCTATCGTTGGTTACTGCAGATGACGGTAATCAAGTGGCGTCAACTAGAGCGAGCAGTGAACGATAAACATCGTCCAGATCTCAAGGTCGCCGTGTAATTTGGACAAGCGAAAAGTAACCAAGATTGTAACGGCCTTGGTAAAAAGGTCTGTGGCTAACCGCTAGTTGATTACAAGAACAACATTGTCTATGCTTCAAAGGTTTTGGTCACGAAAATCTAAGAATTGTAATAACCTCGTGATTTGTTCCATTTCATTATTATAAATCACATTAAGTATTATGGAAGGGAAGTAAAAATTACAGGAGTCGCTAATGCAATGTCGTCACTGTAAATCAAATTTCGAGTACATGCATATACATGCTGCCGGCTATAAGTGCGATGCGGGCTATTTTTTAGAATATTGATGTTCAAGGCCACCGTTTTGAGTGTCCCATCTTCACTTTTAAACAAAGAACACAAGGTTCAAATTCAAATAAAATTGTGAAAGTCACATAAGGCGTTTCGGCTACTGAGGACGTCGTCTACGTATATCAGTGATGTCACCATTTGTTATTCTTCGCACTGTTCGCACGCATTCATGTGTTGGTCATTGCAAGCTATGTTGATCATCTTATAGGAATATGTGTTTACAAATAAGTACATATTAGTAGTTAAAAAGTTACTTGATAAAATATAGTAACCACAACGAACGATGTTTAAATGCATAATGAAAGTCTATTAACGGATAAAATATTTTTTTGGTAAAACTTAACGTTTCGAGAACTTTGCTGATCCCATAGTCAAAAGCAGACTGAGGTGACAGTAGTCTTACAAAAATATTTGCAATTGTTTAAATAAAAATAAGCAGTAATAATTTTGATCAACGAAGCAAGTCAAGATAAATAATAATCAGGATTATAAAAGTGATGTATGGGAAGATTGATGGATAAGAGACTGGCCCATGTGGCGCAATTGGCAGCGCACCACTATGATATACAGGGGTTGCGGGACTTGCGAGTTTAAATCTCGTCACGGTGCAATTTTAGAGTTGCATTTTTGCTCGAAAAATATTTC
This sequence comes from Idaea straminata, assembly GCA_951213275.1. NCBI lineage: Eukaryota > Metazoa > Arthropoda > Insecta > Lepidoptera > Geometridae > Idaea > Idaea straminata. Next base: position 6,557,077 of record OX577846.1, on the reverse strand, counting down.
CAAATAGCACAGTGCAGGCCATGCACTATTAAAATCATTGAGAGACTAATTTGTGGATAGATGATAAGAATTATGGACGTGGTTTTAAAGAAAAATGGATGATTATTGTGGCACGTATGTAGTAGACGGTAGGTCATTGAAGTCATAACAAAGGCTATTGTTTAAAGCGTGCACAGTAAAGCAGATCGGTTTGAATCTAGCTCCAATTCTGCATTCAGAACGTGTACGAAACACATTTACCAGCCTCGGGGGACTACGTTGGTTGGACTGGTAATTAGCGTGGAAGGCGAAAAATTTGCGACGGCTTAAATTTACGAGGCGCAAATTACACGATTCCGACGCTATCGCTGCAGCACGCCCGCTAATGTGCACGCCTTATCCGAACATGGTGTGAAGAGAGATTCGAGCTTGACGCCTCACCCCAGACCAACAAAGACATTACACAAATCTAATCGTACAAAGGCTAAATCGCAATGTAAAGGGAGTTACTAGTAACTTCTAAATAGTTTCCTTGATATAAGGAGACTGGAAGTAGCCTTTCATTAACCTTACTTGCACGTGTTAAAATAAACACTTGGGAAAGTTGATTTTATTTCATAACATGTGTATAATGTAACATTCTATCAGTGATTAATGTGGCTCTGTTATCTAAGAGTTCGGTTATTTCTTTGCTGGATTACTTGAATTTCACTGAGGTAACGATAAGATTAAGAGATACCGAGAAGCTTATCTTGGCTCGCGGGTGTTGTTCTAATTTCTTTCCGGAACATAGTGTTATCACAATCACAAATTAACCTTCGTTACTAGTATAGAGTTTAAATTACTTACTATAACATAATTAAAAAAACCTGATTCAAAATATAGACAAAGAAAACAGTGATGGTTATTGAAAATTAAAATATAACAAAATAAACGCTTTATTGATAAACAGCAGGTAGTAGACGAATTGGCTTTACCCCTGCCTTTCGGTTCACAGTTATAATGGTGCAGACAAATAAAACATTGTTGAATGAAAGCAACCAAATTATGGAAGCCTGGTATTTTTTATTTAGTTTTAAAATGATCGGATATAACTACTTTTAATTATTATTTTTGTTGATGTATATATTTTAAAACTTATAGTTAGTTTATCAACGGTCTAGGTAGTTATCTAATTTTTTTATGCGATGATTGTTTTGGTGTTAAAACTGCGTTACTATCAGAATTTAAAATTAACTCAGTAAATGAAATGACATCATCTCAAAGTATCTGCATTAAAAATGACGTCATTTACGAAATCATCAATGCAACAAAGAACTTAACACACTTCTTACGAATATTTCACTAAAATATTTGATTTTAGTATGTATCTGTAATGGTTTTAGAATTGTTGAGACAAACTCAATCTACTTACCTCAAGACAGAAATTACTGAAGATAAACAAGAAGCCAAAGTTATTGCTAATATTTTCTTAGGGATCGTGAGTAATGGTGAAAAAGTTTTGTCAGAGGATTAGGGAAGTGTTCTACTTAGCGTAACTTTTACGAATTTTGGTCATATCGATGAAAGCTTTGGCTTTGAGTAATTTGTGCAGTGCAGCCCGTTCTGCACTGTGCAGGTTCATCCAAGCCGAAAGCCCCCATGCGGCATATGGGGAGCGAGCGAAATGACCAGCCAACGAAACTCTTAAAACATTGGTTATGCTGCTCGGCTCGCTCTTACTCTCCCAAAACTTTTCCCGTCGAAATTCGGAAAACGTCGTCGGTGGATCAACTGCGTTCACAGACAAAGAACATCAAAAGCCGAATTGATGTTTCACGAAAGCCGATTTCACTGAATTTATTTCACAAACTTACACGATGTTCACTTCAGCACGAATTCCGAAATTCCGACGAGACAATGCCGCGTTTAATAGAATGAGCATAACACTTACATGATGAGGGGTAAACAAGCCAGGTAAAGGGAGCGAATGTCCAAAAGTTAAAACATAGCAAGTTGCACGTAAGTTAGGAAAATATATCGCCGGTAGCGTAGAGATCGCGGATCGCGGCCACAGCGGGGCGGCACGCGTCGTGTTCGGAGCACGAGTGCGGTGCACGGAGCGGCGCGAGTCACACAAGCACAAGCAGAGTCGGCGGGCGACTGACGGGAGGCGAGCGGAGCGGCGAGGGGTCTGCCATGCCGGTGCGCGCGCACCCCTCACGCCGCGCCGCCCCGCCCCCTCCCGCCAACCCCGCGCGACGTACCCTCACCCCGCGACTGACGCCAGCCGGCCGCCTTATCACACCGCTCGACGCGCCGCCGCCGCTTCCTTTCTCTTCATGCAGTTGTGAGCTTTTCGCCACTGCCACACTTCCGCCCACCCCACCAATGTCCGACACTTTTAACTGGTTGACGCATTTTAAACTTAAAATTAAACTAGGTATACCTAAATCCTTATTATGGACCAAAAATTTTCATGAAATTCTCAAAGTTCTCCAAAAAATTTCGCTTAAAGACGGTAAGCATCTCTGAACGAAAATTGTATGTGCTGAACCTCTTCGATTTTCAAAACAAATTACTGATGGCAGTTTTGGGTACTCGTAAAGTTACCATCACTAGGCCTGCTGTCTGCTGGACTAGGAGCGTCCTTATACCCTAGCGTCCTAGAGTCTTTATTAAAATAATAATTCTGATTTATTTAGACTGCTGTTTTATCAAGTCAATGACGCAGGTTGCAAAATTGAAACTGGCCTTACTGCAATGCAAGAGAAGGGTTAGTGTAGTGAACAAGCGAGTGGGCGATAGAGTCGGGCGCAGCGCGGCAGGCTCAGGCGAAAGTGCGCCGCCGCCAAACGGGTTTGCTTTCAGCGCGTGACCCACCAGAGGACACGCTTACTCACCTCATTCCCAAAGCAATATGCACTCTAATTTAACGCGCCAGTGATATTATTGCAAAAAACACTTCAATTTCGACAAAGCTTTTGTTTTAACGGCCACCTTTTTGGGATTGTACTGTAACAAAGGAACATATGGCAACCATGGAAGATAAAAGCATGAACCAAAAAAAGACGAGTTGTCTCTTTCGACTTTATAAAACAAAGTTTGTCATAAGTATGCCTTATACACCTTAAACATAAAAGCCTCTTAACATTATCAAGATAAACGATATTCATAATAAATATTTAAAAATTCACGCAATCTGAGACGAAAATAAGGGTAATCTTATAATTGAATTAGCCAAAAACAAACTATTACTGACTACATTTAAAATTGAAGGCATTTCTATTCGCGGGACAAATTATAAACATTACTAGCTGTCCCGGCAAACGCTGTTTTGCCATAAAAATAAAAAACTAAAATAAACAAATAAAAAATAGATGTTGGCCGATTCTCAGACCTACTCAATATGCTCACAAAATTTCATGAGAATCGGTCAAGCCGTTTCGGAGGAGTACGGGAACAAACATTGTGACACGAGAATTTTATATATCAGATATGCGACGAATTAGGAATCTCCACCATTTTTTAAAGTCAGTAAAGAAGAATTGTTTTCATTGTCCAACGAATGTTCAAAAGCAAGTCTATTACATCTGATATAATCCCCTCAGCTTAGCCATTTTAAAGTTAGACAAAATGAATTGCAATCAAACCTCAATAAGTAGTCGTAGTCAAAGAGTCACGAATGCGGCATGCGCTAGCGTTTTTACTGGCTCCAAGCCGCCAAGATCGTTGAAACGCTTTTTACTCATTTCCAAAGAGTTACCTTTTAATTTTTTACTCGACTATCTTCTGAATAACTTTAAGTTTTTAAATCGTGGTCAATGTCCAGCACAAGGTTAGATCATTGTTATCTTGCTGGTCTCATTTTGGCTGATGCTTTACAAGATATCTTTATGTAATATCACAGCGAAATAAATTAGCTTCTGTTATGCGAATTCATTGTCAGACCATTTTACAACGTGTTACTTTCCACATTACAAATCAGGAATAAAAATAGCATTGTATAACAATAGTTAAGCATAAAATATAAACGCATAAAGGAGTATTAAAATAAGAACTATTACTACATGCGGCAGAAATTAATGACGTTGCGCTAAGCGCAGCACGTCACACGACACATGTACTGTTTATAAAAACTATACTTTAAAAACATATGCCAAGAGACTATTACGCTAAAACCAATGATGCCGGAATCATAATGCCCAATTATTTTAGGACCAAAAAGTTTGTGCGTAAGTGAGGACACCTTTTGAAACTATAAGACTGCATTTACTTTGTTGATTGATTAACATGAAAAGGTGAAAAGAATTTCTGTAGCTTCGATTTGAGAGTCCCATCTTTGAAATCACGGCAAATTAAAATAAATGTCCGACATCAAAATTCTTAAAGAATTTATACTTCAGTTAATAAAATACAGGGATAGGCACTGAAACATTATTTAATTCGTTGGATCTGTTCTTTTTTTTGCGTTTTTCGAATCGACGGCGTAGAATACAACAGCTGTTGCTATAGGTAAGTGTCTATGGTATTGTTGTCCATAATGCGTGATGTCGGCGACTTGTCCAATAACTACACGCGGTCGTCTCTGTATCTACCTAAAGCCTGCTTTTTAATATTACTAGGAGTCTTACCCGAGTAACTCCCGATCCAGTGGGAATATTGGAATAACAGTAAGACTATGTTAATTTACAATGTTCAATATACAAACATCAATCAATATGATTTTTTTAGGTGGGCCTTCAGGGCTATTTTGTAATCTATAAGACAAATAAACTAAAGATATATAAAAGAGAGTCAAAAATCCCGAAAGGAATTGCGTGCCCGATTTTAATAAAAATTAAAACTGTAAGTATCATTATATTTTCGGAAAAGGAATCCCTAGCCAGGGCTCGAAAATATAGAGGGGAAAATCCCGAAAGGAATGACGTGTCCGATTTTGGCAAAAATTCAAACTGTATCGTTCGATTTTTGGAAAAGAGATCCAGGGATCGAGAATATTACTAATGGAAACATTGAAAATAATTTATCATTACGGTAATACCTAGTCTAAATTGATACGAAAATGATGTGCACATTGTACGAAACTGAAGATTCTGCAAATTTTTGTACCGAGACATGTTAAGGGGTTCAACGACCTACCGTTCATCCGCACCCGCAAAAAATGCACTGCCCCGTCCCACGTCGAACACAATTCTCGCACACATAAACAAACATGTGAATGTACGTCCAACGTACCATAACACACCAATATAGTTATACAGCTAGTAACCATATGTATGTATGCTCTAAAACCGTTGTGCATCTTTTAAGCCTGCTTTGGACCGTCGGATAAATCTTCGTATATCTTATACGATTGTCTTAAAACAACGCAACCTACACGCGACCTAGAACACTCCAAACACAAAATCAATAATATTCGTGTTTTTCCTCATTCGGTTTGATGTTAGTGACCGTTCATTCATCATAAAGTTAGAGTTGATAGTTAGAGTCTGGAGTCAATTGTTCGGTAAATAAAGTGGCGGGGGTGCGCCCACGCTGCTCATCTTCAAATCAGTTAACTGCGCACGCGCCAGGTTTCCTGTACCATTCACATCATCACCATTTGAACAGATGAGCACCCACAAACACTTTGTCCTTACCATTTGTGTATACCTACAACATTTGTCATAAAGACATGGCTGACATCACTGTTGCAAAACGGTCAGTTTAGTCATTTTATAGATTTGTACTTAATTTATCTATACATATAAAATGCTTTGTCCTGAATGACTGACTGACTGACTGACGGATCAACGCACAGCCTAAACCGCTGATCGTAGAGACCTGAAACTTGGAGAGTGTGTTCTTTGTATGACGTAGGCATCCGATAAGAAAAGATTTTCTGAAATTCTACCCCTTAGGGGGTGAAAAGGGGGCAAAGTTTGTATGGGACAACGTGATTCCTTGATCCATTTTCGACTATTACCTACGCGGACGAAGTCGCGGGCAAAAGCTAGTCATCTATACAAAGTTTTTAAAAGGTGTCACAATCAACTTACAATATTATTAAAGCTATGGCTTCGAAACGTGAAACGAGAACAATGCCTCCTAGCCAATTGACAAGAAGGAGTATTCGGATTATTATTCACAAGAGTACCGTTTGAAGCTCGATTTCGCCAACAAAGGTGTTCCGATTCTCGGTTGACTGCTTGCTGCCGCGTATCCATCCACACACCAATTAAATTAAACCAGATTTACGAAGAATTTAGAAACTGGTTAGCTTCCTTGGAGCGCAACGCGGTAATTGGCCTACCCTCGCTTGGAGCACGGACGCATCACTGCTAAAAAATAAATAGTTTTCTGATTTATTAATCTAAGAGTTCTCTCTCTTTTAAACTTAGATACACTTCGATAGACATTAGTCTTCGTCTAGCCAGTTTTTTCTTCTTCCAATTAGTATCAAATTGCAGTATTGTTCCATTAGTCTTTGTTTATTTTAGATACATAACCATAAAATTCAAATACTAAGGTTTTAATTAGTTTATAAATTAATAATAATTAATATTTCCTACGTTGTGAAATATTTTGTTACGTGATCTGTATTCGGTCTATCACGATACATGGCGAATTTAACAAATATTGTTTTTTTTATTACTATCACGAATTTGAATGCAAAACTTAAAATAACGTGCAATGAAAGTAGGTTCACTTTAAGGTCTTTACCCACTATACCCTATCATAGTAGACACACGAACTTTTATCAAACCTAACAAGTCAATGATAAATGCCGGGCCGGTTACGTCCCTTCTTGGCAAGTGTTAACCTAGCAAGATACGGTATAGTGAGCAAATACCTTTAATTATAAGTAACTGGGAAAAGTCGCGAACATGCTTAGTTTTCTACTCACGTTTCTCTGCTTCTACATAAGCGGTAATTAACTACGTTTCATCAAACTAAAGCCTCGCTTTTATGTTGGCCGCTCTGAAAATTTGCCTTCGACGTGCGCCTTTCGATGTTCACAAGAAAACTGATTGAATTTCTGTTTAAGCCTTAGGTAACTAAATAACGTTACCGAGTAGCTGTAACACAAACCATACGGAGGTTAGTTTCTATAAAACCAAGCAGTCTCATAAAATGGTATTGAAAAGGGTGTGTTGTTCCATATTGTATAACTAAAATAGAAAACGGATAATGCTCTTGGCAACATGTCTTCCATTTCCGAATTTTCGTATTTTCGTTTCGACGATACATTGAGCACCTTCGGGTGATCCACGTGCCGGAATGGGATTCGCATTGGTGACGTAGGCGCGGAAATGAAAACCTTGTGGTGATGTTCGTTGGCCCATAATTGTATTGAAAAACACCAATATTCACGGAAAAGATAAACTTACAATAAGTGAAAAAAATACTATAGAAACTTGGAGGTTTTTTGGAGTTAAACCAAATCATGGATTTATATTTAAACATTATGCAAGTACGTTGCTAGAGATAGGAAGTCGATGCCAACTTTCCTTTCAATGCGAACTTTTGATTATTTTAAAATAAAATTCCTGCAATGCCAACTTTACAGGAATGTTTGTTTATATCTACTTTCCTTTTAAGTAATAGAAAAAGTAACAAAATCAACCTTGAAAAAGTAGATAAAATAAATCCTGTTTTGCCATCTTTGGTAGAGACAGATGAACTCAAAATGCATGTTCGATATCGATCCACATCTGTATTCTATTGCAAAATGTCAGCATCCGACCTAGCAAACATTATTGTGATGTTTGAGTTACTTAAAGCTAATAATAATTATGTTCGGTAGTAAGTTAACATTGCAAGTTAAATATACAAGCTCGTACATTCCATATTATGATTAAATTTAGATGAAACTAAATGTTATGAAATAATAGAACTTTAAATAAGTACATATTTAGAAGAATGAACGCCCCGTCTAAAGCATATTGTGTTAAGTGACTTTGAGGTCGCTTACCTCATCTCCGACTTCGTTTAATAAATCTGACTATTCACGATTATGTTGCAATGGCTCTCCGTTTATTTGATCCATTACAGTCCACAACATGAAGTAGCTCAAATAAATGAGCAAACAATGTGTGCACTTGTAACAAACAAAACAAATTAATATCTAGACTTAGCGTTACAGAGTTAAAAAAAATGAGTCATATTTCTACTAATGTTTACCGTGCTAATATAAATGAGTTTAGTCGACTCATGTTAACGGAAATACAACGAACATTTTTTGTCACATTAAAACTTGCACGAACATGGACGAAGTGACAATAGAGGATTTACTAATGATCAGAACAGTCAGTTTAAAAAACACGTTTGGCCTTATAAGCGTCTCTCCGGACCATGAACGAAATCAAGTCTATTACACGTCCAATTGTTGTGAATTAAGCTGATTGGATGTCGTCCAAAAGTGGTTTTAACAATAAAGCAATTGTCGGGATTAGTGATCTTCATACTATTAGGAAGAAACTAACAAAAAGTCTGTACATTAAAAGAAAATAATAAAAAAACAAGTATAGAGCAGGAACACATTTGAAAATGTATGTCTGACTGTTTACATTTCCGTTTCCTATGCAATTGAAAACTACTTAACTTATTGAAATTTGGTTTTCACAATTGGATGAAAATGAGAACAAAAATAGTAATGACTACTTATTAGTTCTATTTTTTGGGAAGGTCGTGGGAAGTAATCAACTAAAAACTGTGACCGCTGGCGTTGTGCAGCTACTATTTATTCTAAAGGATTAAAACTTATAACACCCCGTTGCTTTTGCGTCGGGGGTTCAAAACGAGCGCGGGTGAAATCGCTGGATGCAGTTAGTAATAAATAGAATAGTACAAGAAGTAGCGTAGATCACTAAGTATAATGTTGTTTATTAAACAGATGAATATCTGGATACGGTTCGGTAGTCGGTGCGGCGCGGGCGGTTCTGGCTTCTAGGATTCCGTAGCACATCGTTGTTGTGCGATGCGGTTCGACTCTGTTGCCGCAGCTCGTAAATAAAGGCGTCTCATTGTGGGCCATTATTAATGAATCTGCCACCCCTCGCCCCTCGACCTTCCTCCTCACCACAGCACCGAACCGTACTCGTACCTAAGCTAAATAACAGGAGGTCTATTATGAAATGTAACTTCCGAATGTTCGGATCCGACCGAACGTCGACCGAAGTTTCGATTATTGCCCTAATACGAAACAAGTTCGGATTCAGCAAGTTCGTTCGGGGCCATAGACGATTTGTAGAAGAGTGTCGGATTGAATGACGGCGCACGCTAGTGTTTTCAATGAACTAAAATCTTACCGGTTTTCCAAAAATGTAATTCCGATTCCAAATATCCTTTTCATATCTAAAGGAAATTGAACTTTATCTTCGTATTTTCAAAGATCATTATCATTCGACAATTATTATTAGAAAAATTAAAGTCGATCAGTCTCAAGTCATTGTATGTTCAATGACGTACGTGATGTAAACAAAAAGTAGGGTTTATTTTTTTGCAAATTATCTAAGTTGTTAAGTATTCCCTAAGAGCAAAAAATATATCCCACAAGAAATAAATCAACTGCGTTTTAAGACGATGACCACTTATGCCGTAAAACTTGGTGCTGTGAAGTTTCAAGTGGAAGGTGCGACTTTAACTTGTTATGTGAAATGTGAATACTTTAAAAATAAACAAGCTAATTCTAAAAAATAATCACTTCATCTATAAAAAATGAAAGGGCTCCTTTGTGCCCTTTGTGTTTATCGTTTTCTCATGTTCGGTATTTGGAAGTTTGGAAATGAAACTTATTTTGGAAAGAACATTCGAGTGAACAAGTCATGTCAGCTCCACCAACTGAGGCGCAAATTGAAACGCTTCTCAACTTCCTCGAGGAGCACCGAGATCTTGCCAGAGGAGTGTTAAGAAGTGTTGAGGGTCGGACAACTTCCCGGCGTCTCTGGGGAAACATTTGTCTTACCCTGAACGCCATGGGCGGGTGCAAAAAAACAATTAAACAGTGGCAAAAGGTAAGTTTTTCTATTTCTACATCTAATTTTTTAAGAACATACAAATAATTAAAGTGCATGTACTATAGGGCCACCCTATATTATTATTGCACAAGACATACATAGATATTGTATGAATACACCATTCAAATTGTCACTAATTACCCCCTTCATGTACCTAGTTGAAAGTAAAGTAAACTTTTATGTATTTATGTATCTAAGTAAACCAAGATAAACATTCATTGAAAAAAGTTATTATTTATTAGGTATGTTTAACATAGGTAAGCTATTTGATGTTCTTTGAAGTTGTTCATGTTTTAACAGAATCATCATTCAATGATTATTGAAAATTAAATGAGATCAAACGCCAAAAAGATCTAACACAGTTAATTTTTTAAATTCTAGGTATGGACAGATAAAAAATATTCGGCCAAGAAAGCAGCAGCAGCTGCAAGCATTTCTGCTTCTGCTACAGGTGGTGGACCATCCAGTGCTCCGCAGCTCTCTCAATGGGAATTGAGAGTTATATCAATAATGGGAGATGGGTTTGGTGAACCTCAGACCACAGCAAGGGTGCCCCCTTTTATTGAGGTATTTCTCTTACTAATTTACATTCCGTTACATATCTATATTTAGATACCCAGTAGGTATTATATATTCTTAAATAATATCCAGTATCTTAAATCTTTCTTAAATAATAATAAATAACAAAAAATGTTAAAATATTGTAATGATTAAATTAATAATTTATTTGTTGTAGAAATATGCAATTCGGAATATCTCATTCCATACTTGTTTTGTTTCAGCAGCCTCACGAGTCGCAAGAGTTGCAGGGCCATCTCATCTCATCTTTGCCACCTCAGCAAGATGTTATATATCAAGTTTCAGGTAGATACCTACATAATAATGATAAAATCAATAATTTATCAGTAAGTCAGTAACATTCAGTAGGCTCTTTACTACTCTTTAAAGAATTAGAATTTTATTTTCTCCTTTCAGATCAATTGCCTGCTGAAAACAGACAGCCCACAGAACCTACAGAGCCACATTTTCAGCCCAGTACGAGTAGTCAAGCTCCAATTTTATCGAATGTAACACAGCGTAAGTGTATTGAACATTATTTTAGAGAATTTTATGTTGTTTGTTTAACCACTGGATTTATTTCACGTGCGTTCACTTCTTAATTACAGTTTAACGATAGGATGTACCTAAATGTTTACCCGTTATTGAATTTATTAAACAAAACTTTATCCAAATATCTTTTATCCAGTCATAACATGAATAAGTAACAAACCAAATTTTTACATCCAAAATATTGTTAGAAATAAACTATTTTTCAAATGCTTAAATAACTTTTCTTTTATAGGTACACGACGACCAAGAGCCCTCCGGCAGTCTGGGAGTCTAGCAGACGGCTCAGTGCGGGAGAGGCTTTTTTCCCTAGAAGAAGAGCGTAGAGAACGCGAAATATTTAGAAATGAGCGTCTGGCGTCGATTGACGAGAATCTGGGTGGAATAATGTTGGTTCTACAGGAAATGTGCAGGCTGATAAAGCAAGTGACTGAAACACTATCAAGACGTAATGAATGAACTTTGGAAATTTATAATTTTTATTTTATAGAGTAAGGATTAATTTTAATAAACTTGCATAATATATTTTTCTAGTACTTATCAATTTATTCAGCGATAAGGTCGCCTGTTTGTACAATTTCGTAGTTAATAAGCTTTCTCATCCTTTTTGTTATTTTCAATGTTTTGTGTGTTGTACAAATAAAGTGTTTATCTATCTATCTATTCTTGAATAATTAGAATCCCAAATATTTTCTTTAGGACTTGCAATGATATTGAGATTATTGAGCTATTTTTCTTACAAAACTAGTTACGACAGTCACACATTGTTATCAATAGGTAAATGAAATAATTTCTGTTAAGAAAGTTGCGCAGAAAATTATTACGCGGGTGAAACCGCGGGGCGTAGCTAATTTAAAATAAAAATCATCGCCATAGATGAGTAGGTAATATGTTTTATTTGAGAGATAAATCTTTCTTCTGCGCTCCAAACGCTCCTCTTCAAGGGCATATTCGACAAGAATATGATAAATTGCCATTTTTTCTACTATATAAAGATATACACATTCACTTTTCCACTTGAACGTATTACATTTAAATTATTATTGATAATTTTTCGAACTTACGATACTCACACGATAGCTATTTAGCTGTCGTGAATTTTGACATCAAATCAACGATAAAACTCTTGTCAAACTCGAACTATCGGTCGGACAAAACGCCTTCAGATTAGTGTTTACGATACAACTAACGTCAAATGAAGTTCGGGCGGAACGAATGAAATGCGCGAACCGACCGATCGTCCGATCGAAGTTCGTAGTAGGAAACGTGCGAATATTCGGCCGATGCATCGTATTTTGTCATTACGTAATAGACCTCCAGGTGCGTCTAACCCCGTTCGCACAATCTATTTTCGATGTCTTATAGCCGTGCAGAGATACGCTCGATGCGTTTTCCTGTTCTAAATATTCATACCATATGCTAGATATTGAGATTTGTTTCGGCGTCATCTGCACGACATCTCTGCCTGTAAATACTTAAGCGCGATAATATTTACAAGAGTTTGTGACAGTGAATACTTTTCATTCTATTTTAGTTTCCAATGATTTATTCAATGTCAATTTATTAATATGTGACTATTCACTTCATTTCAAACGGAATAATAAACAAGCTATTGTCTAATTAAGACTTCATTGTGCGGATAAAGTTAAATATCTTTTAATGAAAGACTAATTTCAATTCAGTAGGTAATTCAACATTACCAAGATATTTTATTGAGAAGGATACAAAGGAAGTTATTTATATCTAGATTAAGATTTTTCATATAAAAATACATAGTCTTAAATTTTTTATTGATGGTCACTGACCACTGAAACTCATCCACTGAATTAATTATTTGCTATATACAAAAAGGCTAACACTTTTAGCATTGCTTCACTATCATCACTATCACTATATATTATAAAACAAAGTCGCTTCCGCTGTCTGTCCCTATGTATTCTTAAATCTTTAAAACTACGTAGCGGATTTTGATGCAGTTTTTTTAATAGTGATTCAACAGGAAGGTTTATAGCTATAATACATGCATAATATAGTAGAGGAACACTGAACCCCTTATTCCAAAACGAGGTTTAACAATAGTCCGAGGGGGCTATTGTTATTGTAAAGGGGGGGGGGGATAAGGGGGAATAGTTTTAGAGGTTTCTAATGTGATGTCGTAAATAAACGCATTTGTTTGCGCTTACATTGCAAACGCTGACTGAACCCTACGAGATAGATCAAAATAATGAAATACAGTATTGTACAGCTTATAAAAGTTCTACAAAAAGTCCGCGCTGGTATATGTCTATCTCTTATGGATAACCATTTTTATATTAACTATTAACAAATCAACTTAATGGCATATTTACGAAGCGATTTTACGCAATACAGGATTAGTCCTTATCCGATTGAGTACCTTAAATACATTGTGCATTTAATATAGGTCAATATGGCCCTTTACAGCATGTAATTTAAATGAATATTTACGAAGATATTACAGATGTAAAATATCCCTACATAGAGGATGCGGCGGTACCGGGTGGAAGGTTGTGGGGCGGTGCGTGCGTACCATACCACCGAATATATATACCATAACGATAAATAAAAATAAAACATTCGAAATTGTATGATAGTTTCCTTCTTAATTAATGTAGTAGACATTCTGTAGCATATTTAATATCAGCATTGCACCCGTGCGAAGCCGGGGCGGGTCGCTAGTTAGGTATAAAGAAAGTATTTTGTATTATTTCGTGTTATTTACTATTTCAATTAAATACTTTATTGTTTCTTCATTACCTAACCTACTATATAAACTGTTAATATGTTTAATCATATAAAATGTCTGTCAACATTTTCAATCATTTTATATGATTAAAATAATGCTAACAGATTATGCATCAATGTAAAATTACAAGAAATTCACTAATGATGTCATTCACTGACCAGACATAATAAAAATCTTTAGAATTACTAAAGGTTATATGCAAAAAACTGCATCTTTACTTGACTATTTAAATAGCTTTTCCGTCCGTATGAGATTCTGTTGTTGCTTGTTCTATTATTTATTCCACGGAAAACTGCTTTTCATATCAGCAACAGCGCCTCTATAGAGGAGCCACAAGATGGCGTACCCACTCTCTACTTCCATAAATGCACTTTATGAATGACGTAATCGTAATATTGTTCTTGGATTTGTGTTCTACGTTTCTCCGCAATCAACTTTGTATAGCAGCAGAGTCTGTTACTATTCAACGCTGAAACGGTTATTAGGGAACATTATTACCATTTATCTCTAATTAAGAATGAGATTATCACGTATACCACAAGGACGTTGCGTAGATAGGTCACATTCAAATCAAATTGTCTTAATCTCATGGAGCAGATTACGTGAATCACAGAATGACGTAATAGAGGAAGTTACCACTTCTGGAGACAGCCCACGCATCTCCTGGCAGGCAGGCCGCACCGTCATAACATTGTAAAAATATGGCTTTGATCTGGCACAAGTATTACTTATTAGATCTTCGCAATGGAGATTGAAGATTAACTTAATAATTCCGGTCAGTAAATTTTCACAATGTTCTCTCTTAGGAGAAAAAAAAGAGAACCATTTTTGTTATCTCTTTTACTAAAATATTTATTCAGGAAAATTCAACCCTGTTTCTTTGTTTATACTTATCATTATCACAATAAACTTACGCAATGTTTTTTTGTATCAACTACTTAGCTAGTGTATTCTTTTCTGTTATATAATTTAGTAAGCAGGATAAAAGGACAAAGGTGGTTTTTTAAATAGAAGCAAACAAAGTACAATCTAGTCACAATTCGATGTGTCAGCATAATGGAAGGAGGCAGTGACGTAACATCCGCAGTTTCATTACGACTGACACAGGACAAGACTAGTGTGATAGCGACGACTTCTAACTAACCTAAACCTCTGACTTCTATGGACACAATCTGTTATTTTTTCAAGTGAGACCTACCATTCGCTTCATAAATAATGTCGATTCTAAGCCTCAAAGCGTTTAGAACGTCCAAACTTTAACAAAGGGCGTCTTTCAAAAGCACTCTGTTGTATTGACGATGAGCTAGCGAGGCGAGGCAGCGGGTTCAGAGAACAACCTGATTTGATCTTCAATTCGAAGCTATGAAAGCGTTTAACTGCTCACAGATAAATTTAGGCATTCTTCATCATCCAGAATTAAATTTACTGGGTTAAAATTTTTGGCAAAGTATTGAAACAAAACTTCTCAATTACCGTAAACAAATGAAAAAGAGAAAATAACAAAAATAATATAATGAAATAATCATTTGGGTTAGTTGAAAATTCCGTTAAAATTTCTCACATTTCCTCGTATCCAACATGCACTCGCGGGAATCATTTGAATCATAAAGTAAGAAGCGAATGCATACAGTGCATAAGATACAGTCGGTATGCAAATAGGATGTAATGTATGATGTAGAAGATGTGAATAAGGGTGAGTTTACACCTGCTCGTGAGTTGGTCGAAGAACGTGGAGGCAAGTCATGCGACCGACCGGTGTGGCGAAGGGGCGCTATTCGACACCCCGGTCATAGTTCAATCGTAAGGCCATGTCTTTGACCTACTTACAATTATTATCTAAATGGGTCTACGGCATGCATTTTGCTTCTTACAATTATTTTTTTATAATTACAATTTAATAATTGCCTCACGGTGTAAATAAGTACTAACGTTTTAATTAATTCCTAGCAAATTAATGTCCTCATCAGAAATATTTAATGTGAATGCGAATGGTAAGTCGTTGAAGTGATGAGAGTGTTTACAATACGCCAAACGGATTCGAAGTTTGTTAGTTAAACAACAAGACAGATTCCGATAGAGTACTCAAACAGATAGAGAATTAACTCTTACAATGATCCCGTGACCGTTACTCAAAACTTTGAACCGGCTTTGTTCCCAAACACGAAACTAATTTATTCGTATCTCGACGTACCATTCCACCGTATTAAATAATCGAAGAGCAAATTATAAATGCGTATTAACGGTCAAGTCATAGTTCAAAGATTAGGGCAGAGGGTAACCCTTTACTACAAACATCAACCAAGAAGTTTTAAATTAAATCGGATCACCCCGATTTCGGGTCGATGCACGCTCCAACAATATTATTCGTTTTAACAAAAACCGTTGCTTCTTTTGTGATATCAAATAAATAATTATTTTTACTGAACAACTAACAATGGCCGTTTATGAACATTTAATACGATTACTTAAGGCGGGGGTAGCCGCCAAAGCCCTGAGCGGACGTCGCCTTAACTAAAATAGTTAATTATTGAAAAATAGTCTCATTTATTCAAATATTCGAAGTATATTTTGTCAGTGAAATCTTTACCTACATGTTGGTAATATAATTTTAATAAAAACTATTCTAATTCCTTGTCGTTGGAACTTCAAGCAATATTCGATTTAGGGCAACGCAGAGTCATATTTAAAAGGAACAAAATAAAAGCTAGATTTTCGCAATAAATACCCAATTAGAAATCGAAATGTTAAATTTCATCGTGGTCTATTTGTAAAGAACATTAATTTCCACCCTTCTGAAAGCCAAAATATTCAAACTATCTTAAATTAAAGTACCCTTAAATATACCGTATACCTAGAATATTTAATTGGACCTAATAACAGTGTCTACATTTATATCTAGAATTACAATAACATTTGGCCAAATGTTCTACGCAGCTTTCAATTAAATAACGAATTTAATCCATAAAACGGCTGTTATCAAATATTCACACGGTGTTCAAATGTGAAACATTAGTTTAATGGCCATTATTACAATGAAACACTGGTATTGTGACCGATGCCGATGCATGTTGCATTAGTGTTTGTAGCATATATCATCAAAACACTTATTTTCTATGAAACATTTTGGATGAATACTTAGTTTTTTTTAACTATATATACGTGTTGCCATGACATGCGCACTTCGTAGAACGACCACTTTTCCAAGCAAAATAGGCAACCATTGGATGGAAAATAACTGATTTAGTCTGTATGGTAGGTTTTCAGTTCATTCAAGCAGGGTACTAAAGTATTTGATAACAAAAGTCTCAAAATTAAAAATTATTAAGCTTTGCCTATGTCTGACTTATTGTTTGTAACATTAATAGGTATTATAAATTAGCCCTTTATTGTCAAACGGCTGGATAGATTATGAAAATTTTAAGAGGGATAGTTTGAAACTTGTGAGGGTGACATAGGTTCCTTTTATGCGGGTGAAACAACTGTGTACAGGTAGTAATAAATTAAGCGTATGCCATATTCGAGGACTCGTTTCTACGAAACAAGTTTATAAGAAAACTAGCTGCGCCCCGCGGTTTCACTCGCGTAAGTCCCGATCCCGTTATTCGTTTTTTTCTCGCCTTCTAAACCTTCCCTAGACCTCCACGAACATTTCAAGACTAAGATAAGATAAATCCGTTCAGCCGTTCTCGAGTTTTAATCAGACTAACGAACAACAATTCATTTTTATTTATATAGATAGAAGATAGATAGATTGCTTAGTCAGTCAACATGCACATTTTGCAAATGTTCAATGGGCGAAAGTGTACATTCTGCATGTATAGTTTTAAAAGTGACATGTGTTAATTTATATTTTGTATTTTTTAATTTTAATATTTTGGTACGAAGTACTACGAAGGTATGAAAGTTGGACTTCTTCACCCTTCATGATCTCAAAAGGGGTTTGATTTTTTTTGAAAGATTTTAAATATTTATTTGGAATGATTTTAATGTAACAAATAAAATTTTATTTTATTTATTGTTGACATTTAATTTTGTAGTTTGTAAGATTTCAATTTTGTTTATTTCCTTCATTTATTCATTATTCTTTGTTTATTTATTTGGTTATTTATTAAATTGGATCTCGGTTAGTAATGACAAACTTGCATATGGATTAATTTATAATGGAATTGTATTTTAATGTAACTTAATCTGAAATAAATTAATTATTATATTATTAAATAGGTAGTGATCATGGTGTCTCGAAGTTGATCAAAAGGATGCATATGCGGAAGTAAGTGCAAACTGTTATCGGAAATCTGGATGTAGCGGAATGTATCGGCAATCAGTAGAAGGTGGCGGCGTCAACGGCGGCAGCGGCGGCGGGCGGGCGCGGACGGTGTGGGTTGGCGATAGTCGCGTGCGGCGCCCGCTAATGGATATTGATGGCTATATGGCGCGACTAATTAACCCCCAACCCACCACCTTCCACCATCCCTGCTTGAACGCGTTTTTCCCTGGTCGCGACGACCGATACAACACTGTACGACGGACGCTCATCAATCTTACGCGCTGAGCCATATCTCGTTCGAGCACTCGAAACGAATCGGGCGATTAGTCTCGGGATGACATCATCCTTGTGCGTACAGATTAGATTCAAGCCAGTGGGAGTGACGTAGATGTGCGTCCAAACAATATCACAATCGAATTAGATGCCGGCTCGGCCTGGGCGGTGTCAATCACCGTGGGCGGGCAGAACGACATTGAACTTCTATTAGGCAGGCAGAGCAGGCGCGTGCGATTTCTCTCACTCCATGACGAGGTAAAGGGTTACTTCACCCACTTATTACGTAAGTTGCATACATCCTTATCTATACTTTCGATCACAATCAACGAATTGTGATGTCTTACGACTAAATCATCTCTTTGGTATCTATAGAACTACTTTCTAAAACTATATTGAGTATTCAATCTTCCATAAAGACATCTGATCAATCTTTGGGTATAAAAGAGAATGACATATTTTATGTGAGAAGGAACGAGATAATTAATATAATAATCGTATCTTCACTAAATGCTCCGAACTACTTACGTAGGTACAAATTAGCTAGCTACCGTGACGGGAGAGGCGATTAAAACAATGATCACTAATTAAAATTGTTAATTAACTTGGACGACTTAGATTAAGGTGGGTTTAGGATTAACACTGCGGCCAAAATGTGCGGCTAAGAAGGACGTTAGCGATCTTCCGAATATTCCCCTATAAGAAATTACTTTGTAAATTACCTCTCCAATAACACATTTGTTTTCTTAATTGGGAAGATCATGGACAAGTTAAAGTCCTTTGCGAAGCTACTTTACGAGATGGAATAATTATGGTAAGATTCTAAATGATATTAGCTAGTGCCCGCGACTTTGTCCGCGTAAAAGTCGAAATTAGACCAAGGAATCACGTTGTCCCATACAAACTTTGCCTCCCTAAAGGGGTAGAATTTCGGAATAGCCTTCTTATCGGATGCCTAAGTCATACAAAGAACACACCCTCCAAGTTTCAGGTCTCTACGATCAGCGGTTTAGGCTGTGCGTTGATCCGTCAGTCAGTCAGTAGTTCAGGACAAAGCATTTTATATGTATAGATTACAGGTACTTAAGGTTACTTAAAATTCTATCAAGAACCTACCTACATTAATTACATTTGTCTAATATGATACCGTAGAAGCGTTTGTTACAGGCGCGACTCAGATTGACCGCAAATAGGTCGTGTATTGAATAACGTTTTAAGTGCAGGTTTCTAAATATGTACAAAGCTATATTATTGTGGTAACCGGCGATATGTTGCAACTCGTGTCGTGCAAACGAAAGCGAGACGAGAAGGTGCAACCAGCTCCGTAGATTCAGACTCGATTACGTATTGACAATATCGCATTTATAATCTTGTAGGTATTAAGAGGAAAGCAAACGTAGTCAACTGTTTTCAATGACACAAATATTTTTGTTGCATAAAACTTATAACTGCCATAACTATGCCCCTATGTTTAGTTTTTTTTTAAATCCTAATTTATATGTTAATTAGCAAATGAAAAAAAAAATCAAAAATAGGGACATAGTCATGGCAGTTGTAGGTTTTATGGCATCAAAATATGTGTGCTAGTGTCATTATCCAGGGAGGAAACAGTGGATTACGTTTGAATGGAAAGAGCGCTGGTACCCTTTCGCCTTAAAGTTCTACGCAATAAGCGTGCAATAGTCTCGAAAGTATTCTTTCTACAACACCCAAAGTTTTGTTGTAAGCAGTACCTATATGTTAGTCTAAAACAGAACAAGTATCGGACCACAACAATCGTTCGATATGTTTACAAAAATCGCAATAACATGGTCGTATATCTGATTTATTAACACTTTGATAACAAGCTGAAGTCACTCACCATCAATCAATCAAGATGTGTCGATATGTACCTATATGTAAATGACGGGTGCAATATCCACGCCTCGCTACAATTCTACATAATACTAACCTTTCTAACTATATCCACATATGTATGGTCGGCTGCATAATTGCAGACCCACCGTAGAACTCCAAAACGGCTGTTATAATGTTTTAAACACAAGTAAGATTCTAGGTACCTGCTTTAGGTGAAGTTTAAAGTCTTCTAACTCATCAATTAATCAAACAAACAATATTAGAATGAAAACATTCTCATACTATTATTGGAATGTTTTATTCGAATAATTTTTGTTTGATAAATTGATGAGTTAGAAGACTTTAAACTTCACCTAAAGCAGGTGCCTAGAATCTTGCTTGTCTTTAAAACATTCTTATAACAGCCGTTTTGGAGCTCTACGGTGGGTCTGCAATTATGCAGCCGACCGTACATTATACTGTGTTGTCACTGTGCAAATTCAATGAAACATATTGAATTCCATTCATAGCAAATAGGTGTCGGTTTCAAATTATAAAACGGTAGTTATATTACTTAAAAGTATTGTATTCAGTTTTCTACCAATTGAATTGTATTACTAAGCATTATTTCTTATAATTAAAGTAAAAAGCACAACTTGACACAATAATGCTACCTGTGTTTAAAATAATTAAAAATGACTAGACATTTGACGACCCAGTTGGCACAATGGTCACCATGCCGGACTGCCAAACAAAGGGTTGCGGGTTCGATTCCCGCCTCAGACAAGTATTTATGCTTAGATACTTGTCTGTGGTCTGGTTGTTTGTATGTATTATAAGTATATATTTACAAAAGAAAAGTATATAAGCAGTATATCCGTTGTCTAGCACCCATAATACAAGTCTAGTTACTTAGTTTGGGGCTAGATGGCGATGTGTGAAATGTCCTGCAGTATTTATTTATGATCTATAAATAGAGTATGGATTAAATTCGTTCGACGGGTCACTACTGGGGCTATCAAATTCTTGGAAATACACTTTGGTGGCTACGATGTATAGAGTTTGACGTTAATTGACGTTCACCTGAAAGCAGATGGAGTTTGCGTGTTAATTGATAGATCTTGACAGCGAGACCTGATTCGCAAATTATTGGAAACTTCACAGATATAGGTATTCCACCAAAATAGGTTAGCTCAATTCAGATTTATTTGAAACATTTTAATGGTCTTCTCGTGCCAACTGTCTTTTAAAATCATTCCTGGTATAGATAAGAGCAGCGAAGTCGTTCAAGATAAACGAATTTGATTAAAATTTTGTGCTCTAAGATTGTGCAGACTTTTTAATAAGTTTGAGAACACGAGTTCATTTTTATGAGCACTCCGTCTTAACAGTTCTTTTTTAATTGCCTCTCGACGGGTCCGGGTCGTGTAATGCGCAATTTAATGATGCTTCAAAATGTAAAATGCATTACTGCACCATCTTTGTTTGACTGTTCGCCGAGATGAAATCGCACTGAAGTAGGTAGATGTGCACTGTGCGCTGAATGATTGTTGTCGTAAACTTAATTTTATTTACAGCTAAATGTATCTGCATGTTTATTGAATTTCGAATTATAGGAAAACTATCCTAAAACACAAGTTTTAGTTCTTGTTATTATTTGACATTGAACAAATCACGCATGCAGCAAAAACGATTTACAATAAAGCGTTCAATTTAGTTTAAAATTACATTTTCCAGAGAAAAAAGGTAATCATTAACGTATTTTCGAATTAGGTATGCACCCTACGGGTCGATGTAGCTGGCATCTAATTAGAATAAATATCTGCTGGCGGTGTTTAACTGACCCTGCTATTGTAATCTTACTCTACTGGACTCTCCGCAATAAAAGCAACGCTATAATATTTTCAATTACTAGTTTTACGTAAAACACATCAATAATTAAGATAGAAGACGTACTACACTACATATCATGCAACTTCCACTAATGTTAAAAAAGAAAAGAAGCAAATGTTAATATAAAGCTCCTTTTTGTTATTGTTTGATATAGTATGTTAATGCTAAAGTTAGTGATCGCATTTAGTAATAATATAAACCGGTCGTACCAAATGTTCTCAGTTGCCGGGTGTTAGAACTAGGTGCAAGCAAATCTTGGACTTGAACCGTCAGCGCAGGACCAGCCGCTGCCATATGGCCGCTGCAACAATGATTCCACAACCGGTTGCAGGACCGTTACAGATGAGTCGCAGACAGACGTGAATATGCATGAGCTGAGACTTGACCTCGGGTTATTAGATCACGATCGCGGAGCGTGGGACTGCGCCAGGTACGACAATGGATATTTTGACATTTGTTATTACTTCCCGAAAACACCACGAACATCTTTTCGCACTGATGCACCAAAAAGAACAGTATTTATAGAACTCCATTCGACTAAACGCTTTTGAAAATTTCTAATGTTTAAAATGTTTGTTAAGTAAATATACTGTGGTAAAGATGACGCTAATAAAAGTGACTTCTACGACATTTTACTTTCGTTGTTAACAAATGATCTTCCCGGCGAAGGACGGGTTGAGTAAGTGAGTGAGAATGGAATAAAACAGCGAAGTGCTGACATAAGAAGCGGAGTCAGAACGAGAGCGGGGCAGGGAGCCATCAATCAGGCAAGAGGCCGCGGGTCAGGACTCCCCGCACCCCGACCACCTGTCGCGCCCGCCAGTTCCCAGCAATTGCTAATCAGTCACTAAGTTGCTCCAAATCTCGGCTTGACAGGGGACCCCGCGCTCTGTGGGTAATGATGTTTTGACGAACAAGGGTATTAGGCTACATGACAATAGCGTTATCCATAAAAATTGCATAGATTACCGAGGTTTACATTATTGCTATTCCTTGTGGTTGTGAGTACTTTAGCTCGAAAGTAATGTTAGTTTAATGTTAAAAGAATTCCATAAATACTAGTCTTTCATTGGTTGACCAATAGAATTATTATGGCTCATCAACTGTGGGGAATTCCCGCGTAAAATAGCAGACATTTTTGAAATAGCGGTAGGTTGTCATTTCAAGCGGTATCAGAGTCCGGTGGCCGGTGGCGGCCGGGGCGGCGGCAGGCGAAAAGACGCGGTGGCATAGTGCGGCGGCGATGGCGGAATTTTATCGCAATGGTGAACACGCGAGGCTAAAAATAAACATGGTGGCTATCAACGGACGTAGCCAGCCAGGTGATACTGAGATAACTTTTCCAGTGGCAGTACGGATTGACAACACTAGAGTATTGTATAGACCTATTGCTTACTCTAGTGACATGCGAATATAATTTACATTTACAACGTTATATACTTTTATGCTCACTATTATCTTTGAATAAGCAAGGTCTGCTCTATACATATAAGCTTTATATTGAAAACATTTTATGTTAGATTAACCGTTTATAAATAAATTCTTAGATTAAAGTTTACAGCAGAAATATTTGAGTCACATTTGACTGGAGGCCGTTTGTCATCTCCAACGTTATATTGGAAGCGAAGTCTTACAGAACCGTGAGATATGGCTGTGAAGCGAATGCTACAAAATGTAATGCGCTTACGTCTAACACGTCACGAAAACAAATGGGCAAGGAAATTTTCTCAGTCACGGAAAATATCGACTTTGCGAGAAAATCATTTTAGCTATAATAATGCGCAAAGCAGCAAAACTGTGACGAAATAAACTCGATTGAAGAGAGAACGGAGCAATAACGTTCGTAGGCTTCCTCTCGGCCAGATCACGTTCGGAGAACAAATAAAATAAGCGCGAAGCGCGGCGCGGGCCAACAGAACAAAAACGAACAAAAAATACTTATATTCAAATGGAGCTTTTCATACTTAACAAACTCCGTGCGCGCTTAGAAGTGCTAGTAAATATTTTGGAAACCTTAATTGTGAAGTAACTTGAAGGTACAAATATAAATAATATAATGATGTGTGATTAGTTATTAATTTAACAAGAAAAATGATTTCGCCGATACAAAATCGTTAGCGTCGCAGCGTGGCGCGCGCGTCAACGAGTGTTACAGCAAAACGAAAAAGGGAACGGACCAACGCCAATTGTGAATGCAATGTGACAACTCCATACTGCATTAAGAAGACATTAGGGGCAGGGTTAGAAATGTCAGAGGGCGCATTATATAGACATTTATCACGTAGCCTCTTATAAGAAGAACAACACGTATAGTATAAACAAATATGATGTTACGTATACAATTTGAAAAATTAAAATGGTTAAAAATACTTCTACACGACGCGAGTCTCTTCATCTCTAAGAAAACCAAGCATGCCATTTTTTTCTACCTACTCACGACAGCACTTTAGTGATGTGAATTCTTGTTCTTTGTGCACTCATAGGGACCACAGACCTTAGTACTAGATATTTTAAACTGGTTATCTTTACCCGTTCAGCGTTCCTGTGAAAAAGGATTTTCACAGACAAACGTACAATCGAGTGATCCTAACAATCCCGTTTTTTTCTCTTGAGATAAGGAACCTTAAAAATTAGAGCATGTCAATTTTGTTTCTTATGCCATCATGACTCATTCGAAATCACCGCATGAACCTTTCATCGCGTGTTGCTACGAGCTTTCAAAAAGCTTTCAGTGGTCGATCGCATTCGCTATGATTATGAGTGTTGCCGATACACATTCTGCGATTGGAGTTATGGGTAAATGCGAATAACGCTTGCCGCATTTGCAGTCGGTAAGCTTGACGCAACATATATCCTGTAAACCTTCCAATTTGTGTGGGTGATAGTGGTATACCACAAAGAGCGGTTGCCAAGCGACCGCAGTGGAAAATTTGGCGGAAACTGATCGACACCGTGGATTAAAACTATGCATTTTAAGTCAAATCAATCGATATGTGGTCGGTCGCAACGCGCTCGCCGTGTGCTAGTTGTTTATGTGCCACAAAGACCGCAATATTGCGTGACTGCCAAAACTGTATGAGTAGTGGAAGTGCTGAGGTAGCTTTTAGGGTATCTCACGGGAGAAGTTATCTTATGTTAGTGGACGAATGAGGCACAACCCTCGCGCCGGCGTCATTATCGTTACAGTTCACTGGTCGGCGCCAATTTGAGCAGGAGTGTAATGAGCAGCGCGCCCGTTGTGGTCCCAGGACTTCGTTAATTTGGACCTCTTAACCACTCTTTTCTTCAAATAAAATATTTTTGTACATATGGAAATTATGTATCTACTTAAGTTTGTGGTAAGTAGTCTAGTAGGTAGGTACGGGGTAGTAAGTAAATATAATCGAAGTTGACAAGATAGGTAGCCCATGGTTGAGGCGGGTACCGAGGCGTGCCAGTTCCCGTAACCATAAATATTTTACGGTGCACTCCTTTACGGTATTGTGATTAGATTGTCGCGGTATTGGTGCCACGCGAATCGAAGGTAAAACATCAAATTTTAAATAAGGTGAACGCATGTCTTCAGAATATTCTGCGTACAACATGAAACATTCGCAAATCACGGCACGGATAGATGTAACGTGGGTACAGAATATAACTATGAAGGGTTTTTCATTCCGTTACGTAAACAACGAGGGGTGTCATAAGTTAAACGCACTTGTTTGTGTGCTGTTATAGAGGCTTGTTTACGAGGATATTCCTAACCAAGTTTTTTACTGATTGAGTAGATTTATATATTCTTGAACTTTTCCTCAAGTTTGGGTAAACTTCTATATGATCAACATGTTAATGTTGTTGAGCCCATTATTGCCTACTGACCACAGTAGATATAGTAGGATTAAACACATCAAAAGGTCGTAAATATTAAAATTAGGTGAAATGTTTTTCACGTTTTGTATTACAATAACATGTTTAATGGTGTCATGTAATTATGTATTATCCTAGCGCTCGAAGCGAATGTGTTCTAACGTGGTGGTGGTGTGAAGTGGAGGCGTACATGAAGTGTATGTACACCATGTCGTAGAACGGGAAGTGGTATAAGGTTGCGTTACGCCGTTTGAAAGTGAGATGCGAGGCGCCAGGAGAGCAACAAATTAAGCCCCCGCGGGGAGTGCGGACGCCCGCCCACGTGCCACCGAGACCCACCCGCGATAACGTCTCGCCGAAGGGAAAACTTGAATATTTCCGAGGAATTACGTAACCAAATTCGCTGAATAAAAGTTCGCTTACGTGCCCCGACAACTGGCAAAGTATTATTGAAGTTCTCTTTACATTATAATTAGGAGTTTAGAAGCATTTATTCGTCGAATATGTCGCCTGCGAGAATTCAGTTTCACATTAAACTTCATATTGAAAACTCATAAAATTGTATTCGTCGAGAATTTATTACTTATAATATTAATTTTACATGATATAAGCATGTAATTATAAGTTTTATACTAACTTATTTTCATTTTGGGTTTTGTTGAAAGCAATTTATGTATTTATAAAATGAAAGTAGATATGCTCTAGGAAGGAAATGATTGGAACTAAGAATACATTTTTTATTTAACCTAAAAGAATATGTTTGTGCAATGTTTTCAAATTATATGCCTACGTAAAATGTCACCAAAGAACACCTAACATCATTTCGTTTTATGGGACAATATTTTGTAATATTATTGTAAAATAAAACGAGATATTCGTTTCAAGAGAAAATAAAACTCTTACCGCAACATAAACTTTATCACATAAAGTCATAAATATTTTGTTCCAATATCACTTCCCCCGGTCGAGCTGTGTCGATTGGGTAAGTATTTCAACCTACCTATACTCTACCTACACTATAGAGAGCTTTTTTATATGTAGGTATGTACTTTTGCAAAAAAAAAAAGCATTTTAGTTACTACTAGCTGCGCTGCGCGGTAGTCCCGCTCCCGTGGGAATATCAAAATGAAAAGTAGCCTTCCTCGATAAATGGACTATCCAACACAAAAAGAGTTTTTCAATTCGAACCAGTAGTTCCTGAGATTAGCGCGTTCAAACAAACTCTTCAGCTTTATAATATTAGTCTTATATATAAAAATGAATTGCTGTTCGTTAGTCTCACTAAAACTCGAGAACGGCTGAACGGATTTATCTTATCTTAGTCTTGAAATGTTCGTGGAGGTCTAGGGAAGGTTTAAAAGGCGAGAAAAAAATCGAATAATTTCCGGGAAAACCCTATCAATTCCTACGGGATCGGGACTTACGCGGGTGAAACCGCGGGGCGCAGCTAGTATTAGTATAGATTTCAAGAATCATTAAGAATATTTAAGATAGGTAGAATTCCAGTCGGGTCAATTATTGATACACAGTGCCGGTGTTGCTTTTGAAACAACGTTAACGGTTTAACGATCAGATTAAACAGACGCAACATAATAGAAGAGCGATACACTTAATGACGGACCTATAAAAAGAAAAAAGAAATCTGCCAATAGCAAAGCTTAAGCGAGGGTATAAAATTAAATGGGTAGAAGGCGTTTTTACAAGTTTATCGAGCGTTCTACATCGGGCAGACGTCTAATGGGCTCGCAGGCGCCGCCGCGCGCGCTGCCCGTCTGTCTCGGGCGGCAGTGACGTGTGCCCCATAGCCTGCTACAACATAGCCGGCCACAGGATCGATATTTTACAGTCCAAACCTTAATACATTGCTATGTCAACTTGTCGGATATAAATTGATTAAAACTAGAGCTCTTATATGAGAATCAGGTTAGAACAAAAAGTGCGAAATACCGTGCTACTTACAGTGAGCGCCGCGGTTGGCTGCCCCCTGGACTCGGCTTTTAATGCGGATTTATTGACTCAAATTAATCGTGTAGTAGAGAACCGGCCAAGGAAACTTGCGTGAAAGGCGATAAAGGACTCTTCTATTCGATCGGAAAGCCGTCCATTGCAATTTAACGAAATTGACTTTCGTTTATGTAAAACTTCGGGAACAAGTTCCAGATCATTGTAGAAAGTTCAACAAAGTTTTCCATTCTTTCACTCAATAATGATTCAACTAAAATATATAAGTTTAAACTGAAACGGAGTTGATAAATGCAATGCATTGTTGCATCTGAGCCATGTTTTGTGTGAGTATCGTCGATGTGCGGTTTTGGGTGGTGCTGTTTCGAATGTCACTGGGTCTCCGGAACGACATGCCAGCCCACAATCTCATTTGTGCTTCCCACTACAACAGGAGACACGTAGGAAATGAGATGAGATTAGCTTACTCTGTCAGGTTGACTCTCGCGTCGAATCGACATACAACAATTTGGATGTTGCTTAGGTGGAATTTATTATGTAGACGTTTGTAACATACATTTTTCATAAGCATACTAATCGTCATAATTCCTATGTATTATAGACGTATTACGTATTATAAACATGAAAAGCTCTAATTGGAAACACAATAAAAAGTCGAACGCAGCAGAAGAGAATTAGCCCGATCTCATCAAAAAAGAAAGTTTCACGTAGATAATTAAAGCATTTAACTTAATTGAAAATGCTTGACAACATAACTACGCCAACCCACATTTTACGATCACGTTTCAATTCCACCTGCCTCATCATGACGATTTATTTGGGGAACTATTTAATTAATTCTTCATTTAAATAGGTATCTGGTCAACATGTAAAATCAGCATCTTAACAGCATACTGTGTTTTTGAAAAATTTTCTAATCAATATTTGCACCACGGCGGGAATTGAATCCGTAGTAAGCAGGGATAGGGATATAATGCGAAATTAACTATGTCCAACTGTTGTTTTAGCACGCCTAAACAGCTGAACCAATTTTGATAAACTTGTGAATCTTGTTTGCCAAAGCGGCCGCCGCCGCCTTAGGGAAATTTTTATTTTACTTTATTTGTATTGGGTGAATCTTGCGAAACGTAACTCATACCAGTACAAAAGCTTAACACTTCGAGCCTTCGCCATACAGCAGTAACTCACAATCATCGGATCCATGGCAAGTCATTTACGAAACATATTCGTTCCAGAATAGCTTCAGTGAAGTTTTAGAATTGAAAATTCTGGAAGAAATTGCAGTGTTCTTCGACTGAGAGTGATTCCGAGCCGCTTACAGCGCTCAGTGGCGCCCGCCCCGAGACTGCATAATACATTGCCGCGAATGCACCACAGTTTGATCCCTTTCTAGACAAGGTAAGTACAAATGTACCCGAAGTGGAAAGTTCTCTTGATGTTCCTCCACTTTTCTACCGAATAAGGACATGAACTGGTAAGGAGCTTTACGGTCTCAACGCAAATTGACAAAGTTTTCGAGTGTGACAACTCTTTGTCTTCTTACAATGGAATATCGAGCATGTTCAATTATTTATGACTAATTGTTCTTGCAGTTCGGATGGGAGTACAAAGTTTGTGTGCTCTGGGGGTATGGAACGGTTGAGTACCTTACCCATATACAAACTTGGTGACAAAGTAATGCGGAGTTCAATGTCTCTCTACATTAGGAGATTGTGAACTTACCTACTCAGTTATTATAATCATTATTAATAACTTAGTTGGACGCAGAGGGCATGCGACCGATCGCTCTGGAAGTTTTTGGGGGCATCCTATGTTCAGCAGTGGACGGACATCCTGTGGCTGATATGATAAATAACTTAAAAGCTTTCAATATTAAGTCACTTACATCATTTGCTCAAATATCTGATTTTTATGAGACATAAAATTAGCAATTGACAGTCAAAGTTACGGATTGTGTTGTTAAATAAGCTTATAACAAAGTGTATCGAGAATTGAATCAAAATCTATCAAGGCCATCACGCTTCCGTATTAGGTATTATGTCGTTTTCGGATAAATGTTAAATTAAAACGTAAAACTAGTTTTCGTAGATTTACAATCTAAGACAACGAATTGTAACACTAATATTTTAAAATGAAATAAACTAGGTACAACTACAGTTGACCAAGGTTATAAATGCAGAAGTGAAAATAGAAAATTCTTTATAAAAATTCAAGAGTACCAAGCAATATTGCTGAGCAAAAGTTACGAAAGATAAGCGAGATGTTGGTATCTTGCCAGGAGAGTAATCATGAAAAATATGACAAGAAGACACAGCACGATATTAAATAAAATACAGAATAAATTTTACAGGTAGACTTGAGATAGACAAAATATTCTCGAGATCATAAGCAAGAAAGACCTTGTAGAAAATTGCTCTTGAGTGAACCTATGTCATTTCTGACGTCTACATCTTGGTGGTTTTCAAGTTGGGAGTGAATAGGTATCTTTTAGACAAGCGTGCTACACCTCAGACCGCATCGTCACTTAACATCATAAGAGGTAGAGGTTGAACCAGGTTACTTATAATAAAATATTTATTTATCTAAGATATGTAATTGAACTGGTACTTACTTCTAAGAGAGCTGTTTTACAAAGATGTATGACTCCGGGCCAAAATCTGAAACAAGAACAAAAAAATATTATTAATACAGTAATAGGCAACGTAGGGGAGAAGTGCCATGAAAGGGACACGTCTTGAAAGGGACAATTCAAATAACCGGTAAAATAAAAACAATTTTTATCATTTTTTAAAGATGCAAAAATAAATAACTAAGAATTAACTAATGACAATTAATGAATTGTATTTCAATAGTTTAATAATAAACGCTTTATATTCGACTCGAGCCTGTTACAAATATTATCTCAATCACTTACTAGAGCATCAACAACAAAAATGTCCCTTTCATGCCACTTCTCCCTAATAAGCAATCTTATGACAATATTTTTTAATGCTGAAAGCGATCAACGACTAAATGATATCATTTAAGTTAACTCGCACACATCGCCGCGCCCCGTCTGAATATAAAACTAAACCAATTACAAGTTTTCCAATATGCCCGGCAAATTATACCAATCTTAAACTCGCAATAGCCTCTCAACTCGGTTTCTTGAGGAGTTCTCTTTAAATTGAAGTTTGGAAAACTTACACGATAACTGATTTATAATCTCATACGTTATGTCTGAAGCTGAATTGAATGAGCTAATAATGGTCTAAGGTGGGTAATTTTAATAGAAATGGGTAGTCTTGGTACAGTCGGCTGCATAATTGAAGCCCTCGGTAGAGTTCTAAAATTACTATTATTGGAATGTTTTCATTTTAATATTTTTTGTTTGATTAGTTGATGAGTTAGAAGACTTTAAACTTCAACTAAAGCAGGTGCCTAGAATCTTGCTTGTGTTGAAAACATTCTTATAACAGCGGTTTTGGAGCTCTACGGTGGGTCTGCAATTATGCAGCCGTCCGTACCTGGTGTACTTTACAAAATCCAACAATTAGACCCGCTAATCAACGATAAATAGTGACCGCGTAAAATCCCAGTACGAATATGCGTTCTGCGGTTTCTATTTCTCAAGAGATCGAGACTAACACGAGTAAAACATCAGACGCAGCTAGTTAAATAAGTAATTTACAGCATATATATTAGAAATATCAAAAAGGTGGAGTAATCCTAATAGTAGATATTTGCTCTACTAATCCTAATTAATATGACAAATGCGAACATTTATTTGTTTGCCTCCATGGTCAAACGACTCGGATGAAAAACACAGGTAAGTAGTTCATATTCCATAGTATGGGGAATAACGTTGACAATACTATTTATCCCGATATTCGTAGGATAAGAACTCATGCGAGTAAGATCGTGGAGCGTAGCTAGTAACTGAAATTTGGACAAAGATTTAGCCACATCATTTCCTTTGCAGAACAAAAAGAAAAAATAGGCGAAGTGGGGGGGTGTTAGGTTTTATTTTCGTTACGGAATTTCTTGATTCGTTCGCCGCGCTCAAAGCCCGCGATAAAATCTTTATGCAATAGCTTAAAAACTGCTCTTAAAAACTCTATTACAAGTCAGCATTCGTTTTACCGTGACACAATACACGGTAACCGACAAAATAAGAGCGTATCATAGCTAGTTACGGTTATAAAAGCTGGTATTATGAATCGTGAGATGATAGTGCGGTCGGAGGTAGGTAAACACGGTTATTTGCATTGCACTCTCCGGGCCCTTGCCTAGGATTTGTGACACTCAGTCACCAAAGAGATAAGCGAATGAATACGGTGAATGAAAATCGTTTCAGTTTAAACCCAGTGTAGCTCCTTACTTTCAGAATGGTCTATTGTTTTAGTAAACTTTGATTAACAATGTAACAGGGTTGGAAATTTAATTGAATGACAGTAAGTAGTTGATCAATTTTCAGTTTAAAATTTTTAGGACATTCCAGACATCGCCATCTAGCCCCAAGCTAAGTAACTAGACTTGTGTTATGGGTGCTAGACAACGGATGAACTACTTATATGCTTTTCTTCAGTAAATATATTCTTATAATACATAGAAACAACCAGACCACAGACAAATATCTAAGCATAAATACTTGTCTGAGGCGGGAATCGAACCCGCAACTCTGTGTATGGCAGGCTGGCATGGTGACCATTGTGCCAACTGGGTCGTCCAAAAACTATAAATGTTTTATAGTTTCGGAAAATACAATTATTACATAATAGCTGCGCCCCGCGGTTTTACCCGCGTAAGTCTTGATCCCGTGGGAATATTGGGATAAAAAGTAGCCTATGTGTTAATCCAGATCTTCTGCTATCTACATACCGAGTTTCATCTCAATCGGTTCAGTAGTTTTGGCGTGAAGGAGTAACAAACATACACACGCACACACACGCACACACACACACACACACACACACACACAAACTTTCACATTTATAATATTATAGTAAGAATAGGATTCGTTTTAATATTTAATGGATTGGTAACGTCAGTTCTTAAATTCATTAATAAAATATGACTATAAAAACCTCTTCTATGGCAGTTAGGTGTTACGATTCTTTTTAGTGTGAACTAAAGTGGAGAGCGGTGACAGAATTCAAAAGCTTGAGCTAGTTCCGTGGCAGGCAGTGACACTGCGCCCGAAGACAAAAGGCGGTAGACGCGTGAGCGTTTTGTAGCAATTGAGCTTACTTTTCTCTCTCAGACGAAGGATATTTTGTGCTGGCAGTTCGTTTGCAAAATGTTTCTTCTAAAACCTATATGGTTTTCATTCTTATCAATTACATATATCAAAATAATTCACCTTTAAGCAAAGTCGATAAAGGAGGACCCACCTAATCGATAAAGCAAAATCGAACACAAATATATTTTCCACAAAGCTATTATTTTTCCTCGATAGTCATCATTACATTGTGTAGGAAAATGAACACACT
Source organism: Idaea straminata (assembly GCA_951213275.1). NCBI lineage: Eukaryota > Metazoa > Arthropoda > Insecta > Lepidoptera > Geometridae > Idaea > Idaea straminata. Next base: position 6,523,699 of record OX577846.1, on the reverse strand, counting down.
TTTCAGAGAAAATCCGTGATATGCGTAAGTGGGTGTATTAGCATAGATGGGACGACCAAACTTTGAAAGAAAAAACTTTAAAACAAGAATTTTATTAGTAAAGTTGTATAACGCGTTTTTAAAACTCAATCGAAGTGCGCGGCACGTCGTACGTAAAACTCGACGAAAAGTATGACTATGACAAAAGCACGTGCGCGCCCGAACCTTCCAACTTCCCGAAGGACACCGCGACGTTATTTAGGGGTGTTTCTAAAAGGTAAGGTATGTCGTCTTGCGCCCAAGGGAATTCACTACGCTTTAAAGCTGGTAATTTGATGTGAGTTTTTTCGAGATTTTTCCATCTTCCAGGGTCGTTCAGGGAGCTAACGGATTAGGCTGTGTAAAGGGCATGAGCAAAGGTGACAAAGGAACGACATTAAAAACGAGGTTTTTACAAAGGCGAAATCAGTTGCTATGATTGAAATTTACTTAGCAGCAGTATGTGTTTAGTTTAGTTCTATAGCAAGAAAATTCTTAGCAAACGATTCTATTCATACTTGATCATCCATCCTTGATTCATCCTTGAGACGACTGATAAGAATAATCGAGTCTGAGGTCAATGTTTAGTTAGATTATGTCTAGATCCCCTAAGAACATATTGTTTTATATGAAATTGTAGCCAAAATGGAAACAGGGCGTAGGAAAAAAGGCAAAGTCGTAAAACTGGCGCCCACCAATCGCCAAATAAGGCCGGCGCGGCACCGGCGAGCCGCACGGAGTCGTCCTTGACTCCCGGCCAAATGACATAAGTTGGCCCATGGGCGCGGATTCTTGCTTGACTAATCGATAAACAAGACGGAATCGTTGAAGACCCAAAACACTGAATCGCCGCACCCACGCAAACCAAACTAGTTTGCCAATTTGGTCATGGTTTCCATAATTGTGTAAAGTCAAACACAAAAATCGAGGCCTTTTTAATGAGTGATTATGTGATAACTGTGAACTCCCTTCATGTTTTTGAAGAAATTGTTATATTTTCCGTGAAAACGAGGTAACTTAAAACATTCCTAAAAAAATGTCACCTTTTTATAAGGAAAAGCCCGTAACATCTAACGCAAAGCCCGACAGACAGCACACAAGTTTTGAACTTTTCCAATTTTCATATTCCAGCAGAAGTCAACATTCATAAAGAACCTTAATTTTAATAATTTCACATTTATAGTATATGGAGTGCGTGTCCGTAACAGTCATAAAATGTGCGTGCTGGTGGAAATAGATGCGTTGGGATATAGTGTAAATTTTCGCCTTATTATTGTCGCCTTGAATTTTGATAGCCGTAATGGGCTTAACTTGACACAAAATTCCTAAAGTTAATACATAATTTTCAGTATTCTATAGCTATGCTTCAAAAAATAAAGTAAATAAAAAGTACACTTGTAATTTCTGTATAAATAGCCGTGAAATAACCTCTTATAGCAAATTAGGCGTATCATTCGCATCTTTGCTTATAATAACTTTTGTGACGGGATCATAAGCCATGCTACGAGGAGATGTTTATTCGTTGTCAACCCCCTTTCAGTCAGTGTTTCGTATGTCACTGAAAATATCACTAGGAGCTTATTTAGATTATTATTTAATAAAATATTACTGGCAATGTAAAAGTGGTTGTCCAGCCGTATAATCTAAGGAGTGAGCGTAGTAGCCTCGTTGGGAAGTTCATTGGCAAGAGCCCACGCACTTGCACCCGCAGCGTGGCAGCACGCCTCAAGGTAACTGACATCGCCATACAATAGACGAGTATGGCGCGGCGGTGAGTAATTACATGTAAATATAATTAGTTCAACGACGTCTGCAGTCGCTCCGTCTGACAGAGCAACCATCAGAAAGCCGCTGTATCACCTAACTCTGCATACAAATATATTTATTCCCGATCATCGAGATGGTTTCTGTTCAATATGCTCATGTTCAAGCCAACCGATCGCATTTAAAGTTTCGTTCGGTCTAGTTTAATGAATGATTCATCGATCAAATGGATCGAATGAAGCGTATTAACGATATCACTAAATGTTCGGTCCACTTCGACGGTAGATAGGTAAACAACGAGCTAACACGAAGGCGTAATCCGTAGGGCGGCACTTACCGAGCGCCACAAGCTCCACTCTCTAATTGCACGCCAGTTAATCTGTTTGCGTTTCGAACGCATCGCATTATCAGCGCAGACGTCCATTTTGACTAGTCGACCTTCAAAATTTAAATAACACATTAGAGTCATTTAAAATGTATGTTTTTTAAAACATCTAGGAAGCAATCAAGCAAAATAAATTTAAATTAATTATTTTGTCATATTTTAGAAATGTCGGTACTGCATTTGTTATTTTTACAACTTTTAATAACTACTGTGAATGTTATTTAATTTGTCTTAAAAACTACTTGTGAGCCAATAACAAAAAAGTACTTAAAACCTTGTTAATCGTACAAGAAGTTTAGGTGCCTAAAAGTAAAATGTTTATGTTCAGAAAGTAGAAAAATGGCTTTTTAATGTTTTCAATTCCTTCTCCATTTAAGAGAAAGTCGAACAGATTCTTTAGAAATACAATAGGTGCTCAAAACTACTTGAGATTTGTACGAGTACCTATACAATCTTTGGAAAATTTCTGACTCTGAGGATTGCTACTAAAAGACCCATTTCTAACAGTGTGTACTTCAATCTTAAATACGTTAGAAATGTTTGTATTCGTCATTAGTATCATGACGGACAGTACGAAGACAAATCATTATCTTTTTGGCTAATGTTAGTAAATAAATCTAATGATGTAAGTATACATAATAATTTTTCATTTACAAGAGATATGAATGTTTGTCTAAGGAGTGTCATAGATGTCAAGCCATTATAATTGCAAGGTGATTCACAAGTAGTTTAAATTAATTATAGTATTCAGCAGTTGTTTCTATAAATTGAGGAAAATTGAGCATATTGAAGAAATAACTCTTAATGCTCAAACATTCGTAAAACAACAATGATACTATTCTAAATAATCTATATATATAAAAATGAATTGCTGTTCGTTAGTCTCACTAAAACTCGAGAACGGCTGAACGGATTTATCTTATCTTAGTCTTGAAATGTTCGTGGAGGTCTAGGGAAGGTTTAAAAGGCGAGAAAAAATCGAATAACCGATATTCCCACGGGATCGGGACAAACGCGGGTGAAACCGCGGGGCGCAACTAGTCTATATATATAAAAATGAATTGCTGTTCGTTAGTCTCACTAAAACCCGAGAACGGCTGAACGGATTTATCTTATCTTAGTCTTGAAATGTTCGTGGAGGTCTAGGGAAGGTTTAAAAGGCGAGAAAAAATCGAATAACCGATATTCCTACGGGATCGGGACTTACGCGGGTGAAACCGCGGGGCGCAGCTAGTAATACATATTTTCTCATTCGAGTGCTTGAGCTTGGAGTTCAAGAGACGGTAAATAAGATAGACGTTTGAGAAGAAAATGATTCAAAGATTTGCTTCTAAACAGAATTATTTCACTACATATTATAAAACAAAGTCACGCCATTGTTCTGTTTGTCTGAAGCCAATAACTTAAAAAACAACTGAACGTATTTGCATTTGGTTTTTGCCAATGCGTGGTAGAAAGTTTAGGTGTATAATTAATTAAGGTTTTGTGTTAATTGACTGAAACGTGACGAAACCATGACTTGACATAAGTTTTTTTTAGAAATCATAAGTTTTTTTTAGAAATAGTAGGCGTATTAAATCCTTTGCTATTCGTGTAAGACCGGGGGGTCAGTTGCTAGTCTATACATATAAAATTCTTCGTCCTGAATGACTGACGGATCAACGCATAGCCTAAACCGCTGATCGTAGAGACCTGAGACTTGGAGGGTGTGTTCTTTGTGTGACGTAGGCATCCGATAAGAAAGGATTTGCCGAAATTCTACCCCTAAGGGGGTGAAAAAGGGGGGCAAAGTTTGTATGGGAGAACGTGATTACTTGGTTTATTTTTGACTTCTACGCGGACGAAGTCGCGGGCAAAAGCTTGTTGTTAACAAAATTAAACCTTTATTGGAACTTATTTTTATACTGTACTAGCAAACCCGGCGAACTTCGTTTCGCCACCAGATTTTCCTGAATTTTCTTTGCTATAAACCTCACGGAGCCCGAGACCTTTCCAACGAATGCAAAACCGTGGAAATCGGTTCGTGCGTTCTGGAGTTATAGCGTCAGGGAGGAAAACCCGACTTATTTTTATATATTAGATTTATAGTACACTGTACTGCAACATGACTAATACCTTAATAGCGTTTTTGTTATTTTCACAATTCCACTGAAATGATTAGTGAAGAACCAAAGTCATGTATGTATAAGTAAGTAATTAATTAACAAATATATTCACTCGTAGACAATAAAGTTCTTTCTCAATATTATGATAGGTAGGGAAGATAATGGTTGGCTATGATATATAGCAAAATGTTATTAATGCTTATGATAAGGAGAGGCCTATAAGAATTTAATCAGGCATTAAAATTGAGGATGTATGAATTGGTTGCTTACGAATTATGCGAGGATATAGGATCATATCATTGTTTCGCCGATGACTCTTGTCTGCAATAATGTTAAGTCGGCCATTGTGTGTACCGATGCATATCGTATTAAAGGTAAATATGTATTTATTGATAGATTTATTTTCCAAGTCGTCGAGCCCACTGTAAGCGATGACAAAATTACACGCTGAGTAATCGGGTGAGTCTGCTTCTTGTTTCGCTCGATGATTTCGTTTTATGGGCGTTATTTTTTGTTCATGCTAGAGTGAGTGATTCTCCATTTAAGTTAAATTGTGATTCGTCATTTATCTTTAGTGTTGCCAGGTCAAGTTTGTGTAAAATCGGGACACGTGATTAAAATCCAAAAATCTTTCTAAAGACCCTATAATATTAGCTAAATAAAAACAACCAAAACCACAAGTTTCGGGGTGATTTTGGTGGGGTTTTATTAGCCGCTATTGGTAAGGGTTGCCATATTTTGGATTCAATATTGGACTTTGCGCGTTGTTACATTTTCAGTGCTCAAAACACTTTAACGCCAACTATCCAACTTCGACTTTGGAAGAAAATTTGCAAACTAAAACGGCATTTATATGCAGTATTTCTTAGCGCTATATTGTAGATGCAGTAGTTTTACAACTTTAAAGTACAAATTATGGTTATTGGTGAAAAAGTGGAACATTTGACGTCACTAAACTCTAGACCCCTGAAAATCGGGACGTTTCTCCCTTAAATTGAGACACTTGGGAACACTATTTAATTCGTCTGTAACATACTACCTACATTTTATATAAAAGTTACTGTATACATTCAACAGTGAAGGTTATTATCATGCCGGTAGATTTATTTAATGTCTATTGGACCGACATCGACAGACGGTCGTGAAAATTGTTAAACTGGTTGGTGCATTTGACTCTGATTTCGTTTGACCTTCAAATTAGTAATAGTACAATGAGTCAGTTTATTATTGAATTGCAATATAAACCAACTGGACTTCTCAGAACTGAACGTGCAGTAAACCTAAATAATAAGAGAGAAGTTTAAAATTTTAAATAGATTTTTTTTCTAGATAAACCAATGGTAACTAGTTATATGTATTTCTAAATACCATTTCAATAAAAACGAATTCGCGTAGCTCTTTTGAATAACAAAACAGGAATTTTAGACTAAATTTGTACAGAGACTGGTTTTAAAAATTTACAGGGTCCTTCCTGATGACGGAGAACCGGTAGAGATAGAGAGTTGGAATGATTTATCAAATACCTACTAAAGTGTGTTTACTGTTTTAAATTTCTAAGCCATCGCGAACAAAAGAATATGTCCATACCTAGATTTTTGTTAAAGTTTGTGTCAAAATACACCTTGACTTTTTTTCGTTTTAAGGATTTTTCCTTTACTTTACTGCTGCATATCTAGACATATTGGTCGGTTAACAAAAAGTATTCGTTTTAGATTTTTGTAGACTTTCCGGTTAACCTAGTCTCACAACGAGAACAGCATTACCATAGATAAATTATATAGAGTTAAAACAATGGCGTTCACTAACTAGAAAGTAAATCTCAATAGTGCCGAGAGTGGTCTATGCGATGCTATCAATTTGATATAGAATTCGTTAGCTCTCTCATTAATCTTCAATCACAATAAGGCAATTTTACAACATCAACACACAATTTTACCGAAAATCCCAAAGGTAATCCCGAAGATTATCTTTTGGAACAAAAATAACTGGAAAAGGCACAATTTCAAAGGTTATTCAAATAAAACACGATCTTTCCTCTTTCGATTTGGGAAGTGTAAAAGAGGTCAACGCTCACGTTCAGGACTCTGTCTTTTAATTCGGCGATTTTTATGGCTTTTGCCGCAACATGCAATAAATTACGGAAAAAATGGACATCTGGTCCTTTGGAGAAAAAATCCCTCCTTGGAAGTAAAAGGACGGAATTTACGATCACCGTAGTCGTGGGTAGACGGAGGTCGCCCACGAGTCGCATGCAAATTGCTCCATTGGAGCGGATTGGCGTGTTCGTAGGCAGGCGAGATTAAAATCTAAACACCTCTCGCGACCCCTGGTCGGTTCCATGAGTTTACCTGCACTACCGAAAAAAAGTGATATTTTTAAATAATCTTGAGAATACTTCTAACCGAGCGGACAGTATACTGCATTCAGAGGAAAAGTACCCGGTCGCTTCTCCATACAAACGTAGTCAACTGTTTCCTCCCTGGATAATGACACTAAAGCAAATATTTTTGTGGTATAAAACCTTATCCATGTCTTATTATTTCATATTTTTTGTTTTTTTTAAGACTCTTACTTTCTATAACAATTAGAATTTAAAAAAAACAAGACATAGCGGCATGGTCATGGCAGTTATAGGTTTTATACCACAAAAATATTTGCTCTAGTGTCATTATCCAGGGAGGAAACAGTTGACTACGTTTGTATGGAGAAGCGACCGGGTACTTTTCCTCTTAGTTGTAAGTGAATTGAATATAATCAAAACAAAGATTTTGTTTTTGAATCACCGCGACGAGCTCTGTCCAAATATAGAAATAATTCAGTGCACCCCACATTAATGTCGGTGAGTTGGATTAGTTAGATATTCGAAGCCAAAATTAGGCCGGCGGCTGGCTATTTGGAGCGAATATGCATTTAATTCAATTTAATGCTAATTATAAAATCAAACACCTATGTTGCAATCGGTAAATTTCATGCATTATACACTAAATCAAATGAGTGTTAACAGATTTAGTCGTAATTAAATTAGTTAAACGTGTGTTACCAGGTGTCCCATTTTACCATATACTCATGATATATGTACGACTAAGACTTCAAAATGCTAAGGGTTACCTAACTTCACATTAGACAAACGATATCAAATTATAGGTTAAGCAACCAGCTGTGCTTATTGGCAATAGATCAAGTTAAATACCAATACCCCTTAATGCAGCAATTGAGAATGCATTGTTTATATTGTCAGTCACTGATCGCACAGCAGCAGAATACCTTCTCTAATCGCAAATAAATTGTCATTAACATGATAATGTTGATATGCGCTTGCCAAGTCACTAATAGTACATTACGATATAAGTGTGGTAAATTGATCTTTGCATAGAGGCGGTTTATGACGCGCGAGCGGCAGCGAGCGTGTTAAAGACGCCAAGATGCAAAGATCAATTCCACACGTATATCGTACGACGTTTTTTATCACAGTTGTGAATAAAAGAAAAGACTTGAAAAGAAAACAAAATAATAATTAACAAAATATTTGTGATAAGTCTATGTTTACATTTTTTTAAGGCAATATTTTTTTGTTAAATATGCTCCAGAAAGGCCAAGCTAAAGACTTTTAACCTAACAGCCTCGTCTGACATACAATATTTTTTAGGGTTTTTTCTATTTGTTTTTGCGTCGGGGCTTAAGAACAAAATACAATGGTACGGAAAAACAATATATTTAAGTAAAGAAAAAACAAAAAATAAACAACTCAATTTTTAATCGTTTTCTAAGTAATTATCACGTAAAATTTTCGTTCGTAAACCGACTTTAGAGACAACCATTTTTGCTAGCTAAAAACTCTTTGGTACCTACCTTTTTTATACATCAAAACAGTATGTAATTAGCAGTAAGATACGTATTTAACCTATCGGGATAACTTTACAGCACTAGGTTGGCAATGTAAAACGCACGCGTGCATAATATGTTGAATTACGAGCTTAAAAACCGTTGAATAAGATCCACTTTATGAGCAACTGTGATAAAAATTTTATTATAGGAATAAAGATGTCTAATATAGTTACAGTTACTAATTGTTTGTTAAAAGTACATACGTAATTAATTAGGAAACAATTTATTTGTTGAATACATGTTTCAATCTCACAACTTTTTTAATATTGCGATGATCGGGACTAGGCATATTTTTGCATTCTTATTTTTGATAGGAACTCGGTTATTTTTTAAGGCGCAGCCACGCTTTTAAAAATATTACCTTGTAATTAATGCAGACAATGCACTCTCCATTGTTTATGTTCACTGATCGATCAGAAAGTTATAGACATTATTAACCATTTATCACATTATTAAACACGCAATTAAAAACAATTTTATGAGTTTTTATTACGAAAGGGTTTCATAGGGATTCCGTAACTTATGAGTATAAAGTTATCTAATTTCAGTTTAATCCGATAGATCTGTTTTTCTATCGGTTTGCTAGAGCAAGTTGAATCGATTCAGTACTCTGTAAGTAAGCATATTATTAATCATTTATCACATCATTTGACACGCAATTAAAATCAATTTTATGAGTGATTTTTATTACGAAAGGCCTTCCGTAACCTATGAGTCAAATTATACAATTTCATTTTATTCCGATAGAAACTGTTTTTCTATCGGCTTGCTAGAGCAAGTTGAATCGATTCAGTACTCTGTAAGTGCTTATACGATCGTAAATTTGTGAACTAACATATAAAGGAATTGCATGGAAGTAATAAAAGCAGTGAATTCAGTTGTCGTCTCGCCCACGCGGCAGACTTCAGGCGCCACACGCATATAGCTTTCGTGCTTATGCTTAGGTTTTACTTAATGGCCGATGTACCTACATATAATACTGTTTATGTAAATTCAGTACTAAATGTATTGTAATGTTTAATGTTGTGTTGAATTATCTGAATGAATTATTGCTATCTATTTCTGTGGATATACTCTAGTCAGGAATAGGTATAAGTATAAATATTGCAGGACAATCCACACATCGCCATCTAGCACCAAGCTAAGGAACTAGACTTGTGTTATGGGTGCTAGTAGACAACGGATATACTACTTATTATATACAATGTGTTTCAGCGAAAGGGTTTTGATACGAAAGGGGGTTGTTCTAGACGTCTAGGCTAACAACTTTTGTTCTATGACTTTTGGAAATTCGACCTTTTTAACGATAATTCTGAGGGAATTTTTACTTGAAAATCAGCTGTTTCATACAAAAACTTCGAACGAAATGTTCGAATTTTCAAAAGTCGTAGATTAAAACTTGTTCGCCTAGACGTCTAGAACAACCCCCTTTCGTATTAAAACCCCTTCGCTGAAACAAATTGTATACTTTTCTTTTGTAAATTTATACTTATTAATAGAAACAAGATATTTTGTCTGTGGTCTGGCCACAGACAAGGCCGGAGTCGAACCCGCAACCCTGTGTTTGGCAGTCCGGCATGGAGACCATTGTGCCAACTGGGTCGTATATTTACATAATTCTTAGCATTTGACCCACAGTTTTACCTATGAGTAGCTGCAATATGTATCAGTTTACCTTGACGATCCGCATCATAAAACTCAATATCAGGATTAAATAGGCCATACCCAAGGAATTTAATTTTACCTTGAATGAAGGTATACTATTGCTCAGACGTCTCAAATTACCAAACCTGTGCAACTGCACAATAATATTATGTTCCACATACCAAATTAATTTACATACAGAGAATTAAGTGTACCTAGAATCTAGAACATGCATAAGCATAAGCAAACCAAATAAAATGATGTCAAGTCATTGTGGAAGGCAAAGTTTGTTTAAGATGTAATGAATGAATTAGAAGACCCAAAACTAAAGACAAATTAATTTACATACAGAGAATTAAGTGTACCTAGAATCTAGAACATGCATAAGCATAAGCAAACCAAGTAAAATGATGTCAAGTCATTGTGGAAGGCAAAGTTTGTTTAAGATCTAATGAATGAATTAGAAGACCTAAAATAAAAGACAGATCCAAAAGAGATCTGATATTTTAATATTGACTAGCTATAGTATAGTCCGCGACTTCGTCCGCGGTTCTAATAGGATTGGAATCAAGTTGTCCCGTAAAAACGTTGCCCCCCTTTTCATACCCTAAGGGGTATAATTTTATAAAAATCCTTTCTTATCGGCCCACGTCATACAAAGATTACAACCTCCAAGTTTCAGATCTCTACGATCAGTGGTTTAGGCTGTGCGTTGATCCGTCAGTCAGTCAGGACAAAGAATTTTAAATCAATAATTTTAATCGTGACCTGCGTTCGTGACTAGGAGACTTTCAGTCTAGTGTACGCTCTAACACAACTAAGGTACACGCGTAATAGGTTGTCTGAAGTGAAAAGTAGATCACAGATTGTACTTTCTCTTCAGCAAGCGTTGGCGTCGGCGCAGACTTGGTACTAATCTATGCGACAATAGGTACCTACACAATAACTAAGCGACTATTTCATTTCGCGAGCATTCAAAATTGCTCTACTTCCTTAATCTCACTTATTCTCTAAATGAGGGTTTCATTAAGAAAATTAGTGAAAACTACTTCCATCTATATATATAAAAGGGAAAATCACTGACTCACTCACTCATCACGAAATCTCAGAAACTACAAGTGCTAGGAGTCTTAAATTTTGCATGGGGGTTCCTTATATGACGTAGGTGCTCACTAAGACGGGATTTTGCGAAATTCAACCCCTAAGGGGGGCAAATGGGGGGTGGAAGTTTGTATGAAGGTTTGATTTTTTTTAAAGGTAGAAACTATGATGACGTGTTTCAGGGATTTTCAATCTATACTAATATTATAAAGCTGAATTTTTGTGAAAAATTATTTTTGTGTTGGATAGTCTAATTATCAAGGATATTTCCTTCGGGACTTGAGAACGCGGGGCGCATCTAGTCTTAAATAAAACTAATTCACATAAAAATAAATCGTACAATGATGACATTCAAATAAAGTTATCCAAGAAATTACTAATAAAATACAAATTTGTGGACACCATTGTCTGGTTAGTGACAGGTGATCAAACGCAACCAAACGACCTGGTTTCGAAATTTGTTTTACAATATTATGATTAATTTTGTTAGCTGAAATGTCATGCTTGAGTAATAAGCATTACATCATCATAACATTCACAACAAATGGCTTTTATTCTACCAAAAATAAAACAATATGCCAAAAAGTTTTCGCGTGCATTTAAGCCATGACAAAAATGTCTTCATAAATAAAACTTGGAGTATTTGATCATAAGACTTTAGCTCAAATGCAGCAAGCGGGTTGCGGGGGCGGTAATGTCGGCGCCGCATCTCACAAACCAGTTTGCAAAAGAGCCCTTCTGTCGAAGTCGGTCGCCGAGACAAGCCAGCTAGCCCTGGTGCATTAACTGCATATATAGGCAGGTCATCTCGAGCATTTTGCATTCAAATTACAGACGACCGCCCACATCTTATAAAACTCGCAGTTTTCTTGATTGAATTTGCAAAATATATGGACATTCAGCTAACTAGCTACAAAGTTACAAGATGGACAGAGAAATAATTAACTTAAGGCGCTCTTCCAGTACCGTGTGTAGGTATTCACATTACCTTAGCCCGCGCTCTCAAAGACGTAGCGTGCTGCGTGCTAACTGTTATATTTGATCGATATGCAAAACATCTTAGCATTATTATCCACAAATATAGTTCCTAGAGGTCAAAACCTATCATTTGATTCATTTTTAGAAACAAACGTTAACTAGTTTTAAATAAAACCCGATAAACGATCTAATAATTCTCTGTTTTCTAACATTTTTTTATCGAACGAAGTTGTTCATATCATGTTTTCAACCACAATAAACAAAAATATGGTTATTAAACTACAATATCCATTTATATCCAAATAACAAAAAAGAGTATTTGATTACTTAGAGTTGGTAGCTTTATTAGCACCTGCCCTTAAAGACACCTGAAACATTCTTAGATTGTTTGTAGTAGAAAACCACTGCATACAGTTTTTCATCAATTTTCAGAGTTGTACAAAAAGTATTTATCAAAATTGTAATATGCGAAAGGTAACCTCAGCTGTGTTTCACAAGAACCTGTTTCGTGCATACGTTGTGGCGGCTCTCAGCTCAACACCAGTCTTATTGCTCTATTTGTTATGATGCCGGTGCTTTATGTTGCAGGAAATGAGCTCATACTGTCTGTACGCTATGGAACGCTTTTCCAGTTTGATCCGGTTTGTAAGTAGAAAAATGAAAATATTAGATCAATTGACATCATTTTTTTATCATAATGTACAGATTTTTCACATTTTTATGTGAGTGAACAACATTTCTTTCAAGCCATGAAGAGCTTCGTCATTAAATACTTTAGGTATATGACTGTCTTTAAAGTTATGAGAGCGTCAGTATTACTTTTGGAGGGTTCACGAGTTACTGCTGCTAATACCCTTGTTTTCTTTTGCATGATTTTATTAACAAACAAAGCCGACGTAAGTATTTATTCGTTTACTGGTAGTCCAATAATAAATATCCAACGTTTTAGAAGTTACCTTGACTGAACGCACCGAATAAATCGAACTAGTTTGAATCTAGGTACTTTCGACTTGCCTATTGGTGGACACGACTTTGTTATAATATCACTGAATCACCTTGCGTGGGTCAAGGTGTTTAATAAAGTGAATGTAATATGTTGATTGCTTTCAAACTTTTTGACCAAGAATAAAGTCAGAATGCAAATTGATTCAACAATATCTGTCTACTAGCTGCGCCCCGCGGTTTCACCCGCGTAAGTCCCGATCCCGTGGGAATATCGGGATAAAAAGTAGCCTATGTGTTATTCCAGGTCTCCAACTATCTAGATACCGAGTTTCATCGCAATCGGTTCAGTAGTTTTTGCGTGAAGGAGTAACAAACATACACACACACGCACACAAACTTTCACATTTATAATATTAGTAGGATGTATAAAATACAATTTTGTTTATAAAAGTTTAAACTGAAAGATTTTTATCAATGCAAATCTGTATTGACAGCACTGCAGAGTCAACGTTGCAGTTGGTTCAAAATCTCATTACTTGTGTACATAGGTAGAGTACTCGACGATCTAGATAAGCCATTCTCAGATTCAAGAGAGCAAACGTGTGCAGTGTACGTTCCTCGTATAAAGTGACAGACAGACTGTATAAACTTATGCACAAAGCAACCAGCCATCGGAATTGAATTGATCCTGATAAACATAAAAGAAAATAGTTGACGCAAATAAAACTTAAGCCGAGAAATTTCCATTCAGAACAATTCAGAAGCACTGAGAGCTTAAATCAAGTCTTTGCGTAGAGAATATAGCATTTAATTAGTATTTAACCAGAAAGGAAAGTTTAATCAATATGACTATTATGGCTACAAAGACAGCTTTGTTAAAAGGGTCAATATTATCAACCCTAATTATTGTAAAGAAAATAATAGAGTATTCAACCCTCGGGAACCCCTTTCGGAGAAAGATAGGAAATTGACGATTTTGCTTTGCGATACTGTGTTAAAATTAACCCTTCGACGGATATGACTCATTACACGACTAGCAGGAAATGTTATTAAATTTTCACGATGGCGCTTTACGTTACCCGCGCCGCTGGTCTAGACTTCATGCATATTTATCAAAATAACGTTGCCGATTGAAAAGCTGCATATAAACACGCACTGAATTGCAGAACGACATCGGTATATCTGCCGAATTGGAGTTTAGTGTTGTGGTCGTGAGGGTATAGTTTTGCGCGAGGTGCAGAATGCAATTCGGAGGGCGGTCGTTGTCCGGCAGTCATTAGCGAAGCAACCCCTGCAGAGGGTTGAGCGGTTCCGCGAAACTGACGTGACTCAGACCGCGAAGCCGACGGGAAAATACCGATCGTTCACTCGATAACAACTTTTGATAGGTATGATTGCATTTCTTGTTCACGATCGATTCAATATACACTTGCTCCATTACATATTTACCAGAATATAAAATGCACGACATTTTAATTGGTATCATACACTGTATGATATGAATATGTTTAAGTCCTTTTACCATAAGTACCTCTGTGGGTTTCGTCACGAATACTTAGGTACTTCGGTTTAGCTTTTCACAAATTTGTGACAAAAGAGGATAACCCTTGTCATTATTAATGTCTCAGATTTCAGCTGTGTTATTAATCAATTTCGTAAATGTGTCGTGAAACTAAACAAACATAATATGAGAAATGTTGTACCTAATATTGAAGATAGAATATTATCATGTTATAAATTTGAACTTTCTCTGGGTCATGAAAAGGAACAGAGTAGCATAGCGGTCTCTCTAGAGAATAGCTACTAGGCAGCAGCCACGCCAGGTGGTGCGCGAGTTGCCAGCGAATTTCCATAATTGGCAAAAAAAAGTCAGGCATACCATACAAAATTTTGTCATTGTGTGACGGCTCCCAAGGGCCTGAATAAAACAGAGGCTCGGCGCGGGACGAGTTGCCGCTAATTTCGTCCGACAACGAATCGACCGAGTGGATGACAAAGTTATGTTGGTAGCTGCTACATAAAAGTATTTTTCACATAAATGCGGACATTTCCTGTTATAATTAATTAATGTTTATTATCCGCGTCACAGAAATGGAACAACCGTTCTTTGTTGATAGACTTTACTAACCTAATGTTATGCAACTCCGTAAACTATACAATCTAGTAACATAACGTGATTGTTCCCAAGTTAAGCGAGTAGTTGACCATCCAAACAGCACATGTGCTGGGCACATGTCGATTACAGGCTACGTTGAAGAGAGATCAAACAATCAAACAAGCACTTGATCATTGTAATAACTTTAATAAGCTTAACTCCCATGAAAAACAGCTCCATAATGAGAACACAATTTAGTACTTAATTTAAATTCGCAGACCTTTTTGAGTTTTAATTCTGTCAAGTAGATATCCCGTGTAACATTTAACGCTGACTAAAGATTTTAAGGAAATTAACTGCTACGACGGAATGTAAGTATTCGAAGTTAGAAAAGAAACAAAAAGCCGCTCAAGGGCTACATATAAACTTTGCTCATCCAATTTGTCGCACATCTCCACTTTTATTTTTCTTGAATATATCTTTAAGCTTTATTGCTCTGTTACATAGACCAAAAAGTAAGAAAATTGCTTGATCCGTAGCATTGTAAAAGTCGTACAGCTCTCATAAAACTCCCACACATTTCACGACAAATAAACTTCTCATCCCATGAAATTTTCTTCTGGAAAAGCAGTTCACTGCAGGTAATATTTCAAAACATGTGTCATTCATAACTTTCGCCTTCGCAATGTCTGTCGATGGAGCTCGGGCGAAAAGGTCTCAATAATAAATTTTTCGTGAGCCGGCTACGTTATCCCCGCGAGCGAGCCCAGGTACGTTTTACGGCCGCACAAGGGAAAATAAACGAAAAATAAAATAAAAGTCAAAATGGTCGACATAAAACTATTTACCCCGAATATACCGCCGCGCAAAAAGTTCAAAGAGAAGGTAAATAGATATACTACAACATATTTGTTGATATTGGATAAATGAAATCGTCACTCTTTACAAATTGAAAGGGGAACGTACATCTTTTACTACTCTGTTATAGATGGTTATAGGTAGATCAGTCCTAGTCTAACTAAATCATTTCATAACAGACAATTAAGAAAACAAAAAAACTTTTCAGTATTAGGTAGTTAAAGATAAAGCTTACCGCGTTTTAATGCAGTTTCTGGCTGTTTATATCTGAAAATAAAATAAATTTGTTATTTTTCGTAAACAAATACGACGAACATTCACAATAAATACAGAAAGTTTAAATATCATAGACAAAACATTACATTTTAATATACATAGAGGATGATCATTAAAATCATAAATTGACGAGATAACATTTAATAATCAACTTCATAATAAAACCAGTACAGTTAAGATTAACCATTCTAATTCCTTAATTGAACTACACATCAGTTTAATAAAACTCTTTGTTCAGTTTCGTAAGAGAATGGGTTTATTCCGAGTATTTTACACAATGTGGCCTTAATAAACTCTGGCCAGTGGAATTCAGATAAAAATTAGTTCAGTTGCTTTGTTTCAGAGACAATCATAATAGACTAACATTTTCAGGCGGGTAAATTTTGAATAACCGAAGGAATTTTCAGAAATATCTTCCGTCAGAAATATACCTACCTACTTCATGTTTAGATGACAATAATGATAACTGTCATGTACAATATTTATTCGATTCTTTAGTTTCAACATATTGTTTTTATTTCTTTTAGTAAGTATATATTTAAAGTACTACATTTTATGTTGATACTTATTTTGAACGCTTATTTTCGTCGATCTGTCAGTTGACAGGTTATGTACCTATTGCAGATTTAATGTAGCTTCGAATGTACCTAGATGCCCAGTTAGGTTTCTTAGCATTTGTTTTTACTAAGTTATTGTAAAATACATTAAAATAAATATATATACGCGACGAATTGAGAACCTCCTCCTTTTGGTTGAAGTCGGTTAAAAATGGTTTATCTCCTTTTTAATAAATCCTATCCTACTAATATAAATGTGAAAGTTTATGTGTTAGTTCTTGTGTTTGTTTGTTTCTCGTTCACGCAAAAACTTCTGAATCGATTGCGATGAAACTCGGCATGTAGATAGCTTAGACCTGAATTAACACATGCATGACTTAAGCAGGTTAAACCGCAGAGAGTAGCTAGTAATCGTTCAGTTCAGTTCATTTATTTGCGAAAAAGTTGGTACATTTATAAGAACCTATAAGATATTATTATACAGATTCTCAACTTGAGTTAAATGTATTGACATGCAAATACAAATTTATAGTTATTACCTACCTACATACTTATATATAATACTATTAATTACTTGTTAAACTTATTGAATTGCAAAATGTCAAAATTATAAAAAAATATTGCCAAATAAAACGTCGGTGCCATCAAAGTCTGAAAATCAATAGATACCAAGGAACTCATTTACAGAATAAAATACCTTTTTACAATAGCCAAGAGTTGAGTTTTCGATAAAAATAACTTTGTAGGTATTTTTTTAATGTTTTCAGGGATCCTGTTATAAATACACTCACACATAGCCATAAAATAATAGATAGATAAGTATAGGTATTTCCGTAAGAGACGGTAACAAACGCGTAAGTACTAAGAGTAATACGAGGAAATACACCATAAAACGGCAGACAACAGCTTATTTAAGTTTCTCTATGTCGTCGGTCGTTCATAACGAACTAACTTCCAATCACACTGAACCACGCGGATGATACTACTGTACTTATTATTACGTGGAATAATGTCTTGTTGGGAAATACCTAGGTATTTTAAAATGTCACGAATAAATAATAATAATAAACAAATAAATATTGTAGGAAATTCCACACATCGCCATCTAGCCCCAAGCTAAGTAACTACATTTGTGTTGTGGGTGCTAGACAATGGATATACTACTTATACTTATACTGGTTGTTTCTACGTATTATAAGTATATATTTATAAAAGAAAAGTATATAAGTAGTATATCCGTTGTCTGGTACCCATAACACAATCTAGTTACTTAGCTTGGGGCTAGATGGCGATATGTGGAATGTCCTGCAATATTTATTTATATACTTTTCTTTTGTAAATACATACTTATAATACATAGAAACAACCAGAGCACAGACAAATATCTAAGCATAAATACTTGTCTGACGCAGGAATAGAACCCGCCACCCTGTGTTTGGCAGTCCGGCATGGTGACCATCGTGCCAACTGGGTCGTCGATGATATTACATACAAGCTGCGCCCGGAATATCGGGATAAAAAGTAGCTTATGTTATTCCCAATTAATCAGCGTATTCTCTTATCAAGTTTCATTAAAATTGGTCCAGTAGACCAATGGATGGTTGGTTGATTTAATGGAGCCTATTCCTTACAAGCAAAATAACAAAAATCATAAAAAATACCTCTTCATTATATTAGTGTAGTGTAGACTAACTGCACCTCGCGGTTTCACCCGCGTAAGTCCCAATCCCGTGGAATATCGAGATATAAAGTAGCCTATATGTTAATTCAGGTTCTCCAGCTATCTTCCGACCAAGTTTCATCACAATCGGTTCAGGAGTTTTTGCGTGAAGGAGTTGCGAACATATACACAAACTTTCATATTTAAGAAATCTAGAAATAGTAGAAACTAAAACATTATAAGTACTTAGTTACGAAAATAGCCAAAGCGACGGACTGAGATACAGAAAAGACACAGAAAAGATTTAAAAAATCAGAAATTACCGTGAAACCGTAGAAGTTAGGTAATAAACTATTGTTTATACAAAAAAAAGTCAGAACTAATATTTTTATGGACTAGTTAAAATATAATGAATAATAAATAACTACGAAACTAATAATCCACACATAGACGTCACAGTAAATTATTTAGAACATTGCCGCTATTTAGCATAAAATCGTTAAATTGTTCTGCAAACTATAGAAACGTAGGTACCTATATAACCAATGCAGTGTCGCGTGATGAGCCACATTACGGTGTAAGGCACGTCACCTGAGGTTCTGTCGGTGGAGTTGTAGGCGATTCGCACGTGATTAACAGCCTAGTATCGCCACATCGTAAATATACGAATGATTAAAATAAAACACGGGTCAAGTGCGAGTCGGATTCGCGAACTAAGAGTTCCGTAGTATGTTGAATGTATGAGCCTCACAAATTTTAAGCTTTTGCATAGTTCTTATCGCGGGATTGGAGCGCGGCGACCGAATCAAGAAATTCCGTAACGAAAATAAAACCTAGCAGCCCCCACTCAGCCTACCATGTTTTTTATCTTCTTTCATAGTTTTTGTTGTTATAGCGGCAATAGAAATACAAAATCTGTAAAAATTTCAACTGTCTAGCTATCACAGTTCATGAGATACAGCCTGGTAATAGACAGACAGACAGTGAAGTCTTATATAAAATAGAGTCCCATTTTTACTCTTTGGGTACGGAACCCTAAAAACGAGGTAGTTTTACTATATGCAGTTACTAGCTGCACTCCGCTGTTTCACCCGCGTAAGTTCTGATCCCGTGGGTGTATCGGTATAAATAGCAGCCTATGTGCTAATCCAGGCGTCCAGCTATCTACATACCGATTTTCATCGCAATCGATTCTGTAGTTTATGCGTGAAAGAGGAACAAACATACACACATACTAACACACAAACTTTCATTTATAATATTAGTAGGATGTTGATTGTATCTAGACCCAATTAGGTAATACAAATTAAAATTTCCCATTAGGTATAGTTACTAGTACCTACCAGAAATACACACTAACATACAAACTTTCACATTTATAATATTAGTAGGATGTTGATTGTAGACCCAATTAGGCCGCCAGCACATTGCGTGTTTTAGACGCGCAGTTGACGCGCATATACGCGCTTCAAACGAGATTTGAACGCAACCTTTTGTAACCTCAGCACACGGAGCGCCAGAAACTCCCCGTCAGTTGTACAATGCCTTCGATTCAAACAACACTTCATACGTTGGCTTTAGTACTGCTTTTAAAAAGAAAACCGACGAAAAAATAAGCGAATTTATCAGATAGATCGATTTACGAGTGAAAGACGATTGTGTGTTCATTAACATACAACGTTTACACAATTGTTAAAACATGGAAGATGGGAAAACGCCGCGCGTTTGTATCACGTTTTACGCGCGTTCGAATCTACAAACAAAAACGCAAAAATAAGCATCTATGACGCGCGTTCCTAAAACGCGCGTCGTGTGCTCGTTAAATACGCCAAGTGCTAGGTAAAACAAATTAAAAGTTGCCATTATAGTTGATAGTATGCTTCCTCGAAATATGACAAGATTGTTACACAACAGAGTTAATGTTAGTTTCGAACAATTCCGCTTACAAATCCGTAATCTTGTTGTGAGTTGCGGCTGACCTAAAATGCGAACAAAAAATGCTCGAAACGTATCAAATCAAACTTGTATAGCGGTCTGACATTTTGTTGGCGACACTAGGATTGGTATTAATGTATCAGGATAAATTAAGCTTTGTATTGTGTAGCCGATTTTCTAGTTAATAGAATGTGGTCCTTCAAGGAGTTCCAAGCCGTCGCCTGGTCCTTCCAAGCCTATCGCAATCTCTTGAGAGAGTAATTGAACAAAAATACTGGTTACATGGGTAAATTTTAATGAGTTATGTGACGTTCTATCATCATCATATCAGCCACAGGACGTCCACTGCTGAACATAGGCCGGCCCAAAGACTTCCAGAGCGATCGGTCGCATGCTCTCTGCGTTCAACGACTTCCCGTGACCTTAATTACTGACGTTCTATAATACCATCAAATCTAACCTATTCCTTTAAAATTGATTCAATCAATTATTAAACGTTAGTTTTCACGAATACTACAAAATAAGGAAATAGATTGCAAAGGTGTTCAAATTAAGAACATGCACTGTGTAAGTTCCGATCCCGTTGGAATACTGAGTTATTTGATATATTAATATAAAATAATTCATCAATCTCGAGTTTGGTTTCGTATGAGATCTCACGACTTTTTATTATGAATTTTGAATTAAGTACTATCTTTTAAAAGTGCAATTTCAATAACATTTAAATCTGAACTAATATTATAATGCTGAAGAGTTTGTTTGTTAGTTTGAACGCGCTAACCTCAGGAACTACTGGTACGAATTGAAAAATACTTTTTGTGTTGGAATGGATATAGTCCATTTATCGAGGAAGGCTATAGGATACTTTTTATTGGAACGAAGTTACTTATCGCGCGTTGCGAAAGGAGGCTAGACGGAAAAAAATAAGACCAAAAGTTGTATCGACACTTTTTGATTTTATTACAATTCCTTCACTAATTAATCGAAAGGAACTTCGTTCCATCCGGGTTTCCCTTGACACCTCTTAATATAAATTAAATTATAAATATTTTTGTTTATTTTTGTTAAATATATTGTTTGAAATAAACGATACTACAAATCGGTAAATCACAGTTTGGCAGAATAAAATGAAAGATATCGTTTCAGTAATGTATCGGGAGCAAAGAACAACATACGTCATAAAACAATCTTGCAAGGAAGAGCAAAGAATGGTTTTATTTGACTAACATTTTACAGTTCAAATATATATTTGTATAGAGATGGTAGTTTCATAAATCTGAACGAGTCACTGCCGTGGCATGACTGCTTTACAGACCGTAACGCAAAACAAATAGCAACGTTCTTTTAAAGTTTTCCGCGTTAAAAACTACACGTGATGGCTTTATTTATTTAACTTGATGATCGTTATAAGTATTAACAGCTATTTTATTCTATACTAATATTATAAAGCTGTAGAGTTTCTTTGTTTAATCTCAGGAACTACTAGTTCGAATTGGAAAAATATTTTTGGGTTGGATAGTCCATTTATCAAGGAAGGCTATAGTCTACTTTTTATCCCGATATTCCCACGGGATCAGGAGTTAGGCGGGTGAAACCATATTTTTTCAATTCCAACCAGTAGTTCCTGAGATTAGCGCGTTCAAACAAACAAACTCTTCAGCTTTATAATATGAAGTAAGTATAGATTTAAACTCCCTGGTTTCATTTAAACATAACTATATTAATTTATTTGTTTATGTATAACCATGTATACTTAATTAGGGTCTGTATAATTTGATTCTGAATTAGAAGATTAAGGTATGGCTGTTTGTCCTGCGTCACAACATTTCACCTAATGATTACTTGAAACCCTGGTCCCTAAGGTGACACGGGACACCATTATTATCTTGTTTCTAAAATTGGTAATTTGTTGGTTTACTCTCGAGTTAAATGCGGTACGTTCCTGCTGATCAAATTTTCTGGTCAAACTAGTTTGTCCAAAAGGAATAAATTTCTTCGTAGTCAAACTATTCAACTAAATGGTTAACAAAAGGCAATCGAAATGGAAAAATAAGGCGATCAAAACGGAAACAAAAGACGATAAAAAAAAAAACGAAATACGATCGCTAAAAAATCAAAAGACAATTGAAATGTAAATAAAAGACTATCGAAAAAACAAAAACAAATACGATCGATAATTGACATATTATGTCAAATGTCACTCTTGATTTTGGAGTGGAGTATCGTGTATTAGGTTTTCGGGGGTGCTGATTCCGAATCCGGAATCCGTTTTTGGATCTTTGTGAATATATACTTTGTTATGACTGTATTGTTTAATACAACTTTGACTAGGAACCTCAATTGATTTCTGAATAATTAGCGGATGAGGACGGTTTGCATATTTGGAGTACTCGGAAATTAGTAATATTGTAGGAAACAGTTTGGGTATCACGCATTACTATCGGCATATCATTGAGGTTGTGTATGTGTAATGTTGAATAGGCGTTGGGGGCAGGTCGGAAGCTCTACTAGCGTTCCACTGAAAGCAGGCAGACGTCAGTGCGCCGTGAGTGACACGTCCTTCCGCCACCGAGCTTTCTATACCTACCCACTATCCAGTTACGTTGTTTGCACCGTTCTCTGCCACACGAAAAAACTAAACGAACCATCATCGTGCCACTCTGCTACGATACCGAATTCAAAACACATACTGAATTTACCTTGCGCCGTTCCTCGTTTAACTATTAATCCTTGAAAGCAAATCATGCAACCTTCATTTTTTTTTTTGTAATCCTACCGACGACTTGTTGTATCCGTATTTAAAGTCGTGTCACAAAGTATTACGCTCTAATAAATGTGGATCTCGAATGCGACCCTCATCGGGAAGGCAAAACGGCAACAATGCAAACAGGCGTGGTATCAAATTGTGGAGCAAGCAAACACATTAGAGGGCGTTCAGTACACTGTTGCTAATTATCCATACGTGTGAGTTATGCTCAGGAAAAGAAAAAATAAGGTAAACACAAATAAATGAAAAATATTTCAACGTTCTTTGTTTTTAGGGGGTCGAGCGCCAGCTGGACGGCGGGAAATGTCGCTTTTCTGACGCCGCACCTTTTGTCGGTAGGTGTTGACCCAATTTTGGTAACACTCGTCCGTAGCGATGTCAACAGAGCGTCTTCATTCACACAATTTGTATTTGAATGTCGACCGCTCGTTTTTCATCCGACTTTACAATATTTTATGTGGATTTGAAATATGCCAACCATTAAGAATACAGAATAATTAAAAAAATACCAGTTTCTTTATGGAAAGCAACGCAGCAACGTAGGCATATCGGAATAAAGAGTACTCTACTTCTTAATCTAGGTCGCCGGCTTCAAATTTTTTATATTAGTAGGATAGAATATTAATTAAGCTAATTCTTAAAACTTTTCCCTATTTAATTGCTACGAAGGTTCATAAACGCGACGCTAATTTGCAGCGCAACACGAAAGGTTCGTTTTGTGCGCATTTGCAAATGGTGCGGCACATTCACGCGATTAAAACGGCAACTTTTAGCCGAGGCCGATCGCCGGCGCGATAGGTCGCGGGGTCAAAAATAGCGAGGGCCGTACCTGGCGCCACCCCGGTTCAATGTCAACTTTCAATCACGGAGCGGGTGGAAGGAAGTCGGGGCTCGATGCGGCAACGGAGCCTTAGCTTTGCCGCCCGCACACCACCGCAATTATTGCTTTGCCCTTTTTTACGACGCGCCTCCCTTGTCTCCTCGTCCGTTTACATTCTGTCAAGTTAAGCCTCTCGGTGCCGAGTGCCTGACAGGAGCACCGACTCCCTCCGTTGACAATAATACCTACTCTATCAACTCATAACTAAGTACTGATCAATAATTATGAGCATTGAAGTTGTATTTTACTTTTATTTTATTCTACTCTTCCTTTTTACAGTTTTTACCTGGTGAGTTAGGATAGGATAGGAACTTCTGACTGTTATCAATTTAAAGGACATCGTTTTAACACAGATAGCGCGAAAATCAACACGCTTGTGTGGCAGCAACTGAGACTTTAATTGCTGCTGTAAACTGATCAAATAAAAGTATCTCATCACCGGGTCATTTCTCTTAAAAGCATAACTAAATTTTATGTTATTTTTTGCTCAGCATTTTTTCCCTCTTTGTTTACATAGCAGCGAGCAAAGCCTCTCCGTGCCAACCACGGGCGCCAACAGTCGCTTTGTCAACCGTCGAGTGACATTAGCTCGACCCACTGTCAGATAATTTGGAAACCAAATAAAATAATTCCAGAGTCTATTTCATTTCAGCTAAATGCTTTGGTGGAATTTAGTTCTATTTCCAGAAATAAAATGGGGTAGCAGGTTGAACTTTTTGAAACGGTGACGATATCACACTCATCGTTTTTCCGTTATTAGGTATAGCCCGAGGATACCCACATAACATTTGGTTGGCTCAGCCATCTGTTCGTTCCGTTACTGTTCCAAATATAACATTGTTACAATTTAAGTAATATTACAATCCACGGAAGACCATTTATTTCAGCAGGTCACACCAAAACTATTATAATATCATCCGTTTTAAAGCAGTCCATTTAAAATGGAGCAGCGCGACCCGAAATCTGAAGAGAGCTTTAACCTCAACGTCTCCATCAATACGTCAATTAGGATTCACAATGAGCGGATCTTCACAGGTGTCTCGTGCCCGGGCCGTTTGCCAGCCCATTAAGTAAATAACGAGTCCACAGGATAAACTTGGAGGCAGTAAAGTTTATTAATGGCTCGATTACAAGCTCGACCCGAGGTGGAAAGAAGTGCTATCAATCAGTCAGGTGCGCGACGTTACCCCCTCAGTAACGCTAATAACAAAATTCCGACGCCCCTGTTTGTTTCACAGAAAAGGGGTGAAAATGGATATCCTAGTGCGTCGACATCAGTTACTCTTTTTCATTAAAAAGAACGATTGTCGTTTCTAAAACAGCCTAAGACGGAAGTTTCCAACGGAGAAACCGCACCAGAAAGTACAATCGGAACAACCGAAACGGTGAAGCAACCGAGCGCGGCTCGCCGCTGTCCGAATGGCTCAATTACAGTTAATTCGCAGCGCACACATATTCGGACTATTTCGGACTGAGGTGCATGCATGTGCAGCGTCCGTATTAATGTATGTAAATGCATGCGACCGGCCGCGGCCGCCCGCCCCGACTACGCGACGCTCACAATATTGCGACATTAAACGGAATATGGCCGACGAGACGGAAATTTTCGACAAAAGTCGACATTTGCAATTGTATTAGGATAACGGCTCATCTGTGTTTAACAACGTCAGTTACGGTATTATAAAAATAGCTCCTCCATTTCAATAAAATACTTATTACGAGTTGGTATAATGGCGCGCTTTATCTATAGATAGTCCGCATCCTGTTCGAATTGTATTTATGAGAAATTAATTAAAATGATCACGATTTCGTTTCAAGCTTCTAAAACGTTTTTACAAACTGAACGTGTTAACTTAGTCATGGGTATTGGAGAAGGATTGAGCTAGCGTGAGAAACAAGAAACGTGGTTGGACTAATGACTGAAATTAACCTGGCAAATAATACCAAACGTTCGATATCTTATCAAATAGTTCTAAATCGTGTATCTGTATTAACATTGTTTTCCGTGACAAAGTTTTGTACTAATAATTACATCACATGGGCGGAGCTAACAGTTGGCTATTGCACAAAACAATATAGCACCGGTAGTAGTTGGCCATTAGCCAATAAAGCCGGTAAAAGTATCTGCATTGGTGTGATGATAGTTAGTTATTTAATCAATTGTTGCATTGATTGGATGGCATTTACTAATGGGCTGGCCGACATAGATCATTGCCAACGAGATGTGAGATACCTAAGTACATTAATGAGATATTTGCGGCTTCTTAGATTGCATTCAAAGTCAGTGGACCAAAGAAAGATTCATGAATAAAGAAAACCACATACAATGTTGATAAAAGAACAAGGAGATTAAGGTCTACTTGCAGTAATTTCACAATTTTACTATACCTAGATTTAGTTTCATACATTTTTGATAAAAACCTAAAATCAAATTGTGTCAAAAATGGTTTCCAGGTCAAATGGGAAAATCTTTCTTAATAAAACAAAGTTTTTGTAATTTTGTTGCAAATGGCCTAAAATGAACACAATAATTTACAATATACTACTTAACTGAGAACAAAAGCATGAAGAAGTCATATTTCATTATGTATTCTTAACAAAATTATAATTAACTAGCGGTTGCTCGCGACTTCGCAGGCAAGGTAGTTTTGTTTTATTCACTAAAACCTTCCACTTGAATCACTCTATCTATTACAAAAAAACCGCATCAAAATGCGTTGCGTAGTTTTAAAGATCTAAGCATACATAGGGACAGACAGATTCAAGCAACTTTGTTTTATATATTATGTAGTGATACTAGAAGAGCGGACATTTCATGCTTAAAAGGCTTCAACTAAATGTAGATAGATATCAAGCATTTGTAAAAGAAATAAACTGCTAATATAAAAAGAAACACAAAACATGTCCGGTGTTGGCTTAATGGTAGATACCTCGACTTTCATTCTGAAGGTCGTGGGTTCGAATCCCGGCCGGCCGTGCACCAATTCATTTTTCTTAAGAAAAATTTTTGTGCGCTAATTGACATTGCTCTTACGGTGAAGGAAAACATCGTGATGAAACCCGCGGCTTAGTTGGCTCCAGAAGTATTGACAAGTTCTCTCCTCTGGACATGGACATTAAGCTGAGAGGGTAGTAGGTGCTAGGCAAGCCTACTCCATCCTCACGCAAAAAGGACCCAATTAAAAAGGGTTCATTGGCGGAAAACAGCCTGTATACAAGTACAACACAAAACATTAATCTTGATAAGAACTAGCAATGTATGTTGTGTTGAAGATAAGTCTACATATACACACACATATACAAATAACTCAAATTTCTGAGTCATTAATTGCCACAATCATAAATGATGTAATGCAATGTCTCAATGTTTTTCAGAACTATTCGTAAGAGATTTTTTGTTTGGGTACGTCACTCTATTTGTGTGCAACTAGTAAATATACTTTTTCAACAAAATTATTCTTTAAAATGTTTAGTGTTCTTGCCATTTAGGTATCTAAGTATATTTTTTCCTCATAAATAATAATAATATGCAAAAAAAATTACCTACATAAGTTTAAAGTTATAAATTTTAAACTGTTTTCAACAAAGTCCAATGCCATTGAAATTAAAATTTCAGAACACAAAAAATTAAGAACCTCTTTTTTTAAAGTTGGTCAAAAGAAATCATTAAAAACAGTCAATAAACAAAGAATTTATATAAACTCAAACAAAAACATGCCTAAAAGATAATCATTAAAATTATTCAGCATTGTTTTCTATACTTATAAATTATCCCTAACTATTGCCTAGTGTTCGATCTCTATAAATAGGTTTGGTCTCGGAATTGTATGAGGAAGTGTCCAAGTATACTCTGAATACATTTAATATACCTTATCAAATTGAGAACTTCCTCCTAAAAAAGCAAGACCAAAAAAGTAAAAAAGTCCATCGGCTGGGATTCAAAGCAAAAAGTGAAATTCAAAACCAATATTCTAAGTTTATATTTAGGTGTGCGGTGTTTCAAATACAACGTCACACAATCTATGGAATGAAAGTCGAGGTATCTATCCACAACCACACTGCTCTTTTCCTATTTTTGAATATCAAAAATTATAGGGTTACATCTAAATAGGGAAACAAAATATGCCATTGAAGTAGGTACCTATGTAATAATTTAGGACTTTTCCTGGAAACATTATATCAAATTATTTTTTTTCCTCATACAAATCCATTCAAACCTATATTTAGAGATCGAACATCGGGCCTATGTCTATAAATTTTCAAGTTGTGGTAGCAATGCTGAATAATTTTATATGAATTTAGGACAAAGTCATTTTGAGCCAGGCAATCCTGCCAGCATGAGTACCTATTTTTGCTGCCAAGCAGTGAATATGTTTTGATTTGCCGATGAAGTCACAGGCATAGATATCTTCCAAGGCTGATGAGGTAGTTACTAACTGGTTTAAATCGAGTGGACCACCAGCATCCTACTTTATTTAGTCAATAGAGAAGTAAACTGAACACTAGCGCCTCCTATGGGTTCATATCACATACAACCACACAACGTCATTGTTTATTAAAATATTGCCATGGTAATTTCATCTACGAAATTGACACCAATCAAAAGCTTATCTATATCAATATCAAATAATCATAAACTATGTTTATTTCTGCAAAACTTGTAAAATATTGAGTGCTACAAGCGTAAATTCTACCACGCTCACCTAAAAAAACATGTTTACGGCGGAGACAATGGAAATTTTACCAAAACCATCAAAGTTGTGTTGTAAACAGGTGAATTTCATTGTTTTAAACAAACTAACACCACCAGAGTTTAGTTTCAGGTATTTACAACGGTATATAGCGCTTGTAAAGACTCTAAACTTCTTGAAAAGGCTGAAACTGAGCAATACGGTACAAGTGATATTGTTGAGGTTATGTTCACGACAAACAAAAATATTAAGGCGTTTACCTTGTTAAATCTGCGGTCCGGAGGCTTGTATCACTTAAATATTGCACAGTTTTATCCACTATAATGCGATACTACGTATATTAGTTACAAAATCAGTTTGCATCACAGAAATAACAAAATAAAACGGAAAACATTGAAAGCGGACAAGAAGCGCGACACGAAACGGCAAGCTAAGCAGCAGCTGACTACGAATGTCTGACTGACGCAACTTTGTACGAGCGTGCGTATTGCAAAAAAGCGTCATTTTTGCGTCAACCGATGATTTTTTAATGATGTTATGGCTTCGTACGGCTTTTACATAAAGCAGTATTACTTTTATGATTAGGTATCATGATTGAAGAACGTAGATAGGTACTTGTCGGAAATATGGCTAAAGCAAGCGGGCTCTAGACGGCAGAGAAAATAAATCTGTCAAGGTGACTTTGGTTATTCCTGCCTATTAAGTTGTTTCTTGATTTGACATTCGATTGAAGTTTGTCGTAATTATGAAGATTTTAATTTTGAAATGTTAAAAGTTATTTGATTTTTTGATTTGAGCCAAATTGAAAAATAAAAACAAATTGTTTTTAGAATCCAGTGAGAAAGACCCGTTGTCGATAATTAATTGTAGATGGCGAGATCCTAGCTTGTTCCCTTATGTGCAATACAAAATATGTCACGTTGTATAGAAATAATAATAATTAGTAATTCTCTCTTTTACGCTTGGGTCATAAACTTGACAGAGATCCATCTACATAATCCTAGTGAAAGCGAACAACTGTGTTGCTGGTTACTAACCACTAAGAACAAAATTTAAAACAATTGGATTTTTATCGTTTTAGCGATTTTGATTATCTTTAAAAGTTAATTCTAATGGTAACAAAAATGTGCATGTCAGCTCCGACGCGAAACTAGAACTTCCACCGGAGATGTCAACCCCCCCTACCATTTCCCCCCGCCGCCGCCGGAGAGGTACCGTTTTCAGGGGAGGGAGGGGTAAAGATCTGAAAAAGGTCACCTGATTTAGGATCGGGAGGGGTTGGGGGAGGGAGGGGAGTCCCTACTACTAACATTTTTAGGGGACGGAAGGGTGAAGGTAGATAATTTAGATAAAAAAGTTTTATTCATTAAATTTGGATTTGGGACGTTTCCGGCGCTTAGGGAACTACAGCCTTGCGTGATCAAACAAGGCAGGACTCGCCAACTTAGCCCCCGCCGCGTTGGCGGGTCCTGGTGCCTCGTTTTATCACAGCGGGCGGGGTCTGTACGCCCTACGCGCCTCCGGGTTTATAAAAACACTCTAGGAGTGGGAAAAAACACGTAGAGTCCCCGACTCTACGTGTTCTTTTTTTTGTGGGTAGAGTTGGTTCTAATACCGATAGTAACCTAAATCTATCCCATTCGGGGTGGGCAGAATCTCTTCTGGTAACACTACTAAACTAAAAATGACAATAATGAAACATTTAGGTGTCATATTAATTAGGTACCTACCTCGATTATTTTTCGGGCCGCCAATTTTTGTATAAAAATGGCGACTAGACCATTCCGTTTTAATACTTAAGATAGATGAAACGTCAAAGTCAAATCTGTGGTAAATTGACAGTTTAACGTTTCATTTCACGCATTTGGGATAGTTTTCCAAAGTATTTTAAAAAACTTGAGAGGTGTCAAGGGACACCCCAATGGAACGAAGAAAGACGAAAAAAAAAATGGCTTGCTTTCTATGAGAGAGAGAGAGAGAGAGAGAGACAGACAGGGAAACATGCGCACGCCGCACGGCTTACAACTATAGAAAAAAGTGTCGTTTCAACTTTTGGTCTTAATATTTTCCGTCTAGCCCCCTTTCGCAACGCGCGATAAGGAACTTCGTTCCATTATTTTAAAATATTTCAACCGCGCTCCGGCAACTACAATTGAATTTAGGGGTTACAGACGAGCCCCCTGAACCCTCCCACAGTAATAGAGTTCTCAAAACTCCACGACTCATTTTAGGATCCGACCCATTCTTTCTATTTCGCTCAATGTTACCTACCCTACCAACCATCTTCTAACCTACCAACAAACTAAATAAGTACGTTCAAAAAAGTTAACGCTTAGGACGCTGTACAAAGTTTTTGCCCACGGATGCGCAAAGTGACTGACTCAGCGATGAGGACGCGCGTCGTCGCGCACACTATATAGCTAGCGATACCGCGCTGTTGCCCTCTAGCGTGCGTATTGTGAATTATCATTCCATTTTCCAGCCAAACCAAAAAGCTATCAAGATATATTTTATGCATTTTAGGTAAAGTTGACAAATTTTATACTTTTAATTTTTTCATAGGTAACTAGAATTACTTTACTGAATATATTTATTTCCTTGCTAGGTTAGGTAAATACTTAACTAAGTTGGTGGTGTATAAGTACTTTTCCTAGATAAGTATCAACTTAGAAGTGTAAACACTTAGGTATATACCTACTTATCTACCCTTACCAACCTTCTAAGTTCAGTCAGTAGCAGGTATTTCAAACTACGAAAAACCTTAATTTTATACAAATTACCTGTATAGAGTCAGTAACGTAGCGATAGGGGCGGAGGGACGGATCGCCCCGGGCGCTATCATTAGGAGGGCGGCAAAATTGAAAAAAAAAAGAAAGAAATTGCAGTCACTGCCGGTCAGTCAGACAATAAATTTTTCAAGAAATTAGCTTTTACCCACTTGCACATATTGAATATTTCTCCCGTCCAATACAGTGTTGCAAATCACGAGTCGCCCCGCATCCTTACATAGTTTTGAAATAGATATTTTTCGCTTAATTCTGTCATATCGTTAAAGTACGTTTGTTCTCACCAACACCAACATTTTTATGAAGTCAAAGGGACGGCAAATTACCAACATTATTATTTTTATGACATCAAAGGGGCGGCAAATTCTCAACATTATAAATTTAATGACGTTAGAAGGGCGACAAAATATGATTCCGCCCCGGGCGACAATGACCGACGCTACGCCATTGCTGTATAGAGTACCTATCTCAGGTTGATTTGTTCTGAACTGCCTCCCACTAAATTGGGAGTTCGGGAGGAGAGGGGAGGCAAAACGACGGGGTGGAGGCCTGATATTTATGCACGTTAATAAGAAGCCGAGCCCAGACAAAGCCTACTTACTGCAAGATGTTTGTATATTCGGAAGGATATTAACACGAAACGGTAAACAAATTTGTTATTTTTAACCGACTTCCGTGAGAGAGACTTAACTTTATCAACTTACCTACTGATGTTGTCTGTTTGTTTGTTCTTCAAACTGGCTTCTAATGTTTTGGGAACTTTGATTAGGTAGGTAGGGAAAGTTAAATTGTTGTAATCTTTAAAACCACTCGTCAGAAGTGGTTGGTTAGGTTAATGAATTAATTTTAGAAGCCGTATGTTGTTTGCATACAATTTACAATTATATGTGTAGGTACTAACTGTTGCCCGCGAAACCATACGCGTAGTACCTATTTTTATTTTAAAATAAAAAATAATTTAATATAATTTTGTATAGGTGCGTATTTATTTATTTTTACTGATTTTATTATTATTATTTAGAATATTTTATTTTCTATGTATATTAATGTTTACTTTATTTTCCTCCTTATATTCCTATTACGTTATGTACAACCCACCCATCCCCTTCTTTAATTATTGTCCATCCAAAGGTTGCCTGGAAGAGATCGCTTTTAGCGATAAGGCCGCCCATTGTGCCATATTGTTAGGTTTAATTTTGTTTTTGTAACAGGAGTTTATGTTAGAATTAAAGTTTAATGTGGTACAATAAAGAGTTTATCTATCTATCTATATACACAAAAAGTTTCATAAGAATCGGTCAAGCCGTTTTGCAGAGGTTTGGCGACAAACACTGTGACACGAGAATTTTATATATAAGAAGATATAGTAGATAGGTATATACGTAGAATAAAAAATATTAAGATAGGATTAAGTAGATACTTCGTGAAAGTAGACTTAATTTTTCTTAGTAAGTAATAGTAGAGCAAGTAAAGCTAAAATTATACCTACCTAACTACTTACCCAAATAAAACAAAATAATCACTAATTCCACTAACGGTGTCGTACTATCATTAAACCAACAGAGAAGTTTCGGGTTGCAGTTTTCGCGAATTAGAGCAAATAAGATAGAAACAGTAAATTTATTTCGCTCGAGGGTAGTTGTGAATTTAGCACGAAACGGTGCATTATGCGGCGCACGTAGCACGCTGTCTGCACGCGGGAGCGCAAACGAGAGCCCACACAGATACTTGCCCAATATAATATTAGCACACCACCAACCAAACACCGCACCGCCCGCCTACGCCCTGGCCGTCAGCAGCCTCTAGCCTCGGTGGCAATACTCCCTCTACGAACACTACTCTGCTCTATGACTTCATTTATTATTTAAAAACCGGTCAAGTGCGAGTCGGAATTGCGCACCGAGGATTCGTATACCTATTTGAAGAAAATGTTACCTTTTATAAAGTGGTATGGGTGGGACCATGTAAGTTAGCCAAGTATAGGTGCCGCCAATACGATTCAGTGGCCAATTTTTCGATGCATGTAATAAATATTTATTAAGTTTTTTTCAATTTTTAACTTTGTTTTCTTTATTTTTATAATATTCAACTTTTTATCTCGATACGTTCCTGTGAAAAAGAGTCGTGATAGACAGACCGACACGCACACACAACTGAGTAAGTCGGGTCTCGATTTTCCGGAACCCTAAAAACAACGAGACTACATTCAAACTGCATGTGGAATTGACTCTCGCAGACAAACCTAAACCAGGGATCGATATACCGCTCTAGTAATGTTTCAAGGTAGACACGGCAGTTTCGCCGTTCTTCTTGACATTCAAAAAGTCCAACCGAAAATGTATAATCCTGAAAAGCAATCTCCAGAGAGGCAATAGGAAGAGGATTCCGTGCATATTTATTGCCGGTCTCTAAACCGTTTCTCGGGTAATTCGGTACAAGCAAAGCGACATTATTTTTGTAGTAATTTCACCGAATGTCCTTTAAAATATTCAGAGTGGTGTAGCTAAGCCCATTAACGTGCCCGGGCGCAATTCAGAGCTGGGACTCGTCCGCAAATGGCGGCGATATCATTAAGTTGACCCCCGCAACTATCCACCACCTCGCAAGTTTTTCCCAATATTACACAAGAGAGGTATTCACGGCGACACGACACATTACATGCGCTACCCCACCACATCACACCAACTTTGTTTACCTCTTGGTGTGGCCATTTTAACAATACTCCCGCTTACTAACAAAGTGGTACGAGAAAGAACAATCGGTTAAGATTGGCGCTGATTCGCCAATTGTCGGTTATTTCACAGTTCACTAACCATCTTTGCACCTCGCAGATATGATAATCAAGTTCTGAAACAACATTGTATGAAACTTATTGAAACATAATATTATGCACCTAGATAGGTTTACTTAAACAGATCTATGCAGTAAACATCTAGATGACATTGAATAAGAATCGGTTGTTTAAGGCTCAATCTTCAATTTTTTCTTAAAGAAAGTAGTAAATACATATTACGAAAGATTCAAAAGGAAAAAGGAAGTTTCCTGCCTCCCTTTTCTACACAAAATATGTGGCACGATACCACAGAATATAGATAATAGTCCTACGATACGAAGATAGGTGTACGGAATTCTAAGTAAACTTGTGCGAAGGGGATTTCTCAGCTAAAGAAATAACGGTGAAAACTCTCGATCTTTGACCTCGGAAGAGTATTTACACTTTTACAGAAGATGCGGCATTGAAATTTCTTTAGAACAAGACGCCCGAGCGCCTGTCGAACTTTTAAATCTCTGCGTTAGCCTTTGTTTGGGTCAGAATACCGAGTTAAAGTAGAGTTTCTTTAAAATTATCATTCGTTGGAGTCTAACAAGCAGTTTTCTCATCAATTCCCTTGTCTGTAATAAAAATTGATAAGGCTGCTACTGGTATCTTTCAGTTTGGTTATTCTATTTTATCCGACGTTTGTTTGTCAAAATTATACGAAAATATAAACTGCCATTTTTATCAGCTATTGCGAAATCTCATATTATAATTACTATTTTTAATTTCCTTATTCCGAATTACCCAAGAGATATGCATCAACGATTATTTAGTTTCAAAACGGGCGCTCGCTTCGTTTTATCTATAATTTCTTACTTTTCAGTGAACAAGTATGTTCTTTAGATAAGCAGCGTAAATTATATAAGAAGTAGGTGAGAAGAATTACCTTTACCGGAATTTAAAATTGTTCCTCACTGTAGAATGGTCAGATTAACAAAAGTACTAGGTAATGACGTAAAGGAAGCAATATTTATTTTCCCCCGAAATATAAGATTCTTTAATTTATCTGACGAATAACTTATGATTGATACGTCAAAGTATGTTCATATAATAACGTTTAAAAATGAAACCTATTTCTTTTCTTACGTTTAAAAAGAAATTATGTATACCAGCGGGGGCTCGTACTCTTTATATGAAAATATGACTCACTACAGAGAATCGTCCGTTTAATTTGCATTAAGTTGCGCCAGACTTCGCATAATGAACTAAGTGCCGCGATGTAGCACGGAATGTAGTTAACATAGAGTAATTTATATGAAAATAATTAACAGATAGGTTTGTTACCTCAGTAAGAAGAAATATTATGAAAGGCAAACTTAAGATTCTTAATGACTTTGCTTTCACTTACTTTCTAAAAAGTAATTGTTGTACTTAGGTACATAATCTAAATGTGACCATAAAATGCTTAACATTTAGTGACATAAAACTTAAATAGTAGAAGGTATCTATATACTCGTATTTCCATAACTCAGACTTTAAGTCTAAGTATGACATTTGTCTAAAAATATAGCCTCAAGGCGTTCCGAAGGATACAGGTGAATCGACGGGGGCGGCGGCGTCGTAAGCTTAGAACTCTAAAGCGCGTTATATATTAGGCTCCGCAGTTTAAAGTTGGGTAGATGTGCGCCCGCAAATAAGGGATGGGCTCTGTCCACAAGTTGGTCCACGATTCCGTGCCAAATTACAGACTGTCAACTCGACTCAAGTAACCTGTTGAAATTGCGTTTAGTCACAATTTGAGAGGTCTGTTTACTCTGGACACAAATTGGGTATCCTCGCCCACAAAACAATAGGACGTCCGAATTCATATCGAAATAGTTTTCGACTTCGTCGGCTTCCGGAATTTAAAACGCTCCTGAACACATCCAGCGGTCATAAAATATTTTAGTTTATTAACATTAACTTGACGATCCAATATCCAATTTCGGCGCTCATTCCAACACGACAATTTCATCGTTGAATTATTTTGCGTGCTCTCTCACTAGGAATTTCGGAGAGTTTCGCTATTCTTCATAGAGTCATTTTTAAATAAATAAAATATTGATTATTTCATGATTCACCCATATTACACTAAGCTAAGGACACAATAAAAATAAAAATATAAACATTAACGTAAAATTATTTACGACGTACCTTATATTATATACAAACTATATAGGTATAGATATATTACCCGACGTTCGCATTCCGGTGGACCTGAATCCCGAATTTTTACCCGACTGTAGGTTATGTCGACTAGCCGGGCTGGTGCAAGTTGAGTCTGAAATTTCATTCTTTTCAACATATCTCGACTCCGGGAATCTACTTTACATTTCTCATCCTAATGGCCATTGAGAGAAAATTGGAAAAGAAGTTCGTGTTCGTTGGTATTCTCGAATTCAGGTCCAATGGAAACATTTACGAAACTATCGGTTCAACTTCGAGATAAGCAAACAACAGTGTGTGCGCAATCTTTCCAAATCGTGGCAAACTATGAGAAATCCCGCATTGTTCCTCTAGAATATTATTAGTTTGTAGATAGAGTAGATAGGTGCTACCAAACTTTATACCAAGGCCAAATAATGTATTCCCAGGAGTTTTCAGGTGCCTTGTTAAATAATATTATAATAATAGTAAATTTATTATAGGTTTTTATAATGATTTACTGTTTTATATACAAAATTTATATATCATTTTAAACTTGTAAATTGAAATTTATTTAGGTTAGGTTTAAACGCTTAGATAGGATTGTTTTATGAGTTTTTATAGTGATGTATAAATTTTGTATTCAGTTTGTTTTTATAAAATTCTAAATTTAAGAAAAATAAATAAATGAGAATATAAATTAATAATAATCTTAATAAATTAATATTTATTTCTTCCTCTTAAATATAGATACATTGATACAGTTAAGTACACTGTAATATGACTGTAATAATACGTAAGAGGAAGCTGGTGTCTGAATTAGGTATTAAAATTCCCAACACTACTATGGTGGTATGGTTTCGTCCCACCATACCCCCAGGGGTATGACCAGGGGTATGGTGGGTCTGCAGTGTCAAAATGATACCTGTTTCACAGATCACCAGGACCCCCAAACTCTAGTTATATGATAAATAGACTATTAGTAGTGATTAATGTGACTTGAATATAGGAAAGATTAAGCCAGTTAAAAAAAATATGAATTTTATGTAAGAATAAAAAATAAAACATAAAAATGGTAGGATTCATAGTAGGTATACAAAACAATAATAATCAAACAAATAAAATATAATACTAAAAATTTTTTTGTTTGGTTTTGTAGTAACAACGTATTTCTTGGAACACGAATTCCAATCAAAAAAGACTGATATTTATTGTAGTAGGTATAGAGTTGAGTTGGAAGCTGATAAGTATAGCAAATACCCTTGAAAGGCTCGAGGATACCTATAGCACAGAATAGATAATAGACTATAGTGCCGATGACCCCTATCGATTTGTCCATTTCGACGGAAGTAATTGCAAATGTGAGACATCTATGTCTGTATATTGGTGAGCAGACACTTGTGTCACGAGCTTCTATGTGTATTGCTTAATTTCAATCGAATCTTAGGTAAAGAGACGTTTTTTTACAATTTGGATTGATTTTCTTAATTTTAAACGATTTTTCTTATTCCTATCTAATTTATTCAGCAGTTAATAAGAACAAGAAAGGTAACTTTCTAAACACTGTATGTATAACCATTAGTGTTGTACGGTCGGCTGCATAATTGCAGACCCACCGTAGAGCTCCAAAACGGCTGTTATAGGAATGTTTTCAACACAAGCAAGATTCTAGGCACCTGCTTTAGTTGAAGTTTAAAGTCTTGTAACTCATCAATTAATGAAACAAAAATGATTAAAATGCAAACATTCCAATAATAGTTTTTTACTCTACTGAGGGTTGCAATTATGCAGCTGACTGTACAATACCAGGTATAGAAAAACACTGGACAGTAGTCCCATGTCAACCTTTTTTCATACAAAACTAAAAAACAAGAGTTGCATAATGTAAGCTGTAATTAGGGATTTCACTTCAAAATTCAACTAAAGTGAAGTAGAACTCATGAGTAGTAAGTTTCCGCATAAGCCGGTAACGGAGTGACAGGTGTTCAGCTTTATCTAACCAGGAAAATGTCACCCTGCATAACCCGATGCAGTCTATAATAAATTATTTTTGTCATTTTATTATAAACTGGCGCAGTAAGGTACTTTCTGCCTTATAATGAAAGTTGCTCTCCCAATGATTGTTCTCTGTGCAATATTAAGGTTTAAAGAACGATACGCTTGGGATATTGAGTGCATCGCAGCCACACTTCTAATTGGTTCACATTGTACAGCAGCCACCTTAATTTTAAGCTAATCGCAGTTTATAACCCACCTGAAAGATTTTGACTTTATGGATTTACTAGCTGTTGCCCGCGACTTCGTTCGCGATGTGGTTTTGGGTTATTTAGAATACCTAGCATTTTTCTGCATAGATACAATTTATCATTCGGTGTAAGTTATAAAAACAAAATAGGTAGTTACATTGTTTTTAAACTATATTTTTAATTGATTTGGCAAAGGCAATTCTTATTCTAGGCTTACTCATACTCCGAAAGTAGGTCTAAAGATGCCTGAAGAGCGTGTAGAAAGAAAAAATTTCGGCCCTAGGGAAAATCGCTTTCACTGACAGCTGTCATGTTAAATTATGGCTTCGCGCGGCTTGTGCAATGTGTTTGTAGCCAGTATCAGTATCATTACGCATTAGGGACTTCAAAAACCTAACCTCCTTGATTTAGGTAACACCAAAGAATAACAATTATGGCTTCGCACGGCTCATCCATACTGCCAGAGTTTAGTACATAATAGGTTTTTTCTTAGTAATCGAATTCAGGTAGATATATTTAGTTCAAGATATCTTATTTAATAAAATAAATGTAAAGATGAAAATGGTCAAAGCGACGTATGACCATGCTGCGCCTCTACCGGCGCCCTGTCAAGATGTTGCAGATGTGGCTTTATGTGACCGTGCGGTCAGTGTCGTTTCTTGAGTAAAAAATACTGGCGGGAAATGCTTGCATTTTGAATGATTTTAATTAGTATTATCTTTTGTTATTTTATTTTGTTTTTGTGTTAAGTTTAATCTGGTTTTTCTATTATGATTGTGTATTTTGTGTAAATAACATTTTCTAGACAAACCGTGTTACAAAAACTGTAATTTAAATCTACGGACTTCGCGTCATCACTCAGTGTTGGATAAACTAATTTATAAAAATCTCTTCGGTTAGTACCGACGTATTTGAGTATTGAAAACATATTGAAAACATGTTGAAAACAAATAGCAAAAGCAAAAAATCTACATAATGTATAACCTCTTTGGTCCCAACCTTGTAAGAGGATCTGGTAGTATGGAGTCTCTCATTCACTCTCGTTATTAGGAAGAATTTTATGTTTATTCGTAATGAAAAGCACAGTGTTTACCTCGGGTTTGTTTTGTTTACCCAAGATGTGAAAGTCACTCATTTAGTCCCTCGAAGTATTAGCGCCCTCGCTACGCTCGGGCGCCAAACTCCGTCTCGGGACTCAATGAGTGACTTTCACACCTTGGGTAACAATGTACTACTTTTGTTAATTTTTCACAAATAAAACATAATACACCACAATATGATAAGCTAAAACTAAGTTCAATTTCTATTAGCACAAAACCTTCAACGTTCTTTGTCTTCCTAGTTATCTTTAGATTTTTGTAAATTAAAGAAAAAATAATTATCAACTACTTTTGTGTCTCGATTCATATTCTTCAATTAATAATATAAGAGGTCATTATAGTATTTATAACACCAACATCATGCAAATAATAATCTATTTTGGTGCAAATAATATTTTACATTGTTTTTATTATCAAATAATAATATTAATGATTATAATATTAATGAAAAAGAAAGGCAATTGGACAGAACAAATACTAATACCTGAAATAACGCGATGTACATTGAGATCCTTACATATTGATAGCAGGCATTACGCTGAACAAAAATGCTTTCACACCAAACATCTAAAGCGTCTCGGAAACGGGGTATTTGAAGGAACGTGATGTCCTATGAATCCAATTTTCTGAGTTCTTGACCAAAATACCCAGTTTTTTTTATTAGGTAGCTGGCAGGGCTACGTAATTTTGGGTAAAAAAATGATTTTTACAAATGACTATTACCTGTATATTTTTTAACCGACATCAAAAAAGGTGGAGGTTCTCAATTCGTCACGTATATATATATTTTTTATGTATGTTCGCTGATTAGTCGTAAAATCTTGGAGCGATTTGGATAATTCTTTTTTGTTTTTACTATCTAAGGTTTCCGCTACTTGAACTCATAATTCAAACTATAGCAGGAGAAAAGCGCGATAGAAGTGTAACATCGGAGGTCTTCGGTAAAGGAGATCGGTAATATTATGTAGTAGTACCTCTTTGTACTAACCTCATTTTCAGTTTCACGTAGGTAGTATTAAATGCAAACTATTTGGTTTTATGACAGCTGTCATCTTGAGCGGAGGCATGTACTGCACCCCTACCATGACTTTTTGAAAAACTCGAAAAAAAGAAACCCTTTTTCGAGAGAGTTTTGGCGGGAACGAGTTAACAACATGTCGTGCTGCAGTTTTATTTTCATGAAACTTAGATGTAACCCGAGTTGAATTGTATAATTCTGGTGGAATGTTATTCAATTTAGTTCTGTGAAAGTGCACAAGTGTAGTGAAAGTAAAAATCAGTGTCAAACATGCAGTTTTCACGTTGCCTCCAAATCTCCTATTAAGGTTATGGTAAACTTGCCACCGCTTTACTATAACCCCTGACTTGACGGACTATGACGACTTTGACTGTATTGAAACACTTTAGGCCCGATTTATGAAAAATCGGGTCATAATTTGATGCAAAATATAACTTGACACTGGCTAAATGCACACGTGCGAAGCCATAATAAAAGTAAAAAAAAAAAACCCTTTTTCGATCACTCTCTTGTCCGTTTGTCTGTCGGTGTGTCACTACCGATATTCTCAGAGACGGGTGGACCTAGTAAGTTGATTTTTAGGAAGTTTCATAGTAAATACTCAATATAGTATGTTTAATCGAATACGTAAAAAACCCGTGGTAAGGGTACTGTTCCCTTCTGACGTTCGATTACGTTTTACCACGGAAAAATATTTCGATTTCACATTTTTTAAATGTTTTTTATCAAATATCTTAATTATTGTATTAAAGTTAAATTAAAACATACCCGAAATGTTATTCTGATATATTCTGAACATATTCGTGTGGACCTTGTTAAAATCTGTTCTGTAGTTTATGAGATTACCTGGTTCAAACAAACAAACAGACAGACAAACAGACAAAAATTCTAAAAACTACCCTATCGTGTTCAGCTTACGATTTTAAGGCGACCTGTGTATTTTTTTTCTGGATATCTTACAATTACAGATTTTTTGATGTCTACTGATTTATTATATGTATAGATTGCCTACTAGCTGCGCCCCGCGGCTTCACTCGCGTAAAACTTACTACGCAACTTTCCAATTTTTTTCTTTCATAAGAACCTTCTCCTAACAATAACAAATACAACAAAAAAAGAATTAGCGAAATCGGTCCAGCCGTTTAGGCGTGATGCGCTTACCAACACATTTTGCGATTCATTTTTATATATAAGATAAAAAATTACAGCTTCCATTACAATACTGTGATTCCGATCGTTTCATTTTATGTATTTTATATAATTTGTTTACTTGGATTTTACAGTCTATAAACAATGTATTCTAATCTTTACATATAAAATTCTTTGTCCTGACTGACTGACGGATCAACGCACAGCCTAAACCGCTGATCGTAGAGACCTGATACTTGGAGGGTGTGTTCTTTGAATGACGTAGGCACCCGATAAGAAAGGATTTTGAAAAATTCAAACCCTACGCGGATGAAGTCGCGGGCGAAAGCTAGTTTACACTAAACATAGACCAGACTAAATTCACACTAAGTAGGTATGCCTTGCAATTTGTATAATTTTGGCGGCTGAAAATGTAAATCAAATATTATTCTATTGAATGTCTCAGAACACTGGCCATTCCTGCCTGTAAGGTCAGTCAAATGAGTCAGTTCCACAAACATTGTTAACAAGGAAACGAGAATATTACCCGACCCCGTAAACAGCATGAAGATGCCATAAATTATACCGACAAGTTGACTGGTGTACGTACTCGGCAAGCAAATTAGGTGGACCAGGGTAAACGAGTTATGGCAAAGTTGTGGCAACGCGCCCGCATTGGGACCGGACCGCGCCCCGCGCGAATTCTAGCTTATACGTAAAATGTTAGCGTCATATCAACTTTACCAGTTCAAACTCCTCTTCTTCTCTAGGCTATTTATTACTCAGTTTATGTATTATACAAATAAAATATTTATTCTATTTTCTTTCCTTTTTACCTTATATAATTATTTTGCTATTTTATTTATTTATCGTTTTATTGTGTGTATGTGGGAGCGACGACGACGCACGACGGCAGCGGGTTTGGCCGGAAGACCAGCGCTGCAGCCAAGTTACGCTTGACTGTGAGGTTGACCCATTTGGGGCAGCACGTGGCTTCTTAAATATTCTTAGGTTTAGTGTATGTTTCTTTCTTCGTTGTATAATGTTACTTATTTCTTTGTGTGTGTTTAATTTTAAAGTTGTCGTGTGCCTGCACAAATAAATGTTTTTCTTTCTTTCTTTCTAAACTAGATCAATAAAAATACAGCTCGATATCTACTGTACTACCACTAAACAATACACTCATTAAGTATTTGAATACGCTAGTTAAATGACAAGTAAAAAAGCAATCGATCCTAACAATAATGTTACGAATTTTACCTAGTTTTTCTATTTCTATTAGCAGTAAATAGGTACCTTTTTTTGTAATAGGTTCGTTGTGTGTGTGTGTACCAGCCGCACCGCATTTAAATAGAAACGTCGTTATTTTAAAAGAGTTTCGGTCCCGGTATCAATCTTCCCGTTATCGTTGTCAAATATTATGGGAAGAGCGAATGTTTCATTTCCTTGAAGCCAAAGGCAAAAAAGCCTCACGATCCGCCCTGTGGCGTGCGGCTAACACTCCTTATAAATACTGGTAATCCCTTGGCTTTTGTGGCTAATCTTTCGCGTGAAGATCGCCATTATACCGCTATTTATTATTTTACCCGTACTTTTTCTTATTTCTAAAGTCAAGTCAAAACGTGCTTGATATTCTTGAAGGATTTTTTCACCACTCATTTTTGTAGAGCAACTGAAATTTAATATGCCCCTTTTCAGTAGCGTGCTCTCTGCTGTGAAGTATTTCATACGGTTTTGAATTTCAAATTATGTTAATTTAGATGCAGTGTTTCTTGCCACCACCGCCACCGGTCGGTCATGTCGTAATTCGCGTTTTATAAGTATTTGGTACCTTCGTTTTAAACTTTTGTTGAATTGTTGACTTCTTAGATTAAATGAAAACAGACAATTTATTTTTATTGTTGTTTAAAAAATGGATTTTAAATTCGTTACCATTAGAATACTTACGGTTATATTTAAAAAATGCCCATGAAATCAGTATTTATAAACACGTCATTTATTTTGATGGTTTTCAGGTAAAGCCTTTCGTTCTCGTTGCCATTATCTGCAAGCATCCATTAGTGATCTTCAGACTCATTAAACAAGAAAAACTTTATATCAACTAGGTAAGTACTGTATACGTTAAATGCAATGTTCAAACTCACCTAACCAAACTTGTTAAGCAATCCACATATTGTTCTCAAAACCTTGATATTCATACCACCGAGATCAGTTTTGATCAGATTTCACTAGTACAAAAGCTGCGTTAAATGAACCGGGCGTGTGTCTCGACACAGTGCGGTAACCGACTAAGTTATGACAAACTGTGGCAGTCTTCGAAGCGCCTGCTTCGGCGCCGAACTCTTAAATTAGCGCTAACTTACACCACTTAGCTTCTTCAAGTTTTGTTTGTAGACGCAATAAATATACTATGTAGCGATACAATACCGGCTGGTCGGTGCATTGGTTGAAAATTGCAACGCTTTTGTGCATCATTTAATTTTCGCACCCCATTGGGTTGTTGCAAGTTTTTGAGTAAGTATTTAAACTTCGCAGCTTCTAAAAACAAGCGAAAATGTCGCAAAAAACAACTGTGGAGAAAAAAAACCTTTAAGCATAGATGATTAATAAATAAATATAGAAGGACATTTAACATCGCCATCTAGCCCCAAGCTAAGCAACTAGACTTGCGTTATGGGTGCTAGACAACTAATATACTACTTTTATTCTTTTCTTTTGTAAATATATACTTAAAATACATAGAAACAACCAGACCACAGACAAATCTAAAGATAAATACTTGTCTGAGGTGGGAATCGAACCCGCAAACCTGTGTTTGGCAGTCCAGCATGGTGACCATTGTGCCAACAGGGTCGACAATTAATAGTCACTACTTGCAGTAGAAGATGTCTTAAATATTAAAAAATCAATTAACGCCTTACATAACCGAATAAGGCATTGAATTGCTTGCTTTATTTACCATAGCCGTTTCAATGTCCACAACTGCATTGTCGAACCGTTCAGAATCTAATAGTAGTGCGAGTGCCGGACAAGAACGCCCTCTCTAGGACAATAATTCGATTTCGCGGTTATTTCAGCTCATGTAGCCAA
This sequence comes from Idaea straminata, assembly GCA_951213275.1. Lineage (NCBI taxonomy): Eukaryota > Metazoa > Arthropoda > Insecta > Lepidoptera > Geometridae > Idaea > Idaea straminata. Next base: position 6,478,845 of record OX577846.1, on the reverse strand, counting down.
CAGGACGCAGGTGCATATCCAAGTGTAATGATCAAATTCAACAATACAATATCTACTATAGGTAACTACTTACTATTTGTATGAATATTGAATCTCTCCACAATACGTATTCGTACGTGTGTTATTTAATGCATGTCTTCTATGCTCTTAATGGGTACATGTATGAATAAAATATCATTGTATAAACCTCTAGGTAGAACTTGTTTCACGAGAGGTCTCTATCTTCTATTGTCCATCACGAACAATTGCTTACTAAAAATGTTTGTTATAAAATGATCTTCATGTTGAAATATTAAAATGACAACATTATTTAAGCCGTAAATAAGCAGGTAATGTAATTTAGTAAACAAATTATTACGAGTCGCAATAATAATTAAGGAAGGTTCATGTTGCGTATAAAGGCAAGATGGGCCCTCGCTGTTGTGAATCTTACTAAGATGTCGTGGAAGCTAGACTGTGGAAGTCACGGGGTTCTATGTTTTGAGATGTAAAGATGTTCTGTATCAAATAATTATATCCAGAGTATCTATTGGTGCCTTAATTCGATAAATACTTTAGCTAGTGCTAAAGAAAAATTGCGGTGGTTTCAGAATAAATTGAACGTTTGTAATTGTTACCCGAAGCGTGACTGCTTTTTATTGTATTGAATTCATTGTAAAATCATAATATTTCCTGATTTTTTACTTATTTAAGTTGCTTTAGTAGGTAGCTACTTACCTATTTTATGGTTAGGTCAATCTATGAGCCTAATATGTTGTGTATTCAGTTTTATATAAGATACCTTGCGATCTGTTTATGTTTGGGAAGGAACATAATAATAATTTTTGAAACCGCCTATGGAAGTGTAGGCGGTGGTTAGGTAGGTATATGAGCGTCGCACCGCGGCAAATATTTCAAGCTTGCTGCAGGTGCTGCATCCGTCGGTACTTCGATTAATTCGCATAACGAGCCGGGTCCATCACACGCTCGCTCGTTTGTCTCCGGACTGGCTATAAATACATCAGCGTACTTGCAATTTAATCCGTTCTGTTCCGCTCCCGTGGAAACTATGTTTTCTCTCTCTCGCAACCAACGGTGCCGGGACACGTTTCGGTCAGCGAAAGTTGCTGCAATTATTCTCTTTGCTATGTGCTCACCGGCAATTGTTTGAATTAGAAAGATTTATCCAATAGGGGCGATGTTATTTAAGAGCTCACTGAAGGTAGTTTTGATGTTCTCTTTTCAAACCGACCGACTGTTCGAAATTGGCGCTTTTAAAGCTGTCGAGTAAGCACTGCATTCTGGAGTGCCTTTTAGTGACAATTTCAGGTTGAATCGTTTATCAATCCACTCTCTGACAGAATATTTAGGAACTAAAATGAGATTACCAATGGTGGGTCATAAATCGCGTTATTTGGTCGTCGTATTCGTCTTTATTATTATAATACAAAGATCATAATCACCGTCGCTTTTTTGCAATTAAACAACATAAGTCTGGTATAATTAATAATTTATTTATTCATTCTTGAAAAAGGCTTTGAAGGTTCAAGTTACTAAGTAATTAGGTATCTGAACTAATGGCTAGACTGAGCCAATTAGGAAACACTATTACAGATGATGGTCCGCCGAGCAATAACTCAATCGAATTGCAGAATTGAACAATTCATAGGCAAATCTGCTCTAAGCGTGTTAACATGGCTCCAGGGTTATTGTGGTGTACCGATCCGTGTGTCTATGTAGTACCTACAACGTATTGTACTTACCAACCCTACACACATTCCTTTGTGTCTACCTATAACCAATTGTCATTCACATTCAATGTGTATGGACTAATGACCAAGCACGATTAAGCTTCTTGAAAGTATTAATTAACATATTGACTCAACTGAATGTAAATTTATAAATCATATCCGAATGATACAACATTTTAATTATGGAGGTGCCAATTTTGTAGTTCAGTTCGCTCTTCAATGTTGGCACTTGGTTTGTTAATGTGATGCATTAGTAAATTATGTGTGCAATTACATTTGATGCTTGGCGCGAGATACGGACGCAGGTCAGCGGTGGCACGCGACTCACCATGGTTACAATACCAGCGTACCATCTGCTCTCAATCATTCCCAGACACGGACGTCACTCTCCAATTCAAATTCAGAAACTAGAACTTTAATCACTCGTAATAAAACTCAAAACAAAAATCGCAACTAGAGCGATCCGCGGTACGTTTGCAGATCTTCTTTGTATTCCAGTCTTTCCATTCATAGAGATAACAGCGTGCTCCGAGGCGACAACGGGAAACAATTACGCTATTACAAAAGGCCTTAAGGATTCTAATTACAAGTGGATCCTTTCATCCGTGAACCCAGATCGGATACGAAGCCTTCCCATTATCGCGTGCCATAAACATTTCTGGATTTCATATCCGCGGCACGGCTGGGACCGCCTCGCTTATTACCTCCGCACGGAAAAGAATAACATCGTTTTGGCACTTTTGACGCGAATTTCGGATGCCTACGTTCATATTGTGTGCCGTTAATATTCTGCACGGCGCGTCCGACCTTTTTTATTTGTATCTAAAATTGAACATTTTGTTGCGACTCTTGCGACAACGAGCGCTCGCGACTCTCCCCTTCGTCAAAGATGCGATAAAAATACGAAGATGGCTCGTTCAAACGACATTCGACGCAATAATGACCTAATACCATTTCGTTAATTCATATCGATATACCTATAGATTTATATAAAGACTTTGGACTGAAATTAACATGTGGCAGGTTAGCTATGTCGTCGGTTACCGGAGATCCGACCGTGGTGTAGGCTGTTCTGTCCTAATATATGTATAGATAGATACACTGTCCTTATATTCAAAGTCAAATATTTAATCAAATCATTGTTCAACGAATGACAACGACATAGTTAGTAGGTCGGAGAACCGATTACAAAAAGTGCACCAATAGTTGAAAAAGTTGTACCGTTTCCTTATAGCTGATTGAAAGAACTTCCTGTTTCAGTTGAAGCTGATCTAGGGAGGATTATAAAAACTGTGCTTTGGAGCGAAATGGCCCTATCAAACAAGAACTGTCGACGGTCGACCGAGCGATGAAAAAGTGAAGTTAACAAAACAACAAACAGCCGGCTGTCTGCGGCGTTTCGTGACCACTTCTGCGATTTACGGCACCTTCATTATTCAAAGTTTTCAACAAAAATTCAGCTGCGGAAATTAGTTAAAAAGGATTCCTTCTTGGTATGATCTTGCAAATCTGCTGAAGTCGGACGCTTTTATGCTGAAGTAGCGAACTCGCCAAGATAAGGGGAGGAGCCGACAAATTGTAATAATTGCGAGACGAGATAAGAAGTGACACCAGAAAACAAATGAAGGCGGGCGGCGAGAGACGGCGGGCGGCGAGAGACGGCGGGCGGCGCGGGACGGCGCAGGCGGATATGCTATCCGCGGGGTTGGGCGGGGGTAGGATGCGTGACGTCACCGAGCCTAACCTCACCCTATCCGACTCCACTAAATATTAGTACATTTAACTCGTGCGTGACTTTATTCTGCAATTCACTAAAGTTTTCTCTGGAAATTGCTATTCTACTTAATTAAGTTCACTGGCTAACTTTGTTTTGTCTTATTAATACGAGATTATGTACCTACTTACTTTTTCAGTCTTTTGAAAATATGTTCAAAAATAAGCAATATGATTAAATCAGATTTTTGTAAATCCGATCATAGATATACAAGACAATATAAAATAAATATTTCCATCGAATCAATTTAGAATGAATAGACTGAAAAAAGTAATAAAAGTATCTAATAAAAAATTCTTTATTAAGGCGGTGCGGTGTATCATCATGTAAGGAACATTTCCATTCGCCAAATGCTGTCACCTATAACCAAAATTGTTTCCCTTTGTTAAGCATGTTTTTTCCCTATTTTCTTTGGGAGAACTACTTTTTCCTTATTTTCTTTCGAAGAACTTATTCGGCATAATGTTTCGTACAAGTAATTAAACGAGTTTGTCATAATTAGGTTTTGACATGGTAGATTTTGATTGGATATGTATGATAGGCTTTGATAAGGTAAACTAGGTTTTTGTAGGATATGAAATTATTTAAAACTAGGTTTTGCTTAGGAACCACGATGTCCCATACAAACTTTGCCCCCCTTTTTTACCCCCTTAGGGGTAGAATTTCGGAAAATCCTTTCTTATCGGATGCCTACGTCATACAAAGAAGACACCCTCGAAGTTTCAGGTCTCTACGATCAGCGGTTTAGGCTGTGCGTTGATCCGTCAGTCAGTCAGTCATTCAGGACAAAGCATTTTATATCTATAGAAGATGTTAGAAGATTAATTTCTAAGAAAAGCAAGATTAGCTATTTGTTATTTTGATATTTGATAACAATCGCACCGACAGACCAGACATGTGTCGGAGTTTTTTATTTATAATTTTGTTTAGTAAGTATATTTTTAATAGGCTTTTGACTATTGTTATTCTACATCGCCAACGAACGAACGAAATTATTGAATTTAGAGTATTTAAACTTGAAACAAGGGTCCCGACGCTCGAGATCCCGCGGGATCCAGGGGGCACACCTCGACTGTCGTCACCGCTTGCCAAATTAAAATGATAAATCAAAATCCGTCAGCCGACCGCTCACAATGCTATAATACTTAAAATATCCCGTTAAACTTTATCTTTTTGGATTATTTTCGACAGTTCCATAATTATATATTAGATTTTACACCCTACAGGCAGTAAATTAATTGCTACATTAAACATTATTTCTAAACGAGTTAGAATTAAAATTGTGTTGAGTTTTTAGCTTTAATTAGACTGGAATAAACTTATATATTATCACTAGCTGCGCCCCACGGTTTCACCCGCGTAAGTCCCGATCCCGTGGGAATATCTGGATAAAAGTAGCCTATGTGTTAATCCAGATCTCCAGCTATCTACCTACAGAGTTTCATCGCAATCGGTTCAGTAGTTTTTGCGTGAAGCAGTAAACATACACACACAAACTTTGACATTTATATAATATTAGTAGGAAGTAGGATACTACCTGATGATTATTTCAAATTGTTAGAGAAGATACTTTTGAATGCATACCAGCGCCCTTTCTCCATTTTTTCATCTTTCAAGAGAAAGGGCTAAAAATTGTAGCAGTTTAATCATTTTATTCACAAACCTGCCGGGAAATATAATGATGAAATTATACAGAAACAATTGTGAAGAATAAAAATGAATATCTCATTTTGCAGTAAGAAGTCGCTTGTTAATGAAAATTAAATTCATGGGAATGCTATGAAACCAACATAAAGAGATTTTTTATTTGAGCAAAAAATTAAGTTGTTAAATTCAAGTATACTTTAATTAATCTATTTTATAATAATGCCATTTTTTATAAATCAAGCGATCGCGTTGTATATCTACTAGTTATTTTAATATAAACCTGAAGTTTCGATCGAGTTGCACCGATCGTGGTCACGAGAGGACTGGAGAAGCGAGTGACTAGGCGTTTTGATCGGTGCAACTCATTCGAAACGTCAGGTAAATATTTAACTAGTAGTTATAACGTGATCGCACCCCGTGTTTATAGAATAAATATTTTAGTTTTTTTTATAAGGTAGCGGTACTCTTAATACGTAGGTTTAAAGCTATATCTGTGAGCACGACCCTTATTTAAAGTTATGAATAATTAAATGTTAACGCGCGTAGTTTCAATCAACCGACAACAATAGTGAATTAAGCGTAATTATTAATTTTTATAGACATAGGGGTAAAGGGAGTCAATTAATGCAATTGACAAAACAGCCAGAGGCACAACAATGTTTTATTTAATCATCGGTAGTTGTAAATCACAATAAAATCAGTAGTTACCATTTAAAACAATATACTTACGTATATATTGATGGTAAAAACACATCATAATTATGTGTATTGTACTATGTACAGTCGCCTGCATAATTGCAAACCCAACGAAGAGTTTAAAACTTACCATTATTGGAAGGGTTTCATTGTTTGATAAATTCATGGGTTTAAAAGACTTTAAACTTCAAATAAAGCAGGCGGGTAGACTCTTGCTTGAGTTTAAAACATTCTTAGAACAGCCGTTTTGGAGCTCTACGGTGAGTCTGCAATTATGCTGCCGATAGTACCTATAGTTTAATCATCAGTAGTTGTAAATCACAATAAAATCAGTAGTTACCATTTAATTTAACAATATACTTACGTATATATTGATGGTAAAAACACATCATAATTATGGGTATTGTACTATGTACAGTCGCCTGCATAATTTCAGACCCAACGTAGAGTTTTAAAATAAGGCTATAAACTAAAAATTGTACAAATAGTTGGTACGCGATCTTATTGTATTAAAATATGTCTTCCAGGTAACCTTACAATTACAATGCAGATGGTCCGATAGTAGACCCGTTCATAATTTACACGGGAAGCGAGGCTATAGCCTGGCTATAATATAGGATATATCCTATATTCAATAATTGTTATATCCTATAGCATTCTTGTATATAATATAATATATTGCTCGATTAAATATATAGGATATAGCTTGGCTACCCGTGTAAACTATGAACAATCAGATTTATTCATAGTCAGCTACAGTTAACACTCCATTATTATACGTTTGGAACAGAATTGTACTCATTATATGTATTATACTTAATATAAATGCGGTAATGGGATACGCTAAAACTAATTGTGCGGTAAATCGAAATGAAGTGCAATTTGTCAAGCTGTTTACCGGCGGTTTAGTACACCTGATTTCCGCAAAGCACATCTAACAAAGGTAAAGAGAGTTACTCTTGTTGCACAAAGTGAGTGTTTAATGGCCATTTTAACTATTTTGAGTAAGTGTCGAAGCTTTGAAGTAGGTGAATGCTAATTAGTTTAATTTGTACCTAATTAGTCGTTATTGATCACATGAAAAAAAAGAACCTTCAAAAAAAAAGAGTTTCTTTTGTCTTCTTATTGGTAAGCGCGTTCCGAAGGCACACATCCTAACTTAGTTTTAAGACGTTTCTATGTGTTCTTTGTACAAATGTATTAAACATCAAAAAAAAATGTTGACTTTGACTTTATCATTTCAGTTTTTAAAACGCATAACTTTTTGTTTTATTCATCTGAGGTTCTAAAACGTTTTATAATTAGTCATTATTTTGTCGATTTTTATTAATAGGTAGATACAAAACGCATTTTCTATCGAAGGAGAAAATTGTTTATAAATGTTTTCTTTATAAAACACCATGTTTAGTGTACGGCAACGGTTATCGAAAAACGTTTGTGTGATACCCATAATGCTTTATTAAATGTCATCCGCAATATAATGAGGTGCGAGGGATCCACGAGAGAGGAGCTACAGAAATATGTGCGAAGTGTTATGGAGTGCCGTTGTAAGTCAATGAAGCGGCAAATGGGGTGTTCTCGCCGCGCCACCGAGGGCATACTATAATAAATAAAATTATACCTCAGAAATTACAAGAATACGCGTGCCGCCAGCGATCCCGCGAGATTGGATGCTCGAGATTTTCATCGATATCTCCAATAATGAATCTAATATGTTATAGCTCTGAGGACTTTGTTGCCGCGAAAAAATGAAATTGTTCTCGCAGATTTTTAGTTGGCAGCAATTTTGTTACAAAAATTTATTGATGCCTTTTATACCTATCAATTTAATAAGACTACGGTTTATGATAATAGATCTAATAAATTATTATTTTATAAGATGGACGTGTATAGTATAAATTGATCTGAGCATACCTAAGTAGAAAGCTATGCTCACTGCTCAGTGTTTAAAGTGAAAAGGTCAAAGGAACTTGACAAAGGGCACGAACTTTTATGTCTAATATTTCTCATAGTCACAGCACGTGCATAGTTCAGGTCCCTCTAAAATTGAATTTCGATTCTCAAACGGCGATGGATGAAACAATTCTCTTGAGTGACATGAGAATTTCTGAGTAACTTCTTATTTTCGTTGGTCAACTACCTCGTTATGATCGTCAGTCAGGGGAAACCGTCTGATGTATTGGTTAACATCATGATTCGCATGATACCAACGCAGTATCTGATATTGTAAGTCGAATGTGGAACGATTTGTCATGTTCTATTGTGCGTCGACTTCGAAGCTTCGGTAATCAGAACCGTAATGATCCGTTTCAGATCGTGCTTGTAAATCAAATTGTCGGAGAACATTAACAGATCGTAATAACACGTGAATTAGCCGAGCGACGTTACGTGAACTGATAGGTGAATTACCTTTGAGATATTTGATTTGATAACTTTCAAATATATCTTAACTAAGTATAACTATTGAGAAACGGAGGTAAAGATGTACAATTTCTTGGTCCCAAAATATCCTTATGCCCAAATGTTGCCGAAGCATTTAGAAGAAGAATCTTCTTGATTGAAAAAGCTTGGCGTTATGAGCTGACATTTGGTCAACCAATAATTTTGTAGTATCTCTAAAATAACTACTTATTTCTTTGTGATTTTTGGTTTGCTTTTACAGCAATTTTTATAGTAAATTTATACAAAAAAAAACAACGTATACTTAGTTATTGAAATAAAATAAAAAAACAGAACCTACTTTTCTCGTCTCTTTCCTACTGAAGATGTTTTGTTTTCCATTCATTTAATAAGATGAACTCGAGGTGAAAGTTACAGGAAACAAATTAAACGCGATTTCTATTTTCAACGTTATTTTACTATTCCAAGAATGTTCGTTTTGTTTGACTTCTTAACACATTTTATTGTGACCAAATAATAAAGGCCAAAATAGGATGAATTGAGGGACCAAAAATAATAATATTTTTATGCTTGAGCTCGTCCCATTCGAGAATTTAGAAGCGTAAGTCATTCAGTTATTTTGAAATTCTTGTAGGTAAAAGTTTTATAAAAATAATTTATACTGATTTTTAAAATTTATAATTTATAAAAATAATAATTTTGTATTATTAATAACGAAATAAAGTATCCTGAAGAAAAATAAATAAATAATACTGTGCATTATACCTATCAGAAAGTTCCTGGCTACAAGAAAAGGGAGAGAGACTCGTAAACAAAACATCTTAAAACGATAATTTATTAAATACTAGCTGCACCCCGCGGTTTCACCCGCGTAATAATTTTCTGCGCAATTTTCTTAATTTTTTATTTCATAAGAACCTTCTTCTGATAATAACAAACAGACCAAAAAAAGAATTGGCCAAATTGGTCCAGGCGTTGTTGAGTTATGCTCTTACCAACACATTTTGTGATTCATTTTTATATATAAGATTAATCACGGAACATGAAACAGTAGACATAAATAGAATCCGAAACATATCGAAGCCTGGCGCGTTTGATTAAAATAATAAATATTCAGTCAACGTAAATAACCTCAGAGATATTCAGATCAGTTTCATCCCAATATACTGTTCGGATTCCATGTCTGTTTCACGCTGTATCAAAGGGGATTGTCGCCAAGACTATAATAAATAATATTATATGAGAGAAATTATTATCTGAAGACAACCCTTGTGAGACGCTCCCGTCCCCCAACACAGAATTAAAGTGATATTGCTTATACGCTTACCATTAAGGCTATACGTTTCGAGTAAATTAAGACCAATTTGCAGAGGTTTTGCCACCGTATATGGGAATTTAATTTATGAGAGGTATGACGGATGTAATTTCAGTGAACGCGTAATGAACGACTTTAATTTGATTTCGTGCGAATGCGATTATGCGGTTAATTTTTCGTGCTGCTGCCACCACTCCGGTGAGTTGTGTTATTGTTTCAAATCTACAATTACATCTTGCGTAGGTACCTACTAATCTACATGATCTTTCTTTATGAAGTGCTTTATGAACCCAATTTGCTATTGAGGTAAAAAACCAAAAGCGTATTCAAATCACAATCCTACAATAGTTGCCTAATCAATGTAGGTATATAAAGTGAGCTGAGATTCGGCAGCAACGCTCCCCGATGATCTGGTCTGCACCTACCCCGCATCATTCACCATAATGGCGGCCTATGTCTCGACCGTAAATGTAAATCGCTCTAATTTATACGCGCGATAACGTCGCCGCTCTGCTGTTAACTGTAATTATATTACTGAGCGAGGACGTGTTGATCAAAACCTCTGATAATATGGATTGTGATGCAAACACCCAAAAAAAAAACTGATAAACAAACTTTTCCTGCAAAATACTATAACTTTTATTGTGATCGCAAAACTTTGATAGTTTATATTTCTATCGGCTACAATGACACTTCAGAGGAATAGTTTGAAGTAATAAAGATTTATAAACGCTATCTCTTCGGACCGGAGATTATTATTTAATGTTTCTATTTTTGTGAGAAAGGTACTTTCAAAACTCTCAGATGAGGTTAATTCAAAGATCAATGACAAGATTGTCGAATTGGCAGTTTTAATTATAGGCGTAGTGGTCAGTAACAAACTCAATATTACGTTAGCACACAGAGACAATGCCCCAATGGGCAATCTATTTGAGTAATTATCCGCTAAGGGCCATTGTTCGCCATCTTGCACGCGTGGAATGAACCTTGCCTACTCAATGCCCGCCTGTTATGTAAGTACATGCTTTTGGTGATCGGAGAGACAGTGCCCTGGAGTGCCTTCAATGACTATACAAACAATTATTGTTCTCTGAATTTGACCATTCTTGACATATTAATGTTTGTTGGTATACAATATATTCACTTTTATTTGCTTGAAGGAATTAATGTAGCTGCTTTATAAAAAATAAAAAAAAAATTAGCTGCATAACTAAGCTTGACAAACGATGATTGATATTTCATACCAAAAATCCTCCCATTTCATAAAGAAAGCGAATTTTGTACACGTTGATCACGGCGGCGCTCTAGTGATTGGACAGAATTATTGAGATAGTATGTCGGTAAATTTGCAATGTTCAGCAATGGTCAGAATATGGAATTCGAGCTCAGTTGCGTTGCGTCCAATTTAGCTCCGTACAATTACATTGTTTTTGTATATCCATAGAGTAGTCGCATCTGGTGCACTGTATTGTTTAATTATTTATTTAATTAATGAAATCAAAACGACATTTATTTATATTACAAAACAAGTTAACAATCTCGAAATTTGAGTCAGACTGCGGCTTATCTGACGCCAAATGTTTCAAAGGAACTTTTAACGAGTTTAAAGTTGGGCCAAGTGTAGTGCACCCACAGCGCTTCCGTTGCTTTAAGATTAATTAAACAATTGCACGATGGCTCCTTGAAAACACTCCGACATGTCTCGGCCTGTCGTCGCCAACCATGCCAAATTAAACTCATAAATCAAAATCCGGCGACCGGAAACAGAAAATGTAATAATGAAGAACTAATTCCGGTTAAGAGAGAAAATAAACGGCTTGGCCGGGATGAGATTTAATTCATTTCTTTCGACGCGCCCGCCGTGGATTTTACCGAAGAATGGAACCGACTAACTGATCGTTGATTCTATTGAGCATACTATAAATATAGCCAACAACATATTTTTTTAAGTTGATTAAATACGTAAATAGTATTTCTTCTTAATTCATTATAAATGAAGGTTCGATGGAACGAAATAATTTTCAATTTGCCATGAAAGTAATAAAGCCGTATATTCGATTGGATGACACGTGCAATTCGATTATTTGTTCTGAACAACTCTACGTACGGGTGAAGTTGAAATTTACAAGCGGGAAGGTGAGTCCGCCACATCGGTTTCGTTTGGATGAGGTCGTATTTCAGGCTCAATTTATGTGCGTGCGCTTGTGACGCGCTAAAAGATTAGTCGGAGCAGAGCGGGCGGCGCGGCGCCCACCCGCCGACTGAATCCAGCTACTGAAGTAGTAAACATGACAATGTGTCTCTTTGTATGACACTTTATACGTTTCACTTTCTTTCGATCTGAACCGTCCGTCTCAGATAACACTCCATTATTTGTTATTTATTTAGGGTTGATAGTTTAAAGAGCCAAATAAAATAATCGTATCGAATCGTATGGTAGCTTGATAACGAAAAGTTTCGCACCTGTATTAAAATTTGATCAATATACAGAATACGTTCTAAGAAGAAAACGAGCTACGACTTTCGTATTGTCTAAATCGCTTGTTTAAAAATGAACGACAGTAACAACGGAGTTGGGAAGTGTACTCTGAAGTTTACGACTATGAGCCGAGCCAGCATTGAATTTGTTTCCAAGTGATTCCGCCCCAGCTATTGCATAGTTCACAAGTAGCGGACTACAGAATCAAGCGGTGCCACATTGAAACCATAACAAATGACTTACTCTGGTCTTTCATAATCTCATTGCATTTGGAGACGAGAAATATGAGTTTGTTTTGAATATTTAGGTACAACAATAGCTTTTAAAATATAATATTTTCTTGTGGTTTAGACGGTGATGCTTTTCAGTGAAAGCAGACATCCAGCCCGCCTGGATTTAACAATCGAACCTAAATTATATTTTATTTTAAACACACGTGTGTATAAATTTCCAGGAAATTTAAGGTCTAGTGTTAAAATATTCGACGAATGCAGCAAATGTTTTTATTTGACAACGTGTTTGTGTACTGCTTGACAAATGGCTTGTAAAATCTCAGAGACAACGATATTTCATACTGTTTGGCTCGTTTTACTATCACATTTTGATCTGCAAATGGATGCCTGGTTTGTTTTTACTCAAAATACTTCACTTACCTTTCCATGAAAGGTTCGTACAGTCGGTAAAATTGTGTTTACTAAGCACCAATAATTTGCTAACTTAGTCATGATATAAATATTGAAATAACGCAGCAAAGCGTAATGAAACAAGCCAGATGTACAAAACATAGAATGTTCTTTATGGGACACGCTTTCGCTATTACAACACGTCCAATATTAGAGGAGCTCTCGTAGTATAGAGAGGTTCGGGTTTTTTGAACGTTTGCGATCCAGCGAAGGGGCGGCGGAGGGCCACTGTTCGCTGGTTGTGCGATTTTCGCAGCCTGTAGGCGCTTGCGGGTGCTTGGGATCACTATGCGCCTATTGTACGACCGTGACACATAGAGTTCAGATATCATTTTTACAAATCAAAATATTTTGCATTCCGACAATAACGGCATTCGTTTAAATAGAAAATATACCAAAAGGTACAAAAAATGTGCGTAATAGGATGAAGTAAATGAACACTGAATAGTTTTCATTTAAGGAAAAAGGTTAGAGAAAACGATTTGTGTCTGTAGGGTTTGTACCAGTTATTTACTCTTGACTATCCTTATGCAATACTTTTCGTTCCGGCCCTGAACGCAGCTTTTCATGTTGCGTTGTCTGTAATGATTTTACAAAATGAAAATTAAGTATTTACGTTCTTGGTAGATGTGTCCTGTTGCCAAATCAGTATAATCGACGTCGAATCTAAACAGCATATTATCACTTACGCCCAAATATGTAACGTAATGATGTTCTCAATTCATGAAGTCATTAAGGCGATGACCTCCTAAATTTTTATAGGTCATATCGATAGAATGGCTGTGGTCGAATTCATTACCCTATGGGGTTGCAAGGGTGAGGAGCGAGGGGAGGGGTGGGACTTCATGGCGTCGGAGGTAGGGGATGTAATATCAGTAGAGTAGTGATATTGCGGTTTCTAACGCGTACTCAAAGAAGTGGAGTAGTCATTGTTTGTTAAATAGTTTTATTTTAGTTAAAGCTAGAAAGTAATCTATTATTCAATGCTATATTTAACATAGATTAAGTAGTTACTTTTTGTAATGGCGATATTTGTTTCTAACTAACGTTAAACAACTCAAGTCACACCTCCAAGCAGGAACTATTGTGAAATTATTCTTCATTTACTAAAATTTCCTACACTTTTTTGCAAGAAAACAATAGATAAGGTTGGTTAATTGATTTTGATGCCTCCGTAATCAAACATTATTTTAGTGTCACAGCACAGCACCATAAAAATTATATACCTATATGTAACTAAAAATAAGGTACTTCAATATTCTCTAAGTGTTTCGCTGTTCTAATACAGTGGTAACGCTAGTAGGTCGATGCAAAGGCTCACGCTCCACAAGACCAGCGGAGACCCCATCGCCGTAATTATTGTGCAATAAATACTTCGTTACTTAGCTTTGCGGAAAATAATCAACGAATCTGAATGCTAGTCTTATACGAAGGGTTGAACCACATTCTACCCTTACTTCCCCTTACCTTCATGAAATAATACGTGACTAGTCAGAAATACCTAGGTTTCTGTTTATTCATTGATATACCTACCATATTTGGATAACAACCGTAGTAATAAAATCCAGATAAATATATGAAAAATGCCTTAAAAAGAATTCTTTTTAAAGGTATCGTTCCCTATATCTTAAAAATTTTAGGTAACATAAAAATAATGTTCTTCTTTAATATTCTGATCCGTAGCGGCATTGACATCAAAACTCTGAATATAACCGTGAAAATGTTGTTTCATTACAAGGATACAAGAAGAACATTTGAAAACATTTTTCCGACGGCGGGGTTGTAAAAAGGGTCAGAAATTAGTCAAGTTTTATTCGAAACATCCGAACTTTATAACTCAACATTGTTATAATTCGAATAAGATTGTAATTCATTGTTGACTTTACAATTTCATAAATTCTTTGTTCATTTTGTTATATGTGTATTATTTTGTTTACAAGTGCTTTGGTTTTTATTTGACATTTATTATATTAAGAATACGTTTTAGAGATGTATTAAAATATGACACCTTTGTATTACGTATAATCTGAGGCATTGAGACGATTTCGTGGTGGCTTTAGCTTTTGATTGTTACCAAATGCGCTTATTAACGATTGACACAAATATTGATCTGTGTAAATCAGTCCCCTCTCCCATCAGTTCATTGTTATTTATCTCATAGCCTCCCCCGGTTTTATTTTGATCCTGTCCAAGTCCGGCTCAGTTTATTTGTCTTCGGGATCTTCGGCTACATTAACGTATTTTTCTTCTCTATTAGGGAGACGGTCGTCGACTCACCTTCAAACTTTGTACCTATACCGAGAACCGCGGAATCCGAAACCCCGTGTTTGTTTACTTGTTTTTTATTTCTTCGATAACTCAAATAAAAGTTGACGATTGATTGTATTGTCGGGGAGATCGTAATCACAAGGAACTGGGAAAGTTTTGATGTGCTAAACCGAGATTTAGTCCGCTTTAGGGCCGGCCATTCGACGCAAATAGAACTGTCTCAACTTTGACGTGTTATCTTATTGATTCTGCCATTAATATTTTCTTGTAAGTAGTTACTATCTGACCTAGACGATATTAATGCTTGGTATTTACATTCGTAATACGGCAGCTTTACACAACTCTACTGTCTGAATCATACAGTGATAAATAGTAACATTTATTTTAAGACGTCCTTCGCACCGTTTGAAAGCTGCCGTTAACACGGCTGGAAATCGCCCGTACCTACCGATATTAACCCAGAATCCGCTCTATTTGCATAATACGTTTTTTGGCGTCGTTTATGAGACCTAGGTCTGTTTGCGTACTCTTTGGAGTTATATAAACGTCTCACAGGAGACGAATTAAGTAGAAAAGCTCCATTAGCCATAGGTAGCTGTTTCGAAATTAAATTATCTCGAGCAATGGCGGGGGAGTTACGAGCAAATTGCCAGAAAGAATAAATCCGTTCTCGCGAATCGGTTGCATGAAAATTGCAACAGCAGGCAATAGCGGCGCGCCAGCGAAGCGCACAATTATAACGAGACGGTATAAATCAGAATGAGTTGTGGCATGTTATTAGGGCTATTCCACCACGAAATAGGAAGACGAAACCGAGCCCGATGAAATCGTATACTTTGCAGCCTCATTTTCTATACTTATAGTAGACTTTTTGTCGAATGGAAATTGTTGTTGTCCTATTTCACTACTTTTTGTTTTGTTCATTTCGATAGTTTCTTGCTACTTCAGATCTATGTTTTCGTACCAATTTTTTTTCATATTTTTATTCCTTGTAAGTAGTAGGTACCTACAGTATTTATAGATGGTTTACGTAACTACATCTGAATATAAACACACAGTACAAACCCAAAGTAAACTTTACTATTTATTTAATTAAAAATAAAAATTTCACAAAAAAAAAACAAAGGAATATTTCCAACAAGACACGAACAATGGCTTATTCCCATGCGCCCCGAATCTATTGTTATCCAAAAAATTGTTTCGTCATACATTTATTCCCAAAAATCTCTGAAGAATTTTATAGGTTCTCCGAAACCCTTATCTACAAATCTGTACCATTGACACTCCGACAAAATGTGTAGTTTAGTAAAAATATTCAGTTAAAATGCCTTTTCAACCTCCAAAAATGTAAAAGTAACGTTTACAAACATAAACCATCAAGCGCGCGTCCGCGTAGCACCTGCACATGCACATTGACTGCACAGTGATATACTGGACATATGCAAAGTGCAACACGTTTTAAAATATCCTTATTAAAATATTTCTTATTCCCATTCTTGGTCACGTGTATTATGATAATTGATATGGAACTGTCATATTACGTCGACCACAGACAAAGCACCACATTTGTGCCATTGTGGGAGCCCGGTGGATGGGTTGGGGCACCACGGTTTCTATTGTCAGCGGAGTGCTGGGCGCATCAATTGCCATGCTTTAAATGACGTAATCCGTCGCGTCCTTGCCTCGGCGAACATTCCGGCAGTGTTAGAACCAAACAGTATTGTTCGCTCTGATGGCAAGAGGTCCGACGGCTTAACCCTCATTCCTTGGAGGCAAGGGATGTCGTTGGTGCCAACTTTGTGGGCACTCTGGTGTCTTCCCATATTCCGGCAACGTCAGGTCGAGCTGGTGTGCGCTGCGAACGCGGAGTGCCTTAAGTCTCGTAAGTCTCTGGAGCTGGCGGACCGTTTCATGGTCGTCCCGATAGGGGTGGAGACTTTGGGATCTTGGGGAAGGGTCAAAGGGCCAGTCTGGCCATCCAGATGGGAAATATTGCCAGCTTTCTCGGAACGATGCCTCGGGGAGACGCGCTTGAAGATGTTTTAATTTGTAATTTTATTTTATTTTAGTTTTCTTTCATATGTTTTAGTTTACTAATATCATTCTCTTATATATGCAATTTTAATTGATAATAAACAGATAAACATAAAAAAAAATTAAGCAACGTTCTAAAAGAAAATTAATAATCATCAGAAGTGTAAAATAGGTGCCCGCGCAATGAATACTATTTAACCGAGTTCAAAAAGGAGAAGGATTTTAATTCGTATTTAAGTATATTTTAGTTGTAGCCGTAGAATAGCTAGGGGACAGCTGTGACCTCATACTATGATGCTTAGCCATAACCATAACCTTAGTGTATCATTTTTCATGTTATATTTTACCGTGTATGTTACGTTGGCAACAAATAAAGATTTTTTTTTGTGTATGTTAAACCGATTATATTATAAGAGATCCTACAGGTGTGATACTTGGCACAAAAGGATTTTTCTTACACTTACACTTACGTACAGCACGTTTATTATGCTGAGTTTCATAAAGTAGGCAAGCTGTTACTTACATTAAATATTTATCAATTTGAGTTTATATTACTATAACCTATGGAACCTTTACACCGGGTACGATAAGGGGCGGGTTATTTGACTAACTGGTCACTTCATTTTTTGTATTTATAATGTTAAATATGTATGTCTTTTTATTTTATTCATTTATCATTTAAGTGTTTTTAATTTGATGTATTTAATTTGTATGGAATTAATTCTGAAATAAAATATTATTATTTACCTATGTTATTTACTAACTAAAATAGATATTGCACTAACATAGCACAACTTTCGTTACAATCTTTCAATCTGGGTTTAAAACACTAAAAGTAAAGCCAACCAATGTTTTCTTGCTAACCTTACATAAACTGTTACGAAACTTATTCAATATTAGTATATTATTTATATTTTTAAATAAATATCCTAGGTCACTTTGAGTGGGTACAGAATAGCGGTGTGGGTGGGACTAAGCCCAAATAATATCTTTGATAAAACAACATTGTACCTACTTACTTATGTAAGTAAAGTAGCTTCAATTTAACTAAGTAATATAACTGTATTAATTCATTAATGGTTTTGTTTCGTTAGATAGGGATTATGTTTCTAATAAACTTAGTAAATTAAAATACCGACAAAGTTTCGTTCACAATTGAGAAAATTACGTGAACAGTCGAACAAGAAAATGTAACAAAATTAAAGTGAATTAATTTTGTTTTTAGAATTGGTCCTTTAAATTCGCATTGTCTTTTATTTTAAAAAACAGAGATAGTTTTACGAAAGCTGCGCACCGGGGAAAAGCGGGCACGTTCGTGAATACAAATTGATGCTTACAAGCTCTTACCTTTCGCAAATTATCTCCTTACAAGCCAGCAACGGAATCTGAAAACAAAATTTTATAGATAGCTTATTTAGTTAGAGAGGCAATCTTATCGAGGACAATATCGTTATGGACGATTGTTATCGCAACGCAGACTCAGACGTAGGCAGAGGAAAATAAATATTTTACCAAATTGGTTTCCAGGTAAGTAGTAGGTACACACCACTTACGATACGCAACTTATTGTGATTGGATTGCGTTCCATATTAAATTATTGTTCTTTGACATTCAACAAAATTGTACAGGCTTTAATTAATTAATAACACATTTTTAAATTTCTGTTTTTATTCTTATTTATATTTGTGTTTATGTTTGGCATTTTTCTTTCATTTACTGGAACCATGAAGTTAAAACGACCTGATTAATTTTTCCATAGACACTAAGCCCAAAAAGATACATAAAAACTAGTTTTAATATGGTTTTACAACAATTAGTATATCAAGATAGTCAAAGTCAAAGTCAAAATTATTTATTCCTTTAGATGCTTAATACCTAGGTACAAGGATCACATGGACACGTCTTAAAAACTAAGTTAGGATGTGTGGCTTCGGAACGCGCCCACCAAAGAGAAGAAGGCACAAGAAACTCATGGGGTTTTTTCTTCAAGATATGAAACGCAATAATAAATTATGTTTATAATAATGTTGTTCTTTCCGCTTTTCTTTGCAATGTCGTAGTTTTTCCAAATGTGAAGTAGGTTCGATTAGGGTTGGGGTGTGTGAAAACCGTGACCTGTCCTGAACTATCTTGACATTCTACCAGCTTAATGCTACGTACCCTTTAATTTGACTTCTGCTTACTTAAATCAAGAAAGATCACATTAACGAGAGCTAAAGTAGCTAAAGAGCACAGTTAATTTTATTACTTTAAGATAAAAGTAGTAAAACGAGAATTTTCACTGAGAAATTAGGTTAATGTTTTCCTTTCGTAAGTAAAACTCTACCTACATAAATAATATACCCTCAAGAGATCTCTATTTAAGAATTATTACGATAGCTAAAGTTATTTATAACAATGAGTACGTATCAATATAACAATACGGTCTTATTGCAACGTTTGTACGCTAGTTTACGGAATCGTAAAATATGATAAGTATCAGCCAATGAGATTCAGGCGGTATCCTATTTATTTGTATTTATGAGCAGATCGAGGCTTGACCCGGCCCTTACTTGCCTACTTTCAGAAAAATAACTCGGCTGAAATAAAACCAACGAATTCTACCGACATTTAGGTAATCTCGTTTCCTTAATATTTAAATACGACTTCCGAGTTTGTAGATAAACTTCCCGATGGTTTGATTAGATATTTAATAAGATACTGTTACCATTTGTTTTCATAAATTACCTACGGTATAGTTACGGGTACCTACGGTATAGTTACGGGTACCTACGGCATATTTACGGGTACCTATGATAAATACTACAGGTTATTCAGTGGTAAACCAATTTATTTGTAACATTTTATTAATTTCCTAGCAACCGGCCTCGGCTTCGTACGGCTATATTATGCATGTACGGTCGGCAGCATAATTACAGACTCACCGTAGAGTTCTAAAATAAAATGTTTTCATTCTAATAATTTTTGTTTGATAAATTAATGAGTTAAAGACTTTAAACTTCAACTAAAGCAGGTGCCTAGAATCTTGCTTGCGTTGAAATCATTCTATAACAACCGTTTCGGGGTCTGTAATGATGATGGGTCTGTAATTATGCAGCTGACCGTACCTGGTGTACATAAACCTTCTTCTTAAATCACTCTATCTATTTAAAAATAAACCGCATTCAAAATCCGTTGCGTAGTTTTAAAGATCTAAGCATAAATAGGGACAGACAGCGGGAAGCGACTTTGTTTTATACTATGTAGTGATATATTTCCATAGTCTAAAAATCGTTCTTGTTTTAAACTTTACTCGGAAGGCGATGCTGTGCTTATAAGAGAGCTGGATGTGTCATCGGCAGTGAGATTCGGATACGGGTGCATTGCCTGTTCCCGGTAAACAACGCAGACATCTGGTCTGCACCCGACGCGCAATATCCCCCCTACAAAATAAAGGAATCCGCCACAACAATCGTTCGTTTCTTACCCTCGCTCGAGAAATACAAACGCACGCCCTCGAATGACTCTACGAAAATTTACATGGCATTTTTTTCTCTATATTCGAACAGAAAACTAATTTGTGTACGTCGCTTGTGATACGGAAAGCGGGAAATTGCTGGGGTTCTTCGGCGTGCGGAGAACAGTGGCAATGGAGTGGCGACAACTATTGTGACCAGCGAACGATTGCTTTTACATCGGTTTATTGCATGTCTACGTAGGTATAAACCTCAACTTTCGTTCAAATAGTAACAATGACACGAATGAAAACAGAATTTGCACAAAAATTTCGAAATCAATTACTTTATTGAATGCTTTTTGATATATTATCATCATTACATAATATAAAACAAAGTCACTTTCCGCTGTCTGTCCCTATGTATGCTTAGATCTTTAAAACTACGCAATGGATTTTGATGAGATTTTTTTAATAGATATAGTGATTCAATAGGAAGGTTTATATGTATCATACATGCATAATATAACCGTGGGAAGCCGGAGCGGGTCGCTGGTATTGTACATTTCACATGTAATTTTTAATTATTTCTTGATGAAAAAAAATTGATTTGCTTTTAAATAAATAAATAAATATTGCAGGACATTCCACACATCGCCATCTAACCCCAGGCTAAGTAACTAGACTTGTGATATGGGTGCTAGACAACGGATATACTACTTATATACTTTTCTTTTGTAAATATATACTTATAATACATAGAAACAACCAGACCACAGACAAATATCTAAGCATAAATACTTGTATGAGGCGGGAATCGAACCCGCAACTCTGTGTTTGGCAGTCCGGTATGGTGACCATTGTGCCAACTGGGTCGTTTAAGACCATTGTTGGTATAAAAGCACATTATAGTTTTGATTTAGCTGCATGTCCCTCGATGTAGTTTCAATTAGTGCCGCGTTCCACCCTCCGGCTCTATATACACAAAATTATCTTAGTTACCCGAAAACAACAAGCTAGTAGTAACTGCTAATTACTTTAAAATGCGAACTTTTTACAATTCTCTCGACGTTTATTGCAACATTGTTGGGACCTATTGAGGTTGCCATCAATTTCAGTCTTTGTGGAGTGAGTTTTTGCAATTACAGTCTCTATTATTTTCACATAAATTCATTCGTATTATTTATGAAAAATATTTATTTGCTGACTATTTCAGTTATTGATATTGAGTTATTGATATTGAGATTATGACATGTAAGTTATGGTTTGTGGATGGGTTTTGCCCGAAATGAACATTGATTTACTATATATTTTATACTTGCAGCGCTCCTTGGTTTCACCCATTTAACTTCCGAGCCCGTGGGAATATCGGGATAAAAGTAGTCTAAGACAAAGTAGTATTGATCGAATGAATGAATGTATCCTCAAACCAAGTTTCATAAAAATCGAATATTCAATGCAAACAAACAATCAAATCTTTCCCTGTTTATAATTGATTAAGTTTAGATGTAGTTTTTGCAGTCAATCATCTATTGTATTTACCGGTGATTGCAGATAGAAAAAAAGTTAATTTGTGACTATTTTTTAGTGGTAGGCAGTAAAAATTATTTTATTTTATTCAGTTATTATTTAAGTGTTTTGACTTTGATTTATTTAATTTAATTTGTATTATTTTATTTGATGTGTATGGAATTGAATTCTGAAATAAAGTTTAATTTATTTATTAGTTACCGTGGTCATGTTTTCTCTAATAGACGCCGCAAGTAACTTTTCATAAACTCATAATACCGAAGTTAACCATAAAAAAAGAACACCTCACTCATACTAACTAATAACTCTTAAAAGTAATAGGTGTCGGTCTGAGTTTACTGCACCGTTAGTTCAACTAACTAAAGATTTTCTCCAGGTACCCATTTGTTATTGTTTTAATTTTCTCCGCTGTGGTCCCTAGAATTAATTTGAGACCTTTCTTTATAAGTACCTAAAGTTTGTTTCAATTTTGAACGTAGAAGTTTGAAAGGTTCGAATTTGCTGTGAAACAAATATTTGTAGGATCTACAAATATTTATTTCTGGTCAGGGTGTTTTTAGAGATATTCATTTTCTATTTAGAAAAATAACATTAGCATAAAAATAATGTGTATATCTGTTGTCTGGTCAAAACTAAAATATTGATTAGAGATATTGTTATAGACGACCCAGTTGGCACAATGGTCACCATGCCAGACTGCCAAACACAGGGTTGCGGGTTCGATTCCGGCCTCAGACAAGTAAGTATGCTTAGATATTTGTCTGCGGTATGGGTGTCTCTATGTATGATAAATATTTATTTACAAAAGAAAAGTGTTTAAGTAGTATATCCGTTGTCTAGCACCCATTTCACAAGTCTAGTTACTTAGCTTGGGGTTAGATTTTTTTATTGTTACTTAGTTTTTAGTTTATGTAAGTAAGTACACACGCACGCACAATGGTCCAAATGCTGAGGCTAAGAGAAAACAGCCCAATAAACTAAACTAACTATAAAAACCTTTAATAATTTCGTTTCACTCTGTTCCTGAGAATTGGTCGTTAGGTACCTACTTATATCTCCGAATTCCATTATTGTTTTTTAGGCAATTAGTTCCTTCCTAAAATTAATTAATTTTGAGTTATTTATTGGAGAGTCATCTTTATCTAAACTTTCCCTGCAAATATTAAAAATTCGAATCTATTAGAAAACCTATAGGTAACATAATCGAATTTTTAATTCTATATCTACGCTTTAATATTATAAAGAAGTACTCCGACACTTTATGCTGATTTTGATAAATACATTAATTAATTGGAGTAACATAAGCTTCTTTTTATTTCGATATTTCCAGATCGAGAATTACGCGTGTGAAACCACGAGGCGCTGTTAGTATGTTATACGTGGTTATACGCTTACCTGCCTACGAGCTATCAGCATAAAAATTCCGAAAAAATGTTTACGGTGGAAAATACGCGAAAACATTTGATCTCAACAAATTGTGTAGGTATAAAATGGTGGATTCTTTAGCAATAGGTTTCAAGATAAAAACAACGTTAGAAATGAATCGTATTTCACTGAATCACAAGTGTATTATAATATCTAAGGTGGTAGAGACACGTGCGTCAAACCCAAAACATTAGTTTTTTGCGCACGAGTTCTTAAATAAGATTTAATATGAAAATGTTGTCATTCTGCATGCAATTCGAGGTCAAACTAATATTTCGCGTGAATTAACTATTAATAATTTTGATAAGTATTAATCTTGGTAGGTACTATTTTGTCAACAGAGATTTCATATATTATTTTCATGATTTAGTACTTTAACATCTCGGTTTATATTTTTGAACTCCAATGTCAAAGCAGGTATGACATCGTCTTAAAATTAATGTTTCATAACGTTGGGTTTATATTATGTTGGTATACTTAGTTGTTAATTTAGAGTGACAGTGTTAAATGGTTTGTTTATATTTTGTTTACATACCTATGAAGTTTTAAGTCCTGATTGACTGACTTATAACGTTATAGCGATGACAGATATAATCGTCGCTCAGCTCAAAACATTGAAAAAATCGGGCAAAAATTTGAAATACAGATATCTATTATGACGTAGGCATCCGCTAAGAAAGGATAAAAAAACAACTACTATGCGGATGAACTTGCGGGTAGTTTCATAAATATTATGCTACTAATTGTACTTATTAAAACTACTGTGTTTATTAAACCGGAATTGAGACAGTTTCCAAACGCTTATTGTAAATGACTTTTTGACATAACGCGAAATTGTCAGACTGTTAAAGGCAATTAATTTTCAATTTAGAAGAGATTGCAAGAAATGGGCCTTTTTTAAGTCAGGTAGGTACTATAGGTTATCAGGACAAGCTTGTATTAATAGCAAAAAGGGAAATTAAACTTCATATTAAATAAATTTGCAGTTTTATAGATTACATTTCTGATATTTGATCATATTTGATCGACTGTACAATTAATTAGTCGTAGAAAAAAAAGCACATACATTCATATAACGGATATATTAATTGTAGAAGTTAGAATATCGAACAGACAACGAACCATGTTTATTTTTACTATTGAGTTTGTCTAAAACGAGATAGGTATTTACCATGCAGTTTGTAACAAATATAACAAAATAACAAAGTAGATATCAAAATCCTAACCTTGTAATGAAGAGTCCCTTCCAATTCTTACTCGATGTCGTGGTTTATCTATATAATACCGTAATACCATTGATGATTTACGATTCATGTCTAGTTTAATATTTCGTTAGACATCTACCGCCCTTTTGAGTGCACTCAATTTTATTTATTGACTTTCCTAAAAGTCGCTTTAAGCTGCTACATAAAATATGTCCCCGGGGCGAGTCGCAAGACAAACAACTATTGACATCTTGTAGAGATTTAAGTTTAAACAAAACTTTACAAATATCGTTTTAACAGAGAAAGATATAATAAAACACAGAAATTAATATATTTTATAGCAAGCGAGTATATACAATTTAAAAAGTGAGTTCTAAATCGAACGATTTAAAACCACTCAGATTAATTAGAATAAAATATTGTAAGTACAGGTGTACTTTTAAAGGTGTATTTTTTAATAAAGCCGAGGTCGGATCGTCCAAAATCGTTCGATTTAGAAAGAAAGAAAAGAAAGAAAGAATGGAGCGTTTTGTAAAGGTTTACAAAACGCTCCATTCTTTCTTGGAAACCGAAATATAATTAAAAAAAAATGACTTGATAGAAATCAATCTTGAACTTTTCGAACGACTTTTTTGGATTAATCTAAAAGACTAACATACATACAACCGAATTGACAACCTCCTCCTTTTTAAGTCAGTTAAAAATAATAAATATGATTAATTTTAGGTAAAGATTAGAGCGGTGTTGGCTTAGTGGTAGATACCTCGACTTTCATTCTGAAGGTCGTGGGTTCGAACCCCGGCCGTCCGCGAATCAATGCATTTTATTTGCGCTAATTGACATTGCTCTTACGGTGAAGGAAAACATCGTGATGAAGCCCGCGGCTTAGTTGGCTCCAGAAGTATTGACAAGTTTTCTACTCTGGACATGGTCGACTAAGCTGAGAGGGTAGTAGGTGCTGGGCAAGCCTACTCGATCCTTACGCAAAAAGGAACCAATTAAAAAGGGTCCAATGGCGGAAAACAGCCTGTATACAAGTACAAGTAGGTAAAGATTGCAACGTTAGACAGACATTAGTGAATTTAATTGAGGATCTGTAAACATCACAGAAAATGTCATTCTTCAAATATAACCATGAACAATGAGCTACCCT
Source organism: Idaea straminata (assembly GCA_951213275.1). Classification (NCBI taxonomy): domain Eukaryota; kingdom Metazoa; phylum Arthropoda; class Insecta; order Lepidoptera; family Geometridae; genus Idaea; species Idaea straminata. The sequence continues at coordinate 6,453,073 of OX577846.1, read as the reverse complement.
GAACGTATTTTCCACATAATTAATTTACATTTTTATTGATATTCCTACTCATGTTAATTAATTAACTACAGTTTACAGAGTCTGACAGTACCTTTTTGGGCGCATTTTTACCGTATCTATTTTGTTTGTACTGGACATTTACTTACTGAATAATGAATTTTCTGAAGAGCAATCATTTTTATTCATAAAACCTAGGTTCGCTGTACACATGCCTTTCTGTTTTATCTCTTTTATCACAGTTGCTCATAAAGTGGATCTTATTCAACCGCTTTTAGGCTCATAATCCAACGTATTACGCACGTGTGCGTTTTACATTACCTTCACGCCACTAGTGTGTAAAAAGTTATCCTGATAAGTTAAATTGGTATCTTACTGCTAATTACATGTTAGGTAGATGAAACATTCTTAATTTATCCGGGTTATATTGTTTTAATGAAAAAAAAGGGTAAACAAAGAGTTATTAAGCTAACGAAAATGGTTGTCTCTAAAGTCGGTTTACGAACGAAAATTTTACGTGATAACGTCTTAGAAAACGATTAAAATTGACTCTTGTTTTTTCTTTACTAAAATTTTTTTTCTACCATTGTATTCTGTTTTAACCCCCGACGCAAAAACAAATGGAAAAACCATAATAAATATTATATGTCAGACGAGGCTGTATACGTTAAAAGTATTTTGCCTGGCCTTTCGGGAGTATAATTAACAAAAAAATTGCCTTAAAATAGTAAACATAGACTTATCACAAATATTTTGTTAGTTATTATTTTCAAGTATTTTCAAGCTCAAGTATTTTCTTTTATTCGCAACTGTGATAAATAAGTAATACGATACACGTGTAGTGTGATCATTCCATCTCGGCGCTCTATAGACGCACTCGCGTTTCGCTCGCGCGTCATAAACCGCTTCTATGCAAAGATCAATTTACCACACTTATATCGTAATGTACTATTAACTAATACTAAAGAAAATATTACGATCGTCTAAAAACCTAAAATAAAAGTGATTAGTTTTATAAATAAAAAGAAATAATTGCTCTACTGAAGGTATTATACAGGAAGTAGGGAAATATACTCGTTTGTACGGAAGAAGCGGTGCTAGGATACCGTAATTGCGTATTTCTATATTTAACATCGAGATAAGAAAAATAAACATAAAAATACGCAATTCCTATTCGGGAAAATAAATATTAAGTTGTAGTTAAATATGTCTTTTATGATCAATTAAGATCTTCCTTGAACCGTTTAGAAAAAGAAGCAATCAAAATATTTCTTTCGTGAAAATAAATAAGACGTATCATCGAAAATAATGCTTTTAAATTTTTATTAACTGTAGGTATGTAACTCCGTTGTCGGCTGTAATTTTCTATACTTAACAACGAAAACATAAACCTTTGTTGCGTACCTAATTTTTATTCCATACCGACATAAAAAATAACACCCGCGTAGTTTCAGCTACAATAGCTTTCAAGACATGAAACGGTGAGAAGGTAGGAGGTGTACATCTTTTTAAGACGGTTGTAAAAGAACAAATTGGTGGGTAGATAAACATTATTCGCTTGTATAATACACGACTTGAATATGGTTAAAAGCTTTGTAATAAGACGACAAGGGAGACAACAAATCATAATAAATACGGGGAACTTATTATATTGTCAGCCGCTGACAAACAATGGAACATTATTCCCGATACCCTCGTATTATCTAAGTCGCCCCCACAGTCGCCCTCAGACCGACAACTAGAGCAATCTCCATTTTATCGGAAAAAGCTTGTAGAATCAAGAATATACCAATTAACAGGCAAAGAGTTAACAAGGGCACTGTTTAGCACGCGTCCGATATTATTTCCGAAGATCTTAGCTTTTCTATAGCGGGTTCAGGCGCTTTAGGATTGCTATTGTATTTTGAATGTACGAGTAATGGAATTGTATGAAAATAGTTAACAATAAACAGTAAATAAGATTTTGATCCTTATAAACACATAAGAATTGTCTATGTAAATAAACCTATCAATTTATGTGCCCCAGAGAAGTCAAGAAGCAAGGTGTAATTTTATTCAGAACCTGGTGACCTGAATATCTTATATTTTACACATAAAAATATAAAGGACAAAAATTTGTACTTGGAAATAAATTTAAAAAGTCAACTCGAACCGTTTTAGATAAATAAGCAGTAGAACATCAATAAATAGTCATTAAAATTCACGTCAATCTGGCTGTGTTTGTTTTTCCATGTCCGGTACTTAGTTATTGACACAGTTGATGATTTATACAATTAAAATAATTTAAAAGATTAGGATTAGGGGGAATGGGGCAGACTCCCGCTCCGGCTCGTTTCTGGCGCAGAGGTTAGCCATCGCCATTCAGCGTGGCAATGCTTCTAGCATTATGGGAACCTTTACGCCGGGTGCGATAAGGCGTGGGTTATTTGACTAACTGGTACTTAATTTTTGTATTTATAATGTTAAATATATAGATATAAAATTATTTCATTTAAAAGATAGAAATATAGTTTTAAGCATTGGATAGTTCTATTTTCTGAGAAAGTGGTATACTTTACAATAAAATCCATCAAGAAAAAAAAAAATTATCAACGAAAAAATGCGGCGGCCTTGCGTAAAATGCGCTCTGCGGCTACTAGGTATTTATCCTGAAAAAGATCGGGAACAAACACTGGTAAAGCCGCAGAACGTAACTAGTTAATATATATAATGACCTATCCTAACAATGAAAACAATAACCGACAGACCAAAATAATAAATCATTTACAAATGTAATTTAATTTAAATGATGTTGTAATGCTATAATTTGCAGTCAACGGACAAATCTTACCAGTCACATTGTATGCATATTGGCTACCGTTTGTAGAACATTATTGCTATTAATAAAATTATCATGATGATTTTTTTACAAAGGAACATTACTCTTTAGAAAATTGCTTCTTCAAAGCTTTATATTGATTAGTTTAAGCGTAGTAGCAGTGATGAATACAATAGTTTTACTAGTACTAGTTTCCTAGTATAATCAATCCTTAAATAATTAAATGATAATTGCCATGTCACGTAAAACACAGTTTCACTTAATTAAACGTGATTTATTTGATGGACGATACATTAACGCAAACACTAATTTCAAAAACAGAGTACTGGAGTGTAACTAATCTAATTTATTTAAGTATAACATCATTGCGTCATGGGATGACCCAAGCTAGAGACGCGCCAAATGTTTCACGCACAAATCCTTGTAACACATCGAAATTCGTTACAACTATACAAACTACTATAAACCAAACGAAATCGGATTCAATCTAACAAAACAGCAGCAATTACAATCCCGAATTATATGGGTGCCGTTTTGGGTAATGGCCATCCTTCGATAACATAAATAGAACGCAACGCCGATAATAGCCGGAATATTGTACAATAATGGGCGACCAGCGGAAAGTGTACGGCAAACAATAATAGCGAAGACAGTGGGCACGTACGAAGTCTGTGGATTAATCAGTTAGTCACACTTGTGCCGAACTAAGGAAGAGTCGATTAGGAGGGTACCTTCGGGATTATTGAGACATCGGCGGCGGCATGCCAGCTGCGGCCGGCCAACTTGCCGATATTGCCGTGGCCAGCCCTGGCCCCAACTTGTTTTCAACTGCCCCAAATTTACCCTGAAACTCTGGCGTTCGATCGCACTTATTGGAAAAAGGGTCTAGATCTAAGGAGACTCCGACTACGATATTTTTGTAAATATGTTTTTTGGAATGATGCCATACGTTGGCTTTATTGCTTGGAATTATTTATATGATGGTATTTCATAGCGGTGCAATTTATTATCATGTGTGCCGTTTTTTCTAATGCATGTTTATGAAGGTGCCTTGTCGTTTACGTGACGGTCACGTAACATCGACGAATGTTATCTTTACGAACCTGATATTTTTGTTTCCTTAATTTTATTTTACAGTTTAATTTACTGTTGCTTTAGAGTTGAAAGATTGGCACGGTGGTGGATAAAAATGGGTATTATTTCATATTCAATGCACAAACACGAGTTTAATTGATAGTTCGTTATCTTCCACCTAACGAGGATATTGAGTTAAAGCGAGTGAAGCTTCGCATACAAAGTTTGCAAACTAAACTAGATTTATTAAGCCGACGTACAATTTAAAGGTACCTACCATAATTATCATTACATATGTAGTATAAAACAAAGTCACTTTTCGCTGTCTGAGCCTATGTACCTATGCTTAGATCTTTAAAACTACGCAATAGATTTTGATGTGGTTTTTTTTAATAGTTCTCAGAAGTGATTTAAGAAGAAGGTTTATATATATAATACAAGCATAATATTTTAATTATGTACTTAAATAGTTTAGTTCATATTACATTGCATTGAGAGAGAAAGCTAATTTAAAAGAATACATACAAAAACTACTGTGATATTTAATGTCGACTGAGCAAAAATTAAAAAAATAATTACGCTCAAAATTATTAACAATTATTTATTATAATTAGCTACTTCTGATAAAAAAACCAATGGTTGTCTGTTAAGTCGGTTTACGGACGAAATGATGAAAAATTGGGATTTCTGGTATTCCTTTATATATTTTTTTCGTCATGGATATGTTAACATGACGCGTGACGTCACACAATATTACCGTGACACTTTTTTGTGAATGCAGGTGTTCCATCAATTTATTAGACGTTCATCATCATCATCATCTTCCTGCCCTTATCCCAATTTATTTGGGATCGGCGCAATACGTTTTCAGTTTTTATTTCGTTATCACGTCAAAATTATACGTAAGTACTTTATGTACCTACTTAGTTAGGTACTCGGCCTCTTTGTTCGTGAAACACAGGGCACAGGTAATGTTCAAAGCAGTCGGTTAACTCAATATACCTACCTACAGGTCTATCTACCTACTATATTGGTCGTCTGCTATGCTGATTGCACGGATAGCTCCGTCCATGATCGTGTGACGGGAATAACAATTTATTTGTCCAACGATCACAGTTTTTAAAAGAAATTCGAAACAGACCGAGTGAAATGCTTTTGTTTTTTGGTTGTTACCGAAATTAAAACTTCCGTTTGCATGACAAATTGCAGTGAAAAAAAAAGTGAGTAGAACATGTCGACCTGTTTCAATAAGTTCAAAGGCACGTTAAACCGTACCTCTAGTAGCAGTCGTTAGGTCAAGTTAGAGGCCATCTGGAAATTCTAACAATAGGTGAGCTACACCACTATACGAGAAGAAGAAGAAGAATAAGTTCAAATACCTACCTAAGTTCAACCAGTTCAACGAAATGAACAAAAAACATCCAATTATTTTAACTTCATATCAATTTAGAATAATTACTCGATAATTGAAGTAAATTGTCCATCTGATACGGTGACCAATAAAAACTAGCCAACAAACTATAACCTAGACATTATTCTCTAGCACCTACAGGAAGATGGTTATTGCTTCAAAAAAAATCATTTTTTTTTTCAGTGTGGTACAGTTTTGGTCTGTAAAAACCAAGAAATTGATATCCAAATAGTATGTACCAGCATATTATTTGGATATCAATTTCTTGGTTCTTACGAAATTGAGAAAATTCCATGTCAAGAGTCTACTTACTATGGCTCCAGTTTTGGAAAATAGCCGAAATTAAAATGAATATATTTATTTTGTCTATTACCTATCTATCACGCATAAATATTTAGTAACCATCGGAAATAGATTTATGAATTTAAATTTTTTGTTGTGTGAAAACGTGAATTGATACGCTCGTGTGCCAATATCGAAATCCAATCAACGATCTGTGATTGACAGTTAAAGCCTGCTGGCCGTATTCACTCGTCGTTGAGGAATATATGACCAGGAAAAACCGCGGATATTGTTTATTTATTGTTAAGACTGATAATTTGATAGGTTGAATTTTATGATTGTTTTATATTGATTACGATTAAATTTTCACTCAGATATGTTTGGGTATTAGATGCTGAATTTTTTTCAGTATAATTTGCTGCCCATTTGAGGTGCAATTCTGTTCATCACTCCGAAGATCCCTTTCACCAAGGCAGTCTCCGAGTAATTAGTAAATACAAAAATATTATATACTTCCCTCGTCAGAAACAATGGTTTCTTGACGTAAGAAATAATCCTCTCCTTAGACGCCAGTGAATAATTTCTTAGTTTTTATTAAAAATCTTAAAATGATTACCAGTAGGTATTCCTCTTAAGAATTTTAATTCCAGAATATTAATAGCAATATTCTTAAGGATAGGTACTGCTATTTTTTTCAAAAACACGTACTAAAAACAAGAAATTATTTTTTAAAAGAGGATTTTTTGCATCAAGACCTCTTTTTTCTGTGTACCCGACAAATTGGGTTTTGTTTTTAACTCGGTTAAACACTTATCCTCCAGAAGCAGTATCGATAAAATTCAGACATAAACCAGCAAAATAGAGAAGCTATATCAATCGATCCCCAGTGGTATCATATTATAATCCTGCGAGGTAAACGTGATATACCGTGGCACGGCACTATCAATAACCGGGGTATTGTACAGAGTGCAGCACATTAACAGCTTACGTGTTAATATATTGAACACCTCGTTAGATAATACACGTACCTGCTAGAGCTGCTGGGAAACAAAACAGCAGTATCTACTGCACTACAGCACATCTAGGTGTTGCATATCAAATTATCGGTCCATTCCACTTTGGGACGACCCAGTTGGCACAATGTTCACTATGCCGGACTGCCAAACACATGGCTGCGGGTTCCATTCCCGCCGCAGACAAGTATTTATGCTAATATATTTGTCTGTGGTTTTTTTATTATCTATACATATAAAATCCTTTGTCCTGCCTGACTGACAGATCAACGCACAGCCTAAACCGCTGATCGTAAAGACCTGAAACTTGGAGGGTGTGTTCTTTGTATGACGTAGGCATCCGATAAGAAAGGATTTTCCGAAATTCTACCCCTTAGGGAGTGAAAAAGGGAGGCAAAGTTTGTATGGGATAACGATTACTTGGTCTATTTTCGACTGCTACGTGGACGAAGTCGCGGGCAAAAGCTAATTATAAGTATATATATACAAAAGAAAAATATATAAAACGTATATCCGTTGTCTAGGACCCATAACACAAGTTTAGTTACTTAGCTTGGAGCTAGATGGTGATGTGTCGAATGTCCTGCAATATTTCTTTACTTATTTTTATTTTACGGACTTGGATGATATCACCAAGGTGAAGGTTCAGCAAGGGACTTTATTAAAAGCATCTAGGTCTTTAAAGGCGACTCTAATAAAATTATGATTTTGGGTATTCATTAAGCACCTGTGAATTTACATAAAACCACAAAGGATTATTTAATTGTATTAAATTAAAATCGCATTACACAATTTAAACTCGTACAATTTTTATTCATAGTAATTTTAACCTATTGCATAGCTTTTAACGCGGGCTTTGAGCGCGGCGACCGAATCAAGAAATGCCGTAACGAAAATAAAACCTAACACCCCCCACCCCGCCTACCATATAGGTCAGCCGAGCGTTCGCTTAACGTGTATGTATATGGTACGAATGTACGAAGCTCGCACGATGCAATAGCTTTATTTTTCTGAAATTATGACTGTTGCTAAACCGTTTATAGAATCAAGTGTCGGTATTCGACCTACCCTCAGATACTGCCCTTAACTATAAGCATGAGATGACAAATTGACAATGCTCGCTACTTCTTCAATTTCCTCACGACTCATGATTATTGCAACATATTCAAAACGTCAATTTAAAACAAAAATGCAATGAAATCTCGGGAAAATAATAACTCTATGGACCGGAATATGTAAATGCATTTTGTTATATAGTGCTATGATTTAGATTACTGACAAAATTAAAAATAGGTACACCTTAGCCTAATAAAAAAAACCTAATCTATCAATTTCCAGTACTTGAGAATTTTGGTACTTCACAGACGTGGACTGTCTATTTTGAGGTAGTGAATTAGGACCCATTTTAAGATGTAGTGTCATCATGGAGAGAAATTGCCGTTCTCGGGAATGTCTATTAATATTTAGTGATAATGAAGATTGAAGTCTGTTTACTTGGTGCTTAAGAAAATGTAAGAGAATTTTAGAACTGGTCCTGACCAAAGACATTTGTCAGAAAAGCTGTAGAAACCTGTGTTTCGAGGATATTAATTTTAACACATTATTTAGACATGTTCGTGTTAGTTTAACTAAGAATCTCGTAAAATTAAAGAACCAAGCAACCTGAAAAAGGTCTACGAATAAAATATTTAGGTACATTTTACGATGTATTGAAACACATTTGCAGAGTGAATTGGTGAAAAACATTTTAAAGGAGTGGAATTACAGAGCGGCTGAGCGTAAGGCGGGCGGGCGTGCGCGGGCGGGACGATCCGCCCGTAACTGAAACAAGTCCGAGTCTTGGTTACAATTACAGATGTATTATTTATCAGACGGCAAAGCGGAGCCCCAACCGGGTAAAGGAATTGATTTCTGCATAATTTAACACCGAAAACATCTCCTCGAGACCTCTCTCTATACAACTAAAAACAAAACATTTGTCTGTATTTTGTCGGAACTAATGCATTTTTTATGTTCATACTCGCTGACGAATAAGAATGAAAATTCTGTTCTTCTTCTACTTGGTGATTCTCTAAAAGCACAACTTATTAACAAGCTGACACATCTATTTCAGTCTCTTTCTACATTTTTTCATCTTTTATTCGAAGTAGATTTAAAGGAATGATGCACAAAATAATGATGATACTCTTTGACAGTTCGAATTTAAAATTTTATTCAAAAGATAATTTCGTTAGCATAATAATTAAATGTTCTTTATGAATATAAAATCTTAATCAAAGTTCCGCAAATAGCATAACTTTGGTAGTGTTCAGCTCGATACACATTATGCATATTAATTATTCGCTACTAGAGGGACGAGCTACGACAAATAGGGGTCATTTTTAATGAAAATTTTGATTAATATCGTAACGAGAAAGAAAAGTTTGAAAATTATTTCTTTAAATATTAAAAACAAAACACCTCGGTACCTATTCAGTAAAATAGGATTTAAGCTCATTACCCGACTGCAGCGAAGCCTAAAGGGAAGGTTGTGTTTTAAGCCCGTAACCTTTTTACTATTTAATCTAGAGTAATTTTGTATATTTATTAGTTTTAAATGATTGCCTGACGTCATCTCAATGTTATCGTAAATAGAAACCTATAATTAATTGTCTGAGTACAGTCAGCAACAAAAGTGGAGGTCCACTCTACAGTTCCTAACATTGCCATTATTAGAATGTTTGGGACTTTAAATTAAATAATAACTAAAATACCTCGGGGGCGTCTGTCGTTAGTAGAGTTACACTAAGTTGCCAGTTTGGCCCAGGGTTAATTTGCCATACGGCAGAATAATAGCAGTTTAAAAACTTGCCTGATTGTACATGTAAATATTCAGTTGGGTGCCATTAATGCATTCTAAACGCATTTCCACCGTTCATTTACAAAATTCTCGTACATAATTCTGTCAGTTGTTTTAAACAAACTGGGTCCATCGTTTGTACTGACTCAGATTCCTGTAGGTATTTAAGTGATACTATAAATTAGAGTTGTGGACGCGGAATGAGGAACGGTGTAAGTAAACTGAGCATAGTGACTTTAGAGTTCGTATAGTATAAGTTTGAGCTGATTTTGTAAATCTATTTCCCGTTTAAAACTTTTATAATTGTTTTATTGTTCTAAGGTACTTTCAGTAATAAGTACACAATAAAATATTTTTTTCAATAAACTTTAAAAAAAAATCTTAATGTCGTCATAATCTTAAAACTACTTAAAAACTACTTACAAACGTATTATGATTAAATGTTTAATTAAGGAATGTGACATCCAAATAATTTATACTATGTTTTTGACATGTTTTTGACTATTAAAATTAGTTAATTTTAATAGTCAAAATTACATTACATGACGCGATGGAAAATGTCCAACTATGACGTCCTTTATCATGCGATGTTTATTTTTAAAATAGCGTTAAATTATAGAGAATAGCCACACAAGCTTATTGTAGAATATGCGGCGCACGATTCCCCGAGATGCGGCAACCAAACACTGTCACTACACTAGCCGCCAGTCCAGCTGTGTTCACTAGTTAGTGCCCACATGAAACACTGGTGTTGAAATATTGCCCTGTTAACTCGACTAAGGAGTCTGGGGTTTCATCGATAAACGACCAGAGAGACAGGCGGTCTTGTCAATATGCGAATGTTTGTTGCAAGCAACATTATATCAAGATATACAACTGTCTGAAGTCTGTGGTCTAAAACGGAAAGCTAAGTGTTCATTTTATGAACACGGGTTCATCGAGTTTAAACTACCTGTTATTTTAATATTTACCCGACGTTCCTATCGAGTTGCATCGAACATGTAGAAAACTGTAGAAAACTAAAAAGAAAGTGGAAAGCTAAGTGGTTGATATAAAAATAAAACAATATAATTAGGCCAGTTATAGGTAAAAACAGATCCAGACACTTACCTAAAATTTTAATTATAAGAAGTTATATAAACATCGGTTTAGGAGTTCTGGATATTATCCATTCCAAACATACATCTTAACTTCACCTCTTTATTACTTATATTCTTCATTATATAGATTTTAGAAGATACCGAGTGATATTTCGCTTAAAGTTTATTACTAATGTAATTTTCTTTTAAAACATTTATTATAGAGGAAGAGAAAGAAAAAACTTATGCTCGCTTGATTTAAGGATAAAGTACAATAAACCAGACATGTAAAAAAAACTAACTTTGCCCAAAACAGCTTTTCTTTCGGGGTAAATGTAAAAATTCTTTAGAGAACATTTTCGAATAAAAGCTGGTTAACAATGTGTGTGGTTGTAATCGTATGTTCATGAGACAAGTCGAAATTTATTGCATGCAATATTAATGGTTGACTACATGAAATTCAGCTCTTATTACACTGTAATTTATTTTACATGACTGATGCTTCCTGTAATTTGATTATAAACGAACTATCTAAATTTATACCATAATTTCTCACATAGGTACACTTTTTAATGAATTTCAGAATTCATTAAAAAAAAAAGATTAAAAAGTCTATACATTAGAATGGAAGATTTTTTTTTTTACCTTAAATATTATGAAATCTTTATTTTACATGTCACCTATCTGATACGAATCTAACGATACCTTAAATTAAGAGTGGTTTGGAAAAGTAAAGAATATTACTAACATACAAGATACGTAGAAAAACATACTCTTTCCTTGCAGTCGGGTAAAAACTAATAAGATAAAATCAAGTGGAGTGTCTTACAAAATGTGCAAATGTTTTAATTTTTAAATTTCTATCTGATTTATGTATTACTTGTACTTGAACGAGTTGTTTTCCGCAATTAGACCCTTTCTAATTGGGTATTTTAATACTTGCATACTTACTTCAATAAATATAAAACTAAAATGTAGAGTGATAAATTTAGGTATGTCTATAAAGAAAGTTAATTAAGTGCGATTCTCTTATAAAAATAAACACAGAGACTAATTAATTATACTTAATATTTTACTTCGATTTTCACGTTAAAATATTAAAGCCCAAAATTAAATAACTTTTAAGAACTTACGAAATTATTTGATTGGTTTCAAATAAATTTGTATCTATTGATATTTATAATTTGTTCCGATTGATTTTGAATTAGATAGGTACATTAGTTCACTTGTGCGATGTGAACTATAGAAGGTAGAAAGGCCTTTGTCCTGTAGTGGGACAAAACGGGCATAATTGCAGACCCACCGTAGAGCTTCAAAACGGATGATATAACAATGTTTTCAACACAAGCAAGAATCTAGTCACCTGCTTTAGTTGAAGTTTAAAGTCTTTTAACTCATGAATTTATCAAACAAAAATTATTAGAATGAAAACATTCCAATTATAGTAATTTTAGAACTCTACAGTGGGTCTGGAAATGTGCAGGGGACCGTACCTATCAACATTACGCTGTTTTTCGTAGCATATTTGAAGCAGTCAATTTTACTACGACCCGTTGGCACAATGATCACCATGCCGAACTGCCAAACACAGGGTTGCTGGTTCGATTTCCGCCTCAGACATGTATTTATGCTTAAATATTTGTCTATGGTCTGGTTGTTTCTGTGTATTATGAGTATATATTGACAAAAGAAAAGTATATAAGTAGTATATCCGTTGTCTAGCACCCATTACACAAGTATAGTTTACTTTGCTTGGGGCAAGATGGTGATATGTGGAATGTCCTGCAATATTACAAAAAAAATATTAAAAATAATTATGCAGATAATGCTGCCTATATAAGCTAAGCTATAAGCTAAGTATAAGCTAGCTAGCTAGGTATAATGAAACCTAACCTAACAAACAAAATAACCCTAAATAGTTTGTGCTATTATTTTATTATAGACTTATTGAATAAGTTTATTTGCTTGAGCGTAATTTTCGTAACTTTAGCGAACGTTCTTTGTTTTACAGCCAGACAATTTTATAGCACAAATCCGCAAACAAAAGGCTCTATGTCAGTCTGAAGTCAAAGTTTTCATGTAGAGACATGAAAACTTATAAACATAAAAGGTCATTACGATCTGGATAAAGCTATAGTCAAAATAAATACCTAAGACCGACGAAGTCTTTGGGCCACGCGGAGTGTAGAATTCCGCAGTACCCAAACCGTCACACTTAGAATATGTGAAGTCAGAAGGAGGTAATTTGTTTGACATGGACGCTGTGTGATGGAAGCACGTTGGAAGTGACGCGTGAAACGAGTAGAAACTTAGAACTTTTATTTAATTTGTGTCGTAGTTGTGTTGTATAGCCTTTTATTACTTTTTTAAATTATTGATTTGTTTATTTAGTGGATGGGTATATATTCTACTATGATATTCGTATGCACTGTTCTTATCTAATATTTTTAATGTATTAAATCAAAAGTTATTTTGAGCGCTTACGAATTCTCTTGAGATTTTATATAAAATGGTGTAGCGTCGATTGTACCTAGATGCCAAGATAAACCTAGTTAGGTTTCCTGACATTTGTTTAACTAATTAATTGTAAGAAATTGTAAATGTCCTTTTTAATAAATAAAATAAATAATAAATAAATAAGTTGAGCATAAATTCATTGAGCAAAGTTGATAACAAAAATGCGAATCGCTAGAAACGGCACTAATATTTTGACTGGACTGTAGCCTCCAAGTTCACGCTTAAGTCAGCTTTGCGTATTTAACCGTTAAATAAATGACAACCTATTGTTAATGCATGTCGCCCCGCACTGGCTTAAGGTAATCGCCTTGCTCTCACGTCCCAAGTACCTCGGCCACCTTATAGCTGATGGAGTTTCAAAGCTTCCAAACTAGTTCGACGGTTGTAGCGAACTTGGTGCTGCATGTGGACCAGCTCGATAACAACTGGATTCCCTAAATCCTAACACGCGTCCGTCCAGGATGCTCTTGTTCACTGCAATTAAAAGTTTCTGTTCTGTACCGTATGTTTCTTTGAAGAGAAACTCTGTTTGTATCAAGGAATTTCTATACAATTTGAATTTAAAGGTATTTTAGGTTTTATTTACGATTGATTTTGGTATGACACTCAGGGTCTGCCTTTTTTTGAATCTATACTAATATTATAAAGTTGAACAGTTCGTTTGTTTGTTTGAACGCGCTAATCTCAGGAACTACTGGTTCTAATGGAAAAAAATATTGTTTTGGATAGTCCATTTATCGAGGAAGGATTTTTTATCTTGATATTCCCACCGAATCGGGACTTGTGTGGGTGAAACCGCGGGACGCAGTTAGTTAAAAATATGGGTTTTAGCTAGTATAATTCCTTAGTTTTAATTGTACGTAACTATTTTATAAAGTAAGTTCATAAATGAAGACCAGGAAAATGTCACGCACAAATGTAACACAAACTGAACAAACACATGTTCACATATCTGCGAAAGGTCGGTGGGTATTAAGGAAAAGTTTCATTTGATGAAGTGTAAATTGTCGGGAAAAGTTTGTGATGTTGCGTTGAGCCCAGGAGATAACGAATATGACAGATCTAATTGAAGAGTGGTTTGTTGGCTCCTCGGGCATATTGCAAATGCCAGTCACGAGGCGGGGCGCGGCGTGAAGTTGTCGCCGGGCGGCGCGCGCGGGGCGGGCTTGGTGTGCCGAGGCCATGAGACTTATAAGGATTACGGGAAAATGTGTATTCGATGACATTTTTCGGGACCGTAGAAAAAGATGAAATATAAGGAATTGTAAACGTGATCGGAATAACGTAGTGCGCGTCACCTATTACCGGTCGATGCGTTCCTTTCGCGGTCGGGCGGACGAGCGCCGATGAAACCGAGCGTGACGTTCCATTCCAGATATAAAAATGTATAAAAAAGCTTTGTTACACGCGACTTGGCTTCGGCGAAGTGGCAAAGTTTGAAGTGGAAAACTTTTCATGGAAAAATCTTTGCAGAAAACGGTTTAATTTTAAGGCTATTTGTACTGCTTTAAGGGCCACTTTTATGGCGGTATCTCGGACAATTTATCTAAGTTGATATTGTTATTAAATATAATGTTTCTGATTAATATAGGTGGCTATCTTTAATGCTTCTCAAAATGTATTTGAGATTAGTCAAAGTTAACGTATACGCCATTCTGTAGTAGCCTTGACAGTGTTAGCCAATGTAGTGCAGACTGCAGAACACGCAGTCTCACTGAAGATTATTGTAATGAAATAATTAAATTAGCGAGAGTACGGTGGACAGTGAACGCAAGCAGAATCTAGAGTAGGAGCCAGAACTGGCGCTGTGATTTCATTTGGCACCCCTCTGAATAACAATACTCCTTCCTTTACGTTTATTCTCTAAGAATAATGTTAGGTTAGTTTAGTTTATCTAATCTACTTTGATTATCCAAGAATAAAATATTCCTAATCCTAAACTTTCTAAATACCTTCTAACAGGGATATTAATTAATTTATACATTATAGCTTTTGCCTGCGACTTCGTCCGCGTAGGAGTTGAGTTTTTCAAAATCCTTTCTTATTGGATGCCTACGTCATGCAAAGAACACAGCCTCAAAGTTTCAGGTATTTACGATCAGTGGTTTAGGCTGTGCGTAAATCCGTTCGTCAGTCAGTCAGTCATTCAGGACAAAGCATTTTATATGTATAGATGTAACTAATTAGGTACTTATTTTTAAGAGAAAACTCGTTTTTTGTCTAAATGGCTAGTATGTAAGAAGGTCTGTTGCAAGATAAGGAAAACATGGGTTGTTTGTCGACCGCAAGGTTTCCAGGGAACATTTAGAGTAAAGTCGGACCCTCGTTACAATCAGCGCTGAATTATTTACCACCGGCCAGCTTACTGACCCGAATTGATTTCTGCATAATTTAGACAAAAGGAAACCTTGCAGAAATCGTAAAAACTGCAATAAAACTGTGTCCGTGTTCCAGCGGTTTCATGGTAGTATCCGCGTTAAAATTTGATGTAGGTAGAGGTGAAAGACGACGCCCGCCTGAACGATCAGACATCTACGGATAACTATTAGATAGTTGAATCAAGAATGAAGGAAGGGAAAATAAAATCAGTACAGGTGGTATTAGGATTCAGCGCACGTTTCGTATCGGAGGTTTCTGCGGAGGAAGAGAGTGTGCCGCGTCGGCTACCGCAGTGCGCTCCCGCCGCCGCCACTGCCGCCGCTTTCGCCGCCAGCTACCTACTCATGCCTGTTCTAAGACAATTACCGCTACGTAAACGGAAAATCGTTCGGTAGCTCTCTCAAACGTGTTTTCTAATCTACTGAAAGGACGAAGGGGAAAGAGATGCCAGTTTTACATTTTTACCATTCGAAAAGAATCATTTCATTTTACGGTAAAACTCTTTGTTTCCGAAATGGCGAGCGTAACCCTTACGACGAAGTTAATATTACAGTAATGACGTTTTTGTACTGCGCTAACATTTAGAAATGTGACCGTTGTGCGGTATGTTTTGAATAAAGTATGTTAAATTACAAGCTTTGTTAATACCCGTATTCACAGAGCGAGTATCATGAAATGCACGGAAACAACACTGCCCCGCTAACAATTAATATCCAACACAATATTTTCGCAAAGTTTTGCTTCCGAAACTACGTCCTATGCTGTTCGAAACAAACTGAGTCTCCTCCCGACTATTTTACGGGCAATAAAGTTCTAGAGAACTGTGGGAAACTCGTTCTTAAATGTTTTAAAAATGTATTCTGCGCATTTGAGCCTTCGGGATGATTCAGTTTTTATAATTTAAGTTTTAGTGTCGTACTTTTACTATTGTATCGTAGAGCACAAGGGTGATACACTCGAGTTATAAAGTCTTGTTACCTACCGCGTAAAATCCACTTGCTTTGTTACAGCTTAATTTACGCAAACCTGCGAAGAAAAGATAAGCTCCGTAACTTATGTAGACTTAATTGGTTCAATGGCGGCTTATTAAACTGAATTTATACCATATATTAAATTGTTTCATCAATGCATAATCCGCTGGTGATCGTATTGGAGGTGTTACAGATTAGGTGTGAGATTATGCATACATACAAACACCCAATGATTCGAAGTAGTTTACAAATAAAACAATATGTTCTTCTTTGGCATAAAACTGAGTTTTATTATACTAAATTTAAGCAAAATTTGTATTGTCTTAATACGAATATTTATCTACATAAAATATCACATTTTTATTTATATAGGATTACGAGCTTTTGCCCGCGACTTCGTCCGCGTATAAGTCGAAAATAGATCAAGAAGGTAATCACGTTGTCCCATAAAAACTTTGCTCCCCTTTTTCACCCCCTTAGAGGTAGAATTTCGGAAAATCCCTTCTTATCAGATGCGTACGTCAAACAAAGAACACACACTCCAAGTTTCAGGTCTCTACGATCAGCGGTTTAGGCAGTGCGTTGATCCGTCAGTCAGTCAGTCATTCAGGACAAAGCATTTTATATTTATAGATTAAATTTCAATGAACTTGAACTACGATTGCCACCTAGATCCATTGCTGACTCACTAGGTAGGTAGGTATTACTATGTTTGTGGGAAGTAGCTGGAAAGTCCAGCCTCAAAGTGCTATTAGATTACAGTAACTCCAGCAATTTGTTGTTCTCTCACCACTGTGACGTTAATCAGGTCGGTTTACAGACCAAGGCTAGGCTTAGGTACAATCACAAACAAAAGTGATCAATAAAAAATTCTTAAACACCCTGATTTGTATAAACTTGAAATCATTAAATTATTCTGCTTAATAACTATACAGATTTAACTAATTCAAGATTTTAAGTTTGTTTCTTTTGTTAGTGATTGTACACGTAGGTCTAGATCAGGGGTGAGCAACCTTTTAAACGTTGCGGGCCTTTTAAGATAATATTAAAAAAGTGGGCCGTACATCAGGGAGGCGCTTTTGAAAAAACCTCATAGTTGGATATTTTTCACATTTCAAGGATATTTTTAGAGACGGATATTTTTTAAAAATTAAATATTCTCATTCTCACACAGTCGGGTAAAAGAAAACTGCTTTTTGCTTACCGCAATTTTTTGGATTTGGCCAACCATTTACAATAATAGGTATAACCTCTTTTTACATGACAGAGAGTCTGTCGACGCACGGAATATAATTTTAAAACGACACCGCTTTTTGACTGGCTGTATAGTCGACCAACAAACGGAATAAAATATTTTGCAGGGCAAATCAAAGACATGACGGCCCGGATCCGGCCCGCGGTGCCATAGGTTGACCACCCATGGTCTAGACTCTAGACTGTTAGAACGGAAGTTACGTAGTTACCTACGTTTATTTCTTAAACGAGATCAAGTAGACCCAACTTGAACGTTCACCTTATTAGATTACTGGGAATTAGTTTTAAAATGTTTTAGTATAGCTTTCTATTATTTAGATAGATGGATTTATAGTGCAATGAAACTTGTTTATATTTTCTTAGTGTGTGATTATAAGTAATAGACAGAGAGTATAAATATTTGAAATAAAATTCGAGAAAGTGATAAATAATGGTGTACACTGACTGCGCACTAAAATGCGAATGAAGATGTCAGCTAGTGTTGCTAGGCAAGATAAGCAAACCACCCAATGTCAAATTTCAAAAATATTATTTTTATTTACTATTTTGTCAACTATATTGTGCATTTGACTACCGCAAACGCTTGTTCACTAATGTCGAGGACGAAGCAAGTATAAATATTTATCTCAGCTCGTTGGTTATCAAACACAGCCTAAACCGCTGGGTCTTGAAACATTTTGCATAGCAGAGTAGAGGAGTTACTAACATAGCGTAGACAAGCAAAGGTTTTTGAAGTGAAAACTTCTTTAGCGGGGTTGAGCACTTTTTCTGTAATGGGTATAAAATCTTAAACTCGCGTCAGGACACGTGACCTTATCGAAAAAGCGTAAGACGGATGGAGAGTAGACAGCTATAGTTTTAAAGTGTTAAATTTTTAATGTAATATAAATTGTCATGTTTGTGTACGATAGCGCAATAAATGAATATTGTATTCTACCACATAAATGATAGTACTTTTATACTGATAAAGCAATTGGTGCAAAATTATTCCCTAACCATTCCAAAATATCAAACATGCTCAACGTTAATAATCAAGTTTTCACTTCTGCCGGCACTCCCGGAGTGCAATCCGTGTTTTTTGAACATTTACATTAGATTGAGGTTGGTCAGTGTCCATCAATAAATCTATATCAATGTGAAGTCATTATGTACAACAAACAATACTGAAATTACAAGTAGGTATCTAAACTTCGAAAAACAGATAGAACCACAATCTACGAGTAAATTCGAGTCGAAAAAGCGAAGCTGATGCAACGCTCCGTGCTCGGAAATCTCGAGAGAGCTGTTTTTAAGCTGCACAAAACATAAATTTTACAGCTCGTTTAAGTTTAGCTCATTATTTCATTACTCGGACTATCTGCTTCCGATGCTCTCGAGAACGGGTGTTTCTCAAAAATACAAACTCTTAATACTTTTGTCTTTGTTTTCTTTAAATAAAATTCAGTTGATAAGTTAAATTACTTTTTATCACAGTTGCTCATAAAGTGGATCTTATTCAACGGCTTTTAGGCTCATAATCCAACATATTATGCACGCGTGCGTTTTAGATTTGTTAACTAGTGCTGTAAAGTTATCCCGATAAGTTAAATACGTATCTTACTGCTAATTACATGTTAGGTAGGTGAAACATTCTTAATTTATCTGGGTTATACTGTTTTGATGTATAAAAAAGGTAGATACCAAAGAGTTTTTTAGCTAGCAAACATTGTTGTCTCTAAAGTCGGTTTACGAACGAAAATTTTACGTGATAATGACTTAGAAAACGATTAAAAATTGATTAAGTTTATTTTTTGTTTTTTCTTTACTTAAATATATTGATTTTCCGTACCACTGTATTTTGTTCTTAATCCCCGACGCAAAAACAAATAGAAAAAACCCTAAAAAATATTGTATGTCAGACGAGGCTGTATAGGTTAAAAGCCTTTAGCCTGGCCTTTCCGGAGCATAATTAACAAAAAATATTGCTTTAAAAAAAATGTAAACATAGACTTATCACAAATATTTTGTTAATTATTATTTTGTTTTCTTTTCAAGTCTTTTCTTTTATTCGCAACTGTGATAAAAAACGTCGTACGATATACGTGTGGAATTGATCTTTGCATCTTGGCTTCTTATGACACGCTCGCTACCGCTCGCGCGTCATAAACCGCCTCTATGCAAAGATCAATTTAACACACTTATATCGTAATGTACTATTTTATCTCAGTTGCTCATAAAGTGAATCTTATTCAACGGCTTTTAGGCTCATAATCCAACATATTATGCACGCGTGCGTTTTAGGTTTGTTAACTAGTGCTGTAAAGTTATCCCGATAATTTAAATATCTACGTATCTTACTGCTAATTACATGTTAGGTAGGTGAAACATTCTTAAATTATCTTTGTTATACTGTTTTGATGTATAAAAAGGTAGATACCAAAGAGTTTTTAGCTAGCAAAAATGGTTGTCTCTAAAGTCGGTTTACGAACGAAAATTTTACGTGATAATGACTTAGAAAACGATTAAAAATTGAGTTGTTTAATTTTTGTTTTTTCTTTACTTACATATATTGTTTTTCCGTACCATTGTATTTTGTTCTTAACCCCCGACGCAAAACAAATAGAAAAAAACCGTAAAAAATATTGTATGTCAGAGGAGGATGTATAAAAGTCTTTAACCTGCCTTTCCGGAGCATAATTAACAAAAAAATCTGCCTTAAAAAAATGTAAACATAGACTTATCACAAATATTTTGTTAATTATTATTTTGTTTTCTTTTCTAGTCTTTTCTTTTATTCGCAACTGTGATAAAAAACGTCGTACGATATACGTGTGGAATTGATCTTTGCATCTTGGCTTCTTATGACACGCTCGCTACCGCTCGCGCGTCATAAACCGCCTCTATGCAAAGATCAATTTACCACACTTATATCGTAATGTACTATTCTGACATCAATTTGGAATGCGTTGTCGATAATTTTGAATTTGATAATTTTGAAAAATAGAGAATGCGTAATTTATGTGTATTTCACAAAATATTAGATCTCTTAACACTGTTTTTCTCTTAACAATGTAATAACGTCTAATTAATTGATGGAACACCTGCATTCACAAAAAATTGTCACGGTAATATTGTGTGACGTCATGCCTCATGGTACCTGACGACCTGACGTGTCATGGTAACTTAGGAAACAGAGTATTTAATTATAACATCGCATCTGAGCTTGTGCGACGAGTGACGAATAGAAGACTTATATAAAGGAAAAAAGACGAGAAAAAATGAATAAAAATATGAAAAAAAAAAATCTAAATTTTTCATCGTTTTCTTATGACGTTATCACGTAAAATTATCGTCCGTAAACCGACTTTACAGAAAACATTTTTTGTTTTAAATGATACAACTCAAAAGTATAATGTGTGTATGAAGTATAAGTAGTATATTATATATTTTGTGTAAATTATTTGTTCATTACATAGTTATATCAAAACAACATAGATATAAGTTATTGTAAACTATTATTTGGTTAGAAAATGTATTTCTGTTGAATTGAATTTGGCTTGCTAAATTATAATATTTTATGAAAGTCAATATCTGTTTATATGTCGTTTTAGCTATAATAGATTAATAAATTGTTTTAAATATATTTTATTTTAGCCATTTAATTTGATACCTTTTATTATTTATTCGAAAGAATATTTAAATATTATGAATGAGAACCTGCTTTTGTTCCCTTACCTCTTTACGTTTACATAGTTTGACCAATTAGTAGCTTTGATTATGTTTATTTTTTATTCTTACCAAGAATTTAATTTGTTTTATGTAAACTGGCTTAAACTTTCTCATATTCAAGTTACATTAATCACTACTGATAGTCCATTTATCATGTAAGTAGAGTTTGGGGGTCCTGGTGATCTGTGAAACAGGTATCATTTTGATCCCTAATTCAGACACCAGCTTCCTCTTTCGTATATTATTATTTGAAAGTTTGTACGTAAATATACCTAACTCTGTACAAAATTTCATACAAACCAGTATTAAAATCCATTATGAAATTCCATAGAAATATGCGTTCTAGTAGTGTCTTCATTTGTAGGCATCCATACATGTAATAAGAGAAAACGCTTTGTACATTTCACCGGTATTGGTTCCATTTGATATTGGATAGCAATTTATTTATCATACATATAGGGACCGGAGACCGCGGATGCCATTGCAAAGGATACGTTTTCGTGGAACGAAATCAAGAAAAGGAAACGTGTTGAGAATTTTACTTGCGTTTGTATCTATGACATTTAATTTTAGAGATAAAATGACTTAAAGACGACCGGTTTTCCGGTGAATGAAATGATGGCCATTGGAAAATGATTTAGTTTGTAATGTGTGGCTTTAGATTAAGGCGCTCTTCCAGTACCGTGTGTAGGTATTCACATTACCTTAGCCACCGCTCTCAAAAACGTAGCGTGCTGCGTGCTAACTGTTATATTTGATCGATATGCAAAACATTTTAGCATTATTATCCACAAATATTCCTAGAGATCAAAACCTATCTATTTTTGAATAAAACCCGATAAACGATCTAATAATTCTCTGTTTTTTAACATTTTTTTTATCGAACGAAGTTGTTCATATCATGTTTTCAACCACAATAAACAAAAATATGGTTATTAAACTACAATATCCATTTATATCCAAATAACAAAAAAGAGTATTTGATTACTTAGAGTTGCTTAAAACAAAGGTCGATTTTGGTAGCTTTATTAGCACCTGCCCTTAAGATACTTACGTTTTTTGTAGGGCCTTCTCTTCTTGCAGAACCGTGCTATTTAACTGAGCTACGCTGCAAATTACATCACAGGCGCATTTGTGGCTATACATTCCACTTCTTTATTTATTATGTAGCTGGTCTTATGATCTTAATTTTTACAGCCAGCTAACCAAACCAAAGTAGAGTTTTTAAATTGCTATTAGGGTACCCGTTAGCTTCTCCATACAAACTTAGTCGGCTGTTTCCTCCCTGGATGATGACACTAGAGCAAATATTTTTGTGGCATAAAACTTATAACTGCCATGACCATGCCCCTATGTTTTGTTTTTTTTTTAATTTTCTAATGGTCATGGTCATGGATATGGTCCACTAATGGTCATGGTCATCTAATGGTCATGACAGTTATAGGTTTTATGGCATAAAAATAGTTTTAGTGTCATTATCCAGGGAGGAAACAGTCGACTACGTTTGTATGGAGAAGCGACCTGGCAACTTTCCTCTTAGGTAATAAGTCATTATTAACAATTTGTAAGATAAAAGTCCTGCTTGAGTGGGAAACATTTCAGAACTCTGAAAAGTAGAATGACTTCACGACAACCTGTTCCAATGCCAAGGCTAATTAATATGGCTGATACATTGAGCAGATCTTTGTACCATCGATATTAAGAAAAAGAAGCATGAATAAAAATATGCTAAGTTCTCGTGTGAAGCGTACTCGTATATTGATGTTACCGATAACGGGGTGAATCATCTGCTTGCATGTCCTATCAATTTTGGAATTGGCATTAACTTTTTAATTGGGTACATTTAACTAGGAAAATATGGCCTCGAAATACGATGCACTGTATTCCACGCACCGACATTATTAATAATTGACGTAAATAATGATTAATGATAAAATTAAAACACGTGGAACGCGGTTCGTTATGGTTACCGATTCATTTTGTAATATAATAAAATATTCGGTCTCTTTAATGTTAATTTTGTTTAATGGTTTGTAATTTCAGCAGGAATTATAATTTCATAACATTACTTTTAAATTTAACTTAATATAGCTTAGTGGTGGTCTTCTGGTATAACTTATACAAGATTTATTTATTTGTCTAACTAAGGTAGAAAAAAAGCTTAAAAAAAGCTACATCGGGGTATTTCTCGTCCACGATTATTCCCAGTTCAGTAAGATTTTTTCTCGTTTATTCAGTTGACTGAATTAGTGAGACTTATTTTTTCTTGTTTGTTCAGTTGACTTATTATTTCTCGTTTGTTCAGTTGACTGAACTAGTAAGATTTTTGTTTCGTTTGATCAGTTAACTGAATAAGTGGGACTTATTTGTTCTCGTTTGTTCAGTTGACTGAATTAGTGAAACGTATTTTTTCTCGTTTGATCAGTTGACTGAATAAGTGGGACTTATTTTTTCTCGTTTGTACAGTTAACTGAACTAGTGAGAATTCTTATTAGATAGTTGCCTGAGATACCAACTTGTGTCAACCTGTGATAATCAACATAGTAGATTCTTTAAGATGATATTTACTTAAATATTGAAACAAGTTATTGTCGCCTAATCATCAGTCATTTCAGATATTCCACTATTAAAGAGTTCTAAACGGGATCACGTTTCTTCACATACTTTCAATGAAGCAGCAACTTAATAAAAACGGAATCGATTCGAGACGAAAGCAATAACTCCGGCAATGGATGCACCGCAACATCGGTAATATGGTTTCATTTAGAACGATGCAAAATGTCGCTGCCGTTCGCCTCAACGATCACGATATTGCTATTTCGTGGTACCACCCTCGGAAGAAAATGACAAAAAATACCGAGGTATAGTTGGCTTTTTAAGGTATTCGCCCACTATATCTAATACCGTAGGTACCATAAGAGGAAAGCTACTGGTCCGGCGCGGGCGGCGAATATGTTTACCTCTGTCGTTGCCATACAAATAATACTAAATAAATATTACAGGACATTCCACACATCGCCATCTAGCCCCAAGTTAAGTAACTAGACTTGTGTTATGAGTGCTAGACAACGGATATACTTACATAAATACTTTTCTATTGTAAATATATACTTATAATACATAGAAACAACCAGACCACAGACAAATATCTCAGCATAAATACTTGTCTGAGGCGGGAATCGAACCCGCAACCCTGTGTTTGGCAGTCCGGCGTGGTAACCATTGTGCTAACTGGGTCGTCAAATTACGATGTTTTCATACAAATTACGTTACGTTTGAAATGATAAGTACGGAATTTAATATGTACTGTTACGTTTCAATTATTTCAACCAACTTTTTATTATTCTAAGAGCGTTAGCATGCATTTCATTAGGCAATATTCGGATATGCGAAAATTGCTTGATTGAATAAAGATTTTTTTCTGGAAACTATTGAAATAAAAAATTTAACTACCTACGCAGTCTAAATTACCCACGGTTGGTGTAATTATTTTATATTATTGACATTGGATTAATTATTTTAACATCATATTAGAGTATTATTAACTTTAATATTTGTATGCTAAATTGAGTGTTGGTGAAATATGTTGAACTATATTTTTATGTGACATCTTTGTACCATATTTCGAGCAAATAAATAACATTCATTATTTAAAAAAATAATAACTATGTTAGAGACAATTGCTTGTTTGAGGTTTAGTACCTTAGGAATATTATATCTATCAAAATGAGGACTTTAATTCAGCTAGATTCGGTTTATAAGAACTTGGCCTTGACGAATAGTGTGCTGAGTCACCTACACTTCGCTTTTTTCAGTCAAAAGAAATATTTTGTTACCAATTACAGGCAAAAGTAAATAGGTAAAATCAACGTTCTAAAGTCCACCGCCACCGTTACGCTTACAATCCTGTGCAGCACCATTTAAACATTATAACAAAGTAACCTGTAAATCGCTTGCACGTCGGTTAATAAACTACACGGCCAACTAAATACATAGGTAACATGTTGAAAATAATATTCACACTGAGTACTTTTAATTCAAGTATTTATTTTTTGTGTAAAGTCTATTAGAAAGTTCAATACTTGATAGTGGACTTATGACGCATACTGTATAACAACGCTTAAAATTATATAAATAAATAAATATCTTCATTGTTAAACTTACAGTCTCAGTAGGTGGATCTCTGACTCTTAAACTAAGAAAACTTGTGTTTTAAAAGCCAGCGTCTTTCCATTTTATGTGCACAATACGAGTTTAAGGCGCTCTTCTAGTACCAGTCTAGTTCTAGTGTGTAGGTATTCACATTAAGTTAGCCCCCGCTCTCAAAAACGTAGCGTGCTGCGTGCTAACTGTTATATTTGATCGATATGCAAAACATTTTAGCATTATTATTCACAAATATAGTTCCTAGAGGTCAAAACCTATCATTTGATTCATTTTTAGAAACAAACGTTAACTATTTTAGACTAAAACCCGATAAACGATCTAATAACTCTCTGTTTTCAAAAAAAAAATTATCGAAATAAGTCGTTCATATCATGTTTTTAACCACAATAAACAAAAATATGGTTATTAAACTACAAAATCCATTTATATCCAAATAACAAAAAATGAGTATTTGATTACTTAGAGTTGCATAAAACAAAGGTCGATTTTGGTAGCTTTATTAGCACCTGGTCTTAACACGAAGAAAATACAATAGTTACAAATACAATATCTTACTACACTTTGAAAACCATTAATTATCTATCAACTGCATTATAAACTTCAACAATAATCATTTTACAATAATTTTATAGTTGTTTAAGCAAAACGAGTTAAATTATACCCAAGTTATTAGAGTAGTAAAAGCATTGTATCTTTTGTAAATTGTACCCTGTAGCTACGGTACCCTCTGGTTACCCCCCCTGTTCTCACCTGCTATCTTCACTTTTAATCGTACTTCGGAGAATTTATTAAAAAACGGGTTCGTCTTTTTAATATTACGGAAAACAGTATAACGAGATGGTTATAGTGCGGTCAGGGAATTGCTAGTGGAAAAACTATATTTTTTTCTTCTTTGACTGTAGATTAAAAAGTTATGTTTAGCATTACGGTGAAAATTGTATTTGCTGTAAATTACATCAGTGACTTTGAAATTGTTGGAGAAATAAACGTTGAATTTTGAAATCAATGATTACTTTTTATTGTCTTCCTTTAAAATGCCTTTAAACAAACAGAATTCATAAATAAAACCCAACTTTATTTCGAGATAAAAGAAACGTTTGATTAAATCTATTTTCCATTAGCAAACGATTTCGGTATCCGTCTTATATTCTTAAGCACAGGCTACGAAACGTAATAATTTAAGGAGTAAACAGAAGTTGTGTCGAGTTGTAAAAACTTCATTCAGCAAATTCCGTACATTTCTAGACCGAAGTTGTCGGTTTAAGTTGAAATTTATGCCGTGTGAGTGTTCCCGTGTTAAGCAAGAAGGAGAAACGTAGGTTAGCGTCCCATACATCAAGGAGAACGTGGCATATCGCGGTGGTAGTGCATATGCGAACAGCTTGCGGCGTGCGGGTGGCGCCATCTCACAAATACCTATATGCAAGCACTATTGTTAAGGGATCGTTATTTAAAACGTGTATGTTGTAAATTACATGGTACTGTCACCGTTTCAATATCGATTTAGTAATATGTGAAGGCAGTTAGATGACATTGTATACGAGTTAGTTATTTAAAGGTGAGTGATAGGTAGTTGGTACTGCCATCAAGTTAAATAAATAATAAACGATAAGTTTTAATTAAAGAAAATTTATTTTTAACCGACTTCAAATAAGGCGGAGGTTCTCAATTCGGTTGTACGTTTTTTTTATGGATGTTCGCTCATATCTTCTTTGTTTATCAACCGATTTTGATTAATCTTTTTTAACGGATATTTTCGCTTTTTATATGAATTTGTTTTAAACCTCAGATTTCGGGAACTTAGTAAATATATAAACGTTAAAATAAATATAATTATGAGTTCAAGTCGCGACAACCTAAGAAAATACAATAAATAAAATTTAAATTTAATTCATGTACAGTCGGCTGCATAATTGCAGCCCCCGGTAGAGTTCTAAAATTACTATTATTGTCATGTTTTCATACTAATCATTTTTGTTTGATAAATTGATGAGTTAGAAGACTTTAAACTTCAACTAAAGCAGGTGTCTAGAATCTTGCTAGTGTTGAAAACATTCTTATAACAGCCGTTTTGAAGCTTTACGGTGGGTCTGCAATTATGCAGCCGACCGTACCTGCTAAAATTCCCTTAAAATTCTGGACATTTATATAAAGGAGAAACATTCTCAATTTCACGTAGATGTACAACTCTATTTTCCATGAAACGGTGTAAATATTCCTCCCACCTAGTTACACTATATTAAATCCCATTTAAATTCTGAGATGTGAGAAGTCATGCCCCATACCGTGTAGGTTAGGTTGTACCTTGGGACCCCACCGTACTTTCGTTCTATTTCCTAGCTCCGACCTTTAGCGGTGACGTCATGAAAATGTCCACATATCTCCTGAGACGGTCTAATGGTTTGCCTCACTCGATCTGGTTACATGTTTAAAAATGTTATACTCAGTAACTTTGTAGAGAATTGCTTGGAAAGTTTCTCAATTTTCGCAGTTTTTCCACACAGAAAAAAAGGTTTTTTGAAGTGAGAAATGGGCAGGTGTGTGTATACAATGTGTCTGTTTACCAGTGTCGGAGACTTATGGGAGACAAATAACTATCCCAATAATAATTTTCTCTTGCCCTTTCCATAATAAAATTGCAGCTATTTTGTATTTTTTTTTTACCTCGAAGCTTGGGCGCCTGTACTGTTTTAATCATTGCTATCGATGTAGACGTCCTAGGAAGAAGAAGAAAAATGTCTCATTTGAAAGCTAACAATGTAGACCATCAAATAACAATACATTTTGTTAAATATCTTAGAAGATAGAATTCATAGAAGAACAAAAAAGGATGAAAAAAAAACAAAAATCAATGTTTTTTTTTGCTTTTATCTTTTTCATGAAAACTAACCTGTCATACTACTTATTTTTTGATGTCTCATCGTAATGAAAATGTAATAAATACTTGCAACGTAGTAAGAACCGTTTGCACTAGTATGAATTCTGTGACATTTCTTACTCTTCGCTTTTTACAAATTGTCAGACGTGTTGATGGTACATCCGCAAAAACAATTTATTTCTTTAGAGAAATGGTAAATGTGCAGTTTTAACTTGGGAACATGATGCTCCGAGTATTATAAAAAGTAAATACGATTTATAACAACTGTTCACGAGTATAGGAACTTTCTATCTAGTAGAATTTTTTACTCTTAGCCTACAATACGTTATAATATTATGCCAGCCAACTAATTAGACACACTTAATGTTAACTACTAAACTTATTTTAAAGGGGATATTTATCACGTTTTCATAACTTTATTATGTAGTGTAAATTACCATACTTACTAAATTGTTTAAAATCCTACTTATTTTCAAGGCAAAACAGACTATTAAGTTACTAGTTAATAGTCTGTTTTGCGGGTTTCACCCGCGTAAGTCCTGGTCCCGTGGGAATATCGGGATGAAAGTACCTATGTGTTATTTCAGGTTTCCAGCTATCTACATACCGAGTTTCATCGCAATCGATCCAGTAGTTTTTGATTGAAGGAGTAACAAACACACACACACGAACTTCCACATTTATAATATTAGTAGGATTAAGTATAAAAACTTTAATATTTTAAGCTCGAGTTTATCTACCAGGGGGGTACACCAGGTAGAAAAATGTGACAATAAGACAATTACAAGGTAGGTACCAAAAAAAATGATTTGATAATATTTTATTAGGCTGCAACTTGCACTTGATATAGCCCCGGTTTTTGGTTCGAGAACTTTTGGTGAACTTTTCAGCTCTCATGGTCTCAGGCAGACTGAAATAATATTAATAGTTTTACAAAATTATTTAAAAAGTAAACTGAAATAAAGTACCTCCGATATCAGTTAAAATAGTTTTATTGTGAATTAATTGTACTTAGAAATAGATTAGGAATCCATCTAATAGAAGACTTATCCAACCATATCGACTTGTGTATCAAGACAAGTTCTGTTTAGAACAAAATGGTAGGTAATAATCTCCGCAGTCGCCATTCGCCAATATAATACGATCACAAAAGGAGTTTTTGGCGAGGGGTTCGCAATAAAAACTTTTGTAATTATAGTCATTTAGGACAAGAAGCCGACCGTTGACGCGGTGTCGTGCCAAAACCGACAATTATTTTTATAACGCGACCTCGCCAACCATGGCGTATTCGTGACACATGCCGTCTGATGTTCTACAACGACATTAAAATATTATTTACGACAGTTTTCAGTTTGAAGACGCTAAAGTGAACAAACTCAATCCAAACAAAAAGGAATCTTAACAAAAGATACAACTTAACAAAAAGCGGAAAATATTATACCAAATAACATTATAAAAACGGTAGGAGTTCAAATAAAGAACTCCGACAAAATCCGCGTAAAAACACTCTAACGCAAGCGTCAAAAGAATAACAATTTGTAAATAATTTGTTCATTCGTATTATAATCTAGGTCCGGACATGGGGAGTGTCGTCCCGCGTCGTCGTGTCAGGTTGTGACAACCGTCGACTTGCCACCACTCCTCGTAAAAACTTTTCTAATTATGTAGGTATCTACATTTGAGTGGCGAGAAACAAGACGCGGGCTCTCACACCGCATTATATTTTCTAGTTAATTTCGCGGATTCGGTGTTAACACAGGGTTGTTACGGGTGAGGGAGTGCAGACGGCGCGATGACATTACTCCGAGTGATCTCCGCCGTTACTTACACAAGCCAGCAAACTTAAATGGAAACCCTGATTCGCTGGAAGATAAACACGAGTCATTCCACAGCCACGTGTATCGAACGGTATTTAGATTACGCAATTTGCACACTCGATTTTAATATTGAAGAAACGAGGCGGAGGACTTTTATTTAACATGCTCTTCGTTTTTATGTGTCCTCGTTTTTCTTATTATTCAGTCATGAGATTTGCTCGAATAGGTACATCTTTTACGTTTTATTATGATTTTTGTACATACGATGGTTTAAATAGATATTTTTCTCAAATTTACGTTGGTCCTGTATAATTAAATGACGAAAAGGTCGAAAAAATGGGAGCTATAATTGGCTTCAGGTAGAGCGCGGTCACATCGTTTAATTGCTGTGACGCGAGCTGTGGTTTAGAGAAATGTTGGACTCAGTCGCCTGTCCGGTAAAATCTACTTCGAATGTATTGCACTAAAATGCATGGGCCAAAAACTATTCTAGAAAAACGAGCTGGCGTGCGCCCCGCTTGCTCATCTCCCAGGGGCCTGAATATGAACAAAGGGGTCCATAACGCGTTCGTTGTAAACAAGAGTGGTCCGTAATCTGTTACTTTTTACGTAACACTTGTTTTGTTCCGAGAATATGTATTTTTACCGGACGATCCATCCTTCCCGGTGAGACGCTACTTCTGCATAAAACTCCAGGAAATTTTACGTGTTTCAACAGAAGGATTATGAAACACTCGTAAACTTCAACTAGGATTTTCTTAGTGGAATTTCTATGTCGGTGTATTTTGCCGACAACTGCTCTCTTTACAAAGGAAAGTATAAAAATGAAACGCCATTAAGACTTGTTTACGCGGCGTGCATAAATACAAATGAATGGCTCTAAAGCATCGCGGTTAAGTCTGTGTAGTGAGAAAACTTTTGCAATTATTCTAATTATGCGCCGACCGAGGAGCATCCAGCCTCGACATGACGTCATATTTTATACTTAATCGTACTGAGTTGCGAACATTAATATAAATATAAATCAACTCATTATGATTTCGATAAATTACGGCATCCTACTTACTTGGTATCATATATGTATATAGTATATTTGGATATTCTAGAAAAAGCTAAATGATTTGAAATGGGAATGCACTTTGAATTAAAATTAATGGGTAATACCAGAGCATTGTAAACAGTGAACTAACGTTAAATTACTCAGTGTGAAAATTAAATTGACAATGAGGCACCCCGGAAAGTAATTATAAAAAAAACGCATCTATCATTTAATAATTTATTGGAACAGTTAAAAGCATTAAAGTTAAGCAATACGATCTACGCAATCAATCTCAGACGCATTTAAAATTTCGAGATGCACTTATCGTATTAAATTCACGGGGAAGAGTAACGGGCTGTTAGGACAGTCGTTTTTAAAAGTGACATTTAAATCACCCCAGTAACATGATGTACGGGTTATTTGCGAATCAGAACGGGTCCTCCGTCAAACGACTTCGATGAACGAGGCAATCAGTTAGAGTACGAGTATGTTCTCTAGTTAACAACCCTATAAGTGTATTTGCAAACGAATGTTGATATTTAGAGATGCCTTTGATGGCGTTATTACTGCAATGTTAGAAGATTATTAAAAAGTTTTAAGCTATTGCATAGCTTTTATCGGGGCATTGAGCGCGGCGACTGAATCAAAAAATTCTGTAACGAAAATAAAACCTAACACTCCGCCTATCATGTTGCTTGACCGAGCGTTCGCTTAACGTGTATGTATATGGTACGACAGTACGAAGCTCGCATGATTTTTTTTTGTCAAGATTTACTTATTTTAAGTATACCTACTGGTACTCAATGTACATTGTTTGTAAAAGTTTAGAAGAGTAGCCTCGATATTCCTGCACAACGAAGCACTGGCATCCAGACTAACAATGCTGCGGCTGGTCGCTGAAGACAACCATAAATCCAGCAATGCTGTGTAGGGTTGCGTAGGTTGCTCTCCCTCCCGATTACAAAAACAATGGTTGTGTATAAAGTCGGTTTACGGATGATAATTTTACGTGATAACGTCATAACAAAACATTGATGGTAACCTTGGCAACGTCAATACGTAATACTTGTGACACATATGACGCACCACGGGAACGTGAGCGATAACGTCACACTTTTTTGTGAGTGCCGGTGTTCATAGATTTATAAGACGTTATCACGTCAAAAAGCACTCTAGTATGAGACAGAAAGTCTAGGTAGATAAAGGGGTATGTAGGTTTATTCGGTTGCATTCATTAAGTCTAAAGTCAACTCATTCACGATCCGTAACGCGTTGTGAACTGTATATTTAATGCGCAATAAGTTTTGGTCTTTGAACCTAATATATGCTTCTCGTAAATTCAAATCTTCATAAACTAACCGAATCACAACAAACTAAAGAATCGTTTCATTAATGTTAGTAACTAAAAACAATGTAGTGCAATTACGAAATAAAGTATCTCATAAATAGAATTCCGCACGATGTTCGAAACGCGCGGCATCATCATTAGTCACACTCGAATACTAAAAGAAAACGAAAAGGTCAGTCTTGCTATTGATACTTAGGTACTTTCCGACGGTTTTTATTTTTAATTTTCTCTTAGGTCGGTTGCAGACTGGTGGATCGATGCGCTCTTCATCGGCTTTTTTACCACTAATTAATCCCGGGGAGATGATTAATCAGCGCAGCCGCGGGAACATTTAAAACAGACTTTAATGATCCGTTTGTCGGACACTAGTAGGTATTTCTTCCGTCCCCCGCCACGTGCCGTGGACGGGTTTATGCCTCCTGTTTTACGATAATTTACGGCGCTCAATGAATTTTTAAAGCGGTGTTAAGTGACGGAAAATCTTTTTAAGATTGTGAGGATTCGCAGCGCAACGGTAAAATTATCTAATTAGTTCAGCTATAAAAACTGTGTTTTATGAAAATTTTGTATTTTAATTGGATAACGGCTGAGAGTTGGTATTAGTGAAATGTTTGTGGTATTTTTTTATTAGAATTTAAAATGTTTGTTGAGAAATATATAATTTAATTATTTTAGATTTTTTACATTTGCTTATACTGAATGTGTGCTTACTATACTTATTTAAAAAATATAATCTTATACATTACCTTGATAAGTCGACATATGGGCAATTAAATAATTGGTGAAATTACCTGTAACAATAAAAAAAATACTCAGTAAATCACGATAAAGCGATAGATAATTTGCGCTAGTGCATAACGCCATTCAAAGTTGAATGATGAAAGAAAAACATGGGGGAGGGTTTGCGCTTTTATTGAAACCAATCTCGGCACTTGCCTCGGCTGACTGCGCCCAGAGCTGAATGCACGTAATTGCTTCGTCATTCAGATGATCGCGGCTTCACCCGCTTGTCTTGTTGACTGTACTTGTAGACACTCGCTTTATGAACACGGCCTTACGACGCCATGACATGTGCCATTGTTCGCTAGTTTCACATAGAGCTTTAATGATCGCAACAAGTAGGTATAAGAGCCTAAAAGGTTCTGCTACAAATCCTTCCTACTCTATTACCAACTAACTTAGTTATGCTAGTTTTATTTTTAATCTTCTTCTTATCGATGGCCAAAGGGAGAATTGACGAAGTAGGGTCAGATCCACCCACTTCAGTGTACTGCCAGGTCTATGGCGTTATTATTAGCTGACATCAAGTCAGCCAATGTACAGCTATTAGGGCTGGAGGGGCAGTTCAAGAGGTGGAGCATAGTTTTAATACTGTTGTCCAAGTGCTCGCAGTGTGCTATCTAAAGTTTGATCAGACAAGAATCGTCCAATTTAATTCTTTAAACTGAAAAATATTTAAAAAGTCTTCTAAAAATACAAAGTATTATAAAAGCGAGGTTAAGTTCCTTAAGTACCTGGTCTTCTTTTCATTTTCTATTCAAAAATCGTAAGAAAGTGAAGTTTCAAGGTGAAAAAAGACAAAATGAAAGTAGAGTCTGTTTTAATGGGTTAATTAGCCGGCGATCCACGACCCGGGCTTTAATTAAAATGAAAAATTTTCGTGACTAGACTCAGAGAATTAATTGCTCCCTTCCTTGAAACTATTCAGGTGAGAAGAGGGTAAATAAAGACCCGCTTTTTGTCAAATAAATATTTTAGATATAATTTTGTTGAGGAACGGTGACATTGATGTAAAGCTTGCAGAAGTATTTACGTAAACTAAAAACACTCTATCTTATACTTTTAGTAATAACCGTCAATATGTTTAGTTCTTGAAATTAACTTTTGAAGTTTTAGCTCTACGAAAACATTAAATACTCTTTTCGAATAAGCTTACGGATGTAGGTCAAATAAAAGTTTTTAAGACTAATAAAAATTTGTTTCTTCCAGCTGCCCAATATAATTTTAGATGGAAGAGACGTAGGTAGGTAAAATATTTCATGTGCAGCTCACCATCCAAAATAAAGACACTTGGTAAAATACAAAACATGGAAGTTTAATTCCAAGCAGTCATAAATCGCAGTGAGCCACTTGCGTATTAACTAATTGCGTTCTTAAACCGTAATTAACTATGTAAATAAGAAAATTCAAATTACAAACATTGATCGTTTGCATAAAGAAAAAATAGTAGTTGATTGTTGAATGAGACTTTTCACATACGAGTCCTTATTCTCGATAAGAACAGGCATATGAAGGTGGTTGAGCTTTTGTTGTTGATAGGTATCCTACTAATATTATAAATGTGAAAGTTTGTGTGTGCGCGTGTGTGTGTGTGTGTGTACGTTTGTTACTCCTTCACGCTAAAACTACTGGACCGATTGCGATGAAACTCGGTATCTAGATAGCTGGAGACCTAGATTAACACATAGGTTACTTTTTATCCCAACATTCCCACGGGATCGGGACTTACGCGGGTGAAACCGCGGGGCACAGCTAGTATACATATAAAGTTTTCCTTTAGGCGTGCTTGCAACTGAGCAGCATTCTATATTTTACACATACTACCATAGTGCATTTATAAGAACTTTCAATTTAATTTATTTATTTCTTAATATTACATAGGTATATAAAGGTGTTATAATCAAAGTTTAAAAGTCCATATACAGAGTATCGGTAATTATACTAGCAAGCCGTTGAGGCCTACTTCTGTGCACGTTAACAATCAACTTTTGTTCCACGACTTTCGGAAATCAGAAAGATCTTTTTTGAGGTTATCTAAAATCGAAAAATAGCTGACTTCTAAAGCAAAGGTCATTCAGACTAAGATCAGTAGATAAAACTTAAAAAAAAGAAAAATTTTAGGTTTAATGACCTCTCCGTGTATAGAACACCTGATTTTCAGGTAAACCTAACCTTAAATCTTCGAATTTCCAAAAGTTGTAGAACAAAAGTTGTGTATTTAGGTGCACAGAAGGAGCCCTCAACGGCTTGCTAGTATAATTAAAAATAACCTTGTATATATACTAATTTGGTGTAAGAATGTTATAACATTCTTACACCAAATTAGTATATACAAATTATATAACATTTGATACTTTAGGTATACCTATTAATTTGATACTTTAGGTATACCTATGAATAATTTCAAATTTTTGTTTGTGTTGTATGCAAGCCCTTCTTGTAATGATGAGTTGTTAGCAATCGTAGGTGGATGGATAAGACGCGTTGAGACGCTTTGCAGAGCGATAGTGTGCGTCACTACGAATGAATTATGGCCCGCGGCTTGTGTTGACTACTAGGCTGACCTAGCTTACCTACTGTACTTTGAACTCAGTGTAATCGAGTAGTTCCCATTTGTTCTATAGAACTGACGTCAACGGGACAAAAAAAAGGCAATTTTCTCTTATTTTGTTCTATAGTATACATACTTGCCTGTCCATCCGGGTTTACTCATTAATATAAATTGGGAATCAAGTTTTCCAAAACAGTTCCATACAATATTTGTCACGAATTTTTGACAATTTGTGAACGTCATGGTATCAAAAATAATTAACCTACTATTTATTATATACTCTAAATAAATAACCCTTACCCGGGCTGAGGCTCTTTGAGTTTATCATAGAACTATTTTCAGTTTGATAATCACCAAGAAGTCTTGTTATCTTGTTCTATAGAACAATTTGAGAAAAATAGGTACTAAATGTTCTATGAAACAATTGAGAATGTTTTTTCTTTTTTTGTCCCATTGACGTCAGTTCTATAGAACAAATGGAAACTACTCAATAATCTAAAATGAATATCACTATTACGACGACAGGCATAGCGAGTGCCGCACAACTTTTTGGCCTCGCGAGGGATCGGATCAAATATTCTGAGCTAACGGCCAACCTTCACTAGTTGGAGAGTTACCCTGAGAAGAAGAACATTGCAACGATTGTGATTTTTCGGTTCGGTTCAATAAATATAACACTATCCTAAAACTGGTAACGTACATCCTCAAACGCAATCAGTCTCTGATCAAACCAATAAAAGTACGTCAAATAACAAACAGGTTTCAAATAAATCACCTGTTGTAAAAACGGATGTCAATTGAACTGACCGTCATTCACAAAGCCCTCCCAAAAAAGGCTTACACAACCGAGCCAATAAACTAGTTCTCAATCTTGTTTCTAGTCAGATAGCACTAAAAGAAAAACACATCTGACCAAATTCCGTCGTCGACAGTTTGCACTTGAAACTGCAGGCACCGAGCCAAAGGAGAGTCGTCAAAAATGTGCTGTGTCCTATACAATACAGTGAAGAGTTCAAGCTGTATCCCAGTTCCACGAACCATTTTTTATTTTGTCTGATACTGTATTTTTTACTATGTCCGCTAAAATCCGACCGTTTTTAAAGAGGTTTCGTGTTTGAAATTGTCGCGGGAAAACAAATTGTTTTCATTTGTGCGATACTGCGACAACCTGCGACTGTTATGCCGTAAGCTGATATTTATTTATCCAACTTTACAAATAAACTAGGTACTTGACTGCGCTTTTGTTAAGGAAACAGGTAGCATGATGTTTTGGAAGTGTGAATTTGAGGATCGAATTGTATCTATAAGTATATGAGGGTATTATTAATTAAGTTTTGCTGAATCTATACTTATATTATAAAGCTGAAGAGTTTGTTTGTTTTTGATTGTTTGTTTGAACGCGCTAATCTCAGGAACTACTGGTTCGAATTGAAAAATTATTTTTGTGTTGGATAGCCCACTTATCGAGGAAGGCTATACGCTACTTTGTATCCCGATATTCCCACGGGATCGGGAGTTACGCGGGTGAAACCGCGGAGCCCTGCTAGTACCTATATATGTTTTCTTTTGTTTCCGTTCTGATCGCCTTTTGTTTTCATTTTGATCGTCTTTTTCCGATTCGAACTCCTTTTGTTAACCACTTAGTTGAGTAGTTTGACTACGAGGAAATGTATTTCTTTTGGCCAAACTAGTCTGACCAGAAAGTTTGATCCGCAGGAACGTACCGTTTTAATTTGCATATTTTACGCCTTAACTACTGAAGCAAGGCTTAAACAATTTATTATTATTTATTTATTATAAGTAATTATTATTAATCGAATAATTAGTTTCTTGGTAAAATAACATGTCTTCGTAGTACAAACGTCAATATTAACTAACTATTTCAAACGGTTCACAGAAAGCCAAACAAAACAGAATGTTAATAGAAATGCAGTTATGAATAGTTAATAATATGATTGCGCTAACATTAACACAAGGAACAAGTTACAATGAAACTTTGTGCCGCAAATAGGTATCCCGGTGTTCACGGTTCTGTTTTCCAAACATTAACTAAGTTGAGAGCAAGCCAAAAACGGAAACATTCCAACAAGCAGAATCTACTCAAAGCACTCTACCCTATTGTCATCTCGTTACACCTATTACAAGCCAGAAAAAGTTTAAATTTTTTTGCTAATTAAAATTTTTTTGCTTTTTGCTAACTAATTATGGCCTCGCACGGCTTGTGCATTTAGCCAGTGTCAAGTTAAATTTTGCATCAAATTTTGACCTAAATTTTTTTGCTACTAATTATGGCTTCACACGGCTTGTGCGTTTAGCCAGTGTCAAGTTTATATTTTGCATCAAATTATGACCCGATTTTTCATAAATCGGGCCTAAAGTCACTTTATTAACCGGAATAAACTCAACAACAATCAACACAAAACCAATTTAATGAAACGAAAACGTTATGACAAATATTTGCTTTGAAAACCTCAATGGTTGTAAAATTTCAGCTTCATCGGTCAGAAGTTGACAAGAGCAAATAAAAATGTTTTATCGCTTTTAAACTGCCGTTTGTACGTCTGTTTTGGGTTATATTAGGTCGTTTGTTTAGGATCGTTACTAGAAACATTACTAGCTAATTAATTACTTTTAAATTTAACGCCTTATAGTGAAACTAGCTGCACTCCGCGGTTTCACCCGCGTTGGTAAGAAATGGACTATCCAACATAAAAATATTTTTTCAATTGGAACGATTAGTTCCTGAGATTAGCGCGTTCAAACAAACTCTTCAGCTTTATAATTTTAGTATAGACTAGCTGGGTTCCGCGTAAGTCCCGATCCCGTGGAAATCTTATAATATAAAAATGAATCGCAAAATGTGTTGGTAAGCGCATAACTCAACAACGCCTGAACCAATTTGGCCAATTCTTTTTTGTCTGTTTGTTATTATCAGGAGAAGGTTCTTAAAAATTAAGAAAATTGCGTAGAAAATTATTACGCGGCTGAAACCGCGAGGCGCAGCTAGTATCAAAATAAAAAGTAGCCTATAAGCCTTTCTCGATAAATGGACTTATCCAACACAAAAATATTTTTTTAATTTCGTTAGTTTCTGAGATTAGCGCATTCAAACAAACAAACAAACTCTTCAGCTTTATAATATTAGGATAGATTATAATGTTGAATTTTAATAAAATATAGTTAAGAGCAATAAAATAATTTAAATAAAAGTTTACTAAGTTTTTATAAACTGAAATTTATTACCAGCAAAAACTACTTTTGCAATTATCTCTTTTACTATTAAACTAGCTTTTGCCCGCGACTTTGTACGCGTGGTAGTTTTGTTTTATATACTTAAATCTACCTCTTGAATAACTCAATCGATTGAAAAAAATCGCATCAAAATCTGTTGGGTTGTTTTAAAGATCTAAGGGACAGACAGACAGCGGGAAGCGACTTTATTTTATACTATGTAGTGATTGGTTTGAGGTGCATTACCTATTTTATGAGGAAATGGTCATGGCAGTTATATGGTACAAAAGTATCTTTTTGCTCTAGTGTCATTATACAATCAGTCGACTACGTTTGTATGGAGAGAGAACGGGTACCTTTCCTCTTAAAGCTCTACCTACTTGAAGCTTTATCATATTCTCTCTAAAGCTCGTAACATTAGTTCCGATGGCTATCTTGTTTGCTTTTATCCTTATAGAAAATTTTGTGCATCCCAGTGAATGCATCGACGAGCCTTCCAATATCAGACAGATTATCCACTGTAAAATGTTATAAAATTTTACTGTAACATTTTAAACATGAACTCTATTACCCGGACCGTAGAGGTAAATTTCGTTTGCTTCACAAAAGATTTTGTATTTTGCCTATATATCGGTAGGTAACGGATTGGTATGGCTATTCGTGGTAAGATAAGAACGAGTCGAATAGTGATACATGGAATGGATTACTAAACAGCATTGTGTTTGTTTGTATGCAAAGGGATTTTAAAGAGAAACCGGTTTTGAATTTTGCTAAAATCAAGGTAAAACTTTGTATTAGATTCTATCTGTACATATAAAATTCTTTGTCCTGAATGACTGACTGACGGATCAATGCACAGCCTAAACCGCTGATCGTAGAGACATGAAACTTGGACGGTGTGTTCTTTGTTAGGCATCCGATAAGAGAGGATTTTCCGAAATTATACCCCTTAAGGGGTGAAAAGGGGGGGGGCAATGTTTGTAAGAGACAACATGATTCCTTGGTCCAATCCTATTAGAACCATTTTCGACTGTTACGCGGACGGATATTTATATAATTAGGCGGCGAATAGGTCACCTTTCGTTTTTATAAATATCCTTCTATCAGATAGGTATGTACTTATGTTAGAATTATTTTTTTCTTTACTTGTGTTTTGTTTGTATAGTGAAATAAAGTATTTATCAATTACTTTTTCCTGTTTCCAGGTTCATCAATCTATCAACTAGTTAAGTGCTTACTTCAAATTCAGTGCAGTGAAATTGCATTAGCTGCTGAACAAACAATAACACCGTATCAAAGGCCTCATTTCCGTTACGTCAAAAAGTCAACACGACTAAATATTGACAGCATACGACAGTGGACTGATCTAAATTCGCATGTTTGTCAAACATATTCACAGTAGATACATGCGTGCGTGTTTAC
The DNA here is from genome assembly GCA_951213275.1 of Idaea straminata. NCBI lineage: Eukaryota > Metazoa > Arthropoda > Insecta > Lepidoptera > Geometridae > Idaea > Idaea straminata. Next base: position 6,412,498 of record OX577846.1, on the reverse strand, counting down.
TCTACTAGATACTACTGGTTGTGTTGATAAAACTCACCCTGTTGTCGAAAATATGAATTTGTAGTTTCGAGAAAATATGTTTGTTTATTTTTTCTTAAATTCCTTTTATTTTTCAAAACTTTTATAGTAGAAGCACCACTCCACTATTATATTTTTATACAGGGTTTATGGTAATTATACTAGCAAGCCGTTAAGGGCTACTTCTGTGCACCTAAACAAACAACTTTTGCTGCTAACATTATGATATATAATAATAAAGACTGTTGTCCGCGACTTCATTCGCGTAGAAGTCGTAAAATGGTTCTAATAGGACCAAGGAATCACGTTGTCCTATACAAACTTTGCCCCCCTTTTTTCCCCTAAAAGTAGAATTACGGAAACTCTTTTCTATTGGATGCCTAAGTCATACAAAGAACACACCCTCCAAGTTTCAGGTCTCTACGATCAGCGGTTTAGGCTGTGCATTGATCCGTCAGCCAGTCAGTCAGTCGTTCAGGACAAACCGTTTAATTATATGTATAAACATAGATGTCTGTAATGTAAGATTAACTATATGCCTATGCTAAGTACCTGTTCTAACTGCAGCAATAGTGTGACAGTGATCTGTGACAACCGCGCCGCGTCCGTGGTAAGGGTTCCAGTATGTGCGGCCCAGCTCTGACAGGCCTCGTAATGGATTGTTTACCTTGGCACGGACGTCCGCCGCGCAGTCGATCACTGACACCGACCTAATTACATGTAAATAAATACAGCCTAATCTGCCAGTCGTCGATTTCAAGCGATCCAACTTGTTAGGGTTGGATTTAGCTCCACTTTGCTTTGTTGATACCGTAAATTGCTGTTCGGTGTCGGGATCAAAGCGTTAATATTTTTAACCAAAACAAAAATGTATTATAGGTTTGGGAATTGTGTTTTGGTTCGATGGTTTTATTTTATTGTGTGAAAGTAAGTTCTTGTCGCAAATCCCTGTACACGAGAAATGTTATTTACAAAGTTTTTATATTTACTAAGCTAATCGTCTTAAACTTACTACGACTGACGTAACTTTGACTCAGAAAGAAAAAAAAATAAAGAATGATTTATTTTTAATGGAGGTATTACGAATAATACTATAACAACAAAGTTTCACCGTTTCACGACAAAGTAAAGAAAAACCCGGGAGCTACTGACATAAAAGTTTTCTAATCGACAGCTACGTACAATGGGGTGCGGGAATTCCACTTATGCTTATTAATTTTTTCTATAAAGACAAGAAAATGCTCTGGACATGTGTTATGTAGTGACTGGCTGAGCCGTTGAATTCTCCGACACAAAATACCGCGCACTAGACGGGGTAAACGCGATGCTTATAACGTCCAATATAATATAAATTGCACTTTGAAAATGGCTTGTAGTAGAAACATGCATGCGATACGCGACTCTAATGTCGCATGCTAAAGGTGTTTCCGGCGAGCTCTGTCGAGCGTCTGTCCGATAGTGGCATAATGCCGGTAATGTGGTGTCACCTTCTGCGGCGAGATAAGGGTACATTGACTATTCAAAGGGTTGCGGTCCTCAAAATTTGCGCTCAATAAGTCCGAAATACCTGCGCTCACCTTTGAGTTAACGCGCAATTTACGATGAGTGTTGCTGATGTTTGAGCTAAACTGTAGCGCGCCTTTTCGATTATAATGACATTATAATGATGATATTTTAATCGTTCGAACTGTTCGGTGGGTTCGGTTGCCTGGAAGAGATCGCTTTTAGCGATAAGGCCGCCCATTGTGCCATATTGTTACGTTTAATTTTGTTTTTGTAACAGGAGTTTATGTTAGAATTAAGGTTTAATGTGGTACAATAAAGAGTTTATCTATCTATCTATCTTCAGTCGAGGTTACGGTTGCAAACTCTGCTTGTTAACGCACCATTATTGCATTTGTGTATGAAATATAACGTTCTAACTAATGTTATTAAATGAACTGAGTATTTTAAATAATCAAGGAACTAATTCCGTCACCTCTGTTTATTTATATACGAATTTTCATGAACAGAATCACTGTATTTCCACGTAAGCCAACTAAAATAATTATGTTAAGAGTAAACTGGTTTATTTATTTCGCGAGTGTGTGTGGGGCCTTATTTATTCGCAATTTGTTGGATATCGTTCGGTAGGTAGGCACCTTAATGAGGCAATAACAATAAATAAAGACCCGAAAGTTTCCTTAGAAGTTTACCCCTCACATAGACTTGGACCCTTGCATCACCCTAAGAAACCGCCTTAAGAGGAAAGGGTACCCGGCGCTCTCTCCATACAAACGTAGTCGACTGTTTTCTCCCTGGATAATGCCACCAGAGCAAATATTTTTGTTGCATAAAACTTATAACTGCCATGACCATGCCCCTATGTTTCGTTTATTTTTTATTTTTTCAAATCTTAATTTCTATGATACTTAGAAAATGAAAAAAACCAAAACCTAAGAAACCGCCTTAAGAGAAAAAGGTACCGGGGGCTCTCTCTATACAAACGTGGTAGACTGTTTTCTCCCTGGATAATGCCACCAGAGCAAATATTTTTGTTGCATAAAACTTATAACTGCCATGATCATGCCCCTATGTTTCGTTTATTTTTTATTTTTTCAAATCTTAATTTCTATGATACTTAGAAAATGAAATAAAACCAAAACCTAAGAAACCGCCTTAAGAGGAAAAGGTACCGGGGGCTCTCTCTATACAAACGTGGTAGACTGTTTTCTCCTTGGATAATGAGACCAGAGCAAATATTTTTATTGCATAAAACTTATAACTGCCATAACCATGCCCCTATGTTTCGTTTTATTTTTATTTTTTAAACCTTAATTTCTATGATAATTAGAAAATAAAAAATCCAAAACATAGCATAGCATAGTCATGACAGTTTTATAGCCCAAAGTTATTTGTGCTAGTGTCATTATCCAGGGAGGAAACAGTCGAATACGTTTGTATGGAGAGAGCGCCGGTACCCTTTCACCTTAAAGTCATACGTTACCGAAAAAGCGTTATAATTATTTATTAAGTTTGTCGTTCGCGTGATATTATGTTATAAAGAGGTAGGTAGGTCGTCGCTCACGAAGTCGGTTTGCCGTTTTTTTTTGCAGATAAACTGCAGTTGCGAAGTTAACCAAGTAGGTATCAGTAACTGTAAATAATTTTGCTCGTGTAAAAATGAAAAGTTTAATGACTGCTGAAACCGGGTTTCTTAGAAATCACGCCATAAAGCGGTAACTAAATGTTTTTAGCTACTAACTTTTGGTAAAATTATATTTATAAAACCACAGTAGTACGGCATCCATTTAAGGGCGACCTTCATCAGGCTCTTTAATGGATGAAAAGTATTTAGTTTTAAAGGCGAGAAAAAATCGAATAATTTCCGGGAAAACCCTAAAAACAGCCCTTTTCTATTTCCCATACAAATGTTTTCTAGAGTCAATTCCTACGGGATCGGGACTTACGCGGGTGAAACCGCGGGGCGCAGCTAGTAAGTCAATAAATATATTGCAAATAAAAAGTAGCTTAGGTTATTTCCAATGAATCAATGTATACACATACTCCGTTTCATTCAAATCGGTCCAGTAGTTTCGGACCCTATTCGTTACAAACAAACAAACACTAATGTTTATTTGTTTGTAACGAATAGGGTCCGAAATTCTTTATAATATTAGTGTAGATGACACTAATGTCATCTACACTAATATTATAAAGAGGAAATATTTTTTGTTTGTTTGGTTGCTTAAGAAATTTGAGTCCAGAATGATATTTTTTTTGTTTTTAGTCTTTTTACTGGTTTGGTTAATAGACAAATTCAGGTGTAGGTAGCAAACGTAGGTATATTCGATGTATGGATACAAAAAAACCCATGTGAAATATAAGCAGTTTGTTTAGTGTAGGCCCTGAGGGTCCACTGAAGCCCTTACTTGCGGTCTCTCCTCGGTTATTTACCGGGGAGAGACCTGGCTTTATTATTAAAGGAATATACCTAAAGGAAAGGAATAAAATTAAAGGAATATAAACACAGGGTTGCGGGTTCGATTACCGCCTCAGACAAGTATTTATGCTTAGATATTTGTCTGTGGTCTGGTTGTTTCTATGTATTATAAGTATATATTTACAAAAGAAAAGTATATAAGTAGTATATCCGTTATCTAGCACCCATAACACAAGTCTAGTTATTTAGCTTGGGGCTAGATGGCGATGTGTGGAATGTTCTGAAATATTAATTTATTTATTTATTTTATTTTATTTATTTATACCTACTGAGGTAGATAAGCAGATTAATATTTCGTGAACCGAAAGAAATATATATCCGCCAACTACAGATACATAACACGTTCCGGTACACATCGCTCATTGAGAGCCTGGAATAAAATTAATTGCGACGCGGTACAACGTCGAAGAAGAACGTTATGAGCGAGCGTTTAGCGGGCGATGACCATGTGAATTTCGTGGATACCGACTTATGTCTAATATCTTCTTATTCTTCTCGTTTAGTGGTGTGGCTCACCTATTGTTAGTTTTCAGATCGCTTTAAGGCCTCTAACTTGATCAAACGATTGCTACTGGAAGTAGCAACCGGGACCAATGGCTTAACGTGCCTTCCAATTTTGCCACATTACTAATTGGTCACCCATCGAAGTAATGACCGCGCGAGGCATCGCTTAACCCGCACGACCGTAAACGATCAGCTAGCGTCGCTTAGCTGTGAGTTCCTCCATGTCTAATATAAATAAGGACAAGATAAAATTTATGATAGATAATTCCTGATTCCGTGGGAATATCGGGATAAAAATTAACCTATGTTACTCCTAATGAATCAATGTATCCTCAAACCAAGTTTCATCACCATCGGTCGAGTAGTTTCGGAGCCTATTCGTTTTAAACAAACAAAAAAATAATCATATCTTTCCTCTCTTTAATATTAGTATAAAAAAACGTCTTGCTATATTTTCTTCTTTCGTCTTATTGTACAGATTTTTTAGATTTATAGGCATTTCTTAGATATTTCTTTTAAGATATTAGTGAAGCTATATATGGCGGTCGGACGGGTAAACTTTCTAGCTATTACTTTGTGTATATCGTATTCTAAGTTCCTTTATATCTAGTACCTACAAATAAGGTTATTTATCTATCTATGTTTCTATTTAAGCAAATGTGTTATTTGAGACATCATCGTCACGTACGTATGGCTAACCTACCTTCTGTTATATTACACTAGCTGCGCCCCGCGGTTTCACCCGCGTAAGTCCCGATCCCGTGGGCATATTGGGATAAAAAGTAGCCTATGTGTTAATCGAGGTCTCCAGCTATCGAGATACAGAGTTTCATCGCAATCGGTCCTGCCGTTCTCGAGTTATAAGTGTTGTAACAAACACGAATTTCTTTTATATACATAGATTTTTTTTAAATATTTTACTGGATTACAAAACAACAGAGTATGAATAAAACGAAAATGAAAAAGTAACCAACATCTAAATATTAAAATGACTAGAATTTCAATTTAAAATCTAAATGAATTTACAAAGAGATTTGATCCAAATCTTTCTAGTAAATAAATATTAAATTTTGTTGTAAAATTTTTACAAACATTTTGTAACACAAATTTTGCAACGCAATAAGGGTTTCGGGGTTGTTTTCTTACGGCTTTGTGACGTCACGATTCCGTGATAAGGCCCGATGTAGGCCACCGCTTATGTGACACATTATGCAAATACAACGAACATTATTTCATATTTTGTTTGTCGCCGGCGCGTCGAGTCGCGGTGCAAACCACAACATCAAAAACATTACAATATAATCCTTATTACAAAGGATTAAGAGCTCACTGGTTTGTTAAAAATACAACACTCGGTGATGGGGAATATTTTACCGATTTTACAGTATGTACAAATATGCATACAGACTGCGAAGTTGTTTTGGGCGGGTTTTCAGCTTTGGATCGATTTATAGGTACAAAAATTTAACAAATAAATAGATAAGTAGATCAGATCAAAACGTGAAGAATAACTCAACTAAAGATTAAATTAAGTGTCTCTAAAGGTATAAAAAATATTTAAATATGGTGATGGGAATTTTTGGTATAATAACAGTCTGCCATTTTTTTTTCAGGTTGCGCGGCCACTTTTCAGTCACTTAAAGATCACATTAATACAAACAATAGATGTCTGTCATGTTTTCCTGTTATAACGCACATAAAAAAAACCAATTTTTTTACATCAATTATCAGGCAAATCTGACACTGTACTAGAATTTGTTTTTTTGTAAATGAGAAACACTTCTTGTTTTAATCATCTGTATAAGGTAGCACGAGAAAAAAAGATTAAGTCTACATGTCGCCATGCTCGTAAAATAATGATTAATCGGCTCATGTATTAAATATGGCATTAGCAGAGGGTAGCAATATGGAACTCTTGATGCACTAGTTCTAATCACAGTTATTGCCATCAACACATAATGAAAGTTCCAATTTCGCGCACAAAGCGTCACGTATGTTCCTCGTACGCACTGCTAAGAAGTAGAACTCACTACCCGCGTCGCTGTTTCCCCAAAACTACAATCTTGGAGTATTTAAGTTTAGAGTGAATAGGTACTTTCTAAGCGAGCATGCTACTTTTTCGACCTCATCTTCGCTTCCCATCAGGTGAGACGAGATCAAATGCAAGTTAAAAAAAAGTTAACGATTGTATGATTTTAAAACAACTTATGTAAGTATTGCAAGATAAGGCAAGTATTGTTGTTATATCTTGTTATTTTACTTATCTAAGTAGTCAGTATGTACCAGTAAAACCGTACAATAAACTTACACTGTGAACAGTAACTAATTTAACTAACATGAACTTTTAACATTACACTAATGAAGCGCAAGTAACATCTTGATCCAACCTTCACACACCCAGAGTATATTTTCACAAAGTTTTATGCTTCATAGAGTACAAAGAGCGTAGAGTATATAGAAATAGAGACGGCAATGATATAGTGCGGGCTCACGGAGTTCCCTCAGGTGCGATAAACCCTTCCCTGTGCTTCCCGTACACTCTTCTTTATGGGAAGGCCGGAATGGCCAGCCCAGGTGAACATGTAGCTAGATTGCGAAACTATTTTTAGAACATCTTGCCCGCCCCACGGTGTTTTTCCTTTGTTATCAAATAGAAGACATTGGAAGTGAATTTTCGGTTACGAGCGGTAGGATGTAAGTACGTAAATATCGAATGTGAAAACCGAATCCTTTATAGACGGTGCTGATAAAAATTATTTAAAAAAATAGCTGCTTTTTTAGGTCAATATAGAATGTTTAAAGTCAATAAATTACTGTGTGTTTTGTATAAAGTTTCAGGTATTGATAGAGCTAATGTAATTGGTGGGTGAGTAAAGTGAACTTTATTGTTTTTTCTATTAATAGCAAACTAGGCCGCTTCTAGTAGAAGTATTATTCCACTTCTGTTGTACTTTAGCTGTTAAATATACTGTTTTATACTTAGCTCGTTGCTAACGTTGGAGTTTAATTAGTATTCTATAGCCGACTAGGTACCTACTAGTCTGCAAATCAACCAACCATTTGTCTCGGAACGAGAATCGAACCCGGTATTTGACTAAACCACGGTACCACGAAACTAGAAAGGAATAGGACTTGGTATGTACCCATCGCATGTCGCAAGCGCTTTTGATTTGATATCTTCCTAAGTTTATTTTCAAATCGCGTGCTGCTTGCTATAGGTACCCGTTTACATTTGTAATACGAGTACTTGTTGAGTTTCCTTTGTTCAAGTCTAATTTCATTGCTCAGTAAAAGACTTTTCTCCAAAAATATAGCAAATTTCGGTCAATTTTCTGAATAACAATACTAAATATTTATGGAGATGAATTCTTTAATCTCAAGTAGGTAAGTTCTATTTATTTATTTGGAGATCCAACAGCTATTATATTCTTATAAAACATAGTGTAATAACAAAAAGTCAAGAAAAACAAGATCTCACGGGTAAAAAATAATGTACAGTCGGCTGCATAATTGCAGCCCCCGGTAGAGTTAAAAGGTTACTATTATTAACACATGCCAATAACATGGACACATTCCATTCTAGTAATTTTTGTTTAATAAATTCATGAGTTAGAAGACTTTAAACTTCAACTAAAGCAGGTATCTAGAATCTTGCTCGTGTTGAAAACATTCTTATAACAGCCGTTTTGGAGCTCTACGGTGGGCCTGCAATTATGCAGCCGACCGTACCTCAAGCATACAGACGTGAGCGGAGCGAACTAGCACTATACTTCTAGTCGATAATAATGTTATACTTAATAATTAAGCAAATATAGTTGGTAGCTTATTATTTTCAATACAACCACACAGCAGCTATAAACATAGTACAGAAGTGTTTGCTTTCAGAATATAACGGTTATTTGGTTAAAGCTAATTTGTGTTAAAACAGAGTAAACTCCTAATTACGATGCAAATTGATCGTTCAGATCACCGCATTCATAAAATGGCTTTCATCAAAATATTCTCTAGGTTTACTGTTGTTACTAACAGGTGAACGGGCTGAATACAACTTTATTTTTAACGAGTTAGGTCTAAATTAGCTTGAATTTTGATATACGTTGGAACTGTTATGTTTCGGTACTCTAATGTGAACGACTGTTCGGTGAATTACTTTACACAAACAACCCTGGTGTTAAAAATAAGTAGACGTTAAATTGGGATAAAGTAGGCCTGTCGGAAAGTGATGCTATTATTTTTGGTGCTTGACTCAATGTGCCATTGAACAAAAAGATTGAAGTAAATTAAAGCCTATATATTAATAAATAAAATTAAACAAAAAAATATGTTATTTTTTACTCAAACACAGGTGTAATATTTAACCTTAAGAAGGAAAAGTAATTCAAAGAATATTCCCTGAGTCTGAAACAATTTTTATTTTTTGAAAAGCATTTTCAAACATGTACTTTAAATTTCCGTTTTACCTACGTACACGAAGCGATTTCATATTATTAAACTACATTATTGAAAAATCCATTTAGTAGGTAGGTACCAACAAGTTTGCGTTTCACAAAATTTAATACCCGTCACAATGAATGAAAAATAGTATTCACATTTTGCAAAATGTAGCGCTGCCTCTGGTAGAGCGCGTCACAGAGGGGAGTGAAATCACGAGAGTAAACATTGACATAACCGGTTTTTTCTCTTTACTCACTTTAGTCTAACTCTCTCTGGCGCTGCAATTGCTGCAAATCACTCTACGGGGCAAGTTCAATTCTAAAATTCTATAAATGTTTTAAAGTATAAAGAAGAAGTTATGAAATTTATTGAATTTGTTAATTGCTTTGTATGCAGGAATTTATTGGTGTCACAGTCGCTCGGGAAAATATGGCGATTAGTTCAGATTTATGAGGGAACTTCATTTGCGTTTATTTTAGTTTCAATGTGTTGATTTAACTTTATGGACTATTCAGGATAATGTTTATTTCATCACTAGCTAGAAACAATTAGAGTTAGGTACCTATATGTATGTATCTATACCCAGAATGATGATGTATATTAGTAACTTAACAGTTATCAAGATTGATCGCTAACCCCTGCTAGTCGGAGAGGCACCTTAAGAAGATGAAAAACAGTTTTCAAAAAACTTCTTCTTCGTCTCGTATAGTGGTGTGGCTCACCTATGGTTAGAGTTTTCAGCCCGCCCTAAGGCCTCTAACTTGATCTAACGACTGCTACTAGAGGTAGCAACCAGGACCAGCTGCCTAACGTGCCTTCCGAAGCACAGAGGGGCTCACTATAATACATTTTTGCCACACTACTAATTAGTAGTGTGGCAAAAATGGCCAATTGGCCATCCATCGAAGTAATGACCGCGCTCGGCGTCGCTTTACCCACACGACCATAAACGATCAGCGAGCGTCGCTTAGCTGTGAGCCTCCTCAAAACTGTATTTTACAGTTAAAACTCATAAAACATTAAAGCAAGCAGAACTGTACCTACTTAACTTTATTGTGCTTATTACTCTTTTCTTCTTCCAAATCATTAACGTACGTAACGTATTAAAATAATAAGGAAATAAAAACTAACGATTAAAAAAAACGAATAATTGTAAGTAAAGTACAAAGTTAATTATCAAATTAATTAATAATACGTTTAGACTATTGCAATTTGTCAACAGGTAAACTTTATTTTATTGATCACAAACATAATAAGAAATTCGGTTTTAAACTTTTGCTGCACAGAGTTTGCAGTGCATAAATGAGCTAGCGAGAGTTACTGCCATTCCAAGTTCGTATTTGAGCACTATTTCCATGCAGCGCCGACCTTTCCAAATTCAGAAAGTTATAAAAAGAAACGACTTAAGTTACAGAGTGGTAAGTATTATATAACCTTCAAATCTACTACTGGAAACAAAAACCGTTAGGTAATCACTCAACTCTAATACCTTAACTTGCGATTTAAAACCGAAGATAGAACATTCACTTACCTGGCGTTTGAAGAACGACCTGCATTTAATCTTCTGGGGCTGCTCTGATATCCGCTCATTAACTTGTGTACCCACTTCAGACATCAGCGATTTGTTCCATCGAATCGCGGGAATAAATTGAATGAGCACAGATTTGAGGCAAAGAGGCTTCTGAACTGAGTAGGATGGCTTTAGATACAGGAATAAGCAGGCAAATCAAAATTTATTTTTTATAGATCATTGTTTAACATACTCTTTTGAAATTAATTTGAGTGATGCGATTGATCATGCATTCTAAGGTTTGGTACGTTTACCCAGAAGATACATATTATTTACCTTTATTTTTTATAGATCAGCGTTTAACAATCTCTTTTGAAATTAATTTGAGTGATGCGATTGATCATGCATTCTAAGGTTTGATACGTTTACCCAGAAGATACATATTATTTACTTTTATTTTTTATAGATCAGCATTTAACAATCTCTTTTGAAATAAATTTAAGTGATGCGATTGATCATGCATTCTAAGGTTTGGTACGTTTACCCAGAAGATACATATTATTTACCTTTATTGTTTATAGATCAGCATTTAACAATCTCTTTTGAAATAAATTTAAGTGATGCGATTGATCATGCATTCTAAGGTTTGGTACGGTTACCCAGAAGATACATATTATTTACTTGAATAGTCAATATATTAGTTAAAAATTGCTTACGAGTGAAAAACTCTCAAATTCTTCTAATCATGATTTTTTCCTGGGTCAATCCCGTATAATTTTTTTTATATAATAAGTTTAAAATTTCTGCGTGTATGTTAAATTTGTACAACAAAAGCATCAATCACAAATAATGCAGTTCAATATTCAAGATAATATCTCACAAACCCGTCTAAATTGACGGAACAAAACCGCTAATTAATCAACTTTGTTTGTTTATACAAATTGTTTGGTATTAATAGCGGTAACTTTCACTCTGTTTAATACTTGTAAACCTATCTAGAGTTTGTGATCTTGTTTGTGCTCTCCTAGTCTTTAAATTTTAATTCTCAAGTTCCTGATTTTCCTCAGAAACGTTTTGTTACTCTTAATTAAGTCATCCTCATTCAGATGCTATTATGACGGAACAAGCTTAGCGTTTTTAATCGAAACTTTTCATTCTTGTTTTCAAACGAAGCAGAAACGTGATGGCACAAAATTATACGACCATATAATCTCCGAGTTAACCATCCTTCACTTCGCCTTAATTAATGAACCCACTCTTTAAGTTTAACGACGCCTAAATCGCAAATATAAAGCTTTCTGAACAAACATAATTTTGATCCAGTTAAACGAAGCATGGGCTCAGGAATCAAATTCAACAATCGTCCGTGACACAGATACGACCCGACAAAACAATAAATATTTGAATATTTTAACGAGGAGTCCCGATAAAGGGATGTAAATGACTAACTCGTCCAATTTGCATTGAACAGATTAACGTCATAATCGGTGCGATTCAATCAGACTTTCTGAGACTGTGGACAGAGGGGGGAATGAGGTGTATTAGGGGGGGGGGATGAAGGAGGCTACTAATAACGTCAGATAAAATGCTAATTTTGTGTTCATTCGATTTAGGCGAGGAGATAGGCCGTCATCAATAAGACGCCGATGGAACGCCAGAAACATTTTAATTTATTCCCCGGAAAATGCATGAGAACCTTAATTTAAGAACAAACTTCGACGTTCTCTAATTCAGATAAGATTACAGGAAATTCAATTAGACTATTAAGTTGTTCTTTTTTCCTGATTTTACTAAGTATTCAGGAATTCTACATGTTTGTAATGCTCAGTTTGCCTTCAAACTAGCCTTTTATTGCTTATCTTTATCTTCCCATACCTAAATTATAAGTAAGCCAGTTTCCAGATATACCTAAATATAAAATAAGTAATCCTATATTAGAATTGAATTAGTTATTTTGGAAAACAAATAAACTTTGTCTGGCCATGTCTTCAAAGACATATTTTAAACCTGCAGTTACTAGAAAAAATACACTTAGGTAAAACCGGCATTGAGTGGGCTGTCAAAGCATAAATTATGACGTCACCGATTATTTCCGTGCAACGATTCAAAATATTGAAAAATATATAATCTTTTTGCCTTCAAAAATCAATGCCTTTTCAAAAAAAAAGAAAGAATTATTTTGTGGAAACTTACATAGCCAATTGTAATAAAACACCAAACCCGAAAAAAGTCTCACATATCCAAAATGAAAAACCACAAAGATTCAAATCGAATTGCCGCAAATCCGAATAAGTTCTTAAAATACTTGTCCCTTGAGATAGATAAAGTAACTTGCTCCCTACAAGTTGTAGTACAATGTATTACTATCGTACTTTCACGTACAAAAATGCTGCCGTCTGGATTGCTCTCAATTTTGAGCTTAGCAATCCAACCAAAGTGAACGCTTGTCATATTGATTCAGGGCTCTGAGTGTTTTCGGAAGCTAAGATAAGGCGGAACGTGACTCCCGGTGCTACTTTTGGACCAGCTCTAGAGGTTACTGCTGAGAAAACCTTGTAAGCGCTGTATGGCGCCACGGGACCATATGAGTTACGACTACAATGTGACATAAGTAGGATTTTTATATTAGCTAGCGGAGCACAGTAGGTACCTAACCTACTTACAATCTATACTAACTATAGTAATATTATATAGATGAAGAGATTGTTTGTTTGAACGCGCTAATCTCAGGAACTACTGGTTCGAATTGAAAAAATATTTTTGTGTTGGATAGTTCACTTATCAAGGAAGGCTATATTACTATATTACATCACACTGCAACATATAGGAGCGAAGAATAAGTAGGAAATGTGGAAAAAAACGGGGAAAAGGACTTCCGTTGTTTGTTTGAACGCGCTGAAACTACTAGTTTGAATTAAAAATATAGACTACTTTCAATCCCGATATTCCCACGAGATCGAGACTTACGCGGGTGAAACCGCGGGGTGCAGCAAATAAATTATGTGGTTCTACTCAATTCAATCTTTATAAAATCAGAAGTAAGAAAGTAGATCTCTTTTACTTCTTTGTTCCTTCGCGTCGTTTGCGTTGCAAAATTCACTCAGTCTTCATCTTCTACTATTCCAAAAATGAAACGTCAAATGCAAAACTCTACATTCAAAACTGCTGTTCGAAAATACCGAAGAGGTTGTTATTACAAAGGAGTTCGCGATTGAAAGTTGTTTATGTGTCGCCATATCGTTCCGCTGCAAGGAAACATTCGCAGATTTGTGGTTTTCCCAGTCGTGCCTAGAGCTCAGTTTTCACAGCAATAACGTTAAGAGAACATAACGCCGAAAGTTTAAAAGAGAAACGTACGATAAATAAACTAACAACAAACTGACAGTTAAAAGGTACACTTTGGAAAAGTTTCAGTAAAAAAGCGAGGTTTTCGTGAATTATAACTATAGATTAATGGCTTGTAACTGGATGTACTTTCGTGAAACTTTGTAACTGAGTGGAAATAGTTTTGTATTTTTTAACCGACTTCAGAAAAAGGAGAAGGTTCTCAATTAGTTAAAGAGTGTTAGGATTAGGGGAAATGGGGGTGACTCCCGCTCCGGCTCGTTTCTGGCGCAGAGGTTAGCCATCGCCATTCAGCGTGGCAATGCTTCTAGCATTATGGGAACCTTTACGCCGGGTACGATAAGGGGTTATTTGACTAACTGGTCACTTCATTTTTTGTATTGAATATGTTAAATGTGTTTCTCTTTTTATATTATTCATTTATTATTTAAGTATTTTTAATTTGATGTATTTAAATTCGTCGCGTATATATATATTTTTATGTATGTACGCCGATTACTCGAAGATGCCTGGACCGATTTGGAAAACATTTTTATTAACGAACCAATACGCCTTTAGAATTTATTATGAACGAAAGAGGAAGCCCAAGTCTGCGTTCAATAAAGTAAAAGCAATTGTAAGTGTTACTAATAGAACTGCAACATCCTATGTTTGTATTTTGGTACCTACTCAAAGACAAACACTGAAATGTAATTTAAAATAAACTAACCAATCTTAATCTCCTTCGAGATAAGAACTAACAAACTCAGTTAACTAACAACCACTTGTCATATTACGAGCTAATGTATAACTCAAACATAACTTAGCATAATATTCTCAGGCAAAATTGTCAGAATAGCTCTCTCATTATGGAAATCTGTGGCGTTAGCTTATAGTATTAAGAGCCAACAGTAAATGTTTATCCGACTAATCGAATAGGTCTCGTCTAGCGATCCGGCATCTTTCAATTATCTTTACCTACACTTTGATTGGCTTTGAACTGGTTGATTGGCCGATATCTTTGTTCTTTACTTAATTGAAGTGTCGGATCTTTGTGAAACTTCTATTGTGAAGAAGAAAGTACTTAATTAATTAAATAGATTTTCGACTTTTCTCTGTAAATATTAGATTGGAGGCGTGTAATGAGTTGCTGTATTACTTTAAGCTTTTCACATTTTATTAGACGATTAGTGTTTATTCATTTTATTTATAAAACCGACTAGGGTTTTGGAAACTAGTGTTTTTTTTGGATAATTATTTTGAGATACCTACTTATGTACAGTCAGCAAAGGACTAAGAGTAGCAGGTGCATATTTCAAAGTTTTATTTTTTTAGGTATGGATCAATAATTGTTAGCTATTCTGCTTGATATCACTAAAGCTTTTGAAGAGTTAGTTATTCCACGCAGAATATCCAAAACTTATTGAACCGGCATTAAAAAAAAACTTTACCATATGCACCTGTTACCCTCAGTCCTTTGCTGACTGTACTAGTTAACTAAGGCTCGTTAAAAGTTTGTAAAACTCCAAAAATAATTTAAGAACTATACTATAAGTATACTTACTTATGCTTATTTATTGGTTTTATTTAAGCTAAAAAGTAAAAAGGAATAAGGAAGGACATCAACTTAATTTTATGATTCAAGAAAAATAGACAAGCAAGCAACATTGTTGAAGATGAGAAAAAGTTTTCAACGATGTAGGAAAACCCGTATCAAAACACCATGGTAAATGAGATTAGTTCACGCTCATAGACAAACATAGAGAGAAGAAAAAAAGAAAATATATTTTCATAGAATAAATACAATGTAAAAATCATTCTCTTTCTTTGTATTTTTATCAAGCAATATACTCACTTTTAATTGAATATTTCGCTGTAAAAAAATAATCCATACACGGAAATTATATCAATTCGAAAGTGAGAACACTAAATAAATATCCAAAGTGTTAAGTTAAATTAACCGCAAACACGAACGAACGGTCGGAAAAAATGGAACTTTAAAATAACGATCAAAAGCGAACATTTTTTCCTTAACTTTATGAACGTTACTTTAGATTTATGAATAAAACCTTTCAGGGCTGATGCGGGGCCGCAATGTAATTTAGCTCGTATAAGGAATAGAGCCTCCGAAATTAGACCGTTATCATTCCACCGATGTCGCTACGAAGATCACCAGTTATATGAGCCAATACACCGAACAGAATAAATTTGCTTTATATCAGACAGTTGACCTTCATAACCGATATTGTTGCTGTAAAAGGAGGAAATATTTTTTTTGAATTTTCGAGTCCACCCTGCTCGGATTGGCGAGCCCTGGCTTTTTTAACTTATTTATTTATGATACTAAGCCGATCCTGTAAAAGAAAATTGGAATTCGAAAAAGGTATAACAGATTGAAAGTTATTGGGAATGTGACGCACCGCGCGGTTTTGAGATTTCGTTACTTACCTCAACAATAATATAAACTTTTATATAGAACCTACGAATAAACCTGATAATAATAATTGTTCTAAATAATCTACACTAATATTGTAAAGAGGAAAGAGTTTTTTGTTTTTATGTTTGTAACGAATAGGCTCCGCAACTACTGGACCGATTTTAATGAAACTGGGTATGAGGATACATTGATTTATTGGAAGTGACATAAGATACTTTTTACCCCGATATTCTCCCGGGATCGGGATGAACGCGGGTGAAACAGCGGAACGCTGCTAGTGTATAATATAAGTGTTGATATTGATGCTATTGTTTGTAATCCAGTGCTGGACCACATGACTACTAACGTCTTACTAACATTGCAAAAATGACGGGGTGTTTTTAATCTACCGTTTGTGAGATATTTCAATTAATATTTCATAGATAAATTGAAAGAAAAATGCACAAAATATCGATTTCCGTTTAAAAAACTGTAACAATACATCACATTGTGTACCCGTCAAAAGTGTTCCCAATACGATGTTTGAATAGAAACATATGGTGCAGTTCCTAAATAAAACGCTCGCAGTTATTCAGCTGAGTTTGTTTGTATAACAGTACATTGCGCTCATTGGTCGCTTTCATACGTAATTCATGGGATTGCGAAACGCATTTCAAATGTAATTAACCTGGCAACTGTCCGCCAAGTGCCTACCCTGTACCCTTACGTTTGCGGTGTAAGGCTCTGTGCAAACCGGTACGATTGAATCATATTATCTAAAAGAATCATACAGCAAAATAATCATATTATGTATCTACACCGGTTTGTTCAGAGTCGTCACATACATATACTGCAGCCGTCAGTTATATTCCGGCTTTTCTCTTCCTCTAATCGAGCGAAAATGTAAAATATGAGATCCATTGAAACGGACTTTGCATTAATAAAAGAAACTCTAAAGAGAGGACGCCGTCGCCCGTGTCCTCACTAATTAGAAGTGGCGAGTCGAATTTTCAATGCGTTTTCTTTGAATTTTGAACCAGGGAAGTTTATATTTACTGTGCGTGAGCTCTTTCACCGAATGAATATTTATACTTTTTCTCCTTACTTTATTCGTGTGAAAGTTAGTCGAAGTTTTTACGGGTAAACTTCTAAGGAACCATTTTCTTCAGGAGTTTCTCTCGAGATCTAGAAGCTGAAGATTTCTTTTGGCTAAATATTCAATTCACATAGCCAAAGTTCGTTCGATATTCTAAGCATAGCGTATACTTAAGTACACCAAGTCTATGTAACATGGAAGCACGAACGACATAGTAATTTCAGACTTTAAAACATGAGATTCTATTCTCAAATGAAACAAAAGAAAACCTATTTTTTTCTTTAACTAGAATACCTACATTGCTACAACATGCAACTTTATTCGGTTGTTAGATATCTATATGATTCCCCCAATAATCTACGTCAATGTGTTATAGCTGTGATGTTTATTTATTTGTCAGCGAGTGATACAGTATCATCAATTGGCCTCAAGGCAGAGGCCAGAGGTATCTAATTGTTAATATTTGATGGATTTGCATATATTGGGCGGTGTGATGTCACGTCCGGCTCGCGGTCGGGTGCGCGAATCATTTGTTACAATGGTAATAAAGCGGAGGATTATGTACCGGTGGAGGGCGTTCGTTGCGACAAAGTTTCCAATAAGCCGGCTTCCTGTACCGCTACTCGCTTTACAAGAGTAATGATGGTTAATTTTAATGACGCGTCGCGTAGGCCACTGTCACCCGCGACGCCTCCCACTGCCGCTGCCGCCCTGGCGCGTGACCGGACTGCCAACCACCAATATTGGAACACTCCACGAAACTCCGACGATAAATTTAGTTATTACTTGTGAAAATAGACGGAAGGAGATCGCTAACTTGTCCTCGCGAGGAGATAATGGATCATTGCTGGGGATGTTTTAGTTACTTTCAAAAAAGGTCTCGTTAAAAGCCCCCATTATGTGAGGAGTTTTCCAATTGCGTTCCGGAGTTTCACGCGTTTAAAACGGAATTGGTTGTACAAATTTTGCTTTAGTGGCTAAAGTTTAGATTATATCCAGATCCAGCCTTACTAATCACCCTTAAATATAATAATAAAGTTTCATGTTAGATAGGGATCGTATCATGAAATGTTTAGGCCCTTTGATGTAGCAGATATCCAATTTTAAATAGTTTCATTTGCTACAAACAATACACCTACAAGTTTTTACTTTTATTACCAATTCAATATACCTATATCAAAAGGAAACAAGTAAAGGGCTATAAACTATTGTTAATATCGCTCAGATGAATATTTTTTCTAGTATGACATCCATCCATAATATCCTATAATATCCGGCCGTCCTTGCACCAATGTATTTTTCTTAAGAAAAATGTATGTGCGCTAATTGACATTGCTCTTGAAGGAAAACATCGTGATGAAACCCGCGGCTTAGTTGACTACAGAAGTATTGACAAGTTTTCTTCTCTGGAAATGGTCGACTAAGCTGAGAGGGTAGTAGGTGCTGGGAAAGCCTACTCCATCCTCACGCAAAAAGGACCCAATTAAAAAGGGTCTTATTGCGGAAAACAATCCGTTCAAGTACAAGTACATTTTTGAACAATATAACGTTTGTGAAAAATCATTCAATTGTAACATTGGTGTGTAAATAGAGATCCATATAAAATTAAAGATAGCCGCGGGCGACTGTCGTCCGTTCATCCGCCCATTCATCCATTTATGGGTTTCCCAGCCGTGAATTTTGTTTACGAATACCTATACAAATACCAAATTCAATCATTCATTCATTATTATTTTTTGTTAATTTGCCTAAAATTATTTTCGATGATTAAACAATAATTATAACATTGTATGATTGGTCAGACTGACAGGCAGACTGGGTGGACCCAAGAAGTGCTGGCTTGATGTCGTAGAAGGTGATATGCGTGCAAATGGCCTTAAAAACCAGGATGCCGAAATTGTATGTTTAATTTAACTACATTTCTTGAAAATCGGGTAAACTCTTGAAAGATCTATAAGATCTTTCAATTTTTCCAAGATTTGACCCAGTATATAATTGGCCTAATCTAGATGATTTTTACATGGCAACTTTAAGCCATTCTGTTCACGGCGTGTATTAGATGGAGTAGGCTTGCACAAAACGAGTTTCCAGGATAGGGTATATAAGGGGATTCCGAGGAGAAACCCTTAATATGACTGAACGATACGTCTGGTACCAACTAAGCCGCTTCATCACAATATTTTCCTTTACCGTAAAAAAATATAGTGATTGTGGTATTACTAAAACCATGAGATCAGTTCAGAGATCAGACCGAATCCCCTTAGTTTATCGGATACTATTCTTTAAACTGGAGCAATGTTGACACAAGGCAAGTTGTTGGCAATGAACGGGTGGCAGGTAACAATATTTCCCAGCAACAAATTGAATAAACACATCAACGTGCTCCGATACAGCAGACTACAAAATTTATATCGGCCGACTGATGACTAGCCGAAAAAACATGTGACGATTTGACGATTTACCTTAAAAAATAATGTCTACCTGATCTGAACTATCGACTTTCGGAAAGTCTGCAGTCTACGGGTGCTCATACACGAAGAAAAGACAAGTCTAATAACGGCAGAGACCCACAGCCGATAAATATTCTACTACGTGCCTCCTTCGCGCCAGCTAGGCAGCTCCGTCGGTTTATGTTAGCCTGGTAACTCCTCTACTTAGTTTTCTTTGTCTTAGGCAGGGAGGAACATAGTTCTTTCTATTTAATAAGATGACACTCCATCTTATATTCTGGTGTTGTTTTATCTTTTCATTATTATAATATGAAAGTACGATGAAAATTCGTGTTTAAAAACGATAAAAATTTCATGTTTATGAACGCATTTTTTCTTATTATTATCAGATTACGCACTATAAACAATATGCTATATAGTTCCACCGGTTCCTGAGAAAATCGGTTTTGACACACGGACAGACATACAGACGGACAAAAAAGTGAACTAATAAGGGTTCCTTTTAAACTTTTGAGGTAAGAAACCCTAAAAATAAAATCAATAGTAATGTTTTTGTGTTATGTTAATAAAAGTTGAAAATAAACACCGCTATGACTCGAATTCACATACCTACTTAGTGCCATTATGAGAAATAAAGTAACAATCAAGCCAGTAATAATATAATAGGTAGTCGTTATTTTTAATACCGTTTTCAGGTGAAGTTCGGTACTCTACTTTAAACAATCTCTTATAACTTGGAAGTTCTTTAGCTGCACATTTTGCTATCGTACAATTAGCAATTAGCTCTGAGTGTACGTGTTCTATCCAGTTCAAATTTAATCCACAAACTGAGGTAACTGCATTAGTACGAAGTTTGTAGCATGCACCTAATGAAGCACAATATGGGACATCGCTAAGACTATACAAGTACACGTTATATAAGTACCTATAGCGAATTTCGTTATCCTGCAGACGACTTCAGTTGGCACAATGGTCACCATGCCGGACTCCCAAACACCGGGTTATGGGTCCGATTTCCGCCTCAGACAAGTATTTATTCTTAGATATTTGTCTGTGGTCTAGTTGTTTCTATCTATATCTACTTATATTATAAAGCTGAAGAGTTTGTTTGATTGTTTGTTTGAACGCGCTAATCTCAGGAACTACTGGTTCGAATTGAAAATTCTTTTTGTGTTGGATAGTCCATTTATCGAGGAAGGCTATAGGCTACTTTTTATTCTGATATTCCCACGGAATCGGGAGTTACGCGGGTGAAACTGCGGAGCGCTGCTAGTGTATTATAAGTATATAAGTAGTATATCCGTTGTCTAACATCCATAACACAAGTCTAGTTACTTAGATTATGGCTAGATGATGATGTGTGGAATATCCTGCAATATTTAATTATCAACACCAGTATAATTTAGAAGTTTAAGATGGATTTGAATTGCTATGGCGATTTAAGACTAAATAGAATTTCAGTCCGGGTATAGCATAGAGGTATCATAGACTATATGGTCGAAGGGTATAGGAAGGAATAAACGAGAAAATATTCCAATTTAAGTACTACCGAATGAATTGAATTCAGTTCTCCTTATGCCAGATGCAAATGTAGGGATATATGTATCATATTTCCATTAACTGAGGGTTAACAAATATAATAAAACGAAATTCCCATAAAAAACTGCGCGCTAAAATTGACAAAGAGCCTCCTAATTTTCATATTGAAGAGCGAAAATGGCGGCGTACGCAGTTTGTTGTGTGAATTCCTGTCAGGGTCACGTATTGGCATCCTAATACAATTTGTTCGAAGACGAAAAACGCAGGCTGAATGTAAAGAGACTTAATAATACGGCGATTATTCAGAATTTATTAGCTCTACGTTGAATATATTTGAACTTGCTCATAAAATACGAATATGTGTATTACTAAGGGTCTAGCCCACAATGCCTACGGATCTGTCGATGAACTACTCCTGAACAGCATGATGAAGACGACAAAAAATTACCTACAACCTGCCTACTTCTTCTTCTCGTATAGTGGTATGGCTCACCTATTGTTAGGGTTTTCAGATCGCTAACGACGGCAACAACCACGACCAACGGCTTAACGTGCCTTTCGAAGCACGGAGGGGCTCACGAAAACACATTTTTGCCACACTACTAATTGGTCACCCATCGAAGTAATGACCGCGCCAGGCGTCGCTTAACCCGCACGACCGTAAACGATTAGCGAGCTTCGCTCAGCTGTGAGCCTCCTCATAGCTAAGCCTACCTACTAAAAATTATTTTCTTACTGAAAATCATTTTTTCTGGGCTCTGTACTACCTAACATATAACAAAAATACAAGACCTTTTCTTGTATTTTTATATGTAGGTATGTCAGTCCAGAAAATAAAATTTTATTTCTTTCTTTCCTACATAATAAATATATTATTTTAGTCCTAGAACTATCGCAGTAGACATAGATTCTAAAAAAATATGCATATCATTGTTTGCTTGCTTGCTGTAGTTTATATGTCAAATTGTTGGCGGGGCAAACATCAACAACAGTTTTAGGTAAAACTCGAGAATGTGTTTCATCCCATGAGAAATCCCTGTTTCGCACTAGTACGGTCCCACGTTACACTTAAGTAAATTTCGCGTTTCTAGGCCAAGCTGAATGAATTCACGGAAAATTTAAACCTAAGTAAATAGCGTCTACTTCCTCTATTTCATGAGAATCTTAGAAATCGGATTCAGAATCAAACTACTTTAATTTATTACTTTTAGGATTCCGTAAAAAAGGAACCCTTATAAGATCACTTTCTTGTCCGTCTGTGTGTCTGTCAGTCTGTTTTATATTCAGACTACTGACTTGCAGTTAGGCTATAAGATTTTATTTATCTGAAGACAAATAAAAAATATCGAATAAACGTTCCAAGAACGTCCCACATGGCGATAATCTTGTGATCAAGTACTTTATTTTCTTGTCCTTTTCAGCCTTTACGGTAAACTAAATAAATAAGTAAAATTATTATTATTAAGACAGCCCACAAAGCAAATTAAATCTTGTCTCGTTGTAAAAAAACACAATAAATTACTGTCTCCGTGAACGTTCGTATATTTATTAATGACAACGACAAAATTAGGGTGAAAGGGTACCGGCGCTCTCTCCATACAAACGTAGTCGACTGTTTCCTCCCTGGATAATAACACTAGAGCAAATACTTTTGTTGCATAAAACTTATAACTGTCATGACCATGTCCCTATGTTTTGTTTTTTTTTAAATCCTAAATTCTAGAATGATTAGAAAATGAAAGAAACCAAAACATAGGGGCATAGTCATGGCAGTTATAGGTTTTATGGCACAAAAATGTTTGTGCTAGTGTCATTATCCAGGGTGGAAATAGTCGACTACGTTTTTATGGAGAGAACGCCGGTACCCTTTCACCTTGACAACGACAAAATTAATAATGTTCGTAAATTCAGTACAATCAAAACAAATATAACACAAAATAAAACACTGGGTTAGGTACGTGTTGCACATGGATTATTGAAATTTATGTGTTACGCGTGTGACGCACCTAATGTTTGAACAAAGAAAAATAACTGCGTTCGTACTCGTAGAGCTTACCCATTGATGGATTTATGGAGTCTCTGGAAATTATGACACGTTGAACCACAGGAAACTTTATTGACTCTTATCTAGCTAGATTTATTTGACTCTGTACATCTTATGAAGTTTTATTTTTCACTTACACGTACTATTGGAAACTTGTTTTTGAAACTTGGTAGTAAGTGAGCACTTTAATTTTGAAATATGGCTGCACAAATATTTTGATCGTGTTGCTTTATTAGATTAGTAAGAAGTTAGAGCAAATTCTAGATAGAAATTGGTGCTTATTTATCTTACTTTAGTTTTCGAGTCTTTTATTTAAAATTACTAGTAGTGCGTTTGCAAAAACCTTTCTGTATAATATGCCTTAATAACGTATTCCGGAAACCGTGCGTTACCCATGGTATGGTTATTAATGTAACGTTATTTAATAACGTTACAGTTAGACAAAATTATATACATGGGTAACGCAATGGTGCGCTAATTATACAGGGTTATTGTTAATTATACTAGCGATCCGTTGAGGGGTACTTCTGTGCACCTTAACAAACAACTTTTGAACATTTATATGATAACTTGAGGTTAGGTTTACCTGAAAATAAGTTGTTCCATACATGGAGAGGTCAATAACCTTAAAATTTTACTTATTTTTGAAGTTTTATCTACTGATCTTAATCTGAATTTTTAATTTAAAAAAATCATTTGGTTTTTCAATTTACATATCCTCAAAAATTTTCATAGTTTTTTTCGGTAAAATGTCAAAATGTTTAGCAACTGAACTCAATGACATTCTGTAAAGTTTTATTAATATCGGTATCATGCAACTTTCTCTGTTTGGTGAAATCATTTGATTCGATTATGGTATTCGCGGTATTCAGCATGTAATTTTTCGACTACGTGACTTTGACGAAACCGTCACACACAAGTCACAGAAGCGGAGCAGAGAGGACCAGAGCGGCGTTTCCACCAAATGAATTCTCCGAAAACACGGGGTGTTTATGCAATTCGATTGGTGGAAATCGTTCCGCTCCTCTTCGCTCCGCTTCTAAAGACATGCATACTTAAGAAAAAAACTTTGTTAAAGTTACTGCGGCCATTGAATTTATACTCTAAAGGCTCACCATCTCTATTGCTTAGCTTATTATAAGTCAAGGACCCATGCGGTATAATAAGCGTTGATTAATTAATTAATTAACCCATATAGATTACCTACGAGAAACATGCTGCTGATTTTAATAAATACTGGCTCGAGAAAGCTATTTTATTTACACTGACAAATACAACGAAAGAATACGTTTTTGAAAGACTATTTCTTAAACAAGATCATTTGAAGAATACAAGTTTGTAGACAGATGGTGCGGAAGGTGCGATGCTTGCAAACTTTGAGTGGAAAAAGTTCAGTACGGATTCTACGGATTCGCAAGTCTGTGCCCCCGGGACACCTCAACAATTTGTAAGTTATTTATTGCTGCCGAGAAATATCATTAACCCTTTAAATTTAACTGCTTCAGGGAAAATTTTGTTTGGAACAGGTTTTAAATTTTATTTCATTTCAATGAAGTTAAACTATAATGTAGGTACTGTCAATAATTTCGTTTTTGACAAGATTGATCTTTAAAATTAAATTTTACAATATTAGGATCTCAGAAGCAGATCATCGCTCGGATGATGAGGATCTCAGAAATCCCACTTCGATGATTCGACAAACTTGACTCGTGTAAAAATGAAATCAGAAATCAAGTTTCGAAATTCGATTCCCCAAAAGTTATATTCAAGAAACTATTACTTATGAAAACTGAGTTAACATGCAAATCCGAGCCATTCTGAGGGTATCTCGCATATCTAAGCACTGTTTAATACTTTGTGAATACTTTCCCTTCACATTCTTCTAACATAATATTTTAGATCCACCCAGAATTTAGTCGGAATAATAAGAGGACCGTCCCCGTACGTCGAGTAAAAAATATAAATTATGGTCGGATAAAATTACATTCTTTCATGAAGGTTTTTATTAAGTAAGTAGGCGACCACTTTTTTTATAATGCATTTTCTTAATCTTAATTAATTTACCCATAGAGAGTACAAACTGAAGTATATGGTACCTACTTACCTAGTTTTTTGTCATATATTTCAAGGATTATTTTTAATGAACTATTCGCATACTAGACTTGTATTTTATTTTTCGTGTGCTTTGCAAAGTGTAAGATCAATCTTTCTTATACTAAAATTCTTGTTTGCGTTAAAACGAGAGTGTCTTCATGATGTAATAGCTTTTTTTAAATAAAAAGTATAACTTTGATCATAACAACGCCCTGACGATATCTCACCCCTTGGTTATTCCGCTAATGAATCGTAAAATGTATACCATATCCAAAACCAAATAAAAATCTAATGTAAAAGTAAGAATTCCAAAAATTCTGTGACAAGTTTTATTTCACTCCATAACTTGGTAGAATTGTATAAATTGTCACCAAATGTATGCAAATACAAAAAGTTGGTGTTCCAAGGAAAGTGGTACTTAAATATAACTTGGTTAGCGGTTGTGAAGTCTCCCAAAATAGGTTTAGTCGAGACCACGGCCAATTGGATTAAGTTAAATTCAGGTAACTTTTCAACGGCATTTGCTCTGAAGAACGCTACAAGAAAATTTTAATTCTTTACAGAATATCCACTAAAGCACTTTTAAAGTTGGTACTTGTTAAATAATTCGATACCCAACTGTGTAGTGTTCGCGACAGTTTAGTTTAATATTTATATTTCTCTTAATATTTACAAAGTTTCGCGTTTGAACTTCGTTACAAAACAGAAAGAGATATAAAAGAACTTGGGTAAACCGATTTAAAAGACAAAACCTTTATCAACGTACATTAGATGTGAACATATTCAGAGAATTTAAATCGTAAACTTAGTTATTAGATACTCCTTGGGTAACTGAATTGAGCTTAACAAGTAAGTAATCGGACAAGTTTATTTGGTTATCTAGTACCAAGTATTACGAAAAGCCTCCGGTTTGTAACATCTATTATACTAGGTACTATAATATAAATGCTTATTGAATTTTCAATATCTATATGCAATCAATGCCAACAGTTTTTTACGGCCACAATAAAGCCCTAAAAATTGTAGTACTAAAATTAAATTACTTTAACATGTTGAATTTATTAATCTTTCGTCGTGTTTACTTACGGTTCTATCCCAGTCCAGAAACAAAATTACCTGTAACAAGCAACAATATATCTTAAAGACAACAATATACGAGTTAAAAATAACAAAGATCGTAGAGTATGACAGATGAATAGAATGAATAGGATCACGACTTGTGCCGTGATGGATTGTACAGGATGGAAAGCTTGTTGGCTTATTACATAGTTACATTATACTGAGGAAATTCTTCGTGTGTGACGTTCCATTATTTTATTAGATTAATGTTTTTGGATGGGAAAAAATATTGATTGTTTTGGAAGGAAGTTTCGCTTAGAATTATTGTTGAGACGAAGTTAAATTTTGAGGAGGACATAATATTGGGTGCTTGCTGTGTCGTTAGTTGTCGGTTGTTTATATGTTTGACATCAGTTCTTGGTCTGTATATTCCAAGCTCGGACATGACTGCAACAATCGTTATATTAGTAATGTTATAGATTTAAAACATTATCATTACGTAAAAGTTATTTTTTTTCTGTAAATCATTGATTTGAATGCTAGCCTGATATTCACAAAGTAATATAAATCCTTAATTTTTTTTTTACAGTTCTCTTAGCTTTTTATTATTTACTGTTGACAACACAATACTCAAAAAAATAAAACCAACTAGTGATACTGCAGCAGATAAAAGGATTGTCAAGGTTTAAAGTTTAGTTCACAAGTTTACTCCGATAATGGCATGTCACTCATCCGAGCGCTGGATGCTACAGATTTACATTGAAGTGATTTATGACTCCTTCATAGAGAGGGGAAAAAATATATACAGTGAAATAGGGAAGGTTGACACGGAGGTTAGCGCTCTACGGGTGACGGAATTGAATGTGGAATTTAGTGGTTGTTGAATATTATTTTGGGTAAATTTGATGTTGCTAATTTGGGGATTTTATACGTTATATGTTTTTATAATTTGCTTATTTGAAATGTAAAAAAACGTATAGGTATTTTGATACAATGTAGTACAACGATAAGTTTAAAAACAAAAGTGAGCCAGGTTATCTTCAAAACATGTTTTTTTTCCTTGACTGAATCCGTTAATCAAATATTATTATATGAAAAAAAAACCTTAACAATGAGGACCAAAATACTTACAAATACCTATATTTATTTCCAAAGTAAGCGTTTTATTATACTTCGCATATATTTATATGAGAAGACCTAAGACTGCACGCTTAATACTTTAAGTTCGGAAAACATATTATTGTAAAACTGCAGAGACATAAATCGGGATCAGATCAAACGATGGTCTGACGAACAAAATAGAAATAGTATTGAAACGGTAGGAGAATTCAAAAGCATCGCTTTAAGATGATACTGCCGTATTTTAAAATAGTTTTTATGTCGATTTTGCTGTGAATTTAAGTTGAGTTTTTCAAGTCTTTGTCTACTAGGTGTGTTGTACGATCACATGTGCCTAAGATACGTAAGAGTTTCACAAAATGAACATAAAAATATTGAACAAATCCTTTCATACCATTTATTCGATTTAAAAAATTTGTAGGTAATAGAGACATTCAACAGCTTAAATTTCGCGTCCAATATTTTGGAAATCCCGGACCTAAAAAGGTCATCCTTTTATCTCACAATTTGCAATTTGAATACTCAGACAAATTAATCCAGCAAAAAATTAACCAAAGAATACACAAAGCGAGCGAACAACAACGGTCGTGCCCGAAATATGCGACACGGAATAACATTACATTCAGTACTGGACAAAGGGTATATTATAACAATTTTAGCAAATAGTAAACAATACGACAGTTTCATTTCGTGCATATGCTATCCAACAGTGTTTTGAGAAAGATGTTTTAAGTTTTTGCAGCGTGTAGCACATTGTAAATAATTAATGCAATTTTCCTGAGGCTATATTTTGAGCTCACTTCTTGAAATTGCGATTTTCTAATATTCACAAAACAATCAGCGTAAAGCTGTATACTAACAGTATAACTATAATAATAGTCACGCATGTTAGCTTAAAACAAACAACTAAGTATTATATACTTATTTTCAACTTTATATTACCAAATAGAACACGAATGTCGCCACCCGCCGAAAATAAGCAAGCCTCGTACTTATTCCGCACACGAACTTCAATTTCGGAGGTGGCGTTTGTTATTTCTTAACAATGAAAATCACGCAACGCATTCAAAGAAAAACAAAGATTTTCCAGTAACTAATTTTCTTTGGTAGTCTCCTGCGAATACACGCGGACGCGTGGAAAATATCAGAGGTTCCGTCGACGTGTTTCGGCTCGTTGCGAGATAATAACCTGTCTTGTCGGAGCTCGTCAGCGCGCAGAGGGGGTGTTTTGTCACTAACGCATCATTTGTACTGTTTGCGAGACCGTTATTGGCCTTGTTTCTGGCAAACGGCGGCGTATTGCGACGCCCTGCGCCTTTAAGGATGAAATGAAAAGAGCGTTTCGGTTCCCAGTCGACAATTGGTTGCCTTCATTAGGGGTCTCTGTTTGCGCGTCTGGCGAAACGTTGCTATTTGGACTAATTAACCGGGCATTGTGATGCAATAGAGGAAAATAACAAAAACATTAATCTCCCTCTACTACGCTTTTATTGACTAGTATAATGCTTTCGTCTGTATTTAAATAATTTAGTGATAGTTAATTGAATATTGTTTACCTTAACAAATACAAAGTAATGTCTAGACCTGTAATATTCGGAGGGCATTAGTAAAATAAACAATTGGGATTAATTTTCTTTTTGTGGCTCAATTTGTGATGAAAATGCGAGGGTACCAGTCTTTCGCCGGCCAAATGTATATTAATGTGGCTCCCCAAGCACGGCGGTAATATTGTTTTGTTTTTATTCCCCACGACCTCGAAGGCTTTTACTACTAGTGTCAACTATTACCCTTGTTTTACGGTTTCAAGTAATCTCATTGTGTAGAGTGAAGAACAAAGGCTACTGCTAAAGGAATTTACTTAAAATACGAGTTTACTTAAAGGTTGCGAGAGAAAATCTTATCTAAAAACTAAGTTACATTGAAACGTTTGTTTTAATAATGTCTTATTTTAAAGTAGAATGTATTGCATTAAACCGCGTAGAGAAAGTTTGTACTTTTATACAACTGTATGGGCTTTACTTTTGAAAATAATGGGTTTACGGCATTGATGTCTTATCGTCGTCGTAAAAAAAAACAAAATATATGATTGATTACTTATCGAATACGACATATTATTGTGGAACTATGGTGTTGTACTTCCTAGCACGATGAAGGAGATTTTAAAAAAAATTAGTGGTACAAAATTACTTCAGATTTGTACTATTTTGTACAACTAATTTGAAATTTTGTTCCCCTTGCCATTTTGGAGATATGACAGTAATGCTAGTAAGTATACTTCCTAGCACGACCAGGCTGAAATGACGGGTTGCAAAGCAAATTCGATCGAGAGTATGCCTATTCTTTACTCATGTGTTATGGGATTGCTATTAAACATTTAAATGACTACTTACTATCTATCTAATATCTTCCCTTCTCTTTTGTATCTCCATTTACTTTTATAAAATAACTTTAGAGCAATTACGTTTTTTTTATAAAGCCATAGATTAATAATAACAAGTCGTAGATAAATACCGCCAATACACAATAGCGTACGTGCGTTTTAGTAATGCCATCTGTTACAAATGTAATGATACCTACAAACTTTGGAAAATAGGTTACACAGATGGCGTTTTAATAAGGAATTAGAGAATTTTATCTAGATGCTTTATTCAGAAAATTAATATTGGAAATAAATATAATTAGGTAACGATATCTGTTACAAATCTAATGAAACTACTAACTTTTTAATATTAGTCACACAGATGGCGTTGTAATAAAGAATTAGAAAACTTTATCTAAGGTATTATTCAGGAATTACATTCGTATGGAAAAACAGCTGCTAGGATACCATTATAAGAACTGCGGTAACCTTCTACGGTGTCTACGAGCTACGTAATATCTGCTACGAGTGCTCTACGCACTTCGAAAAAACACTTAAGGCTATTTATGCTACCAAACGCAACACGCCAGAAATACCCGTCGCTTACTACTAACATTGTTTATTGTAACGAATGTGTTTTATTTTTCTCAAAAGTACTGAGATGGGTTTTTGGGTGAAATCTTTACCGATAATTTGGGGTGATTTGAGACAACGATTCCTTGTCATTTCAAAGCTAGACTAGTTTTGATTCTTAATTTTAGTATAGCTTCAAAACTATAGGGAATTTTTGGCTCAAAGTCACACCAAAATGTCGGTAAAAATCTCACCTACAATTCCATCAGCACTTTTGAGAAAAACAAAACACATTCGTAACAATAACAATTTTCACGAAGGCGACCGGTGCCGGTAGTAACTATTTAGTAGGCTGTGTACCAAGGTCGTTGGCGTATGAAATGCCCCTTAAGTAAAAAGAACCGTAAATGAAATGTAAATAAATTCAAAAGGTGATGACATAAGAATTTTATGACCTTCGTACCACAAGCCACAAGTCCGCCGGGCCGCTCGCTGCAAGAGGATTTACTTGTAATCCCATAGGAACACCAATCACAACGTTAATTAAAATATGACCACATTTCATTGAGATCGTACCATTTATGAAATATGCCCACTTTTATAAAGGGGACAACGTGTTTGCGACATTTGAAAAAAGAATGAAGATTTTTTAAGTAGTTTATTTATAAGTGATTATTATTATTACTTACTTAAAACACATAAATTACACATTAGTTGACTCGAAATTGTATTTCAATATTTTTTTTCCTTTGCTATTTTGTGATGAAATATTTGTACGAAATGAAATATTTAATAGAATTTGATTTGCTTGAAGGCGTCGTAAATTTGATATTTGTGAAATTGCTCAATAAAGTTGATTCTGGTTTAACCAAGTTCGGCCGAAAGAGTTTCCGGAAAATATCTCAATTTCGACGAACATACTTATCAATATTTTACATTTACCGAGGTAGGAATTGTTTTGGTTGTTGTATTCTGTTGATAAAAAATAATACGACCATATTTTTTTAAAGGAAATCTAAATTGTTATTCCGCTATTTTTTACTTAGAACCTTTTTAGCAAACTCGTTTTGGAATAAGGGGGTTTAAACGAGGTTTAAGAATAGTCCCAGATGTGGATTTAAACCTTAGATTTAGACACAGATTTACTCGTGAACTATAGTCTAAACATATAGATTAAATAGGGAACTATAGTTTTAACACTATCCCTATAGATTATAAAGGGAACTATAGTCTAAACACTATCCCTATAGATTATATAAGGATAGCGTTTAGACTATAGTTCACGAGTAAATCTGTGTCTAAATCTAAGGTCCACATCTCGAACTATCCTTAAACCTCGTTTTAGAATAAGGGGGCATATGTTTAATAGTATTTTAGCTGACTAAAAAAAGGTAAAGATTCAACCGTTGTGTTGTTTTTTGTTATAGAGACGAATAGAAGAGTGTAATATATAAAAAAACTTGAGAGGTATCTAGGGACATCCGGATGAAACGAAGTTCTCGTAATATTTTTTTTTAAGTTATTTTTTTTTATTATAATTAACAAATATAATGTAATATAAACTTAATCAGTAGGCTCTTTTTTCGTAAACTGGCTTGCTTTCTATGAGAGAGAGAAAGAGAGAGAGAGAGAGAGACGCGTACGCCGCACGGCTTAGCAAAAAGTGTCGTTACAACTTTAAGTCGTAATTTTTTCCGTCTAGCCCCCTTTCGCAACGCGCCATAAGGAACTTCGTTCCAAAATAACCTTCAAGGTCTGTTAATCTTACTTTTACCACCGTCAGTACTTTCCAATTTATAAACCTACAACCTTTAATTACACAAACCAGTATCATGTACGCATACAGATATAGGTTTATAAAGTTAAATTAACACGGCATGGGGACAATAGAAGCCTAGGAGGGGGAGGGGGATCGCGATGAGCCGTAGTATTAAATCTAGATTAACGTTTGGCGTTTCCGTTTCACTAGATAATCAACGGGACTGTATTAAAGCTATCAGTCAAGTGACGGATGACGTGCCTCGTGACGTCACGGCTCATTCGTGTTGGAACTGCTTGTAAATTTATCTACAGCTAGCTAGAGTTTGTGAACTGTTTTGGTTCTCAGGCTAAATTTCACGATAATTTAGTCTGATTAATACATTAAAGTTATCATTTTACTCATCAGAAACTTTTCTTAACGGATCATTAGTTGATCAATGTTTTTTCATATTTTGTTCACGTGAAATTTGTCTCACAAAAACCAGGCAAAGCAACAATTAACTAGTGATCATCTAAGTAGCGTTTGAGAGTGCCGTAGTGACTCTTAATTTTTTGGTCAGTCAATGTTTTCTTTGCGAAGTCTTTAAAATTAGTGATCTTAATTTTTAACCGCCTTCAGAAAAAGGAGGAGGTTCTCAATTCGTCGCGTTTATATTTTATTATTTTTTTTATTACTAACAACATTAATATAGAACTGTGCACCACGAACAACAGTTGTGAACTGGGTATGGCATAAATGTCACAACATTGTCATTATAAAAGAAGAAATAACGATAATGACATCATTCCTTTGTTTTCTGAACCGACCCGATATGACTTTCCCAGTGTTTGTACACACCATGTTCGTACATTAATTTTATTTCATTATTATTGCAGTGCCCTTAAATGTGCGCCCTGTGGCGATGGCCTCTACATTTATGATTCCACATCAAACAAACCAAAGTACGCACCTAACGTACCTACACACTAAAAGTGCCACAGTCCCATTTTTCCGTGCGTCGTTTAATCCAAATCGAATATTTGAGTTAAGCGGGCATCATAAAATATGATTAGTGGTTATATGGGGCCAGTCAGACCGCGCCGGTGACGCCTACAGCAAACACGGCGAGCTTTCGCAAACAACCTTCGAATAAATGATTAACAAATATTATTCTGTAAAATTTCTTATTGGATTGAGATTTGGAAGGAAGCGGTTAAAGTTTCGAGGTTTGTGTAAATGTACAACCTTATCAGCTTAGGAGAGGCTGAAGAGAGTCTCCACTCACCGTCGTTGAAAGGGTCTAGTGCGTAATCCAGCAAGGCTGTGCCGAGATCCTCATGTGACAATTCTCTACAACTTTATGGTTCTTGGTTATGTATGTGTCTTGGAGCTTCAAATTGAATTCTTGAATAAGAAAGTAACAACCTTCCTAATATAATTTAGTTACAAAGTCTATTTTCGCATGATTAAATGTGCTTGTGGTAGTTTATCTTTCAAGAATTCATTGAAGCATTTCATTTACTTGACTAGAGTAACATCGGTCTGTTAATAGCGCTAAATAGATTCCATATTCAGTACAATGTAAAAGCAAGATGCGCAAGTTATCCAACCCGGTTCCATATTGGCTCTCCATGCATAAACCAATGGACGTGGCACAATAACTCCAGTTTTACATGAATGAAAACAGAAACAAAGAGACTATCCATAACCATAGGTTACAGATTACTACGTGCAGCAACAATGGTGGATCGTATCTTTCAGAACAAAACACGATCTGACTTTATGTCATAATTATGTCGGTGCGGGTTATCGGAATCGGTCGGCCGCTGTGGTCGAACGGCTGGACAATATGTTTTTCCGTTCGAAAACATAGGCGATTTTTACAAACGAGATTCGAGTTTGCGACACGCCTATGTTAATTGGATGCACTGACCGCGCCGATGTCGCGGTGGAAGTATTTATCAAGCGATGTATGAGTGGATATTTACAGGTGAATGAGCAAAATCGATGCTGTTCATCGTACCATTATGACTTCGTGACGGGGTTTTTAATAGGCACCTATTTTAAATTGGTTTTATTTTGTTAAACGGATTTTTTTTTAACAATCAATGTCTCATTTCTGTGGTAGGTAGGAAATCAAAATTAATTTCTTACATGACAGGTAAGACATTCCGTAAATTATTTCGTTGCTAGGATGATAAGTTCAAATTCTGTCAAGACAAATCTTTAAAAAAATGTATTTTCTTAACCTAATTTTAATAGGTCTGTCTGTCGGTCTGACTGTCCACAATAGATGGCATACAGATTAACTCGTGCGAACAAAGCAAACGATCGCTACATTAACGATAAACTGGTGGTTTGTAATCCGAAGCTCGACTCAATCGCAGTATGAAGCGCGATAAATGCGCTTTACAGCGACTGCTATTTACTCGAATAGTGAACATTAGTTTAAGTTTTCATCTTATAATGTTACAAAAAGTTAAACCATTGACTGCACGAGCTAAATTGGCGGTGGAATAAATTCGACAGCTATACCACTGCACCCGTATCGTACGTCATCATTCTAAGTTAGTAAAGCATAAGTTAAGTAATTACTTACTTAGGTGTTTTGTGTAAAAGCGGTGCTAATTAAACTTATTTAATTTTTTGAATGCTAGATATATATATCAGCTAGTATTTATTCTAGTAGGTACTTTAGATAATACCATTTTGTCATTGATTCCTGACATTCTGTATTCAAAATTTTGCGACACAACATATTGATTTAATTTTTGGTTCAAACATATTCGCAAGTATAATGACTCATGAGAACCAATAGATACGTTTCAAATGGTTTTCGTGTGGCTACCTAACTTAGACTAGGAAATTTATCAATGCAATAATTCAAATAAATGACTACTTTCATCTGAGTTGATCGATGAATTAAGAGCCAATTAAGAAGACTGATTTCCTTATTTTACGATTTCGACTCTCTTTCTGATAGCTCCTGTTAATTGTCCTTAATTTGATTTTTTGTAGAATTTAAGAGGTCGATAGGTAGTACCTAATTAAATCATTGCAAAGATCTGTAGCACTTTCATATTTGTTGGTAGTTATATGTTTTTACTGTGTACATAATTACTAGATTAATTTCCTTTTAATTTACTGAGTAGATACCTTTTTACATTGTTAGTCAACAGAAAAAAGAGATCCATTTTAATGGCAGACAAATTTGAAGTAAACCTTTTCATCAATTGATCAATCGGTGTTTCTATAAAAATGCCAATTTAAAAGATCGAAGGTCCTAAATCCCAAGATGCCTTTTACTTTTGTGGTACTTATGGTTTATCATACTAGGATATACGTCTTTATCGAGCTTCTTTTGCAGTCTGTTACTTTCGTAGAAATTATTTATTTATTTATTTTATTTTCGTTTATTTGGGAAACACACAGAACTATGATAGAATT
Organism: Idaea straminata; assembly: GCA_951213275.1. Classification (NCBI taxonomy): domain Eukaryota; kingdom Metazoa; phylum Arthropoda; class Insecta; order Lepidoptera; family Geometridae; genus Idaea; species Idaea straminata. The sequence continues at coordinate 6,376,789 of OX577846.1, read as the reverse complement.
ATTAACAACAACATATTTTAAAAAATACCCTTAATCCGAAAAAGTTTTCACTAATTCATAATACTTATATAAAGTGAAACATTGAACTAAAACAAAGAGAAAGTTATCCTTACAACACATTTTTAGGTATTATGTTATAACATATGCGCCAGTCCATTATTGAAGTCGGTATAGTTATGCACATATAATCCAGAGTCAAGACGGTAGAGTCAATTTACTCCCAGAGTCAATATGACGGTCCGAGAGACTTGAAATTTCCTTAATTTCAGTAGAAGGGTTCTGTGCAATAATAATTAATCTCCATGTTAATTAGTAGAGAGGCAGTTGCTGTAAATCAAGCGGCTACGTCACTCCACTATTGTTTCTGTTTTTGTCTAAACGGTGCCGATGACTCGGTGTAAACAGTAATTAGTTGCCAGGCGAGTGTTGGATTTTCTAATTTGTTTAATTGAAGTTGAAAAGCGCCTCTGTTTTGATATTTTTTAAATTAACTGTCTTTTTAAATGTATTCTATTTTAAGGTACGTATTTAACACTTAGGGCAACTTGCATGACATTGTCCTTTTTTAAAAACATAGTACCTGGATGACCGAGCTTAGCTCGGTATTTTTTTTTTACTTAGTCTAACCTCAAAGCAAACACTCATTGACTTCGTGTTACTTAACAACGCCATCTGCTGGAATAACTTTATTGCTCACAAAAAATAGTATTAGTAGTTCGCCAATAGATGTCAGGATGAGTCATATTTTTCAGATAAAAAAAAGTAAGTTTCGATAAAACACGAATAAATTGACATTTTCTAAAAATGCCAGATCGATTTATCGCCCCCGAAACCCCCTATATACCAAATTTCATGAAAATCGTTGAATCCGATTTCGAGATTCCAATTATATATATATATACAAGAATTGCTCATTTAAAGATATAAGAATAAGATTTAATTAATTTCTAGGTAAAATCATTTTAGGTGTAACCTAAAAATAAATTCTATTTTAATAAATACAAGGCTAATATTATTTAATCAATCCGTTTGACACTTTGACAATTGGTTAATCATGATCTTATACGCTTTTAATTTTTGTTTTGCAAATTAACCTTTAGGTAGGTACTAGATAGCGCAAATAGATCTAGAAATACCTATTATCTTATTTAAATAACACTACAGCTGTGTCGTCAGCATATGAGAATAAATAAATATTTCAGGACATTCCATACATCGCCATCTAGCCCCAAGCTTAGTAAATAGACTTGTGATAAGGGTGCTAGACAACGGATATACTACTTATGTACTTTTTTTGTAAATATATATTTATAATACATAGAAACAACCAGGTCACAGACAAATATCTAAGCATAAATACTTGAATGAGGCGGGAATCGAACCCGCAACCCTAGGTTTGGCAATACGGCATAGTGATCATTGTGCCAACTGAGTAGTCAAAAGGCATATTGTATCTTATTAATGTATTCCGTATTGAAAGTATTTCAAAGATTAAGCTGGATTAGAGATTAATCGGTACACACGTTTGTTTGGCAAAAGGTATTTGTAGTTAGTGTTTCGGCTAAATTCTCATTGCTGTACACAAGTCAGCGGTTACACTAGGAGTTATATACATAGTTTTGTTCCAGGTAACACTTTATACACACGGACTTTACGAAGAGATAGCAGAATGTAATGCAATACTTTGAAGAGTATATCTAAAACGTCCCACCATGGTAGGTAGGGCAGAAATTTTGTGCTAAGTACGGTCGGCTGAATTTGACGACTCAGTTGGCACAATGGTCTCCATGCCGGACTGTCAAACACAGAGTTGCGGGTTCGATTCCCGCCTCAGACAAGTATATATGCTTAGATATTTGTCTGTGGTTCGGTTATTTCTATGTATTATAAGTATATATTTACAAAAAAAAGTATATAAGTAGTATATCCGTTGTCTAGCACCCATAACACAAGTCTAGTTACTTACCTTGGGGCTAGATGGTGATGTGTGGAATGTCCTGCAATATTTATTTATTTATTTAATCATTGCAGACCCACCGTAGAGCTCCGAAACGGCTGTTATAAGAATGTTTTCATCACAAGCAAGGTTCTAGACACCTGCTTTAGTTGAAGTCTTCTAACTCATCAATTTATCAAACAAAAATTATTAGAATGAAAACATTCCAATAATAGTAATTTTAGAACTCTACCGGGGGCTGCAATTATGCAGCCGACTGTATATCTTTAAGTATCTCTACCTGTCTCTAAGTATAGTGACAATCACAATAACCATACATGGTTATTGTGATTGTCACTATACTTAAAAATAAAATTTTAATAAACTAAAATCTTAAAAATAGTAATTTTTGAGAAGAAAAATTTACTTATTTTACTCCTTATTTTATTTTCTGTAGGTTTAAACAACATTTTTGGTAAAATGATAATATTCTAGTAACAATTAAGGCCTAAAGTACATATTTTTAAAATTTTAAAAAGTTATTCAAACATTTAAGCTGTAAGTATGCCCCAGAATACGTCCTAGCTTAGGTGGAAGGAATCTCATAGATATCTCGCCGGTAGATTCCATACACAGTTCGCAGTTATTCTCAACATTCTGCACTTTGCAAAACTAAATAGATTGCGTATCTTTGTTGATTTGTTACATTTAAAGCTTCTGGAAAAGGATTTAAGTCTTGTTTAAAACATATTTCGCGTTGCTCTTAAGTCTATTGGTTCGAAATCTTGACTTTTTACCCAGAAATATGCAAAGTAAGGATATTTTTAATATTCTTTCTTACCTCATATCGCGTATATAGGTCTGGAAGAAATCGCTTTAAGCGATAAGGTCGCCTGTTTGTACAATTCGTAGTTAATAAGCTTTCTCGGTCTTTCTGTTATTTTCAATGTTTTGTGTGTTGTACAAATAAAAATGTTTATCTATCTATCTATCGTCTAAAACACAGGACGAATATCCATAACAAAGATTCGTATTATTAGTCCTAGTGTTTTAGATAGGTAATGTTAATTTAAAAAAATCGTTAGAAGTGATATTAAATTTTGTAAACTGCTTAAGTGCATTCTATTTAATAAGTCAAGTAATAACGCAGGTACCTAACCAGTTGAACGACCCCATCGTCTACTAAAGAAAATATTTAAACCAATTTATGAATGTTGACCTTTCAGACGTAAATTTTTATTATGACAGTATTCCCCCAAAACGATTCACTTAGAACGTTTAAATTAAATTATATAATTAACATGAGTTGCGATGACATCGAGTGAAAGAAGTAATTTGGGATGAGTTACGGCACAATTTCTTTCTCAGTTTCTTATAAAATGGTGTTTGATTATTGTTACCTTTTTATTTTGAAAATCTACAATTAAAACTAAATGTCATCTAATTCCTTTCTGCCATAAAACAATAATTAAGATCAAATATTGACCTATCTATGGTGCAAATAAAAAGGTTATTTTGTGATCTTCTTCTCGTGTAGTGATGTGGCTCACCTATTGTTAGAGTTTTCAGATCGCCCTAAGGCCTCTAAATTGATCTAAGGACTGCTACTAGAGGTAGCAACCGGGACCAACGGCTTAACGTGCCTTCCGAAGCACGGAGGGGATCACGAAAACGCATTTTTGCCACACTTCTAATTAGTCACTCATAGAAGTAATGATCGCGCCAGGCGTCGCTTAACCCGCACGACCGTTAACGATCAGCGAGCTTCGCTTAGCTGTGAGCCTCCTCCTATCTTTTGTTGATTAAGTGGGATTTGATCGTAATACGGACAGTTTGACACACCATAAAAACACGTCGATAATTTAAAAAAAAAGTTCATCCTGTGCAAGTACCTACCTACTTATTCACAAAAAAACTCGAGGCCTTTTGTGGGTGAAAACATAAAAGCGCAGTTTGGATTTTCATGAGCAAAATAACCAATGCATATATTTTTCCCTATGACGTACGAACTAAAAATTTTGTCACTACATTTTTTTGTTCGATGACATGAATAGAACTGTGGCAATTAAAAGCTTTGATCCGGGTTTTCGATAACGATCTCGAGGATATTGTAAAATAAACATCTTTTTTTTCGAATTGTGCTTTTGGACAGTTTAAAATAAGTAAATATGATTGTAAAACACTTTACCTAGTACCTCGTACAATAGTGATTCAATTTATGGACAACGCATTTTTATTTAAAACGTACCTATCCCACTTCTTACTTACCCTACTAATATTATAAATGTGAAAGTTTGTGTGTATGTTTGCTACTCCTTCACGCAAAAACTACTGGACCGATTGCGATGAAACTTGATATGTAGATAGCTGGAGACCTGGATTAACACATAGGTTAGTTTTTATCCCACTATTACCACGGGATAGGCACTTATGCGGGTGAAACCGCGGGGCGCAGCTAGTAGGTAACTAAATTGTAACATGATATATTTAACGCTGTATTTATACAATCGAGGTACCATCATATTTGAGGCTTCCAATTTTGCAAACTTTGAAGAAGGCTATTTCCATTTGAGTTTATTGCATGGTTTGATAACAAATAACGTCTAACAACTTCATTTAGGGTAATTCTTTTTAAATATTGGTCGACTATTACCTACTAGTTAACTTGTGAAGCATAATTAGCCATGATAGTTTTTCTATTAACTTCGTTATATCATGCTGCATTTATCTGGCAATTATCATACTATTTTTTGTGAGATTCATTAAGATTCTAAAGCTCAATATTTCGCAACCGAATCCCTAAACCAAAAATGGTTTTAATACACCCTTCTACTATTCTTTACGTGTAGACGAGATGCCGTAAAAATGTTTTTTTTTTTCTTTAAGATTATTAAATTATTTATGTTATATTCATGACAAGTTACTTACATTTTTATAGACGGATAGACGGATAGACTGACATGGCGAAAATATAAGGGTTACTTTTTGACTATGGAACCCCAAAAAAGGTAGAGGTTGGGCTACGTTAATAAAAGTACTTGTCGATGGAATTCCTACCTGTGAACATACCAAACCGTGCCACAAATATTCTTGTCATGTGAAGAGAAAAACATCGCTGATCCGTGATAAGCCCCTTCAAGTTATCAACAATAAAGTTTAAATTAGTTTACAAACAGTTAGAGAGGGTCTATCCGATTCATTAGGGAACCGTTTTTGCATCAAACAGTAAAGTCATTGTTCTAATGTCATTTGTTGGTACTTCCAACTTAAAATACTTGGGCACCTACTTCCCACTACCCAAAAAAGAGTTTGTCAATTCGGTCGGTATATTTTTTTCGTTACAATGAGTACCTACATACATCGATTACTCCCAGATGCATTGATTTAAATGCCGTAAAACTTTTATAAAATTATACAAATATAGCCTCACAATTCAATTGTTTTTTAAATAAATCCTGCAGGATTTTTTGATAATTAGTAAAAAATATTCCGTCGCTACTGTACGTCCCACTACTAATAGGTTTGCTGTGCATGTGCGAAACCTAGCTAATACGGTCATTCACAGCTCCCATCGAAATAATATGTAGACCCTAATAAAATTGCTAATAGGTACACGGTATTAATAGGTAGGTAAATAAAAAAGACGTTGACAAGCGTTTAAATTATCGTCATTTTAAATTATTTTTTGGAAAACGTTCCAAAAACTCTATAGGTATAATTTAAAATTGTAATCGGATTCGTTTCTTCAAACGTACATTCGTTTACTGCAATGGCTTTCAAATTTATCTTCGAGATATTTTACCAGATCATGTTACGTTTCGGTTGCAGACAAATAAGTTAATTTCCTGATGTGAACTGCCAATGGCTTGGCTCGTATTGTTTGTGTTTGCTCTGGCTTGATTACTGTCGGGCAATTGGCCCCATTCATAAACAGTGTAATCAGCCGCCGATCGATTGTAAACAATGTACACAAAAACCATTAGCCGATAAGCGATTCCGGATTGGTCTCTCATCGATTTTGGACTTAGTTGATTTGTTGCTGGCCTTTCGTTAAATCAAGGTTGTTGATTTTGTTGGGTGTTAGCGATACACTGTCCTATGACGAACTCGTGTGGCTGTTTTTACCGAGTCATTTTTATCACATCTTGAAGATGGAGTAAAGTTACAAAATATTCATAATTTCACGAGTTGGTTTCTTAAATATTTGGCGTTAGGTTTGCTTTAAGATATAGATAAGATACGTAATATACAATCTTAAAAAGTCAGAATAAAAACCAAGTAGAAAATGCAATTATTCTTTCATTAATTAAAATCATCATCGTCAAAGCTTTTAATCTCCAGTTTATCTAACTAAATAGTTTCTAATGAAACGGTTGAAAGTGCAGAAAAACGAGTCATGATTTTTCATAAAGAAAACCAGAGGTACCTAAGTGGAACGGCCGCTTAGTCAACATTTGAGTGCTCAAGCTAAAGCGAGCTGAATCAAAAGCTGCCTCTGAGGCCAACTAGCTGTCTTACCTCGTGAATAAAGCTTATAATAACGTTTGACGCATTTCTCAACAGATGCGGGAAATAAAACGGGAAAAGAAACCAAATATTGTTTTTTTTAGTTAGTACTTGGTTTAAATGAAAAATGTTTTATAATTTTTTAACCGACGAAAAAAACGGATATGGTTCTCAAGTCAGCGAACATTTTATTATAGTATCTTCAATCAAATCGTCTACTTCAATGTGATTTTACAATTGCTCTTGTGTTTCTTTTTAAACAGAGGATTTACAATTTTTTTCAAACATTTCGTTCGAAGTTTTTGTATGAAACAGCTGATCAGCAGCAGGAAGTAAAAATTCCCTCATAATTATCAAAAAAAAGTTCGAATTTCCAAAAGTCGTAGAACAAAAGTTGTTCGCCTAGACGTCTGGAACAACTTCCTTTCGTATTAAAACCCTTTCGCTGAAACACATTGTATAAAGTAATTCATAAAATTGTATTTGCTGAATAATTTAGTTCACAGTATTAATTTAATTACAATTATTTGTTTCAGGTGAATAAGTCTCTTGTTTATTTAGAAACAAGATGATTTCTAACTTAGTCGAATTTTAAATTTAATTTAAGTAAAAGATGCAATTTAAAACATTAACACGAATGAACACTGAATTTTACGTTTGAAAACTAAATGCTAAAGAATATCTCACTGCATAATGCACCTTATAAAATAACGACTACGTTTGATTCAAAACGGTTTTCCCATCTAATCAACATTCAAGGGGTGGCCGGGGCTTGCTGTCTCCATAAATTACGTATCAAGTATGTGTGGAGGCTTTATGAAAAATGTTTTCGTTGAGGTTACCCAGAGCGCTTTGCTTGGAAACTCCGACGGACCGTCTGCACCCGCCTTTATGCTAACAAAATATATTGAGCCTTTGATATCCCAGCTCGTTTACTTTACTATTAGTTTCGGAGTTATTAAATTGGCCCACAGAGTTCCCATATATGTCCCGTATATTCCCGTATACAAACTCATGGAATGTTTATTTAGATAGTGCAGCTTGATTAGTAAGGTTTATTATACTGGGTTATTGGTAATTATATTGGCAAGCCGTTGAGGGCTACTTCTGTGCACCTTAACAAACAACTTATGTTCTACGACTTTTGGAAATTCGAAAAAAAAAATGTAAATTTTGAGGTTGTTAAATTCGAAAAAAAACAGCTGATTTTTAAAACAAAAACCATTAAGACTAAGATCAGTAGATAAACCTTAAAAAATAAGTAAAATTGTATGGTTAATTACCTCTCCGCGTAACTAACAGCTAATTTTCAGGTAAACCTTAAAATTTTAAAAAAAATGTTCGAATTTCCAAAAGTTGAGGAACAAAAGTTGTTTGTTTAGGTGTACAGAAGTAGCCCTCAACGGCTTGTTAATATAATTACCAATAACTCTGTATACATACGTTTATTTCATTAATAAAAAGGTAAAAAAAATATTTATAATAAAAATCTATACTAATATTATAAAGCTGAAGAGTTTGTTTGTTTGTTTATTTGTTTGAACGCGCTAATCTCAGGAACTACTGGTTCGAATTGAAAAATTATTTTTGTGTTGGATAGTCCATTTATCGAGGAAGGCTATAGGCTACTTTTTATTTTGATATTCCCACGGGATCGGGAGTTACGCAGGTGAAACCGCGGGGCGGAGCTAGTTATTTATAAATTGCATTGTTTTCATGATTCTAATTATATTGGAACGGATATATTCGCGTTTTTTATTTTTGTTTTAAACCTGACGTTACGGTCTGCCTGTGACCATGTGATCTTCCCGAGACGTCAGGTATAAAACAAAAATAAAAAACGCGATAATATCCGTTCAAATATAATTATAATTATGAGTTCAAGTCGCGAAAACCTTAGAAAATACTTTGCATTGTTTTATTAAAAAATATATTTTATATTATTTTAACAAGCAGTTTGTTACAAATATGAATCTAAGTGTAGTCGAAAGTCAATAGCGTTACACGTCAGATGGAATACGATTCCAATCGGATTTCGATTCCGAGACAAAGGGAAACTTCGATAGAATCGAACCATCAGTTTTAAGCCTTGGACACGGCATTATACTATATGACACTTAACTGGAAACTAATATTTAGTTTAAGTTTTAGAGCCTTGTTTAAAACGAGAATACTGAATACCTACTGAATAAAAAAACCGGCCAAGTGAGAGTCGGGCCCGCGCACCAAGGGTTTCGTACCATTATAATATTCTGTTGTTAGTATTTGTTATTATTGCGGCAACAGAAATACATCATTAATGTGAAACTTTCAACCGTCTAGTTGTCACGGTTCATGAGATACAGCCTGGTGACGGACAGACCAACGGACAGTGGAGTCTTAGTAATAGGGTCTCGTTTTTACCCTTTGGGTACGGGACCCTAAAATATATTTAGAACATACCTATTTAAATAATTCTAATATCCGTCATTTTGTTTGTCATTTTATAAAACTTTACAAAATTTTACTTGCAATTTGGTATTCCTACGAGACTCTTTCATTAAAAACAATAGGTAAGTAAAAAAAACCCAAAGCGATGAGATACAAAAGGATATGGCAAATGTACCTACTAATCAAAATGAGTTCTAGAACGTATCGCTTTGCTAACTTGAAACCTTGGTTTATCACTAGTTTATCTTGTCATAATTTTTTTTTATCACTAGATAAATTAAACACCCATGAAACCAAAACCGTGGTTCATATAATTTATTTTTATATCCCAGCCCAGTACCAAATAACCGCAGCGTTGCGGCATAATGCCTATGTGAGTACTACCATCAGGCAAAATGTACGCTACCCATACAGTAGCGTACTCATACGGTAGCGTACCCATACGGTAGCGTACATTTTGTCGCATGTGTCCAAAACTTAATCCTGGTGTGACAGATACAAATTATATCGTCAGGTATCAGTTACGATGTGCCAGCAAGGCAGCTTCTAGAGTATAAGTACCGTAGTACGATTTTAAGAATGCATCTCTGAAACTTTCGTTTAGTTTATAGGCTCCGCAATTAGATATCTTTAGTTTTGGAGAATGAAGTAGGCTTGCCCAGCACCTATACCATCCTCTGAGCTTAGTTCGACTGTGTCCAGATGAAAGAACTCGTCAATACGTCTTTAGCAAACTAAGCCGCAGGTGTCATCACAATGTTTCCCTTCGCCGTAAGACTAATGTCAATTAGGGCACCACACATTCATTTTTTGTAAGAAAAAAATCATTTGTGTACGGTTTTACGCAAAATAGGCCGACATTTAACCGGGTCTATATTCGGCTGCATAAATTAAAAAGGCATAAATTAAGTTTACATAATGTATTTGCCATAATTTTTATTTCGCATAACGTTCATAACGCATAAATCATTAGGCATAATTTAATAATGATACATCAGCATAAATATTTTTAGAATAACGATTATTAATCATAACCTTTATTGGCATCTTATCCTATGGCACAAATATTACAAATCATATATATAGAATTCCATAATGTTAACAAATTTAAAATGGAGTTTATAATTAATAACACATTTTATCAACTTTACCTTATGTTGTAGTTTACAAATTTTGCTATGAATTAATGCGTAGGTGTTACTAAAATAAAAATATTAAAATGTTGGTGGTAGATAGCTTAGCATAGCATTGTAGTGAGTATTATCGTTATTTACTTGCCTTGTTAATTAATAACAGATTTTTTTATAACCGTATATTGCAATCTTTTTAAATTAGAAAAGATGATCTTAAATTGAATGTTGATGGTTTTATATACGATAAAAAAAATAGTGAGTATTTAGAAAAATAATAAAAATTATATATATTTTTACTGAACTAAGAAGAAATCGATAGAATTTTTACGTCATTAAAATTAATTGTAGTTTTGTATTAAATACACTTACAAATCTAATTAATATATAGTCCAGAAAATGATAGATTTCATTAATAAAAACCACTGAACCCTAAAATACTAGATCAAAACGAACAAAAACGTATCGTATAGGGATTGTATCGGTAGTAACTATTTTTCGTTTCTAAATCGTGTTATTATTGACCAAGCAATGGTTTAGGCAAATGGTAACTCTTTTTTTAAGAAAATGCCGTAACAAAAAATAATTAAAATGATAGCTTTTTGAGGAAGTTTTGAGGCAATGAACCTGTGTTAAATATATTTTTTATTGTAAAAAATAATTCCCAACTGGTAGGAAAATCTAATATATGGTTATGTAGGCTAAGGACTAAAAAATCATAATTTTTGAATATATCAAACATCTTGTCTATTCAAGCCTAAGCTTACATACTGCACACCACACACTAAAGGTTAGGGATATTTCCATTATGAGTTTCGTTTTTGTATGATAAATCATATTTAGATGAATAAAAATTATGTCGTTTACATTTATGCCAATTAAAATTATGATAAGTTAACATATAACATTATAGTTAGTTATAGTTATGCCAAAGAAACCATTATGCGTTTTTAACACTATGCTTTTCATAATTGATGCGAAAAAACTTTATGCCAAAACTGTTATGCCAAACGATATTATGAAAAAAAGATTATGCGTCCGGAGGCGCTCTCCATTTAACCTCATCTCACCTAATGGGAAATGACGTCGAGGATGTGGCATACTCGCCTTGATGGAGATAGGCATGCTTGGCATTTGTACACACTTTCTTCAACCATTGAAATGACTAACAATCCGCGAGAAGTCCAAATATTGGTCACTTATTCGTGCTAATGCGAAAACACGAAAACTTCCGAGATGCATTCTTAACGTCGTACTGTACGACGTATTATGTACCCTATCTAGGTCCGCGGTTGGATGACGATGCAGCTTGATACGAACGAACAACAAATCACGGCTTCCAATTTCAACGGAACCGATATTGAATCGAGTATTGTTTTCAATTTTTGAACGTTTTACCGTTGAGTCATGCTATCTACTTATTTATCATGTCTTAGAAATATGTTCTTGATTTTTGGACTTTAAAAATTTATTTAATTTATAGCCTTCAGTATGTTTATTAATGGGTGTAATTGAATCGGACTATTAAGTATTGAAAAGAGCGTAATTTTTAAAAAAAGTACCTGCATGACTATAGATGTGAAATTTTTTGTAGCGAGTTGAAGCTTACACTCAGTTTTTGTAAATAGGTAACACAGTAAAATAAATATTTTTTTACTCTCCTAACGAGTAATACATGAAACTTTAAAGAAGAAAAGCCTGAAAAAATGGTATCGCATACTTTTCTTTGATTTAAAACAGCATGCAGCTGTTTTAAATCTATAAAGATATAATAAAGTCATAAACCGACATTAAATATAAAATTGATTTGCCAAATTAGGATCCATGCAACTTACATCTTGCGGAAGTTTTTAAAATTTAATTTAATTACTTTACTGTCATCAATTATTTGGGTAGATTAATTTAACAAAAGTTTACAGAACTTTGTAGTTGTTGTTTTGTAGAGGATTTGTAGGTATTTTAGGCTTTTTCAAAATAAGCCAAACGAACTACTGCTTTTACAATTTTCAACAATTTCAAAAAGATGAGTTTTGTGATAAGAAGGTTGGTACGTGAACTTAATATCCAGAATCCGTAGCACCAATCATTCCACAATTTTAATTACCGCATCTGACTCATTACAAAGGCTCATACATAACCGGCCTCATTTGGCATGTATAAGTATGTAGATCATAAAGACAGGCCGGTCGCAGTGCAGCGGCTCGGGCTCATCAAGCTCTCGATATTTCACCGTACATTACAAACGATGCGGACAACTGAAGTTAATTGGATGCGCTGGCCACAACGCACACTATGAAATATAGAGCAGGCATTGTGCTCGGAGGTAACTGGTAACATTAAACTGCGGGCTACGTGGCTCGTCTCGTTACCGTTGATGTCCCGTCTACGTTGTCAGTAACGCTTTGACTACTTTTGGCTAATTCCTGTCTGTAAGGGAACTCCTGCCATGCTGGTGGTTGCTTATTTGATTCCCGCCATGGAACAAATGTTTACTATTATTTTGAGTCTAGTGTACAGCAAACGACTGAGGGTGCATATTTTAAAGTTTTAATTTTTTGAATGACGGTTTATTATTTTTTTGTTATTCTACGTGAAATAACTAGCACTTCGAAAGCTTTAGTGATATGAAGAAGAATAATTAAAAATTACTGAACATTTATTTAAAAATTAAAACTTTAAAATATGCACCTGGTTACCCTCAGTCTTTTGCTGACTGTACCTACGTATCCTTTTATACATATAGGTATATTCACAAAAGAAAAGTCTATCTAGTCTCATTCACTCAGCTTGGGGTGAAACTTACTAAAAAATGGCAAATTCCCGTTTTAAATAATTTTAGAAGTAAAAGAAAAAACATAAAATTATGTTTATTAGTTTGTTCTCATATACATAACAAGTCTAGTTACTTTTTAAGGGTTAGATGAAGGTGTGTGTCGTAATTATTTTAATGTGTCTTTTTCTCGGGTCTATTTGATGAACACGAAATCCAACTCGAATCGTCAATCCAATAGACCTTTTCATCCAAACGTAACAACGTGTTGATTAGAATGCTCAAACTTCAAACACTTCCCATATCGAAAGCACAAAGGCGTTCGCACGGCTTTTTAACCACGACCTAATCAAGCCATGAGGACATAGCTTTTTGCATTGCTCATAGGAATGAGCAATACGGTATTGGCTTTGAATACGGTAGTGGGTTCGAATCCCGGCGGGAAGTGCACCAATGTATTTTTCTTAAGAAAAATTTATGCAAATATGCGCTAATTGACATTGCTCTTACGGTGAAGGAAAACATCGTGATGAAATCCGCGGCTTAGTTGGCTCCAGAAGTATTGACAAGTTCTCTCCTCTGGACATGGTCGACTAAGCTGAGAGGGTGGTAGGTGCTGGGCAAGCCTATTCCATCCTCACGCAAAAAGGACCCAATTAAAAAGGGTCTAATTGCTGAAAATAGCCTGTATACAAGTACAATTAAGTACAAGTACCTAGAGCAATGCAAAATAAACAGCGAAACGAAAACTTTACAATACAAAATATTAGAATTTTCCTAGCAGACAACAGCATACAATACGTTTGAAATAGACTGTGTAATAACAGCACATCAAAATTGGTACGCTACAATTGTTGAGGCGATCGGGTTTTTATTCAGTCGACTCGCACGTCGGCCGTGCCGTAATCCACGGGCGCTGCTGTGTGTGAAATTGAAATTAAAATTCTATTAAAATGGAACGATCGCGCTAGAACACCGTATCCTATTTTTATACAAAACTGATTAAATGATCGAACCGGTTGATGGTCCAGTGAAAGCTTAATCGGACGGACGGAGGGCTCACTCATTCAGATGTTGATTAGCTGAAATTGCTGCAGATCATTTTCACGAATCAAAAATTATTTTTTATTTTGATGTTAAGTTGTTTATTTATTGATGACCTCTGTAGCACGGCGGTGAACACCCGCCTGTGATGCAGACGGTTACGGGTTCGATCTCCACCTTAAACAAGTATTTATGTACAGATTTTTGTTTCTAGTCTGGGTATCTGTATATCTATACTTTGATATTATAAAGCTGAAGAGTTTGTTTGTTTGTTTTTTGTTTGTTTGAACGCGCTAATCTCAGGAACTACTGGTTCGAATTGAAAAATTATTTTTGTGTTGGATAGTCCATTTATCGAGGAAGGCTTATAGGCTTTTACTTTTTATCCTGATATTCCCACGGGATCGGGAGTTACGCGGGTGAAACTGCGGAGCGCTGCTAGTACTTAATATATTTACCAAAGAAAAATATAAAAGTATTCTATCCGTAGTCCGGTCACCATACCACAAGCCTACTTACTCAGCTTTAGGCTAGATGGTACTGTGTGAAATGTGTCATATTATTTATATATACCTGAATTGAACTTATAAAATGTTTGTTATTTTTAATTGCACCTACTTTGGCAACATGAGAGCAATTGATTTTGTTTCATTTATTTATTTTTATTGAATATTATTTATTTTATTATTATTATTTAGAATAATGTATTTTCTATGTATTTTAATAATTATTTTATTCTCCTTCTTATATTCCTATCACGTTATGTACAACCTACCACCCCTTTCTTTAATTCTTGTCCATCCAAAGGTTGACTGGAAGAGATCGCTTTTAGCGATAAGGCCGCCCATTTTGCCATATTGTTTGGTTTAATATTGTTTTTGTAGCAGGAGTTGATATTAGTGGGAGACGCACATCACCGAACTCTGCTCCAGGTTGAGCCGGACATGTTTCGCCCTGCGTCGCCTCGCCGGCACTGCAGCACGTAGTGTGGTGGTACAGTGCTACCATGCGACTGTCCACAGCACTCTCATTTACGGTGTGGAGCTGTGGGCGCGAGCCGCGGACGTTGACAGAGCTTTCTCGATGCAGAAGCGGGCGATCCGTGCCATCGTGGGTGCGTCTGATGACGAGTCCTGCAGGGATCTCTTCAGAGAGCTCAGCATTATGCCTCTTCCCTGTGAGTTACTATACCAGACAGCTCTGTTCACCCACAATAACATCGATAGGTTTAAACTCAGAGGTGCAAACACTTCCTGCCCCCTGCTCCGCAGCAACAAGCTTGCCCATCTCCTCGCCACGCCGGATCATAAGTTGTGCAAATCGGAGAGGTCCGTCTACATAATGGGTCCTATTGTGTATAACAGGTTGCCGGACAACATTAAAAAGGAAGCCACTTCCAGCACTATGTTTAAAGTTAGACTAAGAAAGTGGCTCCTAGAACACTCTTTCTACTCTTTTAAAGATTTTTGTGCATTACCTATTGTTTTATAATTTGAATTTAAATACAATATTGTTAAATTAATATATTTTATATGCTAATTTATTTTTATTTTAAATATTAGGTACTATGTACTCATTTGACATGTAACTTGAACGTTATCAATAAATTATCTGTATCTGTATCTGTATCTGTATTAGAATTAAGGTTTAATGTGGTATAATAAAGAGTTTATATATCTATCTATTATACGCAAATGATTTTTTGAAATGATGAAATTATTTTTTAATTTTCATACTGTATCCGTCGTTATATTATCAAAATTGAAAAATAAAAATAATTAAACTTCATTCAAGTAAAATTCCATTTGTTTATTTAGGATGGATTTTACCCACAGCGATTTGAGAGGTTGGTTAAATAAAGGGTATGGTTATTCTAAAATTGATTTTCAACACCTCATCAAGAGTACATCTATAATTTATTTTTAATTTCTTTTGTAAACCGGCGAAATTATAGGTAAGGCATAAGAGAAACTCTTTTGTTAGCTATAGTAACGTAAACTCTAAACACACCAACTATCAAAACCTCATACCTTAGCCAACAGAATCTCTCTCGAAGAAAAATATTTAATACTTTCTTATTATGGATTATTTCAAGGTAATACTCCTATCTAATAAGCAGAATGATTGCGTCAACTCACATTTAATCAACAAAACAATATTGGATTTTTCTGTATTCCCTACAATATTTCGTAGAAATTAACTTATTTACTACGTTATGTATATGAGCCAGACAGACTGCCGCCTGTCTGTACGTCCCTTTCTTTTGGCCGGATTACGCCAGATTATTCAGAATTTGTGGTGTCTATTAGATAATCTTCATGTCAAATTATCTTGTCAATTCGGGTGACATTTGACGCAAACTACTACGACAAACAGATTAACAACTGAATATTAATGATTATTATTTATTTATGACATATCATTTGTACCTAGTTATCTTATTAAAATCTACCAAAAATTATTATAGTTAAATGTTAAATTATTTTTGTGGGAGTAAATGCCTATTGAACTTAGTTTTTTTCTAATTTATTGTAATTTTTAGTTCTTTCTTACCCTAATAAAATACCACTAAAATAAGTCCCTTAAAAATCAATAGAAATCTGCTTAACCTATAATCTTTTTTATTACAAATTAATGTGGCCCCTAATAAAGTCCCTAAAGCGTCACCACTAAATAAAAAAAAGTTGGGAAATATTCCCTTTCCAATTAAGATGAAGACTATAAATTATACCTCTAGACCAATTTGAAGTTTGAGATAAGTTTCGTTAAGTGCAAACGAAGTGTCGTAAATACTGATACTATAACTATACTATGGATGGACGTAACGATACCTCAGAAGTAATAATAGTATTGACATGTTGTTATAATACTATAACAACATGTCAATACTATGCATATACATGCATAATGATACTCTGATCATAATTATACTATGGACATGTTATAATTATACTTTGAACAAAATTATTATAAATAAACCGGACACGTGAAGAGCATACAAAGTGTCATAAAAACTGATACTATAGGGATGGAAGTAACGAGACCTTAGAAGTAATAATTGTATTGAAATGTTGTTATACTACTCGTATAGGATAAAATACCGTCCGGTATTTTATCTTGTCTGCACTTCACATGTCCATGTGAAGTGATACCATACTACCATATATACCATATATAATACCATACCATATATAAAGATACCATACTATGGATGGACGGACTTAGACGTAATAATAGTATTGGCATGTTGGTATACTAAGGACATAATGATACTATGAACAAAATAATAATATACTGGACATATAAAGTGCAAACAAAGTGTCGTAAATACTGATACCATACTATGGATGGACGTAACCAGGACATAATTATACCATGAACAGAATGATAATAAGATATTGTACATGAGAAGTGCAAACGAAGTGTCATAAATACTGATGTTATTCTATAGATAGACGTAACTTAGACGTAATAATAGTATTGGCATGTTAATATACTAAGGACAAATTGATACTATGAAAAAATTAATAACACAATGTCCTGTTGAAGTGCAAACGAAGTGTCGTAAATACTTATACCATAGTATGGATAGACGTAACGACACTTAAAACGTAATGATGGTATTGTCATGTTGATGTACTATAGACATAATGGTACTATATTGGACAAGCGAAGTGCAAACAAAGTATATACTTAAGTACTCATACCATACTATGGATGGACGTAATAAAACTTTAGACATAATAATAATATGTTCATATACTATGGACATAATGATATTATTAACAAAATGATAACAAATTGGACATGTAAAGTATTGTAGAGTGCAAACAAAGTTTCGTAAATACTGATACCATACTATACGTGGAGGTAACCAAGACATAATTATACTATGAACAAAATCATAATAATATATTGTACATGAGAAGTGCAAACGAAGTGTCATAAATACTGATCCCATACTATGGATGGACGTAAATTAGACGTAATAATAGTATTGGCATGTTGATATACTAAGGACATACTGATTCTATGAACAAAATGATAATATATTGCACATGGGAAGTGCAAACGAAGTGTCGTAAATACTGATACCATACTATGGATAGACGTAACAATACCTTAGTCGTAATAATAGTATTGGCATGTTGATATACTAAGGACATACTGATTCTATGAACAAAATGATAATATATTGCACATGGGAAGTGCAAACGAAGTGTCGTAAATACTGATACCATACTATGGATAGCCGTAACAATACCTTAGTCGTAATAATAGTATTGGCATGTTGATATGACTAAGGACATAATGATTCTATGAACAAAATGATAATATTATGTTGAACATGAGAAGTGCAAACTAAGTGTCGTAAATACTGATACCATACTATGGAGGGACGTAACGCCATAAACGTAATTATAGTATTGAAATGTTGATAGCAATATTCTAGACATAATAATAATCATTCGTAGAATCATCTCAATCCCAAGGTTGACTGGAAGAGAGTAAGGCCGCCAATTCAATGTTTAAATTTGATCCTTTATTTATTTTGTTCTATCTATCTTATGATAATATTGGACATAATATTACTTTGGTCAGTTTGATACTTTGATCTACTACTAAAAATAGGTATTTAATTAAATCGGGTTAATGGGTACTTAGGTATGTATCGTCTGGAAAACTTGATATGTAGCTAATTTACTTTATTATTTACTGTCCGGCGGCAGTGACAGAAGCATTGAGAGGAAAGGGTACCGAATGCTTTCTCCATACAAACGAAGTTAACTGTTTCCTCCCTGGATAATGACACTAGAGCAAATATTTTTGTTGCATAAAACTTATAACTGCCATGACCATGCCCCTATTTTTTTTTGTTTTTTAAGTCTTAATTTCTATGCAATTAGAAAATGAAAAAAAAAAAAAAACAAATCAGGGGCATAGTCATGACAGTTATAGGTTTTATGCCAAAAAAATATTTGTGCTAGTGTCATTATCCAGGGAGGAAACAGTTAATTAACTACGTTTGTATGGAGAGAGCACAGGTACCCTTTCACCTTAAGATGTTGTATACCTAATACTAAGAAACATATTGGATCTACCTACATCTTCTTCCGTTGATTTTAGAGTTCCATACTAAAAGGGTAAAAACGAGACCCTTTTACTAAGTTCGTCTGTCACCATGCTATATCTCATGAACCGTGATAGCTAGAAATCGCATAGCAGTTGAAATTTTCACATATGATGTATTTCTGTTGCCGCTAAAACAACAAATATTGAAAATAGAATATAATGGTACGGAACCCATCGTGCGCGAGTACGACTCGCACTTGTTCTCATTTTAACTGTAGTTATGTTATTGCATAGCTTTTACCGCGGGCTTTGAGCGCGGCGACCGAATCAAGAAATTCCGTAACGAAAATAAAACCTAACACCTCCCACTTACTTGTACTTGTACTTGTATACAGGCTGTTTTCTGCCATTGGACCCTTTTTAATTGGGTCCTTTTTGCGTGAGGATGGAGTAGGCTTGCCCAGCACCTACTACCCTCTCAGCTTAGTCGACCATGTCCAGAGGAGAGAACTTGTCAATACTTCTGGAGCCAACTCAGCCGCGGTTTTTTCCGTCACCGTAAGAGCAATGTCAATTAGCGCACATAAATTTTTCATACATTGGTGCACGGCCCGCCGGGATTCGAACCCGAAGGTCGTCTTCCGAATGAAAGTCGAGGTATCTACCACTAAGCCAACACCCCCCACTGCGGTTACCATGTAGCTCGGCCGAGCGTTCGCTTAACGTGTATGTATAAAGTATGACTGTAAGAAGCTCGCACGATGCAATTTTATTTAGGCGAAACTCTGTTTAATCGTATAATCCACAAACGACAGAAAAATAAAATACAAATACGAGTACGTTTAGAGTAAAACGACCCCATACGAGTAAACAAATTCACGACAAAAGGTAATAATGTGCGCAGTCAGATATACAGACCGAGTGCCGACATTGCACATTTCTATGCAATATTATCCATGCGGAATAGGATATAAGTACAATTTACTGAATATACCTACGATGCATTTAAACAAAAAACCCGTGTTAAAACAAGAGAGAGAATGGCGCGTTTCGGGCGGGCGCCGGGCGCCATCGAATGTCCAAACCGGGATCATATTATGTTATTTACGTGCCCGCCGAGGACAACTTTTTAATGGGACGATAACAGACCATCCGAGACCGGCTCGCCGTTAAATCTCGCGCTCATAAATACGTTATGTAAACCCACCCTAATAATTAGTCGCGGTTACGGCGCGTTGTTAAGTTTTATGGAAGCACAGGAAACTAAGTGGGAATGAGAACTCGCACAGAAAAATGTACTTTAATTTGTCTGGCAACGTTCGGAGGCGATGAAGCGGAAATTGTTATGTTTATTTGGGGAATCTTGTATTTCTAACCTACCCTTTTATTTTTTTCCGCCCGTTTTAATGCGATTGGATTTTCGTAGAATCGTAGCCGTAGCCGTAGCGCCGTATCTTCGTAGCGGAGATCGCATTGAATATGTATAGTTCAGTCTGATATCGAAAGTTGCTTCCTATACCTTCACCTCGGAATACTGACGAGATCTCCAAACAGACATACCTACCCACTTTGCATACGTATATCCATTACCTTTTTATCATTTACCCAAACGATACTTACCTACTGTTTTATTTTCATTCAATCGTGCAAAGCTTTCACATACGAACGTAGCAACTTAAACCTAATATATCGGAAACATTGCATTCATATTAGTTCGACGAATATTAGACCGTGCGAAAAGTAAATAATTGTTTTGTTGCTTAAGGCGAACTTCTAAATCATTCAACGCCGCTCGTTTTAGAAATTTAGACCTTATGTCTTAGCAAGAAGGTTCAAAATGGCATTACCTGAAAGTATTCGTAACTTGGCTGGTCATTAAGTAACAAAGAGAAAAGTTTACATCGAGACTTACAGAACAACTTAGTACTACATCGACTCACATTATCTCTAGGACGCTTAAACCGATACAAATAGAAGTTATCGAGGGTAATAAAGTCATCTAGCTTTCAGTTGGTACATACCGGCAAGACTTGTCAGCGGAAATTGAACTTTAAGCCAAAGATTTAAGGTGCTAAATGAGTTGTCGTACAAGTTTCGGCGATGAGCGCTCGAGGAACTTTTGTAAACAGTGACTGTGGTCGTAGCGTGAAACTGTACCTGGCAGTGTCACCGTGCTGCAACCCTGCTTGCACTCGTCCACGTCCCCACTAGTCAGATGATAAGTCAGAGGTCTGGTGCGGCGGCTGCGGATCACGAAGCTGAACCGGCGCGACGCGGCGGCAAGCGTTGGGGAGAGGTGAAGCGCGTGATGCACGTACACAGGTTACAACGAGTACAGCAACGAAGCGAGGTACGGAGTCATGCGGTCAGCCAAAAGGACACAAACCTACTGGCGAGCCTGGTGGAGAGGCAGAGCAGCCGGGGGCGGCGGGCGGCGGGGCCGCGCCATTGGCCCGCCGGGGCACGCCTCCGACGACGCCGGTGCCGCGCTCGCCGCCGCCGCCACACCGCCGCCGCGCCGTCGCCTCCGACCTCCGAACTCAACACTCCATTCCGACTCCACGCGAACCTACACTTCTGACTTTCGATGCGATTTGCACTTTTACAACTATTTTAAACAGCGTCACTCGACGACTCTCTGCCCTCAATTATCTATTCAGTACCACCACGTTCGCGCCAACGGGCAAACTTCTAGAATCTTCTAAACTTATACTTGCACATTGGTTTGAAAATTAGAAAGCTGGTATTGATCAACAAAACAGACAATGCATGCGTGTAGGTAACACACAACCACTACTAAATACTAATTACTCGAAGCACTTGGAACGATAACAGTCAATTATCACACAAATACAATTTGCGCCGAGTACACTACGGGTACCGCTCTCAGTCACACTAATTAATCATAGTTACACTCGTATAAATGACCAAAGCTTCACTGAATGTTTCAAATCTACCATTATGTTAAACTAGCTTTTGCCCGCGACTTCGTGCGCGGAGAAGTCGGAAATGGACCAAGGAATCACGTTGCCTCATACAAAGTTTGGCCCCCTTTTTCATCCCCTTAGGGGTATAATTTCGGAAAATCCTTTCTTATCGGATGTCTATGTTATACAAAGAACACACTCTCAAAGTTTCAGGTATTTACTTATTTACGATCAGCGGTTTAGGCTGCGCGTTGATCCGTCAGTCAGTCATTCAGGAGAAAGCATTTTATATGTATAGATTTTCTATAGATTTTTTATAATTCCATAATCAAAGTGCTTCTAATAAATAAACTTTTAGCTTCTTTATTTTCTGACTATTAGCGCCGTCCCACGGATTTCACCCGATCTCTTAGGCAAAAATGTAGCCTATAGTACACATCAGCTTTCAACATATCTAAAATAAATAGAATATTTTACTACGCATAACGAGTTTTATGAGCAGCAGTCATAGAGCCTACAAATTACAAAACGAAATTTAAAAAAAAGTTTTTTTTAAATATAATATTAGTATACCTAGAAGAGTTAGGTAATCGGCTCTATTAGAAATGCAGCGGCAGTGGAGTTCGTGACATATAATATAACATCCGTTACATATATTTGCAAGTAATACCTTACAGACAAAGATCTTTTTACGTCAAAAATAATCGCAAACCTAATTCTTATAAATGTTTAATTTTTGAGAATAGCTACAGTCAGTGTAATTTTAATTCACTGACAGCATTATGGCCACTCGAAATATGAATTCGACAGCATTCACTACAAAAATCCAAAGAGACAAAGAGAGATTGTATGAAGAATTCAAACGAGTATCAAATCTGGCGTAAATCCGCATTGTTACGGATCTTGATCACGTGCCGGAGACGTTGCTGGTTTAGTCATTTGCTTGGTCATTGTGGCGGTGCAATGCAACATAAATTCTAAATTCTGGTATGAACTGAAACCTTGCACAGTCAGCAAACAGACCCACAGTAGTGTTCTAAATGCACCTACTATTATTGGAATGTGGACTTTTCCTTATTACGTGCCTATAAATATTCCACCTACCTATGATATTTTATTTATTTAAAGTAAATTTTTTATTTAAATCTTAATTCTAACATACATTTCTCATAAATTTTACAAAAAAAAAAAAATTTAAAAAAAATATAAAAAAATAATATAATGCCTATAAATTAATTCTATAAGATTGTTTTCTAATTCTTTCTGTTCTATTTATTTTTGTAATTATGTAGGTATCTATTTTATTTTGATTTCACTTTCTTCTTGTCTTGCTCTTCTAATAATTGTCTAATGTTATTATTTTCTTTATGTTTATATTTGTATCACAATTGCTCATAAAGTGGATCTTATTAAACAGCTATTAGGCTCATCATAATCAGCAAGTATTTTCTTTTATTTGCAACTGTGATAAAAAAATCGTCGTACGATACGCGTGTGGATATTGATCATTGCATCTCGACATTTTGACACGTTCGCCAATAAATAGGTGCGCTGGAAAGGTTTATTGCCTGATGATTATGCAAAATAATGCATCACTCTGTTTGAACTAAGAAATTATGACTAAAATTATTTTTGACGGTAACTAGTTTCATCCTACTTTAAATATAGCTAATGATCGTAAGTTAAATATAAGGGCACTTACTATCAGCAAATCTTAAAATAATAGCATTTACACACCTATAATTAGTTATCAACCCCTAATAAATTAGGAGGAATAATAAATTAGGAGACGACTAAAAAGTTCAAGTATCAAGCCACTGCGATAGAGTGATCCACGTTCCGTCATCTATACATATAAAATTCTTTGTCCTGAATGACTGACTGACGGATCAACGCACAGCCTAAACCGCGTATCGTAGGGACCTCAAACTTGGAGGGTGTGTTCTTTGTGTAACGTAGGCATCCGATAAGAAAGGGTTTTCCGAAATGTTACTCCTAAGGGGGTGAAAAAGAGGGGCAAAGTTTGTATGGGACAACGTGATTTCTTGGTCCATTTTCAACTTATACGCGGACGAAGTCGCGGGCAAAAGCTAGTCACCTAATAAATTAGGAGACGACTAAAAGGTTTAAGTATCATGAAGCCACTGCGATAGAGTGATCCACGTTCCGTCATTTATTTACTGACAGACACATTAACTGCATCAGACACAGCACAGGGTTGCGGGTTCGATTCCCGCCTCAGACAAGTATTTATGCTTTGATATTTGTCAGAGGTTTAAGTTTCTATGTATTATAAGTATAAATATATTTACAAAAGAAAGTATATAGTTAAGTAGTATATCCGTTGTCTAGTACCCATAACACAAGTCTAGTTACTTAGCTTGGGGCTAGATGGCGATGTGAGGAATGTGCTGCAATATTTATTTATTTATCAAAGTTCAGGTTTACTTTCTAATGAATATGTATGTATGCAACCTTTTCATAAAAATGGTTACTGTACCGAAACTCTTGTTGAGTTTTTTTGTGTCTTTTTCTTCTGTAAGTTGTCTATGTTGTTTATTATTGTAAATGTTTTTGTAAAACGTTATAATAAGTATACATTATTATATTAGGAACTAAATACGAGATACAAACAAATAAAAACTAAAAATTAAAACTAAACCTATTCGAACAAACCCCTCCCCAGCGTTCCCGGTGCAAAGCTGGACAATATGCAAGCGGCGTTACCCCGCTGAACCGCTATCGACAGTCTTTGCACCAGGCTATCGACAGTCTTTGCACCAGCGTTATAATTAAAGTAAAGTAAATCTAAATCTAAATTAAACTATTCTATTCTATTCACTTTGCTTGTAAAATAGAAATAAACAACTGCTATATCACCGCGATTCGATAAACAAAAACACGATGAACGATATTACGTATGTTTGTGACCGCAACGTACGTTATCGCGTAACTTTATTACTGCAATATACGTCGTCGTCACGAAATCCAGGATAAACAAACTTTAGTCGGCTCGCCTTAAAATTGACAACCCTTGCTAGGCTCAAAGTACTTGTAATTATACGGTCTAAATAATTCAAGAATTTCTCTAAAATCTGGGTCATGTGTGATATTCTCAGATTGACAGTTTGGAATTTATAATTCTGTGACGTTATAAAACGAACGATTTTTCTTAAATATTCTAGGTACAGTCAGATAGAATAAAAATAAATGAATAAAAATAAATATTGCAGGATATTCCACACATCGACATCTAGCCCCAAGTAGACTTGTGTTATGGGTGCTAGACAACGGAAATACTACATAAATATACTTTTCTTTTGTAAAAATATACTTATTATGTATACATAGAAACAACCAGACAACAGACAAATATCTAAACATACATACTTGTCTGAGGTGGGTATCGAACCCGCAACCCTGTATTTGGCAGTCCGGCATGGTGACCATTGTGCCAACTGGGTCGTCAAAAATTACTATTATTGGAGTGTTTTCATTCTAATAATTTTTGTTTGATAAATTGATGAGTTTAAACTTCAACTAAAGCAGGTGTCTAGAATCTTGTTCGTGTTGAAAACATTCTTATAACAACCGTTTTGGAGCTCTACGGTGGGTCTGCAGTTATGCAGCCGACCGTACGTCTCAGGTGCAATCCTTTCTGACCATATGTATGGTGAGTAGTATCGCAGTCTTGGCATGAATATATATCTCTTAATACTATTATAGTTAAGTACTTTATCTTGTTTTAATACTCCAGTAAATTTGCTGATGAACAAACTCATCTCATTCTAGCTTTATCCAAGTAATGATAATATTGCTGCCTTTAGTCCATGATATTCTATTCTGAAAGGAAAATGACGGATAACCAAGAATAATGAACATTAATAATAATGAACAAAATATGGAACAAAATACGAGTTCTCTTGTTTCTGACAGTACCAAATATAAATTATAAAATTGGACGAGTAAACGGTAACTTACCGTAAACTAGTCACACGTTAGCCGTAGGTAAGAAGGGCCAATTTTAGGTTTACTCTTTCCTATTCAACCGAACTTTCCACGCGTTAAAAATGGCACTATGCGCTCGAGCCTTTGAATTTTTTGCTGCTAAATTAAATTGTTACCTTGCGCTATGTGATCCTTTAAGTTGTATTACATCATCATCTTCCTGCCCTTATCCCAATTTATTTGGGGTCGGCGCAGTATGTCTTCTTCTTCCATTCACTTCTATTAGTCGTCATCTAATCGTTAACATTCATCTCTCTCATGTCTTGTCTCACGCAGTCCATCCATCTTTTCTTAGGTCGTCCTCCTCCTTTAAGTTGTATTTGTGTTTTCTTAATCGCAAATTATTCTATATTTAGTTCCATGTAGCTACGATATAATTAAACTGAGGTGTTTTAAATGAAAATCTTTAGACTTTACTAATAGTGGACACGTTTGCTCAATCCGGCGCTGCTGCGGCTTTCCTCTCAGACGGTTAGTTTCAAAACTCTCTGTCTTCCTATAAAATAAGATTCAAAATCGTGAAGCAATAAGTATCACGTACGGGAATGTCAGACCGTTTATATCCACAGCTTATTATGTCTGAGGGTGTTGTGGACGGTGGCAGAGGATGGATCGGGTGTGCATGTGCAGTTAGTTTGTGCTTCATTTCGAGGCAGGAGAGAGTACTGATATTTTGTTTGTTATGAGGTTTAAGCTGTACCCGTAAATAGAGAGCCAATAAAAAATTCATTTTTATCATATTTATGTCACTTCTCTAAGAATAGAAAAATAGAAAATCAACTAGGTAAAAATATTAGCCTAGATCAGCGGTGCCCATACTTTTTCTAAGGGAGATCGACCTAGCATTATGCTCCAAATATATATAAAAAACGTGTGGCACTCGGGGACTGCCGCGGTAAAGCTATTATCATCGTGCGAGCTTCGTATAGTCGTACCATATACACGTTAAGCGAACGCTCGGCCAAGCTACATGGTAGGCGGAGTCGGGGGGTGTTAGGTTTTATTTTCGTTACGGAATTTCTTGATTCGATCGCCGCGGCGTTTAAAACCCGAGATAAAAGCTATGGAATAGCTTAAAAAAAATTACAATGACCACCAAAAGATTACTGTCGTAAGCACTAGATTTTCAGCGTCGCTTTTTACTCAATCGATCACTGACAATTTTAGCTATCGTTTGCTATCGACCTTAAAACCTCTCGCGATCGATTGTATGGGCATTTGGCATCTCTGGCCTAGTTGATTTATACAACGCCAGCAACTTTAACCTGGGACATGTATTATATATAGAGTAGGTAACAGAACCTATACCACCCTCTCAGCTTAGTCAACCGAACTTGTCAATACGTCTGGAGTTAACCATGCCGTGGATTTCAATTCGACACCGTATTTTCCTTCACCGTAAGAGCAATGCTAAGCGTTGTTGGCCTAGTGGTACATACCTCGACTGTCATTCCTAAGGTCATGGGTTAGAATCCCTGCGGGCCATGAACTAATCGATTTTGTGTGCGCTTACTAGGTAGGTAGACTATAAAAGGCGAATTGTTATTTCAATCTAATAAGTGGCAGAAAAACTTAATTTTGCAACGTCTCATTGTGATCACCGAATAGCCATGAACAGTTTTTTTTAAAACAGTGTTGAAACGTTTTGCGTCCACTTTTAATGAACCTTTTTAATTAAAATTTCAATAAAGACTCAAATATTGTAACTTTTTCTTATTATTTTAACCGAAAAAAAAAGACCATCGTGGTTATTTGTGATACCAGTTCAGTCAACTTATGTCTGAGACTATGCTGCTATTCTCTTTGTTGCCGCCAAGAAAAAATGGCATCTTAACCTTGTATTTTGCTTTTAGATAGGTAATTAATGTGTTAATTAGTTTAAATGAATACCTTAATCCTGTAGTAAAGTTTGAGTGTGTGTGTTTGTTTGTTCCTTCACGCAAAAACTACTGGACTGATTGCGTTGAAACTGGGTATGTAGAATAATGTAGATAGCTGGAAACCGGAATTAGCATTTAAACTTCTTCGATTCTGATATTCTTACGGGGTCAGATCTTAAGCGGGTGAAACCTCAGGTCAGTTATAAATGATATAGAACAAAATATTTTTAAGAAAAAATGCGTCTTCAAAATTTGCAACTTAGACGAGACTCAGTGCAGTCAATGATTTTTTATTTTTTAAAGTGCATGCTTTAAAAAATAAAAAAATAATTGATACAGAACATTTGGTTGTTGACGCAAAAAGTTCCAAAAAGCATATGTATTTTAGTTTTATTTGTGTCCACAAGACCAGATTACCTAGACGGAGTATACACCACCTAGGTAAAACTCAGAGTACTTAAGAGGAAAAGCTACCCGGCGCTCTCTCCATACAAACTGTTTCCTCCCTGATGGATAATGACACTATAGCAAATATTTTATTGCATAAAACTTATAACTGCCATGACCATGCCCCTACGTTTTGTTTATAAAATTTTAATTTATATGTTAATTAAAAAAAAACGTCAAGGCAGTTAAAGGTTTTATGTCACAAACATATTTGCTCTAGTGTCATTATCCAGGGAGGAAACAGCCGATTACGTTTGTATGGAGAGAGCGTCAGTACCCTTTCACCTTAAGCGTACCCAACCATTTGACTCTAGCGTTTTGACCTAAATGCACTAACCTTACCGCCCGTGTCCGATTTCTTGAGATTACACGATTAACAATTTTAATTTCCGGTTCTGACTGCGAAGTAGTAGGTGTATGGGAAATAAATGAGAATTTAATATGAACGACTCGACGACGTTATGAATAAGTACAAGTACCTAACACTAGTGACTTTTTCATAGGTAAAAGTATTATTTTTCATAGTTCAGATGTTTTAAGACGTCTGCAGCTACGAGTGGGTAGCGAACATTGACCGAAATAAAATAAGAAATATACATTTTACATGGTAAAAAACACTTTACTATATTTATATCACTATTATGAAATGGAAACATTTTTTTAGTTTTTTTGTTTGTTACGAATAGGCTCCGAAACTACTGGACCGATTTTGATGAGACTTGGTATGAGGGGTTGATTCAATGGGAGTAACATAATTTTTATCCCGTTAATCTATACTAATTTTATAAAGGTGAAGAGTTTGTTTGTAATATTTAATTTAAAAATATAAACCTTTTTAGTGTATTTGATATTGTTGGCGGGTATTTTGATGTAATAAGTAATATGGTACTTTTAACAGTTTAACTAATTTGGAAAACTTCCAAATATCTAAAATATTGGATACATTATTTAATATTTTAAATAGCGTTTGTATTTTAAATGTCGCCATTCAGCGTGGCAATGCTTCTAGCATTATGGGAACCTTTACGCCGGGTACGATAAGGGGTGGGTTATTTGACTAACTGGTCACTTCATTTATTTGTATTTATAATGTTAAATATGTCTGTCTTTTTCTATTTATAATGATGAGTAGCGTTTTTGAATGTTGAATGCTGCCCACGTTTATATTTTAAAACCCAACTTAATTCCT
Organism: Idaea straminata; assembly: GCA_951213275.1. Classification (NCBI taxonomy): domain Eukaryota; kingdom Metazoa; phylum Arthropoda; class Insecta; order Lepidoptera; family Geometridae; genus Idaea; species Idaea straminata. The sequence continues at coordinate 6,347,449 of OX577846.1, read as the reverse complement.
CTAAAAAACAGGGCGAACAAAAATTGTAAAGCAAATTATTTTCGACTTCAGCCACTTATGTTTCAGTTCTTTCATTTTACATTACCATTTTTACACGATGTTAGTTTAAACTGTCTGCAAGCATGATACATTACACGGACTGTTAAGTGGCATGCAAAATATATTTATACTTTGTACTTCCTTAAGTCGTTATGGCAAATTTACAAGTGAAACAATCTCTCTTAGGCCCCGATAACAGCTCCACTCGTGATTTTATTACGTGACATCGCAATAAAAATATAATAAATAAAAAATTTAATGTAGTTTTTAATAGTTTTATTTATTGAAATGTGACAATTTTAGTTGTTATTAGCAGTAATACGTTTGTTTCATGGCATTTGAGATAGTTAGTAGGTAAATGATTTCCATTAGTTAAGAGGGGATTATTGTCCAAAAGTATATAATTATACACCCGAATTGTTATAAGTATTTCAAAAAAATTCAACATCTGTTCAACAAAATATTTATACCTATTCAAATTTGTGTTGATTCAATTTAAAAAAACACTGCTTGAGTGTACTTGCACTACATCAATGAAAATCGTTTAAATAAATAAATATTGCAGGAAATTCCACACATCGCCATCTAGCCCCAAGCTAAGTACTAGACTTGTGTTATGGGTGCTATACAACGGATACTACTTATATACTTTTCTTTTGTAAATACATACTTATAATACACAGAAACAACCAGACCACAGACAAATATCTAAGCATAAATACTTGTATGCGGCGGAAATCGAACCTGCAACCCTGTGTTTGGCAGTCCGGTATTGTGACCATTGTGCCAACTGGGTCGTTTAAGACCATAAACATGATTAACAAACTTACAAAGCATAATAAAAACCTTGTGGTTTTTTAAATGTAATTTAATTTTTTGGGTTACCCGTTAAATGCATTTAGCTAAATTTGTTTAAACACAATCTCATGGAAGCCGCCCTTATGTCTTGTAAACAAAACAAAATCGATTCGAAAACCAACACAACCCTAGAATTGATCCTATCATCCTACTCAAATCGCAAAACTTAATAAAGAATTTTTACTCCGTATAATAATATGTAAAGTAAGCTAACGGTCGATTGCGTCCGATCACCGACATCACTCCACTTCTTGACATCATCAAAAGCCTCCAAAGATTCATATAAAATAAATTGGTTCACAGTTGATACCGGCGAGGGGTCAATGAGGCGTGACTTTGACGAGGGTCCAGTACCAGAAACTAGCAATAAGGTTCGTATGCAAGGAGGTTCATGTCTGACATTGCTCCAGGTGAACGGTGAATAGTTGGTGAGTGTGTTCGAGGTAACAAATTGCATGGGATAGTTGTAATTGTTTGAACGGTTGAACACCTTTTATTTCCTGACTTTTGAGTTTTTGAATGTACCTGGTGCCCGAATGTCTTTGATGATTGAATAGTGCTGAGAGCGGTGTTGGCTTAGTGGTGGATACCTCGACTTTCATTCTGAAGGTCGTGAACAATGTTTTGACTTTAAGTAGCCTGAACAGACCCCTAGGAGATGGAAATAAAGGTAGGAAAGACCACTTACCACGGTACGCCGCCGCACCGCCAGAACACTGATTTTCTTCGATTTCACCAAAAATATAATATTCACAGCATGCACGCGGTAGTTTTTGTATAAGTTAACAAAATATAATCTTCATTATGACGGACGCGCACGTTGCGTTTCTAGTTCAATTTTTTTCTTCCTTTTTTCTCCACGCGCGGAGCTAGTGTCGGTCGCGTGATGACGTCAGCGACGTCAATTGCAGTGGCTTGCGCGGGAATGATTTGAATATTGAAATAAAACTATCGTTTAGTATAAAAAAAGTTGATAATTTTTTTGGGCCCATGTAAAAAATTTACCCTGTACATAGCCTAAAGGCTCGTTTAAAAAGTTCACCCTGTGTAATTATGTCTTTTTACCCGCGACGGAACGGAGGATGGTATATGCATTTAGGTTTGGTATGGATGTGTAGGAAGTCTGTTTACATGAAATCCACTAGATCTCAAAAAAAAATAGACATGAATTTCAATACCGGAAATAAGTTTTCTATAGGAATATTGGCTTGATAATAAAATAACTGTTAAACCAAGTTGCAGCGAGATATTTTTATGGATGGCCAAATAGTGGACCCTTGTCACTGTCAATGCGTATTATCTGAATTTCATATCCAACTGGCAACTGCATCACATTCTCCGTCTGTAGGAGAGATTTGCTCTTTATTTTTATTTATTGACTTCAGTTATGTTATATTGAAATAATTGAGGACACGTGTGAGCCGTAAATCTTTTCGTAGACCGAGTATTTATGATTGTTTCAAAATAACTGTCCCAGTAGTTAGATATGTTTTGTACTAATAAATCAAATAAAATAAATATATGTTGTGAGACAATTCACACACCGCCATTTGGCCCCAAGCTAAGCAACTATGCTTATGTTATGGTTATTAAAAATAATTACGTACATACTTTTGAGTTTTGCGTTTTTCTCTATTACTATTTTTACTTAGTAGTAGTTAGATTCAATTCCTGAGTGTTTTTATTAAATCTAGATCGTCCAAAAACAGCAAATATTTGCTTAATTAGGTTTTTTTATTCGACTAATATTAACCACAAATGTATATTTAGCAATTCTATGGCGAGAACTTCTATTCAATCGAAGCATCTATAATATAAAAATGAATCGCAAAATGTGTTGGTAAGCGCATAACTCAACAACGCCTGGACCAATTTGGCCAATTCTTTTTTTGGTATGTTTGTTATTATCAGGAGAAGGTTCTTATGAAATAAAAAAATAAGAAAGTTGCGCAGAAAATTATTACGCGGGTGAAACCGCGGGGCGTAGCTAGTTACAAATAAAATAGAATCCAAACAACATAGTACCTACTAAAATATTACCAATGGCACTGGTCATCAATACGTATAAAATGCTTTGTCCTGAACGACTGACTGACTAACGGATCAACGCACAGCCTTAAGCACTGATCGTATGGACCTGAAACTTGGAGGCTGTGTTCTTTGTTTTGTATAAACGAGGTACACGGCATAAAAAATACACGACGATTGCCTCAGTGGTGCAGCATCACACACTCGCCTGCGAGGCATAAGGTTGCAGGTTCGAATCCCGCCTTAAACAAATATTAATGTACAATTGTTTTTGGTTTGAGTGTTTCTGAATGTATGTTACGAATATATTTACAAAAGCAAAAGCAACAAAATACTAGTTGCTTATATTTAAACTGGATAGCGCTGTGTATAAAGTCCTTCATTATTTATTATTATCTACATGCATATTTCTAATGCAAATTATAAAAAGCTATAATAAACGAAGTAGTACCTACTTATTTATTGCTGTCTTAATCGTATTTTTATTTTTCTTACGGAAAAATAATTTCTACGTAACCTGTTTCTTGAGGAATAATACTTATTTAACAAAAACCAAGATTATAACGCGAAAATGTAAAGTTCCGAGAGTACTGAAATTTTCATTAAAGCCTTCTACAACACCCTTACATAAAAGAACAATTTTTCCCACTTGGAAAATCTCAATGCAGCCGCATTAGCGTTTTTATTTGTACTCTTTGTACGTACTATAAAACTTATTATTCCACTTGGATCGCCGTAAAAATCATATTAATATCTTAGTATTATTTACAAAGGTTTCTGCTTCTTGGAAATGTTTAATGTGGAATTGAAGATGTCATTGTTGTAAATGAATTGTGTCCAAACCGGTTGCATTATTTACTGTGTGACCATGTAAAAAAATAAATAAGTAAAAAAAGTAAGTAAAAAATAAATAAATTAATGAAAAAATAAAACTTCGTTTATTTTTCTCCCATGCATGCATCGCACTATCAACATTTTTTGGAATAATTTACAACTTATTTTAATTATAATAATGTTCTTAAGTCTCAAAATAAAATAAAGTAAAGTATAATGATAGCACATGAGATGTATTGTTGCTAAGTCAGTGAATTTAACACTAAATTATAGAGTTTTAGACTACGATGATCATTTTTAACCGACTTAAAAAAAGGAGGAGGTGCTCAATTCGTCACATATATAAATATTTTTTATCTATGTTCGCTGATTACTCGAAAACGCCTGGCGCGATTTGGAAAATTCTTTTTTCACTATTAAAGTTATTTAAAACGGAATCTTTACCATGTTTTGCCATACAAACTACACTACTACTGCCACACTACTCTACTGTATTACACTACTGTACTTCACTACTGTTTTTAAAATCTACGTTTTAGTAGTGCAGTTTGTTAAGAGGAAAGGGTACCGGGTGCTCTCTCCATACAAACGTATTCGACTGTTTCTCTCTGAATACTGACACTAAAGCAAATATTTTTGTTGCATAAAACTTATAACTGCCATGACCATGCCCCTATGGTTTGTTTTTTATTTTTAGTTTCTTTTGTTTTTAGAATCTAACTTTCTAAAAAAATAAGACATAGGAGCATAGTCACATGCAGTTATAGGTATTATACAACAAAAATATTTGTGCTAGTGTCATTATCCAGGGACGAAATATTCGACTACGATTGTATGGAGAGAGCGCCGGTACCCTTTCACCTTAAGAGCATTTGCAATAATAATTCTCAATTAACATATATCGTGGATTTGCCTTACAAAATTATCATATACTCATGTGGTAATTTCAGATTATGCGTTTGTGCCTAATTGCTTAACTTAGGGCTAGATGTCGCTGTGCAAAATGTCCTACATAATTTTTGTACACCTATTATTTTATTGTGCGTAGCAACAATGAAAAGTTTCGTCTAATTTTCGGCGTTTCTAGCAATAAAACTAAGACCTAACGATAAACTTCTATTCCTATATAAATGACGTCACGCTTAGACACATACATTATTATGTCTGGGTCGAGATTAGTAGAAAAATATGGAAGAAAATATTTTCCCACTGTTGTTCCAAACTCCATTTTTATAAATTACATAATCCTACGTCATAATAGCTTTCTGTGTATGTAGCCCAATTCAGCCATGGGTTAAGTTATACGTTGATATATTAGTCAGTCAGGACTTTAAATTGTATATTTATAATATATTAAGAATAAAATAAAATAAATAATTAGCTGTCTCGCCAAAAAACGTTGTATTGCCATTTACAAAAAAAAAAATAGATGTTCGATTCTCAGACCTAAGGAATATATACAAAAAAATCATACATATCGGTTCACCCGTTTAGATGAAGATTGGTAATAACATCGCGACACGAAAATTTTATGAAAAGGAATAGCGTCACTTCGTCCGCGTAGGTTTTTATAATTCCAAAATTCTTTCTAAGCCTGCGTACGCTATAAAATCTAAATGCAAAATTGTAGCCTCGTCCATCTATTGGTTTATTGGTTTTTTATTTTGAAATAGTCTTGAGCAACACATAAGTTAATTTAAAAAGTTAGTAGAGTTATTGCGTCATTTTAACAGACATAATATAACTTATTATAATATGTCTGATCAAATGACGTACTAACTCGTAACTACAGTAAAAATAATGAGCAAGTTTCCTTACTATAATCTAGTAGTAAATTCGTGTACCTAAAGGTAGTTTTAGACAATTTAAAAAGTTAGTACGTTATTTGAACAGACATAGTATGACTTATTATAATATGTACAGACATATTATGACTTATTATAATATGTCTGTTCAAATGACGTAGTAACTCGTAACTACTGTAAAAAGAATAAGCAAGTTTCCTTATAATCTAGTTGTAAATTCGTGTACCTAAAGGCTGTTTTAAATTGTTTTGAGCAACACTTATGTTGCTTAAGACAATTTAAAAAGTTTGTAAAATTAGTACGTCATTTAAACAGACATAATATAACATATTATAATGTGTCTGTTCAAATGACGTACTAACTTGTAACTACAGTAAAAATAATGAGCAAGTTTCCTCATAATAATCTAGTAGTAAATTCGTGTACCTAGAGGTAGTCCAACACACTCGTTGGTTGTACGACAACCAATCGAAAACTCGTCGAATATGTAGGTACTTGCAAAGATTGTAACATAATTCCGGATACCTGTGGGGACAAAAAGGTAAATGAATGTTCCTCTTTAATTAGGTCGAAGAAGCGATTCGACTCCTTGAATTGTTGTAGAAATCCTTGTTATCTTAAAACCTTGTTATCTCAACCAATCGACGTAATGAAATAAGAAACATTCTTGTGAGATTAAACCGACTTTATGGGGAGGTTGTGTGTCGCTGTTCTATATCTGCGTGTATGTTTAACTCTTTAACTCAGTCCCCCTTATTCCAAAACAAGGTTTAAGGATAGTCTGAGATGCGAATTTAAACCTTAGATTTAGACACAGATTTACTCGTGAACTATAGTCTAAACACATCCCTATAGATTATATAAGGATAGTGTTTAGACTATAGTAAATAAATAAATAAATAAATATTGCAGGACATTCCACACATCGCCTTCTAGCCCCAAGGTAAGTAAATAGACTTGTGTTAAGTTGTGTTAGACATAGTTCACGAGTAAATCTGTATCTAAATCTAAGGTTTAAATCCACATCTCGGACTATCCTTAAACCTTGTTTTAAACAGCACATGGACAAGAAATAAAAATAAAATAGGTACATACTTATTGCAAAAAGAAATAAATAAAACAGACATAGGCCAGTCCTCAATTAACATAGGCCAAAAACAGACATAATAAGAAAACAATCATAAAGAATACATGAATAGGCACATAATAGGGAAAAGTCCGGGATGTGCTAACCTAAATGGACCGACCCCAGCTGAAACAATACAGCAAGCATGACGCTAAGCTATAGTGCGTCTTAGAGCCAGGCCCAGGGCAGCGATAATAGCGAAAAAATTAAAGAACTGGGTATAATATGGTGTGGGTTTTACATAAAACAGTGCCTTGCAGTTTATGTTATAAACCATTTGCTCGCGGCTTCATCCGCGTAAAGTATGAATTTTCAGTTTATAATATATTATAGGCTATAGGTTTTGCTCGTAATTTCATCAGCGTATAAACTTAGAATTTTTCAAAAAAAAAAAAATTAATGGATGCCTACAATTGTCTCAACTATCTTTACACCAAATTTTAGCTTCATCGATATAATCCTGAACGCCTTCAGTCTTTACTAAAGATTCATAATACTTAAGTACTGATCAAGGCCAAACATATATTATTATTATAAACAAATTTATTATTTATCATATATGTTTGGCCTTGAGAGCTGTGTTGGCTTAGTGATAGATACCTCGACTTTCATTCTGAAGGTCGTAGGTTCGAATCCCGGCCGGCCGTGCACCAATGTATTTTTCTTAAAGAAAATTTATGTGCGCTAATTGACATTGCTCTTACGGTGAAGGAAAACATCGTGATGAAACCGGCGGTTTAGTTGGCTCCAGAAGTATTGACAAGTTCTCTCCTCTGGACATGGTCGACTAAGCTGAGAACCCTCTCAGCTTAGACCATGTCCAGAGGTGATATTCAGATAGTAGGTGCTGGGCAAGCCTACTCCATCCTCACGCAAAATGGACCCAATTAAAAAGAGTCTAATTGCGGAAAATAGCCCGTACACAAGTACAAGTACAAATTAATTGTTGAATATCTATAGATACTGATTAAATGAGAAAATTATGTACCTGTATCAAATTCTAACCGTATCTCATTATCATCAATTACTCTTGTATCATGTATTATGCAGTTAAGTAGAATATAGTTTCCGGCTGACATAATACCCTTAGCTAATTAATCGTAGTATCGTTTACATTATTATATCATTCAAACAATATTAATGTTTACACAATATACAATATTTATTACAAAATGTTACTGTAAGTATAACTCCAATTATTTAACCATCTTGAACAGAAGCAAATACAGTTGAAGGCAAAAGATTCTACTGCGTAGTGCTTACCCAGATTTATTACTAGAATAAAAAGAACAAACGAAAATGGTCTAAATTAAAAAGCAATGCCTTGTCGAGACAGAGCGAGTGGAAACAAAGAACTGGGGAATTCATCAAGCTCTTTTGAACCCGAGGTATTGTGGTAGATATTCATAGACCATTGGCGGAAAGAAAACCTTCACTAGATCGCCACTCTTTGACGCTCCGATGCAAAAAAGTAAATCTCTTTTTCAGTGAAAACCGTACTCCATTACTTTGTAGAAACCACGACTGCTCTACACAGTATTGAAGGCTTCGAAACTGAAAGAGACTTGTTGGACGTGGATGCTTTTGAATAGATTATACGAACTTAATTAAATGGTTTTTCCGCAATGAATTATTAACGCGCTCCGTAATATGTTATTAAATTTTCTTTGCGGAGTTATACCGCTATCGACGAATGAAAATTGAAAAATATTACGGCCCGGTTACGGTTGTTTCTTTTTATTTTCAGTATTTGGTTTCGCTTTTCTCTGCACTTCCACATTTACTTTTTTATTGTATGTAACATTAAATTAATAATCCTATCTTAACTGAAGGATTGCGGAAGGGTTTGTAATTTTTATTATTAATTTATATTTTATGTAACAGACTCAAATAGTAGACTAATCAGAACCATGTAAAATAAATGTCTAACAAATTAAATATAAAATTAGATTTGTATTATATCATCCTACTAGCTTTTGCCCGCGACTTCTTCCGCGTAGAAGTCGAAAATAGACCAAATAATCACGTTGTCCCATACAAACTTTGCCCCCTATCTTTCTTATCGGATGTCTTCGTCATACAAAGAACACACCGTCCAAGTTTCAGGTCTTTACTATTAGCAGTTTAGGCTGTGCGTTGATCCGTCAGTCGGTCAGGACAAAGGATTTTATATAGATAGATAATTGATTAAGTTTTAGGGGTTTCTTCTATTTCACCTACGTATAGCTAAAATCACCAAAAACGAACATGTTCATTGAGTTTTGTAGGAATCTGAATAATGTAGGTCTTTTAAAGTTAAACAGATAGGAGGTAGGTAGTAGGTAAATTCAATTTTTTTTATACCTTTGGATGCTTAATACATTTGTACATAAGACCACATGGATGTGTGCCTTGGGAACGCGCCCACCAATGAGAAGAAGACACAAGAAACTCATGAAAGTAGTAGATGGTAGATAGTTAGAGTTCAGTGCTACAAAATGAGACCGACCGCACGCGACCGATTTCCTGATCCAGCCGTTGACGCTGGCGCTGATAGCTTTACTTACAGATCTGCGACAGTCCGATTTGACGTTTCAAGTTTTGGACGAATTTTAGTGACATCAGCCCTCAGTATCGGGATGTCTTTCGTGAGTCAGGTAACGTCGGCGTCAGTGAGATCGAAAGTTACTGGCGGTAGCTTCCAGAGATACTTCGCTACATTCATTGGGATGTTGTCAGTAACTGAGGCGTCATAAACCGGATATTGCGAGTTGCGGTGTCAGCCAATTTCAATTAGCACAAGTCAAAGAAGAAGGTAAATCAACATAGCCCAGCTTATTGACGTGGCAATGGGCAGGGCATGTGACTCATAGAACTGATGGCTGTGGGGCCGAAAAGTCCTAGATTGGAAACCACGTACCGGGAAGCGCATCGCGAGACGGCCTCCGACTAGATCGATGGACTACTTAATTAAGGCCGCAGGAATTCGTTGGACGCAGAGAGCATGTAACTGATCGCTCTGGAAATCTTTGTGGGAGGGCTATTTTCAGCAGTGGATGTCCTGTGAAGGATATGATGATAAAAGTAGATAAACCTTATTTATAATTTGCTAATACTCATACTATCGAAGATCTATCGCCAACTTATCGCAGATCATTTAACAAAGTCCTTTACCACTCGGGATATTATTCAAAATGGTGGCGTCTTACGCGTAGCAATTTCTATCATTGTCCATTACAATATTTGCATAGGAATTCCATCGGAACATTGCGTTGTATCCTCGTATTATTGCATTCGACGGACGACCGTCCCCAGCGACCGTTGATGGAGATCGATGCATTCGGGAGATACGACCGTTTGTCCAACACAAGGCACATACCTAGCTATAGCTAGCTTAGATAGACACTATCTCGTAAACTACGTATTCACTGTCTCTTGTTTTTTGTTTGTCTGGATAATCCCAGTGAATGCGATGTAGGTCGACACTGGCAGGAACCCAAATAAAATCCGTACAAAAAAGGGCAAACGCTGTTTATGTGCCTAGTTGGTACGACTTCAGGCCATAACTCCAGCAATTAAGTTTAACTAGAAAAGACTTTAATGCTTCAGTTCAATAAAAATGTCAGTCGCGTAATAAAAGTGTTTTGGGTGCTTCAGTCTCGTACCGAATTTCGTGGAATTTTAATACCAAACTGATTAATAATAAAGCCTTGCGATCTAAAACAGTTTACGAAATTAAATTTCCTTCAAATGATTTAAGGTTCAAGCGCTGACTCGAACAAAGTACCCATGGTCTGTACTTAATTTTGGAATTTTACCAAAAAAGATCTAACATCTATAACATTAAACATAAAATTCGAAGTCCTGGCTAAATTTTGGTAGGTATACGTAGATATTTTTGGAAAATTCAACGACTAAGTGGAAGTTGCGGGTAAAAGTTAGTGTCAGTTGACGACCCAGTTGGCACAATGGTCACCATGCTGGACTGCCAAACACAGGGCTGCGGGTTTGATTCCCGCCTCAGACATGTATTTATGCTTAGATATTTGTCTGTGGTCTGGTTGTTTCTATGTATTATAAGTATATATTTAGCTTGGGGCTAGATGGCGACGTGTGGAATATCCTGCGATATTTATTTATTTATTATTTAATTATACAGTATTAACGAACCATAACTTTTATTGACGTTTTATGTTCAATTCCATCTTTCTTTTAATTATTTAGTGTAGTATGTACCTACACTAAAACCTAGACCAATCCGGATTTGACGACAGAATCAATCAAGAGTCTGAAAGCAAATTGAAGCACTAGCAATCACCTATTTTATTATGTCGTAACTATATAATATTAGGACCATACTCCCAAAAACTAATCTCATAATACTACCTGTCTAAGTATTCATGTCTGGTTTCCCATCACGAGGTAATTTATTTACCTTACGAGTGTATTGATGGCATTAGAGGTAATAAAATGAGAAAACTTGGTCACATAAATTAGGTATGGTCGCCTTTTAACGGATGATGGGTTTGATCGCCTCTTTTGAAATACCTATTTGAAAAAAGTATATTTATTTTATTTCTAAGTAGGTATTCTATACTTCAGTTGAGACCGGTTAGTCTACACCTTACTAAATCATGTATATTGGACCAAACGACGACGATTGATGTGATGTCTTTCATGTGCATCTTTTTCTGTCTCTAGTCGACATTTTAAAAGGCAGAAAAATTAAAGAATTAGGTATTATTATTTTAATTTAATGTTCAGGAAAGTACCTAAATTACTGAAATTTTGAGGTAAATTCAACATGTGTTAACGCCAATTCATTATTAGCAGTTGTCAACAATTATCTATACTAATATTATAAAGCTGAAGAGTTTGTTTGTTTGTTTGTTTGAACGCGCTAATCTCAGGAACTACTAGTTCGAATTGAAAAATTCGTTTTGTGTTGGATAGGCCATTTATCGAGGAAGGCTATATGCTACTTTTTATCCCGATATTCCCACGGGATCGGGAGTTACGCGGGTAAAACCGCGGACCGCTGCTAGTTAGGCATATAATGAAATTGTCACTATCTTAAAATTGCCCCAATTTAGGTAAATTATACTAATCTTCAAAAACCTTTGGAAAACTGTTTTTCTTACATTTATATTTTTTTGAGTAAGGTACCTTCATGCACCCAAGATGGATCATGGGATTTTCTTGACACATTGTTTAATAATATTATATTTGAGAAGGTTTGTATGATAATTTGTTGCCTCTTCACGCAAAAATGATTGAACTGATTCCGATGAAACTTGAGATGAAGAAAACTGAAGGTCCAAAATAACAAATACTTCTTATTCCGACACACCCATGAAATCGGGACTTACGTAAAACCGTAAAATTCAGCTAGATAATTATATGATAGTTAAATATTTCGTCTTCTCATAAACAAGGATAAAATAGGTGAAGAACATAGAAAAGTAATAAGGTTCCAACGAAAGCTGAAGAGCATTACGCAAAGACAAATGTCTTTGAGACAGCATTAACATAATCCAAGAGTGGGGAACAAAGGAAGTGACGTGACACAGGGGGTGACTTCCGGCCAATGTAACAACACAACTCGCGAATCGCGTTATGTTATTTATCTTTCCACTGATACACAGAGGTTTTAAACTAATGTATTTTGTTAACTCGATTGGGAATGTTTATTTTTTAAAATTGAAATTACAAAACCATTTATGATGACGTAACCATCGGCGTTATGACGAAATCGACATGTGCCATTATAAATAAAAAAAAACAAATGACAGTTAATACGTTCATGATATGAACACACTTTTTTTACACAACTTAGGCAATGGAAGACATTGATGTTACGCCATTGGTGACGTCACCACGTTTAAAATTTCACAAATATTCAAAAATATATTAAAAGAGAACTAGTAAGAAAAAAAAAACAAAAATCTTTAAATCAGTATCTTAAATTAGTCTATATTTACGGAAAATAATATTAAAACCAAAGGTCAGGAAATTTGGACAATCCCAATTATATGAAGGAGGTAAAGTTTTGATAGATTCTATATAAAAAAAAGTCCATCGCATGTTCTAAAAATTCAATTTTTTTTTTTTAGGAATTAGCTTTTGTGGGCAGGCATTCCCTAAAAAAATATCTTGGAAATTTAAAAACTACACTGACGAAGTCCTTTAGTAAACCTAGTAACTTTATAATGATCCCATGGTCTGGGTCTTTTGACGACCCAGTTGGCACAATGGTCACCATACCGGACTGCCAAACGCTGGGTTGCGGGATTCCCGCCTCAAAGAAGTATTTATGTTTAGATTATTTATTAGTTATTTATCTTGGGGCTAGATGGCGATGTGTGCATATTAAAAAATGCGTTTGCTTTTATCAAGTACCTATTTCTTCAGGGCCTTATTGATCGTTTTCAGTTAATTCGTTTCGGTTTTTCCATTTTCATTTTAAATAGAGACCTAAAATTATTTTATTTTCTTTTACACGCTATTAGTACAAATTGAATTCGTAAATTACAGTTCAAAAGTGATTTATGGACATGCATAGTGTCCTTTTATTCAAGTTTGAATTCTTGGAAGAAAATGAAATTTGTATGAGTTTAAAGGGGTTGTAACATTTTAACTTAGTAAAAGGCTAGTTTTTTTTTAAATTTCCGTCGCCACCTTTCTATGCAAACAACAAATGCTATGTAACAAAATTTCGTGTTAATTAAGTGTCAGGTTCTCCTGTTTTGTGACATATAAAAAAATCTAAAATACTTTATTTTTTTATAAAAAAAAACTAAAATATTTTTTTTACTTTACGAGAACTTGTTTTCTATTGAGGATTGCAATTGAGGATATTGCAATTGAGGATTAAAATGTCCTCTATACAAAAACAATGATAAAGAGAGTGGTGTTGGCTTAGTGGTAGATACCTCGACTTTCATTCTGAAGGTCGTGGGTTCGGAACCCGGCCGGCCGTGCACCAATGTATTTTTCTCAAGAAAAATTTACGTGCGCTAACATTACATTTACATTGCTCTTACGGTGAAGGAAAACATCATGATGAAACCTGCGGCTTAGTTGGCTCCAGAAGTATTTACAAGTTCTCTCCTCTGGACATGGTTGACCAAGCTGAGAGGGTATATAGTAGAGGGTATAGTGGGCAAGCCTACTCCATCCTCTCGCAAAAAAGGATCTAATTGGGTCCTTTTTAGCGAGAGGATGGAGTGCCTAATTGCGGGGTCTAAAAACAGGGTCTTATTACGGAAAACAGTCCGTTCAAGTACATGATAAATACCCTGTATAACTTTGGTAGTCGACACAATATTTTATTTTTTATTACCTTTAAACCTAGGTTTACCTTTGTTTGCCACGATTATATAATTTTTTTTATTTTAAAAAATAGAATTTTGTGGCGACTACTAAAGTTATACGGTGTATTTATCATGGCTTCTGTTTCTTACCATGTTAGTTTAAAATGCCATATTTAGGCGACTACTATTAGTCCAGAGGCAGTCCCCACCATCAGATGGGATTAATCGACGACCCAGTTGGCACAATGGTCACCATGCCGTACTGCCAAACACAGGGTTACGGGCTCGATTCCCGCCTTAGACATGTATTTATGCTTAGGTATTTGTCTGTGGTCTGGTTATTTCTATGTATTATAAGTATATATAAAGTATAAAATAAAAGTTTATAAATAGTAAATCCATTGTCTAGCACCCATAACACAAGTCTAGTTACTTAGCTTGTTGCTAGATGGCGATTTGCAAAATGTCCTGCACTATTTATTTATTTTATTAATAACTTCACATAGCGAGTGATTGATGCGACTACTATGCCAGTCTCTATACCCTTATATTACTACCCTTTTGTGTGTTTTCACATAGGTACGTAGTTCATTGACTTGGTTACTTGGAACGACAGCCGCAGTGGCGTGCGGTGTCCGCATACTGTTTTACTAGTCTCTAACGTAAAAGGCTTATTATTTCATACTAAATAATTCCTTTTCATGTACTAAGTTGAGTTATAACTGTCAAATGACAGTGATTCCTTTGATTTTTTACTGGACATTTTTACTTCTAATCACTGGATGTAGCATAGAATTTGATAAATTACCTAAGTTACAATAATAATATGAACTTACATCAAAATTACATAATAATAATACACAATTTTTAAATTAGGTATATCAAATCAAATTACACAAAATAAAAAACTAAACATAATAATAATAAACACAAAATAAATAAAATGACGCTAAAAAATACCCCCACCCAGAAATTAAATATAAAACTAAACAACACGAATAAATAACAAAATTAGTATAAAATTTAGAATTTTGCATATAATTCATTTTTGGAATGTGAGCATATTTGTCAGGATGTGGTATTGGGAGAATCAATCCCGGGAAGACCGTTACCACAGTGTACATGAATCAGATAAAAACATTCATTGATTTAAATTTAGGTAATTCACATGAGTTTGGTTTAAATATTATTCTAACTACTAATCTTCTATACATATAAAATGCTTTGTCCTGAACTACTGACTGACTGACGGATCAACGCACAGCCTAAACCGCTGATCGTAGAGACATGAAACTTGGAGGGTGTGTTTTTTGTGTGACGTAGGCATCGGATAAGAAAGGATTTTCCGAAATTCTACCCCTAATGGGGTGAAATAGGGGGCAAAGTTTGTATGGGACAACGTGATTCCTTGGTCTATTTTCGACTTTTACGCGGACGAAGTCGCGAGCAAAAGCTAGTTTCTTATATAAATACTTCCTGCCTTTGATTCGCTTCGATGACGCTTCCAAATGATGTAATGCACTACATAACTCCCATTGAATAAAAAAATTAATTATAAAAAAAAAAAAAAATGTTTTAAGTAAAATTTAATCAAAGGGACCGGGCCACCAAGTCTGCTCAGCACCAAAAAAATCACAGTGTGAAAAAGGCATAGAATCAACAATAAAAGGAGATCGACAAAGTAAAGTGTGAAATACCGGACCGGATACGAATCTAGTAGGCGTAGGTAGGATCCTCGCAAGCATTAGAGAAATCATGAATTCTGGAACAAAATCTGCGTCTCATTTGTAATCTAGGTGGGTTTCATTTTTCTCTATCCGGCAAAGATCTTTAACGTCCCTCTCGTAACCAAAATATACTTATCTGAAAATTAGACTTTACAGGATTTTCAGGTCTTTTAACTTACGAGGGATTTGGAACATCGAGGATGGTACGCTCCAGGTAGATTTTCGGGGATTTTTCAGGTAGAAGGACGCTATAAAAATACATGATATTTTTTATTTTTCATAATCGGTTTTCCACTAGAAAAAGATTCTGAAATTCTTGTTTTTGTATAAATAACCTAACCTAACTTATTCCTTTCAATTTTCTTTTCGGTTCAAATAATTTTCAATTACTGCGTGAAAAGTAGCTCACATTTTAGTTAGTAAATTTTTAAGTTCTACCGGAGTGAATGCGTAAATTAGACAAATAAAGTCTTTCTTAAAAAAAAAAAAACGCGTTGATTTGGTCGAGTTGACGCTATCTTTTTATTTATGTCTTTTTTACGGGAAAAACCCCTCTAATTCTGTCTATTCGTGCCCTAAGTTTGCCGAATTGAATCGCTAGCCAGGTAAATAGATGTTATCGTACTGTAATAATAGTCGTACAGTTTGTGCGTTGTAATACGGAGGGTATAGTCTGCAATTAGGGGTCGTTAGGCCGAGGCGCCAGGTCACCTGACGGTGCATGCATTGTATGCACCTAGACTTTTAAACGGGTAATTTTAGAAAACTTTCAACCTTACTAAAATTATACGTATGTATACTAACAAAAAAAATATTTAGTTTTTAGTTTTAGAATTTAAGCATCCTACTTAAGTGTTGAGGATGTCTATCTAAAAAATAAATTAGTAATAAATACTTACCTACTTTTTGAATATGTCATTATCAAGTCGATTTCATTACATTTTTCTACGTTAATTTTTCTTTCGACTTTAATGTTTCTTTCTTTCGTACAATAATTTTTCCAGGCCAGGAACTAGCCACATTTATGGCATTGTCTGTGGCTCCCATCGGATTTTCTCTTCTTATAATATTGCTTATTTAATGTATAATGTCAACACTGATGAATTAATCTTTGTGTTTCCTCCCACATACCTAACATCAAAAAAAAATTAAAAAAAATTATTAGGAAACCTTTTCCGAATTAATAACAAACTATTATATTTTACAAGCTTTTTTCATAGTTCAAAACCCTGCAATTCATACCAAGATATCAATTATTCAGTTAAAATACAGCTCTACCCGAGTCGGTGCATACATACTCGTAACCCGTTAGTGTTAGAATTTTAAAACCACTTGCACTAACCGTGATATAAAAGTAACACAAAATTTTAAGACCCAGCGGTCTAACCTCTGTATGGTTAAGATACCACTGTAAACCTAATACTCGTACAATGCAGAATTTTAAATCTAAAGGTACTTGAGTGTATGAAAGAAAACTCATCTTTAGCTAGCTGTAAGAAAATAAGTACGTACAATTTGTAGTAGATATAGTTATTTACCGTAACCTACCAAATAAATAAATAAAATAAATAAATACTGCGGGACATTCCACACATCGCCATCTAGCCCCAAGTTAAGTAACTAGACTTGTGTTATGGGTGCTAGACAACGGATATACAACTTATATACTTTTCTTTTCTAAATATAACTCATAATATATAGAAACAACCAGACCACAGACAAATATGTAAGCATAAATACTTGTCTGAGGTGTTGTTGTTTAGCAGTCCGGCATGGTGACCATTATGTCAACTGGGTCGTCAACACTAATTAATGAATTTCTTATTGTCTATACCATACCGATGTGAACGTTTATAGATAAATTCAGTTAAAGTTTATGCATACGGCTTCATATTTTATTACTTTTGATATTTTGTCACATTTTTGTGATGAAAAGCATCCACTAAAATAGTATTTAAATAAAGCTATTCTATTTTATTAAAATATTAATATTTTCATTATAGTATTAATACAATAAGTTTATTTTATTTTTGTTTTGTTTTAATTTTATTTGGGTTTTATTTATATTTAACATATTAAAATTTTGTAAACTTTGAAACAATGTTTTTCAATAAAAACGAAAAAAAATCTTAAAAAGATATGGAAAATAGATTGATGATAAATTAAACATAGATTCACAACATCGGTATTTTGAAAAACTGATACTGAACTGCATATTGCACCCCCATACAATGTTTCAATTTTTTTCTCTTTATGTAAATGTCTTTGACATGTCAAAGACATTTAAACTGCTCAAAATTTAGCGACAGATATAATGTATATATATATATTATATGTGTAGTATATAAGTAGTATATCCGTTATGGAAGTATTAATATTTAGTTTTTAGTTCCGAGCCTAGTGCCAAAACACAAAATGCAAAGTGCACCGCCCTCCCGCCCGCCGCAGACTCTTGTTCCAGCGTTCGGCGAGGCAACATCTCGGAGAGCGACGTCGTATCAAACGTTTGTCGCCCATATAGCGCGGTCGGGGTCCAATCCTGATGATGCGTCGTGTAAACGCGAAACACGTGTTGTGGTTTATGAATGGTGTCACTAATACTAACTTTTGCTTGTCCTCTTTGCATGCCTCTTCAAGTGGGCGGGAGGGCGGTGCACTTTGCATTTTGTGTTTTGGCACTAGGCTCGGAACTAAAAACTAAATATTAATACTTCCATTACAGATATGGAGTTCCGAAAAGTAACGCCGGATACAATCAACTAGTATATCCGTTGTCTAGCACCCATAACACAAGTCTAGTCACTTAGCTTGGGGCTAGATGGCGATGTGTGGATTGTCCTATAATATTTATTATTATTATTTATGTGTGCTATTCATTTAAGTCGAATACATAGTTGTTCAGTTTTTTGAGAGTCTTAAAGTTTTTTATTAAGCTTCAAATTAAACATAAAACCACTCCATCAACTAAGAAAATAAAACAGAAATGTAACTCTCAAACAGCTAATTAAAACAAAATTGCTACAAGGAAATAAAAAAGCAAAACAAAATAAAACCGTGTTACAATTTCATTCAGTGCTATGTGTTAAATTTACTTCCTAAATATATTTGCAGCCAGTGAGAAATGTGTTTGGTCGAACTGCATTTTTATCGACTGTACCTACTCGTATACCACGTTTGATGTTGGAACTACAACAACGAACCTACACTGATGAAAAATAAATACTAGAAGTTACTTAAATATGAAGCAAAATGTTATAAAAATCCAAAGCATTGTCTTTTTTGATGGAAATGGATTGGTTGCCTAAAGTAGCATTCAACTACTTGCTTGCTTTGGATGCTTTGGATTGATATTGATATTTGATATAAATGGAAATGGATTGGTTGCTTAAGTAGCATTCAGCTACTTTAGGCAACCAATCCATTTCCATCAAAAAAGACAATGCTTTGGATTTTTATAACATTTTGCTTCATATTTAAGTAACTTCTAATATTTATTTTGGTCGCCTGAAAAAGGTATGACGTCGTATTTTCTAAGGTTTTCGCGACTTGAACTCATAACTATCATTGTATTTGAACGGATAAATTTGCGTTTTATTTTTGTTTTAAACCTGACGTTTCGGGAGCTTTGCAGATCCCATGGTCACAGATAGACGACATTCGTCTTACAAAAAATATTATGTGAAATGCTGTCAAACTACTATCTACTTAAAATTAATAAAAAGGTTTTATCGAACGCAGAATTAACTAACGGTGTCCCGAGGTATTGCAGCTGTTGCTTGCGGGGCTTGAGACCTAACTAAATGTAGTACTGGGTCCCAAACCGGTACTCCAACCATCCTCTCTATTAAACGAAACGTCAGGTTTAAAACAAAAATAAAACTAAAGAACATTAATAAATGCAAATAGGTCCATCAATTGATTTTACTGGACACGATTAATACATCCCTCACTCCATTTCTTTTCATAAGGAACCTACGCGCTCCTAAAATTTGTAGCCACGATTTAATTTAAACAACTTCATTATTACAATCACTAAAGACTGTAAACCCTATATATTCATGAATCTGTATACAACCTTGTTAAAGTTGCACAACATTTATCGCATAAACTAGGTAATGTCATGATATAAAGGGTCATTAAATGGCTATAAGTAAATAAAACCCGCATACACGACTATAAAATTGCGATCGTAAAATTCACAGCACTTAGTGGCTTCTAGAAATTTATTTGAATGGTGTTGGAATAATATTGTCCGTTATAAAATGCAATTAAGTAAGTATTGCTTTTTAGAATATAGAATAGCGCGTAAAAGTGCGTTAGGGAAATTGTTGGGGATTTAATCATAAATAAATAAATTAAAATAAAATAAATACTGTAGTACACAGCGTCATTTAACTAAGTGTTGCTTTTTAGAATATAGGATAGGGCGTAAAAGTGCGTTAGAGAAATCGTTGGGGATTTTGTAATAAAAAAATAAATGAAATAAAATAAAATAAATACTGTAGTACACAACGTCATTTAACTAGGTGTTGCTTTTTAGAATATAGAATAGGGCGTAAAAGTGCGTTAGAGAAATCGTTGGGGATTTTGTCATAAATAAAAAAATGAAATAAAATAAATACTGTAGTACCTTTTACACAGCGTCATCTATAACCGCATGCTAAGCAACTAAGCTTGTGGTATGGCGGTCAGACAACGAATGGAAAATTTTTATCATCATCGTCATTTTTACCCTGTTTTTACCCTATTGGTACGGCCATATTTCTCGCGCCGAATTTTGTATGTTTGTTTGTAATAATCTTTATTCATATCTTCCAAACAACTAGAATGTATTTCTTTATTAAGGTATCGTTACATTTATCTTATTAGTCCAAGTGTACTTAGATGACGTATTTTTAATAAATGTTTACGAAGATTAGAGTGGCGTAGTTGAAAAATCATATTTGGTAATCTCTTACTGTGCATCAGGTTGCGAGAGTATATAGGTATTGTAATTAAAATACTTTTTGCGGCGACTTTTCTACTTTAATTTTTAAGTAGACAAAGTCGCGTAGGATTTGAATTTTCCAAAATCCTTTTTTATCGGATACCTACGATGTAACAGCTTTGTGTATCAATCAGCCAGTTTTGACAAAATTGATTTATGATCTGCGGCTTCTTTTCCGAGACTGCTTTAATATCAGTTCACTTTAAATTTAAGTAAGTAAAGTCCATGTATTCAAAAGGTAAAAAAATCTCTATCAATTAAAACATTTTCTACTAGCTACAAAGTCGTAAATATTCTAACCCCAAACTTTTACCAAAGTTTGACAATAAAGTTCTTTTAAAAGCTGGTTTGGATCCAAACGTGTGCATAATTGAAGCGTACTATAACGAAGACGGGGGCAAAAGCTAGATATTCATGAATTTTTAACTTCTCTCAGAATTTCAAATAACAGAGTAGGTTCTTCTGGTACCTAGAGGCAGGGGGGGGTGACATTACCAGCTCAGCTGTTTACAGAGCTCATCTTTCCAGGTACATTTGGATGGTGAAACCAGAAGGCCAATTCTTGTAAATAAAATTGTTTAAATTACATTCCCATTGCATTTCGATTTCAAAAGATACCCTCTAAGTCAGATTTTTTGTTGAGGGTATTTTGAGCTACTTTTATGGTATTTTTGAAATCGAAATTCAATGTAATTTGAACCAAGGTATTTACAATAATTGATCTTCTGGTCTTCATCACAGCCTTGTTTTGTGTTGGCAACTATATCTATTCGTCTAATACTCTATTGGTCGTTGGCATTTATTCAGCTAGGAATTTTGTAGTCGGTTTAAGACCAAGTCTGAACACCGAGATGAAACTGCAGTACATTTTCCCATCGTTAATAAAAGGTGAAAAATATTCAGAATACACAAATATAATAAATCTAAATAAACTAATAAAATTCTTAGCAAAAAAAAGCAATCTAGATGTAGGTGCGCAACGAGTATAATCAAGAAAGAAGTCATATTTTCAAATAAACAAAAACAACCAACCAGCTCCGAATTTGATTAAACAACAATTCATCTTTGTTCGCGATTGTACGCCATAAAGCCTATTCGTGTGGATCAAAAGCTCCAATATACAATTCAAAAAGTCATTGTACAATAATTGTGTGTTATTTTCACAATGGTGGTGTTTCCGAGAAAATTGTCTGCATTCGGTAACGTGGCGCCGGCGCGGGCGAATGCACTTTGCGACTATACCTAGTTCTTTAATTTTATATTTTGCCTACATCGCACGGCTTAAACCTCCACTTAAGGCGTATACAAAATAGAAAGTTTTTAAGACATTCAAAGAATTAAAAATAACATTAAAAGCTCAGTGAGTGTATGGTAGCCATATCTTATTTTTACTCGAATAGAACCGCAAAACCCTCTTTTACGAGAGAACACCCTCAAAACATAAAACCGCATTTTAAACAAATATTATTATTTTAAATGCCCTAAACCGCCCATGCCATAAAACGTTTGTGTTTTGACATGCCCTGAATAAAACAATGATTGAGGGAAATCTCTTTCATTCCCCTATCTGTATCGTGAAGATTTTCTCTAGATTCTGTCTAGTGTTAATGCCTTTAGTGAGACGAGATGCTTACGAATTGCTGAATTTTCTTGTTCTTTCTTCACCTTAAATCCCGTGTTTCGAATGAGCCAATGCATCTTAAGCAAGGCCTATTTTATTTGAGAACAGTCATTTTGCGTGTGACGAAAACGGGATGTAAGCAAGGTTCAAAATTGGATTGTCAAATTTTCTTTTATGAATGTTTCTTTCGTTTTTTTTACTTTATTCATTTTATTTTCAGAAGGGATAGAAGTTTATTTTGAGTAATTATTTTAGAGAGATCAAACAAAGTTAAGGAAACTTAGTTTATGGTGACTTCGCTTTACTTACCGAAGTTTTTTTCTTCCATATTTATTTAGAAAAAGAAGTTTACAAAAATTAAAAACTTAAATAACATTAACAAGAAAGTGATCTAATAAGGGTTCCTTTTTTATCTTTTGACGTACGGAATCGTAAAAACCAAAGAGATTTGTGCCTTCAATCTTTAACAACTAGGCTTATTGAGATTTTCATTTATAGAAAGTAATTATTTTATATCAAAAATAAATATTCCTTCTTTACAACTGGTCACCATGAAATCTTCGTAGACAATTGGTAATGAAACACAAGTTCGATGGCGACCGAAAGCAAGTCGGTATCGGTCAATTTGTTTAATTAGGGTTCCGTACCCAAAGGGCAAAAACGGGGTCCTTTTAATAAGATGCCACTCTCCGTCTGTCTGTATCCCATGAACCGTGATAGCTAGACAGTTGAAAATTTCACAGATGATGTTTTTCTGGTGCCGCTATAACAACAAAAACTAAAAACAGAATGGTACGGAACCTTTCGTGCGCTAGTCCGACTCGCACTTGGCCGGTTTTTTTTTAATTTACAAAAATACATGACTGAAGTCTAGAAATTTGGAGTTTTGGGGACGGGTGCTTAATCGGGATCATCCAGTACAAACCCGTCTCAAGTTCGCCTTAACACTAACATAAAGCTACGAAGTTGCTACGAGCTACGTGCTACGGCTACGAGCACGTGAGAACTAATTGCTACGTAATTCTATTTATTGGAACGTTCTCTGCGCTTTGCTTACAAATCATTAATAACGAAGTAATTGTACATTTAGATTTGATTTAGATACATATATTGAAAACTTTTATGATGCGGCGTGAAAACACCTGCTAGCGACACTGAAGGCAGCGGATTCGATTTCTGCCTTAAGCAAATTCTACTAATAAATGTGAAAGTTTGTTCGTTACTCCGTCACGCGAAAACTACTAGACCGATTGCAATGAAAGTTGGTATGTAGATAGTTGGAGACCTGGATTAACACTTTCTATCCCGATATTCCCACGGCTTCAGGACTTACGCGGGTGAAACCGCATAGAGCAGTTATTATTTATGTACCTACAGATCTTTGTTTCTCGTCTGAGTGTTCCTGTATATTATATTAAGTACATATACAGGGTTATTGGTAATTAAAGTAGCAAGCCGTTGAGGGCTACTTCCGTGCACCTAAACAAACAACTTTTGTTCTACGATTTTTGGAAATTTAAACATTTTTTTTGAAAAAACTGAGGTTAGATTTACCAGAAAATCAGCTGTTCCATACACGGAGAGGTCATTAACCTTGAAATATTACTTATTTTTACAGTTTTATCTACTGTTCTTAGTCTGAATGACCTTTGTTTTAAAAAAACACAGCTATTTAACCCCCGACGCAAAAACGACGGGGTTTTATAAGTTTGACGTGTCTCTCTCTGTGTGTGTGTGTGTATGTGTGTGTCTGTGGCATTGTAGCTCCCGAACGGATGAACCGATTCTAATTTAGTTTTTTTTGTTTGATTTTCGAATTTACATAACCTCAAAATTATCATATTTTTTTTCGAATTTCCAAAAGTCGTAGAACAAAAGTTGTTTGTTAAGGTGCACAGGAGTAGCTGTCAACGGCTTGCTAGTATAATTACCAATAACCCTGTATATTTACCATAACACAAGACTAGTTGTTTACCTTGATGTTAGACGACGCTGTGTGACGTGTGACCGCGGGGCGCTGTTAGTATATTCATAATGAACCCCAATGATTAATACAAATAAGCAAAGCTCAATAAATATGAGTCACCGAATCGTTATCGATGTTGATGACCAATTTATGGATAGAGAGTTTTTGAATGAGAACTGTTAAACGGCAAAAAAACAAAAAGAATACTCGAAAATGACAGTTTATTACCGCGGAGTACACTCGTGGAAAGATAATTTAGGTCAGGTATGAACTTAATTTTTTTCTTCTTGAAACATCACCAATTTTAATCAGGCAGTGAGATGAATAGTTTCTTTAACTTTAGTGCATTGAATTTATCAGTAGCGGGGGGTGAAATTTTCTTGAAGGTAAGCCAAAACTAACACTGAAAGATAACAAGAAATTGAGTTCTTCTGAATTATTTGATATCATTCTATTTATTGACCTGTGTTAATATTTTAACACAAGTCAAGAATAAAATTACTTATCTATGGATAAGTCTAGAAAGGTAAAAAAATAAATAAATATTGCAGGATATTCCACACATCGCCATCGAGCCCCAAGCTATGTAACTAGACCTGTGTTATGGGTGCTAGATGTCTTTCATAACTTATGGGCAAGACGACCCAGATGGCACAATGGTCACCATGCCAGACTGCCAAACACAGGGTTGCGGTTTTGATTTCCGTCTCAGACAAATATTTATGGTTAGATATTTGTCTGTGGTTTGGTTGTTTCTATGTATTATCTATATATATAAAAGGGAAATAAGTACATATTTACAAAATGAATGTAATTAAGTAGTATACCTATCCGCTGTCATAACACAAGTCTAGTTACTAAGCAAGTCTAGTTATTAATTTAATATTTAAAATCATAATTATGTAAATAGTGTATATTATAGTTAAATTATTCACAACCTACCATTAAAGCTAAATCAGTTCTTCTCCATCCAAAGGTTGCCTGGAAGAAATCGCTTTCAGCGATAAGGCCGCCCATTTGTGCAACTTATACTTTCTAGCTACTACTTTATTTTGTGTTTATCGTGTTCTGTTTCTTTTTGTGTTATATAAATAAAGTTATCTATCTATCTATCTTGGAGCTAGATGGCGATGTGTGGAATCTCCTGCAATATTTATTTATTTAAATCTGTTTTAGTGTCGAATTCACTGCTCGTGATTGTATAAAGCCTGGCGGTACTTTAGTCTGGAATTGTGTAGGAAAAAGCTGTCATTAGATGAAACCTATACTTATAATATTATGAAGAGGAATGATTTGATTGTTTGTTAGCATTGGATAGAATCCAAAACTACTGAACCGATTTTGATGAGACTTGGTATAAGAATACATTGATTCATTGGAAGTGTCATAGATTTTTATCCCGATATTCCCACAACATTGGGAGTTATGCTAATATTTATTTAATCAATTAGTTTGCATGTCTATGGTGTATAAATTGGAATGCTGGGCCGTGACGAAGAAGGATGAGAGAAGATTGCATGCAGCGGAGATGGGAATGTGGAGGTGGATGTGTGGAGTAACGAGGATGGATAAAATAAGGAATGAGTATATATATTAGAGGAAGCCTGAAAGTAGCACCGGTTACTGAAAAAGTAAAAGGGTACCATTTAAATTGGTATGGACATGAGATGAGAAGAGAAGAAACGCATGTAACTAGAAGAGTGATGACTATGAATGTAGAGGGATGGAGAGGAAGAAGACGACCTAAGAAAAGATGGATGGACTGTGTGAGACAAGACATAAGAGAGATGAATGTGAACGATGAGATAATGGAAGAAGAAGACATACTGCGCCGACCCCAAATAAATTGGGATAAGGGCAGGAAGATGTTGATGGTTTCAGACTTGCTAACTGTTCACCATTGACCATAATTAAGACAATTAACAGAAGATAGTTTGGATTTGAGAGTAACTTGCACAAGTTGTATCACATAAAGCAAACATCGAGGTTAGAGTCACGAACGAAATCATGGAACTTGTATTGAGGCAGTCGAACTCGATCGATCGTTTCTAACAATAGCAACGCGAAATCAAATTTTATGGAGGTTGTCGCTTATCCGTCACTATTTTGAATTTTGATGAAGGCCTCGCGTTCGCGAACCGTTTCGTCCATGACCGATAACAATTAGGTAAACCTACCGGTGCAAGTCGCGGGTATAAAACTTTATGTACGCATATAAATTTGGATGTCGAGACATGTTTTATTGTACTGTCGTAAAATTTGGGGCCGGAAAAGACCGACATATTTATTAAATACGAACCAAGTCGTAAACTCGAATGCAAACCTCTTCGTGGCATCGATAATATCATCGAACTATTTCTGCCGTTCATCAGTACTTGTTACCGATATCGATTCCACCGGCTTACCCGCTTAAATAATATAAAACTGAATAAAACCGCTTCAAATAACTTTATAAGAGTACTTGTGTATCATACAAATGTTATCCATTCATCGCAATAAATGCTCCAATACGCGTAACTTCACAAAATGGCTCCAACAATAACATGAATCCGCTTAGCTCGGAGTCGCCTCGGGCGCGGGATTCCCGGTGACGCGCGAGGATTCCCCGGCGCCCGGCGCCCGCCCCCGCGTTGGGGCACCCTATAGCCCTTCGCTCCCTCACGCCTCTCTTTCACCTATCGCTTCACTTATTTACTGAATACTATTCTAATAAATTTAATAAAAGGGAAACGCGTGACAGAAACCCAACACTTACGAACGAAACTTTTTTCCGTCGCCGCTGCTCGTGTCATCCGGCTAAACATATTCGAATATATTTACGTTGTTTTATCGTTTCCAATAACGCATAAACGGCAATAAAAAATTGCCACCTCTCCCGCCTGTAAATTTTCTAAAGAGCACAACATCTACAGGTAGTTGGCAGCTCTCCAGTCTATACATAAACAGATACGATGTACATTATTAAACTTTGAAACATATTGTTACTTCTACAAAAATAGAATGAATCATGCTTAACTTAAACCTGTTTAAATAGCCGCGCGAGCGATTCCAAGTAACACAACACGACCAATCGATTGGTCCTGTCGTATGAATGGCGCAACTCCAGAGTCAAAGAGTGTTGTTCTGAAGATGAAATAAGGAAAAAAACGAGTAAATAATATTTAACAGCGACGAGTCGTCGGCCAGTGAGACAGGTCGGTAATCCGACTGTCGCCAGCAGGTATCGATGGACGGATTAAAACACCGTTTTTACTGACGTTTAAACCCTTTCGCCAGTATCATTTTCGTGTTTTCAATTATGGCTTTGAAAAGAGACTTTGTGTTGTGTTTTAATATTTTTCGAGCACGATTCCATCAATTGGTCAATATCTCAGAATTTCGAAGATAAACATGTTGTAATACTATAGTTTTGTAGGCAACTGGGGAATTGGTTGGAAACTCTATAAAACTATAAATAATAAATATTCGCGGTCATAAAATTTTATGTTGTTAGGAGGGCGGGGGTTGCGGTGACGGTGTACGCTTACCCTGCGCCAGGGCACGGCTCAACGTGGTCGACACGTCACATAAATAACGCTACTTTAAAAATATGTACATAATGCGTAAATATTTAATTAAAACAAAATTCGACAATTATCTGCAGACTTAAACAATAAAGTTATTTACCTAATTTCGTATATTATTTACAACATGTAACCTATAAGTTGAAAATGACCAACTAAATTGATAAAAAAAGACTAAATTACTAAACAAAAGAAATATTGTGTTTAATTTTTAAGTGTCACACTTTAATAATTTTTATGTTGGTGACTATATAATTATGTAATTAAAATAAACTAACCTACCTACTTACTAAAATTAAATTAATACTAGTCTGTGATAATACCTAATTCACTTAAGGTGAAAGGGTACCGGCGCTCTCGCCATACAAACGTAGTCGATGTTTCCTCCATAGGTAAGGACACTAGCACAAATATTTTTGTGCCATAAAACCTATAACTGCTATGATTATGTCCCTATGTTTTGGTATTTTTCATTTTCTAATTATCATTAAATTTAGATTTAAAAAAACATAGGGTCATGGCAGTTATAAGTTTTATGCAAAACAAAATTTGCTCTAGTGTCATTATCCAGGGAGAAAACAGTCGGCTACGTTTGTATGGAGAGAGCACCCGGTACCCTTTCCTCTTAAGGCAAAACTTGGAGGCGAGTTGCGCAAACAGATAACCGATAACAGATAGATAGAGATTCATAGAAAAGGAGCGCTAGTTTGTGCACAACTTAATAAGTAAGTAGAACATAGTGAGATAGGTACCATTTTGGTATGAGTTGTGGTATAAGTAGATTTGACCGCTCAGTGCCACCTGCTGTCGTGTCCGAGTATCTAACCAGATGTCCCGGCAAACTTTACTCGAGTCATATAATACCTGGGGTTGGCAACGTTTTGAACTTTCGCTACCTTGTGAACTACTTCATTTTCTAGCAATATATATAAATGTAAAAGGTATATTTGATTTAGGTACCTTTCCTTAACACAAATCTATATATATATATATGTATAAATGTTATGTTGGTTTGTGTACGCTTCAAAAACTCAAAAAGTTCTGCATCGATCGAGCTGAAATTTGATGATATACTCGTATAATCCGCATCAAGATTTGTTTTTATTGATTTTTGCATCAGTCACACATCCGCGACCGCGAAAAAACAGTTTTTTTTTCGCAATCATTCAATCACACTGTGCCACAGCGAAGCGTGGCAGGCTAGTATAAAACAAAAATACAAATATCTCATTTTCCATTAAGCACTAAATATTAAAGAGAACAAAAATAACACATATGCATGAACTAAGTAATCCTGTATCTCAGGCGAAAAAGGACTTACATTAACTTATAAAATAAATTAAAATAATTGATTTACAAAATACAATAACTAGGAAACAATAATTAGGTAAAAATATGTATAAATGCTATTAAATGATACAAACTGTGTCAAAATATTAAATTGAGCGAACTTATCATTTTGCTCATCTACCTACTATTACTAAAGGGCTTTAGGCAAAAGAGAGAACATTGTAAGTTAAAATGCCGTGGTGGATTTAGAGACCACACCTATCAAAGGCATTATTTATTTGCCAGTAATACCCTCGATTCATTAGCATGGGTCTCAAAATGCACCGCGCAAATAAAGTCACTATGCCAAGCTACCATACTAAATTTCCGGACCCCTTTATAAAGAAACTCACGCGACTTAATTCTCGAGCAAATATGGACAGGAGCTCAAACTTAGACAATGAATGAACATCGATTTGGTTCTATAACTTAAAAGATGTGATTATCAAATATATAAAAAACATAATAACAAAAAACCAATATTCGAAAAGCAATCGTATCCGATTCAATTTTATCGAAAGAAAGTATTTCTCTTTACGGTTCTCTGATGATGTAAACCAATGGTATTTTTAACACAAGTCTCTACCCCACTGAATTTCAACGGAACTTTAGGTCCCCCACGGGAACCTTACAACTTACAGGATAAAAAATATCCTATTATGTTAATCTGGGTAAGAAAGTACCTTCACAGAGAAAAGGTTCAGCGTATATATATACGCACTTATAAAGGGGACAGGTTTCAGAGCACTGATAAGAGATACCTTGGCACACTTGTCTAAAGGCATTTCTTAAACGTATCACCTTATATCACCGCTGACAAGTCACCGGTTGCGCGGTAAATATAATATAAAAATAGTTTTCGTAAAAATGATCAAATGGTAACGCAGCTGGAGGTAACACAGCCAGCCTATTGGGCAGAATTCCTAGGGCATTTTTTAAAATGTAATAAGTATTTAGATTATTTAATTAATTTCGATTTTTATTAATAAATTATTGTGGAAATGAGGAGGTTCTCAATTTTCCAAGGACTAAAAAAGTAACTAATAGGTTTTGATACCATACATTTCTACGGAAAACTAAAAGGAATTATTTGCGCGCTTCCGGTGTTGTGAACTTGTTACTTCAGAACAAAAAGTAATAGCTAAGAATTAAAGATATAAAAGCTTAGTAGAGAATGAAAGGTAATTGAAAAGCACTTATACGCTATTATAAACTAAAAACGAAAGGTCCAAATATAAACTGAAAAAAATAGTGTCATACCAAACTGGGATTATATCCGGCCCTGTCATTTCACGTCCTATTTTGTTATCGTTGTATCTGTGACGTTTTCATAAAAACTATGTTTAACCCTCGACGCAAAAACGACGGGGTGTTATAAGTTTGACGTGTCTCTGTGTGTATATGTCTCTCTGTGGCATCGTAGCACCCGAACGGATCAACCGATTTTGATTTCGTTTCTTTTGTTTGAAAGATGAATCTGATCTATCTGAAAGTTATGGAGAACAAAAGTCGGGGTTTTTTAATTCTAAATTTAATTGCTACTTTTGGTAACCTACCAGACATTTTAAATACTTAAGCCCAAGCAGTAAAAAAATATTATAAAAAAACGCTTCTGAGGTAAACGTACCTACGTAGTTTAATTAAAAATACCCGGAAGAGCGTCGTGTTACGGATAAAATGAAATAACTGACTGAAAATTCGCTTACAGTTCAACTCATGTGGGATCTGACTCATACGTTTAGTAAAATGGCAAATACAGGCAATTCCTGTGCACTTCTGCTATTTCTAGTTAGCGTAACTAAGTATGTAAGTAGAATTAATTTATCATTTAGTATTATTACGTGTTATTACTAGCTACTAGCTTTTGATATAAGTCCAAAATGGTTCTAATGGGATTGGACCAAGTAATTACGTTGTCCCATACAAATTTTCTCCCCTTTTTTCACCCTCTAGGGGGTAGAATTTCGTAAAATCCTTTCTTATCGGATGTCTACGTCATACAAAGAACACACCCTCCAAGTTTCAGGTCTCTACGATCAGCCGTTTAGGCTGTCAGTCAGTCGTTCAAGACAAAGCATTTTATATGTATAGATAGATGAGTTCTTTAGCCGCATAGTTAATTTCTTCTTTAAGGTGGGTCCATACGCCAACGACCTTGGTACACAGCTTACTAAATAGTTACTACCGGCACCGGTCGCCTTCGTTGGTGAACATTGTTGATTGTTACGTATGTGTTTTGTTTTTCTCAAAAGTGCTGAGATGGAAATGTAGGTGAGATTTTTACCGACATTTTGGTGTAACTTTGAGCCAAAAATTCCCTATGTTTGTGAAGCTATCCTAAAATTAAGAATTAAAACTAGTCTAGCTTTGAAACGACAAGGAATTTTTATTTCAAATTACCCCAAAATATAGGTAAAGATTTTACCTACAATTCCATCTCAGCACTTTTAAGAAAAATAAAACACATTCGTTGCAATCAACAATGTTAGTTGTAAGCGACGGGTATTTCTGGCGCGTTGCGTTTGGCAGCATAAATAGCCTTAAGTATGATTACTTAAAGATGAAAATTATAAAAAGTTATAATCTAAGCTTTTTAATAAAAACTTCATGTTTTTGCTGCTGTTACTTACTATTAATATTATGAATACGTCAGTATGTAAATATGCTGGGTACAAAAACTACTAAGCTGATTGCGAAGACCTGGATTAACATATTTACTTTTATCTTGATATTAGCTGCGCTCCGCGGTTTCAGCAGCGTAAGTCCCGACCCCGTGGGAATATCAAAATAAAAAGTAGCCTATAGCCTTCCCCCATAAATGGACTATCCAACACAAAGATATTTTTTCAATTCGAACCATTAATTCCTGAGATTAGCGCGTTCAAACAAAGAAACTCTTCAGCTTTATAATATTACTAGCTGTGCCCCGCGGTTTCACCTGCGTAAGTCCCGATCCCGTGGGAATATCGAAAAAAATATCCTATGTCCGTCTTATGATTGTAAGCTACCTCCCCACCAATTTTCAGCCAAATCGGTTTAGCCGTTCCCGAGTTATAAATGGTGTAACTAACACGACTTTCTTTTATATATATAAGTATAGAATTCCATGGGATCCAAGGCTTTAACAAAGTTTTATATATGTTTTTCTACTTGAATTACTAAACAAAGCAAGTAATTTAAATACAAACAACATTATCCACGTAATTAACTACTGTTAAACATGGCGATGCATTGAGAGACAAAAAAGACGGCCTATTTTTCAGAATACAAAAAATAAACCAAAACGTCTAAATGGATGGGCGATTACACCGGGCGACACAACGGCGCCTCGCTTAAAACTCTGGCTAATTAAATAAATGAAAATGAAACTCCAATGTTTTCATTCCATTTGCAGTTCTGATCGTTTCATTCGAAAGGACGGTCATATGCAAAGTATATTTCGAAAATAACTGCCGTGCAGTAACTCTTTGTGGAAATTAGCTGCGATTGATTATTCTATGGTACCAATGAGCTATGCAGCAAGTTCTTGAGTGAACTGGGTGGGAAAATTGTAGATCAACGTACAAAAACATCTGTTTTGTTTTCGTTTCGATCGTCTTTTGTTTTAGTTTCAATGAATCCTCATCTGTCGTCACTGGGTAACAGAAACCGGGGTAGAAGAGACGAAGTCCCACCGAAGCTGGCGGCTTAACGTAAAGGAAAAAAGACATAATGAGAATAACTCTCCGCAACCAACCGTAAACTATTCTGAATCAACTTTACTGAAGCTTCAAAAGCCGAAATAATTCAAAAAAGAATCTACAAAAATGTTGAAAAATGAACGGAATATATTGCGTCAATATTTTAAATTCTCGTACTAATATACCGTCGGGAATGGCACCATCCAGCCCGGTTCGAAAAGTCATTTGTGTGATTATCTGTCTCGCGAAGCGCGTATCCACAGCTATTGTATGCAAATTGAATTAATGACGTGCTCTCAAACTCTCTGCACTTTATAAATCATGTAATGCTTTTTTAAAAGCTGTATAAATATCATTCGCAACGTATACGTATGAGTTATGATATGAAAACATTGATGACTTTACAGGAAACCTAATTTTACGCCGCGTTAGGTATAATATAAAATTGCCTTTTTTAATAAACTAATATTTCATCGAAGACAGATAACATTAATAATAATCAATACATTTCCATTCAGTGTTAATCAAAGTCAAAGTCAAAATACTTTATTCATTCAGAATCATACAGTTTGTACGAGATCACATTGAAATGTCTTAAAAACTAAGTTAGGAAGTGTGCCTTCGGGACGCGCCCACCAATGAAAAGAACAAAAATCTCGTGGTTTTTTGTGATCACGCTCACAAAGGTTAATATTATATTTGAATGTGTTCTTGAAATGTGTTTTCGTGAGCCCCTCCGTGCTTCGGAAGGCACGTTAAGCCGTTGGTCCCGGTTGCTACCTCTAGTAGCAGTCGTTGGATCAATTTAGAGGCCTTAGGGCGATCTGAAAACTCTAACAATAGGTGAGCCACATCACTACACAAGAAGAAGTAGAAGATTGAAATGGAGCAATTAAAGTCACATCCATGGGTTCTCGAAGTATCATAGTACGACTTACCGCACAATTTATTCTTTATATTTTTTTAATACTTGTTAATGAACCTGTCATACACATCTTTAGGTAACCTGTTATAAAAGAGTACTGTGTTATTAAACGACCTATTTATCACAATAGGTAGAGACAGAAACTAAACTCAACAAACTATAGAATCTCAGCTCAATTAAGGTTACAACGTAACATAATGCTGGCAATAAAGAAAGAAGGTACTCATATCTAATCCATTACAGTAAGAAGTGAACACGACGATCAAAAACTCGAGAAGTCTATTATCCGATTTTATTACGAACTAGCTTTTGCCCGCGACTTCGTCCGAGTAAAAGTCGAAAATGGACCAAGAAATCACGTTGTTCCATACAAACTTTGCCCCCCTTTTTCACCTCCTTAGGAGTAAAATTTTGATAAATCCTTTCTTATCGGATGCCTACGTCACACAAAGAACAAACCCTCCAAGTTTCAGGTCTCTACGATCAGCGGTTTATAGGCTGTGCGTTGATCCGTCAGTCAGTCATTCATTCATGTATAGATACTAACTATGCCCTGTGGTTTCCATCACGTAGGTCACGATCCCGTAAGAATATTGGGATGTCAGTAGCCTAATTACCTATAGGTAATTAGGCTACTGACATCCTGGAATAATATATTATTCCAGGTTTCCTATCACCATTACAGATTTGACGACGTCTCTGGCGCGTCAGGCGAATACCTGCCTGCGACGCAAAAGGTTTTGGGTTCGATTCCCGCCTTAAACGAGTATTTACGTAAAGTAATTGTTTGTGGTCTGGGTGGTTCTGATGTATTTACAAAAAAGTATTAAAGTATTATATACGTTGTCTAGCTATCATAACACAAGCCTAGTTGCTTCGCTTGGAACTAGATGGTGCTGTAACACACCACACAGCGCAATCTAAAAAAAAATTGCAGGACAACCCTGTCCTGCAATATTTATTTGTCATTCTTTTACACAGCGATATCTAAAAAAAATTGCAGGACAACCCTGTCTTGCAATATTTATTTATCATTCTTTTATCATTTCACTTCACACAGCGCTATCTAAAAAAATTGCAAGACAACCCTGTCCTGCAATATTTATTTATCACTAGCTGCGTCCCGCGGTTTCACCCGCGTGAGTCCCGATTCCGTGGGAATATCGGGATATAAAGTAGCCTATGTGTTAATCCAGGTATTCAGCTATCTAGATACCGAGTTTCATCGCAATCGGTCCAGTAGTTTTTGCGTGAAGGAGTAACAAACATACACACACACACACACACGCACACACAAACTTTTACATATATAATATAGTAGGATTAGTAGGATTCTTTTATCATTTCACTTCACACAGCGCTATCTAAAAAAATTGCAGGACAACCCTGTCTTGCAATATTTATTTATCATTCTTTTATCATTTCACTTCAAAAGTTGCAGGACAACCCTGTCCTGCAATATATATTTACAAATTTTTTTAACTAAATGTACGTCTAGCCGTTTCAGTATGAAGGATTAACAAACATTTACCGAAACATACAAACTCTAGCATTTTATTATTAGTAGTACATAAGATATGGTCAGCAAAGTGTTCGGTCTCGAAGGGACCCCACTAAATCCGACCACTTTACTCGCTACTAGAACTATTAAGATTATGAAATTATGAAGCCAAACTACTAGCTGAGATTGTGTAGGTGTAACTGTTCAGTTGATTTAATTAAGATGCTCTAAATTGTAACTAACTACTGCTTGATGTTTGCAAGTGTTTGATGGAAATTCGAACGGTAAACATCTCGAGATGAATGGAGAGAGCTCTTCGTTATTTAAATTTGATAGTTTGTTTTGTGGATTAGTCTTTGGTTGCGGTTTATTTGAATCTGGGATTGGGGTTGTTTGTTGTAGATCCTGCTAATATTATAAACTAGTAGTGTTCGGTGGTTTCACCCGCGTAACTTCCCGTGGAAATATCGGGATAAGAATTAGCCTGTGTTACTCCCAATTAATGAATGTATCCTCATACCAAGTTTTATCAAAATCGGTCCAGTAGTTTCGGAGCCTATTCGATACAAACAAAAAATAATATAATCTTTCGTTTTTATTAAATTAGTGTAAGATGTAGATGTGAAAGTTTGGGTTTTAGGCTGTTTTTTACGTCAAAACTACCGAACCGATTGCATTGAAATTCGGTATATAAAAAGCAGGAGACTTGGATTTTCACACACATACTTTATATCCTGATATTTTCACGGGATCGAGTCTTACGCTGGTGAAACCGCAGGACGCAGATAGTAAACTAATAAATGAAGAAGTTTAAGGTGAAAGGATACCAGCGCTCTCTCCCTACAAACGTAGTCGACTGTTTCCTCCCTGGATAATGACATTAGCACAAATATTTTTGTATAATAGTCATGGCAGTTATAGGTTTTATGTAACAAAAATATTTGCTCTAGTGTCATTATCCAGGGAGAAAACAGTCGACTACGTTTGTATGGAGAGGCCCCGGTACCCTTTTTTCTTAACAAGATACCTATATATAAACTTCAACTTCAACTGATTACGTACGACTACATCTGAAAACAAAGTCACGCAATAAATTCTATTACAAATTGTAATTTACTTCTGCTCTTATAACATCAATTTAGTTCACGATAAGAATCTTTTTATACGAAGCAAAAAGGTATCTTTGTGGAATCGAACATTCTCGGGTTGATTACTAAGCACCCAAGAGGCCCGATTTCATGTAGTCAATTGCCTTTCACGCGTTCAAGAAAGTGATCACAGGGGTGATATTATTTAAATGTTATCTTTTTTCGATACTTTTTAGCCTTCGCGCTTGCGATAGGTGCTACGAAACATGTTTGATACAATCATTATTTAAGGTTTGCATTGAAGACGATATTCTCAATTTATTACAAAGAGTCTGCACATCATGGATCTTCTACCCTAGTGTTATATTGGTATATTTACACTTTATCGATCCAATAGCTAACAAGCAGCAGCGTTGACTGAATTTAGGTCGTCTGGAGTGGTAGGCAGTGGTAGGGCACAATATGCATTGAATAGATGCTAAGTATATGGACTCCACAATCTCCTTGAATGTGAAGAAACAATATACAAGTAAGATTGCCCATGTATTGCCCAGTGAGCTGGACCTTATAAAAACGTAACCTGGCTGAATTTTTTGCCGTTAATTCCTGCCTTTTTCAAATGCAATGGTATTCTTGTTTTTATGATAAACTAGCTGCGCCTCGCGTTAATCCTGATCCCGTGGGAATATCGGGATAAAAAGTCTGTGTGTTAATCCAGGTCTCCAGCTATCTATATACCAAGTTTTACCGCAGTCAGTCAAGTGGTTTTATCGTGAAGGAGTAACAAACACACACACACAAACTTTCACATTTATAATATTAGTAGGACTAGCTGCGCCCCGCGGATTTACCCGCGTAATTCTCGATCCCGTGGGGATATCGGGATAAAAAGTAGCCTATGTGTTAATCTAGGTCTCCAGCTATCTAGATACCGAGTTTCATCGCAATCGGTCTAGTAGTTTTAGCGTGAAGGAGTAACAAACACAGATACACACGCACACACAAACTTTCACATTTATAATATTAGTAGGATTAGTAGGATAAATAGGTCAGCGGTTGACTACTATCTCACACGATGGTAAGTGACGATGCAGTCTAAGATGTAATACGCTGTCCTAGAGAATACTTATATGCTCTTGACTTAAAGACTCCCAAATAAACCTTCGTGGGACGCGAGTGAAGGTGGCAAGATGGCAGTGGAACAAAAACTTTTCCGTTCCATCCTCCTTTTGTAACTGCATTGGCCTACGTTATGGATAAATCTGCTTGGCGGGGAGCATCGCCTTCAGTACAATATCGCAATTCGTACAATTCTGATATTAGTACAATATCTCAATTCGTACAAGTTATCAGTACTTACAATGAGCAATTCGTACAATTCTAATATTGGTACAATAGCTCAATTCGTACAAGTTATCAGTACTTACAATGAGCAATTCGTACAATTCTAGTATTGGTACCATATTGGTACCTTATTTATGTTACTACCGGTTTTCTTTTTGTCCTATCTTGCTTCATTGTTTTTTGTTTCTTATTTTATTGCTGTAGTTTATTAATTATTTTTATTAACATTTTTTAGGCTTTGGAGAAGCAAGTTCCTTAGAGATTATATGCGAAAACGTGTAAATGGTGTATAGTTGTTAATTTTTTTTGTTACTTAGTTATAGATCACTGTATGTTTTCCGAATAAAATAAAATAAAATAAATATCTCAATTCGTACAAGTTATCAGTACTTACAATGAGCAATCCGTACAATTCTAATATTGGTACAATATCTTAATTCGTACAAGTTATCAGTACTTACAATTAGCAATTCATACAATTCTAATATTGGTACAATATCTCAATTCGTACAAGTTATCAGTACTTACAATGAGCAATTCGTACAATTCTAATATTGGTACAATATCTCAATTCGTACAAGTTATCAGTACTTACAATGAGCAATTCGTACAATTCTAATATTGGTACAATAGCTCAATTCGTACAAGTTATCAGTACTTACAATGAGCAATTCGTACAATTCTAATATTGGTACAATGTCTC
This sequence comes from Idaea straminata, assembly GCA_951213275.1. Classification (NCBI taxonomy): domain Eukaryota; kingdom Metazoa; phylum Arthropoda; class Insecta; order Lepidoptera; family Geometridae; genus Idaea; species Idaea straminata. The sequence goes on along the minus strand of OX577846.1, from coordinate 6,309,033 downwards.
AATTCGTACAAGTTTTCAGTACTTACAATGAGCAATTCGTACAATTCTAATATTGGTACAATATCTCAATTCGTACAAGTTATCAGTACTTACAATGAGCAATTCGTACAATTCTTATATTGGTACCATATCTCAATTCGTACAAGTTATCAGTACTTAGAATGAGCAATTCGTACAATTCTAATATTGGTACAATATCTCAATTCGTACAAGTTATCAGTACTTACAATGAGCAATTCGTACAATTCTAATATTGGTACAATATCTCAATTCGTACAAGTTATCACTACTTACAATTAGCAATTCGTACAATTCTAATATTGGTACAATATCTCAATTCGTACAAGTTATCAGTACTTACAATGAGCAATTCGTACAATTCTAATATTGGTACCATATCTTAATTCGTACAAGTTATCAGTACTTACAATTAGCAATTCGTACAATTCTAATATTGGTACCATATCTCAATTCGTACAAGTTATCAGTACTTACAATGAGCAATTCGTACAATTCTAATATTGGTACCATATCTTAATTCGTACAAGTTATCAGTACTTACAATTAGCAATTCGTACAATTCTAATATTGGTACCATATCTTAATTCGTACAAGTTATCAGTACTTACAATTAGCAATTCGTACAATTCTAATATTGGTACCATATCTTAATTCGTACAAGTTATCAGTACTTACAATGAGCAATTCGTACAATTCTAATATTGGTACCATATCTTAATTCGTACAAGTTATCAGTACTTACAATTAGCAATTCGTACAATTCTAATATTGGTACCATATCTCAATTCGTACAAGTTATCAGTACTTACAATGAGCAATTCGTACAATTCTAATATTGGTACCATATCTTAATTCGTACAAGTTATCAGTACTTACAATTAGCAATTCGTACAATTCTAATATTGGTACCATATCTTAATTCGTACAAGTTATCAGTACTTACAATTAGCAATTCGTACAATTCTAATATTGGTACCATATCTCAATTCGTACAAGTTATCAGTACTTACAATGAGCAATTCGTACAATTCTAATATTGGTACAATGTCTCAATTCGTACAAATTATCAATAAGTGCATGATAAGTAAAAACTATCGATACGACTTAGGCAGTTTACGCTGGACCGTGGTTGCGGGCCGTTTTAGTTGTCGGTGAGATAGGGTCCAGGTAAAGTCCAGGTTATTTGGATAACGTTTTAATAAACTAATAATGACCCCTCATACTGCAAGTTTTAATCTCATAGTTCAATATGGTTGTTACGATACGATGTTGTATACAGCATTTGAGGATCCTGCGTGGAATCTTTCGAGAGTTCTGACGCACCAAGTAACGCGAGCCACTTTTTGCTCTTCACAGAGCGAATGCGGTATCCATCGGGAAAACAACTTTTTTACACCTAATTGTTCATGCAAGATTATTTGTATTTGACTCATGCCAATGTCTAAAAATGCCTGAATTTCGCGGTATGTTACATGTCGATCTTCCTCAATCAGCTTACGCACAGCATCAACGTTTTCTTGGGTGAGTGCAGTTTTTGGACGACCTTGACGGGGATCATCACTGAGCTTGACACGTCCACGTTGAAATTCAGCAAACCAGCGATAAATTGTGGTTTTGGATGGGGCTTCATCACCAAATGCAGAAATCATCAGGTCAACACACTGTTTTTGTGATCAACCACTTCGAAAGTCATAATAAATCATCGCTCTTGAATTTTCTCGAGTCAATTCCATTTTCTCAACGACTAAACAAGTTTGACAAAACCTTGTGACAAGACCGAGATTCTTTTTTTAAATAAATAAATGGTATTCGATTCTTAAAACCAAGGAGTTTTCAATTAAAAAGATTTAAATATGACAGGAACAGTGGAAATATTCCATTCCCGATACTTTTAGTGCAGCCTATGTATTTGATCGATATGCAAAACATTTTAGCATTATTATCCACAAATATAGTTCTTAGAGGTCAAAACCTATCATTTGATTCATTTTTAGAAACAATAACGTTAACTATTTTTGAATGAAACCCGATAAACGATCTGATGATTCTCTGTTTTCTAACATTTTTTTTATCGAACGAAGTTGTTCATATCATGTTTTCAACCACAATAAACAAAAATATGGTTATTAAACTACAATATCCATTTATATCCAAATAACAAAGAAAGAGTATTTGATTACTTAGAGTTGCTTAAAACAAAGGTCGATTTTGGTAGCTTTATTAGCACCTGCCCTTAATAATACCTAATGGGTAGCGTGCCAGCCTTGCGGGCGCCTACGAGTATGTCAACGGAATTGCACGCCGACACTGCTCGGGTTGTTGGTGCAAAGCGCACTGCGGTACAATAGTTACAGCTATTTGTAAATTAATGTTCATTTGTGTTAAATTTTAAATAGATGATTGTACTTGTACTTGTATACAGGCTGTTTTCCGCCATTGGACCCTTTTTAATTGGGTCGTTTTTGCGTGAGGATGGAGTAGGCTTGCCCAGTACCTACTACCATCTCAGTTTAGTCGACCATGTCCAGAGAACTTGTCAATACTTCTGGAGCCAACTAAGCCGCGGGTTACATCACGATTTTCCTTCACCGTAAGAGCAATGTCAATTAGCGCACATAATTTTTTCTTAAGAAAAATACAATGGTGTACGACCCGCCGGGATCCGAACCCACGACCTTCAGAATAAAAGTCGAGGTATCTACCACTAAGCCAACACCGCTCTTAAATAGATGATTAAAACCGTATATACTTAAGGTGTGTCTTCACAAAACTAGATGTTGTGATTGAAAGAAAATATCAAAATAAAATTCAGTGATCTGTAAGACTCCATCAAGTCAAACATCTGTAGTTTATTGATACTAAAAGTAGACCACTGCTTTGATAAGTATATATTTTTAAATTCCAAACTTTGCACTTTTCAATTGCAATAAAAAACTAGCAATCGTTTAAAAAGAAAATCTTTGAACACGATAGAGATTGAAAAAATCAGGTTAAGTGGCCATATGTTGAAATTCTCATAGAGCCGTTAAATATTGAAGAAAAAGAATGGAAAATAAAAAAGAACAGAATGAGTAGGGAACAATGGACGTTCTCAGTTTGCAAGGCACATGCAAATTCATTATGCAAATAAGCGCCATTGTGTTCTACTTTATCACTTTATAAATAGTTAGGAAATAGTGATTTGTATTCAAAGGGTCGCCTTCAAATATTATCACAGTTTGGGAGCAGGAAGTTTAAGCATTTGTAATTTCATAAAGAAATGAATAACAACGATTCTTGTCCATCCAAAGGTTGCCTGGAAGAGAACGCTTTTAGCGATAAGGCCACCCAATGTGCCATATTGTTAGGTTTAATATTGTTTTTGCAACCGGATTTTTTGTTAGAATTAAGGTTTAATGTGGTACAATAAAGAGTTTATCTATCTAACGATGATTATTCTATAGTAAATCATGTTTTTGTATAGCTCACCAATTCGATTTCTTATTTTTATAAGCTCATTATATCCCACTACTGGACATATGCCTCCATAACCTATTTCCGCCTATCGCAGCCCTAACTAACTATAAGTAATTATAAATATACTACTTTAATTTCTGTATTTTATGGCAAATTCTTTATAACTAGAAAAAACTGTAATAAAATCATTAAATAAGCCCGTTAAGTTTTATAAAAGTTGGAAAAATAAATAAAATATTCTGTTAATTCAATTTATTGACCATATATCAAAATTGGGTAAGCCATTTTATATTTACGACATTTTAATGGCATTCGTTGCAAGTTACAGTCAACTGTTGCTTTTAAAGCTTATTTTATATAAAAAAGAATGACAAACGACTGGTAAATGTTATAAAAAATAGCAGTAGGTAAGTAAAATAGTATGAAAGATCTAAAATATGCCTTTTTTGCTAATAAAATTTAATGATCGATGAGCTATCGATGCAATGAAAAGTATGAACTGTTCCAACTATTGATGGTAGGAAAATTCCAAGGGACGCGAACACCCGGAAGGAGGCGCACTTCATGGCTTAAGAACCTCCAGACATGCTTTAAGCAAAGCATAGTTAGATATCTTTTCCGTGCAGCATCATCAAAAGTAAAAATAGCCCTAATGATAGCCTCTGATAGGAGATGGCACGTCAAGAAGAAGAGCTATCGACTTACAGTTTAGTCTGAAGTCTTCGTTCGCTCTAAGATATCGTAAAAAAACTGTAACGTAATATCGATTCTTCACCTTTTTGTACCTACCTATATTCTTCGCTTTTGTAAACGAAAACAAAAACAAAAGCATGAATATAAAACGCGCATAATGTAGGTAAACTTACAAATAAATATATATGGGTAATGTTAGAGATCACGCCACGTGCACGCCGTAAACCACAGACTCTCTCATCCCACGCCACAAAGGTTGTTGACACACGCCTATCAATTTGGACCACAGAAAAACTCCTCACATCTCTCTGTTGACATATTATATTATTATAATGAACCAAGTAATGTCCGGATCCATTACATTTCTTTGCACGTAAAAAATAAAATCTCAAAACTCTGACAGCTTTTTATGAGAGAATATCATACCTACCTTACTTATATGTGATTCTAGAGGCCCGTGTGCGTCCCTAAGAAATTATTAATGTATAAAAAGATACAAAGACCTAAGTTAAGTAAGTTGGCCACAAAACGTGATTTCACTTCAAAGTATTTTTTATTAGGTTCCCGAATCATAATTCAAACAGAAAAAAGCAATTCTTTCATAACGTGTTTTCGTTGTTTGGAACACTCGAAATATTTGCTTATAGCTTGAAACATTGTTTAAATAAGATAATAAAGAACCAATTGTGTTTTATTAAAACCTCTTGAGGTACAAAAGGATTTGTGAAGAATAATTTTGTATTAGAATTTTAAGTGCGTATTTTACCATCGTTTACTGAAGTAGCGTTTTATTTGTAAACATGAAGATGTCGTCTTCATTGTTCTCAACTGAAGTTGAGGACGTAAAATGTGTATAATTTTCAACAGAACAAAATATTATTTAAATAGAACAACAAGGTTTGATTACAGTGCTTTTTAGTATCTATATTAAACTTGCTCTATATAACTAAACTAGCTTTTGCCCGCGACTTCGTCCGTGTAGAAGTCGAAAGAATATTTATTGCGATCTCTTCCAGGCAACTTTTGGATGGACAAGAAGTTGAGGAAGATGAAGGGTAGGGTGTTCAAACTTAAGATAATTTACTAAGATGCAAATAACAACAAAAACATAATAATAAATTTTTGTGCCTGTGGCGGTCGAGACGTCTGGGAGTTGGGGGGCCGAGGGTTTGGGATTCGTGAGAGAGATTGGCCGTCGCCTCCGTGACAGGGGGTTTGATCCGCGTTCCGGGGCATTCCTGGTGCAAAGACTGTCGATAGCGGTTCAGCGGGGTAACGCCGCTTGCATATTGTCCAGCTTTGCACCGGGAACGCTGGGGAGGGGTTTGTTCGATTAGGTTTAGTTTTAATTTTTAGTTTTTATTTGTTTGTATCTCGTATTTAGTTCCTAATATAATAAATATTTATTTAATATAATAAATACATACATACCTTCATACTAATTAACTATTATCTAATTACCTATTGGCAAAAGGTTTTTTACTTTTGGCTCCTTTAATGCTCCTTAATACATCATTAACAAATTGTATTTCTCTATTTTCGTATACCCTTTAGGACACTAATAGTATCGAGAGCATCAATTCCCTTTTGCTCTTCAAAATGAAATTATTAAAATAAATTAGTTTAGCAAACTCGAGAAAGAGAAAACGGGCTCGCACCAAAACGATATTGCCTGTACTTAGCAAAACCATCAGGTATCTGTTTCTCATAAAGCCAACTCTCATTTTCGTTACGATGTTAATAAAAAGAAATGGAAAAGTTTCTCGTATACGCGTCAAATGAAAAAGTTATGGAACGTGATGATACTGCAAAGACAGTGGCACCTGCCTAACGTATACCAAACTAATTACAAACTCCCCAACTTCCTGAAACACTAAAATATTCCCCAAAAACGTCACCTCGAAGAGACACTCGAACAGAATAATAAATCTTACTTTCATTTGTTTCTATTAGGATTAATAACAAACAAACTCGGGTGGTAGACAAATGTTGTTATCCGCTTTGACGAAATGTGTTTTATGGTTTTATTTCACATACATTCACGTTTCCATACCCCTAAATTAGTATTATATTTTTATATATTTATATTTTCTTTCCTTAAAATCTAATTCTTGTACAATCAGACAAAAAAATTGCAGGTGGATCTGCAATTTTTTTGTCTGATTGTACAGCAAAGCTCCAAAGCGGCTGTTATTTTAAATGTTATCAAGTCAAGCAAGATTCTAGGCACCTGAGTTAAAGTTTTAAGACTTTTAACTTATGAATTTATCTTTTTTATTCATTTATTTGTAAATTAGGTAATTAAATAGAAAGAAATAAAACAAAATTAATAATCTATATAAGTCTCCCTAGGTAGGGTGCCCAAAAGGCTGGCTGCATTGCCTCTTTGGATAGCAATACCGGTCCGCCTGACCCATGAATTTATTAAACAAAAATTATTAAAATGGAAACATTTCAAAAATAGTAATTTTGGAACTCTGCGGCACACCGTACATATACCTATTTGAAATGTTCTATGCATCTACCTACTGTTTATATAGTTTTTTTTAATAAATAGGTGATTATCTGTTATTTATATATTTGAACAGCTAATTGTTATCTACCTAAACCTAATGAAAACAATATCAAACGCCTGAAAGTTTATGAAGATAGTGACAAAATCGCTCACAAAATCGATTGAAATTCTCTTCGTTGTCAATATTATAACTCGGAGGTTTCAAGAAGCTATAAAATAAAAATTGCTCCTAAAATTGATAATATTCTTACTGATACCATATTTTCTTATAGCTTTATTAGGCTGTAAGTCAAGATATCAATATTTAAGACCCCTACGTAGGTAGGTGGGTATTTCAGTTTTAAGACCGGAAGGGTTGTTTAAATATGTGATATGGTCGTAAATATTAAGCTCCGATCAAACCAACACGATTAGTCGCCTACGAGAGAGATAAATATGAATCGGATTCAAACACAAAGGGTTCCGTAACGTGTTATATGAGAGCTCTACTCAAATTTATATTTTCTGTTTTAGTAGTTTTTAAAAAGCGGCAACAGATATACATAATCTGTGTAAATTTCAACTGTCTAGCTATCACGGTTTATGAGATACAGCCTGGTGACAGACGGTGAGGTCTTAGTAATATGGTCCCGTTTTTACCCTTTGAGTACAGATCCCTAAAAACACTTATCATTCATAGTCATAGGTCTATATATAAAACATAAATGGTTTAAGTCAAATGAAAACATACCATGAGTCATGTAAAATCTAAAAATATGATATCATATTTCAAAGAAAATAAAATATTCGATAGTCAGAATCAAGTGGTTTTAAATTTAATCCTGGGATCACTTTGAGTTTTAACCGGATTAACATCTAACCATTTTGAACAAAAATATATTTTTTCTGCGTGCAAACAAAAATTCTATGCTTTCATTTATGTAAATATTATGAATTATTCAGATTAATTGAAAAAAAAAAAAAATTAAAAAAAAAGTATAATTGAAAAAAAAATTATAATCTTTTCCGTATACTTTATGTATCTTGTTTTTTTTTAGTTAATCGATTCTTAAAAAAACATAGCTTAATTGTTTTAATATTGGAAAATAAATACCCTTTTACGTAGTAGTTGAGTACTTCTGTAATATATTTCCTCAAATTTTACCTTAAAATGTACAATTTAATACTATAAGTGCGTATCGTAACTCTTGCCTCGAACTTTCTTGTTATTCTGATAAAATTTCGTTGCTCAATTTATTGGGTAAAATGTCTTATTTATCTACAAAAGTATCGACCAAAGAGAACCGGGAAATCTCCTAATAGTCATGAACCTTGAAAGTATGACTCGGGCTCCAGCCCAAGAGAGCTATGACTCAAGTCAAGATCTCATTACTTCGGATAATCTGACGCTGGTTTGTAAAGGACGTTTCTATATTAAGACGAAAATAATTTTAGTATTTGTATGTAGACGCGATGAGTCTACATCTGATAAGGTGTAATATGTAGGTACATAATTGTGTAGGCGCAAGTCGTAAACTCGATGATAAAATAAAAGTATGACGCAAAATGTAGTTTTCTTTGTTACTAGCTGAATAGTTTGTGAGTCTGATATTTTGCGTAAAAATAGCGATATTCATAATTTCAACTTAAGAAATAAGGATGAACTGACCGTGGCCGGTAGTAGGCTCCGGAAAATAAACAGGTCGTTTAATAGTACATGTGCGCTCTATTATTGATTACATGAAAAAAAAACCCCATGAGTTTCTTGTGCCTTCTTCTCATTGGTGGGCGCATTCCGAAGGCACACATCCTAACTTAGTTTTTAAGACGTTTCTATGTGATATTTGTACCTAGGTATTAAGCATCCAAAGGAATATTTTTTTTGAATTTGACTTTGTCCCGATCTCGTGGGAATTTCAGGATCAAAAATACCCTTTCCATCCCCAAAATTACCGCAATGCCAATTTTCATTCAAATCAGTCCAGATGTTTGACTGTAAAGACAAACAAACAAATATACAAATAAATAAACAAACTTTCGGATTTATAATTGGTTTTGGATTTAAAATTACCGCGAAAAATTAGCACATAGTAAAAAAGTTACCGTCTGGCTTGATTCTTTTCAACAGTCTATAACTCTGAATATAGCACGGAACAAATTCCAGTTTCGTCACCATTGAAAGCCCTAATTATATAGATTCATTTCACCGAAAGACCTATTACAAAAGTAGACCAAACCCACTAAGTAGAGTCACGCCGATCTTTGAGTGTTACATGCTTTGCAATCTATCAATTTTATACCATGTTATATGAGAGCTCTACTCAAATTTATGTTTTCTGTTTTTAGTAGTTTTTGATGTAGTGGCAACAGAAATACATAATCTGTGAAAATTTCAACTGTCTAGCTATCACGGTTCATGAGATACAGCTTGGTAACGGACGGACGGTGAAGTCTTAGTAATAGTGTCCCGTTTTTACCCTTTGAGTACAGAACCCTAAAACCCCTTGTCATTCATAGTCATAGATCTACAAATAAAATAATCTATCAATTTTATAGGTGACAAGCTACATATTACTCGAAGCATCATCAAAATATGTACTTAACTTTAGTTCATAGCGATGAGTCATAACAATAGAACAATTGATTGGTGAATTCTCTGAACTATCATGGCGAGCAGTTTCGTTTGAAAGACTGTAACAAGTTGTGCGAAATGAAACTGAAATGAAAGCATTTCTGATATTGAACACTCATCTGGTCAATCTACGTTCAAAACCAATATCCTGCTTCAAGTGTTTAATCTTTGTGTACATTTTTTATTGTGAAGTCAAGTAACTTTCAAAGGTCTACGCCCGATATACCTAATCAAGTCAAGTCAAGTCAAGTCAAAGTTTTTTATTTCTTTGGATGCTTAATACAATTGTACATAGACCACTTGAAAACGTCTTAAAAACTAAGTTAGGATGTGTGCCTTCGGAACGCGCCCACCAATGAGAAGAAGGCACAAGAAACTAATGGGGTTTTTTTATGTAATTACTCTCACAAAGGTCAATATTACAAACTTGAAATTATTACTTGAAAATATTTTTGAAATTATTATTTGAAATGGAGCAACTAAAGTCACGTCCATGGGTTGTTATCATTTAGGCCTTACTGCACAATTTATGCTTTATAAAAGTTTTGAACCTGGTAATGGACATGTCATATACATCTTTGGGTAATTTATTATAATAGAGCGCACATGTATTATTTAACGATCTGTTTATTTTCCGGAGCCTACTACCGGGCACGGTCAGTTCATCCTTATTTCTTAAGTTGAAATTATGAATATCGCTATTTTTACGAAACATTTCAGGATTTTTGTGAACGTATAGCAAGTTATCGTAAATATATGTAGGAATGGAATGGAAATGCTGTGTACGAGAACGATGAATGATCTATGACGGATGAAAATACTTAGTTTGGTGATAGTATGAATGTGTTTCTGAACGAAATGCGGAAAGAGTGGGTTGAATGAGAAAGAAAGCCGGAAGAGGGAGATTATGTTAATTACGACGAACGACGCTCTGTGAAAATATTGTTTATTCGAAGATATTCTGAAATATAGTGATTGAAAGTGAGCCAAGGTGTTTCCTTTCGATCTCCAAGTTCCTAGACACCCCGAACCCCTAGGCAACGATCCCACATATATTGTGAATAGAGCGTTAATATATTTATCTCTTTAAATTTTTCTCTTAGTGATTCCCTGGGGCCCATTTTGTATTAAACTAAGATTCCTAATTTTATTTACCTAAAAATTATGACATAAATAATTTAAATTGATTTGTGGACTATACCTATCCAAATTAACTTTTATCTGAAATATAAAGGTGTTGATTAATTTCTAATTGACCATGAAATTAGTTTGTCATTTGGATCCAATTTTTATTGAAATATTCACAGCGACAGAGACATTCTTGGTCGTAAACCTAAATTTTATCGTTTTTTCAAATTATTCAACATCATTTGGAAAATTTAATGAATTAGTTGAAAAAAAAAACAAATAAATGGAGGAATGATACATACTATAAAGTAAAGTCGCTCCCTGCTGTCTGTCCTTATGTATGCTTAATCTTTAAAACTACGCAATGTATTAAGCGTAACCGTTTTTTTTTAATAGATAGAATGATTCAAGAGAAAGGTTTTAGTATATAAAACAAAACTACCATGCGTACGAAGTCACGGGCAACAGCTAGTAAAATATAAATCTATTATATAATATTATAAAGATGAAGAGTTTGTTTGTTTGTTTGAACGCGCTAATCTCAGGAACTACTGGTTCGAATTGAAAAAACCTTTTTGTGTTAGATAGTCCATTTATCGAGGAAGGCTATAGGCTACTTTTTATCCTGATATTCCCACGGGATCGGGAGTTACGCGGGTGAAACTGCGGAGCGCTGCTAGTAAAATGTTAATGCTAAAATACTTTCTTTTCTGAGTGCTTTTACTATCTTTTTAGACGAACAAACAACACACAAATACGATAAGAAACTTGTACAAAAAGCTCCTTTATTAAAAGTAAATGAGATTTCGGTTCGGAAAAGAAAGTTTGAAACCGACGCCCTCATTTACATTTCAATCGGCATTACCTATTTTTTGGCGAGGGTACCGTGGCACGGGCCGGGTACGCTATGTCCTAAACAATTTATTACATTCTATGCACGTAAAATATAATATCCCAACCCACACTCAAACCTACGCGTAGCGAACAAATATCTAAATGTAATTTCCATGCGTTGTCCTCGCAATGTTTTCCCAGAAAATATTAACATGGAAGGCAAGGGGCTGAATCTCTCCTAAGTAAGTTGCAAAAAATGTACGTGATTTTACTTCAAAGTCCCTTTTGTCTTTATGGAGGAAAGGCATAAAAGTACAGGCACGGGAATGGCACATACGAAAAAATTACGCAGCGTAATGATGATGTGCCCGCACTTTCCTTAAAAACAAAATATTTTCTTTTTACAGTGACAGAAATGTATTCAACGAGTTCTACCACTACCTACACCTGAGGAGTGATACTAACTTACAGTAATAAAAACGTTTTAAATCGTACTTAAATAAAAACGGTACAAGGAGTGAAACAGACTTAATTTGGGTGACGTAGGTATTATAAAAAGTATTCTTCTCACCCATTACTCTATAGATACTCTACTTAGAAACATGATACCTAAAGATGTGCCTCAGTCTATGAAACTTAGATAATAATTGCTCCTCAAAGTATTTGAAGCTTAAATAAGGCAAAAACTGGAACTAGATACTATAATTTTAAGCTATCATACTACTAGATGTGTAAGTTTATGTTTTAAATTACTGTTTTTAACTTATATTCCAAATTAACTTAATTTTATGAAACTCCAGTGTTTAATTTTCCGAATTTTCTTCAATAACGATACTACTAACGCCATCTAGCTTATCAGTCGAGAACCGTAAAACCGTAAGCATCTTAAAACGCTTCCGCCCTTCTTGAAGTAGAAACAAGTGCTGTGATTTCAATACCTACTTTATTTAACGAACATTTTAAGAAAAAAATTCGCCTTTACCACTTCGGTTGATTCTATTTACTGATAATATCGGCAATAAAAGAAAAGTGTGATTACTTGAGACCGCGGGAGGTCATCGAGCCGCTGCGGGGTACTATACTGAAGGAAATTGTCTAATGCTGTTACTCAAACATTTTTGCTAATGCACTTGCTTTTATTCAATTAATATGTAGTTTGCTTTTTTTGTTCACAAAACAATTTTATATACTTATACCTACATATCTACGAAAGCTTTGCAAAACAGAACTTACTTCACTAATACAAATCGAAAACAGTATCATCTATACATATAAAACTCTTTGTCCTGAATGACTGACTGACGGATCAACGCACAGCCTAAACCGCTGATCGTAGAGACCTGAAACTTGGAGGGTGTGTTCTTTGTACGACGTAGGCATCCGATAAGTAAGGATATGGGGTGAAAAAGGGGGGCAAAGTCTGTATGGGATAACGTAATTCCTTGGTCCAATCTACTAATTCTACGCAGACGAAGTCGCGGGCAAAAGCTAGTCATAAACAAAAAAGTATTTTCCAAATCGGTCTCGGTATTCGAGTAATTGGGGAACATACATAAAGTCAAAAAATTCACAGTCAAAAATGTTATTCCTTTGGATGCTTAATACCTACGTATGTACAAAGATCACATAGAAACGTCTTAAAAACTAAGTTAGAATGTGTGCCTTCGGAACGCGCCCACCAATGAGAAGAAGGCACAAGAAACATGGGGGGTTTTTTTCATGTGAAAATATAAAAATAATACCCGACGAATTGAGAAACTCCTTCTTTTTTTGAAGTCGGCTAACATATATTAGTAAACAAAAGAGTTAATAATAAACTTTGAACTTTACCCTCAGATTATAAATTAAAGAACCCAATTTACTTATCCTTTACATTAACAGGGTTTATTTTTATTAGGTCGTATGCGTGTTCGTAAGCTCTACAAATAGCTTTTCAGATAAATTTTCGGAGCAATTTACGCGATGAATGTAGGTGTTTGGGTAGTCTAGGGTATCAAATAAGCTGTTTTAATTATTCTGATAAGTTAGGGATAGGTATTTTGAAATTTTATTGAAATTATGGGACCTATTTTTCTGTTAAATAAATGATATTAATTTGACTAATTATTTTTGTACATAAAATGTGATGTGAAACTTAGTCAAAGTTTGTGTGATCTTCATTGACTTCGTAAAGGTCTTCCAATGTACAAGTATTTCGGCACAACAAATAGGTATTGATGAGGGTTTATGTGACCATGCTCCTAAGCAATGAAAAACTTGAGTCTGGTTAGTGAGCCTTTTATTAAAATGATAATGATTGTGTCTAAGACCAGCTTATAGCAAGCCTTTGAAGTGACAATTAAGCTGTTCTGACAATTAACCGTTCTACTCGACGCCTTAACCCAAGCTGTTTAGACGGCACAACGTTTGGCTAAACTATTAGATACTATCTTAACCTTGAGCTCCAGACAACTGAATCATATTTCATTCATATAAGCTTGCACACATGATACCTACCTACTGTTGGTCTAATCCACTGGATCTCTAGGGTCATACGTATGGCAGCAGGCCACAAATACACTAAGCCCAATTTGAGTTTACGAGGCCGCGTATCTTAACTTTATGACGACGGCGAGTGTTCAACTCGCACGGATATAAATTTACTGGAACAGTAATGCAACAATAATAATAAATCATACACTTGCATTGCCAAGAAATTTCTGATTCCAGTTTCTAGAAAACGTAATTTAAAAGTGTTTCCACGTTGTTTTGACGTAATTTTTATGTAACTACAGCCAATTTAATCAAAATTTAATTTGGTAAAGCGTAAGTCAATGCTGAGCCGAGTCGATTTGTAACAAACCAAGCCGGGCCCGACCAGCCACGGGTAGAGCCACTAAACGGCTGGCTCAGTAAAACCATGACAGGTAAACGTATCACGTAACAAATTGAATCATTAAAAAAAAATGTTGACTTGCACAACAAAAAATAAAAGCGTATAAGACCTCAAACATGATTATTCAACTGTCAAAGCGTATTTTTTATGTAACTACAGCCAATTTAATCAAAATTTAATTTGGTAAAGCGTAAGTCAATGCTGAGCCGAGTCGATTTGAAACAAGCCAAGCCGGGCCCGACCAGCCACGGGTAGAGCCACTAAACGGCTGGCTCAGTAAAACCATGACAGGTAAACGTATCACGTAACAAATTGAATCATTAAAAAAAAATGTTGACTTGCACAACAAAAAATAAAAGCGTGTAAGTAACATGATTATTCAACTGTCAAAGCGTATTTTTTATGTAACTACAGCCAAATTAATCAAACTTTAATTTGGTAAAGCGTAAGTCAATGCTGAGCCGAGTCGATTTGAAACAAGCCAAGCCGGGCCCGACCAGCCACGGGTAGAGCCACTAAACGGCTGGCTCAGTAAAACCATGACAGGTAAACGTATCACGTAACAAATTGAATCATTAAAAAAAAAATGTTGACTTGCACAACAAAAAATAAAAGCGTATAAGACCTCAAACATGATTATTCAACTGTCAAAGCGTATTTTTTATGTAACTACAGCCAAATTAATCAAACTTTAATTTGGTAAAGCGTAAGTCAATGCTGAGCCGAGTCGATTCGGAACAAGTCAAGCCTGGCCCGACTAGCCACGGGTAGAGCCAATAAACGGCCGGCTTGATAAAACCGTGACAGGTAAACGGTATATATGCTTAATTTTGTAACAAATTGAATCATTATCTGAAAAAATAATATTAACGATGACTTGCACAACAAAAAATAAAAGCGTATAAGACCTCAAACATGACTATCCAACTGTCAAACTGTGTTTGAAATAAGTTAGTTTGTAGTAACCAAAAGTTATTGAAATATAATTAAATTTTAGTTAATTATTTAAAAACATTTGTTTGTTCCACAACGTGGTGTTTTATGTTTAAATTTAGTTTAAAGTAAAAATAATTAATTTAACCAATTATTTATTTTATCTTTAAAAATAAAATTTTACAAAAAAAATGCTAAAATTTAGCTAAATTTGTTTAAGCTCAATCTCATGCAAGCCGTTTTGAAACTTGTTTCTTTTAGATACCTATTTTAACTCTTTGTCTTTAGGGTTGCTAGGAATGCTGATTCAACTCTACACCAGTATTCTTAATGGCGAAACAACATCTTGCGACGTTCGACGTTTTCTTTTATGGTTATGGAAAAAATATTTATTTTATTTTATAGTTTCTGACACATACGAATCCATTCTATGCCATCGTGTAGAAAAATATTAAAATGTGTTTTGAATTGTAACATTTATTAGTAAGACATTTTATTGCAAACGGTTCAATAGTTTTTACGCTAAGGATTAACAAACACACAAACTTTCACATTTAAAATATTAGTAGGATTCAAACCCAAAGTAATCTAATTTAAGCTTTACTCAAAACTAAGATAAACAAAAAAGTATCTATCCCAGAAAACTTTTTAGAAAATTAGGAACATATCTCAAAGTAAAGTGGGGAGCACGTTACACGTACGCACGCATCCAGTTATAAAAACGTTCCTGGAGGTCCGAGAAGCGGTCGCCGTCCAACGAACAAATGGACGAACGAACGACCGTAACTAGATTATCAGCCCTGCACGGTATCCTCCCACAAGCCCACAACCGTCGTCGGTTTCGTTTAAAGAAGTAATTACAGCAAAGTTCGGCTCTGCCCATCCTTGCGTTGGTTACTTAGTATGCGACCGACGTCTAGCCCGGCGAAAGCGATAACGCAAATTCGTTTGCCCGAACATCTCGCTAATAGAGTTTCACTAATTTTTAAGACCGTAAAGCTTTCTTATAAGGTCGTCCACAATTACAGTGGTTCGGCAGGAATTCTAATGTCCACATTTGAAACATGCTTTCGTGTGTGGTTTCCGTCTGTTTTATGGGTACTTTACATTTTTGCTAATGTGGAAATCAAGTTTAGAAAAGGAACCACAATAGTTTGCCGATTACAACTAATCTTTCGTTTAAATCTAAGTAGGTACTTTTGATCGCGGTTGTATTTTAAATACAAACTGTTTAAAAATTTCGAAAATTGGTTTTATCAGTTTGTTTCTTGTTTACAAATTACAGATCAGCGTTTGAATAGTATCACATCTGACTGACGAGATGTGACTATGCGGTATAATATGTAGCAGATTTCTACATTTGAATTTACTATAGCACCAAGAAATGTATCTTCCACTTAGGTGTATGGAATGAGTAAGACCAACTTTAGATTCAAGATCACTACAAACATATCAAAATTTAATACAAAACAAGAGAAAATTTAATTAAATAAACACCATCTTATTCGTAAACGTTTTAGGGCAACAATTTGTATAATTCTCCAGAATCTGTTCATAATTAAGTGTGCTTACCTTCGGGCTGAAAGATAGAGCTCCATCAAATATGTAAGGGATCTACACCAAATCCCTTTTGCGTTGGCTGCGGACACTTTCATTTAGTGGAATATACGCTATATTGCTTCTGTGTGGTTAACAATCTATTTTTAATTTCGTATTTTTTTTAAATACCTACCTGTATAGTATTTTCTAAGGTTTTCGCGACTTGTACTCATAATTAGAATGCTTCGAGAGGCCATTGAAATCCAGAAGCATCCCAACAATTTTAATGGAGAGGATGGTTGGAGAGTATCACCGGTTTGGGAACCAGTTCTCAAGCAACAGCTGCAATACCTCGGGACACCGTTAGTCAATTCTGCGTTAGATGAAACCTTTTTATTAATTTTAACTTGACGGTAGTTTGACAGCATTTCACATAATATTTTTTGTTACACGAATGTCATCTCAGTCTGTATGTGATATGTGACCGTGGGATCTGCAAAGTTCCCGAAATGTCAGGTTTACAAAAATGAAAACGCAAATATATCCAGTCAAATATTAATTTACAAATAAAAATAAATAAATGGAAGACCAGAGTCTCCTACCACAGGTAGTTTAATACTTAAAAGGAGACTCTGTATGCTGTGTAAATCTATGTAATTTTAAATATGTTACTGAAATAAACTTTTTGTATTGTATTTGTATTGTAAATATAATTAAACCTGTACCTCGACATAATTTTAATAATCTTTTGTTAAATAAGTTCTATGAAGCGTTTATTTGCAGAAAATTAAAATGAAATGAAACGAAAAAAAAGAAATGAATTTATTATTGTCTGTAAAATCTGTGATCTATTGTCTGAATTCTATTAGTCTCATTTTCAGATGGTAGATAATTATTACAAATTGTCAAAATCGATTGTAAATACTTACCTAATGAGGTGTCTGCGGGCAATAGGGGCCACTAAAAGGTTGTTTAAGAACCTTGATATAAGTGACAAAATAAGAAGAAAATAAACAAATTAATTGCAAGTTTATTGGGTTGATTGAATGCCTTCGAAGATAATAATATTTTTATCATATCATATCTCATGCCTCCAAAAGTTATCTATCTAAACATATAAAATTATTTGTCCTGAATTACTGGCGGATCAACGCACAGCTTAAACCGCTGATCGTAAAGACCTGGAACTTGGAGGGTGTGTTCTTTGTATGACGTAAACATCCGATAAGAAAGGATTTTTCGAAATTCTACCCCTTAGGGGGTGATAAAGGGGGGTAAAGTTTGATTGGGACAACGGGATAACTTGGTCTATTTTTGACTTCTACGTGGACGAAGTCGCGGACAAAAGCTAGTTTTTACTATAAATATTTTTTTAGATCTCATGATTCCATAAACTTTTAAAATGCGGTTAATCTAATGACCTGTTTTAAGTAGTTCTCCACTCTTTTTACGTTTTTTTTTGTTTTTAACTAAGGTGACCCTTTTTACCTGCAGGTACCATAATTTATTTAATGAAATAGGTAATATTTTTTTGAACAATACATGCTTACGTAAAAAATATAAAATAACAACAGTTGTTTCACTGGTTGAAAGTTGAGTTAATGAGCGACTTTCTTAATTAAAAGCACGATGTAAGTTTAAGCCGCAGAACCCTACCACCTGGGGAGCGCTAAATTGGGCATATACCTAGCAAAAAATACAAAATGTATGTTAGTATTAAATGTTTAAGACTTTTCTTTTAGATTTTTTTTGACGTGATAACGTTTAATAAATTTATGGAACACCTGCATTCACAAAAAAGTCATCATCTTCCTGCCCTTATCCCAATTTATTTGGGGTCGGCGCAGTATGTCTTCTTCTTCCATTCACTCCTATTAGTCGTCATCTCATCGTTAACATTCATCTCTCTCATGTCTTGTCTCACGCAGTCCATCCATCTTTTCTTAGGTCGTCCTCTTCCTCTCCATCCCTCTACATTCATACTCATCACTCTTCTAGTTACATGCGTCTCTTCTCTTCTCATCACATGCCCATACCAACTCAAACGGTTCCCTTTTACTTTTTCAGTAACAGGTGCTACTTTCAGGCTTCCTCTGATATACTCATTTCTTATTTTATCCATCCTCGTTACTCCACACATCCATCTTAGCATTCTCATCTCCGCTGCATGCAATCTTCTCTCATCCTTCTTCTTCACGGCCCAGCATTCCGATTCACAAAAAAGTGTCACGGTAATATTGTGTGACGTCATGCGTCATGGTAACTTGACCATGACGCGTCCGTTTCCGTTAGGGAACAGAGTATTAATAAAAATAACGCTCATCTAGGCTTGTTTAGTATTTAATCCTCAATCGAAATTATCATGAGATTTCACAAAACTGTTCAATTACTTTTCATTTTTATAAGCATTGAGTTAATAAGCGTAGCGCGCAGTGGGTATGAAGATATTTTAATAAAATGCAAATTATAATCGTAAAAAATAGTGAACAAGTGTTGTATTTCGCTTATTCAATTCAATTTGTAGTAAATTAAATACGTGCACAGTAATTTAACATTTAGTAAGTAATTCGTTTGTTTAAAATTCAAATGAGACATGACTTTTTCTTGGTCAATTTTTGTTTAAATTATTTATTTGTATGATTTTTAACGAATAAGTATTATCAATAAAGTCCTTCTGAAAAATTATATTATAAATCTACTACTAATTGCCTTAAACTACGGATGAACCATTGACACTCAATGCATAAAACTTTCAAATTGGGTTAATAAATCTATACTTCATTATACTTTTCTACAGCTTTAGAATAATAAAGCTGAAGAGTTTGTTGATTTGTTTAAACGCGCTAATCTCAGGAACTTCTGGTTCGAATTGAAAAAATATTTTTGTGTATGATAGTCCATTTATTGAGAAAGGCTATAGGCTACTTTTTATCCCGATATTCCCACGGGATCGGGGGTCACGGCGCTGCTAGTTTCAAATAAAATATTTACTTCATTAATCATGGTGCCTATCAGCAGCTATTAAAATCTTCGGAAACATTCGATCCCAATATTTCCAATTTCAGCTCAATTGTAGAAAGCATATCCGTTGGTTTCACGGAGCGTTCTAACTCGAATTTATATCTGACCGGAAGTACCGTTAAAAGTGGGCCGGAAATCGCATCAAGACGCCTTTGCGGCCACTCGTTGCCCACCCGCCATGAGAATTTATGCTCTAAGCATTACATACCAGCACTTACAAGAGGATGCTATTATTTGATAGCGAGCAATGTAATAAATGTGCCGTAATTACTCAGTGGGAGTCTCTTAGTTTAACAGTTTGTATGTTAGTTCGAATTGGTAATTTATTAGATTGGTTTTCAAAGAGATTCTAGAACCAGTTAATGGGAATTGCAAATATTGACTTTCTTCTTCTTCTTCTTCTCGTATAGTGGTGTGACTCACCTATTGTTAGAGTTTTCAGATCGCCATAAGGCCTCTAACTTGACCTAACGACAGCTACTAGAGGTAGCAACCGGGACCAACAGCTTAACGTGCCTTCCGAAGCACGGAGGGGCTCACGAAAATATACTTTTGCCACACTACTAATTGGTCACCCATAGAAGTAATGACCGCGCCAGGTGTAGCTTACCCCACACACTGTGAGCCTCTCTCATAGCTAAATAATATTGACTTTGTTGCTGTATGCAATATTGTCTAGATTGTTAGAGATTACTCACTTTAACATCAAGTTTGACGTGATCATTAACAAGTTAAACTTGATGCTATGCATGAATTATAGAAGGTTGTGCTTAACCTCTGAAGAAACTCTATTAATTTTTTCATCTAAACACTAATTATTTGAATTTATGTTTAGTTTAAAACAACGGCAAAACTTACGAATGTTGTTAAAGAAAATTATCCGTCGCATATTTTTCTTAGTTAAGTTTCTAGGAAAATGTTTTCCAAATTTCATTTAGATACGAAGTGTTCTTAAATTCGTATAAGTATCGTTACACGTTGCTCGGGTCGCGCCGCGTGCTTACAACGGGTGACATTCAGGGACCTTTACCCTTTATTCCAATAGTTCGATTTACCTGTCTCCCAATAGTTTTACTTCCCTCTAATACGGCGGCCGATCTAAATTCATATGAGCGGAAAAACATTTGTGTCCGGAATACTTTCGCCCCGACTAGCTGTACGAGCAACCGCCTCCGTTCGTTTGAGACACAATTGCTCGTGTTTGCATTTTATCTACTTGTTTTCGTGGGGTGAATATGAATGCAGTCTTTGTTTGGACTATGCAAAGGTAAATATTAATATTGCATCGGAATTGTCTTCGACCGACAATATTTTCGTGTTTTGACATTGCAGATAGATACATATGGGGTAGGTTACTTACATTTTATTATGTATTTTAAATTGACTGGCTTTAGAGGTCGTTCTTTGACTGTACAGCTTCGAAATTCACAAAATCGAAATAAATGAGATAGATTACCTAACTAAAAGTCAAAATTATTTAAAAAGATAATCGATTATTTAGTTATACCTAACGTTGACTTGGTTTTGTTATAATCCATACTAATATTATAAAGCTGAAGAGTTTGTTTGTTTGAACGCTCTAATCTCAGGAACTACTAGTTCGAAATGAAAAATTCTTTTTTGTTAGATAGTCCATTTATTGAGGAAGGCTATAGGCTACTTTTTATCCCGATATTCCCACGGGATCGGGAAGTACGCGGGTGAAACCTCGGAGCGTTTCTAGTTTATTATAAAAGACTTTATTTTCATTACAGGTACAAATTTATCTTCCTACTCTATAAACGAAACTATATTTTTTCTCCACTTTTTCGGATTAAAAACTACCTAAATTATTAAAGAAATTCCAAAATTTTCAAGCAACTATAAAACAACTCTACCGTTTTTGAATAGAGAAAATTCCTACGAAGAAACACCTTTAAAGAGAATTAAACTTTTTAGTTAAAGTATTTCAACTTATTACTAGCTAGTACAAACGAATTTTGAAAGCTACAGTCGGTCGTAAACTTGTAGTAAAAACGGGTAATTAAAACGTTTTTTACCGATTTTTGCTGCAATATTTCGTCGTGCACCTATAGTTTTACAATCAAGAGAAAATACAAATGAAAAAGATACGATTCTAAGACTATAAATAAATTCAAGGATTCCTTTGTTTACCTGTAGTAGGCGAGGATGCACAGGTATTCTACACATAGAACGCTTAATGCATAAGTATATAATATACTTATAATAATAATAAATAAATATTGCAGGACAATCCACACATCGCCATCTAGCCTCAACCTAAGTAACTACACTTGTGTTATGGGTGCTAGACAACTCATATACTACTTATATACTTTTCTTTTGTAAACTTATATAGAAACAACCAGACCACAGACAAATTTTTAAGCATAAATACATGTCTGAGATGGGCATCGAACCCTGTGTATGGCAGTCCGGTATGGTGACGATTGTGCCAACCAACTTATCTTTATCTAATTTCAATATATCCCTATTACTAATAAATAAACGAGTAGGAATGATACATCATAGTAATTATTTTCCCAGGTCTTAATTATTTATCACGTTGAGGTTAGAGAAAAAATATTACTATAAATACAAATCGTGTGTATTTGAAAAGTTTATTAGAATGAAACATTTAAACTTGAAGTAAGATTTTGAATAAGCCCTCAATAAGGCACAAAATATGAATATGTAATACGCATATTTTTATTATGGATTATGGATTTTGTTCCTGTTCAAACATTTGTTTTTATAATTGTTTTTTATCTGGCAGACAGATGGCGCCATAATGAAAATGTATGAATCGTATATGTCGATTTGCCAGTTCACTGGATGAATTTAACTTGTAGCTAAGTAGTAAAAAGGATATAAAAATGTATATTAAGCTAATGTGTAACATAAATATTACCTCTCTATATATAATTTATTTTATGATGTCTTTTACTTATACCTCACTAATTCCTATTCCTATTAATCTAAGCTCACCTAATAAGCACTCCTATCCATCAAGTTTTATTGCATTCATACATCAAATATCAGCATTAAAATAATAAGAGTACCAGCATAAAAGTACAGTAACTAACATGAAAACTTACCTGGTTTGAGGTGGTAATTTTGGTCTTATCTTGTTGATATAAAAGTGGCGAACGTTCGTAATATTTTGCTCATGAGTGTACCATATCTTCAGGAAGCTAGGTCGGGTTGATCCTGCAGGCACGTCCCGCCGCCGCTCGTCTCCTGCAATAATATCATAAAACTTTTGCACTTCGCCAAAAACCTTCTGTATCTTCGTCTAGAACTCTCTACGGGTAATCAGAACTTAATGAACCGCTCCACCACCCAAATTTTAGGGGTCACGTAAAATATTAAAACCGTCGAGATGAAGTGGCCAGAGATTCATTACTTTTCCTTGTTTTTATTATTCGTAAATAAGAAAGCGTCGAATACGTTGTTCATAACGCAAAATGAGGCGGCAGTAAAACTGTTCGACGGTTTTAAACCTCGAGAATGTTACTTAGCTTAGGTAACTTCATACTGTAGGTTGTTAATTTTAAAATGTTTTGTTTGTTTTACGACAAACAATTTTATGTTGAAGTTCCATGTGGAGTGACTATGATACTAAAAATACGTATTTTTTTTAAATCATTCGTTAAATACGAATACCTACAGATTTATTTATCAAGGAAAATTTACAATTTGAAAAAAAAAAAACCACCTGAGATAAATTATAAAAAGATATTAAAATACCGAAACCCGCATAATCATAAGGCGTACAAAATTACATTGGAGTTTATTTAATTTGCTTACATTAACTCTAGAGATTGACGTGTACAAGGATCCTTTAAATATTGAATTTTATTACATTGGATTATGGTTTGAATTTGTTTGTCGATGAGTGTGCGAAAATTCAAGCATTATTGTACAATTATATCGAGGTGGTAGGCGTGAAAGACGAACGTTAAATAAAAATGAAGTATTTCCTTTTTTTTAAGTATTTGACATACATATTCCTAATAAATTAATATTAAATATACTACGATACCAAAACTTACACCCGTAGAAATCTACGAGAGCTACATATACGTAGCTCTATTCGTAGAACTTCTCTTAAAATACAATTTCCAAATTCAAATTTGTACTTAGTTAAAAAAATGGCTGTCTATCTGTAAAGGTTCGATTTACGGACGATAATTTTAAGTGACAACGTCATATGAAACCGATGATTTTTTCCTTTTTTTTTATTTAACCCTTTTTTTCATCCAAGTTTTTTTTTTCATTTTATTTTCTTTATATTTTTTTTACTTTTAATAATTCCTATATTCGCCACTCATCACATCATAACACAAGTCTAGATGAGCGATATTATTATTAAATAGTTTTTTGTTTTAATTGACGCGTTTGATCATATTATCATGAGGCGTTTGATCATACTACCATGACGCATGACGTCACATAATATTACCGTGACGCTTTTTTGTGAATGCATGTGTTCCATCAATTTATCAAATTAATTATCACGTCAAAAACTACGCCACGAAAACCTACACCCGTAGACATCTATGAGAGCTACGGATACGTAGCTCCATTCGTAGAGCTTCTCTGAAGGTTCCGAGAAACTGTTATTTATAAAATTCGAAGAAAATTTACTCTTTGCTAACAAAGAAATATGAGATTTTTCAAACAAACATATTTTTTTGTAATGATACAAATATCTATATATATAAAAATGAATTGCTGTTCGTTAGTCTCACTAAAACTCGAGAACGGCTGAACGGATTTATCTTATCTTAGTCTTAAAATGTTCGTGGAGGTCTAGGGAAGGTTTAAAAGGCGAGAAAAAATCGAATAATTTCCGGGAAAACCCTAAAAACAGCCCTTTTCTATTCCCCATACAAACGTTTTCTAGAGTCAATTCCTACGGGATCGAGCCTTACGCGGGTGAAACCGCGGGGCGCAGCTAGTCTTCTATACATGCTTGCTATAATGCTTTGTCCTGAATGACTGACTGACGGATCAACGTACAGCCTAAACCGCTGATCGTAGAGACCTGAAACTTGGAGGGTGTGTTGTTTGTATGACGTAGGCATCCGATAAGGGTTTTCCGAAATTCTACCCCTAAGGGGGTCAAAAGGAGGGCAAAGTTTGTATGGGACAATGTGTTTCCTTGGTCCAATCTACTTAAAATTTCGCCTAAACATACTTTAACAGATTTGATATAAGATGTGTTATGTGTTTTATTGAAATGCATTCCCTAACGGGGTTAATAAGGGGTAAAAAATTATTTTGGTGGGGATTTCCTTCAACTTTTTAGTACTTTTGATTTAAATTAAGTACATTTTGATACGTATATGAAACTCAATCCAATACAAAGTTAAAAAAAATACTATTACAACTATTTTCGACTCCTGCGCAGACGAAGTCGCGGGCAAAAGCTAGTTTGATATAAAATTAAAGTTATTTCCACATTGTATTTTCAAAGGTTTTCGCGAGTTAAACTCATAATCTTATATCTTTAAATGAGCAATTCTTGTATATATATATAATTGGAATCTCGGAATCGGCTCCAACGATTTTCATGAAATTTGGTATATAGGCGGTTTCGGGTGCGATAAATCGATCTAGTTAGGAATCATTTTTAGAAAATGTCATTTTATTCGTGTTTTATGGAAGCTTACTTTTTTTTATCTGAAAAATATGACTCTTCCTGACATCTATTGGCGAACTACTAATACTATTTTTTGTGAGAAATAAAGTTATTCCAGCAGATGGCGTTGTTAAGTAACACGAAGTCAATGAGTGTTTGCTTTGAGGTTAGACTAAGTAAAAAAAAATTAAATACCGAACAAAGCTCGGTCATCCAGGTACTTATTGTTATATTTGAAATATTCGCGTTTTTTTTATTTTTGTTTAAACCTGACGTTTCAGTCTGCCTGTGACCATGGGATCTGAAAAGTTCCCGAAACATCATGTTTAAACAAAAATCGCGAATATATCCGTTCATATATAATTATTTCCACATTCTTAGAGGATTTTTTTAGTATTCGCAACATAACCAATCATACTTATCATGAGATGTGACAAAACTGTTCAATAAATTTTCAATTTTATTAGCATTGAGTTAATAAGTGCTGTGCGCAGTGGGAATATGGGTATTTTAATAAAATGCAAATTGTTATCGTAAAATAGTAAACAAAAGTTGTATTTCGCTTATTCAATCCAATTTGTAGTAAATGCACACGTGCACAGCAATTTAATATTTAGAAATTAATTATTTGGCAATTTTAAAATTTATTTATTTACACAAATTTATCATAAATAACAAATGAATTGTCAGAATTTTTAATTTAAGTCATAGAGTAAAAGTTAAGTTTTAAAAGATGTCCAGAAGTAGACCTCAACTAATTGCATTATCTCTCATAACAATCACCTTATATCATTAAACAGGTTAAATAATTAATTCAAACCTTTTCAAGATATATTTATCTTGAAAAGGATTGAATTAATTTATATTAATTAAAAGTTAATATTAATTAAAAGATATATTTATCTTGAAAAGGATTGAATTAATTCTATGTACAAACCAGTGAAGACCCAGTTGGAACAATGGTCACCATGCCGGACTGCCAAACACAGGGTTGCGGGTTCGATTCCCGCCTGAGACATGTATAACTCTTTATTGTACCACATCTTCTTCTTTACCTCGTATAGTGGTGTGGCTCACCTATTGTTAAGAGTTTTCAGATCGCCCTAAGGCCTCTAACTTGACCTAATGACTGCTACTGGACGTAGCAACCGGGACCAACGGCTTAACGTGCCTTCCGAAGCACGGAGGGGCTCACAAAAACACATTTTGGCCACACTTCTAATTGGTCACCCATCGCGCGATCTCTTCCATGCAACCTTTTGACAATCTTGATATAATATATGCATTACCCACAAGAAGCTCAAACATTATTAAAAAAATAAGTTAGAAGCTCTAAGATTAATGAAAGATACCCAAAATTTACAGTGAAGATTGACTTGATATACAGGGTCATTGGTAATTATACTAGAAAGCCGTTGAAGGCTACTTCTGTGCACCTTAACAAACAACTTTTGTTCTACATTTGGAAATTCGAAAAAAAATATGAAAATTTTGAGGTTATGTAAATTCGAAAAACAGCTTATTTTTTAAAGTAAAGGTCATTCAGATTAAGAACAGTAGATAAAACTTGAACAAGCAAAGACTTGAAAAAAATAAACAAAAATTGCTCTATTGTTTTAACCATAGTTTATTTTAGTGTAAAGGGGGCGCTTAATTACTTCGTAAATCATCACTAGGTACCATTTTATCTTTTATTAGGTTCCTAAACTATGAAGACAAACGACGTCTTTGTCATTCAGACGTAAAACTAAAGGCAAAGAAGGTCGATCGAGAACGCCATTAAATTGCATTCCCCTACACTTTATTATTTATGAATTTATTAGTTGAACCCAAACGAGAC
Organism: Idaea straminata; assembly: GCA_951213275.1. NCBI lineage: Eukaryota > Metazoa > Arthropoda > Insecta > Lepidoptera > Geometridae > Idaea > Idaea straminata. The sequence goes on along the minus strand of OX577846.1, from coordinate 6,281,920 downwards.
GGCCATTTAGATAGCTTAAGTGCTATTTGTTAAAAATTTATTGAAAACTTTACAGAATTTGCTTTGGTTTCATAAATAAAAATGAAACTTGTTGAAGTGTTGGTATAAAGATCCACTAAGATCGTAACCGGAATATTGTGAAATACCTACATGGACTTTGTCAGTTTTCATTTCTCATCGACTGTGTTATAAACCTGTAGTCTTGACTAGCATTGTGTGTAAGCACGTAAGCCTGCTGTGCATTATAGTAGTGATACTTCTGAATGTTATCGAAACTCTAACCCCACCATGTTAGACGCTCTTTTCACCATGACACCTTTCTAGCCTAGCCCCACCATGTTAGACTCTATTTTCACAATGACACCGGTTTAGCTTAACCCCACCATGTTAGACTCTCTTTTCACATTGACATGTTTTAGGTATAGAAGACGCGCCCTTATGCACCATACCGCTGCTCTAGGGGCTGAAGCGATGGTATGTCAGGCTCCTTCAAGTCTAAAGGTGGAAGGCATTCACTAGGGTTGTCGGGACTACGGGGACTATGCGAGTCTACGGCGGTGGCGGTACCCGAGCTTTACGTCAATCTTCGTAACCACGATTCCTATAACAGGGTCGAAACGTCGTTGTATGGTTAATTTGAAATAAATTTACTAATAATAAATACGATAAACACCGCATTTTGCAACTTTAGCTGCATCATAAAGTTATCAAAGGTTCACCAAACGGTACTCATCCTATCTGCACTCTTTCGGACAATGAGAGCGTTTCAATGTAATACTATAAAGCGGCTCATACTCCGAAAACAATTTAAACTGAGTTATTCGTCGGAGTCGGCAATAAGTCCGGACCTTACGGGCCGTATAATGGTATGACACGACAAACAGCTTTAAGTGTGTAAAATATGGTCGTGACGTCAGCCAAGCGCAGCAACACTAGCTTTATTGTAGTCTAGGATAGACCGGAAGCTGGAGACTGGAGACGCAATGCCACTTTGGTATAACGCCACAACGTTGCTTATAGCGCTTCCATAGTTTACTTAGCTAAATAAATAAATAGGGGACCGGGAGACCAATGGGCACCTAATACGGGCCGAATCTATGTACAAGTTTTATTCCAGGAGACGAGTAGGTACCAGAACAACAAATGAATATTGACTGGTCTCCTATCGAGAGCCCAATGGGCACCCACATATGGGCAGAATCACTACAACTTTTATTCTGGGGGTCGGGGGCGAATATTAGGAGACCAGTGGGTACCGATGCCTTTAGTTGTCCCTGATTCTATTCTCTTAACTCTCTACAAACACAGGTTTGTTACGCAAAATTTGTTTGCGTTTGACCTCATATCACCTGATGAGAATGTGTAAATTAATGGAATTCTAAAGAAATCCCATTGAAATATGTAACGCTATACTTTTCAATGACTACCGACAAGTTTGACCATTTATCAGGAAACATTTATTTCATTACTCTCAAAAATACAAATGCAATTAAAATAATAAATATTGCAGGACATTCCACACATCGCCATCTAGCCCCAAGCTAAGCAACTAGGCTTGTGTTATGAGTGCTATACAACGGATATACTACTTATATACTTTTCTTTTTGTAAATATTATATACTTATAATATATAGAAACAACCAGACCACAGACAAACATCTAAGCATAAATACTTGCCTGAGACGGGAATCGAACCCGCAACCCTGTGTTTGGCAGTCCGGCATGGTGACCATTGTGCCAACTGGGTCGTCAATAAAAAATAGATTAAAGTAAGTGTCACAAACAAAGTAGTTTAACTATAAATTTCACAACTTTGCTTTAAGTTCTATTTACGCAATACGACCTAATTCTAGTGAAATCTAATTTTAACTTCTGGTTTAAGTTGGCTCCATACTAAATTCGCAGTTTGAGTAGGTATGAGATGACTTTAGTCGTAGAGTAAACTTTCACTATTATAAATATTTAAATAAAATAAATAATAGTTTATACAAAACCTTAAAATATTTTTTACAATACATATAATTTAAAAAAATAAAGTACTAACAAAAATACTTAGGCTGCACAAGCTCAAATACATTGAACTCTTGTCCCCAAACTAGGCAGAGCCTGTATCTTGCGTGGGAGGGATCCTACGACACTATAAGAGACACAATTAATACAACCAATAGGTAGGTATATGGAAGAAATAACAGTAGGTACTTATTACTACAGAAGTTATTCGATTTACATGGGTGAAGAAACACTGAGTGCGTGTGTGTGTGTGCTTTTGGGTGTGTGTGTGTGTACATCTCTGTACTAGCTTCGCAAGAGTAGCAGAGCATTTACTCCAAAAATAAAACCGTCATTCTGCTGCCAATTTACTTAAAACCTTAATGAATTATACACTTAAATCTTTCTCATAAATCACATCGTCTATTGGTGAAAACTGTATGCAAATCCGATTAGTCGTTTTTGAGTTTTTCGCGTTCAGACAGACAGACGCGATAAGGGAGTTTCTTTTATAATATAACTGCCTGCGCCCCGCGGTTTTACCCGCGTAAGTCCCGATCCCGTGAGAATATCGGGATAAAAATTAGCCATGTGTAAATTCAGGTCTCCAGCTATCTACATACCGAGTTTCATCGTAATCGGTCTTGTGGTTTTAGCTTGAAGGAGTAACAAACATACACACACAAACTTTCACATTTATAATATTAGTGGGATGTAATTACTATAATTATTTATTGTTGATATTGGATAAAATTATTGCTTAGCAAATGTTGGAAGTAAAATAAACGAAAGAACCAATCTAAGTTATTAGTAACTTACTTTGTTCCACAAATATTTGGACCCATTGCGGCAGACAAGCCTAAAAAGGCTGAATAACCTAACTTCTTAACTAAAGTCAATGTTCCCAAAACCCAGACATGTTGGCGCTTCTCGACGCGCGCGTTTCATTCGAGATTACACGATAATTTACTGAATTAACTAAAAGTTTTCGATTGTATTATACAGAAAAAAAACGTGTGGCACTCGGGGACTCTCGGGGAATAGTGTATACCTATTTATTAGTACTGATGGACTAAAGACTACCTATGACCACCATAAGCTGCAGAATATAGATGAGAAGTGGGAAAATGGTTTCCTTTTGGTTTAATATCCACAAAAAAGATAAATACACTTCACTAGATTTTTTGGAATTTCTACGTTATCGGAATTCAGGAATCCTAACTGATTATACGAGGGCGGCACTGAAAATTTCGGGAATCAAGGAAGTGACACAACATTACTATTTAAAAATGTATTTATTGCTTTTCGAAGTATTCTCCGCGAAACTTGACACATTTTTCCATACGATGGAACCAATCATTAAAGCAACCATTCCATTCGGAAGTTGGGGTCTCCAAAATGGCCGTTTTGTAGGCGTCCACAGCTTCTTCAGGTGATGAAAATCTCTGACCACGCAATTTATTCTTTATTTTAGAGAAAGTATAGAAATCATTAGGGCTTAGGTCGGGGCTGTACGGCGGATGGTCTAATAATTCTATGTTTTCTTGCTCTAAAAACTCTTTTGTTCTGTTCGCGGTGTGAGAACTCGCATTGTCGTGATGGAGGATGATGCGGCGGCTGCAGTTCTCTTTACGGAGTTCAGAAACGACCTGTGGCAAACAAATGCTAGCATACCATTCTGCATTAACCGTTCTTTTGTCCCTCAAGAGGAATAGTCACAACATGGCCGGTTTTGGAGACAAACGTGGCCACCATTTTTTTTGCAACACTCCGTGAACGAACAATTTTTGTTGGCTTTAACTCATTTTCGAACACCCAAACTCGTGACTGGTTTTTTGTTTCGGGTTCGTACGCGTATATCCAGGATCCTTCACCTGATACGATGTTGTATACAGCATTTGAGGATCCTGCGTGGAATCTTTCGAGAGTTCTGACGCACCAAGTAACGCGAGCCACTTTTTGCTCTTCACAGAGCGAATGCGGTATCCATCGGGAAAACAACTTTTTTACACCTAATTGTTCATGCAAGATTATTTGTATTTGACTCATGCCAATGTCTAAAGTTGCCTGAATTTCGCGGTATGTTACATGTCGATCTTCCTCAATCAGCTTACGCACAGCATCAACGTTTTCTTGGGTGAGTGCAGTTTTTGGACGACCTTGACGGGGATCATCACTGAGCTTGACACGTCTACGTTGAAATTCAGCAAACCAGCGATAAATTGTGGTTTTGGATGGGGCTTCATCACCAAATGCAGAAATCATCCGGTCAACACACTGTTTTTGTGATAAACCACTTCGAAAGTCATAATAAATCATAGCTCTTGAATTTTCTCGCGTCAATTCCATTTTCTCAACGACTAAACAAGCTTGACAAAACCTTGTGACAAGACCGAGATTCTTTTTTTAAATAAATAAATGGTATTCGATTTTTAAAACCAAGGAGTTTTCAATTAAAAAGATTTAAATATGACAGGAACAGTGGAAATGTTCTATTCCCGATACTTTTAGTGCAGCCTATGTATATCACCTAAATGACTAACTGATCGGATATTTTTTAAGAGGAAAGGGTACCATGTGTTCTTTCCATAAAAACGTAGTCAACTGTTTCCTCCCTGTATAATGACATTATACAGGGAGGAAACAGGGAGGGAGCTTATATTATTTTTGTTGCATAAAACTTATATCTGACATGACCATGCCCCTATGTTTTGGTTTTTTATTTATTTTTTGTTTTTTATATCATAATTTCTATGATAATTAGAAAATGAAAAAAACCAAAACATAAGGGCATAGTCCTGGCAGTTATAGGTACAAAAAATATTTTTGCTAGTGTCATTATCCAGGGAGGAAACAGTCGACTACGTTTGTATGGAGAGAGCACGGGTACCCTTTCATCTTAAAGCACTAAGGCAAGTGAGAAACCAGTGGAGTTTAAGTGGGTACAGCTCTGGTCGCCTTCACCTTTAGATATTTTCTCCATCTTAAAAAAAAGAGTATATACTTAGTCAATTGTACTTTATGTAGGTGCAGATATATATTATATACACATTCGTAATGCCATTCGGTCTACCCCAGTTCGATTTATGAACACTTTGCTCGTACGTCATAGCACCTTTAAACATTATGTGAACGTATCTACTCATGATATGCGTGTAAAAAGATATGGCTATCGTAAAATTCCTACTGAAAATAATTTGAGAGATGTTACTCGCTTTTCGCGAGACATTCGGTGGTAGGACCCGCATAAAAGTTAAACATCAGACAACCTAATGGATTAGAAGAATTGCCACCAATCGTAAACCCCGCCTCGAGCATTGAAGGAAGCCTACAGAAACAATATAGGATGTAATGTTGTTGTCTTGTCTGCGGCTAGTAATATGTGACTATGGCGGGCCCATTTGTACCTAAATTATTTAACGTTCGTGCGTAGACATAACTAAATCGTAGCCGGAATGGAACTACCAATTACAATACAACTTATTTGACATAAACTTCTTACTTACATAAAAAACGAATTATATAAATAAGCTTTAGGGCACTTAAAAACCTTCCTCTATCTCATAAATTAGTATTTTTGATAAAAAATTTTTTTCAAAGAATATTTCCCGGCACACTGCAATTGTAGCTAATTATATCGCGTAGTAAAAGTTTAATGTAGGTGACTTTAGTAAGTGCTTTTATAATGCAATACAAATCTGGTTACTGAGATATCAAACTTATTTGTAACTACCGACCCTCGGAAGAGCGGAGATTCCCAACACAAGTATTTTTACATAAAGGAGACCCCCTTTGATTATGTAATTAAGAAATAAGTTATTGGTTATCGAAATAAATTATTTATTTATTTATTATCAATAATGCAGTACAGTGGTGGTAATTGACAGTTACTGGTAACAGTTATAGAGATACACTATACGACCCCGGGAGACTCATTTTTTTAAGGTGGAGAAATGCGCCTTATGCGTCATCCCGCCACTTCCCTGGAGTAGCGAGGATATGTGGGGCTCCCTACTGGACTGGAGATGATGGGCGGCCAGAGGTTTACCCACTAAAACTCCACCAGTTCCTCTCTCGCCGTAATGCCGGGGCTGCGGGAACGTTGTGCGATTCTACCGCGGCTGCGATTCTAGCACGGAAGACCCTGGGAGTTTACTCGTGACTAAATCTGGTGTAACTAAGCCAAAACGTGGTGTAAAAATATCTATCCAAAACACGATCGCAACTCATTTAAAAAATAGTATAAATATAAATCGTGTGAGTTTAATATTGATTTAGAATTTAACATCCGCCTATCTAAACAAATTTTGTTGTCAAGAATTTAGCGCTTTTTGTATGTACGACAGACCAAGGTTTAATCTAGGCCTAAGTATGGCCCGGGATCGATTTAAAGGTTTTATGTACAGTATTAGATAAACATATTAGATGAATGTACAGGTTTTTACCAAGACTTTAACAAAAATATTGTCAGAATTTTGTCTATTTAAGAAATAATCTTATTCTTTCGATTCTAAATTAATATTTCGAAGACTTATTTTTAATCCCCGACGCAAAAACGACGGGGTGTTATAAGTTTGACGTGTTTCTCTGTGTGTGTGTCTGTCTGTGGCATCGTAGCTCTCAAACGACTGAATCGATTTGATTTCATTGCCTTGTGACTTAGTTGGGGGTGTTAGCTATGTTTGATCGAAATCGGTTCAGCCATCTAAAAGTTATGAGGGCATAAAAGTAGGAGTTGTTTTTAAATTCTAAATTTAAATAAAACAATAGTTACTACTAGTAACAAGGAAGCCAAAAATCTAATCCAATTACCCACACAAATCCATGCGAGCAAATCTACAAAAAAAGCAAGCAAAAGCTTCTTTCCTAAATAACTCTTCTAAATGTACAAAGGCTTAATTAGCCCCTTGTAATTTTTACTCGCCGACCGTAAGTAAGCCAGAGTTAGCCAGTTTTTTTGTTTGATCTGGGTCATTCCCGGCAAATGCGTCCCAGTCGATTTATTTCCACTTTTACTGCAATGGCAATGGTCCAAATTCACAATCTACCACCATGTTCAACAAACGAAACATGTTTTTCAAAAAGTGCACCATTTTTTATGGGAGTCATGAGTGCTTTTGCTGTTATTGTTTTTTGATGTCTCAAGTTTGGCGCATTAGAGGAGTTTAATGAAAATATAGTGAAATTAAGTTCTTTCTAAAACTGTTTTAGAGGGAGAATAGTAAGACATGATAGAGGACCGACCGTTCTTAACAAAGTAGGTAAGTATTTGTTTTAGTTAACAACTTAAAATTAAAATCTAAATTAAAATCGGTTCATCCGTTCGGGAGCTACGATGCCACAGACAAAGAGACACACCAAACTTATAACACCCCGTCGTTTTTGCGTCGGGGGTTAAAAAATATTGGACAAGTTTACCAAGTTAATGACTTTGATGGTCAAATTAGTTAAACAATCTTTCCAACAGTCGACATAATTTAAATTCATACAAACAGATACAAAAAACCATACCTATCAATTTTTATTAACCATAAGGAACAATAACTTTTGTACCCATAAAATATAACACCCATCCACCTATCATACTTTACTGCGCATAAAACAACATTCATCCCGTAAGTAGTGGGGCTTTATAGTTAAGCCATTCATAATAGGCAAGATTATGAGGAACGAAGGCTCTCCTACATCCATCATAACGGTTAATGGACAGTTCCAAATCACCCACGTACGTATTGACTCGCACTTAACCAGCATATTTTCATAAAGAAGAAATGCGACCGACCGAACCCGCGCTTATAGTTCTTGGCACGTATACTCGGAAATAAGAAAATGTTCACGCAATGTACACGCCTTAGCGCGATTTATGCTCGGAACACAAAATAGGATTTAGATAAAATAAGACGCTACTCGCTCTCGTGTTTTTGGCTCAAACTCATAATTTACATGATGTACTTAAATACAATATTATACAATGTAATACCGCCATTGTGCTCTACGAGGCTTGGTATTGCCTACTATGGGATGACCGTCGTTACTTTATACGTCCACACTGGCCCTTATTGGAGAAAAACACTACAAACGTGGTCTATACATATTTGAGCACTCTTTTCTATTCATTAGAATTTGAATAGGTAAGTACACCAAATAGTAATCGCTTATGTACACTTTATTTTTTAGTCTAATTCAGTTTATTTTTTAGAAAACATTAGGTACTTGTACTTGAACGGGCTGTTTTCCGCAATTAGACTCTTTTTAATTGGGTCCTTTTTGCGTGAGGATCGAGTAGGCTTGCCCAGCACCTACTACCCTCTCAGCTTAGTCGACCATTTCCAGAGGAGAAAACTTGTCAATACTTTTGGAGCCAACTAAGCCGCGGGTTCCATCACGATGTTTTCCTTCACCGTAAGAGCAATGTCAATTAGCGCATATAAATTTTACTTAAGAAAAATACATTGGAGCACGGCCGACCGGGATTCGAACCCACCTTCAGAATGAAAGTCAAAACATTAGGTACCTACCTATAGTAAAATAAGTATTTAAAAACAAGCATATTAGGATAACAATACCTACAAAGATACCTACCAATCTCATCTTTAGACGTACGAACGTGTCGGATGAAACTAATGATATTTTATTTCTCAAGAGAAATGCGTTAACTTCATTTCATTACACGATTCGCTTTGCAAGAATGATAATTTATATTATATTCTAGAATAATACATTTTGTTTTTTTTTATTAACTTTATACATTCCATATTTCATCTCATTTGTAAAGTCAAAAGTTCGAGTCGATAACGAAAATAACTTCTACAGTTAATGATTGACGACCCAGTTGGCACAATGGTGGCAAAACCATGCCGGACTGCCAAACACAGGGTTACGGGTTCGATTCCCGCCTCAGACAAGTATTTATGCTTAGATATTTGTCTGTGGTCTGGTTGTTTCTATGTATTATAAGTATATATTTACAAAAGAAAAGTATTATCTAGCACCCATACACTGTCCTTTCCTTTGATTTGCTAGATAACAGATATAAGTAGTATATCTGTTATCTAGCACCCATAACACAAGTCTAGTTACTTAGCTTGGTGCTAGATGGCGATGTGTGGAATGTCCTGAAATATTTATTTATTTTGATAAACAAATAAGACCGGAATGGAGTGGGTTTTACCAAAGAGTATCACTAATTATTTCCTGTTCGGAAATAACAAATAATGGTTATAAATACATTACCGAAGCAGTTCGAAGACGTATACCTTGTTGACTCTGACATTCTGAATTATTAAGGAGCAACGCGTCACTTGGCAAGAAGCAAGCCTTCAATTTGCGGTCTCGACACTTTGAATAAGTAATTTTTAACGTCTGCGCAGTTTTACAAACAAATTAACGATATAATGTTATTATTTTAATAAAACTTCCTTGCTCTAGAGTTCCATTTTTATGACTTGACGTCGTGGTCGTTGCGGGATTGTTTATGTTTTGAAATATGGATGTCTAATGTTCTAGTCTTCTTTTATAGTTTTCTTTCTTGCGAAATGAAATAGTAGACATATTCTCTTTGGGTTTTGTAAGCAATTTCTAGCATTAAAACTACTACTTCAATTGCAATAACTTAATATCACCAAATTCATAAATTCCTGGGTGGAATTGATGAATTAAGATAAGAAAAATATAAAAAAAAACGTGTGGCACTCGGGGACTGCCGCGGTAAAGCTATTGCATCGTGCGAGCTTTGTACAGTCGTACCATATACATACACGTTAAGCGAACGCTCGGCCGAGCTACATGGTAGGCGGAATGGGAGGGTGTTAGGTTTTATTTTCGTTACGGAATTTCTTGATTCAGCCGCCGAGCTCAAAGCCCGCGATAAAAGCTACACAATAGCTTAAAAAAACTTGTGGGACTCGGGGACTCCCGCGGTAAAGCTAGTGCATCGTGCGAGCTTCGTACAGTCGTACCATATACATACAAGTTAAGCGAACTCTCGGCCGAGCTACATGGTAGGCGGAATGGGGGGTGTTAGGTTTTATTTTCGTTACGGAATATATTGATTCGATCGCCGCGTTTAAAGCCCGCGATAAAAGCTATGCAATAGCTTAATAATTTGACGTATTTTACTCAATTAGGTACCAATAGGTAGGTACAACCCTTAGAGTCAGCAGTGAGTGCGTCAGACGGAGGCAGCGCGCCCTCTTCACTTAAAACTGCTTATTTAAATTTATGGACGTCGAGTATTGCACTGGATATTACTTCCGTTGCAGTTTCGGGGACCGGAAGAACATTTTATGGCGTTGTAAACCATGAGCGCCTTAGCATAATTGCTGTGTTACATTAAATTAGTTTACACATCAATTATGTCTTTATGCTAATGTTGTTGTGGCTATAAAATCTGACTTGTTAGCGTTATTAATCATTGCACATGTTTATTTTAAACACTTTACTCAGATATTAAAATGTTTTCATTTAAGTGTAAATTTAATTAACAAGAATGTACGGTCGGCTGCATAATTGCAAACCCACTGTAGAGCTCCAAAACGACTGTTACATGTTATATTATAAAAATGTTTTCAACACTAGCAAGATTCTAGACACCTGCTTTAGTAGAAGTCTCATCAATTTATCAAAAAAAAAAAAATACAATGAAAACATGCCGGCAGTCGGCTGCATAATTGCAGACCACGGTAGAGTTCTAAAATTACTATTATTGGCATGTTTTCATACTAATAATTTTTCTTTGATAAACTGATGAGTTAGAAGACTTTAAACTTCAACTAAAGCAGGTGGTGGTAAAGCAGAATCTTGCTTTTGTTGAAAACATTCTTATAACAGCCGTTTTGGAGCTCTACGGTGGGTCTGCAATTATGCAGCTAACCGTACGTATTTAAAGCCTCTATACCTATGTAAACTTCTAATACAATGTTAATCGTGGCAGCAACAGATGGAAATGACGCGTCAACCAATTGTCGCGCAAAACATTCGTAATTTTAAAAAGCAAAACGAAATAGCCCTGTTTGGTCGCAGTACATAAATTTCATGTTTGCTTCGGCCGGCGTACTGGCAGCGGATATTAATCAGAGGATATTGAAATATGTTCTTTTTTCGGGCGATTGATAAACGGCTCACTGCGCTCCGGTCGGATTAAACATTGACGCCGCTCGCTCAATTATTACCGTATTTGCATCTATATCAAAAATCTCTTCGAAAAAATACACCTTCATTAATGGTCATCGGTTTCATGAGCGGTTACCGCGCAGCTTCTTTTTAATAAACATTTTTTTAAGTAGAATATTTTTATGCACCATTTAGTACAAGCTTGTAAATATTTCATCATCAAAATATCAGCCACAGGACGTAGGTACACTGCTTTATATAAGCCTCAAAGACTTCCGAGCGAGCGGTCTCATGTATTCTGCGTCCAACGGCATATTTGATGCAACTATGAATCATAGTTCATTAGAAATTGATAGTTGTCTACGAGTTCAATAAATGATTTAAGACCAAGAAGCGCGAAAACAATCTTTTCATATGATTACAGCTTAGAAGGAAATTAAGTTAAACCAACAATTTTCATTAAGTATTAAGGCAGGGAACGGGAATGCAGGTTGTCGCAGCGTCTGCGCTTACAAGATTTATGATGCAGCCAACAGGCGAATATTGAAAATCTAAAGCACTCACGAAACCGCTAGATGGTTTATGAAGTTACTGTATAAACAATATTGGAATATAATATACAGTTGGCATGATCAAATACGCTTTTGATCTACAATGTCGCTGTACTTCGAACCAATATTAAGTATATACCTAAACGAACAGTTACTTGCATAAGCCGCATACTAAATTATTGTATTTTTAACCCCCGACGCAAAAACATGGTGTTATAAATCCATTGCATGACTAGTGTCCGAAATACTAACTGTCCAACAGGATTAAAGTCCAACACGGACTGTCCAAAATGAATTTTGTGCAAACCAAACCGCTTGACTTGACAATGACAAGTTTTATCTACATTTAATTTGTCGATGCATTTATTTCTACTACCGATACTATTCGATAGCGAACGACTTCATCTCTACGATACTAAATGAGATATCGATTTCATACCTCCGTAATAACCTACTTAGTTTGTCCATAATCTATATATATAAAAATGAATTGCTGTTCGTTAGTCTCACTAAAACTCGAGAACGGCTGAACGGATTTATCTTATCTTAGTCTTGAAATGTTCGTAGAGGTCTAGGGAAGGTTTAAAAGGCGAGAAAAAAATCGAATAATTTCCGGGAAAACCCTAAAAACAGCCCTTTTCTATTTCCCATACAAACGTTTTCTAGAGTCAATGCCTACGGGATCGAGACTTACGCGGGTGAAACCGCGGGGCGCAGCTAGTAAATAATATAAAAATGAATTGCTGTTCGTTAGTCTCACTAAAACTCGAGAACGGCTGAACGGATTTATCTTATCTTAGTCTTGAAATGTTCGTGGAGGTCTAGGGAAGGTTTAAAAGGCGAGAAAAAATCGAATAACCGATATTGCCACGGGATCGGGATTTACGCGGGTGAAACCGCGGGGCGCTGCTAGTAATAAATAATAATCGCTTACAGCTGCCTTAACTTGTGAAATTAATTTTAAATCCGTTCCGCATAACCGGTAATATTTTAAGGTACATTTATTCACCTTCGTGAATACTTTGTCATCATTTGCGAGGGCTATTTCACTCGGAGATACAGTGGGGGCAGACTCGACATTTGTCTCATTTGTTAATGATTTATTAACCAATACAGTTTTTCGTATTTTCCCCTTTTAAGGAAAATTGTACCTATGTGTTGTTTATATGTCTGCTAATAAATACATGGGGATTACTGTGAGTATATTATGTATATTACGCTATGAAATGTAGGTATTTCTGTTGATACATTTCCATAATTAGATTTATTACCTATTCCATTTGCATTTTCGTAATACATTTTTAAGACTTTTGCTACCATGCTTACACAAAAACAATCAAGTCCCCTCTAATGACCACTTAAGTAAGCGCGGAAAACGTAACTATATTGCGTAAAAACATTTTAACAAATTTTACCCCTGTTTTCGTAGGACTTTTCAGTAAGCATCAAAGAGTAAGTAAGAGGCCCTTTTGTCGAGCACCTCCGGCGTATAGTGCGCTCAGTGCCGCATCATTAATCTTTTGGCAAACACTTTTCTACCCTGCCTTCGGAGCGATGCACTCGCAATGGATATTATAGAGAAAAAAAACAAGAGAATATCGATTAAACTGACTCAATTGGTCCGTTTTGTAGAGTTTGTCTACTGTCTTCAACTTAATCGGCTTTAATTAAAAAAATAATGGTATCTTTCGTCAATAGGATTGTATTGTAGGTTGATTAAGGTCGTATTATAAAACTAGCAGCGCTCCGCAGTTTCACCGGCGTAACTCCCGATCTCGTGGGAATATCAGGATAAAAAGTAGCCTATAGCCTGCCTCGATAAATGGACTATCGAACACAAAAGGAATATTTCAATTCGAACCAGTAGTTCCTGAGATTAGCGCGTTCAAACAAACAAACAAACAAACTCTTCAGCTTTATAATAGAAGTATAGATTAAGACTATGAATTACTTTTGGGGCTATCCTGCATTGTGTTTAGTGTCATATTATTATGAACTGTATCGAAACCCGTGGCTTTATTGGGTCCAGACATATTGACGATTTCTTTTTAAACTCACACGATTTGTATTCATAGTAATTATTTTCCCGGGTCTACTATGTTACAATATTCATGGTCGCGAAGAGACTTCACGACCATGACTATTGTAACATAGTCGAAACGTCGAGGTAAGCGAAATAAAATTAAAAAATACGCGATTAGGACCCGGGAAAATAATTACTATTGACAAATTCTGTCCTCTGGTCATGGTCAACTAAGCTTAGAGGGTGGCATAGGTTGGGCAAACCTTCTTTATTTAACCAGGCACTACAGCGCCTTAAATAACATAGATTGAAGAAAGAAACAAAGAAACAAAGAAACAAAGAAACAAAGAAACAAAGAAACAAAGAAACAAAGAAACAAAGAAACAAAGAAACAAAGAAACAAAGAAACAAAGAAACAAAGAAACAAAGAAACAAAGAAACAAAGAAACAAAGAAACAAAGAAACAAAGAAACAGAGAAACAAAGAAGGAAGAAACAAAGAAACAGAGAAACAAAGAAAGAAATCATCCCGATTATATGTAAAATCTATACATATAATAAATCTGTAGACATAAAAAAATCTGTAATTGTAAGATATCCAGAAAAAAAAACACAGGTCGTCTTAAAATCGTTAGCTGAACACGATAGGGTAGTTTTTAGAATTTTTGTCTGTTTGTTTGTCTGTTTGTCTGTTTATCTGTTTGTCTGTTTGTCTGTTTGTTTGAACCAGGTAATCTTATAAACTACAGAATAGGTTTTAACAAGGTCCACATCAATATGTTCAGAAAATATCAGATTAACATTTAGGGTATGTTTCAATTTAACTTTAATACAATAATTATGATATTTGATGAAAAAACATTTAAAAAATGTGAAATCGAAATATTTTTCCGTGGTAAAACTTAATCGAACGTCACAAGGAAACAGTACCCTTACCACGACTTTTTTACGTATCCGATCTAACATACTAAATTGAGTATTTACTATGAAACTTCCTAAAAATCAACTTACTAGGTCCACCCGTCTCTGAGAATATCGGTAGTGACACACTGACAGACAGACGGACAAAAGAGTGATCTTATAAGGGTTTATATTTTTCGAGTGCTTCAAAGAGTCATGCTAGGGGTACAGTACATGCCTCCGCTCAAGATGACAGCTGTCATGAAACCAAATAGTTTGTATTTAATACTACCTACGTCAAACTGAAAATGAGGTTGGTACAAAAAGGTACTACTACATAATATTACCGATCTCCTTTACCAAAGACCTCTTCGATGTTACATTTCTATCGCGTTTATTTCCTGCTTATCTCTAATGAAATAAATTTAATTATGAGTTCAAGTCGCGGAAACCGTAGAAAATAAAAACAAAAAAGAATTTTCCAAATCGGTCCAAGCTTTTACGAGTAATCAGCGAACATACATTAAAAAAAATACGCGACGAATTGAAAACCTCCTCCTTTTTTGAAGTCGGTTAAAAAATAGATAGATATTTGTAAAAATCAATTTTTCATTTTGTTTTCCCGAAAATTACGTAGCCCTGCCAGCTACCTCATAAAAAAACTGGACAATTTGGTCAAGAATCCTGAAAATTGCAAAAGGGATCCTGCCATTCAGTATGGGAGCGTGGTATATTATGTGTTATGTTTTTTGCGCTGTGATTTTAGACCCGATGAATAAATAATGCCCTTACGCTTTATAGGTTTTGTTTGATTGCATTATTTGTTCCTTTCGATGGGTATGGGACTCAAAGTAAACCGCACACTTTTGAAAAATCATAGGACATCATTTTTAACCCCTGACGTAAAAACGACGGCGTGTTATAAGTCTGACGTGTCTCTCTCTGTGTGTGTGTGTGTGTTTGTCTGTGACACCGTAGCTCCCGAACGGGTGAACCGATTTTAATTTAGTTTTTTTTTGTTTGAAAGGTGAATTAGGCGAGAGTGTTTTTAGCTATGTTTGATCGAAATCGGTTCAGCCGTTTGAGGGTTATGAGGGATAAAAGTCAGGATTAAAAACCGAATGTGAGTGAGTAGACAGGCTAGAGTGGGGTATCAAATGTAACGGCATGATTTGTACGTTACAAATAGCTATGTTTTATCGAAATCGGTTAAGCCATCTGAAAGTTATGGGGAATAAAAGTCAAGATTAACAACCGAATGTAAGTAGATATGCCCGAGTGGGGGGGGTATCAAATGAAAGGGCATGACTTGCACATTACAAATTAAAAAGTCCCTCCCTATGAAAAGGATGAATAAAAAAATAAATTAAAAATTCAAAAAACCCCCGACACAAAATAAAAAATAGTATGAACGTAAAAAGCCTAAAAAAAGCAAAAAAACTATGAATAAAACCCTACAAAAAGAAAAAAAATAACCCCGAAATTATTGATTGAATATTGTCGTGTCGAGGGCCGCTTTTTACCTATAAAACACCTTAAAAAAATGATAATATTAAAATTTCAACGAAAATGTTAAATTATTAAGAATTACAAGTGAAACTACTTAAAAACTAAATGCTTACACAACTTAACTATTCAAATAAATGCTTCAACAAAAATTTCAACGACGATTCTTACATTATATTAAATTGACTCTTAAATAAGAGCGGTCCCTGACGCGACAATATTTAATCAAAAAATTCAGATGTACTTACCTACTTACGTAGGGTCATAATTTCGGGGTTATTTTTGTCCTTTTTGTAGAGTTTTATTCATAGTTTTTTTGCTTTCTTTAGGCTTTTTACGTTCATATTATTTTTATTATTTTGGGTCGGGGGTTGTTAAATTTTTCTTTAATTATTCCATTTACGAGACGCTTTAGAAGTTGGACGTCCTTTTGTAGTTGACATAAAGGATTTGTCATAATTGGTTTCGGCATAATAACCCTAGGCAAAACATAATTTTACACAATTCTTTTTGGCATTAAGTCACCGCGCTCTTTGGAAAATCATGGAACATCACGTTTCTTCAAAAACCCTGTCTCCAAGACGTTTTAGGGGTTTGATGTTATTTATTATTTGTTTTTTTTTCGATGTCCTCTATCGATAGACTCAAAGGGCACCGTTCACTTTTGTAAAATCATAGGACATCACATTCCTTCAAATACCCCGATTCCGAGACGCTTTAAATGTTTGGTATGAAGCGTTTTTTGTTAAACGTAATGCCTGCTATCAATATGTAAGGATTTCAATGTGCATCGCGTTATTTTAAGTATGAGTATCTGTTCTGTCAAAGGCCATTCTTTTTGGTCATTAATATTAATATTTAAAAATAAAAATAATACAAAATATTATTTGTACCTACCAAAATAGATTATTATTTGCATGATGTTGGTGTTAAAAATACTATTACCTCATAACTTATGAACGGAAGAATATTAATCCAGGGACAAAAGTAGTTAATAATTATTTTTTCTTTAATTTATAAAAAACCATATATAACTAGGAAGATAAAGTATGTTGAAAGTTTTGTGCAAATAAGACTTAGACTTAGTTTTAGCCTATTATATTGTTGTGTATTATGTTTTATTTGTGTGAATTATTAAAAAAATATTACTAACGCAAAAGTGCTTTCGCCAAATCAATAAAAAATATACTTAGTTTAAAAACAATATAACTACCTATTTTGTTATTATAACTTACACCGAACTATAAATAGTATCTATGCGGGAAAATGCTAGGTATTCTAAATATACCAAAACCACATCGCGAACGAAGTCGCGGGCAACAGCTAGTTATTATATAAAAATCAATAGTGAGTAAATTGACAGAGAGTAAAATTTCAACAGCATTGCGCTTGTAAGAAAGTACGATATAAAGTTTTAGCTTAATATGATAATAACAGCACCATATTGAAGTAATAAAAAACTAATAAAATGAATTTGTAAAACGATAATCTGCTATTGCATTATGCAAAGCTCAACTTTAATTACGTAAATTGCGTTCAAGGTTCCAACTAAACTCCATTTGAAAGTTATTTACAAAGAATTCAGTTCTGACGTGACTGTAAACATTAAAAACTAGAAAGTCACCACAATCAGGCATTTTTAAACAAGTTTTATAATTTGGAAATGAAGAAAGTATAAATTATATTGTGTGGAATTCATTGTATATTTGTGATTTAATGTTGCACGAATCTTTTAAACTATTTGTTATACTAGGAAACGGCTAAACCGATTTGGCTGAAAATTGGTGGGGAGGTAGCTTACAATCATAAGACGGACATAGGATATTTTTTTCGATATTCCCACGGGATCGGGACTTACGCGGGTGAAACCGCGGGGCGCAGCTAGTTTGTTATACTTACATAATTAATTAGTTGGCTCTGGTACCTGATGATCACTCATCATGTAATATGTATACACAGCTGAATCTAATTATTGTTTCTAGTTATTAAGTTATTACCCACCTGGCACTAGACAGGGAATAGTGGAAAGAAGGGAAGCCCTTTGCCATGTAGTAGAACTTAATCGGCTAAAGATAAATAAAAATAATTTTTTTTTTTTTTTCTTTTATTATGGCTTCGCACGTGTGCATTTAGCCAGTGTCAAGTTATATTTTGCATCAAATTATGACCCGATTTTTCATAAATCAGGCCTAAAGTGTTTCAATACAGTCAAAGTCGTCATAGTCCGTCAAGTCAGGGGTTATAGTAAAGCGGTGGCAAGTTTAATAGGAGATTTGGAGGCAACGTGAAAACTGCATGTTTGACACTGATTTTTACTTTCACTACACTTGTGCACTTTCACAGAACTAAATTGAATAACATTCCACCAGAATTATACAATTCAACTCGGGTTACATCTAAGTTTCATGAAAATAAAACTGCAGCACGACATGTTGTTAACTCGTTCCCGCCAAAACTCCAATAAAAATAATTGGTTATAAGTCTTTTTTCGTTTGAAAAAAGAATTTCTACATCAGGCATATGTGTTATTCGTCCTGTATCACGGGGCTATGGAGCCCCGGACCAAGGCAACACGTAGAGGCCCTTTACAATAAGAAGTATAATAGCAAGCAATGGGGTGGATTCTAAACCGGTGATTATCCCTGTCTACACTATAAAGTTCAACCAAGGACAACCTCCGGTTTGGATAAAACTATTTATAATCTACAGGATAAAACTACTTGAGCTATTGTGATGGGATGGTAGTGGACTAGATACTGGGGAACTATGGATACTATGGCACCTGCCGTAACAATGTTCAATAAATATGTAAAAATGGCAGGCGGAGACTCTATGACTCTGTGTTATTTATTGTTATATTGTATATTTGTTGAAAAAAATGTTTATTAAAAACGCAAAATATAATCCCCCTTATTCCAAAACGAGATTTAAGGATAGTCCGAGATGTGGATTTAAACCTTAGATTTAGACACAGATTTACTTGTGAACTATACCTATAGATATTATAGGGATAGTGTTTAGATTAAACTAACTTTAATTCGTGAACTATAGTCTAAACACTATCCCTATCTGTGTCTAAATTTAAAGTTTAAATACACATCTCGGACTATCCTTAAACTTCGTTTTGTATTAAGGTGGATTATTTCTTGCATTTTTAATAAACATTTTTTTCAAGTACTTAGTCTTAAGTATACTTACTGACACTTTTATTCATCATATAGTTCGATTCATAAACAAGTGTAACTTACTTAGTCTTTGTAAGAAGTTAAATCTAAAAGGCGAAGACATAAAATTCGCAAGGGATCGTACGTTATTTTATTAAAGTTAGAAAGAAACTAAAAATAGTTGCTTTTTTTTCACAGTAACGTTTTTATTATTACATTTCGACAATAGTAAAGTTTCTATTTTGTTCTGTTGCGTCACGTACGTGACAAACGATTCGTCTAAGGGATCGCCAAATATTGTTAAGTACGTGCGAGTAGAAACCAACTAGCCTGAGCCGGCCGGGTAAATAAAATAAATCAAATATATAAGTAACAGTCCATTTGACGACGACCCAGTTGGCACAATGGTCATCATGCCGGACTGCCAAACCTAGGGTTGCAGGTTCGATTCTCGCCTCAGACAAGTATTTATGCTTAGATATTTGTCTGTCTGTGTAAAAATATTTAAGCGACGAATTGAGAACTTTCTCCTTTTTTGAAGTCGGTTAAAAATGCAATTTTCGACATTGCTGGGAATAAAATAGTGCGTTTGGAATTACTCCGAAAATAAATGAATGAATAAATATTGCAAGAAATTCCACACATCGCCATCTACCACCAAGTTAAGTAACTAGACTTGTGTTATGGGTGCTAGACAACGGATATACTACTTATCTACTTTTTTTTGTAAATATATAATTATAATACATAGAACAAACCAGAACACAGACAAATATCTAAGCATAAATACTTGTCTAAGGTGGGAATCGAACCCGTAACCCCGTGTTTGGCAGTCCGGCATGGTGACCATTCTGCAAACTGGGTAAAATAGTTTTATGGCATGAGAAAACAGAATCCAACCGATTTGAGAGCAAGACAATGTCCAAGCAAAGTCGAAAATTACATTTTTAACCCACTTCAAAAAAGGAGAAAGTTCTCAATTCGTCGCGTTAATATTTTTTATGTCTATATTCGTCTCATAAGATTCAAGTATTAAATACATAACACCTCTCTACACTCAACATTATAAAGAGAAAAAACTCGCATTCGGGGACTGCCACGGCAAAGCTATTGCATCGTGCGAGCTTCGTACAATCGTACCATATACATACACGTTAAGCGAACGCTCGGCCGAGCTACATGGTAGGCGAAGTTGGGGGTGTTAGGTTTTATTTTCGTTACGGAATTTCTTGTTTCGGTCGCCGCGCTCTGAACCCTTGATAAAAGCTATGCAATAGATTAAAACTACTTTTAATCTCCATATTTCCACAGGCACAGGATTTACGCGGTTGTTACCACGGACCGCTGCTAGCACTAAATAAAATGAAAAGAAAATAAAAAGCAAATCCAATTATCATATCAACGTAAGGTTTTCCACAAAAAATAATAACTTAACATACGAAAATTGAGAATAAAGTCAAACTCATCCGATTTAATACCTTCAAATTTTCCTGACATCACGCCCTAAACGCATCTTCTTTGCGTTAAAGCTTCGTAATTTTTATCACATTCGGGCATAAAAGGGCGAAGTAATTCTCGACTGGTAAATAACATAATGTACATGACATTAGCGTGTGTCGGCTAACAGTAATATTATCATGTTCCTTTGTGTCGCGGCGAACGCTTGCCCCATATAAATAAGGTTCTTACCGTATATTTCAAAGACGAGCTATGTTAACACGTCTTCGTGAGTTGGAAACTTGGTGCCGCCTTCGGACTGGTCTTTCTAAATGAAATTTGCCCTACTGACATGGATGGGATTCACGAAATTCGCTAATGTACGATTATATACTCTTTCCATCGTCATGTTACAATACATTTTGCGGATTGATATAGTTACGTACCGAAAGCAAAATCTCTACATTAAATAGCAATAAATCTTATAATCAATGTACCAGGTACTAAGGCATTCATTCATAATCTAACGAAATTAAAAGTTTTGTATCGAACTGCCTGTATGTACTTTCGCGTGCCTGTATATCCTTTTGTTTTTGTCTAACTAAAATGAATCTAAATATTAACTTGCCATATCCAAAGTAATTCGTTCCACGTTCTAAGGTTGTAAATACACGTTTTGTTGCCGCCCCGCGCCACACCGGGCCGCCCGCTTCCAGAGAAAATTCACTCAAGGCGCCTCCGTCACACTCCTATGTGTTTTTATTGTTTTAAATGCGTACGTTATTTTTCGCAGCGAAACCTTGTCTGAAGAGAATTTTTGTACGAAGTTATGTTCCTGTACGTGGTTCAATTACGGGCAACAGGAACTGAAGTATTTGTTGCTACGTGCTTGCTTTGCTCCTAGTTGCTTAGCCAGAAGATTGTATTATCGTAATAAAGAATACAACTGGTAAACCATAAAAAATAGATTACACAAAATTTGCCTGGACCTAATACCTATAAAGGGCCCAATCATTTTTGTATCTGAACCATATCATCCGTATTCCCCGTTACCCATATTTTTCAGGAATGTAATAGCTCATATTATAAATAGGTATTCAGGGTAGATGTCGATGGCAATAAATATTAAAGCGACAAACAGGCTTGGATTAGGCGGCAAGGCACGTCGTTCCCAAACTTTCGATTCGAATTCGGTGTCAGTCGATATTAAATTAAAATCACCCACGCATTCCTCCCGCGTCTTTTTCCTGTCCATTTGCGAGGTCCGTGTAGAACCCGGGGTCACATCTCGCTCCGAGCCGTCTTGTTCGAGATATCACTTGTGGATATGACCTTCAATACTTTAATTCCTAACTCAAAATTTAGTTCTCATATTCCAAAACTAAAACCAGATCTCTAATTATAACTAGAAAGAAATGAGCGCAGAAATATCGAGTTACGAGTTTATATAATAATAATAATAATAGTAAAGGGCCTCTACGTGTTGGCTTCGGCCCCACGCATGCCTTCCAAAGGTCCGGGACTCCATAGTCCCGTGATATAGGACATATAACAAATAATAATAATAATAATAATAATAAGTATGATGTCCACATCATACTTTGACATTAAACTTGTTATTGTAAAGGGCCTCTACGTGTTGGCTTCGGCCCCACGCATGCCTTCCAAAGGTCCGGGACTCCATAGTCCCGTGATATAGGACATATAACAAACAAATAATAATAATAATAAATATTTCAGGACATACCACACATCGCCATCTAGCCCCAAGCTAAGTAACTAGACTTGTGTTATGGGTGCTAGACAACGGATATACTACTTATATACTTTTTTTTTTTTGTAAATATATACTTATAATACATAGAAACAACCAGACCACAGACAAATATCTAAGCATAAATACTTGTCTGAGACAGGAATCGAACCCGCAACCCTGTGTTTGGCAGTCCGGCATGGGGACCATTGTGCCAACTGGGTCGTCAAATATATATGTTGATGGGAAATAAATTTAGTTTTCTGGTGTATCCTTAATAAGACAACGAGTCTGAAGAACAAATTTCTAGGCAAGCGAGTGAATGGCGACGCATAGTTGAGTGATGGAGGACTTTTTTATTTGAATCGTGTGAGCATCCAAAGGGCAGCGAGACGGCGAGACACATTACCTACTTACAATGACGGGATCGACTCGGGACCCAATAAATGTTTTGTCTGTAAATCGCCTGCCCCAAAATTAATGAACATTTTGTTCTCTTGTAAAGTAACTACGTCGTCCAATTAATCTTTCTGAAAGTTTGAGCAAAACAACTTTGAAAAGAAAAACATGATGAAAAACGCGGTGTGCATAACTTTTTTACCTTACTTTATGACCGTCGAGGTAGTTCGTCGGGAAGTTTTGCTGCAATGTTTAAGATTGTAAGTTGATAGAGTCGCCAGACAGGTAGATTATGTATATAGGTATGTATATTATGTAGATTTGGAGCATTCTACAGAGAACGCATTCCGGTAGAGTGTATTCAAGGAGGGAGAGTTTACGTTTTTATGTTCTCATGCATGTTTTATTAGAGCGTCCTCTCCGTCCCCGAGTATTCGGGGAGAATAACATGACACTACAAGGTCACGTGACCAACCCCTGAATTTTAATGCAAGCATTCCTTTGATAGTCGTAAAAATGATTTCTTAAAATTGTTTCTCTGACTTGTTTTCTTTCTACATCCAGCGGCCGGAGTAGTCATCTTCTAAGTCTAGTATTCTTTGCTTATGGCGTCTACTTACAGAATCATCATCATCAGTAGAATATTTAAAATAATAATTTGTAGATAAAATATCTTATTATATTGGAAAAAAATGTTTACCACCCCAAAAGACACCCTGAATATTCCTATTTCCTGCGAAATATATATTCGATCGCGGTGATACAAATGAGTTGTACATAAAAAAAACGTGCAACACGGATCTTATTTTCTGGTAGTGGTTTCACTGCGGCACCGTTAATAGATGTGTCACTAAATTTGCGTTTTCAATTCGGCGTCTGGGGTGGTTTCAATCAAAACCGGCACGCACTCCTGCCACATCCGCGCCAGCGCCGCCTTTTAGAATAAGAATTGTCTTTTTCAGTACACTCTGCTGTGTTAAAAAGTATGGAAATGGATTGTCTGTATAATTTTGAGAAATATTAGATATTTTATTTATATTGTATTTTACGTAAAAGGTCGATAAAAATGTACTGAAGTATGGTATAAATCATTAGTATAGATTAGGAACGAAATAAACAAATACTGTTATTCAAACCCATAAAATTAATCTTAAATTTTCATGTAAACTCAAATTAAATACATAAAAGTACCGTCAAAATTATTCTTAGCGCAAGTTAAAGCAACTTTCCGAGCAATTCAGCGGCAGCCCTGTAAATTTGTACAATCTGTCGCTATGTTGTAATTAATAGCATAATTCCGACAATAGTATCTGGTCGGGCTCCACACTAAGGCGCTCGGCCGTCGCGCGTCGCGTCGCCCGAGGCCCGTGCCCACCCGCCATGAAATTAAAGCCGACTCTCGCCGAACGAATGATTGAATAATAAACGAAAGAATTCGCGTCCTGCCCTTGTATTACGTATTCATGACGACTGGTCTCGTGGACATTGCTGCGGAGCGTGTGACGTGCCACGCTAGACGATTCCTATACAAGTCGTAGAAATACCTACCTTTATTGAATAAAAAAACAACTCCACTATTCCGACTCCGATTTCTGTTCGAAGCTTTGTGTTAACGGATTTAGGTAACAAAGGGAGCGCAAAGACGCGACCCTACACCGGCTTTTATGACTACAATTACATTTTTAACGTCAAGTGTATTACAAATAGGCATCCTCTCGTCCAAAATATTAATCATTCTTTGTGTCCCGACCTTTCGCCTATCCATTTATCACGGTAAAGTATTTTTGAGAACTAATTAAACCCACAAACGTGTCTGAAATATTATGATCGTCCATGCAGTGTTTTGGTCAGCGATTACCTGATTTACTTTAGTTATGTTGGTTTCAATATACTAGGTGAGATGGTTTTTAATTTTATTAATGTCATTAAAAATAATCAAATCTATACTTCTATACTAATATTATAAAGCTGAAGAGTTTGTTTGTTTGTTTGAATAATCTCAGGAACTACTGGTTCGAATTGAAAAATTATTTTTGTGTTGGATAGTCCATTTATCGAGGAAGGCTATAAGCTACTTTTTATCCTGATATTCCCACGGGATCGAGAGTTATGCGGGTAAAACCGCGGAGCGCTGCTAGTTCTTTAATAACTAAAAAGCGATAAGGCTAGCTCAATAGCTTTTTAGTTATTACTAGTCTATTTTTAAGCTTGACTTTTTTATTAATTTTATTATTTAATCATTTATTTATATTTGTGTGTCCAATAAAGCGTTCTATCTATCTATCACTCTACAAAGTTACCAGTCAATAAGTTCAAAATCCAAAAACATTGCATGTTATCATGATCAAAAGGAAGAGATGGTTTTTAATTTTATTAATGTTACAACCGATTAAATTGATAGAATTTCTATCTAATCTATTTCTAACTTGTATAAAGTGTATTAAACCTTTATAAAATGGCTTCGGTTTGTAGTTAGTGATGTTAATCAAATAGCCTCACTAAGGTATCAGATACAAATATCTGTACGCGTATCCAAATCCCACAGGGTCCGACCACAGCGCAACTTAACCCAAAATTAAATCAAAGAGGGGCTTAACCAATCAGGCCGAGTGCTATCATTGAATCGGCAAAGGAACACTAAAATTACTTCTTGATGCGGAGAAACGAAGATTCATCGTAAAAGTGGTGGGGTGGGTAGGGTGAAGGGGTGTCTGAACGGTTTTCCGTGTAACGCAGGCGTCCACGCTGCCCGATTACAGCGCACGTACAGTACGGACCAGTCCACGACTCACGATGCCCTGCCTGAATCTAATGCTGTGTTTTATACATGAAAAACCATTCCGGTAATACTAGTATCTACTTAAATGTTAACTCTGAGATTTATCCCCTTTGTATTTTAACGGTTTCTTGTCTCAGTGGCTATGGTTTACGGCGTCGTCGTCCCAGACTCTACATTGGAGTAGAGATCGAGATAATTAAGTGTACTTCTACGTGACCTTTCCAGGAAATGTCGATGTTTATAAATCTTTTACAAAAAAAAACTTTAGTATTTTCGTGTAAGCATTAAGTAAACACGTAGGTTCAAGTTAGATTTGAGTCACGTAGATTTTCACACACGAATATAAAACTAATTTAGATGGTTAATTCAAAGTTACTCCTGGAAATATATAAAGCAGGTATTTTTTAATTAATTCAATTTACTTTATTTTAATTTAACTAAGCAATAACATAAATTAAATTACTTTATCTTAAAATAGAGACCCGTAATCAAAATTCCGGCCGTTTTTGTTAAATACAAGTAGCTTTCTACTAATTGTCTTTATCCCAACCAAACACAATTAAAACGAAAGCGGTTTAAAAATTAATACTTATTGTTAATATAGTCCCAATTTAATAATTATGAAAATCCCTCTTAAATAAAGCAGGGTTATAAAAATACGAAGGGTCTACAATTTACGTGTGGTGGCGAGTAGCACCTGGGTCATGTCTCCTTTTACTTATCCCGTAAAGATTAAGTCCCCGAAATTCCCCTTACACTAGGGTTACCATAATACGAATTTTTTGGATTTTTAACATATTGACTGGTAGCTTTGTAGATGAATAGATTGATAGAATGTTTTAATGGACACACAAAGACAAATTCTACTAATATTATAAATGTGAAAGTTTGTGTGTGTGTGTGTGTGTGTTCATGTTTGTTACTTCTTCAGGCAAAAATTACTGGACCGATTGCGATGAAACTCGGTATATAGATAGCTGAAGACCTGGATTAACATATAGGCTACTTTTATCCCAATATTTCCACGGGATCGGGACTTACGCGGGTGAAACCGCGGGGCGCAGCTAGTACTTCAGGTTCCCCACCCAGGGCCTCCGTGACAAAAGGCAGAAATAAGTATTCATCGTGTATCTTATTGTCCTAAAATTATTATTTATCATGGTCCCCTTACACTAGGTATGACTATACGTGCGTCTCGGCTCCAGAGTGAGTCATTTAGCCCCTGTTTACTAGATTAGGGGATTTTTTTACACCAGCTTTCTACCCCATACTGTTAGATGTGACACAACACTGTATATGTATTTTATAGCAATTTAGAAATTTATGAGCTCGGTTGTACTGTGGTTACAAAAGATTTTTGTTGGATGAAAGATTTTGATTTTGGTAATTCTTGTTTCTTTTACCCAACTGCATGGAAAGGGTTATGTTTTTCGCGCCTATGTCTGTTTGTCTGTTTGTAATATTCTTTACTAGCTGCGCCCCGCGGTTTCACCCGCGTAAGTCCCGTTTCCGTGGGAATATCGGGATAAAAAGTAGCCTATAAATGTTAATCCAGCCCTCAAGCTATCTTCATACCGAATTTCATTGCAATTGGTTCAGTAGTTTTAGCGTGAAGGAGTAACAAACATACTCACACACACACACACACAAACTTTCACATTTATAATATTAGTAGGATTCCCTCATATATTCCAAACCCCTCGATGGATTTCTTTAATTAAGATTCGTCTCAATAGTCCAAGTGTTCCTATTAGTTGTTTGTTTTGCGTAGTTAAAAAATAAACTACCGACGCATACTCAGATTATTGTTTTAAAAATTTGGACCACCGACCTGGATTTTTTTAATAGTTTGTCCAAATACTTAGACAGAAGTATTTGGACAAACTATGTCACTGACTGCCAAACACGGTTGTGGGTTCGATTCCCGCCTCAGACAAGTATTTATGCTTAGATATTTGTCTGTAGTCTGGTTGTCTCTATAGTCTATATACAGGGTGTCCGGTGGCGGATTTATGTTTTGGAAAGGTAATAAAAGAAAAGTTTATTTTCTTATGGTTTTATTAACGAATTGAATCAATACAGGGATAATGCGGATTTTACTTTTTAAAAATGATTTCATCCAAATGTTGTCCATTTAGACGCACACACTGTTGAAAACGATCAACCGTATTTCGTGCTACACGTTGCAACAGGCTCGGCTGGATTTGCTGAATTTCATTGCGGATATTTTCCTTCAACTGCACAACAGACCGAGGATTATTAATGTAAACCTTACTTTTGAGATACCCCCATAAAAAAAAGTCCATGGGAGTTAAATCTGGTGACCTCGGTGGCCACGGGATATCTCCAAAGCGGCTTATCAATTTATGCGGAAAATTTTGTCGAAGCAAATCCATAGATGTCCTGGCTGTATGTGGAGTCGCCCCATCTTGCTGAAACCATGTGTGCGTTGAGTAGGATGGATGTGCTCGCAAGTTTGGTAAGAAATATTCAGTGATCATGCGTCCATAGTTTTCACTGTTGACATTTACAGCTTGGCCTCGTGAATTTTCAAAAAAAAAGGGACCGATGATTCCGTTCGTCGATAAGGCGCACCAAACTGTAACTTTTGGGCAATGCAGGGGCCGTTGATGTTTCAGTCGCGGATTACGTGTTTTTGGGGCCCAGTAGCGACAGTTTTGTTTGTTGACATGCCCGTTCAAATGAAAATGGGCCTCATCGCTCCAAAAAATGCAATTTACCGTGCGAAATCTCTCTAACATCCGTTCACAGAAGGTTTTTCGTAAAATGAAGTCGTTTTCTTTAAGTTCTTGGACTAATTGAATCTTAAAAGGATGAAACTTTAAGTCTTTCTTTAAAATTTCGTGAACAATCGTTTTAGGGAGTCCCAAAGCGGCTGCTCTCTTCCGCACTGACAGTCGAGGATTTTCACGTAGGCTTCTTTCAACCTCTTGAATGTTTTCTTTGGTTCTTGATGTCCTGCTGGGTCCCGGCTGAGGGGTGTTTAAAGCAGAAGATGTCTGACGAAACCTTTCCACCCACGATCTAATCAAATTAACACTTGGTCCGTCGCTCAATCGCCGAATATTGAAGTGGGAACAAAACTGTCGGCGCGCAGTCACGTAGGAATCACTACTCTTAAAAAACGCCTCAATAGCGTACGCACGGTGCTGCCCCGACCACTGCGGCATTGTGACTAACGAATCCGCACTCTCGGAGCGTCGAATGACACCGCCCTCCCCCCGCACCGTTTATAACTTTTTTAAATTTACCCTTTCAAAAACATAAATCTGCCACCGGACACCCTGTATTATAAGTATATATTTACAAAAGAAAAGTATATAAGTAGTATATCCGTTGTCTAGCACCCATAACACGAGTCTAGTTACTTAGTTACATGAAAATAAATGAAATAAATAGCTTGGGGCTAGATGGTGATGTGTGGAATGTCCTGCAATATTTATTTATTTATTTATTATCCAGCACTCAAACATAAGCATTTATATCATACTAGATGTTGCGCGCGACTTCGTACGCGTCGTATTTTTGTTTTATATACCTTCCTCTTGAGTCACTCTATCTATTTTAAAAAATCGCATCAAAATCCGTTTCGTAGTTTTAAAGATCTAAGCATACATAGAGACAGACAGTGGGAAGCGACTTTGTTTTATACTATGGAGTGAAGTGTGGTTCTGGCAATAAAATTACAATATTCTAATGAAAATAATAATCAACACACAATGCAAATAAATAGATAAAACAAAAAATAATAATATTAGTATAGATTTGTATCTACAGTACATAGGTATCTTAGTATAGACGCTGATTGTTTACAAAAATCTATACAAATAATAAAATGCTTTGTCCTGAACGACTGACTGACAGATCAACGCACAGACTAAATCGCTAAACCGGGTATGTTCTTTGCATGACGTAGGCCTCCGATGAGAAAGATTTTTTTAGAAATTCTACCCCATAAAGGGTGAAATAGGGGGGGCAAAGTTTGTTTGGGACAACGCGATGCTTTGGTCTAATCTACTAATTTTACGCAGACGAAGTTAAGGATAAAAACTAATATATAAAATGCGATGTTTAAACATCATCATCATATCAGCCACAGGACGTCCACTGCTGAACATAGGCCTCCCCTTTCCGGTACGTGGTCTCCAATCTAAGACTTTTCGGCCCCAACGGCCATCAGTTCTAAGAGCGACATCCCCGCCCATTGCCACGTCTAAACATCCTACTAATATTATAAATGTGAAAGTTTGTGTGTGTGTGTGTGTGCATGTTTGTTACTCCTTCACGGTAAAACTACTAAACCGATTGCAATGAAATTCGGTATGTAGATAGCTAGAGATCTGGATTAATTCATAGGCTACTTTTTATCCTGATATTCCAACGGAATCGGGACTTACGCGGGTGAAACTGCGGGGCGCAGCTAGTACGTAAATAA
This sequence comes from Idaea straminata, assembly GCA_951213275.1. Classification (NCBI taxonomy): domain Eukaryota; kingdom Metazoa; phylum Arthropoda; class Insecta; order Lepidoptera; family Geometridae; genus Idaea; species Idaea straminata. The sequence continues at coordinate 6,251,852 of OX577846.1, read as the reverse complement.
TATTGAGTTGAAAACTAGGCTATATTTAGATTTGTTTACTTGATTAGTATTGCATTAACATTATCTTGTAAGAATATGATGTGTGAACAACTATTTAACATAGAGATGATATGATTTTCTTAAAGTTCATAGTGCACATTAAAGGCTAATAACCTGACATCTGTTTACCTTTCAAACCCATTCTCGAAAGTGTTAATGGTCATTAATATGAATTACAACGATCGTTCGAAACTCTGCAGAAACGACACATAAACACGTTAACTACTTAGATACTTAAAACTAATATAATTCCCGTGGGTACACTTCCTTATTATCCTGCCAGACGATGCTGTCTGCGAACTTATTCGGAGTGTTTCGGTGTACACAGTTCAACAGTCACGCATCAGCCAGTCTCAATTACTACGGAACCCGGAGTCGGATCGTAGGCGTCGCGATGCAAACAAATCACCAAGATAAACAGGGTTCCGCAGAACAATGCATTGTCAACACAAGATGGAATATAAAAGCGCTCGCAAAATGACGTCCCATGCTAAACTTTGTTTCATATTGTACGATTTGTTGTATTCTAAATTTGTCGTATCAATAAATCGTAGAAGTACTTACTTGTACTTGTACCCTTTTTAATTGGGTCCTTTTTGCGTGAGGATGGAGTAGGCTTGCCCAGCACCTACTACCCTCTCAGCTTAGTCGACCATGTCCAGAGGAGAGAACTTGTCAATACTTCTGGAGCCAACTAAGCCGCGGGTTTCATCACGATGTTTTCCTTCACCGTAAGAGCAATGTCAATTAGCGCACATGAATTTTTCTTAAGAAAAATACATCATAGAAGTAAATGATGCTATTTTTTTGTTAGTTTACTCGATATTTTAAATGTTTCCTTTTGACAGTACATTTGAAACTAACAAATCAAATACTTATCTAATCTATTAACTAATTTATGTAAAAGAAATTTGTCTTCTGACATATTAAATTTAAATGCGCTACGAGATTGCTAAGAGCGTCCGTAGCATTTAAGGTAATGAAAAATACATTTTAAAAGAATAATACATCCCATTATAGTACGATTCGATTTTGTATTTTTATATTATTACTAGCTTTTGCCCGCGACTTCGTCCGCGTAGACGTCGAAAATGGTACTCTTAAGCAAACCACCCCCAAGATAACTTTCTACTCCTTTTTAACACCGTTAGGGGATGAATTTCAATGAAATACTAAACAAGTGTTCCATCAATTCTGTTGAAGAATGTTTTTGCAAAATTTGAAGTAAATTGGACCAAGGTATCACGTTTAGTTTAGTTTAGTTTTACGGGGCTGTTTCCGCACTTAGCCTCATTATTTGGGCCATTGTGCGTGCCAATCACGTTGTCCCATACAAACTTTGCCCCCCTTTTTACCCCCCTAGGGGTGGAATTTCGGAACATCCTTTCTTATCGGATGCCTACGTCATACAAAAAACACACCCTAGTTTCAGGACTCCGATCAGCGGTTTCGGCTGTGTGTTGATCCGTCAGTCAGTCAATACAAAGAATTTTATGTGTATAGATTTAGAAATCGTATCGTATAAAAACCTAGAGATCAGCGTGCCCCAAATCCAATCAGCTATTGAATTAACCCGGTCCGTGTGACGGGAATACGGATTCGGAGCGTCCTCACGTCAAATGTTTATCTTTCATCTGGCACAGCGTTAATGTAAGTGCGAGTACAGTGTGTAATAGCCGAGCGGGGCTCATCTCACTCATAGATCTGCTGAGTGGGGCCCGATCTCGGATTACAAGCACTACGACCCCAATGAGGTGACGCGATGACAATTTGCGAAGGAAAACGCTCGTTCAGTCAAGATAAGTGCTTATTAGCAATGCGGTCTTTGAATTCGGAGGTCGTGGCTTGGAAAGACGTTCCTTGTTCTTACAATGTGTTAACTTGGTTGTTTAGTTTCATTTCTTTCCGGTTTCATTGAAGTTAAGTATAGTTAGTTTTATCTACCACTTGATAAGAGCTATGTAGTATATTTTTTTTTGTGAGTATGGTTATAATCATTCTAACATTAAAATAACTTGATGATGGTACGGTTGACGCAGTATAAAAACCGACATCCTCGCGGCTTCATGCATACATTTCCTTGCCGCGCGACAGCGGAATGTACAACGTCACGCTATAGTCTGTCGCTGCACGTCAATATGTGAACATTTTTGAACCTTGCTTGTCACATAATCCAAGCAACACAATCAATCACAAATCACTATTCATTCGGGCACGTCGTCGTCATCTATTTCGTGCCTATTTACTCTAAGCGTATATCATATCATAATATTTTTATAGGTCCTGATTCCAATAGCTTTTGAATCTAATATCGCTGGCCGATACCGGGAAAGGCACATATTTTCCGGGTTAGGCCAAACAGGGACCTCTACCGAACAATATTTTGCTCCCGAGCTATCGGTTTATTCAAATGCTCCCCTGTCCAGAGCGAGCTCAAAGAATCAACCTGAATATTATTATACCTACATATTGACATTCTCTACCAAACTTTCATGGTATATATCTGTTATATCTTATAGATAGTATGTAAATAAGTTGCTATTTTAATGATTGTTCGGATAAATTTCTGAAGATATTTACTAGACCGATTTAGATTCGGTTTTAAATAACAGTAAAGACTTTAAGAAGAGGTTTATAGCTCATAATTAATATCTTTTGTGGAAGATTTTTTTAAGCTTGTCGATCTGTGGCACTGATGCGTTATAAGTGAGGAAAAATCAAACTTAAGGGTAATTTATTTTTTTCTGACTGACTCTTCATGCGTTACTGCTGTAAGTAGCGCAGTCAGTCAAAATTAAAGACAAATAAAAATAATCTATCATATAGTTATGAAACTTATTAAAGACCTACAAAAATATTAGAATCAGACTGCACCTTTGTGATTTTGACCTAATTGTTTATTAAACTCAAATTTAATATATTTATTTTTTCTGACTGACTCTTCGTGCTTTATTAATGTGAGTAGCGCACGCATCGTCAGTCAGAGTTTAAGACAAATAAAAATAATCTATCATAGAGTTATGAAACTTATTAAAGACCCACAAAAAATATCACAATCAGATTGTTTCTCAAACAAGTATTAATTCTAATCATAAGAGAAAATTACTTAATTTTCAGCACGTTCATCCAACTCGACAAGCATATTAACTATACGACATAATAAATAGTTAGACAGGCTATATCCCCGCAATAATTCAATGATTCCTATCAGATACCGTTCGATCCTCGGGGAAATATCTTTGTTATTATGATATCGCCGCGACGAGAGTGACGGACCAACAGACAAACCTAATTATATCAACACATCAAAGCTCCCATTTCTTCAATAGCAAAAATTTATTTGTAACATTTACATTTTTATTGGTATGCTAGGACACCATATGGCAACTTTGACTCGTCCGCAAACGTAAGTGATTTTGAATTTTCTGATGTGTATTTTATTTTCTGATTTTATGTGTGTTCAATATCAGATTGTATTACCATAGCAAATACATTACGGTCACGTATATCTAAGACCTCTATGTAAATGTGTTATTTACGCGGATGTACACTTGTTATCTTTTTCATATTTACTTTTTGATCTTTGCCAGTGAAACATAACTCATTATTTGTTATGAAGAGGGTCAATGATGAAAAGACTGAGATGCTTTTTGATATGGATCTGATACTAGACGTAGAACGTGACTTGGAGTTTGCAAAAATATCGGTCCTTGATCTCGTTTTTATTATTAACTAGCAGCACTTCGCAGTTTCACCCGTGTAACTAACGATCCTTATCGGAATATCTGGATAAAAAGTAGCCTATGTTATTTCTAATGAATCAATGTATCCTCATACCAAGTTCCATCAAAATCGGTCCAGTAATTTCGGAGCCTATTCGTTACAAACAAAGAAAAAAAATCTTTCCTCTTTATAATATATGTACAGTCAGCAAAGGACTGAGGGTAACAGGTGCATATTTTAAAGTTTTATTTTCATAAATGATAGTTTAATAATTTTTGTTATTTTGCGCGAAATAACGAACACTTCGAAAGCTTTAGTCATATCAGCAGCAACAAGCAGAAAAATTAACAATTACTGAACCGTTATAAAAAAATTAAAACTTTAAAATATGCACTTGTTACCCTCAGTCATTTGCTGACTGTACCTGTAGACCCTGACCCCGTGGAAATATTGGGATATACGGTAGTCCCTAGGTTTCAATGTATCATCATAATATAGAATGTACTGTACTAAATTTAATCAAATTCGTGCTTATAGTTATAAATTTCATTTAGATATGTGTTTTTTGAATTCTTCAAATAATTTTAATAGGTATACAGTCGCTGTATAATTGCAGCCCTCGGTAGAGTTCGAAAATTACTATTATTGGATTTTTTTATTTTGGACTTTAAACTTTAAGTAACTAAAGCATGTGTCTAGAATCTTGCTTGTGTTGCAAACATTCTAATAACAGCCGTTTTGGAGCTCTACGGTGGGTCTGCAATTATGCAGCTAACGTACCTATGGATTAATATAGATTTAACTACCAATGTTGACTCTCCAGCTTCCAAATGAAAGCAATAAAACCAGTGTTTTGGAAGAAAAATCAAATAATAGGAACGAGTGTATGAATTTTATGGAAAACCATTATATTTAGGAGGCATTGTTTGCGCTGTCTGTGTGGAATGTTTCGGCGGCTCATGATTGATTTCAGTGTAATTTCCATACGCGTGATCTACTCATATTAGCCACTTTGTATACTCACCAGAATAAATTGAACTTCGCTCTTTAGCCTTTCGCTCAAGGGCAGGGAATCATGCCTAACTTCAAGAGTTCTATTTACGCTGGTCACTGTTCTAGAACTATACCTACAATTGTACAATAGACGCGACCTCGCGGCGCCTGCCGAGTCACGAACATTTTTTTTCAAACTACAAGTCTATTTCCATTTTATACAACTAACATATCCGTTAATGCTTCTGAATTTCAAACTAATGGTGGGCTAAATGCTCGTTATGTACTTTATTTACTGTCATAAACAATAAAACTAATAAATAATAACTCTTAATAAAGACTTAGATTTTTTATGTACGAAGGAAGGTCTTTAGACCGATCCTAGATAGCCATGCCAAGGTTACTGGGCCTATTTAATTTTTTTAGAAACTGCTGTATACGATGAGTATTTTTCCGTCAATTGTTTCTTAAACAAATACTTTTTTATGTAGTAGTTATGGTGTAAAAACGATATTTTTTCTAAAAACTGAGTTAATGTAATTTACTGTAAAACGAATGATTAATTTTACAGTAACATTAACTTAGAATGAACAAAATTATTGAAAACAGTTTTAAGAAAGATATCGTTTTTATACCATTAATAATACATAAATAAGTATCTGCTTAAGAAACAATTGATGGAAAAAAACTCATCGTTTCTAAGAAAATTAAATAGCCTCAGTAACCTTGGGATGCTATCTAGGATTGGTCTAAAGAGTGCGGTATGATCTAGACTCAGATTATTATGAGCCCTCGAAATTAGGCGGAGGTAGAGTGCCTTTGACACCGGTTGTTTGTGGCCACACTAATAACCTCTACAGTGTTGACAGGGAGCTGCCACCAAATATTGTCGTCAATTTGTTATCACGTAACTCGCACGTTCGCTGCTTAGGATGCGGGAAGCGCGCTACCCAGCCTCCCCGGCTTATGAACACACAACCAATAAGAACAACTTAGTTGAGATGTCGGACGATTAGCCGTAATTAAGTCACGTTATCATCCCTTTTTTCACCCAATTAAATATATTTTTTCACAACACGGTCTGTGTCTCAGTCATAAGGACAAAATTCTAATGACAAATTATTTTGCATTTTCAACCCCTGCAAAGCTTACGAAACACGATCATCTTAATTAAGTATGCGCTATCGGATTAATTATTGATGAGTTCATGGGAAGAGCCGGTTTCAGTTAAAAGTTACAAGTTACATGACAAACTTTTGTAATTAACATGTAAATTCATTTTTCGAAGTCACTGGAATAAAATGTAAGTACCTATAATCACATTAGGTATTCTACAGCTACTTTGCTAGGGCGTCAGGAGAAGCGGTAGGGGGTAGTAAGCCTTATTTGAGCCAGGCGCGCGTGACGAGAAACTAGAAACTCGACAGTCGCGCCGCCCCGCGTCTTGTCGCCTGAATTTCTCATCAAATCATCCCACGACAATGTCGTTGCAAATCCCGACACGAGATCAAAAGATATTAGAGCCAAAATGAAGTCAAGCAGTGATGATCCCTAATTCCAATATTGTACAGACGTATTTGCACGCACAGACAACGACACAGTCGAGACGCTCTTAAGACAGTACGATTTAAAGGTCTAGTCAAAACATTATCTTGTCTTTTTAATAGCGTTCCCAATTAACCAAATTAGTAAATATAATTCGCTTAGAATATTACCATTTTAATCTAAAGTAGATTGCAGATTCTCCATCAATTTATGTAGATTAGATGAATTTAGAAACACCTACCTACTTAACTTGTATAGAGATCTGTTTTGAATTTAACAGAGTTGTTTTTCAGACGGACACTTTGAAAAGTGTTCACAGCACCTGTGAAGCGTCACGTTTAAATTATCCCTAAGGATAAAAAGTGACTAGATAATACAATGAGATCCGTCGAAGGCGGCTGCTATCCTCTGGAATCATTAATTTTAATTCGTACCCCGTGACGACGCCTGCTCTAATGAATTATTGGGAATCGCTGAAGTGCCCCCCTCGCTCCGCCCTCGGACTTCCTACAGTTTTCTTCGGGACTTAGCATAATGTGAAAAAATGTTACGCGACCTCGCTGCATACTAATTGCTTGTTGTGTCGCCTTTCTTTTAGTAATATTCAGAATTTACCGAGCGGAACTTCGGTAGCGCGAGACAAGATTTACAACTTTTACCCCTGATCGATCACTTAGCATCGTCGTTTTTATGAGCTCCAATTTCAACTGCTTTTATTCCGAACTTCGAAATATGAAGTTAAATTTTACTAAAAGAGAATACTTTGTAAGTAGCTGCTTATTATGCACTGGATCTTTGAATCTTTTAATGGGTTTTCTCATTCTTATTCCGAGATTATGGGTCGCGGACATCGAACGGCATACCAATTACAATTTCAAAGTTAAGTGGATATTTCTGAAATCGCGTTCAATTGTAATACATGGACTGAGAGGCCGGCAAGCGGTAGGCAGAGTGTACGGAGTTGCGAATAGTCCCAGAGGGTTCACGAGAACGTGCGAACGTTGTCATGCATTCCCTCGAGCCGGCGGCAAGAAAACTTGTATTTTTTAAACTTTTGCCTTTCCGTAAACCGGAGGAGAAAAGTTACAATTGTATTCTCCCCCCTCCTTCAATATGTGACCTGCTTATTTATTGGAGAGGCGTCGGTGGAGTTCGCAGACAATATGTCGCGAGGAACCCGAACACAACGCACGCCAGCACCGCGCGCCGCCTGGATGCTGGGCGAACGACTTAAACAAAACACAATTTAAGCGGACAAGGAAAGTGAAACTATTTGATTTATATAACTTTAGTGCGCACTTTCACAACTTTTAGTCGTATGTCTGACATAATGTATACCTATTCTTTGTATATGTCTTGTAGTAGTATCGGTTCATGTGGGGGACTGTCCGTTCAGTATTCAGAGCGCAGTCGTCATTAGTCGGGCCAGACGTTGGATTTCCCAGAAGCAGTACGAATGTACCACTAGTCTTGCTGAATAATGATAACCTTACAGAAATTTCGAATTAATTCAAGAACGTATTTTAGGATTGTATTGTATAACACATATTATTTTCTCAATGGAAAAAGTCAAAGAAGTTAAGAATATTTTGATGCTATGAAAGACTTTTTATATGTGCTTTTTAATGACACATTCTTCTTGGTTATAGGCCAGAGATGATTAATTATTTTTTGTAAATAACAGGAGTGTAACCTTCAGTGCAACTCATTGAGATTTAATTTAAAGCCCTCGGTACTAAAAATGTGTTAGGTGACAAAACCAAGCGTTAATAAAATATGTCAAGTCGACGACAAATATGACAAGAGCTAACTTTTTTATTAAATTAACTACATTCTTTTTCAATAAATAATGACAATAGCATTTTTAGAAACTCCAGTATTTGTTAATCCTGCGTGTAACAAGGCCACAACAAGACCACAACGAGGCCACTGGGCCTTGTTGAGAAACGTGTCTTTTTGCTGAAATATTATTAACTAATTGCATCCCGCGGTTTCACTCGCGCAAACCCAGATCTTAGGTTTTTCTTATATTTTCTCCATTTGAACTTTTTCTGGATTTCTATAAATAATTTAAAACCAAAATGAGCCACGTCGGTCTAGGTGACTAAGGGAATTTATATAGCTCTGAATAATATTATTTGGATTTATTAAGTCGGTACCTACGTATTATGATATCTCTATTTTTAGTATTAGTGTGTATTACTGTTGGTCTATAGGTACAGTCGGCTGTATAATTGCAGCCCTCGGTAGAGTTCAAAAATGACTATTATCGGAATATTTTCATCGTAATAATTTTTGTTTGATTAATTGATGAATTAGAAGACTTTAAACTTCAACTAAAGCAGGCAGGTGTCTAGAATCTTGCTCGTGTTGAAAACATTCTTAAGGGCAGGTGCTAATAAAGCTACCAAAATCGACCTTTGTTTTAGGCAACTATAAGTAATCAAATACTCTTTTTTTGTTATTTGGATATAAATGGATATTGTAGTTTAATAACCATATTTTTGTTTATTGTGGTTGAAAACATGATATGAACAACTTCGTTCGATAAAAAAAAATGTTAGAAAACAGAGAATTATTAGATCGTTTATCGGGTTTTATTCAAAAATAGTTAACGTTTGTTTCTAAAAATTGATCAAATGATAGGTTTTGACCTCTAGGAACTATATTTGTGGATAATAATGCTTAAATGTTTTGCATATCGATCAAATATAACAGTTAGCACGCAGCACGCTACGTTTTTGAGAGCGGGGGCTAAGGTAATGTGAATACCTACACACGGTACTGGAAGAGCGCCTTAAAACAGCCGTTTTGGAGCTCTACGGTGGGTTTGCAATTTTTTTCGCCGGTTTAGACACAGGATAAACTATATGACGAGAATATCTACGGGCACCAAATGCCTTATGCACTTAACTTTCGCCGTTGTTTCACTCAATAATGAAATTTAAATACAGAATCCATTTTGTGTTCAAATGAGTTTTCGGAATAGCCAATTAGTTGTTAGCGCCCGGCCTCCCTCGTTCGCTTTCATTAGGCTATATAGTTTCCCAAATATCTGGACCCCTCAGATATATATCTTTTCGGTTGCTTTTCCATTTTCTTTTAACAGTCCGCTTACGGAAAGGGCGGGAACAACTCTGTTGTTAAATTTTAGTGTTGTTCCGCGGTTTGTCCGCGAATCTTCAAGTAATGCTTCTACAAAATTACTCATTTCAGAAATAATATTTTCTTTATATATTTTAAATTGTATGTTAAGGGGCTGGTGTAATTAACGTTATATTTACGTTTAGTTTTTTTTTCTGTACAGTTCTAATGGACATCATACTTTTATCATAAGTAGGTATACTGAATTTATTTTCATATTAAAGAGATGTTACTTACAAAACATTCAGACAATTAAAAACCAATCAGATTCAAAACCAGCTTAATTAACTACTAAAATTCAATTGAAGTGCCCTCATCACACACCCTAAACAATCCACAAAACAAGGTTCACAAAATGAATCGCAATGAAAACCGTATCCAATTCGCTAACTTCGAAGTACTGGCGCTATATTTATCCAAAAGCAACTCTTTCAACTTGCAATTCCTTTCTTATTTCATAACGCAATCTTCTCCGGTTCTTATCTAACAACGAACATATCTCGCCCCCGCTCTCGACGAAAATCGTCCAATATAAAATCGGTTTAATTTGCGCTTTTCGCACTCAATGGGATGGAATAATATCGGGCAATTTGGTTACCGCTGGCATAAATATGGCGGGCCGCGCTGTAATTGTAACGTAGGCAATTCACGCCTCGTAACGACCGAAGGAGAAAACTTCGCCCGTTACGGAGGCTCGATGGCTTGCGGAGAACGCACGACATCCAACCTAGTACCACCTAGTACTAAGTAGTTGCGAAGCTCCCTTTTTTGCCTCGAGCACGGTAAGCAGACGCGTCGCCTTTAACTTAACCCCGATTCACAGCCACTTCTATAAATTCTACTTGACATTTAGTGCTAACTTTTCGCTCAACTATAATTTTCTTCGTAGATCGCAGTAAATTAAGTGATACTAGTTTGAATAAAGTGAGATTTTCTAAGTAGAAAAGAATGTATTCTCAAGTTAGAATTGTAAAAATTTACCTACCTAAAGATGAATGTGAAAATATTAACATATCCATATTATGTAGAAATTCGAACAGATCATGGTGGATACTACACAACTTTCACAAAAGTAATTACAGATGGAGGGCTCTTCTTTGCCACTTTGCTTAACGTAATAGAATAATGAATGTCATTTTCTTTTAGTCTGACCCTTCCGCGGTTCGCGCGGGGAATGCAAAATTCCCGAAATTAGAGTGAATAAACCTACGTTTGTAATTAAAGTCGGGTGCCGGGCGCGGAGCTCTGCCCGCCCATCTTTCTTGGCTGGCCTACGAATTAAGCACCGAATTGCTTTAGTAATTCCAAGTATATATTCCTCGCTCTCAGTTAAATGTAAATCACTTTTACTGTTCCGATTTTCGCCACTTAACTCCCTAATCTTCTAATATCTTTTTTTCTTTACTATGTAAATTTGAACTATTAGCATTCATTATACTTTAATTTGCAGACTAAATGAGTTTATATTGGTAGGTACATACAAATTTTATTCGAGTTCAATTTGTTTATTGTTAGGTTAGTTATAGACTAAAGCCGGCGACAATCAAGCGACGCAACAGTTAAACTTGGAACAACCCTCGGCCACTTCCGCCCGCCCAATGCCGCAGCCGCCCAAACTCGAGCAAACACTCTTCAATTGCCTTAGTGTTGTCCACTACCTTATTTAATTTTTATCGATTAAACATAATATTTAAAATATATGTAAAAAAATATTTTATGTAAATAAATGTGATTTTGAGTAGTATATTTGAGTAGGTAATGCCAAAGTCTCATGTATAATATATATAATAAACATAATAGTAGTTATAAGATATGAAACTTAGTATCCAAATAATGGGTTGACGACCCAGTTGGCACAATGGTCACCATATCGGTTCGATTCCCGCCTCAGACAAGTATTTATGCTTAAATATTTGTCTGTGGTCTGGTTGTTCTTATGTATTATAAGTGTATATTTACAAAAGAAAAGTATACAGGTAAGTAGTATATCCGTTGTAAGTACCCATAACACAAGTCTAGTTACTTAGTTTGGGGCTAGATGGCGATGTGTGGAATGACCTGCAATATTAAAATCAATCAAAAACAATATCATTTGATTTATTAAAACTTTAAATTAAATGACCTTATTATCTCGCTACCTTAAACAAAAGTGAATGACAGTAAATTATCGATAAACTGAAAGTTCAACCGCTTAACAGTTTGTAGAACGTCTGAGTGCTTTGATAATCACCGGCTGAAATGTTACAATAGACGCGAGTATAGTCTCAACGGGAACTGGTTTACAAGACCATGTTATTAACATATTCCTCATTTGTATCTATAATTTTTATGTTAATAGACTATTCTTTACCATTTCGAATGCTGTAGGTATGTCATTCTATGATTGAATAACTTTATTGTTAGCTCAATACCTATTTAATAAGCTATTGAATAGCTTTTATCGCGGGCTTTCAGCGCGGCGACCGAATCACTCCGCCTACCATGTAGTTCGGCCGAGCGTTCGCTTAACGTGTATGTATATGGTACGACGACGAAGCTCGCACGATACAATAGCTTCACACGTTTTTTTATGAGAGTCAAAATGGTGGATGTAGATACTTCTAATTAAATAGGAACTAGAAATAAATAATATGCCAATGTAGGAATTTAAAAGAAAATTATTGACAGTCACATTCCATGAATTTAAAAACAAATATCCAAAAAAAAATCTTCGAAAAGTCTTTGCCTTCTACACGAATAACAAAGTGCAAGCTTCAAATGAAATTGAGGTTCAAAGCGAAGTGACAGTGTGAAGTATTCGCTAAACTACATTTGAGAACTTAGTACGACGGGCAATCGAAAATAGAAAGTTTTCCAAGATCGAGGCTAACTGAGTAACTGGCATTCTTCGTAAACTTTAGGTGAGACTTCTTTCGTAAATTTATTCAATTCAGTTTGTTTATTCAATCCTATTGTAGTCCAGAAATGTTATCTTTGTTATGGGTACTTTACTTACTCAGCTCCCCTTACGATGTTTTCTGAATTCGCGAAATTTATGTATTTATAAGTTGTCACTGGCGTCACAGTAAAATGCAAATTGTAGTTATTGTTTGAATTCATAAACTATGGTGTTTCATTATTATGTTCTTTGTTGTTTAACTCAAAAAGTTCATAGTAAATATTTTCCCGGGTCATAATCGCGTTTTTTTTTTATCTTAATCTCAACGTTTCGGCTATGATACAATAACCACGGTCGCGAGGTGACTGGAGCGGGCGAGTATTGTCATCATAAGCTGATAGTTGAGGGTAGTAACCAAGGGCAGTACTAGTACTGACACTCGATTTTTTTTCTACATATATTATGGCTTCGCACGGCTTGTGCATTTAGCCAGTGTCAAGTTATATTTTGCATCAAATTATGACCCGATTTTTCATAAATCGGGCCGAAAGTGTTTCAAAACAGTCAAAGTCGTCTTAGACAGTCAAGTCAGGGACTATAGTAAAGCGGTGGCAAGTTTACCATAACCTTAATAGGAGATTTGGAGGCAACGAGAAAACTTCATGTTTGACACAGATTTTTACTTTTACTACACTTGTGCACTTTCACAGAACTAAATTGAATAACATTCCACCAGAATTTCTATGTATTATAAGTATATATTTACAAAAGAAAATTATATAAGTAGTATATCAGGGGTCTAGCACCCATAACACAAGCTACTTAGCTTGGGGCTAAATGGCGATGTTTAAATTGTCCTTGGAATATTTATATTTATTTTATTAATACGAAGTTGATGAGTTTAAAAAGATTATCAACTCAATACTATATTTAGCTTTCAGAATTCCGTACCTCGAAAGGTAAAAATAGGAACCCTTATAAGATCACTCTTTTGTCCGTCTATCCGTGTGTCATCACTGATTTTCTCAGGAACGGGTGGACCTATTTTTTATTATTAGTTTGCTAAATTTTCCTCTTGTTTTCTATTCCTGCTATTTTCTTTGCCAATATGCCAACCTCCATACGAATTTTCAATGTACTAGCCGTTTCAACGATCCACATTAAAACACGTATTTTAAAGGGCAATATAAACAGGGAAATTCCTTCCTGCAGACGGTTTTACACACCCCCAAGTCATCCATGTTTCATTACCAATAGCTCGTACCTTATCACTTATTCAGTTAAGGCCAGGTAACGCATTTTAACATTCAATTTGTTACCTGAAGGAACGTTATGTTCGTTGTAAAACTACGGAGCGTGGCACTAAACGTGCTGTTTGATTAGATTTGATAAAATTGTACCTGTTTGTTGTAAAAAGTAAAGAAAGAATGTATCAGTTGAACCAAGATATTTTTTTGTGTTATAATTTGTAAATTATAAATCAGAAAATTAGGCGCCATCATGAAGTTTTAATATAAATTTTATTGTCAATCTATGAAACTTTATTATACTTTTGTTATTTGTAAATAAACACTTATGTTACTCCTATGTTCAATGTATCTCCATACTAGTACGGGATCCCTTTAAGAACGACCTTCATCGAGTTGTTTAATGGATGAAAAGTATTTTGCACTGGTTTGGTCAATAGGCAAATGATGTACCAATAAAATACATAATCTTTTAATGATAATTATATTAGAACGGATATATTCGCGTTTTTTGTTTTTGGTTTAAACTTGACGTTTCGGGAACTTTGCAGATCCCACTGTCACAGGCAGACTGAGATACAAAAAATATTATATGAAATGCTGTCAAAGTAGACGGTAGGTCTACTTAAAATTGACAAAAAAGGTTTCATCTAACGCAGAATTGACTAACTGAATAATTTTGAGTTCAAGTCGCAAAAACCTTAGAAATGACTACATAATCTTTATTATATCTTAGGTTTCATTCATTAACCAGACCAGTGCAAATGACTAGTATCGATTTACTAGTCAAACTAAGGTTTGCATATTCTAACGGCTTCTTAGTTTCCATTGGTGTGGAATTGGTCTCTTAAAAAACCAGTAAAAGGTTTAAAAAGCAAAACAAAAAATTAAATTGTTAATTAATCATATTCTGGACATAATTTTTTTAGCTGTATAATTTGATATAAAATATTTTGCATAAAATGGATAGTCCATTTTTCTAGGAAGGCTAAAGGCTACTTTTTATTTTGAAATTTCCACGGGATCGAGACTTACGCGGGTGAAACCACGGAGCGCAGCTAGTTTAAAATATAATTACGTAGATCTCGTTTAGAGGCGGATATAATCTTCGGTTCTAATAAATCTGGATTTACACCATCTCAATTTTTAGATCAGTACCTACTCTTATTTGTTTGAGGTAACTACGTTTCACGCTAGTCTCGGTTTTATGTGTAAGTAACCTGAATTATAAATGGCTATAGGTACACGTTGAATTCAATTCAATTGAAGTTTTTATTTTTAAATTCAATTTATGTGTAAATAAGGGTTGCTGTTTTCGAAGAACGTAATATATTATTTAGGCATGTACTCGTATTACGATGTAATCTATACATATAAAATGCTTTGTCCTGAACTACTGACTGACTGACTGACGGATCAACGCACAGCCTAAACCGCTGATCGTAGAGACCTGAAACTTTGAGGGTGTGTTCTTTGTGTGACGTAGGCATCCGATAAGGAAGGATTTTCCGAAATTCCACCCTTTCGGGGGTGAAAAAGGGGGGCAAAGTTGTTATGGGACAACGTGATTCCTTGGTGATTCCTCGGGCAAAAGCTAGTCATGGATAAAATAGGCCTTCATAGAAAGATCAAACGACAACAGCTAGCTAAAAGCCACATTGTAACCACTATAAACTAACACCTTGAGAGCAACCCACAGCACCGCGGTAATAAAACCAAGAAAGTAGTTTTAAGGAAGCCCGCGACAGCCATACTTGGTCCCATATTACCCGCAACAAAACCCTCCGTATTACACGAAACAAACAAGTTATTCGTTTCAAATTGAAAACTTTCCACCCCACTAGCCATGCTGGGGCTGTGGCCCATAAATTTCCGCCAATTTTGTTTTATTTCACGATGCAGGCACGGTAATAAAAGTAAGCTGGACGTGAGACAAAGCCTCTAGTTGGGATTACGCGGCCATCGCAATGGATCACGGCGGCCCTGATTTGGAGTCTAAACAACGCCACCTGAATGACTTCACCCCTTCATTTATGTCATTTAGTTTATTGCATTTTGTAAATTGATTTTTATATTAAAAAAAGCAATAAACACGCTTCTGTGAAAATCATAGTCATGCCTAGAGATACTTGGTAGGTACTCCATATTATGTCTGACTATACTTAAATATATTTTCTTCATAAAAATACGAATATAAAGCGAAAATCTAAGTAATTCTTATAATAAGACATCTGTGAACCTTTCAGAATATTTTTATAAAAGCTCGTCTTAGTTTATAGCGCTACCAAAATGCCGTTTACCAAAAACACCTTGTTTCACAAAACAGATAAATCCTCAAAGTCGACGCACTTTCAAAATCATGTCCATAAAACTATACTTTGAGTTTACGACTAGATACCTACATAAAAAATATGTGTACCCTCACCGTTCACGAAATTTACTTAAAGCTTTTTCCTAGGCATATAAAATCTGATACCTTCACTGCGACGCTACTTTAACGGTCATACTTACCCGAAATATACACTTTTACTCTGAAGCTAAAGGAGTATTTTATTATACAAACTTTACTAATAACTTTTCATAAGTAAAAAGTTGTAGCGCTCGGAGTTTTTTTCAGTTGAAAATAATATTTAAACAAGAATAGATATAACTTTTCTGTTTATTGATATTTGTTGTGTTTTTGAACTTAAGTATAAAATTTGAATAATTAAAATTACTTAACGACGTAGGAGTTTTATTTCTCCACTTGGCAATTAAATGACTAATAAAATATATTTTTTTCTAGACGTCCATCGTCCTATCACTCATTACTCGTTTCAACCACCGGTTCACCCACTCTCTGATATAATACGAGTAAGGCATAACATAACTCTCAAACTTCTGGAAAATAAAATATTTTCATTTTTGTTGGAAAACTTTGCGCATAGGAAGTATTATAACAGGTGCATATCCTTGGAAATCTTCAATCTCATCAGGCCTTGCTTGGCACCCGCTGAGTCGCATATGTGATCTTTGTTCTGCAAGTAGAATTCTATATAAAACATGTTGACTAAGCTAAATAGAAGCCAATACGAAACTTGATTTGATTTGCTTTAAATATATAATTAGAACTTGATTTCATTTGTCTATCATACTAAGAAAGTTTAAGGTGGTTTATATTTTTAACAGACTTAAAAAGGAGGAAGTTCTCAATTCGGTTGTATGTATTTTTTATGGATGTTCGCGCATATCTTTTTTTTAATTGTACTTTACTTTATTTCTAACATTTTGTAATATTTTTAACTAAACACATTATATTAACTAATCTATACATATATCTATACATATAATAAATCTGTAGACATCAAAAAATCTGTAATTGTAAGATATCCAGAAAAAAAATACACAGGTCGCCTTAAAATCGTTAGCTGAACACGATAGGGTAGTTTTTAGAATTTTTGTCTGTTTGTCTGTTTGTCTGTCTGTTTGTTTGTTTGAACCAGGTAATCTCATAAACTACAGAACAGATTTTAACAAGGTCCACACGAATATGTTCAGAATATATCAGAATAACATTTAGGGTATGTTTTAATTTAACTTTAATACAATAATTAAGATATTTGATAAAAAAACATTTAAAAAATGTGAAATCGAAATATTTTTCCGTGGTAAAACGTAATCGAACGTCAGAAGGGAACAGTACCCTTACCACGGGTTTTTTTACGTATTCGATTAAACATACTATATTGAGTATTTACTATGAAACTTCCTCAAAATCAACTTACTTAGGTCCACCCGTCTCTGAGAATATCGGTAGTGACACACCGACAGACAAACGGACAAGAGAGTTATCGAAAAAGGGTTTCTTTTTTTCGAGTTCTTCAAAAAGTCATGGTATGGGTGCAGTACATGCCTCCGCTCAAGATGACAGCTGTCATAAAACCAAATAGTTTGCATTTAATACTACCTACGTGAAACTGAAAATGAGGTTAGTACAAAGAGGTACTACTACATAATATTACCGATCTCCTTTACCGAAGACTTCTATCGCGCTTTTCTCCTGCTATAGTTTGAATTGTGAGTTCAAGTAGCGGAAACCTTAGATAGTAAAAACAAAAGAGAATTATCCAAATCGCTCCAAGAGTTTACGAGTAATCAGCGAACATACATAATATATATATATATACGTGACGAATTGAGAACCTCCACCTTTTTTGATGTCGGTTAAAAAATATACAGGTAATAGTCATTTGTAAAAATCATTTTTTTTCCCAAAATTACGTAGCCCTGCCAGCTACCTAATAAAAAAAACTGGGTATTTTGGTCAAGAATTCAGAAAATTCGATTCATAGGACATCACGTTCCTTCAAATACCCCGTTTCCGAGACGCTTTAGATGTTTGGTGCGAAAGCATTTTTTGTTCAGCGTAATGCCTGCTATTAATATGTAAGGATCTCAATGTGCATCGCGTTATTTTAAGTATTAGTATTTGTTCTGTCCAATTTCTTTTTAATCATTAATATTATTATTTGATAATAAAAACAATGTAAAATATTATTTGTACCAAAATAGATTATTATTTGCATGATGTTGGTGTTATAAATACTATAATAACCTCTTATATTCTTAATTGAAAAATATGAATCGAGACGCAAAAGTAGTTTATAATTATTTTTTCTTTAATTTACAAAAATCTAAAGATAACTAGGAAGGCAAAGAACGTTGAATTGGACTTAGTTTTAGCTTATCATATTGTTGTGAATTATGTTTTATTTGTGAAAAATTAACAAAAATAGTACATTGTTACCCAAGGTGTGAAAGTCACTCATTGAGTCCCGAGACGGAGTTTGGCGCCCGAGCGTAGCGAGGGCGCTAATAGTTCGAGGGACTAAATGAGAGACTTTCACACCTTGGGTAACAAGTGCTTTTCATTACGATAAACATAAAATTCTTCCTAATAACGAGAGTGAATGAGAGACTCCATACTACCTGATCCTCTTACAAGGTTGGGACCAAAGAGGTTATACATTATGTAGATTTTTTGTTTTTGCTATTTGTTTTCAACATGTTTTCAATACTCAAATACGTCGGTACTTACCGAAGAGATTTTTATAAATTAGTTTATCCAACACTGAGTAATGACGCGAAGTCCGTAGATTTAAATTACAGTTTTCATCTTTACATTTATTTTATTATATAAGATATCTTGAACTAAATATATCTACCTGAATTCGAATACTGAGAAAAAAACCTATTATGTACTAAACTCTGGCAGTATGGATGAGCCGTGCGAAGCCATAATTGTTATTCTTTGGTGTTACCTAAATCAAGGAGGTTAGGTTTTTGAAGTCCCTAATGCGTAATGATACTGATACTGGCTACAAACACGAAGCCGCGCGAAGCCATAATTTAACATGACAGTTGTCAGTGAAAGCTATTTTCCCTAGGGCCGAAAGTTTTTCTTTCTACACGCTCTTCAGGCATCTTTAGACCTACTTTCAGAGTATGAGTAAGTAAAATGCCTTTGCCAAATCAATTAAAAATATAGTTTAAAAACAATATAGGTAGTTACCTATTTTGTTTTTATAACTTACACCGAATGATAAATTGTATCTATGCAGAAAAATGCTAGGTATTCTAAATAACCCAAAACCACATCGCGAACGAAGTCGCGGGCAACAGCTAGTCATAAACTAAATATACTTTTTGACGACCCAGTTGGCACAATGGTTACCACGCCGGACTGCCAAACACAGGGTTGCGGGTTCGATTCCCGCCTCAGACAAGTATTTATGCTTAGATATTTATCTGTGGTCTGGTTGTTTCTATGTATTACAAGTATATATTTACAAAAGAAAAGTATATAAGTAGTATATCCGTTGTCTAGCACCCATAACACAAGTCTAGTTACTTAACTTGGGGCTAGATGGCGATGTGTGGAATGTCCTGTAATATTTATTTATTTATTACTTCCCTATATATATAAAATTCTCGTGTCCCGGTGTTAGTTACCTATCTCCACCTAAACGGCTAAACCGATTTGTATGAACAATATTCATTTTTTCCCTTTTATTTTTGTAAATGGCAAAACAACGTTTGCCGGGACAGCTAGTTATTTAATAAATTTTACACTATTCTTATGTGAAATTAGCATAGATAAAGAATTAATTATTTTTCTTTACCGGCATTGATAGGAAGTTTGCAATAAAAAGGTTTTGTGAAAGTCCACTCAATGTTTAATAAAGAAAATAAATAAATAAATATTGCAGGATATTCCAAACATCGCCATCTTGCCCCAAGTTAAGTATCTAGACTTGTGTTATGGGTGCTAGACAACGGATATACTACTTATATACTTTTCTTTTGTAAATATATACCTACATAAAATACATAGAAACAACCAGACCACAGACAAATATATAAGCATAAATACTAAGTCTGAGGCGAGAATCGAACCCGCAACCCTGTGTTTGGCAGTCCGGTAGGGTGACCATTGAGCCAACTGGGTCGTTAATGTAAAGTACTTACGTTTTGTAGACGGATCTCGTAGCCTGAAGCGGATTACACATACGAACGATACGGGTGACCGTAAACGCAGCTAAAATCTAAATTACAAAGTTTATACGACAACAAACGCAAGAGTCCTAATGAAGTGTGTCCGATCGTAGCCGCAAGCTGCTTTAAGAACTGCCAGGTGCGAGTGTTCTTTTATGGGAACTAAAATAAAATCGGTACGCGTGGGTTAAGGAGTATTCCCAATGAATGCAGCCTCGACCTGAGCTGCCACGCTAAAAAGGACCCTGTCACAATGCGGTTATGTCCAACTTTGATTTATAGCATTTGTGTGAACTAAACAATACCGGTTTAAAGATAGGATTGCAAACAGTTGCTCTGTCCAACGGTTATGATCCGCCATTTCAGCAACACGCCAAATTTGGTCCCCTCATAAAATAAAAAGTAGTCTGGTGTAACACACACTGAAGTTTATACCTATATTGACGACCCAGTTGGCACAATGGTCACCATACCGGACTGCCAAACACAGGGTTGCGGGTTCGATTCCCGCCTCAGACAAGTATTTATGCTTAGATATTTGTCTGTGGTCTGGTTGTTTCTATGTATTATGAGTATATATTTACAAAAGAAAAGTATATAAGTAGTATATCCGTTGTCTAGCACCCATAATACAAGTCTAGTTACTTAGCTTGGGGCTAGATGGCGATGTGTGGAATGTCCTGCAGTATTTATTTATTTATTTTATTTATATGTACAGTATGCGTCATAAGTCCACTATCAGTTTGCGACGATAATACTATAAACAAGTATTGGACTTACGACCTTCTAATAGACGTTACACACGAACATAAATACTTGAATTAAAAGTACTCAGTGTGATTATTATTTTCAACACGTTAGCTATGCCTTTAGTGGCCGAGTTAAAAAATTGCCTACAAAGTTATTAAGTTAGTCTTGGCTATTGGAAAAGGTATTTTATTCTGTAAATGAGTTCCTTGGTATCAATTAATCTTCAGAATTTGATGGCACCTACGTTTCATTGACATTTATTTATCTAATACCTACCTTTATTTTATTCTCACAATAATTTTTATAATTTTGACATTTTGCAATTAATGTACTAGTATGTACTATAAATTTGTATTTGCATGGCAATACATTTGACTAAAGTTGAGAATCTGTATAATAATATTTTATAAGTTCTTATTAATGTACCAACTTTTACGCAATTAAATGAACTGAACTTGGACTGGTATAAGCCGCCACCCGGTACACCAACCGAGACGTGGGCGTGGGTTCGATCACGATCCACAGGTTACGTTGTTATGATATTTAAATAGTGCTGCATAGGATTGTAAACGTTACGGTGCCAGTGACTTTTGAACGTTGATTGTACCTATCCCGACACATTGAGTATCGTCTTACAACTCGTTGCGAAAATTTTCACAAAGCTATATAAAATATCTACCTAGAAACTCTGATAGAACTTTCTTTGTCCGCTACATCGTAAGTTGCTTTCAGCTCCATGTGAAAGGATCAAAGTGTGTATTAAAAATATAATAGGTACGGTCGGCTGCATAATTGCAGACCCACCGTAGAGCTCCAAATCGGCTGGTATAAGAATGTTTTCAACACAAGCAACATCCTTGACACCTGCTTTAGTTGAAGTTTAAAGTCTTCTAACTCATTAATTTATCAAACAAAAAATATTAGAATGAAAACATTCTAATAACAGCAATTTTAGAACTCTACCGGGGGTTGCAATTATGCAGCCGACTGTACCTAAAATAAATCATTTTTAAACCCCCGACGCAAAAACGACGGGGTGTTATAAGTTTGACGTGTCTGTGTGTGTGTCTGTCTGTCTGTGGCATCGTAACTCCCGAACGGATGAAGCGATTTTTTGCACATTTTTACACCTATATTCTCGCAGGACCATAGTTATTCAATGTCCGCAAAGTATTCTGCACAACACCTCTGAATTAAGCCCCCAAATACTTAACGTGAGCCAAGACACACCGTGGGAGCCAATTAATTTTTGCTGAGACCACGGTTTATGTTTCCCGGATAAATAAGGAGATTTCCCGGGAATACCGCGAGCCGCCTCATAAAATGGCTCGCTCGTAACACACCGCCCGTGACCAAACCCCTAACTAACGAATCTCGATCAAACAAAATTAATACTCTCTCCGTGTTATTATATGGTAAACATTTTTTAATTACTAGTTGCGGCCCGCGGTTTTACCGGCGTAAGTCCTGATCCCGTGAAAATATCGAGATCAAAACTAGCCTATGTGTTAACCTAGGTATCCAGCTATTTACATACTGAGTTGCATTGCAATCGGCCCAGGAGTTTTAGCGTGTAGGAGTAACAAACATACACACACAAACTTTCACATTCATAACATAGTACATACATAGTAGAATTTGAAACATTCGTGAGATTAATCGTTCATCTTAACTAGAGTCTTTTGTAAATTATTTTCTTACTTACAGAAATCAATGCGAAATCTAAGCTAATATATTATTATTTTTTTCAATTTCTTCCAAATCAAGTTTCCGTTCAATAAAAAGAGAGTGAGAAAGTTTCGGCACTAAGCAAATAAGTTTCTCTCAACAATAAGCATCATACAAGTTCGATTTTATCAGAATATACTCAGGAGATAGTATACGTTTTTATTTTCTATTTAAAGGTAAGTTTCCTTTTACCTCCCTCATAAGTATAAAACTTTTCAATAGAAATATAATAAAGCAAGTTACGAGTGTTGCACGGAGTGTTGTGGACGTATAAAGTGCATATAGCATGGCGCAAGAGTAATTCGGGTGCATTTTATTTGTCGGTGGAGAGGTAGGCGGTATATGGTGGGATAGGCGAAGGCTTCCGCGATGACTAAATAATGACCGGGATAACGCAGCTTTACTGCCGGCTCCGTGTAGCGAATATATAAATGTACCCTCTAGGGAGTGTTAAAGACGCCGCCAAAGAACTCGTGTAGAAACAAGTCGGGCTCACTGAAATGGCGCCGTAAACCTCCCCATCCGCTGAGACGTCATTTTGCTCTTTGTATCGAACTATTTTGTTACGGAAAAAATAATAAATATTTGTCCTGTACATGAATAATCCAATAAAATGCCAACTTTATTACTTATTATGAAGTAAATATTGAGCTATAGAAGTGAGTCGTATAATCCTAAGTAGGTTAATTTTATGTGAAGGTAAAATATTATTGTGGTTGTAAGTGAACGCAATCCAATTGAAATGGTTTGTTAGGTGAGCATTTTTATTTAAAGTCTCAAGCATTTTCTCGTTATTTAATGTTTTTTCCTTTTTTATGATAGTATTTTTAATATAATAGCATATTTTACGACTTCACTCGAAGTAGGTATTAGATTCGTTCAGCTTAAATTAAAAAAAAAGAATTTTCCAATTGGTCCAGGCTTTTTCGAGTAATCGGCGAACATACATAAATATATATATATACGAGACGAAATAAGAACCTCCTCCTTTTTTGAAGTCGGTTAAAAATAGCTGATGCAGTTGTATACTTATGTTTATTTTACGTGGATACCTAATTATAAGACTCTCACAGAACGGCAACAGTTCAAACACTGATTTCGCAGTGTTTAAATATTAAAAGTTTAATTGTATCCCGACGCTCGACTCCGCGGCTGTAAAGAAACGAGCCGAGGCGCTACGTTGATACACTATTAATGCAATTGTTCGAAAACAGCGAGGCAATAAAATTTAGCTTTCAGGTACAATAATCTGTATCATTTCGTATAGAAATAATTTATACGGTTTAAGAATCTTTATGTCTCTAAAGAATTAACAATTCATTTGACAGAGAAACATAACTATTCGAAGTACTTACATATATCAGCAATTTATCAATTTGAATTATTAAGTAGATACACTTCATACACAACTACATAACAGTGCACAAACAACTAAATTAACGTAGTAAACGTAAACCAAAACTAAACATTAGAAGAAATGAATGATAAATAAATTAATAAATATTGCAGGATATTCCACACATCGCCATCTAGCCCCAAGCTAAGTAACTACACTTGTGTTATGGGTGATAGACAACGGATATACTACTTATATTCTTTTCTTTTGTAAATATATACTTATAATACATAGAAACAACCAGACCACAGACAAATATTTAAGCATAAATACTTGTCTGAGGCGGGAGTCGAACCCGCAACCCTGTGTTTGGCAGTCCGGCATGGTGACCATTGTGCCAACTGGGTCGCATGGTGACCATTGTGCCAACTGGGTGATGGAACAACAACGCAATTCTTATGAGAACTTTTCACAAAACGAAGTGAAGGTAAGCAAACAAATCATACACTGAGTGACCGACAGCGCTAATTACGTATCGAAACACAATCGCTATGGAGATATCGTTTGATAGCTATTTGTTTTGTTTATTTTTTTTTTTTTAATGAAAATATATTGTTTAAAATAAAATACAGTAACAATTACTGTTTATTACAATACGTTTTAGAAACGAAAGGTAAAACAGATAATTTGACGTCCCAGTTGGCACAAACACAGGGTTGCGGGTTCGATTTTCGCCTCAGACAAGTATTTATGCTTACATATTTGTCTGTGGTCTGGTTGTTTCTATGTTTATATTTACAAAAGAAAAGTGGGTAAATAAGTAGTATATCCGTTGTCTACTACTTACCTAGCACATAACACAAGTCTAGTTACTTAGCTTGGGGCTACATAGCGATGTGTGGAATATCCTGCAAAAATTGAATTATTATTAATTATTAAACAAAAATCGATTTACTTACCTACTCTAGAAAACCCAGCTAAGCAACCTGTAAGAATAAAAAAAATACTGACGTAGTGATATGAAAGCTGAATATCTGAAACGTAAACGAAATATATATTTTCTACAAAAAATACAGATAAAACTCGTTCTAGCGTAGAGTCATTTAAAAGGTGCATTTTAACCGCAATACAAGAAGACAAAAAGTACAGCTGTCGAGTGCTGGTGACAGCTTGAACGCGTGATCCACCGTCTACGCGCTTGAGAATAACGCAGGGATGGTTTAAGGATTTTATAAAACACTAGCTGTACCGCCGAACGTTGTTTTGCCACTTAAAAAAACCAGGATGATTTGTGAATCTAAACCATCGGGCGTCACCCAAACCCATTCAAAAAAAATCATTCTAATCGGTCCAGCCGTTTAGGAGGAGTTCTGTGGCATATACTACACACATACAGTAGAATCCCTATATATATAAAGATAAGTGAACTCAAACATAATTCAGGAGACATTTTTAAGATAAAATATCTCCCAAAACATCAAACGCTGCTACGTGTCAATATTTTGAAATAGTTAAGTTGCACGCAAAATTATCTCAAAAATAAAGTATTTACAACATATTTCAATGAAAAAAATATTGTGTTTTTATTGTTTAACCTAACTTTACTACTATTTTATTTGAAACTAAGGAATTGAGTTACTACTCACTATTCTAAGAACAGTCTAGAACGTGGCTCCCTTCTATTTTTTCTTTTTCTCAAACCGTTACGTTTCTTACCTCAAATTTTTAAAGCATATATTTATACTTATTAGTCCTTTTCTTTTTCTGCAAATCCAAAATTTTATCATTTTTTACCTCTTATTTGAAAGAAAATTTATTTACCTTACCCAAACCTTACTTAAACTTGACTTTTTCTTTTAAATAAGTCCTTTTCTCTTTTTAGCAAATCCAAGATTCTTATTTCTTATTTTTAAACCAAATACGCCCCTGGCGAAATACAAATGGCAAATGCACTACTGCATCATCGTTTCCGTAGGAACCCAACTTACCGGATTGTCTTCGCTGGAAATATTTCAGATTTAAACTTCACTTCACTCTCATTATTTACTTTTATATACCTACCATAAGGATTGACTAGATATAGGCCGAGCCGGCAAAATACGTTTTAAACACGGAGGAAATATTGGAAATCTTTTTTTGTAGGTATAATCTTCTCATGTATCATATGAAATACGCTTGCTCAGAACCTATATCTCAAAAATAACTCGTCATGCCACGAGTTTCAACACGATGTTTTTACCCTTCAGCCACTTTGGTAACTAACTGATTCGTAACCAGCTACGTAAAAACAATTTCCTTCACTGTTTTTTAATTCTTTACCGTAAGAGCAATCTTAAAAGCGGGAAAATAAACTCAGCATAAAATTAGTTATTTGTCAAACAAATAATTTGGCCTCAGATTAAAAAATTAGAATCTCTATTCACAATCATCTATTTCAAGAATAGTGTTTTTGACCCTCGAATGAAAAATTAGGACGTTAGATATAACTTTGAACTCCTTACCTTTTTTCCCGACTGCTAGATGGAAAGGAGAGAATTTGTATCAGCCAATGAATTTAGGTACCTACCTTTGTTTGTTTCTTTGTCGCTCTCTAGTTTATTTATCGATAAGATAAATGCTTCGTAAGTGTTTTATATATATTGAATAAAATTAGCTCTGCTAAATAGTTCTAATTTTTTTTAATCTGAGGCCAATTATATTTCTATCGCGTTATGAACAACCCACCCATCCCCTTCCTTAATTCTTGTCCATCCAAAGGTTGCCTGGAAGAGATCGCTTTTAGCGATAAGGCCGCCCATTGTGCCATATTGTAAGGTATTAAATATGAATTTTCTTTTAGTATATAGGTAGTTACTTAAGTTAGAATTAATTTTAATTTTGTTATATGTAATCATTTGATTTATAATTATATATTTATAAATATCATTACAGGTAGATAATAAATTTAAAGAAAACATAAATTTATAAAATCACACTTAAAATTAGATTAAATTAAATGAACACAAAAAATGAATTGTAATCATTTTGCGTTGTGTTTTTATGGTGCAATAAAGTGTTTATCTAATTATTTGTCTGACAAATAACTAATATTATGCTGAGTTTATTTTCCCGCTTTTAAGATCGCTCTTACGGTAAAGAATTACAAAACAGTAAAGAAAATTGTTTTTACGTAGCTGGTTACGAAATAGTTAGTTACCAAAGTGGCTGAAGGGAACGAAAACGGAAAATATGTGTTTATTGGTAACTGATTACAAAACAGTGAAGAAAATTGTTTTTACGTAGCTGGTTACGAATCAGTTAGTTACCAAAGTGGCTGAAGGGTAAAAACATCGTGTTGAAACTCGTGGCATGACGAGTTATTTTTGAGATATAGGTTCTGAGCAAGCGTATTTCATATGATACATGTCCCAGGCACTACAATAGCATGAATAAAGTTTCTGACGGTGTATAACTGTATAAATAATCTTCAATTATCTATACATATAAAATGCTTTGTCCTGAATGACTGACTAACTGACGGATCAACACACAGCCTTAACCGCTGATCGCAGAGACTTGAAACTTGGAGGGTGTGTTCTTTGTATGATTTAGGCATCCGATAAAATTTTTTTTTCCGAAATTCTACCCCTAAGGGGAGAAAAAGGGGGCAAAGTTTGTATGGCACAACGTGATTCCTTGGTCCATTTTCGACTTTTACGCGGATTAAGTCGCGGGCAAAAGCTAGTTAGATATAAATAATAAATAAAATAAATAAATAAATATTGCACAACATTTCACACATCGCGATTTAGCCACAAGCTAAGTAACTAGACTTGTGTTATGGGTGCTAGACAACGGATATACTACTTATATACTTTTCTTTTGTAATTACATACTTATAATACATAGAAACAACCAGACCACAGACAATATCTAAGCATAAATAATTGTCTGAGGCGGGAATCGAACCCGCAACCCTGTGCTTGGCAGTGTGGCGTGGTGACCATTGTGCCAACTGGGTCGTAATAGGTAAGGTTAGTGATTTTTTGATAAAACTAATACGTTTAATCAATCAAAAATAATAATGATTTATTTTAATAATTTCATATTTCCAGGTTAAATAACTTTAAGGCAATTTGCTTAACAGATAGGTGAATTTGTAAGTAATAATTAATGGATATATAAATCTAAAGTATTACAAGATTTACAAGGTACAAAAGTGATAATTATTCTTATATTTAACCTACTTATTTACAGTACAAACGTTTGACACTAAATAACATTTTAAAAGTAATACAAAACATAAAATAATGACTGAAAATACAATAATAAAATGAAAACTATTGCGTCGCGAATTATATTTTTATCACATTTGAATATATCGATTTATTAGTAATTCAACTTGATATACCTATCTATTTCTTGTATTGATATCGGTTCAAGAATTTAATCTCACGCATTCCTATCACGCGTTGTTATACAAAAAATGTGTTAATTATTTCATAAAAAAATGTTCTTATATGTGTAGGTACATATAAGAACATTTTTTTATGAAATAATTAACACATTTTTTGTATAACAACGCGTGATATTTTGTTAAATTATCTTTCTACTTTTTTGGTACCTATAGGTTTTTCAAAGTTTAAAAATCCTTGTCGTTTCTAACCTTTTTAAATATAGGTATATATACCAAAATGTAGGAAAAGAAGAAAAACAATCAACAACCATTTTTCATGCAATATTTAACAATTTTGGTTAGGTACTTAGATGACAGATATTTCATTTTTGGCTTCTATTTGCGCCCCAGGCTATGATAGGTTAGGTATTATTTTTTTTTTCAGATTATAGGTATACCTATAATAACACAAATGAACTTTCCCAGAATTAAAAGTAGGGAAGATATGTATTATAATCTCTTATAATTGATTACTTTTCTAGCCTATCTGAAAAATACTAACCACCTATTCATAAACGTATACAGGGTTATTGGTAATTATACTAGCAAGCCTAGGGCTACTTCTGAGCGTCTTAAAAAACTTATGTTCTACGACGTTTGGAAATTCGAAAAAAATATGATAATTTTGAGGTTTCGTTACTTCGAAATTCAGTTTATTTTTTTAAACAAAGGTCATTGAGACTAAGAATAGCAGATAAAACTTGAAAAATAAGTAAAATTTTAAGGTTAATGATGTGCATGGAATAGCTGATTTTCAGGTAAAGCTAACCTCAACATTCTCAAAAAAATGTTCGAACTTCCAAAAGTAGTAGAAGAAAAGTTGTTTGTTTAGGTGCACAGAAGTAGTGCTCAACAGCTTACTAGTATAATTACCAATAACCCTGTAAATTAAACCTTCGTCTAGTAAAAAAATGTTATGAGTTTTAAACTAACATAGACATTTTTCACTACTAAAGTTATTCAAAACGAAAATTTTACTATATTTTTGTTTTATTTTGTAGAGCTATATTTCGATGCTGTTTCAAGTAGGATTTTCACGAGACTGACATGGTAAATGCCTCGTTTTAGATAACTTTAATAGTAAAATATGTTTTCGCAGACTGTCATTAAATTAGTAAAAATGCGAAAGAGAGACACCAGATACTTACCATCGTAGGTTTATTAAAAGTTTATAAATAAGGTGGCACATATTTACCTAATTTATTAAAAAAAACTTTAAAATTATTTATTTAAATAAGTTTATCTTTGGAAATTAAATTTATTTTGCATAGGTACGTGTTACAGTTTTTACCATTAGATTTTTTTTTAAACATAAACAGGTATTGTTTTAGATTTTTTTTAAATTCGTGAACTTTTTTTCACAAAAAATTCAAAACTATTACGTAAGAAAGTTAACGAGCAATGAGCATAAACTACATACTTAAGATTTTTATTCAGTTGTACGAATTCATACATGATCACACATACATGATTCATGGATGTAGAAAAAAAAACATGATTAAATGTTTTAATGAAGCCAGAAAATCCTCTCCTTAAAGACGCCGGAAAATAGCTTCTTATTTTAAAAAATCTTAAAAAAATAAGCAGTACTCTTAAAATTAAGAATAGTGCATATTATTTTCAAGAACAGTTACTAAAAATAAGTAATTATTTTCTAGTGTCTATAGGGATATTTTTAATTCAAGAAATCATTTTTTTCTGTGTATGTTTTTATATAAAGTAACCGTTAGACTCAAATCGAATCTCACGATGCGACGTCGTCCTATCGTAGATTAATAAACTTTAGCAATACATCTTAATTTGGTCAAACATTATCTATGTCAATTAACTTTCAATCTTATGGATCTCATCCTTACGTACCTATCATATTGCCTATAGTTTTATAGGAATGTCATATTTCCATTATTAATAAGAAATATTTTCATTCACAATACCAAGTTGTTCTACGGAATGGTTTCTCACAACTTCTTCGGACTTCGCCGGGAACGCCGCGAAGAGAGTTATCTGTAACCAACATAATAAAATAATTAGAATTTTAAATCTTCTTAAAGGATTCCGTGAGAAGTATCCAGTGTACTTAATATATAGATTAATTTAAAATTTCAGAATAGCACAAAAAACCGACTTCAATAAAAAAATGGGAAAAAACTGCACCTTCATATTCTGAAAATGGTCAGTTTCACAGGTCAGGGATGGCCGATTTCAAATATTTCAGTTATTTTTTCCCATTTATTTGAAGTCGGTTTATAAATCTTATTTTTTATTTAGTAATTTTTAGGACACCATGACTCCGTACATATTAGTTTAAGGGCCGACTCTGCTGGTAATGAAGTCGGTTGAAACTTTAAACTGAGCAATTTTTTGCGCTTTAGTTCATAAACATAATAGATACATGTATAAAGTCGAATTGAAAACCTCCACCTTTTTTAATTCGGTTAAAAATAGTAGGTACACGTCACGTTCATCTGTAGGTATCGACTTTTTAAACCTATTTTTGTTTAAATAAGAAGTTATAGTAGACTAATATTTCAAATCATAGACATTATTTCGATGGTGCATCGACTTTAAAGATAGACTAACTTGTTATGACTAATTGGGTTATTATTATGAAAAATTATACCCGTGTCCAATGCGAAATATCAACAAGCCCACAGAATACTATCCCCAATAGAAAACAAGTAGTAAGTGTATCAAAACAAATTCTACCACCAATCACATACCATTATGCCAATGGCACATGTTGATGTGCCATTGGCATCATGCTTAAACTTTTGAAATTACAAAATCAAAATATAAACCAGAACTCACTGACTTTTTATTTCGACGCATTTTATTAAAACTCCGTAGAAAATATTAAAAAATAGATAAATTAACATGAAGAAAACCGAAGCATAGAATTAAATGCAAATTTTATAACAACAATCAACAAACTAGTACAATTAGATAATTAGAAACAATCACAATGATCTGAAATTGTTTCAAATAACGTTACTGACCTACAAAGCAATCGGGTTCAATTTGACGACAACGAAACCATTTAACAGACCTGAGGACAGATGGTGATGAAGCCAGTTAGTCATGAGTTATTGGAGTTTAAATATTAATATGAAGAATGTGCAGGTTAAATATATAGCATTCTAAACTACCATGGTAATTATCACTTCTAAAATTATTTAATTAAAAGGTGATATTTATTTACCAAGTTTTTATTTTCTGGAGTTCGTATTGCGAAGCTATTTCAGTAAACTCTTCTGCAAATGGTGCTTGAAACAGCATCAGCATGAACATCGAGATTCACAAAATAAAAACTTGGTAAATAAATATCACAATAAATATTTTTAGAGTAAGTACGAGTATATTGTTAAATTTTATAGTAAAAAAGGTCAGCGTTTGACCACTATCTTACACGATGGTAAGCAAAGATGCGTTCTAAGATGTAGCACGCCCAATAGTTCGACTTTTTTATCTTAAAAGTGATTTAACTAATACAGTAAATGAGTTTTTATTCAATACAAACTGATGATAGATTGGGGAAACATTGCACTGTGTGGTGTTAATAAAAATGCTTATGTATGACAATATCTGTTAGCTTCGAGAATTTAACATCTCGAAGTCTGTTAGCGATAAAATACACGATATTATTGGTGTAAAAGCTGGTGCAAAATGTATGACGATATATGCGATGATATGATAAGATTGCTTGTATATGTAGGTACTTACATTTATCGCTGCTTTTCTCCGATTCCTCGGAACCTTGGCTGTTCATTGATACCATTGATATGCGTTTACTGCTTTGTTGTTTGATCATTTCTGAAATTAAACAAAGTAGAATTTATATAATTCACTTGTACATTTTAGCAATTACCTACTAGTATTTTCATAATGAATCCATTTTAACGGATAGGTCGCCTGTTTGTACAATTTCGTAGTTAATAAGCTTTCTCGTCTTTTTGTCATTTTCAATGTTTTCTGTGTTGTACAAATAAAGTGTTTATCTATCTATCTATATTTAATCGCGTTTATTTGGTTTTTTATTAAAACCTAAGAACCAAGAAAACCGAGAAGTTTACAGCTGTCATGGTCACAGGCAGACTGGGGTGACATAAATTGAATATAATTTTCTAACTAATAAATTTCTTATTAGGCTTTTATACAAAGTATCCCAGAAATGAAATTATTTAACAGACTAAAAAGTGTCGTTTATTAATTAATCATCACTTATTTGGATCATCAATTATACACTATTTGGAAATTCAGCATATCTGATTCTGAATGTTGTACTTGTATACTGTTTTCCGCCATTGGACTCTTTTTAATTGGGTCCTTTTTGCGTGAGGATGGAGTAGGCTTGCCCAGCACCTACTACCCTCTCAGCTTAGTCGACCATGTCCAGAGGAGAGAACTTGTCAATATTTCTGGAGCCAACTAAGCCGCGGGTTTCATCACGATGTTTTCCTTCACCGTAAGAGCAATGTCAATTAGCGCACATAAATTTTTCTTAAGAAAAATACATTGGTACACGGCCCGCCGGGATTCGAACCCACGACCTTCAGAATGAAAGTCGAGATATCTCCCATTAAGCCAACACCGCTATTTATTCTGAATGTTACATTTCGATTTCTAACTTGGTATTTTTTACGAAAAACGAATGTATTTTATTCGAATTTGGCAAGCATCCGGTACGAAATACCCTTTTAATCATGAGTTAATTCAAAGAACCCAGAACTGGTCTACATTTACTCTCACTTATCCCATTATCTCATAATTGCTTAACAATCACTTCTAACATGTAACTAGGTGTAAAACTAACTTTCTATTAACTCCTCACTTTCAGGCCGTGTTATGTAGCTACGTTCAATTCGACATATTTGATTATGAAAGATAGGTTATGTTGTGCACCTATAGATGCTCCTACAACTTGTACTTGTACTTGTATACAGGCTGTTTTCCGCCATTGAACCCTTTTTAATTGGGTCCTTTTTGCGTGAGGATGGAGTAGGCGTGCCTAGCACCTACTATCCTCTCATTTTAGTCGACCATGTCCAGAGGAGGTAACTTGTCAATACTTCTGGAGCCAACTAAGCCGCGGGTTTCATCACGATGTTTTCCTTCACCGTAAGAGCAACGTCAACTAGCGCACATATTTTTTTGTTTTCCTTCACCGTAAGAGCAACGTCAACTAGCGCACATATTTTTTTCTTAAGAAAAATACATTGGTGCACGGCCGGCCGGGATTCGAACCCACGACCTTCAGAATGAAAGTCGAGGTATCTACCACTAAGCCAACACCGCTCTATGCTAATACAATTTCCTAAGGCTGTAAAAGTTTTCCGCAGCATATTTTTTGGAAATTCATAGCTCTCTACGACAGATTTGATTGAATAGAAGGTATGTATACCTATAATAGTGTTTTTTACCTCAATTAATTAAATTAATTAGCCAGGTTTTATGATGACATAAAGTGATTTACTACACAGTATAGTATTGAGTAGTTATTAGTTATTACCGAGCGCCTGACGGGCGGCGGCTACGTCGCGACGGTTTGTTGATAAACCGAACAATAGGACATCGGCTTGGACTAGGCTCGGACCAACGACGCGACGAGACGACTCAACTACAGAATTATTGCTATAAACTTCAACGATCACGGTGGAGCGGTTCCACAAACAATAACAGTTACTGAAACTTCGTCCAACTCTAGCCACCACGGAACATCGTTTAAGATAATGCCAACTTAACGACTCAAAATGGACCCGCACATATCTACAGCGCTAATGTCTCGGCCACGCATGATTCACATACTGTCAGACATCTAGACGTATTAGACAAAAGCCTATTGTGTTTGGAAAATGGGTATCTCTAAACATCTTTATAGATGACAATGAGACGCGTTAACGGCAAGATTTAAACACATTTTCACCGTTATCGATGTTATCTAAGCGAAGAATGTGGCGTAACAGAGAAAACTCTAAACAGTCACACTTTCGTCCCCTTGTGCCGTTCTATCTAATTATCCGGAAGGTCGTTCGAATACGTGTATGTAGAAAAAAAGATAAGGATCTTCGAGCGTGTGAAGTGTGAAATTTATTTTATATAGAGAGTACAAAACAAAGCGTTGCATATGCGATTGCGTTTACAAAACAACAACGGGACGTAAAAGAAATATTGTGGAGTTCCTGGCGTTCCCACAGCGTAGTGCACTGCACATGCAAGTTGCCAACGAGTGTCCAATAAAAAACTTGAGTCGTCGACCTCGAGTGCGTCAGCCACGATAAAGAGCGGTCTCCTTCCGTCACGTTTGAATACGGGCCGCAGATGATCAGCAATTAAAAAGTTTGTTCGGATTAGAACTACGCGGGAATTAGTTAGGCTTGCGTGCCAGATGGAACACATTACTCTATCATTTAGTTAATGTAACTCTTAATCAACTTCAAGTAGTTTTATTGACGTATACATGATAGGACCCTTTTAAATGTGAATCTAAACTCATGTCCTTCGTTACGCAGTCACTCTTAAAGAGATCAATTCAGTATCTTAAATACTAAAGTAGCTACAGCGTATTGGTTTGAGCTCAAATGACGTAAACATTTACCAACTTAAACCAAAATCCAATTTAAGGTGATAAATAGAGATACTCGTCTTCAAACACAATGAAGAATATAAAAATCCCAGGTAGTATCAAACAATATAAATAAACAACAAACAGCGGATATGATTCAAATCATTCTATAGATATTACATAAAGACGGTGCATCACGGTGCATTGTGCAAATTGCGGTAGTATATATAGATACGAGTATAGGTAGGTATATACAAGCCCTAGTATTGCTAAGGTTGCCAGTCGTACTATAATTTATAGTATTAAACTATATATCGAGTATACGTACTATGGCCTTTATATCTAATATAGATGATATAATTATGCAGCGCCAGCAACTTGGGACATAATGTATAAGATGAACTTTACGTACTACATACTATTAAAAAATATATATTACGCTTAAATACTATTATTTCAGACCACATATACCTATATTGGTCTCAAAAATATTGTAATTTCTTTATACCTATCCTAAACTAATTTTTAATTTTATTTTAAAGGACAAAAAATAGGATTTTAATAAAATAACAAAAGTTCAAGTATAATGCACGCCTTACCAGTAGGATTTTAATTTCGTTTTGCGCACGGACCAATCATGCGCATAACATTTTTATATAGGTAATTGCGTAAATTGGATGCCGCAATTGCAAATATAGAATAATGAAGTAAACTAAAACTGAAATTACGCAATCAGATACCTACAAACATTTTTCGACGTATATCAGATACCTACAAACATTTTTCGACGTATATCTATGCTTATTTTTCTGAGGCAAATACTATATTCTGACAAAAAGTGTTGGCAACCCTAACCATTGCTACCTTCCTTGGATGATGTGCGAACGTCAGTAAAGCGGCTCACATTTGCATGAATTGCTGTGCATGCCTGTTACGATTATACGATCCAAATAACTTCTATTTACTCTAACATATACTTATTATGACCTCACAAATTTTAACACCTATCTATTAATTAAAGTAACACGTAAAATCAATCTTAAATTTTGAAGTCCAATGAAATAATAAAACCCCAAGGAAAAAACATAAATTAATATTTTTGAAGAGAGATATTGCATTCATTGTATAATTAAAAGGTCAGTTAAAACATTCAACCTTATTTTTAAAACGTTGTAAAGCGGTGAATTAGTAAATTGTTTTGTTGCAGTTTCGCTGACGCAAAATGTCAGCCACGAAAACAAGACAAAGCGTTAAATTAACGTTTATAAATAGGGCAGTAGGTTCATACAAAAAAGGAAATCATATATTATATGGATACTAGCTGTCCCGGTAAACGTTGTTTAGCTATTTACAAAAAAATAAAGGAGACAAAATAAAAATAAAACTACATTAAAATCGGTTCATCCGTTTGGGAGCTACGATTCCACAGACAGACACACATACACAGACACGTCAAACTTATAACACCCCGTCGTTTTTGCATCGGGGGTTAAAAATAGAAAGTAGCCGATTGTCAGACCTACTGAATATACATATAAAAAAAAAAAATTGGTCAAGCCGTTTCGGAGGAGTATGGTAACTAACATTGTGACAAGAGAATTTTATATATTATATAAAGAATATATTTATTGGTAAAATAAAGCAAAACAAATGGTAGAAACTATTTATAAATAGCTGAATTGATAAGTAGGTAGGAAACCGACACACTAACATGAGATTTTCGAGTAATCGGCGAACAGACATAAAAAAACGCGACGAATTGAGAACCTCCTCCTTTTCTTTGAAGTCGGTTAAAAATCAGAGTCGTTTGTCCGTCTCACTAATAGTGTAAACTATCACATTAGTCATATAATTGTTTCGTGTTTCAGTGGTAATCATAATTTGTATTGAATAGTGATTGATCAAAAGAATTTCTTGTTATAATTTACAATATTTATACGGATTTCATAAACATTCCTAATTACACATACCTATTAGGAATGTTTATGAAATGCGTAATATTAAAATTGAATATATAGAAGAAAATTGTCCATAAATTGTCTTCTTATAATAGAGATTTAAACTATTTGGTAAAATATTTATGAAATTTATAAAAATAAGAAGAAAATTTATGGACAATTTTCTACTATATATTTAATTTTAATATTACGCATTTCTTAAACGTTCCTAATTACACATACCTATTGGGAATGTTTATGAAATGCGTAATATTAAAATTGAATTTATATGATAAATTTGTCCATAAATTGTCTTCTTTAGAGATTTAAACTATTTGGTAAAATATTTATGACATTTATAAAAATGAGAAGAAAATTTATGGACAATTTTCTACTATATATTTAATTTTAATATTACGCATTTCTTAAACGTTCCTAATTACACATACCTATTGGGAATGTTTATGAAATGCGTAATATTAAAATTGAATTTATATGATAAATTTGCCCATAAATAGTCTTCTTTAGAGATTTAAACTATTTGGTAAAATATTTATGACATTTATAAAAATAACTATCATTAATTACCACCTATCTTAATCCCTCAACTGGACTTTGGTCTTTCAAACAGTCTGATTCATAATTCTTAACAATGATAATAAATGATGAAAGAATATAGTTTTACACTGAAACTCGTATTGTTATTGGTAAATAGATGATAAAACATGATAATATCAATAAATATAAGTATAAGTAAGACAGCGGTTATAGGTAGGTACCTAATATCAGAATACGTTATTTCATCTATAAATATAAAAATCAAAGTGCATCCTCTCACTGCAACGCAGTTTACAACTTTCGCAGCTGAGAACGATTCTTATTTGTTTGTTATTATAACAGTTCTTTGTTTTTTTTTAAAGTTCTGACTGAATGATTGACTAATATATCAACGCACAGCTCAAGCCAACAATGGTTGGATCAGGCTATTTAGTACACAGATAGTTATTATGACGTTGGTATCCGCTAAGAAAAAAAAATGTAACCCCTACACGGATGAAGTCGCGAGTAAAAGCTGAAATATCATCCTACTTCCTACTAATATTATAAATGTGAAAGTTTGTGTGTGTGTGAGTGTATGTTTGTTACTCCTTCACGCTAAAACCACTGGACCGATTGCGATGAAACTTTGTATGTAGATAGCTGGAGACCTAGATTAACACATACTTTATATCCCAATATTCACACGGGATCGGGACTTACGGGATCGGGACTTACACGGGGCGCAGCTAGTAAAAAATAAAGTAATAGTTGTCTTGCTTTTCTAAGTGAGGGTTTACGTTAGAAAAAAACTTAACAAAACTACGCTTCGAAGTTCTTAAATTAAATAAAGAAACGTTCTATAGATAATATAAATTAATAAACGTATTTGTCCAAAAATATAGATCTTATATAATGGTGTAGGTCCCTGGGCATTGCGCAATGTACGGAGCAGCACCAACACTGTCCTGATGATGATTGCCAGTAGAATTGACTGCCCTTATGTAGGGCACTAATGAAATAGGCAGGTTAGTCGTAATAACGGATGCCCCATTGTGGCGACTGACTCTTGTCTCTTTGATTACGTTTATACTTTATTTTATTTGGATATTATTGTATTATATTGATTTCATTTGACTGTATGGTAGTTTTTGACGTGATATCGTCTAATGAATTGGTGGTAGGTTACATCTGCATTCACAAAAAAGTGTCACGGTAATATTGTGTGACGTCATGCGTCATGGTAACTTAGAAAACAGAGTATTTAATAATAACATCATTCACCTGGGCTTGTGTTATGGTGACGAGTGACTTATTTAAAGAAAAAAAATCAAAATTAACAAAAAAAAGAAATAAGTAACCATTTTTTTTATAATTTTTCATCGTTTTCTTATGACGTTATCACGTAAAATTATCGTCCGGAAACCGATTAAAGACAACCATTTTTTTATTTTGATAATAATTTTACAATCAAAATCTTTGTAACTTTTATAGGTCTAAAAGAAATGATATTTTTTTATAAAAATTTATAATTATTACCTCTTTTCTGGTTGGCCTGTTCCCATAACAGCGAGGTGATGTCATCAACCCACGCCGTCCTCAGGGCTTCGTCAGTGGTCTCTAACTTGTAAGACTTGAGGTTGCGATTCTTGTACCATATTGTGAACTTGAACTTGTCCTGCTCTTTGGCTGTGATACCGAGATCGTCGACCGATATGTGGTCCTTGTAGATGAAATACTCGACACGGGGTTGCTGTAAGATGTAAAATATGTGGTTAACGAAAACAGTGTCAATTAATAAAAATAATGAATGAATAAAAACGGCAAAGAATCGTTTGTTTTAGCCCCACTTAAATATTATTTTGTTTTTAGTTTTTTTATTTGGTATTATAGCAGCAAAAGAAATACATCATCTGTGAAAATTTCAACTGTCTAGCTAGTTCATGAGATACAGCCTAGTGACAGACAGTAAAGTCTTAGGGATGAGGTCCCGTTTTTACCCTTTGGGTACGAACCCCTTAAAGGATGTACGGATAGAAGTCATGGTCTATCACTTTCTACATTCAATGATAAAGTCTACGGTTCTATAATGAGTAGAAGTAATATTGAGTAATAACATTACTTTACCAACTTACAAAAAATTTCTTACGAAGAATTAAAGTGCGCTAATTAACATTGCTATAACGGTGTAGGAAAACATCGTTATGAAGTAAGATGACTCCAGACGTATTGACTAGTTCTTATATATTCTGGTCAAGCCTGCTCCGTATATAAATATCCCAGCAGTGCCCTAAATAGCATAGATTAAAGTTGCTGGCGCTGTATAAATTATCTAGTCTATACTTATATTATAAAGCTGAAGAGTTTGTTTGTTTGAACGCGCTAATCTCAGGAACTACTGGTTCGAATTGAAAAATTCTTTTTGTGTTGGATAGTCCATTTATCGAGCAAGGCTATAGGCTTTTTATCCTGATATTCTCACGGGATCGGGAGTTACGCAGGTGAAACTGCGGAGCGCTGCTAGTTAGATATAAAGGTCATTTATCAAGCAATAATATATGTAAGAATAACCTAAGATCCCTTTAAAAACGACCTTCATTATTTTTTATTGGCAATGTTTGTTATTCACAATGTTTTAAGATATCTATTAATCTACAGACATTGCTTCTAGTACGGGATCCCTTTAAGAACGACCTTCATCGAGCTGTTTAATGGATGAAAAGTATTTTATATCAAATTAAATAGGTCAATAAATATATTGCAAATGGATTGTCTAAAAATTTTAAGTCCAGAATAGGAATTAATTAACAATTATAATATTTTTTGTTTTTTGAACCTTTCACTGGTTTGTTTATGAAACAAATTCCATACCAATTGAAAGTACAGAGCCTATAGAAAATGCAAACGTTAGGTTGACTATTTTTCCAGTCTCAACTCTTGGGTAGGCAGTTAAACCGATACTAATCATTTGCACTGGTCTGGTTAATGAGTTATAAGTTAAAAAAATATTTCATTGGTATGGAATTTAACCAAACCAGTGAAAAGTCTAAAAACAAAAGAAATAAAAATAAATTAATCATTCTGGTCTGTAATTTTTTAGGCAACCCATTTGCAATATTTTTATTGACATATTTAATTTGATTTAAAATAATTTTCATTCAATAAAAAGCGCGATGAAGGTCGTTCTTAGAGGGATCTCGTACTAGAAGCAATGTAATAGATGTCTTAACACATTGTGAATAACAAACGTTGTCAATAAAAAATATTTTAGCATTCCATTATTTAAAATATTGAATTGAAATATTTCGCTCTGGGAATTTATTGAAACTATTTTCACGAAGCAGAGATATAGATATTAATAAACAGATCACAAACAAACAATAATAATTAGACAAAATGTAACAAAACTTCGTGCTACAAATAAATGTTAACGAATAGACAGTATGTGGGAGGAATTGTGTGGATAGGTCAAGCTATTTTTGGCTGTTATACGAGCACAAACTGATCAAGGTTGTGGGTAATCCCTGAAAATGTGAATTTACATAACGTAACTGTTGTTTAATTATCACAACTTCGCATTCAATTCATTTTAGGGGAAACCCTTAAAAATGATAACCAACTAAGCTTTTGCGACTTATCAGCTGCGGATGTCTCTTCGTATAAATAAATCCTTTTATTTTTATGTCAAATTTCCTAAAAAACAAAATATACAGTGATTTTAATAAAATATATTTAACTTGCTGTGTTTTCAACAAAAGTGTGGACCCACTGTAGAGTTCCCAAATTGCTATTATAAAAATGTTTTCAACGCAACCAGAGCTTTATAGACCTGCTTTAGTTAAAATACTTTAAACCATAACTCAAGCTTGACCTTTTAGAACTCTACAGTGGGTTTGCAATTTTGTTGCCTGATTGTACATCATTGAAAATTGTTATATATAACTAACTTACCCACGACCAATATTTATGGAATCATATTTTAAGTATTCATGAAATTTAATTCAATTAGTTGGTGAAATTTATCGAATTGATTGCTTTCACTTAAAATAAAAAAATTAAAAACAGCCCGCGAGTTTACCCGCCTAAGTCCTGGTTCCGTAGGAATATCAGAATAAACAGCGGCTTATTTGACTCACAAGGATTCAATATGTCCTCAAAATCGGATTTCTAGTTTCAGAGCCTATCGTTTCAAACAAAGAAATCTTTTAATACTATTTTGTGTAGAATCGCTGTATATAATATATATCTCTCTGAAGTACTTA
This sequence comes from Idaea straminata, assembly GCA_951213275.1. Classification (NCBI taxonomy): domain Eukaryota; kingdom Metazoa; phylum Arthropoda; class Insecta; order Lepidoptera; family Geometridae; genus Idaea; species Idaea straminata. Next base: position 6,210,205 of record OX577846.1, on the reverse strand, counting down.
ATAGTAGGTAATTATAGACTTATAGCACTTGAATATTACTATGTTACTCGTAATAAGTCGTAATTTCTACAAATATTATTTATTAATATTTCTTTTGTAGAAATCCAATTAGCTGCCTATTGGTGCAAATAAACCTACGCGTTTGTAGGATTTATTTCTCAACACAAAAAGGCCCTGTAAACTATAAAGTTGTAGGTGGAATAAATGTAGGTTATTTTATGAGAAATCTCAGAATATAAAATATTGAAGGTAGAAAAGGAAGGAATAATTAGGTTAAGACTACCCATCAGTACCCATGCTAAATGTTGACTATCCAAACATTTTAATCACACCTACTTCTTTCAAACCACTTATTGCTAATAGTATCAATGATATTATAGTTAAAATTATGATAGATTAAATAGTAGTTAAGTAATAAGTAGACATCGGATTATATGCACCATCAAAATTCCAAAATATGCACTAAAAAGGGGCGAAATATGCACAGTCAAAAACAATTTATTATTAGAATTTACGTTTACTTTCACATTATATTTATTATAATTATTGTGACCAAAACTACAATATATTTTTCCAGTATTTCTGGAGCAAACTTGTAACGTTTGTCACTTAATTTATTAATAAAAATGATATTTCGTCTTCAACTTGCTATAACGGACAGAACTTGTATTTTGGCGGCATTTCTACAGAGACCTCTTCAAGCAGAGTTTGTCCGGTGCCGTTGCTAAATCTCGCTGTGCAAGAGGATGTTTTGACGGCATAATACAACACGCCTAATACGTATATCTACCAAAAAAAGCACTGTCAATGAAAAAGTATCGAAATATGCAAAAACGCTATAAAATAGAATTATTTGGCAACTCTTGATTGAGGTCTTTAGAACACAAACTGCGCGACTATTTTGACCATGATTTATATGAAATAGGTATTCATAACTAAAAACACTAGATTTTCGTTCAGGCATAACTATATAAGTATTTGAAATTAAATTCTAGAAAGTGATAAATAATGGTGTACACTAACCGCGCACTAAAACGCGAATGAAGATGTCAGCTAGTGTTGCTAGGCAAGATAAGCAGACTAGCAAATTTCAAAAATATTATTTTAATTTACTATTTTCTCAACTATAGTGTACATCTGGCTACCGCAACCGTGCTGCTGCTTGTTAACTAATGTTTCAGACGAAGCCTCGTATAATTACGTTAGAACTTCACTTAAGGTTAATCATTAATTATTTGCATATACAAACATGCAAATGCATATAATCCGAAGTCTAGTAAAAAGTATATCCGGTTATGAACAACTGTATTCGCCGGTGCGTGTTAATTAACAGATTTTTTAAAACATTCACAAGGTCATTTAACTCTTCCAAACAATAGATAGTTAGATAAATAACAGTATTTTTGCTCGAAATAATGCGCATAAATCGCTTTGAAAAGATACGATAGGATAAACCACCGTTTATGTCAAAGCTGCTTATCGTAAGGACATCAATGTATTGGTAAATGTAGACTGATATAGTGATAACTCAATGCTCGTTATATGAAAATATTGGAATATTTTGCTAGATTTAGTGGATGCTAAATTCATTTTTAACCAAATAATAACTCGCTTTTTTATTCACATTGACTTTTCGAACTTTGGCTTCGATATAATATGAGTACAAAGTTACATAAAAAATATACCTACCTCATTACTTTTTAGAAACTAGTTACAGAGATTTTAGTATGGCCTCTTAAAAAGTCTAGTTTTTATACCTTAGAAAATAGGTAAAATATTTTATTAGGTAAGTATTAGATTTCTTTGAATTATAGTCAGAATGCACAAAGAATAAGTAGGTACTATTTAATACCTCAACTGGCTTAAAATCCAAGCATACCAAGACAAACAGACTTATAAAACTTTTATATTTTACTAGGCACTGATTTAAAATTTCCCTGGAAAAATTATGATTCAATTCAATTCGGAACTAATAGCCTTGTTAATCACTATAGACCCATAAATAATATTCCCAACAGTACGTATTTGCGTTCTATTTTAAATGAACAAAAGTTGTAATGTGCAGGGTAGAAGGTTCTGTAGTGGCGACGAGACGCCACCGAGTCGCGTCGGGTCGTCGCAATAAACCTCTTGCGTAATATCCTCTACTACAATATCTCATTATGTACGAACTGCAGGCAACTGTACTGCAGTTCAATTGGTTTTATTTATAAAGTTTGATAAACGCTTCCTGTCTTTCAATAAAACAAAAATAATTTTAGCATCCGACTTTCTTGTCAGTACGTCAATAGTTTCTTTTTAGGATTCCGTACCTCAAAAGGTAAAAAAGGAACACTTATAAGATCACTCTCTGTCCGTATGTCACTACCGATTTCCTCATGAACAACTGCACGGGTGCTGAACAAATTTTATTTTGCGGGAATTCAAGAGCAGAGTCATTTGAGTAAGAATATTAGAAAGTATTATTAATGTAACATACAACACTTGACCTCAACATGTCACTTAGACACAAAATACCAAGAAAACAAAAACAAGAAAACCACGAAGTATCAAATTCATACGATAGCCTAAACCTAGTCCTCTTATCATATCAGAGTTCAGACAATTGTTTCATTTATAAATTTAATATAACAACCGCATTGATAACAATGATTCATTAAAATGATTCATCTGAACGACAAAACACTATAAAGCGAAATTGGACATTAATTATACAACATTAAACTATTTGCATTGACATTTGATTGTAACCAAAATATTTCACTTCTGACCGCTCGTTGTTTCATATTTATTTTGTCAGTGGCTCAAACAAACCAATCAAACATACTTATACTATAAGTACCGATATATAAGATTAAAAAACTTCTAATACTTATAACATTATTCATTCACATCAAAGAATAATTACCTTTTTCTCGAGATTATGAACCGATCTAATTAATTTATTGTACGGTAGTCAAATATAGGAACAATTATTTGTTTTAGCAAATCAAATACTAAAACAAATTATGATAATTAAGCTAAAAAAACATGTTAACAATAGACACAATACCAAATTCAAATTTTAATTTATGATTTCCTAAATAGATTTTGTTTTATTACATCCTCGGCGAAAAAAAATCTAATTATCTTGATGACTTTGTGACATAATTTAATTCCATATAAGCAACTACAGGAAGTAGGTATAATAAACTACGTAATGAAAGCGAATATAAACTGTACTAACCTTTCTATAAACACCGGTAATGAGCACTAGTTTGTCAAAAAGGAAGATCCTCATAAGCTGCCTTCTTCTTCGGGCGGTGTCCATGGCGAAGAATTCGCTCTGCCGGAGTAGTCGACCCTGGTTTAAGAGGTTTAGGTAGTGCTAAAACAAAACAAAGGAAATGTTTAGTTTTCAGTATTTTTCGATAAGAAAACCAGTTCAATAGACTTTGACTCTTGAAAACTAAAATAGAGATAACTTTACGAAAAAAATCCCCAAGGCATCTTTCCCAGAAGGCTGGCAGCCTTGGAACGATGCCTTGGGGATTTTTCCCCTCTGGATGGCCAGACTAACCCTTTGAGCGAAAACGCCACCAGCCCTCCGATCACTAGACATCTCGACAAAACGCGTGCCGAGGACCCTAAAAAATGCAGAGGCTTCGGGACCCCAAGATCCCAAATTCATCATCATCGTCATCCTAGCTATGTTCCCGGTTGCATCCCTCTCCGCTTAAGATGCCAAAGTCTCCACCCCTATCGGGACGAACACGAAACGGTCTACCAGCTCCGAATACTTACTATTAATTTTATTGAAAGTAAAAGTCAAGCACGACTAAGAAAAGCAATTTTAGAACTCTCTCTCAACTTTTGCTACCTACTGTGACTGTCTACAACAATATTCCATTAGTTGGTTTAATGTGTGCCCTTCAACTGATACCACAGCACATACAACTAAGTTCAACATACTATGATAATGTTGATACCAAGAATTATTGAATGGCAATTAGGTAAAGTTATCAAAACAGATAATAAAAGTTATCGATATTTTATAAATTGTATAAATATATTAATCGATAAAACATCAGTTTTGAAATTGTGTTAAATATTAATAAAATTAAATAACAAAAACGACGAAAATGTTTCCTTATCTCAATATTTCATGATAATTACTTAATTGTTATTTTTACATCTGGCTTGAGTTTTAATTATTTTTATTCCATCTTATTTACGTGTATTGTTACTACTGCATATGTACCTGTTTGAGATACCCTTATTGAAATAAATAAAGGAATCACCTAGCCTGTTCTTTTTAGTAGTGTATTATTTATTACCTTTAGTTCTATAGTCGTTAGCTTAATTAGTCATTGTATTATCTATCGTAGATAAATATTGGTAGGTCCACTTACCGGGCAATCAGTAATATTTTCCAACGCCATTATTTCATCGACCGCAGTCAATACTGTTTCAATCATAGTTTTAGCTAATTTCAGACTTTCTAGAGGCGTTTCTTCACTGTCCGACGATTCACCATTACTGCCACCGGTCTCGTCGCTATCCACACTCAATTTCGATATTCTTGAATCCGATTCACATCTTTCATTCTCATAGTTGTTGTAGGTCTTTACGAGGTCTGCTAAGAACAGTTTGTACCTCGGTATCCTTTGCACTGGTTCTAATAAGTAGCTTGATAGGTCTAATCTATCTCCTAACTCTATTTGTCTCTCCTGAAAAACAAATATTATATTTAAGGTTAAAAATAATGATTCAGTAAGTAGGTACTTAATATTCAAATAAGTAGCAGCATCTTAAAATACACTAGCGAAATTCAAGGCTGTTTTGGTTATCTACATGTATAAATAAACATCGAAAAATATTCCGATGTTATCCAAATCATCTATGTAGGTTAGATTTAATAAAATAGATACTGTATCCGCACAGAAAAAACTAAAAGGAATGGAGAGTAGGAAGAGAGAACTTTTGTGTTTTATAAAGTCTAGTCATAATAATATATACTTATACATATATTATTGTGTTTTGGGAAAGTGAAAACTATAGACAAAAGAGCTGTGTTAGCTTAGTGGTAGATACCTCGACTTTCATTCTGAAGGTCGTGGGTTCGAATCCCGGCTGGCCGTGCAAAAATTTATGTGCGTCGGTGAAGGAAAACATCGTGATGAAACCCGCGGCTTAGTTGGCTCCAGAAGTATTGCAAGTTCTCTCCTCTGGACATGGTCGACTAAGCTGAGAGGGTAGTAGGTGTTGGGAAAGCCTACTCCGTCCTCACGCAAAATTGACCCAATTAAAAATAGTCTAATTACGGAAAACAGCCCGTATACAAGTACAAGTACAACTATAGGCGACTAGAATGTTAGCTTATATACCTACCTATATAATCGCTGTACGCGTATGAGTATTATGAGTAATAGTGCCAATCAATTTACAATCGTTTCGCTATACATACATACCTATATATTCCTATATTACATTACCTATAATACGTACTTATGTACCTATATTATCGCCTTTCACTGGCTTTCAAATGTTATTTGGGTCGGCTGATATATGATCTCTAGCAAGCCGGGATTAGTGGAGCAGAATTTTACTAACAACTAGAGTGAGAACATTTAGACGAAAGAAATGGTGCGAAACATATCTACGTCCGTATTATGATGTTTAGCACGTTTTCATATATTTATTTTTTTGACAAATTATTATTCCGTAACCAACATGGAAATGTACAAAAACATGATTAACATACAATTACGGAACGCCGGGGATTTGTGCGGCAACAATGACTGAACATAAGTAGGTAATTATATTACAACAGTAAAGTTAGATTTGAACAACAGCGAATGTTTCAAATGTACCTATAACGGCAGCCTTATTACGTATCTTACAATAGCCAAGCGATTGCAAAAATTGCGCAATTTTTGCTATAAAATCGCAAATTCGTATTACCTATCAGCAAAAACAAAACCATTGCAAGCTAATGACAGTGCTGCCTCTACCGAACAATCGATGAACTATAATTTGCATTCAATCGAAACAAACTCTTTGAATGTGTCCATTTTTCGTATTACGTATGACGTTTGACAGCAAAGCAATAGCGATCAGCGAGCAATTTGAGGTGTCAAATCGCAATAATAATAAAGGTCTCTTTTTTCAATTGTTTTGCTATCGTTGCTTAATTGAAACTTGATTACGCACTTGTATCGAGATGGCTCGTTCTGTACTTTTGTTAGAAGTGTTGAATATTGAGCAAAGAAGAGATGAATTGGTCATTTGGTCGTTTGATACTCTGTTTGCCATTGCTAAAACATCAAACATTCAAGTTAAAAATAAACTTTGATGCACTGTTTCACTGACTATTTACTTATTTTATTATTGTTCTTACTTTGCGAGAGTTAAAATTTTGCTCACAATACGAGAGAATAGACGTACAACTTTGCAATGCCGTCGTAGACAGAGAATAACTAAATGCCATGAACGAGACCACTTATAACATAAACCAACTCATTTACCACTTGAAACAGACGCCAAGACTTTTTTTCCATAGATTTCTTGTACTTAAAATCCATGGTTGATTCTGATAAGTTTCTTTTTTTCGTAAACAAAACATTTGATTTGAGTTTCACATTCCAATAGTAGTTCCTACTATTGCTGTGAAATTGTTGTTGGCGCTAGTGTCGTAGCAAAAAGTTAATTCAAACCATCAGCAAGAAGTCAGCGAGCGATTAGCGAGCGATCACATACGTAATACGATTTTTTGTGACGATAAGCAATCGATTGCGCGTCTGTCGCGCGATCACTGCGCGATTTTTGCTGATTGCTTATTTTTACGTAATAAGGCTGCGGGTGCCAGGTGCCTACAGTTAGCTGGTTTTCTACAACTCATGTTAACTTGAAACCGTAAACTTATAATAAGGAAATTGAAGTCATGTGCTACAATAATATCCACTGATATTCAGGTAATAACAATCAATTGTGATTCGCCGCAAACTACCACATTTACTGTATGGTAGTTGAATTTAATAGTCCAGCATTTCTATTTCTGACTAGCTGCGCCCCGCGGTTTCACCCGCGTAAGTCCCGATACCGTAGGAATTGACTCTAGAAAACGTTTGTATGGGAAATAGAAAAGGGCTGTTTTTATGGTTTTCCCGGAAATTTAATTAGATTTTTTCTCGCCTTTTAAACCTTCCCTAGACCTCCACGGACATTTCAAGACTAAGATAAGATAAATCCGTTCAGCCGTTCTCGAGTTTTAGTGAGACTAACGAACAGCAAGACTAACGAACAGCAATTCATTTTTATATATATATATAAGATAAGATGAAAAATAACTAGCCTGATTTCATATTTGGTCCATTGGTATTGTTTATCAATCTCTCTCAATAAACAATGCACACTAGTGGTCATTGATGCTATTTATGGAGTCATTTGTAAAACATTAGATAATAATTATTAAGGATCTAGAAGTTTAAAAGTACTTAATAATGATATTACGTGTAGACAGTTCCGCTAAGAATATGTTAGTACACGCAATAGTATACGTGCATTGCCTTAATTCGTGACGATGATACCAACGGAGCGTTGTTGTGTAAACATAACGTGATACGAATTAGATACACCTAATGTTTTGACGAAAATCGTTTGTTGAAAATATATTTCTCAAACAATAAAATTTAATATTTTTAACTATTTCGTGATAGAATTTTCATTATAGTTCAATTTTATTTTAAGAATAAACCCTCCGGCTGCGGTCGCAATATTCAAAATGAATCTCGTTACTTTTTTTTTTAATAAAAAGGGACTCACCTGAAAGAACGGTTTGTGCTCGAATACAAGTCTCGTGGCTCTCTTATTATTTCTAGAGTACATTACGTACATATTGAACCTTTTTTCCTGAAACAAAAACGTGCTCATTTCGAAACGAAAATCATATTATTGTTGTTCGAAGTAAATTCCCTGTTCAACAATCAAACATCACGTTCAATAACCACCGGCTGTGTACATATTTGATTTTGTGCCTTTAAAGCGATCATTTGTAAAATTTCTGCACTTTCACAGCGAACAGTGTATCGAATGTAAAACTATTCACGAGGGGCAATTTGCCAGTGACGGTAGCGCTTTGAAGAATCGTGCATCACTAATAACTTGACACGTCCACTCTAAACGGGCCTCCACTTAGATGAAATTTCTATGATCACATCGTTTATGTACCTGATTTTTAAAGGCGAAATTACAATCACGATGGTTGAAGTCGATAAAGAACGAAATCATGCGCTCTGTAAGTCCATGACACCAATGTTTTTATATTGATCTCATTCGATAAATAGTAAGTACGGTCGGCTGCATAATTGCAGACCCACCGTAGAGCTCCAAAACGTCTGTTATAAGATTTTTTTCAACACAAGCAAGATTCTAGACACCTGCTTTAGGTGAAGTTTAAAGTCTTCTAACTCATCAATTAATCAAACAAAAATTATTAGAATGCAAGCATTCCAATAATAGTAATTTTCGAACTCTACCGAGGGCTGCAAATATGCAGCCGACTGTATTTGTTTGTAGAGCCAGGTGAGATTTCTCATTATGTACTTAGACTTCTCTTTTCTTAGTATTATGTCTAAGTATATTATAACTTAGTTAATTGTTGGTATGAAAGACTGACAGGTTGAAAGTTACTACTAATGCGATTCACATCCGGTACCATACTTCAGTATTATTATTTGAAATAACAGTAAAGTGACGTTAGAAAGCTATTTTTAGAAATCATCTTAGGTGCTCAAATTTCAAGCATCAATGGATACAATTTATTCACCTTTAATACATTGAAATAAAATAAAATCATCTAATCATTGATTGAAAACATTCGAAAACTCGAAATCAGTTTGGTTTTTTGTTTACCTAGGTGAAATAAATATTTAATTATTTCTAAAATTTATTCCTAGGTACATATTATAATAGTTGAACAAGGAACATTTTCAAACTCTTATTTTACTTTATATACCTAACTATAGTTGCATGTGGTTGCACCTAGCCTTTGAGTTATTTTAGGGTCCAACAAACCAGATTAATCGAAATCATTTCAATAGTTTTTTTAGGTGTGAATTAGCAACAAATAAGGTATTTACACCGACAAATAAAGCTATTGCATCATGCAAGCTTCGTACAGTCGTACCATACACATACATGTTAAGCGAACGCTCGGTCGAGCTACATGGTCGGCAGATTTCTTGATTCGGTCCCACCAAAGCCCACGATAAAAGCTATGCAATAGCTTAAAACCTCCTACATATATTTAAAGTCCTAACTGATACATCAACGCACAGCTCAAGCTAATGGACGTATCGTGGTAAAAGGCCCACAGATAGCTTATGAATACGACGTAGGATTTTTTGTAAATCAACACTTAGGTATTCATGGGTGTTAATATTGTAATTTGATCTTTGACTACAACTACACTTACAAATCTTCTAAAACACTGGCCCAATTTCCTAAGATCATTTTCACAGTCTCTTAATGCAGGTAGGAACTCCTCCGAATGAAACCTGAATATCCTTTCTATATTGCTAAAGATGTCAGGTTTGAGCGCCCTGAAGGTAGCTGGGAGGTCAGGCCGGTTCATTTCAGGAATATAGTCTTCAACGACGTGCCTTAGTCGTTCTACGTAGACGTTTTCAGTGTGTAGTAGCTCGTTTACTCTTTCTGTTAACCGTCTGAAAGAAAAACACAAGAAGGTACGTGAAACTTGGGTTCATCTAGATGAGTTCTAATCTATTTTATTAAAGAAACTCAGCTCTAAGGTTAATGACCTCTGCGTGTAAGGAACAGCTGATTTTCACGTAAACATAACCTTAACATTTTCAAAGTGCGGCAAAAAACGCAGCTGTGTTAACTGAGAATCTGTTTCCTCTTTAATATTTAAGATGGTCTGATAAATATAATTCTAAAGAGATATAGAGAACATCCTTGGGGACACAGGAAAACTCTCGATTTTTTTGTCGCCATCGCCAACAATGGAAGTAGTGGGAGGACCTGTCCTAGTATTTCCATCAATGTAAACTCATAATGCAAATAGTGAGTTACACCCCCTTTGCTTCATAGCTTATATATAAGATAGTCACCTAATAGTTTCGACGACAGACTAGAAAAAACTAGATGCTAGAAAATAATTACTTGGTTTCAATAAAAAAATCTTAAAATGATAAGCAGTACCTATTTTTAATTAGCGAACATTATTGATTTTACAACTTTTAAGTATGTTTACTCGAAAATCAGCTGTTTATTGGAGTACGAGGTCATTAACCTAAAGATTTAATATGTTATTTAGTTTGGACTTAGTATTCGAAACATTAATGGTATTTATTTTTTTCGAAATAGCTGATTTCCAGTAAGTATAACCTCAAAGGTGGCGGACATCGTACATCATAAACCAAACATTCCTTCCGTGCACTTTCATAACTAAGTTTTGTTTTGTGGAATACGGAGCTCAAATTATCAATTCATAATGCTTGATAACAATAACATTGGTTGAAATACTATATTATTTTTATTTTATGTATACTTATAACAAAATAAGAAAGAACAAAAAGTCTGTATGTTGAAGCAAATATAAAGAAAATATAGTTTATAGATCATATAAAGATCAGAAGAACATGAAACTATATTTTTCTCTGGCTGTCAAGCCTAGTTTATTGTAATCTTATTTTTACTATAAGATAGCGCTATTTTCTTGAAAAATCTTGGTATAGTTCACATCAAAATCCATCTAGTAGAGCCTGAGTAATCAACTAAATAAAAACAAAAAACAAGTAAATATTCCGTTTCAAATAACTTTAGTAATGAAAATAACAGTAAAATAGTAGCTTGAAATACTATTTTATTTCTTTTTGCTTTTTTCTGAGTATATCTTAGTTTAAGTATACTTACCTAAAAATATATACAAAAGAAAAATATTTAAGTTCCTATTCTATTCGTTGTCTGGTCACCATAACACAAGCCTAGTTGCTTATCTTAAGGCTAGATGACGCTGTGTAAAATATTTATTTATTCTCATCGTATGAGAATAAATAAATATTTTACACAGATACAGATACAGATCGGAGGTAAACCTAAATGTGATACAAATACAACCTTGGCATCTGCGACGTCAGTGCCTCTGTATACAAATATACGGGTGACGTCACATATTATAACTAAACATAGCCACATGAGACATAGCCACTGCCACGATAGAGTGTCGATAATAAACAATGTGTAAATGTCTATTTATTCCGCTAAAACCTACTGAGATACTTTTTCTTCTCTATTTCATCTACACTTCTAAAGATTTCCTAAAAAACATAGCTTTCGAAAAAGCCGCCCATTTGTGCAATTTGTACTTTTTATAGCTTTTACTTAATATAATATCGTTTTCTATGTTCCTGTATTGTACAAATAAAGTCTCTCTGTATTATAAAGATAAATAAATAAGGAGGCTCATAGCTAAGCGACGCTCGCTGATCGTTTACGGTCGTGCGAGTTAAGCGATGCCTGGCGCGGCATTACTTCGATGGGTGACCAATTAGTAATGTGGCAAAAATGTATTTTCGTGAGCCCCTCCGTGCTTCGGAATGCACGTTAAGCCGTTGGTCCCGGTTGCTACCTCTAGTAGCAGTCGTTAGATCAAGTTAGAGGCCATAAGTTGATCTGAAAACTCTAACAATAGGTGAGCCACACCACTATACGAGAAGAAGAAGATAAAGATAAATTATTTTTCGGTTTTTTTGTTTATAACGAATTTGTTTTGAAACTACTGGACTGATTTTGATTAAACTGGGTATTAAAGATACATTGAATCACAAATAAACATTAACGTAACAGTTCGTTTTGAAAATACTTCTTTTAATCAAGGAATTAGGAAACAAGCATTAGAGATGCATTTAGTAAATTACACATATCAACTAAATAAATGTCAATGTCAAAAGTCTATTTATACATTAATTATCTAACCTTTTCATTACGATAATTTAACGAATTACTAGCATAATTATTATAAATAGGTTTTATGTATGACTCATCTTTACAACTTTGTTTTATTTAATTCGGTAGAGTGCAGGCGAAACTTTCTCTAAGTGTTTTTAAGTTTTTACTAACATTATTTATATTATTCAACCTCTGTTGGTTGCTCTCACTCGACTGTAATCATGGATTTTCTACAAAAAAAATAAGTATTTGGTATAATTATGCAAAAATTTCTAATTTTGATGTAGTAAATCTAGGAAATAATAAAATCAGGATAATTTATTCCATTAAAACTTTGAATTCTCAATACCTGTTTATTATAAATGCATTATATAAGATAAGTAGGTGGATATATTTTACCTACTCCAAGCTAATATTAGTAGATTGAGTACCTACTAGGAAATATAGGGCAATAGTGGTATCACAGAAGTCTGTTATAATCAATATAGATACAAGTATCTTTATTTTTAAAAGCATTTATTTAACTTGCAGTGTATGTATGTATGTAGGTATGTTTGTTCGGGTCAAATCTTGCAACTTAATTTTCATACACTTCCCGGTTACCAATTGAGCTGAAATTTTGCATACATGTGTAAATCGGGTGACAATGCAATATTATGTTATGATGATTTGTTACAATATAGAAAGGAACCTTAAGCACGATATTCAGAAAGTAACGTAATAGCTAGAATGTAAGTACGGTCGGCTGCATAATTGCAGACTCACCGTAGAGTTCCAAAACGGCTGTTATAAGAATATTTTCAACACCAGCAAGGTTCTAGGCACCTGCTTTAGTTGAAGTCTTCTAACTCATGAATTTATCTAACAAAAATTATTAGTTTTAATAAATTCCAATAATAGTAATTTTAAAACTCTACGTTGGGTCTGCAATTATGCAGGCGACCGTACGGTTCAAAGGGTGAACGCTGGTAGCTTTCTTGGGATTTTGGACTTAGGACCGGGAGCGAAGGCGTCTAAGGCGTCTCCCGGTCGCCTTGGAGGACGGGGATTTTTACCGACTTGAGAAAAACGAGGACATCTCAATATATATATCATAACTAGCTGCGCCCCGCAATTTCACCCGCGTAAGTCCCGAACACAGCGCCATCTATTGGGTGTTTTTGCAACCTAGATGTCAAACAATATTGAAGAATTTTATCGATGAATCAACGTACACCGCCATCTATGAGAACTTCATAAAACTAAACAGTAAATAAACACTTGCTTAAGAAACCATTAATTGATACATTTTATTCGTTTACATTCACGACATAAAGCGAATAATTGAGATGATAACTATTCTATCCAGTAAGTTAGATCAAAATACGGGTACATGTGAAATTTGATTGAAATTGGTTCAGTAGTTTTGGAGTTTATTGGCAACATACATCGTGACATAAGATTTTTATATATACAGATACCAGCTGCGCCCCGCGGTTTCACCTGCGTAAGTCCCGGTCCTGTGGTAATATCGGAATAAAAAGTAGCCTATGTGTTAATCCAGGTCTTCAGCTATCTACATGCAGAGTTTCATTGCAATCGGTCTAGTAGTTTTGGCGTAAAGGAGTAACAAACATACACACAACACACAAACTTTCACATTTATAATATTAGTAGGATGTATGTTCGTTCACCGATTATATGTTTTGAAATTATCTTCGTTTGTATTGTGTTAAGTTTTTTTATTTATAAGTGTGACTGTATTATTATTAAACAGTCACAATTAGGTACACACTTTATACTTATTCTTATTATGTTTTTATTATTTTCTTATGTGCCAGTATGTAAGTAGGTACTTATTGAAAAAACTTGGTTTTTATTTAACGTCTTTAAAATAGATCAGAATTAACCACTTACATATTGATTACGCCATAATTTATAACGGATATAAGGAAAGAGGATGTAGCTAATCTAATCTCCTTGTGAGATAAGGTACCTTCGCTCAGAACGAAGCGAATCGGAGCTTCTTTACCCTAACACTGCTACTGGTTCCCGATACAACCTTCCCGACTTAAAAAAGGAGGAAGTATTTTATTCCTCGCTTATATCTACACCTTTTTATGTATATTCACCGATTACTCGAAGACGATTTTAAACCAACTTGTTCGGTCCACCCGTTCCTGAGAAAACCGGTGAGGACACACGGACAAGAGAGTGATCTTAAAAGGGTTCCTATTTTACCTTTTGAGGGTAGAATAACCGCACTAACATCATCTGAAGTCGGGCAAAATGGAACTTAAACCTGCCCCGCTTCAGATAATATGATGTTGGTACGATTATTTAACTTTTTAAAGTCGGTTTTTTAATTGCTTTTTTTGCTATTATCTCAGGTAAAGAGTACATATAGGTACTTACCTAATTAAAGGTATTGCAAAATTAATTTAATAGACGTTGAAGTACTTATAATTATTATTTTCCTTCCTGTGACGGATTATGAATAAAATGATTCAGACAGTAAAATCAGGCTAATGGCATTGGAATTGCATTCAGTAATTGATTCATGCGAACAATAGAAGTATGGCATTATGAGATTTTTTAATCATAAATAGGACTACCAAAGAATTTATCTACTTAGGTAGATACCATTCGGAAACAAAATCAAATGAATAAATGCGTAGAACTTTGACCGCCTACACCTCCAAATTATTTTGCAAATAGAACGCTACTTAACATATCTATAGGTATGTACCTGTTAGGTATGTATGTAAATAAATAGCACATAATCGTATAGGCTTGGTAAAACAATCAGATTCGTCGTTGGACCACAAATACGTCATCAAAGGTCGACTTTCATGACGTATTTGTGGTCGAACGACGAATCTCATGGTTTTAACAAGCCTATACGATAATATGCGATTTATTTTTCTTATGCCTATAGATATGGTAAGTAGCGTACTATTTGTAAAACCATGAGATTAGTCGTTCGACCACAAATACGTCATCAAAGGTCGACTTTTATGACGTATTTGGGGTCAAAATTTGCGATTTATTTTACAAAAAGCAACTCTTGCCTGTATGTTTGTACATAAATACTGCCCGATTGATTAAGAAGTGAACAAAACAACAGATGACCTTGCTATGTCTGCCCACCTGCAGTAAGAATGTAAATAGGTACTTAGCTGTAGGTATTTTATGTGCCTTTGCTCGAATCTATAAATATATAATTCTGACTGACTGATACTCGTATATCTACGCACAGTATAAATCAATGGACGTAAAATTTTTGCATACAGATAGCAATTATGACGTAGGCATCCGCTAGGAAAGAGTTTTCGAAAATTCAAAAGACCTAACTACATACAATTCCTCAAAAACACACTATTCAATTCATGTAGTACTAAAATAAATATTTACTCTAGATCTTTGGTCATTTGTTGCCAGATCTTTTTGTCAGTTTTTCTCATAGTCGTCATCATCATTATTTCAAGCTATTAGCATTTGTCCTACTAATATTATAAATGTGAAAGTTTGTGTGTGTGCGTATGTTTATTACTTCTTCACGCTAAAACCACTGGACCCATTGCGATGAAACTATGTATGTAGATAGCTGGAGACCTGGATTAACACATAAGCTACTTTATATCCCGATATTCCCACGGGATCGGGACTTACGAGGGTGAAACCGTGGGGCGCAGCTAGTCTCTTTATAGTATCGTATTCAATTGTTATTATGTTACTGTGTTTATAAAGTTTTCTAAATAATTGTGATACATTTTAGTGTTGTGTTATGCGATTGTGTTGCAAATAAAAAGCTAAATATTGAATTGTAAATTTCGGATAGATAATATTATGGAAAAACACACTCATTCGACCTCTTTGACCATCGGAGTAACATCGACCTGCGAACCAGAATGTTGTGGGTTCAATTCCCACCTCAAACAAATATTTATGTATGTTTTATCAAGTATTTTATATTTACAAAAGAAAAATATATTAGTCTGTTTGTCTGGACACCATAACACAAGCCTAGTTGCTTAGCTTGGGGCTATAGATGGCGCTTTGTAAAATGTCCAAAGAAGAAAGCAAAAAATACTTATCCGAATACTATTTCAGAACTTATCGATTTTTTTTTCATCTTCAATCTCACATGAACTATATCCAGAAATCATTTATGAAAGTATTTTTTTTAACCTTTAGTCGTTGTGAAACTCGTTCGTCAAACACAGCAAGCAAACAAACCTAACTCGCCTCGACTCGACCATATGAATAAACATGAAGGTGAAACCTCCAGTGACATACTCGTAAGTACACCGCTAATATGCAGTCATAGTTACGTTTCAATATCAGAATCTAATAACTACTATATTTACGAATTTCACATGAATCATCAGCATTCTGTACATATATAAACAAAATAATGGGTTCTTAAACGATCTCCTAGCCAAAATGATCAAAACGCTCGGAATTCCCTCTCGCTATTGACATTTCCCCTTTTAATCAGTGATATCTGCCCTAAGATTGCTTTCTATTAGCGATGTCGCCAATCGATAGATTTAATTGTATAAAATTGACATAAAACATTGTATAAAATTAGCTTAAGATGGAACTTATGCATGCAAGACTACGTGACATGAAGTGTGTCACTTCATACAAAAAAAAGTCTGTCGATTGGCGATATCGCTAATAGAAAGCAATCTTGTCTAAGGGGGCTGTTACATCTCACTGCTTTGAATGGCGATACCGATTCGATGTGTCAGTATTGTTTATTTCAATGGTCAATACAATCATTACTATGAAAATTATATCTACCTAATGTTTTTAATATTATACAAAAAATTGTATAACGTTAATTTGAATCACTAGAGTATGGACAAAACACACTAATCATATCTTTATCTGAACACGCACTCGCAAGGCAAAGATAACGTTATTGATAAGTGACAAAGCTAAAGATATCGCAAATATTTTCCCTTTATATCTAGAAAATGTGAAGTGACCTCACCTTCGGTACTTCTCCTTTTTCGATTCCACCGGTAACAATACCGGTTCTGTGATTCCGGACTTTGAAACGCACCACTCGTTCACTGCACTCACTGTTAGGAACTCAGTATCTGGCGCGTGACACACTTCTGAACCGAACTCGTCTGAAGACACAGTAATACTGTCATATTTCTGGTAGGGAATCATGTCGAACGAGGAAATGGATTTGATGCTGACATTGTCGTAATTGCTTCGGGTTCCTGACTCCCCGGAAACAAGGGACATATCGTCATCTCCATCATTATTCTCCTCGTCTTCGTTTATCAAAGTATCTGTTGAATGATCAGTAGATACCGTATCTGTCCTCCCATCATCGACCCCTACAACATACTCTTTACCACTGTTGTCACTGTTTTCGGAATCAGATTCAGAATCCGAATCTGAATCGGAATCAGTATTTTCGTCTACTACAGTCTCTGGTAAAGCTGCTCTTTCTTCCTTGATTTCATCTTCAATATCGGAGCTTTCTGATGATTTAAGCCTCAATAATTTTTCTAAATCACTTTGCTTTACTCCATAAGACCAATGCGCCTCGCCTCTTAAATGGCCATGGTTCTCAGCGTTAGACTTTTTTCTCATTACAGGTGGTTGCCGACTTCGTCTAGCTACAACCGGTGACGTATTTGGTGTTGTGAATGAAAACCGCCTTTCTACAATAGAACTGTCCTTAGGTGGCGATGAAGGCCTGTTTTCCAAACCACTGTTATCTCGGAACTGTACCGGAGGCGGTGGAGCGGGCCTGTGCGGTATTAACATCTCAGCTCCAGATTTCCGGTCCGAAACAAAGCCCGACGAACTAGATTCACAACTATTTTCTGACGCATTTGATAATATAGAATTAACTGAAACGTTCGAATTTCTGTCTTGTGATTTTGTCACTGGGCACAAATGTTGAAAATGTGCTTGAATTGGGTTTACTACACTCGTCAAACTCCCCAACTCTTTTGATTTCACCAAAGATTCACTAGAACCACGAAAACTACAGCTGTCAACATTAGTTCGTTCGAAACGCAGAATCATTTCTCGAACACTGGCCCTGTCCCTGACGACGATATCTTCGTCATCGGAAGGGTTACCGGAGGACAACGGTGACTCGTTGTCCTGCCGCGAATAGTCCACCTCCTGTGTCATTTCTAGGCCTCGATGGTTCAGCGGTGGATGCGCCTGCAGGTAGCCGCTAGCAGGCTCATAATAGCAAAGCGCGCACGATAAGAGCGCAGCACGGACGCGCGCGCAGCTCTGATATCTGGACGAGACTGGCGTGGCGTGGCGGCGTGCGCGCCAACCGATTCGCCTCTTGCGGTGTATTATCACGGTATGAAAATTAAATGCAATGCTCGCATTACACCGATTTTGGAAACAATGACTTTCAATAATCACCTACTTACTTAATATTTTTAATATTACCTTAATTGCCTCCTCCTCTTCATTAACCTCAAAGAGTCAATAAATTAATAAAAATATTAGGGTAGACAAAATAATTATAAGTTATTTTAAAGTTAAAAAAAATTATCTGGAATGGACACATAATTATTAATAGAAACGAGATTCACATTTTATTTAAATAGGTAAGTAGGTATACTTGTATAGCCTACAATAAAACTTTGGAAAACCCTAATATTAAGTTACGCATACCTTAATGTTATCTTATACCTTCCAGATAGCCTCGTTTGAATTAGTAGTTGATAAGATATTTATTTATAGCAATATTATAGGTACTAATTGAAGTATTTAAGTAGTAAGAAACTAGACAACTTTGTGAAATAGATTATTATACAAGCAGTCATACGACCACTATCCACAAAAAAAACATTTAACCGAATTAATAACCTCCTTTATTTGAAGTCGGTTAAAAATATAATCTTGTTTCACATTTTTCAAAAGAAAAAGAATCTGTAGTTGGGTGTTAAATTTTTTCTGTATTATTCCAAAGAAATCCTATAGTCAAAGATCCCTTTAAGAACGACCTTCATCGAGTTGTTTAATGGATGAAAAGTATTTTATATCAAATTAAATAGGTCAAAAAATATATTGCAAATAAGTTGTCTAAAAAATTTCAGTCCAGAAAGCTTCATACTTTCGATTGGTATGGAACTTGTTTCTTACACAAACCAGTGAAAGGTTTAAAAAACAACACAAAAAATTAAATTGTTAATTAATCATATTCTGGGCTGCAATTTTTTAGGCAAACATTTAAAATATATTTATTGACCTATTTAATCTATACATATAAGTTGCTTTGTCCTGTAACATATAAGTTGATGACTGCCTGACGGATCAACGCGCAGCCTAAACCGCTGATCGTAGAGACCTGAAACTTGGAAGGTGTATTCTTTGTATGACGTGGGCATACGATAAGGATTTTCCGAAATTCTACCCCTTAGGGGGTGAAAAAGGAGGGCAAAGTTTGTATGGGACAACGTGATTCCTTGGTCCAATCTAATAATTCTACGCGGATAAAGTCGCGGGCAAAAGTTAGTTTGATATAATTTCGGTAACGGTTGATCTTAAAGGGATCCCGTACTACTACAACTACAAATATTTTACCTATCTGCTGAGAACTGAAAAATAACCATCTACAAAGACGTAACAAATAACGCATGAGCGGCAACCAAGCAGCAACAAATAAAATACACACAGTTATTGTGACATTCAGTAAATTTTAATTTATTATGTGCTTAAAAACTTATTTTTTTTTAATATTAGTACTTATTGACTTCAACTACTAAGATACAATAAGCAAAAAAGTTCAAAGTTAGAGTTAATTTTTTTATTCCTTCGGATTTGTACAATGACCACATAGAAACGTCTTAAAAACTAAGTTAGGATGTGTGCCTTCGGAACGCGCCCACCATGAGAAGAAGGCACTAGAAACTCATGGGAGTTTTTTTTTTCGTAAAATCACATTGTACTACTATATTATACTCAGATTCAAGAACACTTTTAATACATTCATAGCAAGGACGTACCATTACAGTTAATACGTTCATGATTCATAGAGAGATTCATAAAAGTTTTATCTCTAGATATACAACCTCCTTGATCTAACATTTCCTTTAATTATACAAAAAAATATATATTTATTTGAATTCAGAAACTCAATAA
The DNA here is from genome assembly GCA_951213275.1 of Idaea straminata. NCBI lineage: Eukaryota > Metazoa > Arthropoda > Insecta > Lepidoptera > Geometridae > Idaea > Idaea straminata. Next base: position 6,190,129 of record OX577846.1, on the reverse strand, counting down.
AACTAAAGTGGGAACTAAAGTTTCTTAGCTTTTTACTATTAAACACCAGAATTTAGTTTTGGCGGGAACGAGTTAACAACATGTCGTGCTGCAGTTTTATTTTCATGAAACTTAGTTGTAACCCGAGTTGAATTGTATAATTCTGGTGGAATGTTATTCAATTTAGTTCTGTGAAAGTGCACAAGTGTAGTGAAAGTAAAAATCAGTGTCAAACATGCAGTTTTCACGTTGCCTTCCAAATCTCCTATTAAGGTTATGGTAAACTTGCCACCGCTTTACTATAACCCCTGACTTGACGGACTATGACGACTTTGACTGTATTGAAACACTTTAGGCCCGATTTATGAAAAATCGGGTCATAATTTGATGCAAAATATAACTTGACACTAGCTAAATGCACACCTGCGAAGCCATAATAAAAAAAAAAAAAAAAAAAACACCAGAATTTAGTTTTGGCGGGAACGAGTTAACATCATGTCGTGCTGCAGTTTTATTTTCATGAAACTTAGTTGTAACCCGAGTTGAATTGTATAATTCTGGTGAAAGTGCACAAGTGTAGTGAAAGTAAATATCAGTGTCAAACATGAAGTTTTCTCGTTGCCTCCAAATCTCCTATTCAGGTTATGGTAAACTTGCCACCTCTTTACTATAGCCCCTGACTTGACGGACTATGACGACTTTGACTGTTTTGAAACACTTTAGGCTCGATTTATGAAAAATCGGGTCATAATTTGATGCAAAATATAACTTGACACTGGCTAAATGCACAAGCCGTGCGAAGCCATAATTAATAGAAAAAAAAACTAAAGTGTGGCCGTGCAAGTGCACAGCCATAACTTCGGTCTGCGATCGAAGAAAGGAAAAAAAAACTAAAGTGCCGTTAATATTTGATGTCTAGGCACTGCAGGCAACAAACTATTTGTTCATCAATAATATTATACATTAACAAAAATATAGATAAATAAATATTGCATACAGCGCCATCTAGCGTCAAGCTAAGTAACTAAATTATAGTGACCAGACGGATAGATAACATAAATACTTTTTTTGTAAGCATATAGCGGTCGGAGTCAGAATTGCAGACCCATTGTAAAGATCTAAAATTACTATTACTTGGTTTTTTTTTATTTTAATAATATTTAATTTTTTATTTTTTTTATTTTTTTTATTTTAATAATATTTTATATTTATAACATAAATATATTTAATATTTAAGTTATTACATAAATATTATTAAAATAAAAAAACAAACAAGTTTGAAATCTTTCTTTTTGAAAGATTTCAAACTTGAACTCGAGCAAGCTGCTTGAGATGAAAACATTCTCCTAATAGCAGTTTTGGACCTCTTCGGTAGGTATGAAATTCTGACTCCGACCTTCCCAAAAAAGAAACACCCAGACCACAACAAATATTTGTTCACAGCAACAAATATTTTTTCAACGGCGAGAATCGAACCCGTAACCTTCTGCTGCATCCACTACGCCACAGAGGTCGTTAGTATAATTATTTACATTAGCTTTCAGTTGGTCTAATCGACTTCTAGTTTCCTAAAAGAGCCTTCGACACCGAATACCATCGATGTATCCTTAGGATTATCCGTCCTCTTCGATTCATCAGATTTCACATCTTCCTGTTCTAGGAACCAGTCGCGATAGCTCTCTACTTTAGACTTCCAATAATCTGAAAGAGATTTGATGGTTATTGTCTGATTTCTTAGGTTGAAAATGAATTATAGGTATATATTAGTTGGCAAAATAAAACGGAGACAGGTCTTCCGTTCTAGATGCAGACCAACTGATGACCACGATCCTCAGTCATGAAGGGCCGACTACAGAGAGATATATTAGTTGGTTAACTTAAATAGATCTAGTGGTCATATCTGCCATATGTCCGAGCCCAAAAACCACCACGGACCGGGTTCCGAATAGCAGATGACCCCGCGGCAGGCCCAGAAGGAGATGGCGGGACGAGTTGGACTCCAATCGTAACGGGAGTCAGCTAGCACTAGACAGGGAACAGTGAAATTAGGGAAGGCCTTTGCCCCTAGTTGAAATAAATCTGTGACGGAGTAGGCTAAACATCAATAAATATTCGGTGGGAGTCGCATTCGCTAAATTTTTGAATTTGATTGGAACAATTTTGTTTTGTTATGTTATACTTGTATGTAATGGTAAGAATTTCCTTCTACGAAAGCTTTACGTTAATGAACTTTCCAACTAGTTTCAATAGAAAATCTTTCGCATTTCCTAATAGACTACTAACTTACCTATAAGATCGCCTAATGAGCCGTCTTCACCACCATATTCCACTGGTAACACCGCTTTAGGTATCGTCTTGTACAATCCCTCGTAATTCTGATTATGGACTCGGATCTGTAAAATCAAGTTCATAATTACAGAAAAGGTGAATGAGGTTATTAGATTTGTCATATTATTACAAGGGCACGTTTTATGGGGCAAAGTAATTGCTTTTCATCGGGTGGGATATTTGAGATTGTCGCTTCTGGTCATAAAAATTGAGGCAGGTAATATGGGTTGGGTATTTTGCAAATCTTTGCAATAAAACAATGTTGGAGGGTTGCCCGTATCGTATGGTTTAGACTTTAGATATTTGGTGGAATATTTTATTTAGAACTAGATACCTATAAATTTTCGGCGCTAAGATCTAATTTCAGGGTCAAACAACCAATTTTTTCGTCTAGAGTAAGCCAGGCAAAGAGTTAATTAATAGCCCATACAGCCTTTACATACTTTGTTTTATAACCGACTTCAAAAAAGAAGGAGGGATGGATATATTTAGGAGGGATGTATTTTTTATAGCTGTTCGGGCTTAACTTCGTTGCCATATTCCATCAACTGGGCGACAGATGGTGTTGCTTGGAAAATAACCGCGAGCGACCCATCCTTCAAATTAATAAATTCTGTATCAAACTGGGTATGCCTTCTATTAAAGCATCTTGAACTAGTCCTTTTTTTGAGTAAGTTTTCGAACTGTCGAAATAAACCTTTTCATTAAGATTTCGATGCTTTCCTTCAATAGTTTTTTTTTTATATTTAGATAGGTTTCAACGTTTGTGAATATTGTGACATAATCGTATGAATACTCGCGTAATCATTCGCCAAATAGGGAATTAAGGGATCTCACTTACTCTGTTCTTCATTTTTTCTCCCAAAAACATTTTCAGTATAGAATAAACTGTTTCGAACCCCGCAGGTGTATTTAAAATATGATTTCCTTTAACTCTGACCGGTAGTGCTTTTTCGAAGCACGTTATTGACTTCTTCGCTAACGCTGGGGTCCACTGGCTAAGCATTGTTACTCCTATGTCTTTCATGTCTATAATTACTTCCTGAAATGCAAACACATATTATTTAATACAAAATTCAAAATTAACTAACTGACTCAATGCACAGCTTAAGCCAATGGGCTGTATTTGGCACACAGATAGCAAAATGGCGTAGGCATCTGTCAAAAAAAGATTTTTTTAATTCAATTAATTAGGTCGCGGGTGGAAGCATTTTTTTACTCGATTGCAAGGAAAGGGTTAGTTTCATAATTAGTCCAAGTGTTCTTAGATAGGTGACATAAAAATAATTAAAAATGGCGGCTGTAAAGTTATATTGTTTAAGTTGTAACAAAATATCTTAATCTGCAATATGGGTATCACATTAAAGGAATCATTGCAAAGATTCCAAAATTATACCATTCTTATTATTTGAATACTAGCAGTGCTCCGTGGTTTCACCCGCGTAACTCCCGATCCCGTGGGAATGTGCCTATGTGTTAATCCAGGTATCTAGCTATGTACATACCAAGTTTCATCTAAATCGGTTAAATATTTTCGGAGCATATTCGTTACAAACAAACAAAAAAATATGGTTGTCTGTCGGTTTATGGACGTTAATTTTACGTGATAACGTCTTATGAACTCTTTTGTATTTTACATACTTTATTAAGTTTCTATGGTTACCTTGTCAATAACGGTAACGTGACATGACGTCACACTTTTTTGTGAGTGCAAGTGTTCATAGATGTTTATGACTTTGTCACATCAAAACAAACAAAAAAATATTTCCTCTATACTACTAAATATTAGTGTAGATATGTTATTATATTTTACTTCGTACTGAAACGAAGTAGGAAGGTAAGTTTAAACTAGCTTTTGCCCGCGACTTCGTCCGCATTACAGTCGAAAATGGATTTAATGGGATTGGACCAAAGAATCACGTTGTCCCATACAAACTTTGCCCGCCCTTTTCACCCCCTTATTAGTAAAATTTCGCAAAATCCTTTCCGAAATTATACTAATCAAATTAAATTTCGGAAAGGATTTTCCGTTCGTCCGAAGTTTCAGGTCTCTACGATCAGCGGTTTAGGCTGTGCGTTGATCCGTCAGTCAGTCATTCAGGACAATGAATTTTATATGTATAGATTTGAAATTATTATATTTCATACGGTACCAAAAAGTATAATACGTGTAACACTTCAAGTATAATATTATCACGTGATTTCATTTGCCAACCAACATACGTAAGTAGGTTATGTTTGAGTCTACCTATATAATTATATTTGTAGTTTAATTCTTGGAAGTGGATTTTAATGTAGATTGGTGTTGAGTTCATTGACCTGCCTCATTAGTATCTTATTCATACAATTTCTATAAATTCAATGTCAGTTTCTAAAATATAATTAATTCTAATATAGGTCCTTAGGGGCAGGTGCTAATAAAGCTACCAAAACCGACCTTTGTTTTAAGCAACTCTAAGTAATCAAATACTCTTTTTTTGTTATTTGGATATAAATGGATATTGTAGTTTAATAACCATATTTTTGTTTATTGTGGTTGAAAACATGATATGAACAACTTCGTTCGATAAAAAAAATGTTAGAAAACAGATAATTATTAGATCGTTTATAGGGTTTTATTCAAAAATAGTTAACGTTTGTTTTTAAAAATGAATCAAATGATAGGCGTTGACCTCTAGGAACTATATTTGTGGATAATAATGCTAAAATGTTATTGACAATTAATACATCCAAAACATCATATATGATTTTAGCTGCTAAAAATAAACCGATCCCAGAATATATCCCTATTAAAATAAATAATAAAATAATACAAAGATCATATTCGGAAAAGTACCTAGGGTTAATAATAGACGATAAGCTCACGTGGAGACCACACATTGAGCACGTTCAGTCAAAATTGACGTCGGTATTAGGAGCTCTTCGTAAAGTAGGACACTGTATCCCAATCAAAATAAGAATAATTATCTACAACTCTTTAGTTAAATCACATCTTGAGTATCTAATAGAGATATGGGGTTCCGCTGCTCCAACTAATTTAATTTCCTTGCAAAGAATCCAAAACAAAATTATCAAAGTACTACATAATTACGATTATTTTACACCCACAAACGAATTATACAAAAAAACGGAACTACTCAATTTAACTCAAATATATAAATATAAAACTTGTGTCCTAGTGAATAATATAGCATCCAATAATTTAAGTTCTAATATAACACTAAAAAAAAAACCTAAAAACACAACGATTAAGAAACAAAAATAAACTTGTAGAAAGACCACATAGAACTATATATGGGAAGAGAACTATAGTATCTGAAGGAGTGAGGCTATACAATGATCTGCCTGATGATATTAAAGAATCGAATAGTGTAAATATTTTTAAAAGAAAACTTAAATTGCATATTGCCAAGCTATAATAATAACTTTTTTTTTATTTTTCTTCTCAATTAACTTGTTATTAGAACTACCTACTTAACTGTTAACACGTCAGAGGTGAATACTTAACTACCTACTTTTATGTTTGTATCTCATTTTAAGTGACTATTGTCTTATGAGAATAAATATCTTTAAACCTAAAATGTTTTGCATATCGATCAAATATAACAGTTAGCACGCAGCACGCTACGTTTTTGAGAGCGGGGGCTAAGGTAATGTGAATACCTACACACGGTACTGGAAGAGCGCCTTAACTATCTAACAAGTTTCTCAATTTCCTTATTATTATTCGAACCTAGTTCCGAAACGGCGTATTTTTTTTGTATTTCTTCGAAAATTTCTAATAATCATGTATTTATTTTTTTTTTTTTTTTTTTTCAATTATATTCGGCCAAGAATTGCTATTGATCGGCATTGGAATTAGTAGTACTTCGTTTTTTGAGTACTTATACTGAAAGGGTACCGACGGCGCTCTCTCCATACAAACGTAGTCGACTATTTCCTCCCTGGATAATGACACTAGCACAAATATTTTTGTTGCACCTATAACTGCTATGACTATGCCCCTATGTCTTGTTTTTTTTTTCATTTTCTAATTATCATAGAAATTAAGATTTTAAAAACAAAAAAACAAAACATAGATTTGTTTGAACAAACAAACAATTGGATGAGTGACAAAAAGGTTTTAGAGGAAAGGGTACCGCGCGCTCTCTCTATACACACGTAGTCGACTGTTTCCTCTTTTTGAAATTGACACAAGAGCAAGTATTTTTGTTGTATAAAACTTATAACTGCTATGATCAGGCCCCTATGTTTTGTTTTTTTTTGTTTTTAAAATCTTAATTTCTATGATAATTAGAAAATGAAAAAAAAAACCAAGACATAGAGGGGCATAGTCATGGCAATTATAGGTGCAACAAAAATATTTGTGCTAGAGTCATTATCCAGGGAGGAAACAGTCTACTACGTTTGTATGGAGAGAGTGCCGCCGGTACCCTTTCATTATAAGAATAGGTCCAGACCTATTTGGGTTTAGTGGTTTGAGAAGGAAATAGGATACTCTTATCCCGAAATACCCCCAGGATCGGGTAAAACCGCGGGGCGCAGCTATAATAAACAAAGATGTTTCTCTTACCTCACCAGCTACCGTAAAGTTGTCATCCTCTATCATCAATATCTCGGTGGTCATCAACGCTACTTTTATCAAATCTGACAGGTGATATTTTGAGTTGAAGATTCCTAGCCTCATGATGCAGGGTCGTGGGGAATTTTCTTTATTACATTTCTTTAATGGAAGAAAAGCTCTGAAAAGTAGGTAATCAAAATTATTCTTTACTTAGGTGAGTTTTGTATCTATATGTTGTACAGAAATATACTCGGCCTTAAGAGGAAAGGGTACCGGGGGCTGTCTCCATACAAACGTAGTCGACTGTTGTCTCCCTGGATAATGACACTAGAGTAAATATTTTTGTTGCATAAAATTTAAAAAAGCCATGACCATGCCCCAATGTATTTTTTTGTTTTTATAATCTTAATTTCTATGATAATTAAATAATGAAAAAACCAAAACATAGAGGCATAGTCATGGCAGTTATAGGTTTTATGGCACAAAAATATTTGTGCTAGTGTCATTATCCAGGGAGGAAACAGTTGACTACGTTTGTATGTAGAGAGCGCCGGTGCCCTTTCACCTTAAACAAGAAAATTGTATGGAAAGTTAAACCTGCGTATTAGGTACGTCCGCTAGGGGCGATTTTCAACTTCCATTCAATTTTGAAAAAACTCGCATTACGAGTAGAATAACTTACCCTAATTTAAGTATTTCTTGAATATTAGGATTCATTGGATCTCTATCAGCATAAAATTCAGGCACCAAAGTCTTCATTGTGTAATACATGTCGAATTTTTCTTTACATCTTTCTAAACTGAATTTGCTCCCTCTCAAAAATGCAACTAGCCACTGATCCGCTGTAAAAGATTAAATTTTTTTTTAAGAATCGCATGAACCTCTTTCGAATTAAGTTTCGTTAACGACAAAAAGATGTTATTGCGATTCTTAAATTCAACTAATAGTAGGTACGGGTACTTGACTGAGTGGCGTAATTGGTAAGCGCACTTGAACTGTATTCAAGGGATGTGAGTTCATGACTAGTCTCAGTTGCAATTTTTAAAGACGCATTTTTCCTTAAAAATATTTTCAGATGGCCGAGTGCAGGCCATGCACTTCAAAAAATTAAAAAATCATTGAGACTAGTAAAAGCGCCATCTCTTGTCGGATACGTTAACTAGATGGTTAACACTCTAGTTATATGTAATGAAAATTAATACTAACAGATGTCGCTAACGAAATTCAACTATGACAATACTTGACTGAGTGGCGTAAATATTTTTTTTTTTTTTTTTTTTTTTCTTATTATGGCTTCGCACGTGTGCATTTAGCCAGTGTCAAGTTATATTTTGCATCAAATTATGACCCGATTTTTCATAAATCGGGCCTAAAGTGTTTCAATACAGTCAAAGTCGTCATAGTCCGTCAAGTCAGGGGTTATAGTAAAGCGGTGGCAAGTTTACCATAACCTTAATAGGAGATTTGGAGGCAACGTGAAAACTGCATATTTGACACTGATTTTTACTTTCACTACACTTGTGCACTTTCACAGAACTAAATTGAATAACATTCCACCAGAATTATACAATTCAACTCGGGTTACATCTAAGTTTCATGAAAATAAAACTGCAGCACGACATGTTGTTAACTCGTTCCCGCCAAAACTCCTTTTTATTTATTAATCTATTGTTAACACTGACATCTAAGTTGCACAGCTAGAACTAACTAGCAAACTTTGAACGTTTACAGTTATCACCCAAGACACTTTGTTCACAACTTAGTTCGTGACTAATAACATAGATGGCGCTATTCTGGAAATAAAAATTAAATATTTACTGAAAGTCTTACTTGGTTGAACTAAATGTAAATGTGGTTGCTTCTTTAGCCATTCTCTAAATGCTTGAAGATCTTTGCTGATTCTTTTAGAATTTTCATTAATTTCTTTCTCGGCTTTCAATTGTAGGCTCGGTTCTAAAGTTCTTATGGAAGTCATGGCGATATTCTGTAAAAAGAAAATTATAAGATCAGATCCAATATTTTAAATAGGTCAGAAGCTCTACCAATGAACGGGTCGGGTTACTTGTACCTGTACTGGATTATACCCTTTTTAATTGGGTCCTTTTTGCATGAGGATGGAGTAGGCTTGCCCAGCACCTACTACCCTCTCAGCTTAGTCGACCATGTCCAGAGGGGAGAACTTGTCAATACTTCTGGAGTCAACTAAGTCGCGGGTTTTATCACGATGTTTTCCTTCACCGTAAGAGCAATGTCAATTAGCGCACATAATTTTTTCTTAAGAAAAATCTATTGGTGCTCGGCAGGCCGGTATTCGAACCCACGACCTTCAGAATGAAAGTTGAGGTATCTACCACTAAGCCAACACCGCTCTATGCATATAAATCCTTTGTCCTGACCGATTGACTGACTGACGGATCAACGCACAGCCTAAACCACTGATCGAAGAGACCTGAAACTTGGAGGGTGTGTTCTTTGTATGACGTAGGCACCCAATAAGAAAGGGTTTTCCGAAATTCTACTCCTACGCGGGTGCTTAAGCTAGTCTACTTATTAGCACATAAGTATTGATTATTTATTAGACAGTATTAAAAGTTACTGCTCACAACTTTGCTAACTTACCTAAGTACCTATACATTACTTGAAAAAATCTATCTACTTAAAAGTACGAATTACTTATTATAACTAAACATCACAATAACTTTGCTAACTTACCTAAAACATATAAACTATAGCAAAAACTTATAAAATTCTAATTTTTAATTAATTATCACAAAACACGGTCAACATGGAACGTTTTCTTTTTGTAACTAAAACAACTCGACCCGTACCTTGAGCAAGTTAATTTCCTAAACGTTTTGATAATGACAAAGTTATTTGGTTCATTGACATCTACCGCAACAGATAAACATATTGCAATAATATAATATACAATAATAATAACGTTCTACTAATGATATATAAATAGCTATATTAAAAATAAAAATAAAAAAATAAAAAATGCAAGACATTCCACAAATCGCATAATCTGTATCATTTCGTATAGAAATAATTTATACGGTTTAAGAATCTTTATGTCTCTAAAGAATTTACAATTCATTTGACAGAGAAATATAACTATTCGAAGTACTTACATATATCAGCAATTTATCAATTTGAATTATTAAGTAGATACACTTCATACACAACTACATAACAGTGCACAAACAACTAAATTAACGTAAACCAAAACTAAACATTAGAAGATATGATAAATAAATTAATAAATATTGCAGGATATTCCACACATCGCCATCTAGCCCCAAGCTAAGTAACTAGACTTGTGTTATGGCAGCCCAGTCCGGAAGTATATCCGTTCTCTGGCTACTTAAGTATATACTTTTCTTTTGTACAACAACCAGACCACAGACAAATATCTAAGCATAAATACTTGTCTGAGGCGGGATTCGAACCCGCAACCCTGTGTTTGGCAGTCCGGCATGGTAACCATTGTGCCAACTGGGTCGTCAAATATATATATATATGAGTTGCACAAATGAGCGGCCTTAATGAGGGGCAGGGTGATAACATAAAAACAAAATATTTACAAGAATGAACACCGAAAAACAAAAACAGTTCCAGGTTTCTGGCACACAAGTTAACATCGAAGGAAAAAAACGGCCAAGTGCGAGTCGGGCTCGCGCATTAAGGGTTCCGTACCATGTAGTATTAACCCTCACTTAATTTTTATTTCTTGTCTTTGGTCTTTGTAGTTATAGCGGCAACAAAAATACATGATCTGTGAAAATTTCTACTGTCTAGCTATCACCGTTCATGAAATACAGTCTGGTGACGGACAGACAGCTGCACGGGAACACTTTTACTTCTAGGACAGCTGAGTATTAATATAGGGTCCCGTTTTTACCCTCTGAGTAAGGCACCATAAAAAGAAAAATTCTAACGCCTCAACTATAAGATACATACAGCAATAACTTTTCATTACTCATACTCCGAAAGTAGGTCTAAAGATGCCTGAAGAGCATGTAGGAAAAACAACTTTCAGCCCTAGGGAGACTGTCATGTCAAATTATGGCTTCGCGCGGCTTGTGCAATGTGCTTGTAGCCAGTATCAGTATCATTACGCATTAGATACTTCAAACACCTAACCTCCTTGCTTTAGGTAACACCAAAGAATAACAATTATGACTTCACACGGCTCATGCATACTGCCAGAGGTAGTATGGAGTATGGAGTCTTCTCATTTACTCTCGTTATTATGAAGAATTGTATGTAGTATTCGAAATGAAAAGCACAGTGTTTACCTCGGGTAAAAGACTCATTAAGTGTCTCGAACTATTAGCGCCCTCGGTATGCTCGGGCGCCAAACTCCGTCTCGGGCCTCAATGAGTGACTTTCACACCTAGGGTAACAATGTACTATTACATTGCATTTTACGCACGAGTATGCAAGTATGAGTATGCAATATTGATCAGTGCGTTTTATACCTTTCATTTTACTACTGTCATCTATTTCGTTTAAAATCTATCTGAAACTAGCTTTGGTCCGCGACTTCGTCCGCGTAGAACTCGAAAATTTGAAGTAGATTGGACCAAGGAATCACGTTGTCCCATACAAACTTTGCCCCCCTTTTTCACCCCCTTAGGCGTAGAATTTCGGAAAATCCTTTCTTATCGAATGCCTACGTCATACAAAGAACACACCCTCCAAGTTTCAGGTCTCTACGATCAGCGGTTTAGGCTGTGCGTTGATCCGTCAGTCAATCAGTCAGTCAGTCAGTCAGTCAGTCATTCAGGACAAAGCATTTTATATGTATAGAATTAACTTACCCAAAGAAACACTGATCGTTGAAAAAAATTACAATCTAAACACTTTCATTATTTACAGCTCTTGAAATCTAATACATTTTTCGGTTCAATAATTAACTATTCGTGCTACCAGTTATCTATTTGACTGCGACGCTAGAGTAATAACGTCGTGGTTACATAGCTAAATATCCAACACGCAGATAAGATAGTGTAGTTCTGACTCGGGGTTATCAAGGTAAATTGGTTCTCAGCTGATCTATTATTGTGTAGATACCATTTTGGAAAGCTGAGGTTTCTTAGAAAAGGCATTTGATCGAAATTGATGCTAGAAATAGGTCAATAAATATATTGCAATGGGTTGCCCAAATATTTCAGTACAGAATATAAATAAATAAATATTGCAGGACATTCCACACATCGCCATCTAGCCCCAAGCTAAGCAACTAGACTTGTATTATGGGTGCTAGACAACGGATATACTACTTAAATACTTTTCTTTTGTAAATATATAATAATAATAAAAATAAAAATATTGCAGGACATTCCACACATCGCCATCTAGCCCCAAGCTAAGTAACTAGACTTGTGTTATGGGTGCTAGACAACGGATATACCACTTATATACTTTTCTTTTGTGAATATATACATATAATACATAGAAACAACCAGACCACAGACAAATATCTAAGCATAAATACTTGTCTGAGGCGGGAATCGAACCCACAACCCTGTGTTTGGCAGTCCGGCATGGTGACCATTGTGCCAACTCAATATAATATCGTCAATCATAATCAATATATAAATTAATATGGTTGATATTAATTTAAATTTTTGTTTTGTTTGTAAACCTTTCACTGGCTAATTCTATACCAATAGAAAGTATGAAGCCTCCAAAATATGCAAACGTTAGGTTGACTTTTTTCCCTGTCATAACTCATGGGTAGGCAGGTAAATCGATAATAGTAATTTAATAGTTTTTATAGAAAAAAATAATTTAATAGAAAAAAATAATTTAATAATACTTTACTGATCTGGTTAATGAATTAAAATTAAGCTAAAATAAAGATTATGTATTTCATTGGTACGAAATTTTTGTCATTGACCTAACCAGTGAAAACCCTAAAAACAAAAAATAAATTAATCATTCTGGACTGAAATTTTTTAGGCAACATTTGCAATATATTTATTTGATATAAAATACTTTTCATCCCTTAAACAGATCGATGAAGGTCGTCCTTATGGGATCTTCGAATAGGTACATATTGTGGTTACAAAATGGAATACAGCTCAGATTAAAGCGCTACACACCTACACAAACAAGTGTGTACTCCTGAAAATAATAAAAGAATAATAAAACTAAGAAAAAAATAAATGAATGAATGAGAAACATAATAATTATCTTCGAAAAATTAAAATTTTGAAATAAATATTATAAAATTATCTTTCTTTGATTTGCAATTCTATGTTTGTTTTCAAGAATTGATCTCTATCAGCAAGACTATCCATTGGTATAAAAATATAGGATGATTATTTTTTTTTTGCAAAATTAACTGGTACGATCCTAGGATAATTAGGTACTTTTAAAAAATCTAATGATGCATATTAAGTTTTTGTCAAAATCGGGCACGCAACTCCTTTCAGCATATTTTGCTATCTCTTATAGTTTAGGATATAACCCAGAAGGCCCACGTAAAAAAATCCTACCTAATGAATACCTACTAAGTATTGTACAAATTATCATCAAATTAATCAAGCCATTTCAACAATAAAAAAACCCTTTCATTACAATTACATTGTTTTCAGAAATACTTATCTAAAATGTATTATTAATCCTTACCTAAGACTCTAGATAATATCTAGTTACTTATATTAAATCTACTTGCTTATCACGTTTATCTACTTACCACAGATTTTGGTTTGTAACCGAATATACTCTCCAGACACCGTGGAAAATTTTATAGAAATATTAGCACTTAATGTACTAGAACTGGCCAATGGCCATCAATACCTGAATAACACTGCACTTTGATGGACTATTTTAAATTATAAAACACTCGAACAGCTCTAGTTTACGTATTGTATCAAATGAATGACTAACTAACACTTTGCAATTACTTACCTACTTACTATCTATAGTCCTTATGTTTCTGAATGACATTGAGAATCTTTCTGTTTCGTGTTACTACGTCATTTTATCTACTATATTATTTTTCATTCCTTTGTATTAAACGTAGCTGTAATAAGTGTTTACTATTGAATAAATTGTAAGTGAGAGATTGAGTATAATTAAGTACTCCCGTCTTCCAGGTTTTTTCACTGTGGAATTATCCCATTTCCTCTTCATAAAACACGTCATTATTTATTTTAGTTAAGTAGATACAAATTCAATTTTCTCCCTTTAAAAAATATATACTTCCACTTTATCCCCCGTTCCACCTCTTTAAAATAGAAATTTTAAATATCTTTTTGAAAATTATTCTTTCCATTATCCCAGCGATTTTAGGTCTTAACTTTCTACTGGTTTAGCCGTGCGGTGGTATTTAATTAGGACAAACTATTACAAAAACAACTCTATTAAAATATCAACGTTTACTTAAATAATAAACTAAACTACCCTAAACCCCAGTTCTTACTTCTGTCGTAGAAAATCTTATGTACATTGGTCTATTTTCTTTTCCTAAATGATCCATCAACTATTTATTAACTAAAGAATCCCCCAACAGGTTTGGGTCGCATACTCTCGTCAGAACTTGAATTTTCTTCAATAAACCACTCACGGTAGCTTTCAACTTTTTCTTTCCAGTGATCTGAAATGTTTAATTAAATCCCTTTATTTATTTTTTTAAATAAATTATTTTTACTAGTTCCCTGTAGTTTCCAATGTTACTCCAAAGAGAGCCTTACTGACATCAATCTATTCTTTATTATTATCTATCTATACATATAAAGAAAGGATTTTCCATATAAAGTAAGGGGGTGAAAAAGGGGGAGGCAAAGTTTATATGGGACGTGTCTTTTGGTCCATTTTCGACTTCTACGCGGGCGAAGTCGCGGGCAAAAGCTAGTAAAAAAATAAAAGACAAATCTTTTCTCTCTATACTATTAAAGTGAATGTTGCCCGCAAAAATAAAATTTTAATCAGTTTTAGCAGTTATTAAATGGTTCATTTTAAAACTGAGCTGAAAGACGTAATTAATTTTTGTTATTTGCAGGTCATAATTAATTTATACTACTAAAAGCTTGACTAGACCTTGAAATTGTACCAAATTAAAATTGTAAATTACAATAATTGACGATTAATTCAGAAATAACACTGCATTTAAAAGGATTATTTTTAAACAGATAGTTGCAAAGTATAATTTAATTTTTAGTATGTAGTTGAGAAGTTATATGTTATTCTTTCGCAGATTACAAAAGGGTACAAAAGTTCTAAGTGAGTCATTTTACGAAAAATTAAAAAAATAGAATTTGGTTGGAAGTTCGATATGGACACCTTAAGTTTAATTTTATTTTGCCTAAATTAAAAAAATAAATTTAAACTAACATAAATCAGTAAATCAAGGTTCTACTAACCTTGTTAACCTTGTTCAAAGGTTTGTTTTGCTTAAATAACCTTGAATTGTCGATTTGTAACCGATTCACCATTTATAAACACATGTGGGTTTAATTAACATGATATCTTCATGAAGGATATTTTTTACTTATCTTACTTACCGATGAGTTCCTGAACAGTGCCTTCTGTTCCTCCATATTCTTCTGGTAGAATGGATCTACTGACGTGGTCATAGAGTGAGTCTTTGTTATGTATAATTATCTGAAATATTGGAAGTTAAATTTGTGTTACCATTTAAGACGAGGTGGTAAGACCAGAAGCGCGAAAAAGGTTTCTTAGAAACAGTTTTTGGGTATCAACCACTAAAATCCATAGAATGATATTCCTACTGTCGTAAAGGTGAAGAAATGCTTTGTATTGTCATACACTTCGAAACACGATTAGAGTGATTTGCCTCGATACAAAAATCGTGAAAATCTTAAAAAAATAGATTAATTTATAAAAAAAAAATTTTTTATTATTATTTAGGCTATTGTAAAGAAAAAACAAATACAAAATTTATATTTTTATAATCCTTACTTAAAATCCCATAAGGTAGTACAGATGGTTTTTTACTTAAATGGATTTTAGTCTTTTATCTTTTAATTACATAAAACAGTTAAAACGGCCATTTCACGACGCGCTTGGTAAAGGGATAGGGGTTTTCAGGTCCTACTTCACCTGTAACTATGGTATTTTACAACCGTATTCACAATCAACCTTATAAGCCGCAAATAAGACGACAATATATATGCTAATTGGCTAGAGTTAAGAGAGCAGCACAAAATTGACCAATCATATTGCCGCATTTAGCTCTGTGCGTTCACTTATCCAGGAGCAACTTAAGTAGGTACTGTTTGCGAATACGGGCATTAGTCTAATATTATTACCAAAGAGTCAGTGAATGGTGCGTTATCATGTCAACCAGCACCCCGCAGTTTAAAATTCGCGTTATTTTACAAACATCCAAACATTAACCTTTTATTTCATTACTAGCTGTACCCCGTGGTTTTGGCTCGCGCTTTGTAAATTGATATTAATTTCCTATCAACACAAAATTTTATTCTTATCAGTTAATTTAAACTTTATCAGTGCTTTTTACGTATTTAGAGAATATTTATATTTCCAAAAATCCGTTCTAAGTAAGTAGGTACTTGAGTAAGTGAGTACTCCTACGGCCTGAAGTTTCAGACTCGTAGCTATTGTAGTTTCCGATATAAAAAAAATATAAATATATTTATTATTTTGTAAATTTCTTGATAAGTTGTTTTGTCTCTAATCTATACATATAAAATGCTTTGTCCCGATTCACTGACTGACTGTCTGATCAACGCACAGCCTAAACCGCTGATCGCAGAGACCTGAAACTTGGAGGGTGTGTTCTTTGTATGACGTAGGCATCCGATAAGAAAGGATTTTCCGAAATTCTGTGAAAAAGGGGGGCAAAGTTTGTATGGGACAATGTGATTCCTTGATCCAATCTACTAATTCTACGCGGACGAAGTCGCGGGCAAAAGCTAGTCTATTTAATATATATATATATATAAGAAGAAAAAATAGATAGTAGGGGCATTAATAGAAGTCCTATGATATTCAAATTTATAGTTTAAGTAGGTACCTTACCCTATTTTTCATCTTGGATCTTAAAAACATTTTTAAAATTGCCACTGCTGTTGACAATCCATACAGCGGATTTAAAACGTGCAAACATTTTAATCTAATTGATAATGCATTCTCTAAGCATGTTATCATTTTCTTTGCCAAAGATGGAGTCCATTGAAATAAGAAACCAAAGGGCATTCCCTCTAAGTCAGTTAAAGCATCCTGGAAAACACAAGTTAAAATCATTATTTACACATTAATCCTTTCATGATTAAGATTAAATATTTTAAAAATAGTAGTAGTAGGAAATAGTATTAAATATCAACTAAAATCTCGTGAAAAATAAAGATTTATAACTGCGGCCTATAAATTAGAACGTTTTGAAAAAAACTAAACAAAACATCTCAATACGGAGCGGTGTTGGCTTAGTGGTAGATACCCCGAGTTCCGAGTTCCGAGATCCGGCCGGCCGTGCACCAATGTATTCTTCTCAAGAAAAATTATGTGCGTTAATTAACATTGCTCTTACGGTGAAGGAAAACATCGTGATAAACATCGACTAAACTGAGATGGTAGTAGGTGCTGGGCAAGCCTACTCCATCCTCACGCAAAAAAGGACCCAATTAAAAAGGATCTAATTTTGACGACCCAGTTGGCACAATGGTCACCATGCCGGACTGTCAAACACAGGGTTGCGGGTTCGATTCCCGCCTCAGACAAGTATTTATGCTTAGATATTTGTCTGTGGTCTGGTTGTTTCTATGTATTATAAGTATATATTTACAAAAGAAAAGAATATAAGTAGTATATCCGTTGTCTAGCACCCATAACACAAGTCTAGTTACTTAGCTTGGGGTTAGATGGCGATGTGAAAAAAAAAAAAAAAAAATTGCGGAAAACAGCCCGTTCAAGTAAAAGTACAACATTTCAACACTAATTTATTCATTCGAAAGAATTGTAGAGATGACAATTTTTAGAGAAATAAAATTGATAAATCAATGGATGAATAGGTCCAGATGTTAACCACATTGACTATTTATGAAGGTCAGTGGGATCATGTAATTATCCTATTAAAATAAGTACCTGGATGACCGAGCTTTGCTCGGTATTTTTTTTTTACTTAGTCTAACCTCAAAGCAAACACTCATTGACTTCGTGTTACTTAACAACGCTATCTGCTGGAATAACTTTATTGCTCACAAAAAATAGTATTAGTAGTTCGCCAATAGATGTCAGGAAGATCCATATTTTTTTTTCAGATAAAAAAAAAGTAAGTTTCGATAAAACACGAATAAAATGACATTTTCTAAAAATGATTCCTAGCTAGATCGATTTATCGCCCATTAAACCCCCTTTACACCAAATTTTATAAAAATCGTTGGAGCCGATTCCGAGAATATATATATACACAAGAACTGCTCATTTAAAGATATAAGATTATTTTTAATCTTAAACTTTTAAAGAAATTTAGAAGTAACACCAGTGATAGAAAGGTCAGAAAATCTGTTTCAATTTTCTTTAATAATAACGAACTTCAAATTAGATAGATGTAGAGGCAGAAAGTAGAGCTTCTGAATAACCTCTTTGAATTAATTATGAATACGCTACCCCCCTAATAAAGAGAGTAATCTTATAAAGAGAATACAAAGAATTACCTCGCCGCCTATGGTAAAGTTGTCATCCTCAAGTAATAAAATCTCTATAATCATAAGAGATACTTTTATTAAATCTGTCAACGGTAACTTTGATTTACTAAAAACCCCTGGTCTCGATATACACAATCTGGCATCATCATCTTTCGACGTTTTTAGTACCGGTAAAAATATTCTGCGGAAAAATAGAACTTTGATAGACAAACACATTTTATATGTATCTTAGATATATAGGTATTTAATATACTATAGTAATAATTAATTTATTTATTTTTTATTTTAAGGCACTGCTCTGTTCCGGTTAGAAGAAAATTTATCTCATGCAGGTGAAACACACACATGCATTAGATAAATAATTCATCAACTGGCAGACAGATCGCGCTAACTACATTAAAGAAGTAGCTTTTAGGTAGTGCTAGGTAAATATTAACTCTAAATAAGTAATATATGTACTTACCTGCTTATTACTTAATGTAGTTATGTTTACCCTAAGGCTAACGTCCCATCTTTATTTTTTAATAAAAACTTACACGTTAACTTTTTGGGCTACTCATGTATTTTCTTTTTGTTTTTAACTTACCCAAGTTCAAGTATTTTCTGTATATTTGGATCAAACGGATCCCTGTTCCCATACAATTCCGTTATAGTTGTCTTATTTGTGTAATATACGTCTATCTTTTTCTTAGCCTTCTCAATATCATATTTGCATCCTCGTAGAAATGCGATTAGCCATTGATTTGCTAAAAAATAAAATGTTATACTGGTGATCTGTGAAATATCGTACCTACTATAGTTTTGAATTATATTGTTATTTTTA
Source organism: Idaea straminata (assembly GCA_951213275.1). Lineage (NCBI taxonomy): Eukaryota > Metazoa > Arthropoda > Insecta > Lepidoptera > Geometridae > Idaea > Idaea straminata. Next base: position 6,170,793 of record OX577846.1, on the reverse strand, counting down.
AATACATTTTAAAATTTCTTTTATACTTTTCATACATAATATTAAAGTTTTAAGCAACAACTAATGTGCTGTATTTTAAGGAGCTACTCCTAATTATGACGCCGACGATCCTCACCACATCTTCACAAAATGTTTACGAGACCAACTTGAAGTTACTACTTTTCAAATAAAAATTAAATCAAAATCAGTCAAAATCAGATACACACAGAGCGTGTCTCTGTGTGTATCTGATTAAACTTAAAAAACCCCGTCGTTTTTGCGTCAGGGGTTAAGAATCATCGTAATTGGATTTTATAGACCTTCACCTAAGCAAAGGGTTTTTGCCTCTTGCTAAGTGGAGAATCTCCGACTACAAAAAAATCTATAAAGTCGTAAATCCGTATTTGGTATACGGATTTACGACTTTATAGATTTTTTCGATTGTTTTGTCCGTCTCGATCTAAAGAAGAGAACCAACATACATACAGACAGAGGAAAACAAATTTTGCCAGACTTGCGATTCGAGACGCTTCGTTTTCTCGGTCAATAAACATTAGCACTATCGATAAAGTGCTCCCAATAATTTTTAGGTACTTACTCGTAACATGACCGATAAAAAATTATCATACATCCAAAGTTTATCTACGAATTTAGGAGGCTTTAAAAGATTCCCTACCCTACCCAAGATTCTACGTTTGACAAGTGAAATGAACATTTAGTTTATTTAAAACTACCAACGCTCCGCAGTTTCACCCGCGTAACTCCCGATCTCGTGGGAATATCAGGATAAAAAGTAGCCTATAGCCTTCCTCGATAAATGGACTATCCAACACAAAAAGAATTTTTCAATTCGAACCAGTAGTTCTTGAGATTAGCACGTTCAAACAAACAAACTCTTCAGCTTTATAATATAAGTATAGATTAATGGCCTAGAACAAAATGAAATAAACAAAAAAGTAAAACGCATTAAGAGATTTACTTACAGTCAGTGATACAATTCTGATAGGTACAGAAAAATTACCTAGAGATAAAACATGGTCTGAAATATTAAAAAAATAAAATTACTAATAAAATGACAAATAACAAACACAACAGTTTTGTTGGAACGCTCAATACAACTAAATATTCCGGTAAGAAAACGATACAGCACAAGATTAGGTAAGTACTTAATTCTATTTTTACTTACCGTAGATTGTATAATAGTCACTACGACTACATTGTTTATAATACCTACTGATAACTTGTCATCGAATGCTATCAACACGTGCGCAAGTAACACAATAAAGAAAATTAGTTGAATAACTTTGTTAAATATGACATATTTATGTGACTTAAGTGGTAGTTAGAGTGTTCCTAATCCTGTTTTTAGGCTGATCGCTTTCAGTGAAAATGAAAGAAAATATGTCTCCAACAAGACTTTAATAATACCAATATCTATATCTATACATATATCTGTAGACATAAAAATCTGTAATTGTAAAATATCCAGAAAAAATACACAGGCCGTCTTAAAATCGTTAGCTGAACACGAAGGCTGAACACGATAGGGTTACCGTTTGTCACATCCAATGGTACACAAATAAGATTTTTACAAACAAAGTGATTTAAAATATTCCCCAGCCATTCGTTTTAGGGCGTTTACTCTCATCGGAGCTAGATTCCTCTCCTATAAACCACTCCCGGTAGCTTTCGACTTTTTCTTTCCAGTGATCTGAAATTTTTTTGTTTCAATAAAAATGATAGTCATCAAACCCGATTAGTTCTCGGTTCAAAAATTATCAAATCAATATAAAAAAGTATTAAAATTTGTTTAGTATAACTTTTATGTTTGTTAATCTGCGTTTCTACTATAAGAATAAAACATACAGACAGACGTATCTTATAATGGTTTCTTTTTTTACCTTTTGAGGTCCGGAAACCTAAAAGTACCTAAACTACTGTGTTATAATCGAAAATTATTCAATCTTACCAGTTAATTCTTGAACAGTGCCTTCTGTTCCTCCATATTCTTCTGGTAGTATGGATCTACTGACGTGGTCATAGAGTGAGTCTTTGTTATGAGTAAATATCTGAAATATAGGGTGTTTTATAATCGTGGTTCGTAGTTTGAAATTGAATTAATCAATGCCTTTTTCAACACATATCCTGTGGATACGCCAACGTAGATCCCAAACTCATTATGAATTTCTACAATTCTGTTTTTTTGTACCCCTACACCAATCAGAGTCTTAGATTTATAAAACTCAAAATAAAACCATTAAAGTAATATTTTTTTTCAAAATCTAATGTTTACATTATCTTTGTATGGTTCTAAAAAAATATTACACAGAATATTTTTTTATCACAGTTGCTCATAAAGTGGATCTTATTCAACGGCTTTTAGGCTCATAATCCAACATAATAGGTACACGTGCGTTTTAGATTTGTTAACTAGTGCTGTAAAGTTATCCCGATAAGTTAAATACGTATGTTACTGCTAATTACATGTTAGGTAGGTGAAACATTCTTAATTTATCTGGGTTTTACTGTTTTGATGAATAAAAAAGGTAGGTAGATACCAAAGAGTTTTTTAGCTAGCAAAAATGGTTGTCTCTAAAGTCGGTTTACGAACGAAAATTTTACGTGATAATGACTTAGAAAACGATTAAAAATAGAGTTGTTTATTTATTGCTTTTTTCTTTACTTAAATATATTGTTTTTCCGTACCATTGTATTTTGTTCTTAACCCCCGACGCAAAACAAATAGAAAAAAACCTTAAAAAATATTGTATGTCAGACGAGGATGTATAGGTTAAAAGTCTTTAGCCTGCCTTTCCGGAGCATAATTAACAAAAAAAATCTGCCTTAAAAAAATGTAAACAAAGACTTATCACAAATATTTTGTTAATTATTATTTAGTTTTCTTTTCTAGTCTTTTCTTTTATTCGCAACTGTGATAAAAAATGTCGTACGATATACGTGTGGAATTGATCTTTGCATCTTGGCTTCTTATGACAACCGCCTCTATGCAAAGATCAATTTACCACACTTATATCGTAAAGCCGGTAGTTTTTAAGATAGGTTGCAGAAATAGTACTGCAACCTATCTTAAAAACTACCGGCTTTCATAAAGAATAAACCCTGAAAGTTTAATTTGGCTAAAACTATGGCTTCATGTTGAAAAATGTACTTGATAGTCTAAAAAGTTCCAATAATCGACATTATTTAGGTAAATTTTGATACTAAGCGTAAACTACATTTAAACTAGAATGACAAAATTATTACAGGAAAGTAAAGAAATAAATAAATAAAATTACACTAATAATATGTGTGGTAAAAAAAAAATTAACTATCCTATTTTTCGTATGAAAATAATGTCGATTAATTTCACTTTTTAGACTATCAATTACATTTTTCAACATGATGCCTTAGCTCGAGCCGATTGAAATTTTCAGAGTTTATTTCTCATGAAAGCTAGTAGTTTTTAAGATAGGTTGTAGAAAAAAATATTCTGTGAATTTTTTTTTAGAACCATACAAAGATAATATAAACATTAGATTTTGAAAAAAAATATAACTTACTTTAATGGTTTTATTTTGAGTTTTATAAATCTAAGACTCTGATTGGTGTAGGGGTACAAATGGTCCACTATTGAACTTATTTCACAAAAAACGGCAGAATCGTAGGTAGACCTAATAGTTAGGCTGTGATTGCGAAGTTCAGGGTGAAATCTGATTTTGACTAAAATTTCACTACAACTCAAATAACTTTTGAACCGCTAAATATTGCAGAACATACAGGGGGGTTAAATCGATAGGTACAGAGCTCCCCCACCCCCCAGCAACCGCGGTTCGATGATCCACCCCCTTTGTTACACCGTGTATATTAAGTTTCATTCTTTCAAACTTCTCATTTAAAAAAAATTGTTTGAAATTAGAAGAGAAGACTGGTTGTTTCTTTCATTTGTTATTTGATTGATACGTACGTCAAAGTTACTACTCTAGCTCTAGTAACGTACTTAAAAGTTTATAAAAAAATATATAAATAGATACGTCAAACAATGTTTGATGCAAAAGTCTGTTGAAAGTTTGATCGTTTAATAATACATGTACGCTCTATTATAATAAATTACCTAAAGATGTATATGATATGTCCATTAACAGGTTCAAAACTTTTATAAAGCATAAATTGGGCAGTAAGGCATACTATGATACTTCGCCTTACCTTAATGATAACAACCCTTGGTCGTGACTTTAATTGCTCCATTTCAAATAATACTTTCAAATATTTGTAATATTGACCTTTGTGAGCGTGATCACATGAAAAAAAAACCCCATGAGTTTCTTGTGCCTTCTTCTCATTGGTGGGCGCGTTCCGAAGGCACACATCCTAATTTAGTTTTTAAGACGTGTCTAAGTGATCTTATACCTAGGTATTAAGCATTGAAAGGAATAAAGATTTTTTGACTTTTGAAGTAATCGTTCAATTAGAAGTTTATCTTATAATACTTATAATTTTTATAATTTTTTTCCTAATTTATTCTAATACTATTTGCAAAAAAATCCATAAAACTTCCGATCTCGCGATATTTCGAATTTGGCAAGCAGTATTGTTATTCATAAACTCGCGAGACCTCGCTTGAGCCCCAATCTCGCGAGATTTGCATTCCCTAATCAATTCGTAAAAACGTTACATTAAATTAAAATGCTCGAAAAAATGCTCTAGTCTATAATCACCTTTAGATACTTACTCTATTTTTCATCTTAGCTCCCAAAAACATTTTAAAAATTGCAACAGCTGTTGAAAGTCCGTACAATGGATTCAAAAAATGTAAACTTTTAAACCTTATGGATAGTGCTTTCTCTGAGCATGTCATTACTTTTTTCGCTAAAGACGGGGTCCATTGTAAAAGGAATCCAAAAGCCATTCCCTCTAAGTCAGCAATACAATCCTGGAAGATATAGAACAAACAAACATAAGTGGAAAAAATATAGGTAAAGGGTTAGTTGTTATCTCAAAAGTTAAATAAATCGCAAAAACGGAGAACTATTGTCTTTTCTGCCGCAAGATTTATAACGCAGTAAGTATTATATAGACGATATTATTATATTGTATTAATAATAATAAATATTGTATACCAATTGGTATTCTATTCAAACCGGAGGTTGTCCTTGACCGCATTTTATAATGCAGACAGGGATAATCGCCGGTTTGATGTTCACATCAAACTTTGCCATTAACTTCGTTATTCTAAAGGGCCTCTACGTGTTGGCTTCGGCCCCACGCATGCCTTCCAAAGGTATGGGTGGGGCCGAAGCGGAACTATGGAGTCCCAATATTACGGGACTCCATAGTCCCGTGATATAGGACATATAACAAAATATTCCATACCAATTGCAATAATAATAAAATTTGCTCTCGCTGGATGGTTGGGTCAAGGGTCTGATCTTGGATAGGTACGGCAGGTTTTATAACAATTTACTCTTTTTTGGAAAAATAATACAAGACTAGTTAATTTAATTTTATTCAGCCTACCTACTATATAAGAGCTTAGATAGGATTTTTTATAAGTTTCTATAGTGATGTACCTATACCTATATATTTTGTATTCAGTTTGTTTTTGTAAAAATCTAGATTCAAGATAAATAATTATTAATAAACGAATGAGTTAATATTGCACAATTTTATCGTGCAGACAGGGATGATCACCGGTTTGATGTCCACATCATACTTTGCTTAAATTTGTTAAATTGTAAAGTGCCTCTACGTGTTGGTTTCGGCTTCACGCCCGCCTGAAAAAGGTCCGGGGCTTTACAGCCCCGGACCTTTTGTAGGTTGACACACAAGAGACAAAATCAAATATTGTAGACGTTGCAAATGCAGACGTTGTCACGTTTCATGGATGATTAATTTGAGCTGTGCATTATTGTGCATTGATATGTCATTCAGTCAGAAGTCAGAAGTCAGAAGGTTTCGGCTTCACGCCCGCCTGAAAAAGGTCCGGGGCTTTACAGCCCCGGACCTTTTGTAGGTTGACACACAAGAGACAAAATCAAATATTGTAGACGTTGCAAATGCAGACGTTGTCACGTTTTATGGATGATTAATTTGAGCTGTGCATTATTGTGCATTGATATGTCATTCAGTCAAAAGTTTTCTTTTATTTTTATAGATATGAGATGTTAGATAATCTCGTGATAATTGTGCTTGAAATACTACAAATGTTAATAGAAGTAGTGCTCTTGGATATTGTCGGATAACTAAGTTATACACTTATACACTTATAAATACATTATAAGTATTACCTCACCACCTATGGTAAAGTTGTCATCCTCTATGAATAAAATCTCTATAATCATAAATGTTACTTTTATTAAGTCTGTCAATGGTAATTTTGAAGTGCTAAAAACCCCAGATCTCGATATACATATTCTGGCATCATCCTCTTTGGAAGTTTTTTGTAGCGGTAAAAACACTCTGAAATTTAAAAAAAAATACTAGCCTCTCTATAAACTAAACACCCTAATGTATTATGCATAAATGCGCCAGTTTGTTTGTATTTTCCTCTTGTAGATAATTCAAAGGTTTTTTTTTACTTTTAATTTCCACCGGATCCAGAGTAGTTTTAGGATCGATGTTAGTAGGATTCTGTATGCATACACAGCGCTCTATTTCTGTTCGATAAATATATGTCACATATATTCTATCATATTCTATCACACATATATATTCTATCATATTACACATATATTCTATTATATTACACATATATTCTATCGATATTCTATCATTTTAACAGTTCTTTACGTTCTGTAGAGGCACAGAATGTCCACTAAGCACGTTCATTGCATTCCTTGCCACTTGCGTCATTATTATTTTTACTTACCCAAGTTCAAGTATTTTCTGTATGTTTGGATCAAACGGATCTCTATTTCCATACAATTCTGTTATAATTGCTTTATTCTTGTAATATTCATCTACCTTTTTCTTAGCCTTTTCAATATCATATTTGCATCCTCGTAGAAATGCAATAAGCCATTGGTTTGCTGGAATATAGAAAATGTTTTACTCGCGCTCTGTGTAATATCGTTCCTGCAATAATATTTGATTATTTTAGTTTAAAAAGACGACCTGTTGAAGACTACCAACGTACGTAATAAGTACATACATATTTAAGATAAGAAAGAAGAAGAAAGCAAATTTTGCCAGACTTGGAATCGAGACGCTTTGCTTGCTCGGTCAATAAACTCACAACACTTTTGATAAAGTGCTCCCAATTTTTTTTAACGATAAATAATTGTCAGACATCCAAGGTTCACCTACGAATTTAGAAGGCTTCAAAAGATTTCCTACATATCTCTACGTTCGACAAGTGATATGAACATCAAGTTTATTTAAAACCAGCCTATTTGAACCATTTTTAGAAGTAAAAAATGGTTCAAATCGGTTTTTTTTACCTAAATCAAAAGCACTAAGGAGTATTGATTTCAATTTTGAAGCACCAAAATAACTTTGGCCCCCTTTTTCCCTCCTAAGGGGTAGAATTTAGGAAAATCCTTTCTTATCGGATGCCCACATCATACACATAATACACTTTCCAAGTTTCAGGTCTCTACGATCAGCGGTTTAGGCTGTGCGTTGATCCGTCAGTCAGTCATTCAGGACAAAGAATTTTATATGTATAGATAGATGATTGACCATAGAAAGGCCTTTTGAAGCGACGTAAACAAGATTTCAATTAAAAACTATTCAAGTGTTAATAGTTCTTACTAGGCATTATTCTATGTAGATGTGGCTGTGTCTTGATCCAGTCTTGTAATATCTTCAGATGCGTGACGATCTTCTCCGGCGTCTCGTTCAGCTCCTCCTCCGCCTTCTTGCGGAGAGCGGCCGAGAGAGGCCTGATAGGTAAGTCGTCTTGCACCATGATGGAAATCAGTATAAACCCTTTTATCGTAGTAAGAACAATATTAAACAATATTAAATCAGCTTTTTGGTAGTATATTAATAGACTAGACTAGAGTTCAGACATAGTTCAGACACACAAGAAACGAAAAACTAGGAAGGCTATAAATTAATTTAGTATTTATGGTGACTGAGCCAGCAATAGGCAAATATGTAAAGAGATAAGCAAAAAAGTAATCATTTACTTTAATAATTATAATTACATTTGAACAGATATGTTCGCGTTTTTTATATTTATTTTAAACCTCACGTTTCGGGAACTTTGCAGATCCCATGGTCACATATAAAAGAAAACCTTAGAAAATACTACATTTATATTAAATTAAATACTTAATTACTTACAGTTTATGATACGATTCTGATAGGTACAGAAAACGATAACTTATAAAGGAAAAAATGTATTTGTAAAAAAAATACGACAAATAACAAACACAACAGTTTTGCTGGAATGCTCAATACAACTAAAGCTAAGCTGGCGATAAAGCACATGATTAGGCAAGTACTTATATTCTATTTTCACTTATTGTAGATAGTCACTAAAAACATACTGTTTATAATACCTACTGATAATTTAGTAACCTAATGTTAACAACATTCACACGTGCGTTTCTATGTTTTTTAAGAAACACAACAAAGAAAATTAGTTGAATAACTTTGTTTACATATCCATGACTTTTGTGGGAATCAGAGTGGTCCTTATCCTGCGTTTAAGCTGATCGCTTTCAGTGATAATGAAAGAAGTAGAGTATCCTAGTCAAAATCAGATTTCAGCCTGAACTTCGCAATTACAGCCAAACTAGGCAGGTCAGTGTCTGTGATCTCTGAATGGTATAGCGGTACAAAAGGTCCATTATTGAACTTGTTTCACAAAAAAGGCAGAATCGCAGACCTGATAGTTTGGCTGAAATTGCAAAATTTAGGCTGAAATATGATTTTGACTAAAATATCACTAAAGTCCAAATAACTTTTGAACCACTAATTATTGCAGAACGTACAGGGGGGTTAAATCGATAGGTACTGATGTCCCCCACCCCCCAGCAACCGATGATCCACCTTGTTACACCGTGTATAAAAAAGTATCTAATATATCAATACACAGACAAATATCTAAGCATACATACGTGTCTGAGGCGGGAATCGAACCCGCAACCCTGTGTTTGACAGTCTGGCATGGTGACCATTGTGCCAACTGGGTCGTCAATATCGAGAATCATCTGGAATTTTAGGGAAAAAATTAACATCACTAATTGACCCCTACTTGACCTTATTGTTTTAGTCTAAATAATTACAAATGATATACCATATTATTTGTTAAAACGTGCGTACCTACATTGTGTTATTATTTTCAGACACAATGTCATAAATGAGGGTCATTTCCATTTGTCGCCGCCGTCTTCGTCCCCAATGGCGGCAACAGGGACTATAAATGTTGCTAGTATTGGATTGATTTGGAGATAATTGAAATTGTATATATGACATGTCCATTAACAGGTTCAAAACTTTTATAAATAAATAAATATTGCAGGACATTCCACACATCGCCATCTAGCCCCAAGCTAAGTAACTAGACTTGTGTTATGGGTGCTAAACAACGGATATACTACTTATATATACTTTTATTTTGTAAATAAATACTTATAATACATAGAAACAACCAGACCACAGACAAATATCTAAGCATAAATACTTGTCTGAGGCGGGAATCGAACCCGCAACCCTGTGTATGGCAGTCCGTCATGGTGACCATTGTGCCAACTGGGTCGTCGAAGCATAAATTGTGCAGTAAGGTGTACTATGATACTTGTCTTACCTTAATGATAATAAGCCATGGATGTGACTTTAATTGCTCCATTTCAAATAATACTTTCAAATATTTGTAATATTGACCTTTGTGAGCGTGATGACATGAAAAAAAAATCCCATGAGTTTCTAGTGCCTTCTTCTCATTGGTGGGCGCATTCCGAAGGCACACATAATAACTTAGTTTTTAAGTCGCTAAGTGATCTTGTACCTAGGTATTAAGTATCCAAAAGAAATAAAGAATTTTGACTTTGACTTTGACTTTGTACTAATCATGATAAGACTGCGCTTATCAAAATGTATTAAGTTAGGGTATTGTCTTAAACATGACAAATAACAAATTTATTCCTCAGTGTTAAAATATTTTTACACCTATAAGTAACTCTTTAGTCACACTGTATTGATATCAAAATACTCTAGTGAAAGTAAATGCGCAACATCACAGCATAAGCACGACACAATATGGAGAAAAATAAGCTAAGCAAGCGTGAAATTACTTAAACACTCTGTCTTATTAACAGCTAGCTGCGTTCCGCGGTTTCAGCAGCGTAATTATTTTCTGCGCAACTTTAATTTTTTTTTCCTAAGAACCTTCTCCTGACAAAAACAAATACCTACAACAACAAAAAGAATTAGCGAAATTGTTCCAGTCACAGGGCAAAATAAATTTAATTTAGTAGATGCATGTCAACGATCATGACCGATTGACTTGTAACTCGATAATAAATAAATTGTTCATACCTCTAGAAGCGATAGAGCTATCACTGAAGATTATACAGTAGGTACTAAGACTGCATTGTTTATTACATGATATCGGTAAGATACCTAGTCAAAACACGTGTCCTCCCAATAATTTTGGAAACAAATTAAAGAAAATTATATGAATAACTTTGTTCAATGACCTTTACAATGTTCTTCATTTTCCTTTCAATGTGTTTAACTCGATTTCAGTGAAATAAAATAAGGTGTGTCTACAAACGTTTATTACTAAGTTTTTAAAAATAAGTAAGTGTTTAACAGTGATCCTGAGGTAGAACATATTATCACAATTAAAATCTAAAATGCGACATTTATCGTGGTTCTGTGACAATCAACGTTCATAAGAATACACGAAACACGCAGACACAGGTCATGCGGTAGCCAAGTGTTCACTATTTAGCACCGCATTCAATTTGTCTATTATTTCTTATCTATTATCTATTATTTTAATTAAATATCCCCCAGCCAGTAGATTTAGGTCGTTTTATCTCATCGGAGCTCGGATTCTCTTCTATAAACCACTCCCGGTAGCTTTCAACTTTTTCTTTCCAGTAATCTGAAAGATATTCTTCATTAATATTATTAAGAAATAAAGCCAGCATGCCCGGTCTGTTTTAAAATCTCATCAAATCTAAATATTATTACAATTTGTTATTATTTTTATGTTTTTACTATTCTGTTATGTTATTGTTAATTATTTTTATTTATCAGTCTTACCGATTAGTTCTTGAATATTGCTTTCTGTTCCTCCATATTCTTCTGGTAAAATTGATCTACTGACGTGGTCATACAGTGAGTCTTTGTTATGAGTAAATATCTGAAATTGAAAGGGTTTCGTCAGTGTAATAGGATTTGTTACATCAATTCGTAGTTTATGCATTGTACCTACTAGTCATTAAATTTATCAAATATTTTTGTTTAAAAAAATATATAAAAATTTAAAATTTATCAAGGTCCTCACTCTATTCTTCAATTTAGCTCCCAAAAACATTTTAAAAATTGCCAGAGCCGTTGACAGTCCGTACGGTGGATTTATCATGTGTAGACTCTTGAATCTAACTGATAGTGCTTTCTCTGAACATGTCATTACTTTCTTTGCTAAAGGCGGGGTCCATTGGAATATGAATCCAAAAGAAATTCCGTCAGTGTCAGCAATACAATCCTGCAAAACAAGATTCTTCGTTGATGCTCCGAAAGATGAAATGTTCAAGTGTGGGTGAATATCCTTATCCGTGGCAAGATTTATAGCAATAGAATAGAATAGAATATCATTTATTGTTTAATCTGTGTACATAGGTAAAGGTCTTAAAAATTAAATAGTGCCAACAGATTACTCATTCCGAGCATACAATATTAAAACATAGGTAGAACTTATACTAAATTTGTAGGTACATACGTAGGTATTTTTATGTTTCATCATCTTCGAAAAATTCAGCCATATTATAAAAAACTTTGGAAATCAACCAAGATTTTAGTTTTTTTTGAAAAAGGAGACCATTTAGTTGTTTCAGGTGTAACGGTAAATGATTATATATTTTTATAGCCGTATAGTACGAACTTTTATAAAATAAACCGTTATTTACTTGTGGTATACAGATATTGTATTTGTGTTTGTTTCTTTGACTTTCGGACCTAGTTGAAACAATGCTAAAAAAATAACCTTGATTGTTTTTAACAAATAAACACATTTCCAAAATGTAAATGCTTGTCAAAGTAAGATAATTTTCATTTTTGAAGACATGTCGTAGTGTATCAGTATCTCTTAGATTATACATTATTCGTAAACACCTTTTTTGTAGTTTAAATGTTGACTCTATTTCAACAGAATTACCCCAAAAGATAATCCCATAACTCAAATGAGGATAAACATACCCATAATACGCAGTTTTTGCTACATTTCTAGAAGATATATTAACTATTACAGATAAGCTGTAGCAATATTTAGATAACGTGTTATTCACTTTTTTTATTTGTGACTTCCAACTTAAATGACAATCAATAATGACACCAAGAAATTTAGTTTCTGAAACTTCTACTATATTTGAATTGTTATGTATAACATTCACTTTTTGAGGTTTAGCTCTATAACTTTTAAATTGCATAAACATCGTTTTATCAATATTAACTTTCAAATTTAGATTGCTTAGCCAATTTATTATTAATTTTAATGTTTTATTTATTTCTGTTTCGAATTCTAAGTGAGACATGTTGTTTTTTGAGATAAAGATGGTCGCGTCATCTGCGAACATAACTGTAAGGTGCTTTGTAACCGATGGTAGTTCATTTATATATATTAGGAACAAGAGTGGCCCAAGGACGCTAGCGCAGTAAAGCTTAATGTATCTATTATAAAAATACATTGTATTAAAGTAAAAGAATGACGATTGTGCGGAAATTCTATTTATATGGATGAGTGGCAGACCGGGAGGATAATGATAAACTCGTGATAACTTTTGTCAAGATGCTTGGAATGTAAAAAAATATTTATAGTTATAGGTCTTTGACCTAAAAAAGGTAGGGACAGAGAAGATGTAGTATATACTAAGTTATATACTATAGAGCTTATCTAATTAAGTAGTTTTTAAGTAGTTATAGTCATCATCCGAGCGATGTTCCCGGTTGCATCCCTAGCGGGAGACCGGAGTCCGCTTTCCTACTGTTACGCCTCCACTTCGCACGACCTTCGGCATCCTAGTTAGTAAGGCCATTTGCACGCATATCACCCCCTACGACGTCAAGCCAGCACTTCTTGGGTCTACCTAGTCTGCCACGACCACGACCTGGCAGAGGCGCCATGGCAAGACATATTAAATTAACCATTTATACATATAGACATAAAATTACCTCGCCACCTATGGTAAAGTTGTCATCCTCAAGGAATAAAATCTCTATAATCATAAGAGATACTTTAATTAAATCTGTCAACGGTAACTTTGAATTACTAAAGGCCCCTGGTCTCGATATACACATTCTGGGGTCATCATCTTTCGCTGTTTTTCGTAGTGGTAAATATGCTCTGGAAATAAAACAGAATAAATTAGTATAGTTAGCTGTACAATAATCATAACATAGAATAAAAGCGCAAGTTTTGGGGGCTTCTATGTTTTTTACCTCTTGCTGAGCCGTAGAATAAAATTTATGCTACTTTTAATTTCGATTTATACCTGGGCAAAACCACGGTATGCAGTTATTTCTAAATAAAGTATAATTTTATTTGTATTTATTTTCACATAGATAGTGTATTAAGCAGGTTCACCCCAATCAGTTCCGTAGTTTCATGCGTGCCCAATCTGTCTTTGTTTTAAAATAAAAAGATTTTAACTGTTTTTTTCTTTTTGCACCGCACTCACACAACAACTACTACTACAACTGCTGATACTACTGCTGCTGCTGCTACTTCTAGTGCTACTGCTACTGCTTTGTAGTAGTAGCAGTACTACTTCAAGTACACTGCATGGTCACGTTCGATGAATATACTCGTAGGTGCCATTAAAGTTACATCTGTCTGATCCCTGTCTAAAATGAATTCGCGAATTTTATTATGCTAACTTACCCAAGTTCAAGTATTTTCTGTATATTTGGATCAAACGGATCTCTGTTCCCATACAATTCTGTAAAAGTTGCCTTATTCTTGCAATATTCAGCTATCTTTTTCTTAGCCTTTTCAATATCATATTTACATCCTCGTAGAAATGCAATAAGCCATTGGTTTGCTGGAATATAGAAAAGAAAAAGTGATATTATATTTCTAAGAAATATAAGAAAATTGTTGCTAATAAAATAATAAAAAAAAGAAAAAAGGATATTGCCAAGTGGCATGCGGTGACTGGTGTCATTTGAGACCCCAAAATGAGGGTTAAACTAAAGGGACAGGTCTATAAAACCATCATTAGACCTGTCCTTTTGTATGGTAGAGAGGCGTGGCCGGTGCTTGAGCGACATAAGCAGGAGCTGCGTGTCGAACGAAATGAAGATGTTGCGGTGGATGAGTGGAGTGACGCGAAAGGATCGCGTCAGGAACTCTCGCATCCGGAGCAGCCTTCATGTCCGAGACATTGCAGATAAATTACAAGAATGTTTTGCGAAAACCGGCTAGTTACGTGGGGAACAAATGTCTTGCCATGGCGCCTCCGCCAGGTCGTGGCAGACTGGGTAGACCCAAGAAGTGCTGGCGTGACGTCGTAAAGGGTGATATGCGTGCAAATAGCCTTACAAACCAGGATGCCAAAGTGGAGGCGTAAAAGTAGGAAAGTGGACCCCGGGCTCCCGATAGGGATGCCAACGGGAACATCGCTCGGATGATGATGATGAGTAACGAAGTTATAGAAACACTTTTAGTACCTAAAGGCGGCTTGCTTGCGATTGTGGTTTAACACAGATAATTAGCTAAATAATTTTTTCGGGTTATCTTTTATTAAATTAAATTTCAATGACCACGAGTTTGATATTGGTTGTGTTAGAGATTTTCACAATTCGATTTTTATTTGTGTTGTGCAAGCGAACCTCAGTTATTAGTTTTGAATTACCTACCTACTTTAATGGAAATATTTATTTAATATTTGATTGATAAACTACTTTTATCCGATAAAACTTCAAATAATTAATAAATGACCGATAAAAATAATGTTAGACAACCAAGGTCAGATACGAATTAAAATGTGGAGTAGTTAAAGGTAACTGGGTATCTAACCGGAACACCCAAATATGTGACCTGGCGACCGAAATAAAGAGGCCAATATCCGTTAGATTATTTTATATTAAAATATTCCGTTTCCTCGTTAGATTTATACCAATTATAAGTTAAATTATTCACAACCTACCATAAAAGCTGAATCAGTTATTTTCCATCCAAAGGTTGCCTGGAAGGAATCGCTTACAGCGATAAGACCTCCCATTTGTGCAACTTATACTTTCTTAGCGAATTAATTTACTAGTCATGAAAGAACCAGCTTTTTTATAGACTCCTGCCTACATATCTACCACTGATCTGCCTACTATTAAAAATATCAAAATATTAAAATTATTTGACAATACTATCCCTAACTTGTACTTGTACTTGTATACAGCCCGTATACAAGTACAAGTTTTCAGCCATTGGACCCTTTTTAATAGGGTCCTTTTTGCGTGAGTATGGCTTGCCCAGCACCTACTACCCTCTCAGCTTAATCGACCATGTCCAGAGGAGAGAACTTGTCAATACTTCTGGAGCCAACTAAGCCGCGGGTTTCATCACGATGTTTTCCTTCACCGTAAGAGCAATGTCAATTAGCGCACATCATTTTTTCTTAAGAAAAATACATTGGTGCACGGCCGTTCGGGTTTCGAACCCACGACCTTCAGAATGAAAGTCGAGGTATCTACCACTAAGCCAACACCGCTCATACTATCCCTAATATAAATAAATACAGAATTGTCATAAAATAAATCACTGAGTTAGCTTAGTAGCTAGGTATCACGTGATCTGATAGATTCGTAAGTATATGACGTCTTCAATGTTGGTTAAAGTTAAAAGTTCTTACTCTGCTTCATTCTCAGATGTGGTTGTGTGTTGATCCAGTCTTGTAATATCTTAAGGTGCGTGACAATCTTCTCCGGCGTCTCGTTCAGCTCCTCCTTTGCCTTCTTGCGGAGAGCGGCCGAGAGAGGCCTGATCGCCATGTCTGTGTGTACCATGTTGTTAATCAAAGACCTGGAAATAATGGTGAGACCATTTTTAAACTGATGTATTCATAAAAAACTTGAGGTGTCAAGGGACACCCGGATGAAACGAAGTTCCTTTCGATTAATTAGTGAAGGAATTGTAATAAAAATTTTTTTTTTTAAAGTTATAATAATATTTTGTTATTATTAACAAATATAATGTAATAAAAACTTTATCAGTAGGCTCAATTTTAGTTAACTTGCTTTCTATGAGGGAGAGAGAGACAGACAGAGAAACACGCGCACGCCGCACGGCTTACAACTATAGCAAAAAGTGTCGTTACAACTTTTGGTCTTAATTTTTTCCGTCTAGCCCCCTTTCGCAACACGCGATAAGGAACTTCGTTTCAAAACTTCGTTCCAATTATTGTCATACTCAGGATTTAATAGGTAGGTACAGTAAAGTCTAAGAAATTAGTGAAATCTTAGGTGTGGCCTTGTTTTATATAAAGACCCTGTACGCAGAGCTCTTATATTGATTTTAATAGTAAATAACCCCGCTGAGACATTGTAAGTTTGACATTGGTCTTTACATTTTAATCTAGATGATCTTTACAAGGCCAGCAATTTGAATCCGCGCTATTCAGGGCGCTCGCTGTAGTTCCTGGGACATTATTAGATGGAGTAGACTTGAGAAATTATAAAATAAATGAATGAGACGAATAAAAATTAAAATATCAAATGTAGGTATCAAATCTTTGACATTCATTTTTTTTCTTATATTTAGATTTTTATAAAAACAAACTGAATGCAAAATACATACATCACTATTATACGAAACCTATAAAAACTTACATAAATAAAATAAAATTTACAAGTATCAAAATAATGTATAAATTTTGTACAAAAGACAGTAAATTATTATAAAAACCTTTTATTATTATTGATTTTTTATTTTATTTGTTATGAGATCACTGAAATGTTTTCGCACCTACTAACTCCAAACAAAATTAATAAAAAAAATAGGTATCTTCAAAATTAGATAAGTAGCTGACGTACATAGGTCAAGTAAGTAAATATATAATATTATAGGTGTTATAAAAGAAATTCAACGACCCCTCTGACACGGAAGGTGAACGCCCGCCTGTGGCTCATAAGCTCACTGGTTCCATTCCCGGCTTAAACAAACATTTGTGCACGTACAGATATTTGTTTTTGGCTAAGGGGGTGTCCATACGTGAGATGTTTAAGGGGGGAGGGGGTCGAGTCAAATCTCATCTAATCTTACGTTGGAGAGAGGGGGGTCTCGGCAAATATCACGCAATTTTTTTCTGATTGATTTTCCCGGCTTAGAGTGGCTAGATCAGAACGAAGTTAAAGGAGCAGATGATTTTACTGAAAATCAAATGGACATCAATAGTTTCTCTTGACATGATTCTCCATGGACTGAATTGAAGTAGATATTCTTTTTTTAATCACAGTCGTCACGATTTAAATATTATATTGTTAAATTTTTATTACACTTATAACTCTCAGCAATATTGATTATTAGTCTTACTAGTTGTCCACACTTTGAAAAATCTCACGTGAGATTGGGGGATGGGGGAGGGGGTTGAATAAAATCTCACGACATCTCACCAGGGCGGGGGGGAGGGACAGAAAATTAAAAATAACACCTCACGTAATTTATGAACGCCCCCTAAGTGTTTCTGCGTATGTTTAAAATAATAATAAGTAAAAGTTTCCATTCTATCCGTTCTCAGGCAACTATATAACATAAGCCTAGTTGCTTAGCTTGGAACTAGATGACGCTAAAAATGGTCGGGTTAATGTCGCGGTTGAATTAATAACGTAATGGTTCTAGTCTCTACTCATGTGGTAATGTTATCGACGACCCAGTTGGCACAATGGTTACCATGCCGGACTGCCAAACACAGGGTTGGGTTCGATTCCCGCCTCAGACAAGTATTTATGCTGAGATGTTTGTCTGTGGTCTGGTTGTTTCTATGTATTATAAGTATATATTTACAAAAGAAAAGTATATAAGTAGTATATCCGTTGTCTAGTACCCATAACACAAGTCTAGTTACTTAGCTTGGGGCTAGATGACGATGTGTGGAATGTCCTGCAATATTTATTTATATTTATTTTTTTAATAGATAGATACATAATAAGTAGATATTGTCCGATTTTCAGACCAAATTAATAGACACAAAAACTACAAATCGGTTCAGCCGTTATTCACCACTTACCGGTTTGATCTGTCCCTCTGTCAGCGATAGGGGGATAGATCAAACCGTTAAGGGGTGAGTAAAGTTCGATCTGTCCAATTAAGGGGACAAAGCATTGGGACCGATCGGAATAATTCGTTTTGGAGGAGTTTGGTATAACTAACACCGCGACACGATAATTTTAATACAAACAAACAATTCAACACATTTTCGGATTTATAACATTACTAGCTATGCTGACAAACGTTGTTTTGCAATATATAAAAAAATGTAATTACACTAAAAATCGGTGCAGTCGTTTAGGTGGAGTTTGGCAACTAACACCGCGACACGATTGACAACAATATTTATACGATACAGCTAACGTCACTCAATTGATTTGCTTTCCCGGAAAACTTGAACTTTATGTTATCTATCTAATATCTTTAAACGAGCAATTCTTGTATATATATATAATTGGAATCTCGGAATCGGCTCCAACGATTTTCATGTAATTTGGTATATAGATAATTCGCGATAATTCGATCTAGCTAGGAATCATTTTTAGAAAATGTCATTTTTTTCGTGTTTTATCGAAACTTACTTTTTCTTTATCTAAAAAATATGACTCTTCCTGACATCTATTGGCGAACTACTAATACTATTTTTGTGAGCAATAAAGTTATTCCTGCAGATGGCGTTGTTAAGTAACACGAAGTCAATGAGTTTTTGCTTTGAGGTTAGACTAAGTAAAAAAAAAAAGAAAAATACCGAGCAAAGCTCGGTCATCCAGGTATAGTATTAAAGTTAAAATTGACTTTTAAGTATTATTACGAAACGTTCGTATGGGAATTGGGAGTATAGAAAAGTATTGTTTTTAGACATTTTCAGGAAAAAAAATTAAGTTTTGAACCCATGCGAATATCGGGATAAAAAGTAGCCTATGCCGAGTTTCATCGCAATCGTTCCAGTGGTATTTGCGTGAAAGAGTGTATATGTATATGGTACGACTGTACGAAGCTCGCACGATGCAATAGCTTTACCGCGGCATTCCCAAGTGCCACACGTTTTTTATATATTTTATTTATATATAAATTCCATAGCATTTTGAAAACATACACACTAACATAGAAACTTTCACATTTAGAATATTAATAGGAAGTAGATTTAAATAAAAAACAAGTTGTACCTATACTTAATTGATTACAAAAATTAATAGATTACTCACATACAATTTATTTTTAATCACAATTGCTCTTATGGTGGATCTTATTGAACCGCTTTTAGGCTCATAATCCAACGTATGACGCACGCGTATAACGTAATAAAATTATAAGAGCTTGTTATTAACACAACAGTTCCACTTGAATCCTCGAATGTAAATAAAATACCTACCGTATAAGAAATACTACCAAGCGATATTAAAACCACAGCTTGTGTAATAGTTACTAAGACTATTAGGACTATATTAATTATCAAAGTCACGTAATAAAATTTATATTATGTCTATGGATTGGTCATTGACTTTAATTTTTGGAAACAAATCAAAACATACTCCTATTTAGATGGAAAGTAGTACCTACATAAAGACAAGTTGCAAAATAACATTTAGTCTTGTTTTTTTTTATATTAATTTATTTTTAAATTCCATAGCATTTTGAAAACTGTACTTTTAGAAATTTAATCTTCTATACATACAAAATTCTTTGTCCTGACTGACTGACGGATCAACGCACAGCCTAAACCGCTGATCGTAGAGACCTGAAACTTGGAAGGTGTGTTCTTTGTGATAAGAAAGGATTTTCCGAAATTCTACCCCTAAGGGGATAAAAAAGACTTACTCCCATCGGCCCCGCTAGCTCTGCCCCGTCAACGGGGCAGATGGGAAAAAGAGTTTCATCGGCCCCGCTGAACGCAGACGCCGACGCTAGCGGGGCCGATGAAACAATATAAGTTTTATTTGCCCCGGTATTGGACTTACTTCCATCGGGCCCGCTAGCAGATGGGAAAAAGAGTTTCATCGGACCCGCTAGCGTCGGCGTCGGCATACAGCGGGGACGATGGCACAAATTCAGTTTCATGTGCCCCGGTAATGTATGTAACGGCGAGGATGGGTAGGCACAGATCTAATTACAATTAGAGGCAAAGTTTACCGAAGAAGAATATATGTAAATAAAATGGTTTGTATGTTAATCAGTTTTTATTCAGTGATCAAAAATACAACATCACATAAACAATTTTTAATTTTCATAATCACAGATGATACACACAAATTTACATTAATCAGCCTTCATTATGAATATTAATGCCTAAACTGCTGACAGTTTTGTAAGATGAATATAATATTTTAGGTAAACATCATCATATAAAATATTCCGTATTTAGCGAAAAATCAACAACAGAAAACATTAACATTACAAACCTAACTTAAACTACAAACTATCTCAGTGTTTCGAGAAAATGTCATATGGTTATTGGTCCATTTACAAATTTCAAGATCAAGTTATAATATTTTAATAATCAACAATACAAAAAATACACAAAACAAGGACATTACTTAATAACTAGTTTCTTACTTTGTATAATCACAGATAATCACTATCACACAGATTTGCATTAATCAGTCTTCATGAATGAACATTTATACTTAAACTGCTGACATACTAATAATCCTAGTATTTCTTATGAGGTTCTTGAGATATATATAATAATTTGAGTAAATAACATTTATAAAAAGAACAATATTTGGCCAAAATCAACAACACAAAACATTAACATAACAAAATAAATCCTTTACCTTAGTGTAACTACTTCTTCGACTTCCATAATCACACATTTGTACATTTAACAGTTTTTTTAATGAATATACTTAAAACTACAAACTATCTTAGTGTTTCAAGGAAATGTCCTATAGTTATTTGTCCATTAACAAATTCTACTGTTTTTTCATGAATAAACTCATCCCAAAGTATGGATTCCTTTGAACGGCAACACTGCATTGATGGTGACATATTTTCAACTTGTTGTGTTATGACTTCATAATAAGAGGCGTCGCTAATAAGTGCATTAAGCAATTCTATAATATTTGGTTGCTTCTTTTTAATGGTTTTATTGAGCTTGCTATGCCAAGCCTCAAGCAGATTCGTGGTGCGGTGGCGCTCTTCAAACACACACCATATAGATACAAATTCGTCGCGCATCCACTGATCCAGCATATATTTACGAAAAATCTTGCTGTTCCGATCGTCGGGGCTCTGAGCAGCAATGTACCACCAACCGTTAAAAATTTGGTCCTGAGGCAAGTGAGGTAGTACAGCACAAAGCGCAACTTGCTTGCGAGTTCTTATAGATTTGGTTAACCCTAAATCTTTACCTTTCTTCCATATAGCTTTTGAAAAGTGAAAATAGCAACCCTTTCTGATTACAGATGGGAACACTGAAATAATTGCATTTATAGCTGACATCTCAAAATCGGTTTTGAATGTAATCGGGTTCCATTCCGGCACTTGGGATTTAATCATATGAAATAGTATATCATACGTAGCAGTGCTTTTGTCACTCAGTAATGCATATGCAACTGGAACAATACTTGTTGTTTGAGTTGTACTGCCAATATCACAATGTATTGTGTAAAGCTGTTTAAATGGATTTGGGCAACTTTTAAATGTTCCATCGCCCAAAAAATCTTTGCCATTGGACATGATACTTCTACTTTTTTAGGAGGCAAATACTAGAATTCGATTTCCTTCATATGAGTAGTCTGCTAGTAAAAAATCCAAATATTTTGTAGGTACTATCACCTCCTCCAAGTTTTTATAAACAATTTTCTCCATTGCCACGGAAGCATTTCTCGATCTATATAATGTACTTTTAACACTTTTTAGTGGGGGTATTTTTTTAATTAATTCTAAACCTGAATCTTTGTTTGATGCTATTGTAGTATTATACACTGAACTGACTGATGGAAATTCAGATGATGATAATTTTGTTTTGCATTTAAATAAGTTTTCATCCAATTCATTTTTAATGAAATCGGGCAGGCACTCGTGTTTCTTCTCTCCTACAATATCATTGCCCTAAAAATGGGAAAAGTATATTTTATTTCAAAAGTATAAATCTATCGGAGTAATCTATACTAATATTATAAAGCTGAAGAGTTTGTTTGTTTGTTTGTTTGTTTGAACGCGCTAATTTCAGGAACTACTGGTTCGAATTGGAAAATTCTTTTTGTGTTGGATAGTCCATTTATCGAGGAAGGGTATAGGCTACTTTTTATCCCGATATTCCCACGGGATCGGGAGTTACGCGGGTGAAACCGCGGAGCGCTGCTAGTTTTATATAATAAGCAATACTCAAGTCAATTGGCACTATTATTCTTTAGTGTAAAAAATCTTATACTCACTTTTAGAGTTATTTTTCCGCAACATTTCAATTTTTTTCTGTAAATGCATTCCCAAGCTGCTGTTCCATTTTTGTATTTCTGTTTTAATATGTATTGGTGCCCAGTATGTAAAAGGACAGTGCCACCGCCTCTTTTAATAAATGTCAAAGGTGGTAACTCTTTAGAACAACTTGGGATTTGTTCCTCTGCCATTGTTCCTGGAATCATACAATTTAGAAGTCAATCACAGTCACTTATCACTCATACACACTAAAAAAGATTAGTGACATAAAACTAATGAGATAATTTCACTTACAAAACACTTTAACGCAAAATCTCAGGTAAAACGCGCAGCGATGAGTGCTTGAGGGCGACTGACGTCACTGCACTGTAAACAATGCATTTTGCGATCCCGTAAGTAACGCGCTTCCTATTGGTCGAATCATAGATAAGAACGATCATGCCGGCGCGGCGGCATCCCTTTGCGTTTCTTTTTTTTTCATTACTCCTTGAGCCGTGATTGTAAGCAACAAACAATATACTTTTCTTTTGTTTAATCATAATAATTTTGTTTATAATAAAAAAAAATTAACTACATTGTATAGTACAACTATTGTATAGTACATTTAGTGCTAGGCTGCTCGGCTGATTATTTGTATCGTAGATTAGTTATTAAAATATTATATTTGATCACTGAATAAAAACTGATTAACATACAAACCATTTTATTTACATATATTCTTCTTCGGTAAACTTTGCCTCTAATTGTAATTAGATCTGTGCCTACCCATCCTCGCCGTTACATACATTACCGGGGCACATGAAACTGAATTTGTGCCATCGTCCCCGCTGAATGCCGACGCCGACGCTAGCGGGGCCGATGAAACTCTTTTTCCCATCTGCTAGCGGGCCCGATGGAAGTAAGTCCAATACCGGGGCAAATGAAACTTAATTTGTTTCATCGGCCCCGCTAACGTCGGCGTCTGCATTCAGCGGGGCCGATGAAACTCTTTTTCCCATTTGCCCCGTTGACGGGGCAGAGCTAACGGGGCCGATGGGAGTAAGTCATAAAAAAGGGGGGCAAAGTTTTTATGGGACACCGTGATTCCTTGGTCCAATCTACTTCAAATGTTGCATAAAAGTTGCACTTTTAGGACACGGCCTCATAGGGACGTAGAATTCGAAATTTGAAGTGGTAAGGCCTAGAACATTTTGGTTATAAAACATAACCCACCGTATTCGGGTAAAAATACTCGACGAATCATTCCATATTCGAAACTAGCTGCACTCTGGGTTTTACCCGTGTAGGTCCCGATCCCGTGGGAACGCTACACTATTGTGTAATATGTAGTCTGTGTGTGATTGGTGGAACGCGTCCGTGACGTCACGGGCGGACGGAGTTTTTTCGAGCAGCTGGAGCTTTTCGTTGATTACTCAGGTTCTACTAATTGGATTTAGATCTTCCTTGAAAAAATAGCTATCTAATACTGAAAACCAGTATTCAATTGGTTTATGCGTTTTTATTGTAAAGGTAACAAACAAACAAACAAACAGATAGACATGAAATTTAAAACTATATATTTTAGAAGAAAACATGTGAACTACAAAATAAATACCTATTTTTTAAGCTAACCTACCAATTTTGGTGATTTTGAAACCCAAAGAAATATATTAGAGTTAAACTAAAAATTAAAAATCCTATTATACCATTTTCGAGCTTTTACGACTTTTTCGACACACACAGACTACATATTACACAATAGTGTAGCGTTCCTACGGGATCGGGACCTACACGGGTAAAACCCAGAGTGCAGCTACTTTCGAATATGGAATGATTCGTCGAGTATTTTTACCCGACTACGGTGGGTTATGTTTTATAACCAAAATGTTCTAGGCCTTACCACTTCAAATTTCGAATTCTACGTCCCTATGAGGCCGTGTCCTAAAAGTGCAACTTTTATGCAACATTTGATGTAGATTGGACCAAGGAATCACGGTGTCCCATACAAACTTTGCCCCCTTTTTTATCCCCTTAGGGGTAGAATTTCGGAAAATCCTTTCTTATCACAAAGAACACACCTTCCAAGTTTCAGGTCTCTACGATCAGCGGTTTAGGCTGTGCGTTGATCCGTCAGTCAGTCAGGACAAAGAATTTTGTATGTATAGAAGATTAAATTTCTAAAAGTACAGTTTTCAAAATGCTATGGAATTTAAAAATAAATTAATTTAAAAAAAAAACCACACTAAATGTTATTTTGCAATTTGTCTTTATGTAGGTACTACTTTCCATCCAAATAGGAGTGTGTTTTGATTTGTTTCCAAAAATTAAAGTCAATGACCAATCCATAGACATAATATAAATTTTATTACGTGAATAGTCTTAGTAACTGTTACACAAGCTGTGGTTTTAATATGACTTGCTAGTATTTCTTATACGGTAGGTATTTTATTATGAAAAAGCTAAAGCTAATACCTAGGTAAATATGAAATAACATCAAAAATAAGAAAAGCAAGAGAAGCCGTGTGTTGTCCTAAATGGCTAGATGCCAGAGCCACAGCAACATGGTGGTGTTGCCACATCTTAAGAATTCCTTAATTTTTAAGGGTAATTTTCACAGACCCAAAAGTGATTCCAATCGAAATAGAAGAGCGCTCTACATTATGCAAAATAATGTATGACATTGTGGTGTGATATATTCGTAACCTTAATATTGTTATTGACATTGAAATTATTACGATTTTTTATAAACAAAAATGTCTACGTTTACATCTATAAATATAAAATTCTGTCATAATTGACTCAGTGACTCATAAACATTAATCAATAAAAAGCTCAAACCAATGGAAAAATTTGTGAACGAAAAATTGTGAGTTTATGGAAAGTTAAAAAACGCCCCTAGCGGATGTAATACGAAACTTTCACACAATTTTCTCGTTGACGCAAACATGATGAAGTAACGTTTGTTTGACGAAAAAAATCGAGCTCCGGGCTTAGATATTATGAAATACAAGCTGAGCCCCGCGGTTTCACCCGCGTAAGTCCCGATCCCGTGGGAATATCGGGATAAAAAGTATGTAGTAAGTAAGCATATATGTTAATCCAGCTCTAGATATCTACATACCGAATTTCATTGCAATCGATTCAGTAGTTTTAGCGTGAAGGAGTAACAAACACACACACACACACACACAAAAACTTCCACATTTATAATATTAGTAGGACTAGTAGGATATTAGTAGGATAGGTTAGGATAGGATTATGAAACCATCAGTAAATCAGTCAACAAATCTATAATATAAAAATGAATCGTAAAATGTGTTGGTAAGCGCATAACTCAACAACGCCTGGACCAATTTGGCCAATTCTTTTTTTGGTTTGTTTGTTATTATCAGGAGAAGGTTCTTATGAAATAAAAAATTAAGAAAGTTGCGCAGAAAATGATTACGCAGGTGAAACCGCGGGGCGCAGCTAGTACCTAATAGAAATAGATTATTAGCAAGACAAAATTGCATTATTCTAGTCTACTTTCAAAGCGAAATAAAACAAAGAATAGGAATTTTTTATACAAACCTATCACACATTGTCTTTTATACAATGATCCCCAAATAATGAGGCTAAGTGCGGAAACTAACCCGTAAAACTAAACTAAACTAAACTTATACATGATCTTCGTATAACACGAACTCGCGTATACAGATTCTGTAGCTCTATTCAAATTGTATACGCGCGTCCAAGGTAGGTGCACTTTACAAGGCCGTTCACTTGTGTGGTATATTATAATTGTTATTGTGCTAATCTACCGCTGCCGTTTTAAAAACAAGTTCCAATAGTTTCAAAGTCTATAACTTCGTCTAAGTATACTAGATGGCGCTGATACCAATTTACTGGTAATCACTTTCTTAAGGGAGAACCCCCGGCCCCCGAAACCCTTTCCTCTTGGAAAATCAACCCTTTCCTCTTGGAAAGGGTACCGGGGGCCGGTGGTTCTCTCCATACAAAAGTAGTCACTTCGACTGTTTTGTCCCTGGATAATGATACTAGAGCAAATATTTTTGTTGCATAAAACTTATAACCAAGCCCCTACTACTGCCATGACCAAGCCCCTATTTTTCGTTTTTTTTGTTTTTCAAATATTAATTTCTATCATAATTAGAAAATGTAAAAAACCAAAACATAGGGGCATAGTCATGCATGACAGTTATAGGATTTATGGCATAAAAATATTTGCTCTAGTGTCATTATCCAGGGAGAAAACAGTCGACTACGTTTGTATGGAGAGAGCGCCGGTACCCTTTCACCTTATGATACCTACAGAACGCTGCTAATCAATTTACCGGTAAAACCCTATGATAACGTCTAAAAAATTGAAATAATTAACTTACCATCTTTTAGCTGAACGAATAATACCTATCAGTTGATAGTGTTATCAAAGCAACAATGTAACAATGTCTTTGTTCCCATGTAACTTATCTTATCTTCTTCTAACGTGGCATTGTAAGACGGAACTCGCCAAGTAGGTATTTGTAGTTTAATACCTAAAGTTCTAAGTGCACTAAAGTAGCACCTATGGAAGGTTTAATTGGTAGAAAATCATTAAGGTCGTAATCTATACTAATATTATAAAGCTGAAGAGTTTGTTTGTTTGTTTGAACGCGCTAAACTCAGGAACTTCTGGTTCGAATTGAAAAATTCGTTTTGTGTTGGATAGGCCATTTATCGAGGAAAGCTATAGCTACTTTTTATCCCGATATTCCCACGGGATCGGGAGTTACGCGGGTAAAACCACGGAGCGCTGTTAGTCCTATATAATCTTAGCTCGTCGTAGCGGGTGCAAGGGTATATACAGGGTTATTGGTTTCCAATCCAAAACCGTGCAGGGGGTAGTTTTCTACATCAAAACGAACAACTTTTGTTCTAGGACTTTTGAAAATTCGAACATTTTTTTGAATTTTTTGAGGTTATATTAATTCGAAAATCAGCTGATTTTTTAAAATAAAGGTCATTCATAGTTAAAACAATCGATAAAGCTCAAAAAATAATTATAATCTTTAGGTTGATGACCTCTCCGTGTTAGTAACAGCTAATTTACGGGTAAAAATAACCTCAAAAAATTCAAAAAAATGTTCGAATTTTCAAAAGTCCTAGAACAAAAGTTGTTCGTTTTGATGTAGAAAACTACCCCCTGCACGGTTTTGGATTGGAAACCAATAACCCTGTTATAAGGAAGAAGCTTAGCCAACTTTCTACCCTCTGTAACTTCTATGGTGTGAGTTTTGGCCTCTTCCACAATCTGCCTCCAACGATCTCTATCCAGCCCCTTAGACAAGATTGCTTTCTATTAGCGATATCGCCAATCGATAGATTTAATTGTATGAAATTGACATAAAGCATTGTATAAAATTAGCATACGATGAAACTTATCAATCATTTTTTTTCTCTAACGCAAGACTATGTGACTTTTCGTTGGCTTATGTTGATTTTTTACAAAAAAGTCTGTTGATTGGCGATATCGCTAATAGAAAGCAATCTTGTCTAAGGGGGCTGTACGTACATATTTAAAAAATCTTCTTTTTTTTGGTGGGCTCCATGTGTGTTTACCTCCAGCGATCTAAAGCACAGCGTATGTATAGGTCAAAATTATATACCATATCCGGAAGACAGGCTTATAAGCTTGACAGCTTTTAAATCTGGCAATAAAATAAATTTTATCTGAGCTGATTAGCGAGAACTACTGCGAAATATTATAACCCTACTAATATTATAAATGTGAAAGTTTGTGTGTGCGTATATGTGTATGTATGTTTGTTACTCCTTCACGCAAAAACTACTGGACCGATTGCGATAAAACTCGGTACCTGGATAGCTAGAGACCTGGATTAACACATAGGCTATTTTTTATCCCGATATTCCCACGGGTTGGGGCTTACGCGGGTAAACCGCGGGGCGCAACTAGTATTATGTAAGTTTAAAAAGTCTTTGTCTCATCATCATCCGAGCGTTGTTCCCGGTTGCATCCCTCTCGGGAGCCCAGGGTCCGCTTTCCTGCTTTTACGCCTCCACTTCGCACGATCTTCAGCATCCTGGTTTGTAAGGCCATTTGCACGCATATCACCCTTTACGACGTCAAGCCAGCACTTCTTGGGTCTACCCAGTCTGCCACGACCCGGCGGAGGCGCCATGGCAAGATATTTGTTCCCCACGTAACTAGCCGGTTTTCGCAAGACGTGACCGTACCAGCGTAGGCGGCATTCTTGCAATTTATCTGCAATGTCTCGGACATGAAGGCTGCCCCGGATGCGAGAGTTCCTGACGCGATACTTTCGCGTCACTCCACACATCCAGCGCAACATCTTCATCTTCGTGACACGCAGCTCTTGCTTATGTCGCTCAAGCACCGGCCACGCCTCACTACCATACAAAAGGACAGGTCTAATGATGGTTTTATAGACCTGTCCCTTTAGTTTAACCGGCATTTTGGGGTCACAAATGACACCAGTCACCTCACGCCACTTGGCCCAAGCCGCTGAAATGCGTGACTTGACGTCGCAATCGATGTCGCCAAAAAAAAAAGTCTTTGTCTGCACTACGCAATAGCAAACTGCCATTAAAAATAAATCTACATAAGTATTAATTAGGTACATCAATTATTGATTTCAATTATTTCTGACAATAATATTACCTATGTTTTATTGTATTTAAAATATGTAAGTAGTCGCATTTTATTTGTTTTGTTTTTTTGTATAATTTAATCAAGTAACGAACTTAATCTATATATGGCAAACCGGACAAATCTTTGTGATTTTTGGTTAGCTTATAATTTTCATATACTTATTGTAAATGATTAATAAATAAAAATATACACAAAATGAACCTACTTATAGGAAAATAATATTTACTTAGTAGAAAAACTCAAGCATTTTTATTTATCAAACGTAAAAATCTTATAGTTACTATAACATAATAAAAGGTTTTAGTCCTTTAGACCTCTAGAAATGGTCGACTAGGCTGAGAAGGTAGTAGGTGCTGGGCAAGCCTACTCCATCCTCAGGCAAAAAGACAAATTATAAAATCGGTCTAATTGCGGAAAACAACCGGTTCAAGTAAGTTAGTCCTTTAGACTTTTACAAACTGTGTAAAAATAAACCAAGTACCTACATGCAACGCCCCTTATATTTCGCACGTCAAAATAAAAGTGATAAAAGAGACTATCTATCTATGTCATTTCTGGACGGAAACAAATTTAAATCCAAATCTATTTATTGTTTAGTCAACATTATTTTAAAAATATATTTAAATGTAATTAATTCTATCTATTTCTAAGGTAAAAGGGTACCTGGGGCTCTCTCCATACAAACGTAGTCGACTGTTTCCTCCCTGGATAATGACACTAGAGTAAATATTTTTGTGCCATAAAACATAACTACCATGACTATGCCCCTATGTTTTGGTTATTTTCATTTTCTAATTATCATAGAAATTAAGATTTAAAAATCAAAAATAAAATTAAAAAAAAAAAACAAAACATAGGGGCATGGTTATGGCAGTTATAAGTTTTATGCAACAAAAATATTTCTTTTCTAGTATCATTATTCAGGGAGAAAACAGTCGACTACGTTTGTATGGAGAGAGTCCCAGTTACCCTTTCCCCTTAATCCTAATGCTGGGGCTACATTAGTGGCCTACGGCAAATATTCGCGTTTACGCGATCATGTGGCCGGGTAGATCGATGCAAAGCGTAGTATTCGGACGAAAACGATGTACGAAATTTCCACGGGATCGGGACCTACGGGAGTGAAATCGCGGGATTCACCTATCTACTGACTGAAATTAGGAAACTTGGTGGGAACTTTTAAAATCTATTCAAATTGTTAATTTTTGTTGTTAAATATTTAAGGTTTTACGACTGAATCGTATTTTGAATCTTCTTTGCTTAAATTTTCTTCCATAAACCAGTCTCGATAACTCTCGACTTTTTCTTTCCAGTAATCTGAATAAAAAGTTAATCAAGTTATTAGATTACCTAAGTATACTTAAACTAAATTAATTGAATGAAAATAGTGGGAATAGAAAAATGGGAATAGTGAAATTTCCCACCGTAGAGCCCTAAAATTAATCTATCTAATAAAACCATGAGTCGAAAGACTTCAAACTTGAACTCGAGCAAGACCTTAGAATCTTGCTTGATTTCAACTAAAGCAAGATTCTTAGATCTTGCTCGAATTTCTAAAACTATCAGTTTTAGAGCTCCACGGTGGGTCTGCAAATTCTAACTCCGACCGTACGCAGATCAAAATAGTTTTACCTATAAGATCCTCCAATTTTCCATCGGTTCCACCGTATTCTTCAGGAAGTATGGATTTGTCTACGTATTTATATAAGGAATCTTTGTTGTGTATTTGTATCTGAAATTAGAAAGATAGATAAAGTGTTATTTTTTTTATCAAAACACACAGATCATTTTACAAATAGGATTTAAGAGGAATGGTATCCGGCGCACTCTCCATACAAACGTAGTCGACCGTTTCCTCCCTGGATAATGAGTATAATGACACTAGCACAAATATTTTTGTTGCATAAAACCTATAACTGCCATGACAATGCCCGTATATCTTGGTTTTTTTTAAAGCTTTTATTTAATAATTATTCTAAATATCATAGGAAGTAAGAGTTAAAAATGGGGCATGGTCATGCAAGTTACAAATTTTATGCTGCAAAAATATTAGCTCTAGTGTCATTATCCAGGGAGGAAACAGTCGACTACGTTTGTATGGAGAGAGAGAGGCGGGTACCTTGCCCTTTAAATATCCAACTAATTATACCCGCTATCTCTAAACTATTAAAAGGATCACATAGGTACCAAGTACACAAACATTTTGAATGGAATTTTTGTTCCGAGCGTATCTGTTTTCAACCCTTAAATTTTTATGTTATTGATGTTTATCGCTTGAACAGTTTGTATTCTAGGCTTACATGTTTTATTATTTAAGGAAATGTATAACTTTAACTTATACCTTTAAGTGATTTCTTAATGAAAAAAAAAGGATAAAATACAAGCAATTATTATGAATTATTATGAATTATACATAATACAATTATGGATTAGTCATAATGAATTGCTGAGACCAAAAACAGTATCGCCGAAATCAAACAATATTAAGTGGAACGGTGGATTGAAGAGGAAAAAAAATGTATATAGTGGATATATGGATTTTTTTTCCTCTTCAATCCACCGTTCCACTTAATATTGTCTGATTTCAGCGATACTGTTTTTGGTGGAGCCACGTTGGTAGATCTTTGAGGAATGAGGCTTTCTTTTTGTGTGAATAAGTGGTATGAAATCCTCTTAACAACATCTGTGTATTGCAGTAGAACAAAGGTCATGTCATGACTTAGTGTTCAGAGTTCGTAAGTAAAATCAGTTTTACTGATAGTCTGTCATAACCCAATTTTATTGATATCATATTTTAATAGTATTTTTTAAAGTTTTTGCGGCTTAAACTCTTAGTGAAACTAAAAACGAAATAAACGCGATTATATCCGTTAAATTGCTTTCTTAATTTAATTTAAAAAATAAACTCAAAAGGCACGATTTGTCGTGAAACGTCAATTATAATTATTTTAGAACGGATATATTCGCGTTTTGTTATTTTTGTTTTAAACCTGACGTTTCGGGAACTTTGCAGGTCCCATGGTCACACACAGATTTAAAAAACGCGAATATATCCGTTCAAAAATAATTATAATTATGAGTTCAAGTCGGGAAAACCTTAGAAAATACAACGTCAATTATATTTATTAGAAGGAATTTTCCTTACAATAAAGGTGCAGAAAAAAATTACATATTATAGTCCGGCAACTTCCGTGCCGAACCCTCCTTGCGGCGTTACAGACGATGGCGGGGACGAGGTACTGAAGATGTCAGCGGGTAGCGGGTGGTGTAGTGGGGAGGCTTGTTGAGTAGGTACTTACTCTGTTTTTAGCTTTAGATGTCATAAATATTTTCATAATCGCCATAAGATATGATAATCCAAATGTACAACTTGTAGACTTTTGATTCTAACAGATAGAGTCTTCTCTATGCACGTCATTGCTTTTTTAGTCAAAGATGGAGTACATTGTAATATGAAACCAAAGCCCATTCCTTGTAGATCGTTTAAACTATCCTGAAATAACAATGAATTGCAATCATTAGTAATTATAAATAACTAGCTGTACCCTGCCACGCTTCGCTGTGGCACATGTCGCGGATACGTGACTGATGCAAAAATTAGATAAAAACAATCCTTGATGCGGATTATATATCATTGTAAAATTTCAGCTCGATTGGTGCAGAACTTTTTGAGGTTTTGAAGCGTACACAAACCACCATAACATTTTTATATAATAGAAAAATAATAAATATTGCAGGACATTTTACACATCGCCATCTAGCCCCAAGGTAAGTAACTAGACTTGTGTTATGGGTGCTAGACAACGGATATACTACTTATATACTTTTCTTTTGTAAATATATACTTATAATACATAGAAACAACCAGACCACAGACAAATATCTAAGCATAAATACTTGTCTGAGGCGGGAATTGAACTGTGTTTGGCAGTCCGGCATGGTGACCATTGTGCCAACTGGGTCGTTGAGTAGAATCTTAAGAGTCATTATGATCCTATTAATATTATAAATGTGAAAGTTTGAGTGTTAGTGTGTGTGTTTATTTGTTACTCTTTCACCCAAAAACTACCAAACCGATTGCGTTGAAATTCGGTATGTAAATAGCTGGAGACCTGGATTAACACATTAGCTACGTTTTAAAACCGCGGGGCGCAGCTAGTAGTCTTTAAATTCGTTATAATACATGTACCTAGTCATAATGACTGGGATATTTAATGAGCAGAAATCCAACTAGATAAACAATGCTGTTTCAATTCGATTTAGACTATGGCTAAGACATATTTTACTACAAGTACCCTTTAAAATATTCAACATTGACGAAATCAAAATCGATAGTGACTGGGATATCTGAAAGTCATAATGACTGGGATATTTGATGAGCGGAAATCCAACTAGATAAACAATGCTGTTTCAATTCGATTTAGACTATGGTTAAGACATATTTTACTACAAGTACCCTTTAAAATATTCAACATTGACGAAATCAAAATCGATAGTGACTGGGATATCTGAAAGTCATAATGACTGGGATATTTGATGAGCGGAAACCCAACTGGATAAACAATGATGTTTCAATTCGTTTTAGACTGTGGCTAAGACATATTTAACAACAAGTAACCTTTAAAATCATCAACATTGACGGAATTAAAATTGATACTGACTGGAATATCTGAAAGTCATAATGACTGGGATATTTTATGAGCGGAAATTCAACTGGTTATACAACGCTTTTAGACTGTGGCTAAGACATATTTTACTACAAGTAACCTTTAAAATATTCCACAGTGAGCGAGATGAAATTAAAATTAATATATTTATATGTCAAGGACACTGAATACCTATATTAAGAGACCTAACCTTACGGGAAATGATTAGAATGGACGAAAACCTATAATCAATGTATACCTAAAATTAGTATTAGAAAAATCTAAAACACATCTTTTAATTGCTTTAGAACCGAAACTTCACTGTTCCCCTACAATCATTTAACCTTGGGGTCTACAGTAAATACGTGAGCTAGGAGAGCTACATTCTCGCTCGACCTTAAGTTTTGTTAGGTTAGATGAGGTCAATGGCAAGCATAAAAAAGATGATCACCCACAAGTTATTCTATAGTCTATACATATAAAATCCTTTGTCCTGAATGACTGACTGACTGATCGTAGAGACCTAAAACTTGGAGGGAGTGTTCTTTGTGTAACGTAGGCATCCGATATGAAAGGATTTTCCGTAATTTTACTCCTAAGGGGGTGAAAAAGGGGGGCAAAGTTTGTATGGGACAACGTAATTCCTCGGTCCATTTCCAACTTCTACGCGGACGAAGTCGTGGGCAAAAGCTAGTTTTTTATAAGGAATATCACGCATAGAACCACATCGCCATCTAATTATTTGATGCGATCTGCAAAAGGAACACCCAGTTTATGTGCTTAAATTACCTTTTTTTATTATTTATTATAATATTAGTAGGGTTTACAAAAAAAAAAACTATTACATAACACACATTCGCTTCATTCCCTTAAACTAGTAATTGGTTTGTGTGGGAGTTGCACAATCCTCTTACTAACTAAACCTACGTTACGTAAACAACCGTTAATATTAACTAAACTTAATCAACACCAAACAAAAATTTAAGGTGTGGGTATTTCAACAATATACCTGGCCAGCTATAACGAAGTTATCATCTTCTAACAATACTATTTCCATCACCATCAACAGCACCTTTACAAAGTCTACAAGTGGTCGCTGTGTCTGGCTAAAAGGTCCAGATCTTGATATAACCACTCTGGGAGCATCATCACTTATAGTTTTCCATACTGGTACGAGCACACTGGAATCAGAATGGAATGGAATCAGTTGCATGCGTCTGTCTTTCCTGACGTGTATAATTTGAGGGTCTTAGTGTCGCGAGCTGCATGTACTTGTACTTTGTACTTGTATACAGGCTGTTTTCCGCCATTGGACCCTTTTTAATTGGGTCCTTTTTGCGTGAGGATGGAGTAGGCTTGCCCAGCACCTACTACCCTCTCAGCTTAGTCGACCATGTCCAGAGGAGAGAACTTGTCAATATTTCTGGAGCCAACTAAGCCGCGGGTTTCATCGCGATGTTTTCCTTCACCGTAAGAGCAATGTCAATTAGCGCACATAATTTTTTCTTAAGAAAAATACATTGGTGCACGGCCCGCCGGGATTCGAACCCACGACCTTCAGAATGAAAGTCGAGGTATCTACCACTAAGCCAACACCGCTCTTTTCGCGAGCTGCATCTTAGATAGACCACATCGTCACCTACCATCAAGCAGGTGTAATAGTGATCGTACGCTAACCTATTATTTTGTAAAAAAAAAATGGATCGAAGTTCTTTTCGATTAATTAGTGAAGGAATTGTTATAAAAAATCAAAAAGTGTCGTTACAACTTTTGGTCTTAATTTTTTCCGTCTAGCCCCCTTTCGCAACGCGCGATAAGGAACTTCATTCCAAAACTTGTTTTTGCAACTATTTTTAAAACACACCAACCCTCAGCAATATAACCTTTAACCGGATAATTGCCATAAGGCGTGCTTCTATCCTCTTAACTTCCAAAAAGAGGATGGTTAGGCCTTTGGGCATCCTTTGGACGACCTAAAAATAGTTACTCCCACGCGTAGCATACGAAAATAAGCTACCTCCACTGATTTTTACTGCGTTTTAGTAACGTCTTTGAGGAGGGTCACAGCTAAGCGAAGCTCGCTGATCATTTAAATGTGTTTTCGTTAGCCCCTCCGCGCTTCGGAAGGCGCGTTAAGCCGTTGGTCTCGGTTGGTACCGCTATTAGCAGTTGTTAGGTCAAGTTAGAGGTCTTAAGTCGATCTAAAAACTCTAACAATAGGTGAGCCACACCACTATACAAGAAGAAAAAGAGTAACGTCTTGGTTAATTTTGTCACATAACTCCATAATAATTTTGGGATTTGCCAAAATTTTCTTAAACTTACCCAATCTTTAGTATTTCCTGTATGTCTGGGTCAAACGGATCTCTGTTTCCATACAATTCTGGTAAAGTCGCCTTATATTTGGCGTACGTTTTTAACTTTTCTTTTGTCTTCTCCAGATCATACTTACATCCACGAAGAAATGCTATAAGCCATTGGTTTCCTAAAATACAGTAAAATATTTATAAATACTACTTGGATTTCATAAAATAAGCCGTTCACTTTGATTGACATTGATTGCAATTAGTGTAACGAAATGAATAGTATACTTATTGAATCTAGAAATATTCTTTTAAAATTAAATATACATATGTGTTTCACCAAAGGTTTAAAACGAAAAGGAGTTTTCTAGATGCAAACAACTTTTGGTCTACGACTTTTGGAAATTCGAACATTTTGTTCGAAGTTTTTGTATGAAACAGCTGATTTTCAAGTAATAATTCCCTCAGAGTTATCGAAAAAAGTTCAAATTTTACTAAAGTTGTAGAACAAAAGTTGTTCGCCTAGACGTCTAGAATAACCCTCTTCAAGAAATCGACGTATAATTCATGTAAATTAGCTTGGTCCTTAATTTAAAACAAGTTTATGGTAATTCAAATTGGTCTTAAACAAGTTACCTACTCGTTTTCATTGTTTGTAGATCAGGATGTGTCTTAATCCAGTCTTGTAATATCTTCAGATGCGTGACGATCTTCTCCGGCGTCTCATTCAGCTCCTCCTCCGCCTTCTTGCGGAGAGCGGTCGAGAGAGGCCTGATCGATATGTCGTCTTGCACCATGGTGATAAAATGCAACAATGGTGCTACTGCAGTGAATTTCTGGCGCACTAAAAAAAAATTAACTATTCAGTGTCGTACAAGTAAATAAAAATTGCCTAATATACAGGCACAATATTTTTCTAATTTTATTAACACCGAGAGGAATATTATACATTCCATTTAAACGAAAACAACTGATCCTGCGTTTTAAAACATTATTGAACTCTAACCTCTAAATAAATAGATAAATACAATAAACTAATGATACCCATATTAATTAATTTAATTTAATCCAAGACGAGGTTTAAGAATAGTCCGAGATGTGGATTTAAACCTTAGATTTAGATACAGATTTACTCTTGAACAAGTCACTAAACACTATCCCTATAGATTATATAGGGATAGTGTTTAGAGTAAAGCTATGTTTAAATCTTCTCAGACTATTATTAAACATCGTTTTGGACCTCGTTTTGGAATAAGGGGGATTAACTCTTACTCATTAATATTAATTAATGATATGTATTCACGTACAAGAACATTGCCATAGCAAAGTATAGATCTACATTTAGCTCTATCTATGCAACATAACAGGGCTACATATGTGGTTATAAGTATACCCACTTCTATAATCTTTTAAATAATAATAATATTTTTTATCGAAAAAAGATAAAACAACTCGAATACTCAGCTAAGTACCTACTTGAAAACACGTGGAAAACCCAAAAAAATTGTTCGTCTATTTAATCTCATAGATATCCTATAATACTTATTTGAAAACAAGTAAGTTATTGTTACTGGTCATGATAGCACTTTAAAAAGGGGCGTTTCTTTTTCGGCCATACCAACCATGATCACCGAGGATACTAAACCGGCAAATTTTTTTAAATACCTAACAAATGAGGAAAAAACGAATATTGAAAGCAAATCTTGTTGACTTATTTAATTGAAATAAAATATACCAACCCGTCCGTTGCACAAACAATAAGGTTTTGTAGCACTTGGTCTTTTATTTAAATTTTGTTTATTTTTGTCGGCACCTCCGTATTCAATGCACACGTCTGCGATGTTTACGTTCAACAAGGTCACTATGCTGATATGTCCCGATAAAAAGTCTGTATTATATCAAGTTAGTACTTATTGTATTTTTATTATGTATTTAGCTTACATAGATGGCGCTCGCTGTAAAAAATATTGATATTGATGCATACTGCGTCTCATTTTTATTGCTTCTAGCTCTTTTACTCACGCAGTGCCTTTTGCCAAACGTTCCGTATAATACCATTATGTATGTCCTATTTATATGCAAGTTAATTTAATATGTACTTCCCATTTGATTCAATTTCTTTTTACCGTTCCCATTTTACCCAAATTCAGTTTCATACTTTCGTTTTATCGAACTCTCGTTGAATAGGTCTCTCGGTCTTAAGGCCAGGTGCTAATAAAGCTACCAAAATCGACCGTTGTTTTAAGCAACTCTAAGTAATCAAATACTCTTTTTTTGTTATTTGGATATAAATGGATATTGTAGTTTAATAACCATATTTTTGTTTATTGTGGTTGAAAACATGATATGAACAACTTCGTTCGATAAAAAAAATGTTAGAAAACAGAGAATTATTAGATCGTTTATCGGGTTTTATTCAAAAATAGTTAACGTTTGTTTCTAAAAATGAATCAAATGATAGATATGAACAACTTCGTTCGATAAAAAAAATGTTAGAAAACAGAGAATTATTAGATCGTTTATCGGGTTTTATTCAAAAATAGTTAACGTTTGTTTCTAAAAATGAATCAAATGATAGGTTTTGACCTCTAGGAACTATATTTGTGGATAATAATGCTAAAATGTTTTGCATATCGATCAAATATAACAGTTAGCATAACGCTACGTCTTTGAGAGCGGGGGCTAAAGTAATGTGAATACCTACGCACGGTACTGGAAGAGTAAAACCTCTTTGTTGCTATAAATACCTAATCTAAGCACATTCCGACGCAATGTAGTTAACAAAAATCTCTATTTTATTTAGTCGTGTCTCCAAGTTGAAGTATTAATTAAACTTAAAAATTACCAAATAATTAGAACTAAACAAACAAATAACAAAATATATGTAATATACTAATACAGCCTAACAGATTGATTTTATTCATTTATTGGATGGCAGATCTACATTCCTTAAATATTACGTAGGTACTAAACGACTAGATTTATTTAATCTAAAGCGGGAAACCGCTTGAAAATGAAAAAAATAGAAAAATGGGTAATTTTGAAAAAAAAATAAAACTTGAGCTCGTATCGTCTGAGATTGTTTAATTTGTAAAAATATTTTATCATAAGCTTTTTGTCAACCCCTAGATAACTCTCGTGTATTAAAAGGTTGCCTGGAAGGGATCGCTATTAGCGATAAAGCCGCTTATTGTACCATATTGTTTAGTATAAGTAGATTAATTTTCTTTTAGCAGATACTATTGTTTATCGGTTTAACTATTTATATCTATCTATATGCAGCCTGTGGGATAATACAGAAAACAGACAGTGCTCTACAAGCACACTCAAAGTGGTGTTGGGTATTCCAACTAATTACGAGATTCTGGTAGTGCTTCCGAAATATATGCTGAATATAGGTAACATTAAAAGCTCCCCGCCATAATTCCGATTAGATCGTCATCACAAAACTACTAACCTAACAACATTAAGAGGAAAGGGTACCGAGCGCTCTCTCCATACAAATTTAGTCGACTGTTTCCTCCCTGGATAATGACACTAGAGCAAATATTTTTATTGCATCCTACTAATATTATAAATGTGAAAGTTTGTGTGTACGTGTGTGTGTGTGTGTATGTTTGTCACTCCTTCAAGCAAAAACCACTTAACCGATTGCAATGAAATTCGGTATGTAGATAGCTGGAAGCCTGGATTAACATATAGGCTTCTTTTTATCCCAATATTCCCACGGGATCGGAACTTACGTGGATGAAACCGCGGCG
This sequence comes from Idaea straminata, assembly GCA_951213275.1. NCBI lineage: Eukaryota > Metazoa > Arthropoda > Insecta > Lepidoptera > Geometridae > Idaea > Idaea straminata. The sequence goes on along the minus strand of OX577846.1, from coordinate 6,130,699 downwards.
CGCAGCTAGTAAATAATAAATCCTACTAATATGTGTGTGTTTGTTACTCCTTCACGCAAAAACTACTGATCTTATTGCGATGAAACTCAGTATCTAGGTAGCTGGAGACCCGGATTAACACATAGGCTACTTTTTATCCCGATATTCCCACGGGATCGAGACTTACGCGGGTGAAACCGCGGGGCGCAGCTAGTAAATAATAAATATTGCAGGACATTCCACACATCGCCATCTAGCCCCAAGCTAAGTAACTAGACTTGTGTTACGGGTGCTAGACAACGGATATACTACTTATATACATAAAGCTTATAACTGCCATGACCATGCCCATATGTTTTGATTTTTGTAGTTTTTTAAATTTTAATTTCTATGATAATTAAAAAATGAAAAAAGCCACTAGACATAATAGCATAGACATGGCAGTTAATAGGTTTTATGCAATTCGACTACGTTTGTATGGAGAGAGCACCGGTACCCTTTCACCTTAACGAAATAGTAGTAACAGGTCAATAACGAGAGTTAATATTCTGAGTTATTTATCTGTATTTATCTGGGACAGTTGATACGCTATCTGATAGGATGATGCATTGGGTACATGGCAGTGCACTGTAAAGCAATTAGTAGGGTATTGAAAAGAGCCTGGTTTTTGTTTAGTTTTGCCTCGTTCCATTATTAATTATTGTTTAAATGCTATCTGATAATTGTAATGGAATTTAAATTTAATATTAATATGAATATAAATATGAACATAATTGCAGCTTAATTTAATAATAATTATATCTGTAATAAAATGTATTTTTTTTTAATTATCTAAAGTAGTTTTCAATCTTCAAAGTTTTCATCTACAAACCAATCTCGATAACTCTCAACTTTTGCTTTCCAAGTATCTGAAAAAATATTACCATAATCATTAAGAGGACAGGGTACCGGGGGCTCTCTCCATACAAACGTAGTCGACTGTTTTCTCCCTAGATAATGACACTAGAGCAAATATTTTTTCAGCATAAAACTTATAACTGCCATGCCCCTATGTTTTTTTTATATCTTAATTTCTATGATAATTAGAAAAATAAAAATAAAAAACAAAACATAGGGACATAGTCATGGCAGTTATAGGTTTTATGGCACAAAAACATTTGTGCTAGTGTCATTATCTAGGGAGGAAACAGTCAACTACGTTTGTATGGAGAGAGCGTCGGCACCCGTCGCGCGTCGGTTTTATAAAAATGTCATTAAGTGCTTGAAATCGGTGAAAATAATAATATTAACTCACCTGTAAGTTCCTGTAATGTGCCATTGGTTCCTCCGTATTCTTCAGGAAGAATTGACTTATCTATATGGTCGTACAGGGAATCTTTGCTGTGTATTGATATCTAAAAAATATAACATAAACAACTTTCAACTAAACACAAACCTAATTAATATAACTTAATCCTTCTAATATTATAAATGTTAAAGTTTGTGTGTGTGTATGTATGTTTGTTACTTCTTCACGCAAAAAGTACTGGACCGATGGTGATGAAACTCGGTATCTAGATAGCTGGAAACCTGAATTAAAACATAGGCTACTTTTATCCCGATATTCCCACGGGATCGGGAGAAACGCGGGTTAAATCAAAGCAGCTAGTAATATAATAAACGTTTTGAGATACCTATTCATATTATCTAAGTAAATTTAGGTTAAGTTTATTTACGCAAGATAATATTTCAAGGATAAAGGATCAGTTTTAACTAAAAGTTATGGAAGTATTGATTAAATACAAAAAATAAATAAATATTACAGGACATTTCACATATCGCCATCTAGCCCCAAGGTAAGTAACTAGACTTTTGTTATGGGTGCTAGACAACGGATATACTACTTATATTATACTTTTCTTTTGTAAATATATACTTATTATATATAGAAACAACCAGACCACAGACAAATATCTAAGCATAAATACTTGCCTGAGGCGGAAATCGAACGTGCAACCCTGTGTTTGGCAGTCCGGCATGGAGACCATTGTGCCAACTGGGTCGATTAAGTAGATACACCAACTTGTACTTGTATACAGGCTGTTTTCCGCCATTAGACCCTTTTTAATTGGGTCCTTTTCGCGTGAGGATGGAGTAGGGTTGCCCAGCACCTACTACACTATCAGCTTAGTCGACCATGTCCAGAGGAGAGAACTTGTCTATACTTTTGTAGTCAACTAAGCCACGGGTTTCATCACGATGTTTTCCTTCACCGTAAAAGCAATGTCAATTAGCGCACATAAATTTTTCCCAGGATTCGAAACCATGACCTTCAGAATGAAAGTCGAGGTATCTAAGACTAATTCAACACCGCTGTTTAGATACACCAATGTAATTAATAGAAAATTATCAAATTGAACTATATAAAAAAACGAGCCGTTGAGTTTGTGTGCAACTTACTCGATTAACACGCACAATGGCCCAAATAATGAGGCTAAGTGCGGAAACAGCCCCGTAAAACTAAACTAAACTAACTTACTCGATTTATTGCTTTTGTCTTCATAAACATTTTTAAAACTGCCAATAAAACTGATAATCCATACGGCGGATTTAGCACTTGTATAGTTTTGATTCTAACCGATAGAGTTTTCTCCATACATGTCAGCGTTTTCTTCGCTAATGATGGTGTAACTTGTAACATGAAACCTAATCCCATTCCTAAAAGATCGTTTAGAATGTCCTGAAACAAATTTATGACTTTAAATATTGTTTTTTTTAACATCCTCCTTTCTGACCCTAAAAGCCTGTAATAAAAACAATGTTTCGAAGTTTATAAAGAAGAATTTTTAGAGGATGAAATCTTTCAATTAGGCTGAAATGTATCAATGCATTGTGACATTAAAACATAATTATTAACATTTTATATATTGACATTGTTGAATTGAATTATATAAATCATAATTATTCGCATAAATAATTATTAAATCTTGACATTGTATAGAACTGAATTAACTGACATGAGCTATTATACTACATATAATAAATTTTTATTTAACATCTATATAAAATTGGGTAAATTATCTTGCTAAATGTTAACGTAAACGCTACAAACCTAAATTGCATGCCCAATGATTGAGTAAGGTGATTCTTTAACTATTCTATAACACCAATACTATGTACCCTTATTCGCAATAAATGAATTATGAATTATGAAAAGTTTCAATTATAATTGAAAGGCGATATTGGCATCATCCAATCTTATCATTTAGGTCAGTAGATTTCTTACTTTCTTTTATTAATAAAATAAAGTTAGGGACCGGATAATTTTGGATCATATTGTTTAAAAATATGCCGATTCCAAATGTATTATTTAATTTCTACTGTGTCTAGGTAGGTAGGTTAGGTATGTGTTTGTTTCTAAATTAGGTAACCTACATGTCCTGCTACCACAAAGTTGTCGTCTTCGAGCATTAGTATCTCCATTATCATTAGTGTCACCTTTAGAAGGTCTACTAATGTACCTTTTGTTGTACTATAATAGCCTGATCTTGACAGACACACTCTGGGGGCATCATCATCACTCATAGTGTATAGCGGTAGTGCTACGCTGGAAATATTAAATGCTATTTAATGTTAAGGTCATGTACGGTCGGCTGCATAATTGCTGACCCACCGTAGAGCTTCAAAACGACTGTTACCTATAAGAATATTTTCAACACAAGCAAAATTCTAGGCACCTGCTTTAGGTGAAGTTTAAAGTCATCTAACTCATCAATTTATCAAACAAAAATTATTAGAATGCAAACATTCCAATAATAGTAATTTTAGAACTCTACTGAGGGCTGCAATTATGCAGCCCTATAGTAGTAAAAGATCATATTTTTGTCAACCACGATTAAAATATTGGATACGCTGCATCAGGAAACTAACCGCAGTAAAATATGGGAAACTTCTAGTACCGAATAATAATAATTTTAATCCTTCAAACAACACCTTTAGGTGCTATACTTCCAAAGTACTAATAAACAACCTTGTCATAACTTATTTCGTTCAGTATAGTATTTTTGCAAGACATTTCACATCAAAACTTAATTAGTAAATTAACACTTAATCAAGTTTCTCTTACGTAATGTCTCTAATACATTAACATTACCCCATTTTCAGTATTTCCTGTATGTCTGGGTCAAATGGATCTCTGTTACCATACAATTCTGGTATGGTCGTCTTGTATGTGGCGTACATCTTTAACTTTCCTTTCGCTTTTTCCACGTCATACTTGCATCCTCGAAGAAAAGCGATGAGCCATTGATTTGCTGGAAAACAATCAAATTGTTAAAATAATCTGTTAATATAATATAAAAGTTATTACCAAAATTCATAAAACTGCTGGCAGTTTAATGTAATCTTTCATTCAAGGATTTTAATTAATTCTTTTTATTTATTTTGTATTTTAATTTTACTTCATGTTCATGTTATTTGTTTTTCTGTAGGTACGTTGCTAAATAGGAACGACTGGGAACAAACTTTTTAAAGTATCATATGTATTTTTATATTTATGTACATTTTTATTGCTGTATTATTTGATTCATGTTTTTGCTTGCTTGTTTTGTATCTATATTCGATTTCTGCTCGTCCAAATCTATAATTGATTATCTGTTCCTTACATTGTCGTTTGCCCACCAAATGACCGATAAAAGTATTAAATTATACTTACCTAAGTATCCTTATGTGTTATCTAAGTATCTTATCTAAGTGTCCTTTTGTGACTTTCAAAAATGGAAGGATTTGTAAAGCAATTGTAAGATACTCACTCTTTTTTATTGTTTGTAGATCAGGGTGTGTCTTTATCCAGTCGTGTAATGTCTTAAGATGTGTGACGATCTTCTCTGGCGTTTCGTTTAGCTCTAACTCCGCCTTCTTGCGGAGAGCGGCCGAGAGAGGCCTGATCGATATATTGCCTTCTTGCACCATATTATAAGGCAGGAGCTGTCCAAAATTATTATTACTTTTATCTTACCTACTTACTATGAGATATTTTATGCAACCAAGCTGATATTCACAATTATACAATGTGTTTTAGCGAAGGGGTTTTAATACGAAAAGGAGTTGTTCTAGACGTCTAGGCGAACAACTTTTGTTCTACGACTTCTGGAAATTCGAACTTTTTTTTTCCATAATTCTGAGGGGATTTTTTACTTGAAAATTAGCTGGTTCATACAAAACTTCGAACGAAATGTTCGAATTTCTAAAAATCGTAGTACAAAAGTTGTTCACCTAGAGTTCTCGAATAATCCCCTTCCGTATTAAAACCCTTCGCTAAGACAAATTGTATAGGTACCAATAACATAAAATGTAAAAGTTTCATAAAAAAGCCCATTGAAGAAGAGGCTTAAACAAGCACTGGAAACATGACATTACATTTGAAAAATCTTAGTGAAGGTTTATGAATGGCAAATAAGCTTTGTGATTTCTTTATCAAAATTGATCCGTCTATGGAAGGAAGTCTTATTTTAAGAGGGAAATTGCTAATGCCACTGCTGACTATTATTCTGAATTGATGAAGCTTTTAAAGACTGCCAAGCAAGAAAAAAACACAAAACTCTTTAAACCATCGCCTAAGCCTAAGCCTGAAGATAAGAATTAATTATTATGGTAAAAAAACTTCAATTAAATTGATTTTTCTATATATTTGTTTTTTATTTTGTCGCGGAACGTATCCCATATAAATTACCATTCCGTATTCACGGTTACTGTATTTGCGGCATATTTATGGAACATAAACCACGCGAATAAAGAGCTTTTACTGTACTTATTAATATTGTAATTTAAACTGTTAGGAATTTTTTTTAATTGGTGAAAAACAATGTTTTTTTGTTATTAAAACTTACACTGAATAATAAAAAGCATATATCTACTTACCTATTTAAAATAATGTAAGTTACGTAAAAAAATAGAGTGGTTTATTTGAGATGAAACGCACGACAAACTTAGTTGATAGGTACTAACAGAAGAAAAAGGCACAACAAACTTATAACACCCTGTATTTTTTGCGTCGGGGGTTAAAAACACAGCCCAAATAGAAAGGGTACAAACCTTCTGCAGCAAAAATGATTGTAAGGAATCGTAGCCGTAGCCGCGTCTGCTGTGATTACGAATCACAAGAGCACTAATAAACAATGTATTTATAAACGGTCAGGTATATTATATCGCGTTTTATACAGTGTTCCTCAATAATTCAAAAAGTCCAATACATAAAATTTGAACCAATTTATTTTAGTCACGCTTCCGAGGCAGAATAGCAATCGAAGTAGACCAACAGAACTAGAGATGGACTGAACACATGGAACGTAACAAAAATAAACAAGTGTGAGTCGGACTTGCGCTCAAAGGGTTCCGTACGATGTTGTAGGTATGGGATATGGGAGCCCCACTTTTTTTCTGTTTTTAGTATCTGTTGTTATAGCGGCAACAGAAATGACATAATCTGTAAAAAATTCAACTCTCAAGCTATCACGGTTCATGAGATACATCCTGGTGAGAGAGATCGACAGACGGATGGAAGGACCGATGATGGACGGATAGTGAAGTCTTAGTAATAGGGTCCCGTTTTTACCCTTTGGGTACGGAACCTTAAAAATGGAGCAAAACAGTGACAAATTGATTTCCTATAGACGGAAAAAGAAGAAGGCGAAGTTTGAGGAACCTAATGTTTGATGGGAGGACTCACTAGCACTCATTAGCACTTGACAAGCTCGGTCCAATATGGATGATAGTTGCCTGGGACTGGCAACAATAGAGGGAGTTTAAGGGGGGCTTCTCCAATAGGCACACTAAATTGAGAGACATTTTGTGATTTCCTTATTTGAGTGAGAGAGAAATTATGTAAATCACTATAATACTATAATAATAATACTATATAAATTACAGTATTCCCTGTAGTACATTGTATCAAAAATTATTACAAAACTTTATGTGCGTGATCTGTCAAAAGTGAAATAAACGATTGGAAACACTATAACATAGTATTAAACAAGGTCGCTTCCCGCTGTCTGAATGTAGGTATGTCCCTATGTAATATGTTTAGATCTTTAAAATTTTAATTTTAAGGGTTTTTTATTAGATCGATTGATTCAAGAGGAAGGTTTTAGTATATAAAACAAAACTAACACGCGTGCGAAGTCGCAAACAACAACTATCTACTAGATATTGTTGCCTGCGATAAAGACTTTACTATTATTATAAGTGTTGTGTATTTTTAAGAAATTAGTAAAATATGCCTGTATAATGTGTTTATTAAAAACTTAATTTAATATGATCTATTTACAGTTTACTAAATTATTTAATAAAATAGGTATAGGTAGGAAACTATTTATCTCCTTCACTTGTGTTTTCAACGACAAACCAGTCTCGATAACTCTCAACTTTTGCTTTCCAGCTATCTGAAATATGATGTAATCATTAAATTTAATTAGATTAATTAATATGATTTAAAACAGGTTAATTTAAAATTAATAAACAAGTGAGAGTATTTTATATTAAAAGTATCAGTCGAATTATGAACTTACCTGTAATTTCCTGTAACTTGCCATTGGTTCCCCCGTATTCTTCAGGAAGTATGGATTTGTCTACAAGATCGTGCAAGGAATTTTTATTGTGTATTGATATCTGAAATAAAGAGTAAACGACTGTCAGTTGAGCCTTACAACTACTTACTTACATAAAATATTATATTTATGTCTAAGATTAAGTCTAAATCGGAAGTTGCTCAGCGGAAGTTCCCCTGTACTACTTACTCTGTTTATCGCTTTTGATTTCATAAACATTTTTACTATTGCCAATACAACTGATAATCCATGTGGCGGATTGAGCACTTGTATAGTTTTGATTCTAACCGATAGAGTTTTCTCAATACATGTCAACGTTTTCTTCGCCAAAGATGGTGTAACTTGTAACAAAAAACTAAATCTCATTCCTAAAAGATCGTTTAAGCTGTCCTGAAACAGATTTTTATATATTTATATATTAAACTAAATTAATTATGCAGTTGGATTTATATCTAATTTTAAAATAATCTAACGAAATAATCAAACTTTTAAATCTCGCAGATTTTAAAATATTTCATTAATTTTTATTGCGTGTAGGATGTGTTTGTGTATCTAAAGCAACCTACCATTCCTGCTACAACAAAGTTATCATCTTCGAGTATCAGTATCTCCATTATCATTAGTGTCACCTTTACAAAATCCAAAATCGAATGTTTTGTTGTACTATAATAGCCTGATCTGTACAGACATACTCTGGGGCCATCATCATCACTCCTAGCCTTATTTAGCGGTAGCACTATGCTGGAAATATATAAAATGCTATTGAACGCTTAGGTCGTGTGCCCATAGTGGCAACAGATAACAAAGTCAAAGTCAAAGTCAAAAATCTTTATTCCTTTCAATGCTTAATACCTAGGTATAAGATCACATAGACACGTCTTAAAAACTAAGTTAGGATGTGTGCCTTCGGAACGCGCCCACCAATGAGAAGAAGGCACAAGAAACTCATGGGGTTTTTTTTTTCATGTGATCACGCTCACAAAGGTCAATATTACAATTATTTGAAAGTATTATTTGAAATAGAGCAATTAAAGTCACGTCCAAGGGTTGTTATCATTAAGGTAAGACGAAGTATCATAGTACGCCTTACTGCACAATTTATGCTTTATAAAAGTTTTGAACCTGTTAATGGACATATCATATACATCTTTAGGTAATTTATTATAATAGAGCGCACATGTATTATTAAACGACCTGTTTATTTTCCGGAGCCTACTACCGGGCACGGTCAGTTCATCCTTATTTCTTAAGTTGAAATTATGAATATCGCTATTTTTACGAAAAATATCAGGATTTTTGTGAACGTATAGCAAGTTTTCGTAGATATATTGTGAATAGAGCGTTAATATATTGATCTCTTTAAATTTTTCCCTAAGTGATTCCCTGGGGCCCATCCTGTAGATAGCTCGGACAGCTCTCTTTTGCAAAATGAAAATAGCATCAATATCCGCAGCACACCCCCACAGTAGGATGCCGTACGACATGACACTGTGGAAGTAGGTGAAATAGACTAGGCGAGCAGTCTCAATATCCGTATATTCGCGAATTTTCTTAACGGCGTAAGCGGCAGAACTAAGTCTATTGGATAATGCTTCCACATGCGGGCCCCACTGAAGCTTAGGATCTAAAGTTATACCTAGAAAGACAGCCTTACTGACTAATTCAACTTCCTCATCATTAATTTTTACAACAGTTTTGACTTGTTTTACATTTGGAAGTGTGAACCGAATTAATTTAGTTTTGGATCCATTCAGTAATAAATTATTGGAATTGAACCAATCAACTATTCTAGAGAGAGCATTGTTCACATCGTCAACGTTCGACTGACGCCTTTTAACCTTGAACACCAAGGAGGTGTCATCTGCGAACAACACTATCCCATGGTTGTCCCTTACAAGGTAAGGTAAGTCATTTATATAAACTAAGAACAGGAAAGGTCCTAATATGGATCCTTGAGGAACCCCCATTGCTATCGCAGATCCGGGGGATCGTTTTCCGTTAACATCAACACTCTGGACTCTACCGCTCAGATAAGAAGAGATAAGATCCAGGGCGCTGTCCCTAATACCGTAGTGGTGTAGCTTCATGATCAATGTATTATGTTGAACGCAATCAAATGCCTTGGATAAGTCACAGAATATGCCATACGCATCATGCGACTCCTCCCAAGCATCAAATATGTTTTTAATTAACGCTATACCCGCATCAGTGGTCGAGCGCCCCTTACTAAAGCCGAACTGTTTATTATGTAAGATATTATTATCATGAAAATGTTTAAGTAGTTGCTTTAAAATAAGTTTTTCAAAAATTTTACTAAGCGTAGGTAGTACTGATATTGGTCTAAAATTGGAGGGGTCTGAGGTACTACCGGATTTAAACAGTGGAATTACTTTACTCAATTTCATTAAATCAGGAAACACACCACAATCTATACATCTATTAAATACAATGACAAGTTCCGGTATAAGCAGTTCGATAACTGATTTAACAATCGGAACGGAGATCCCCCATAGATCTTTAGTTTTTTTAAGATTTATTTGCTTAAGCACTACAATAATGTCATGATTTTTAACATATTGGAATTTAAATATTTTATTACAATTCGGTACATTGGTTTTTAATAAACCTTCTGCAATGGGGGTAGAAGAGTTTAAAGCCTTCGTCAAAGTAATAGCTACATTGCTGAAAAAATTCTCAAATTCATTAGCGGTATCTTGATCATTATTAGTTATATTTCCATTAATACTTAATTTAAACTCGGTGTTTTTGACTGCGACTCTCCCTGTTTCAGCATTAATTACTTTCCATGTAGCTTTAATTTTATCAACACTAGTTTTTATAACAGATTTAATGGAGAGTGATTTTGCCAATATACATACTCTTTTAAATATCTTTGAATAGTTTTTAACGTAAGCTCCAAACTCCTCTGATGTATTAACCTGTCTTTCCGCGTATAACTCATATAGTTTATGTCTACTTCGATGAATGCCAACCGATGCCCAGCCACTAAATTCGCGTTTGTCGGAGACCACTTTAGATCTGGACGTAAAAATAGATTGAAATTGGTTATTAAGAACCGAAAAAAAGTTATTATATAATACATTTGGATCCGTATCACAAGGCAGAAACGGTAAAACTTTAGCTAAATTCAATCTAAGTTCCTCCAGACGAGCAGCAGTCACCGGTACGTACTTTATTTTCCTTTTTGGTATTGGTTTTGTGACGATAGTAAAGCTGACAAACTGACCACTATGGTCCGATTCTAATTTGTTAATGATAGATTTGCTAATCGTGGTTATATTATCAGTTATATAAATATTATCAATACATGTTGCTGTAGTGTCAGTGGTTCTAGTAGGCTCCAGAAACACGTTAGACAAATTGTGTGATTTATACAAATTTAGAAGTTTCGTGGAAGAGGTACTTGCTTTCAGTAAATCTACATTAAAGTCACCACATACAAGCAATTGCTTTTTTGATTTTGTTAATTTTGTTAACATTTCATCCAAAATTTCAATAAAGTCTTTAAAATTATCAGAAACAGGTCGTCTATACACACATACTACTATTAATTGCTCCAGTTCTACACAGGATATTTCCGTTACACATTCCACAGACATAGACACGACATCTTTTCTTTCTTTATATTTTAATTTCTTGTTCAATATTATAAGAGACCCCCCCTTTGTCGTATTTACTCTACAGAATGCGCTGCCAACCCGGTGGTTGCTGAAATTGAACATGAGCTGGTGAGCCCGACGATGGTGTTCTGTTATGCATACTATGTCAATGTCCTCAGCGTTCATGTACAATTCCAGTGTTAGTATTTTGCCCTCTGTTAAATTATATATATTTTGATGCACAAGATTAATATTTTTTACATAATTTTTCTGTACTTTATTTATTTTGGGGCGTTTATTCCAGCAATCGTTATTATTTGACTCGTTTGATAATGAGATTAATAATTGGCTAATATTGTTGTCTAAACTTATTTTCTTATTATTATTACTTTGTAAAGCGCTAGAGGATATCTCTATTGTCTCAAAACTACTGCAAGAGCGTCCCCCTTTTGTCTTAATAATTAATTTAAATTAATCGGATAAAGAGAACTATCCGCAGTCTGAATATTATTTATGTCATTAAACTGCGCAAAAGGCGCAGTGTATTTAGCCAAATTTTTGGCTGTAAAATTAAAAAAATAACATAGCGAAGATGCTATCTGTCTTTTGATGGAATCCGGAAGCTTGTGCTTTCCCTTCGTCAAATAATAATTATTACTAACAATAGGGTTAGAGTCAATAACATTGAACTTTTTATTATAACATGATATAGTGTTCAATGTTGAATTTAAATTATATCTAAGGTTATTTTCCGCAGCTGGCAAGTTTTTACAGTAGGGTAGTGTGAACATTACAATGTTGTCTGTGTTTAGGGAGCACAAAGTATCACAATATTTTATCAAGTCTTGTTTGTTAACACTTCCCCTATTTCCAATAAATATAACCAAACTATCGTTATTGTCAAATTTATAACTACTTATTCTTTTCATAATTTGAAGATAAGATGCAGAAGGCATGCAATAATTTATAAAGGACTGTCCCTTTGAGTAATAATTTAATTTTGAGCCCATATCAATTCCAATTTCATCGCTAAACATTATTATTTTTTTTTTATTTATTTGTGAACTTAAATAAGGTGAGGTACACAATGGCTGTGAGACATCACATAGCCGTTCACTCGACAAGGCAGGTGTATCCGTTGGCTCTGGCTGGCTGCAGCGGTCACAAACAAAAGTTGTTTTGTCCGATATTGAATCAAAACGGTCAGCATAGTGAGATGTTGAGTTTATAAGTTTCCCCATAGCCATCGAATATTCCCCAATAATTTGTTTTGATTTATTGTACATGATATTCACTGATTCAAGCGAATCTTGTAATTGTTTAAGCCTAATTTGGAATTTTTGAGTGTCGGCTGCATGTTGCCTCTGATTATTTTCTAACTCTAAGGTGCATAGACTTAATTTATCTAATAATTCTAATCTATTTTTGCAATTATTAATATTTTTTGAGAACTTTTTATGGCTTTTAATTAAATTTTGATTTTTTCTAATAAATTTACTAATTTTTATATATTTTTTTAGTTTTTTGCTGCTGCAATGATCTAAACATTACACTATTGGCAAACAAACACTATTGGCAAACACGAGTAAAGAATAAGAAAGCCTGCATCAGGTAGGTACCTACGCAGAGTACGCGAAACGTCTTGCACCGAACAAAGACTTCTATATAAGTCTAAACAATGGTAAAATAGTAACATTAGCTAAGTAAAAAACAATCTTGTCATAACATATTTCGTAAATTATGGTTTTGTTGCAAGACTTTTACAATAAAACGTATAGTAAATTAGTAATCAAGTAAAACCTTACATTTTTTCGGACCTAATTCTTGGTGCAAATACTTATAATAATAAGATAGAAAAGAAGGCTGTGTCAGGGGTGCAGCTACAGTAGGTCAAAGAGCAATTTGAATCAGCAACATTTGTTACAAATTATTTAGATTTAATAGATTTATGATGTCACATTTATCATGTTACATCCTTCTCTTCTCACCGATTTCAAAGACGTTTAGAAGTCCAAAAATTCGAGTCTAGATATCTTAAAGTATCATTATTTATCTATATGTTAATGTTACCCCAATTTAAGTATATCCTGTATGTCTGGGTCAAATGGATCTCTGTTCCCATAAAATTCTGGCATGTTAGTCTTGTATGCGGCGTACATCTTTAACTTCCCTTTTGCTTTATCCACGTCATACTTGCATCCTCTAAGAAAAGCGATAAGCCATTGATTTCCTAGAATACAATGCAATTGTTGAAATATTCTTTACACTTAAGTATAATATGGCAACCTAAAATTATTACCTGGTTCAGTTTAAGTACTATTTATTGTTAAACAACCAATTCATTTTATAAGAATGATAAGTCCAAGTAATCGTAAGTACCTACGTTAGATTTCATATTTTTGTCAGATAGATAGAAAAACTCTTTATTGTACCACATTAAACCTTAATTCTAACATAAAAACAATATTAAACCAAACAATATGACACAATAGGCGGCAATAGATATCGCTAAAAGCGATCTCTTGAGGGCACCCTTGGTAATAATAATGTTAGAAATAAGTTAATAACATTATAAAATTAAGATCCGTTATTCGTAACTGATTTGTCAGATGAAACAAAGTCCTTCATTGAGCTCGCACCTACGCAAACGATAGCCCACCAAATGACCGATTAAAATAATAGATTATACTTTACTTATCTAAATATGCTGTAAGCACTTCTTAGTTTCCGTTGATTTCATATTTAACTAGCTGCGCCCCGCGGTTTCACCCGCGTAAGTCCCGATCCCGTGGGAATATCGGTTATTCGATTTTTTCTCGCCTTTTAAACCTTCCCTAGACCTCCACGAACATTTCAAGACTAAGATAAGATAAATCCGTTCAGCCGTTCTCGAGTTTTAGTGAGACTAACGAACAGCAATTCATTTTTATATATATAGACTAGCTGCGCCCCGCGGTTTCACCCGCGTAAGTCCCGATCCCGTGGGAATTTCGGTTATTCGATTTTTTCTCGCCTTTTAAACCTTCCCTAGACCTCCACGAACATTTCAAGACTAAGATAAGATAAATCCATTCAGCCGTTCTCGAGTTTTAGTGAGACTAACGAACAGCAATTCATTTTTATATATATAGACTAGCTGCGCCCCGCGGTTTCACCCGCGTTTGTCCCGATCCCGTGGGAATTTTTTCTCACCTTTTAAACCTTCCCTAGACCTCCACGAATAATTCAAGACCAAGATAAGATAAATCCGTTCAGCCGTTCTCGAGTTTTAGCGAGACTAACGAACAGCAATTGATTTTTATATATAAGATTAAAATCAGCAAAAAGGACGGGTTCTGTAAGACCTTACTTACTCATATTAATTGTTTGTAGATCAGGCTGTGTCTTGATCCAGTCTTGTAATATCTTCAGATGCGTGACGATCTTCTCCGGCGTCTCGTTCAGCTCCTCCTCCGCCTTCTTGCGGAGAGTGGCCGAGAGAGGCCTGATCGATATGTCGTCTTCTTGTACCATATTGGGAATCTGTGCCTATCCTGAAACTGGTTTGGTTTTTATAATACCTACATAGTACTCTTAGGAAACTAAGCTGGTATTCAATATTTTATCGGTAATAAAACGTAGGTTTTACGAGATCAAGACCGCGGTCTAATAATATTTTTGGACCCTCAAATTGATTGAATCTTTAGTTTTGACATTGGTTAGTTCTTACACTAGGCCCTACTACCTGGAGGTGACCTCACGACCCATTTAGCTAGCTACCCCACGTTGCATACTTATATAGGATACTAGCTGCGCCCCGCGTAAGTCCCAATCCCGTGGGAATATCGAGATAAAATTAGCCTATGTGTTAATTCAGGTCTCCAGCCATCTAGATACTGAGTTTCATCGTAATCGGTTCGGTAGTTTTTGCGTGAAGGAGTAACAAACATACATACACATACACACCAACTTTCACATTAGTAGGATACACATTAGTAGGATCACTTTCATATTAGTAGGATGTACTTAATGTACGTATAACTCAAAAATGGGTGTTTAAAAAAATTCTGTTCAGAATGATTTGCAATTTGTTAATCAGAATCAGAATCCTACTAATATTATAAATGTGAAAGTTTGTGTGTGTGTGTGTGTTTGTTACTCCTTCACGCAAAAACTACTGAACCGATTGCGATGAAACTCGGTATCTAGATAGTTGGAGACCTGGAATAACACATAGGCTACTTTTTATCCCGATATTCCCACGGTATCGGGACTTACGCGGGTGAAACCGCGGGGCGCAGCTAGTATAAAATAAAATAAAACAATAATTATTAGGTAGAAATAATATAAGTAGATTAGAACTCTTATTATTTTTAAAGGTATTATTTTTACTTCATTGTAAGATTCGTCATATTTTATAGTAAATTTTGTTTTGTCTTCTTTGGGATCTTTTCTCCTGACCCTCGAATATAGTTGTTTCTTGTGTCCACTGCAGGAGCAACCAGTAATCAGAAACTCGTCATTGGATATTGCTTTTTCTACTCAGGTTCATATTATTAATAAAATATACCTAATCTGATACCTACATAAAATATTTTATATAATATTATTTATACAATCTAAACGATTCACCTACATATTAATTGCTTTAAAAGCTAGAGATCACGCTTTATATCGTGAAAGTAAAATAATCAGATCATAAGATTGAGTCTATTAGAGAGATATTACGGAAGTAATAATTGAATTAAATAATGTGAATTAGGTAGGTACAAACCTTTCGGCCACAATAACAAAAGGAGAATTTTCATAGAGCACAGAGCACGTAGCCGCGTGTGCTGTGTTTACGAATCACTGGGCCACTAATAAACATACCCATTAGTCGCCAAAAAATGAGTGTCCTACTTTTTTGTTTCCTAAATATACACATAGATGGCGTTGTAAACTGTGTTTCTGATACATTTCAAACATGGGCATAAAGTAGATATCTTTTCGGTGCCTCTCGCAAAACTGCTTTAAAATTCGTCTAATCGATCAAGTTAGTTTTTTATATTTAATTTTAAACAGATTTTCCTAGATGGCGTTGTAAACAATATTGATAGGTGCTTTAAACTTTATCTTATTTTAAAGTCCTTCTAGAGTGCCTGCTGGTCTCATATCGCAAACTTACCAACAACATCCGAAAATATATCTAATTCAATAAAACATTGGCCAATTTATATTGGTCGCTCCTAAACAAATTGAGAATAGGGCAGGAAGAAGTAAGTTACCAGCTTTGTAAAATACATGTCTTTATTAAACCTTAATTTAGATCTCTTTACAGCCACAATATATTATTTTTCTTCTGTAATCGTATTTTCATTCACGAACCAGTCTCGATAACTTTCAACTTTTGCTTTCCAGAAATCTGAAATATAATGTTCACTTATTTAATAATTAATTTAAATTGATAAATTGGTGAGGTTAAAAAAACACACACTGATTTTTATAAGTAATTACCTGTAAGTTCCTGTACTGTGCCATTGGTTCCTCCGTATTCTACAGGAAGTATGGATTTGTCTACACGATCGTGCAAGGAATCTTTGTTGTGTATTGATATCTGAAATATAACGACTGTCAGTTGAACACATAAAACCACCTAATATAAAGGGTTATTACACGTAATATACTGTGTCAACACTATTATTTGTGCCCTCTATAAAACTGGTTGTGATAATTGACAGTTGTATTCTTCAATTATACTTACTCTGTTTATTGCTTTTGTTTTCATAAATATTTTTATTACTGCCAATAAAACTGATAATCCATACGGCGGATTTAGCACTTGTATAGTTTTGATTCTAACCGATAGAGTTTTCTCCATACATGTCAGCGTTTTCTTCGCCAAAGATGGTGTAACTTGTAACATGAAACCAAATCCCATTCCTAAAAGATCGTTTAAGGTGTCCTGAAACAGATTTATAAATTTTAAATTTTGTTTATGACCTCAATAGTCATTCCGCAGCCTTTTAAATCGATCAAATAACTTTTCGCATTAGGGATCCCATAATTTATACCTACCGATCCAATCTAATTAATAAGATAAGTAGATACTCTTTTATTAATAAAAGAAAAGGAACCGAAAATTTAAAAATCATGCAGATTTTACATGTAGGTTATGCTTATACTTATGAATTTTATTTATTTCAACTGTGTTTGATTCTAATTTAGGTAACCTACATGTCCTGCTACCACAAAGTTGTCATCTTCGAGCATTAGTATCTCCATTAGCATTAGTGTCACCTTTACAAGGTCCACCAACGAACGTTTTGTTAAACTGTAAAAGCCTGATCTGTACAGAACCATTCTGGGGTTATCATCATCACTCCTAGTCTTGTTGTGTAGTGGTAGCAGAACACTGGAAATTCAAAATGTTATTAACGCTTAGGTCAGAGCCCATAGTCGCAACAGATCACACTTTCGTCAAACACGAGCAAGAAGAAATCGGGTAGGCTGCATTCTTTAACAATGATAAAATAGTGCCGGTAGCCGGTTGATAATATTTTTGCAAGACGTTTCACATCAAAACATAATTAGTAAATTGGTAATTAAGACGTAAGACCTATTACTTTTTTCTGACCTAAATCTTGGTGCAATTCTATACTATAAATATAACCGTATTACTGTACGCCTTTATTATTTTATGAAAAAATAAATACCTACCTATCTATTATTTTTGAAGCTCGTTTAGCATAGGACACGTGCGGTTTTGGTTAGGTAATTCCTCGCGGGCTTCAATAGCGTCTCCCAAATCTATACTTATAATAAGGAATAAAAGAAAGGACAAAAAATTGGTATGCTGTATCAGGGACTAAACTGGAGTAAACTATAGAGGAGTTTGGATTAGCAACATCCTTTATAAATTATTTAAATATTTATGATGTTATACCAATTTTTTGGAATTGATACTCTACTACTGTGATCGATTTCAAAGACGTTAACACGTCAATCAAGTCTAGATGTCTTAAAATAGCAGTATCATAATATACCTAATAAAATATGGTAATATTGGTAATGTTACCCAAATTTCAGTATTTCCTGTATGTCTGGATCAAATGGATCCCTGTTACCATACAATTCTGGTATAGTCGTCTTGTATGTGGCGTGCATCCTTAGTTTTCCTTTCGCTTTTTCCACGTCATACTTGCATCCTCGAAGAAAAGCGATAAGCCATTGATTTGCTAGAATAAAATATTTTTTTTGAAACATTTGTTAGCCTCTATGGTAACTTTAATGATTACCGACGTAATTGTGTAGTTTAGGTATACATTTTAATCTGACCACTAAATAAACAACCAGTTCATATTATAAGTACATATAATATTTATATTACATACAATTGAATGAAGAACCTCCTCTTTTTTAGGATTCCGTAATCAAAAGGTAAAAACGGAACCCTATTACTAAGACTCCATTATCTGTCTGTCAGTCACCAGACTGTATCTGATAAACCTTGGTAGCAGCTAGGCAGCTGAAATTGTCACATATTTCTGTTGCCGCTATAACAAAAAATACCAAAAACAGAGTGCTTGGCTTACTTGGCCGGTTTTTTGAAGTCTATTATAAGTGGATTAGCCCAAAATTGGTAAAATAAAGGTCTTTTATTTGTAGCTTTATTTATCGGATAAGTCTTAGTGAAAAACAAAATAACTACCGCAAATGACCAATCCTACTAATATTATAAATGTGATAAAAAGTAGATATGTAATAAGTACCTACTTATCTAAATATGCTTAATGTACCTACTTCTTCGTGCCCTTTGATTGTTTGTTGAAATAAAACCGATCAAATGGATAATTTTGTAAGACCTTGGTAAGATACTAACAAGTTTTTATTGTTTGTAGATCAGGCTGTGTCTTGATCCAGTCATGTAATATCTTCAGATGCGTAACGATCTTCTCCGGCGTCTCGTTCAGCTCCTCCTCTGCCTTCTTGCGTAGAGCGGCCGAGAGAGGCCTGATCGATATATTGTCTTCTTCCAGCATATTGGGAGTCTGTACCTATACTGAAACTGTTATGATTTTTATCATACCTACCTTATCATTTCGTTCAACTAAGCTGATATTAACTATTTTACCGATAATTTATAAATAAATATATTCCTAAGATCATAGACGGCCGCTAAATATATTTCACTAGGCCCTCGCTTGAGTCTTTAGTTTTTACATCTGTCCTTACACTAGGCTTTAGGTCCTTCTACTAAGTCCACGATTCATATTCAATTGCACTAAAAAAAAACCAGAAGTGACGTCAATAAATAGTGGAAGGTAAACATAAGATTACCTAAATCTATTAGAGGGATTTCACTAATAATGAAAGTAATTGAAATAAATAATGTGAGTTATGTACAAACCTTTCGGCCACAATAACAATTTAAAAAATTAATATGGTACAAAGTACACACGTAACCGCGTGTGCTATGTTTAATAATCACAAGGCCACTAAGAAACATACTCCTACTAGCTGATTCCTCTATGCCTATTAGCGTCGAAAAATGAGTGCTTTGCTATTTCATTATGATTTACATAGATGGCGTTGTAAACTGATATTATAATATATATAAAAATATCGTAACTACTATATTTTGCACTGTTCTTTTGCAAAACTGCCTTGTTGGTGGTACCGTTTTACCGCTACCAACACCAAGGGAATGGGCTATACTGTAAGTGGGGTCTAAAGCGTGTTATTTGTCTAACCGATAAAGTTTTCATAATATTTTATTTGCAACCGAATATCGTAGATTACTTCATCTTATCTATCCTAATATTATAAAGCTGAAGAGTTTGTTTGTTTGAAGGCGCTAATCTCAGGAACTACTGGTTCGAATTGAAAAAATATTTTTGTGTTGGATAGTCCATTTATCGAGGAAGGCTATAGGCTCCTTTTTATCCCGAAATTCCCACGGGATCAGGAGTTACGGGGGTGAAACCGCGGAGCGCTGCTAGTGTTTTATATAACGCTTTTTTTCAATAGTACCCACCTAGCAACTATGCCTGATGAGCAGATATCACAAACTTATTATTCTTACCAAGCAACGTCCTAAAACGATATAGAAGTTTGATTGGCAATTTATTTTGGTCGCTTCTAAACAAATTAGCATAAAAGTAGGAAGAACTAAGTAACTAGTGCAACAGTAGGGTACTGGATTATGAACTGTAATATTGAAATACTTTGTAACATAAATAGGTAATTTTTTTAAAAGCTTTATTTAGATCTCTTTACGTTTGTCTTCTGTAATCGTATTTTCATTCACGAACCAGTCTCGATAACTTTCAACTTTCGCTTTCCAGGTATCTGAAATATAATGTTTACTTATTAATAATTAATATTAATTGATAAATTGGGGAGGTTCTAATTATCTGTTTAAACACACTGATTTTTAAAAGTCATTACCTATAAGTTCCTGTACTGTGCCATTGGTTCCTCCGTATTCTACAGGAAGTATGGATTTGTCTACAAGATCGTGCAAGGAATCTTTGTTGTGTATTGATATCTGAAATATAACCACTATCAGTTGAACACAAAACCACCTATATACAGGGTTATTAGTAATTATATTAGCAAGCGGTTAAGCCCCATTTGTCAACACTATTATTTGTGCCCTCTATAAAACTGGTTATGATAACTGACAGTTGTATTCTTCAATTATACTTACTCTGTTTATTGCTTTTGTTTTCATAAACATTTTTAATACTGCCAATATAACTGATAATCCATACGGCGGATTTAGCACTTGTATAGTTTTGATTCTAATCGACAAAGTTTTCTCAATACATGTCAGCGTTTTCTTCGCCAAAGATGGTGTAACTTGTAACATGAAACCAAATCCCATTCCTAAAAGATCGTTTAAGGAGTCCTAAAACAGATTTATGAATTTCAAATTTTAATACGACCCCAGTAGTCAGCCCCTCTCCGGTGGGTAATCAGCCTTTCAAAGAATTTATTTCGGTTCCTCATTATTGCTTGACAGCACCATTCTCAAGTTATTTCCATGAAAAGGGATCCTTACCACGACTTTTTTACGTATTCGATCTAACATACTATATTGAGTATTTACTATGAAACTTCCTAAAAATCAACTAACTAGGTCCACCCGTCTCCGAGAATATCAGTAGTGACACACTGACAGACAGACGGACAAAAGAGTGATCTTATAAGGGTTTCTTTTTTTGGAGTGCTTCAAAAAGTCATGGTAGGGGTACAGTACATGCCTCCGCTCAAGATGACAGCTGTCATGAAACCAAATAGTTTGCATTTAATACTACCTACGTCAAACTGAAAATGAGGTTAGTACAAAGAGGTACTACTACATAATATTACCGATCTCCTTTACCGAAGGCCTCCTCGATGTTACATTTCTATCGCGCTTATTTTCTGCTCATCTCTAATGACATAGATTGAATTATGAGTTCAAGTCGCGGAAACCTTAGAAAATAAAAACAAAAAAGAATTTTCCAAATCGGTCCAAGCTTTTACGAGTAATCAGCGAACATACATAAAAAAAATACGCGACGAATTGAGAACCTCCTCCTTTTTTGAAGTCGGTTAGAAAATAGATAGATATTTGTAAAAATCAATTTTTCATTTTGTTTTCCCGAAAATTACGTAGCCCTGCCAGCTACCTCATAAAAAACTGGACAATTTGGTCAAGAATTCTGAAAATTGCAAAAGGGGTCCTGCCATTCAGTATGGGATTTTAGACCTGATGAATAAATAATGCCCTTATGCTTTATAGGTTTTGTTTGAGGGCAATATTTGTTCATTTCGATGGATATGGGACTTAAAGTGAACCGCACACTTTTGAAAAATCATAGGACATCATTTTTAACCCCCGACGTAAAAACGACGGGGTGTTATAAGTTTGACGTGTCTGTGTGTGTGTGTGTCTGTCTGTGACATCGTAGCTCCAAAACGGGTGAACCGATTTTAATTTAGTTTTTTTTTTGTTTGAAAGGTGAATTAGTCGAGAGTGTTTTTAGCTATGTTTGATCGAAATCGGTTCAGCCGTTTGAGGGTTATGAGGGATAAAAGTCAGGATTAAAAACCGAATGTGAGTGAGTAGATAGGCTCGAGTGGGGTATCAAATGTAAGGGCATGATTTTTACGTTACAAATAGCTATGTTTTTTCGAAATCGGTTTAGCCATCTGAAAGTTCTGGGGGATAAAAGTCGAATGTAAGTAGATATGCCCGAGTGGGGTATCAAATGAAAGGGCATGACTTGCACATTACAAATAGCTAATTAAAAAGCTATATTTTTTTAATAGCTAATTTTTTTATTAAAAATTTAAAAAACCCCCGACACAAAATAATAAAAATAGTATTAACGTAAAAAGCCTAAAAAAAAGCAAAAAAAACTATGAATAAAACCCTACAAAAAGAAAAAAAATAACCCCGAAATTATGACCCTACGTAAGTAGGTAGTACATCTGAATTTTTTTGATTAAATATTGTCGCGTTGGGGGCCTTTCATAGTTTTTTTGCTTTTTTTTTAGTCTTTTTACGTTCATATTATTTTTATTATTTTGGGTCGGGGGTTTTTTAAATATTTAATTTTTCTTTAATTATTCCATTTACGAGACGCTTTAGAAATTGGACGTCCTTTTGTAGTTGGCATAAAGGATTTGTCATAATTGGTTTCGGCATAATAACCTTAGGCATAACATAATTTTACACAATTCTATTTGGCATTAAGTCACCGCGCTCTTTGGAAAATCATGGAACATCACGTTTCTTCAAAAACCCTGTCTCCAAGACGTTTTAGGGGTTTGGTGTTATTTATTATTTGTTTTTTTTTCGATGTCCTCTATCCATAGGTATAAGACTCAAAGGGCACAGTGCACTTTTGTAAAATCATAGGACATCACATTCCTTCAAATACCCCGATTCCGAAACGCTTTAAATGTTTGGTGTGAAAGTGTTTTTTGTTCAACGTAATGCATGCTATCAATATGTAAGGATTTCAATGTGCATCGCGTTATTTTAAGTATGAGTATGTGTTCTGTCCAATGGCCATTCTTTTAAACATTAATATTAATATTTAACAATACAAATAATACAAAATATTATTTTGTTATTGTGAAACTACCTATTTTGTTATTATAACTTACACCGAACGATAAATAGTATCTATGCGGGAAAATGCTAGGTATTCTAAATATACCACAACCACATCGCGAACGAAGGCGCGGGCAACAGCTAGTAAGTAATAAAAGGGATCTCATAATTGGTACCGATCCAATATAATTAATTACGATAGGAACCTTTACGCCGGGGACTAACTGGTCACTTTATTTTTTTTGTATTTATAATGTTAAATACGAGTATATATGTCTTTTTATTTTATTCATTTATTATTTAAGTATTTTTATTTTGATGTATTTAATTTTTATGGAATTAATTCTGAAATAAATAAGTAGTATTATTAGGGAAGTAGATATCTTAGTTTCTTTAATTAACAAAAAAAGGAACCAAAATCCGTAGATTGATTTGTTTAAAATTATGCCGATTTTACAGGTACTTATGAATTGATTTCCACTGTCTGTCGATAAGTATGTGTTTGTTACTAATTAAGGTAACCTACATGTCCTGCTATCACAAAGTTGTCATCTTCGAGCATTAGTATCTCTAATATCATTATTGTCACCCTTACAAGGTCCACCAACGGACGTTTTGTCAAACTGTAAAAGCCTTGTCTTGACAGACACATTATGGGGGCATCATCATCACTCATTGTCTTGTTGTGTAGTGGTAGCAGTACGCTGAAAATTTAAAATGCTATTTAACGGTCCCTATAGTCACAACAGATCATACTTTCATCAAACACAAGCAATAAGAAATCGGGTAGGCTGGAACATAGCGCCGCGTACGCGAAAGTCTTACATCGAGTAATCCTTTAACAATAATGAAATAGTGCGGGTAAGCAGTATCATTATACTGAATATGGTAATGTTACCCCAATTTCAATATTTCCTGTATGTCTGGATCAAATGGATCCCTGTTACCATACAATTCTGGCATAGTCGTCTTGTATGTGGCGTACATCTTTAATTTTCCTTTCGCTTTTTCCACGTCATACTTGCATCCTCGAAGAAAAGCGATAAGCCATTGATTTGCTAGAATACAATAAAAATTTTGAAACATTTGTATGCTTATAATGGTAACCTTAATTATTACATAAGTAATTGTTTAGTTTAGGTATACATTTCAATCTGACAACTAAATAAACAACCAGTTCAAATTATAATAAAAAATCATTTCAAGTATAATATTTATCTGTACTTATATTATAAAGCTGAAGAGTTTGTTTGTTTGAACGCGCTAATCTCAGGAACTAATGGTTCGAATTGAAAAAATCTTTTTGTGTTGGATAGTCCATTTATCGAGGAAGGCTATAGGCTACTTTTTATCCCGAAATTCCCACGGGATCAGGAGTTACGGGGTGAAACCGCGGAGCGCTGCTAGTATTATATACAATTGAATTAAGAACCTTCTCCTTCTTTAGAATTTCGTAACTAAAGGGTAAAAACGGGTTATTAAGACTCCACTGTCTGTCTGTTTGTCACCAGGTTGTATCTCATGAACCTTGATTGTTGCCGCTGTAACAACAAATACTAAAAACAGAATATAATGAAACGGAACCCTTCCTGCGCGAGTCCGACTCTTACTTGGCCGAATTTTTGGAAATCTATTAAAAAGGGATTAGCCCATGATTTCATTTTCAAACCAATCGAATGAAAATTTTTGTAAGACCTTGGTAATACTAACTCGTTTTTATCGTTTGTAGATCAGGCTGTGTCTTGATCCAGTCATGTAATATCTTAAGATGCGTGACAATCTTCTCCGGCGTCTCGTTCAGCTCCTCCTCCGCCTTCTTGCTGAGAGCGGCCGAGAGAGGCCTGATCTTGTCTTCTTCCACCATATTGGGAGTCTGTGCCTTACTGAACTGTAATGATTTTTATTATACGTAGCTCAGTAGCTTTTAATATTTACTATTTAACCGATAATTCAAAAACAAATATTTGCCCAAGATCTTAAACGGTCGTTAAATATCTCGGCTCGACTTTCGGTCCTCGCTCGAGTCTTTTCTTTAGTTTTCACATTGATCCTTTACACTAGGCCCTAGGCGAAACCCGTAGATAACTCACGACCCATAATATGCTAGTGACCGCACACTGTAGGTAAATCTACGTGTATTATGAATTCTTAATATACGTATTATTCCTTCAAGAATTTTCGAAAATTATTACGCTCAGAATGTTTTACAATGATTTATTAATTGACATTGTTACATTGTTATCACATTGTTATCAGTATTAAAATAGGTACTTAGCGTAATATTTAAAAAAATAATGATTTTCAGTTAAATAGATAGTTAGTGGATTGGAATGCTTATTATTTTTACTTGAATACCGCAGGTTTGGTTCGTCTTAATTTGTACTCAATTTTGTTCTTTGGAATCCTTCCTCTTAAGCTTTGAAGGTTGTTTCTCGTGTTCACTGCAGAAGCAACCGGTAATTAGAAATGCTATTAAATTCGTCATTAGATATTCCTTCTTATTTATTTATATGGTACCTACACCAACAGTAATACACACTAATACTAAGGATAGAGATATACATTGCTGAAATAAGGTCAAGTTTGTTTACGAATAAAAGGTATTACACAAATTTGCCTCAAAAATTCTTCTTCTTCAAGTACCTACCTAGAATACACCTACTCAAGTTAAATTTGACTTTAATTATTCCTTCAATCTATATATATAAAAATGAATTGCTGTTCGTTAGTCTCACTAAAACTCGAGAACGGCTGAACGGATATATCTTATCTTAGTCTTGAAATGTTTGTGGAGGTCTAGGGAAGGTTTAAAAGTCGAGAAAAAATCGAATAATTTCCGGGAAAACCCTAAAAACAGCCCTTTTCTATTTCCCATACAAACGTTTTCTAGAGTCAATTCCTAAGGGATCGGGACTTACGTGGGTGAAACCGCGGGGCGCAGCTAGTTTATGAATAAAATTTTCAATACCTACCAATTATTACTTGATTCGAATTGATAGTATTAGAAGAATTATAAATATTATTTTGATAAAATCCAAAGTTTCCAAAGTAAATACATGATTTACGTAATTACAATTGCGATAAAAAGATTAAAAACAGAGACGACGCTATTATATCATAGAAGGCAGGTAAATAATCAGATCATATGATTAAATCTACTATTACGGAAGTTATTGAAATAAATAATGTAAGATAAATACAAACATTTCGTCCACAATAACAATATTTTATGAATATTTTCAAAGTTTATATAAAATATGTAGCCGCGCCGCGTGTGCAGTGTTTACGAATCACAAGGCCACTAAGTGCCACTAATAAACATATGTACCTATTAGGTGACGAAAAACATTCTTATTTCCTAAAGATGTACATAGATGGCGTTGTAAATAGCGTTTCTAATATTATATCTAACAAGTATTTCTGAATTATTTAATATTATTTTTTATCACAGTTGCTCATAAAGTGAATCTTATTCAACGGCTTTTAGGCTCATAATCCAACATATTATGCACGCGTGCGTTTTACATTACCAACCTAGTGCTATAAAGTTATCCCGATAAGTTAAATACATATCTTACTGCTAATTACATGTTAGGTAGGTGAAACATTCTTAATTTATCTGGGTTATACTGTTTTAATGTATAAAAAAGGTAGGTACTAAAGAGTTTTTTAGCTAGCAAAAATGGTTGTCTCTAAAGTCGGTTTACGAACGAAAATTTTACGTGATAATGACTTAGAAAACGATTAAAAATTGAGTTATGTTTATTTTTTGTTTCTTCTTTACTTAAATATATTGTTTTTCCGTACCATTGTATTTTGTTCTTACGACGCAAAAATAAATAGAAAAAAACCCTAAAAAATGTTGTATGTCAGACAGCCTTTAGCCTGGCCTTTCCGGAGTATAATTAACAAAAAAATATTGCCTTAAAAAAATGTAAACATAGACGTATCACAAATATTTTGTTAATTATTATTTTGTTAATTATTATTTTGTTTTCTTTTCAAGTCTTTTCTTTTATTCGCAACTGTGATAAAAAAACGTCGTACGATATACGTGTGGAATTGATCTTTGCATCTTGGCTTCTTAACACACTCGCTGCCGCTCGCGCGTCATAAACCAAAGATCAATTCACTATCACTATACAAAGATCAATTTACCACACTTATATTATCGTAATGTACTATTACAACATCTTAAACTACGTAAAAGGCCCACCCTACCGCCACGGGTTGGACCAGTGGTACGGTTAGTCTGAAGCGTGAATTCGTCCAACTGATCAAGTTGATTCTCATGTTTAATTTGCTTCAGAATATCCTAGATGGCGTTGTAAACAATATTGTGGGAATACTTACAAACGGTTTAGTTCTACCAAACGAACATGTGAATTTTTATGAGTCCTATTAGCTAGAGTGCCTGATGAGCAGATATTACAAACTTACCAATAGCCCTAAATTATATAGATTCATTTCACGGAAATACTTATTACAAAAAAACAGGTGTTCTCGCAAATAGAGTCACATCTTCCGAAGACGTCTTTTCCAAATTATTTATGTCACGCTTCCGAGCCTTGTGGTAAAGTCTGACCACAGCATAAAGAAGGCAGAATAGCAATCAAGGTATATCTCAATTATTATTATCAACCTACCTTTGTTCCCAGTGCGTACAATTCCCTATTTCGTACAATCGGCAAATCTTTCCCAATTTGTAATAGTACATTACGATATAAGTGTGGTAAATTGATCTTTGCATAGAGGCGGTTTATGACGCGCGAGCGGCAGCGAGCGTGTTATAGAAGCCAAGAAGCAAATATCAATTCCACACGTATATCGTACGAAGTTTTTTATCACAGTTGCGAATAAAAGAAAGACTTGAAAAGAAAACAAAATAATAATTAACAAAATATTTGTGATAACTCTATGTTTACATTTTTTTAAGGCAATATTTTTTTGTTAATTATGCTCCGGAAAGGCCAGGCTAAAGACTTTTAACCTCGTGTGACATACATTATTTTTTAGGGTTTTTCTATTTGTTTTTGCGTCGGGGGTTAAGAACAAAATACAATGGTACGGAAAAACAATATATTTAAGTAAAGAAAAAACAAAAAATAAACAACTCAATTTTTAATCGTTTTCTAAGCCATTATCACGTAAAATTTTCGTTCGTAAACCGACTTTAGAGACAACCATTTTTGCTAGCTAAAAAACTCTTTGGTACCTACCTTTTCGAGATAACTTTACAGCACTAGTTAACAATTCTAAAACTCACGCGTGCATAATATGTTGGATTATGAGCCTAAAAGCCGTTGAATAAGATCCACTTTATGAGCAACTGTGATAAAAAATATTATAACGAGGTGCAATAACGTTTTTAGTTTTATTTTTTCTTTTCCTACGCCAGAACTTTCAACATTGTCTAGGTTACTTACATCATCTACAGTTAGGTAAACAATATTTTTTTAGATTTATTTCATGGAAAAACCTATTACAAAAGTAAAGCCCTCTGATTCACAAACCATCGGAAAGCAACCGAAACGAAAAACATTTTGCTGCTCTTTCACTCCCCGACTTTTGACGTGTTGCCATCTTTGTTTTTTTAAAATTTTATTTGTATCGGTAGTCTTCCGATGGTTTGTGAATCAGACTGCAGCCCCCTTATTCCAAAACGAGCTTTAAGCATAGTCTGAGATGTGGATGTAAACCTTAGATTTAGATACAAATTTACTCGAGAACTATAGTCTAAACACTTTCCCTATAGATTATAGATAGATAGTGTCTAAATAGAAGGTTTAAATACACATCTCGGACTATCCATAGACCTCGTTTTGGAATAAGGGGGCAGGTGTTCCCGTTATGAGTCACACTCTTTCACTAGCAATCGAATCCGTTGCCTGCGTCTGTCTTTCCTGACGTATACAATTTGAAGGTCTTCAATCGTGACTGAGTAAAAAAGTATCTTCTAGGAAAGCGTGCTTTTAAGATGTATCTTAGACCGTATCGCCAGGCGTGTTTAGTAGCCAAAACACTGACCTATCATAAGTAAAAAAGGTAGTGAATATTGTAGTGTAATTCTTTAAATTACTTACAAAAAATACGTATCTTTATTGAAACTTAATATAATTAGACCTTAAAATATTAGAGATGATATTATACTTGAAGGTTAGGTAGGTGCAGTTGAATTGAAAACTCCTATTTTTAAAGTCGGTCAAAATAGATCTACATATACTACATTATTTATCTTCTGTAATCGTCTTTTCATCCACAAACCAGTCTCGATAACTTTCAACTTTAGTTTTCCATGTATCTGAAAAATGATGTATTTAATCATTAATTTTTGATAAATTCTTCCTAATATAATATAGTGCAATAAAAAATCCCTATGATTACCCGTAAGTTCCTGTACTGTGCCATTGGTTCCTCCGTATTCTACAGGAAGTATGGATTTGTCTACATGATCGTGCAATGAATCTTTGTTGTGTATTATTATCTGAAATGGAACGTAAACGGCTTTCAGTTGAATACACGAGCTACGTGAAATACAGTGAGGAATTAATAGCCTTTAATCTATTATTTACAATTATAGTTGATTACAAGCACGTAGCACGTACCTCCGAGCTTTACCCAAAAAAAGTAGAAAATAATGGAAATAAAGTTGAGAAAATTACTCTAATTTGCCCATTTGATATATTTTTTTTATTTGTCCAAGCAGCATTTGGTTAACATGCCAGTAATGGTGTTGCCATTTTCAAAGTTTGACCACAAATCTCCATTAATAATAATCTTAGTGCATCGCATAAGGTTTAACTTTAAGAGTTTCTGACAAAGCTCGATAATAAAGAAAATCATATTTTTTATTACTATGTACGAACAACATATTACAATTACTTATTACTAGTGTCGTAATAAAACTCGTGTCGCGATGTTATTTGACAAACTTCACTTAACCGGCTAAAAAAAAAATCGCGTGTCCCATTTTTTGTTGCCAACCTCCTCCTAAACGGCTGAACCGATTTGTATGACATTTTTTGTGTATATTAGGTATGAGAATCGAACAACACCAATTTTTATTTGTTTATGGCAAATCAACGTTTGCTGAGACATCTAGTTCCTCATAAGTAACAAATCTTCAAATTAAAATTTTGTCTACTTACTCTGTTTATAGCTTTTGTTTTCATAAACATTTTTATTACTGCCAATAAAACTGACAATCCATACGACGGATTTAGCACGTGCATAGCTTTGATTCTAATCGACAAAGTTTTCTCTATACATGTCAGTGTTTTTTTCGCCATAGATGGTGTAACTTGTAACATGAAACCAAATCCCATTCCTAAAATATCGCTTATACTAACCTGAAATAAATTTATGATTTTTAATATGAAACATCTATAGCCGCACGTAAAACCGTAAATTTCTGGCGTGGCTACGCATGCCGTGGCGACGCGTGCGTCGCCACGGCATGCTTTATGGCTTTATGATGATATATATAATATGTTCTTTTCTGTATATTACTTTTACAAAATAATGTCGATGTTTCACATCTGCCAGAGGTAGCCTTAACTTTAAAGTGAGTATAGACTACAGCGTTTTCTCGAGCATTTCCGAATGGTACAATATAGGCAGATTGCAAGGTAAAGGTTTGAAGTGTAGGTGGAGTATTAAAAAAACAGACAATGCTCTATGTTCTGTTACTAGTAGCTGTAGCTAGTCTATATCCACCTCTAGGATCATAACATATTGGACAATGCTACGCCTCACAAATTTTATTAGTAAAGATAACGGAAATCTAACAAAACACATTTGATTCTGAAGTCTATTTAATCAGATAAAATGGTTTCTTACTTTCTTTTACTAATGAAAGAAAATAAACGAATGAAATTAGACCGGAACGTTTACACAAACACGCAGATTTTAAACGTGTCGATTAATTTCTGCCGTATATAAGTAAGTTTATAAAACAAAACGCGTGTTTGTATCTAATTATAATTGGTAACCTACCTTCCCTGCTACCACAAAGTTGTCGTCTTCGAGCATTAGTATCTCCAATACCATTAGTGTCACCTTTATAAGGTCCGCTAACGGTCGTTTTGTTGTACTATAGTAGCCTGATCTGTACAGACACACTCTGGGGGTATCATCATCAGTCATAGTATTTTTTAGTGGTAGCGCTACGCTGGAATATATAATAATATAATAATAATATATATATTCATATTCAAATATTTATATTCGCTAATTAACACTTATGATCTGTGCCTCCAAAAATAGATTCGTGTTAACAAATCACATGCCACATCAATAAATATCGGAAAATATTTATGTTGACCGCGATATTTGTTTCACCTAAAACGAACATATACAAATTTTAATGTGCAAACAACTTTAAGTAACCTTTATATAATAATTTCTGTATCTTACCCCATTTTAAGTATTTCCTGTATGTCTGGGTCAAATGGATCCCTGTTACCAAACAATTCTGGTATAGTTGTCTTGTATGCGGCGTACATCTTTAATTTTCCTTTCGCTTTTTCCACGTCATACTTGCATCCTCGAAGAAAAGCGATGAGCCATTGATTTTCTGGAATACAAAAAAGGTATACATAAAATACCTATAAAACGAAATACTATAAAAGTATTTTATACCTAAGTTCTAAGAAAAGGTCTATATCCACGTAAATAAATTCCCACCAAAAATATTGTAATTTTTATGGTGGTTATTCAAAATTAATTTAAAATTAAATGCCCATACACGGGCCATGCGTTACATCTACCCATTTGCATGTAACTCGTCATAGGTTTTAACTCAATAATAACAAAACTTATTAGTATTATCTGGTATATCACTGAACCAAAAAAATGTTGTTCTTTCGATAAATCGAAATACCTACCCTACCTCTACTTTTTTAAAGTTACAACGTTTTTATAACAAGACTGATATCATTTCGCATGAATTAACTCATTATGTACCACTCATTTTGACTTGCTCGAATCTGACTTCCAATTCAATAGATTAATAACACCCCGTCGTTTTTGTCGGGGGTTAAAAAGATAGAGATAAGTATGGGTGGTAACGTTATTATTAGATACCTACCTATATTGGTATACTTACTCGTTTTCATTGTTTGTAGATCAGGCTGTGTCTTGATCCAGTCTTGTAATATCTTCAGATGCGTGACGATCTTCTCCGGCGTCTCGTTCAGCTCCTCCTCCGCCTTCTTGCGGAGAGCGGCCGAGAGAGGCCTGATCGATATGTCGTCTTGCACCATATTGGGAGTCTGTGCCTACCCTGAAACTGTTATGATTTTTATCTTACAGCTAGGTACTTTTTATTCAAGTGCTAAATATAAATTTGTTACTACTTGAAATCACTATCTAATTTATATCTAAGTATTGGTCCTGTTTATTTACAAAATTTGGTAACTACTACTAAGTAAGGCTTAAATTAAGGTAAACATAAAAGAGAATCATCGAGAAAATTACAAATTTGATTACTTGTTAATTATAGGTTAGTTTAAATTGTTAATTTGAAATAGTTTACAGGTACTTATATGTAAGTACAATTATAGGATATACGGGATGTGTCTTATCGTGTATTCAGAATTGCATTAGAATCATTAGAAACTTGATCAATGATTTTCATTTATAATAAGTAGTAATTGAAATCACTAGTAGGGAAGTAAGTACTTTAGTTAATTTAAATAAAGTATACAAACCTTTAACTGCAATGACAATAATATAATCTTCAAATCTCTTAAACGTCTGTTGTGTTATGAAAGCACAAACCCACTAGCAACTAACAGAATACACTACGTAATTCAAGAATTAGGCCTAAAAATGAGTCACAAAAATGCGTGTTCAATGTTTTATTTCCTAAAGATATACATAGATGGCGTTAAAAACAATTTTGTTAATTGTACCTACTACGTAATATTTCAGTTTCAGAGCAATATTATTGATAGCGGGGCCTGCGGTTTCACCCACGTAAGTCCCGATCCCGTGGGAATATCAAAATAAAAGTAGCCTATAGCCTTCTTCGATAAATAGACTATCCAACACGAGAAGAATTTTTTAATTCGAACTTATAGTTCCTGAGATTAGCGCGTTCAAACAAACAAACAAACTCTTCAGCTTTATCGCTTTCGTCAAGACGTATTTTATTGACTATTTTGTTTCAGTTTTTTCATGGAATGACTGAAGTGGAAAATCGAAGTGCCCCTTTACATTCCGCTTCCGTCAGTACCAAAGTGTTTTATTGACTATTTTGGTACAATTTCGTCAGAACTTTGAAAAACAGTAGATTCCGGGGTCGACAGGAAGTGTTTATTACTAAAACTTGTAAAATCATGCCAATTGCAAGAATATGATTATTACTGACTAGCAGCGCTCCGCAGTTTCACCCGCGTAACTCCCGATCCCGTGGGAATATCAGTATAAAAAGTAGCCTATAGCCTTCGTCGATAAATGGACTATCCAACACAAAAATAATTTTTCAATTCGAACCAGTAGTTCCTGAGATTAGCGCGTTCAAACAAACAAACAAACTCTTCAGCTTTATAATATAAGTATAGATTGATTATGCATAATATTATGGACTTAACTAGACCACCTCTATATTGTCTGAACCGTACATGATACTGTGTTATGAAATAACCAACCAAAATTGGTGTGCCCATTAATTAGATACTTACCTACATAATATTAGTATTTTCACGACCCAGTTGGCACAATGGTCACCATGCCGGACTGCCAAATACAGGGTTGCGGGTTCGATTCCCGCCTCGGACAAGTAGGTATATATGCTTAGATATTTGTCTGTGGTCTGGTTGTTTCTACGTGTTGTATGTATATATTTACAAAAGAAAAGTATATAAGTAGTAAGTTATAAGTAGTATAGTAGTATATATATAACTAGCACCCATAACACAAGTCTAGTTGCTTGGGGCTAGATGGCGATGTGTGGAATGTCCTGCAATATTCATTATTTATTTACTAAACATTTTACGAATTAGTAAAACATTTCAAAACAAAACTAAAAATTTTACCTTTACCTTGTCTATATATTTTAGAAGTTTGTCTTTTTGTAAAGAATAACCCTGCCCTATTCCCAACAAATTCGAATATGGGTCTAATGTCAGGCAGATATTCTAATAAACTATATGTTCTTCAAGCTAATTTAGATGTATACAAAAGAAATTCTTGTTTTATGTCTATAAAAATATACAACGCCCTACCAGAAAATTTAAAAGAAGTTCCTACTAATAAATTTAAACATTCTCTTCAAGAATATTTATTATCTAATTGTTTTTATTCAATACAAGAATATTTAGTTAATAATAAAGTTATGGTTTAATGTTATTAAAATTATAGTTTAGATTTAAGTTATCTAGCAATTAATATTTGAACGCCATCTGTATGGCAGAGTTCGCGTGTACTCGTTTTGTTGTTAAGACCTATGTATTAACCGAATTCTTAGACAAATAAAATACTTACTTACTTACTTTCATTGCAATCATATGTTTAATTTGTTCCCAGCTCCATACTTACCTACTGATTATATTTACGAAAAATATAGTGCGTAAATAACGAATATATTATAGGTACTTACCATTGTACTTACTTACTACAATCTTTTTTTTTTCTTTTATTATGGCTTCGCACGTGTGCATTTAGCCAGTGTCAAGTTATATTTTGCATCAAATTATGACCCGATTTTTCATAAATCGGGCCTAAAGTGTTTCAATACAGTCAAAGTCGTCATAGTCCGTCAAGTCAGGGGATAACTGTTTAAATATCGGATATAGGTACTTATGAGAAATGCTAGTAAAGGTAAACAAACTGCTAAACAAATAAGTAGAGTGTAATATAACAGAAATATGTATTTAGTCAATACGTGAAAACAACATTTTATTAAATTAAACTTCATCAATGTTTATTTTTGAAATCAAATTGAAATGAATAACAAATGTCTAAACATGTCAGTTATTTTCTTTTATTTCGAATCTTCATCGTTTTCTTCCACAAACCAGTCTCTATAGCTTTCAACTTTTTCTTTCCAGTAATCTGAAATATTTAATTAAATTATTATATAACCACAAAACATTTCTTAACTAACCCATCAAAGAGTCTAATTTTTAACAGAAGATATATTAAGACTTGATACTTTAATTTTGACATTGGCTATTTGCACTAATCGTGTGAAGGCGAAGACATTGCGAAGACAACTTCAATAACATTTAAAAAAAACCCGACGAATTGAGAACCTCCTCCTTTTTTGAAGTCGGTTAATAAATGTACAAATTGGTAGGATAAAGCCATGATAAATCTGATTACCTATAAGGTCTTGCAACTTGCCATCCGTTCCCCCATACTCTTCGGGAAGTATAGATTTGTCTATATGTTCATATAAGAAATCTATTTTGTTGTGTATATATCTGAAATTGTTAAATAAGTTAATCTAATCTAAACCTAATCGTTTTTGAAGTGGTAAGTTAGCAGGTAAATTCCACTATAATCTAGTCAACAAATCCTTTGAAGGATCTATTTTGACGATCCAGTTGGCACAATGGTCACCATGCCGGACTGCCAAACACAGGGTTGCGGGTTCGATTCCCGCCTCAGACAAGTATTTATGCTTAGATATTTGTCTGTGGTCTGGTTGTTTCTATGTATTATAAGTATATAATATTTACAAAAAAAAAGTATATAAGTAGTATATCCGTTGTCTAGCACCCATAACAAAAGTCTAGTTACTTAGCTTGGGGCTAGATGGCGATGTGTGGAATGTCCTGCAATATTTATATTTATTAGCGATATCGCCAATCGATAGACTTAATTGTATGAAATTGACATAAAGCATTGTATAAAATTCGCATGAGATGAAAATATCTAACATTTTTTTAATGCAAGACTACGAGACTTTTCGTTGGCTTATGTCGACTTTTTGTAAAAAAAAATAAAAAAAAGTATCTCGATTAGCGAAATCGCTAATATAAATCAATCTTGTCTAAGGGGGCTGGGCTGGTAATTTCGATATACCAGCCCAGACCCTAGTTTATTGTAAGACCTTTTAGATCTAAAAGTAAATTCTACTTAATCATGGTACTTACTCTGCTTTTCGCTTTAGATGTCATAAACAATTTCAAAATAGTCAATCCATATGAAAAGCCATAAGGTGGATGCAACATTTGAACCTTTGCTAATCTAACCGACAGGGTTTTTTCTATGCATGTCATCGCTTTCTTTGCTACAAATGGAGTCCATTGCAAAATGAAACCAAATCCCATTCCTTTCACATCACAAACACTATCCTGAAACAGATGGAGTGAGACTGAATTACATAGATAAGGCCTTTCACAACAAACAAGGATATCAAGATTAAAATTGCTTTAGCCTAAAAATAAACTTATTTAATTATACATATGCTAACGTCCCGCAAATAATAAATTAATTAAAAATAAAGAAAGTACAAACAAACATGTTAATACCTGACCAGCTACAACGAAGTGGTCATCTTCGATCAATAGTATATCCATCACCATTAGTGCCACTTTCATAAAATCCACTAAACGTCGCTTTGAAAGACTGTATGCACCTAATCTGGATATACACACTCGGGGAGCGTCATCACTCATAGTGTTGCGTAACGGTAAGAATGCACTGAAAAATATTATTAGTAATTTATGCCAAATCCAAAAGGCACCTTAGGCACACCTTTGGTATACAATTTTATTCATATGGATAGGTACACGGAAACTCCAGTGCTACATGCACTACATGTACATGTACTCCAGTGATACATGTACAAAATTAGCACTTTGTCTTGTTATTCCAATTTAAAACACAAAATTAAATGTCAATATTACAAATTACAAGGATATACCTATCTAATTACAAAACACGAAATTAAGGGAAATTAAAAAAAACTATACAAATGTCAAACTTTAAACGAAATTTAAACATTAAACACCACAGGCACTTTGTCTTTGAAATTAGTATAATTTCAGGAATTCAATTACAATATTTTCAAGCACTTCTCGATTTTTCTTTCTATATGTTACGTAAGTAGATTGGGTTTTTTATATTTTTTTTTTCGTTATTTAATGCTACTTAACTTACCCAAGTTTGAGTATTTCCTGTATGTCTGGATCAAACGGATCTCGATTGCCATAGAATTCCGGAATGTTCGCCTTGTGTAGGGCATACATTTTCAACTTGCCTTTTGCTTTTTCTACGTCATACTTGCAGCCTCGAAGGAAAGCAATTAGCCATTGGTTTGCTAAAACAAAAAAATGCTGATGTTACTTTATGATTCTCTTTTGACCCAGAACGACTTAGAACACTTTAGCATTTTTGAATAAGAATAAGAATTTTTTTAATGCATAAATTGTGTACAATGGATGGTAGGTGGTTTTAAAATTAAGTAACAACAATTTACCCATCGCGGGCATGCAATAAGTACCTATTAAAACTACTTATATGCAGAAATGAGAAAATTTATAGGCGAACTAAAGTTACCGACGTAACATAGCCCAAAAGGTCGAAAAGCTTTTAGATGGAGACCATGTACCGAAAGCAGGGTGCATAAGCCCGATCGCTCTGAAGTCTTTGAGGGATGTCTATAAGCTCATATAGTTTTTTTTACAAAT
The DNA here is from genome assembly GCA_951213275.1 of Idaea straminata. Taxonomy (NCBI): domain Eukaryota; kingdom Metazoa; phylum Arthropoda; class Insecta; order Lepidoptera; family Geometridae; genus Idaea; species Idaea straminata. The sequence goes on along the minus strand of OX577846.1, from coordinate 6,092,805 downwards.
AGGTCAGCATTTGAACACTAACACACCTGCTTGATAGTAGGTGACGATACGGTCTAAGATGTAGCACGCTTTCCTAGAAGTTACCTGTTCAACCTGACTTGAGGACCCAAAAATTCCCTTGCTGTACGAATAAGGAATGACAAAGCAGAACGCTTATTGCGAGTGTTTGGAATTTCCACCATAAATCGGTGTCGCATATCAGTTTGTCTGTTTGTATGACGAAAGAATCTATACTTATATTATAAAGCTGAAGAGTTCGTTTGTTTGTTTGTTTGAACGCGCTAATCTCAGGAACTACTGGTTCGAATTGAAAAAATATTTTTGTGTTGGATAGTCCATTTATCGAGGAAGGCTATAGGCTACTTTTTATCCTTATATTCCCACGGGATCGGGAGTTACGCGGGTGAAACTGTGGAGTGCTGCTAGTGGAGATATAAAAATTGGCTCGTGTAGTTCTTCTGTTCACCTCTATATCTATTCCATAAATCGTCGCCGATAAGCTTCCTAGCTCTCCTCCCAATGACATCCAACGCCGTCCCGTGACGTCAGAGGTGAGAATAGTACTTCGGACTTGTGCTTGGTAAAAGTTGAGCAACTGTCCAGACGTAAAGTCCCGTCTCACCTTTTCGAGAACACCTAGCTTTTGGAGGCTAAGGAGTTGGGTTTTGGACTCTATCATAGAGCATATGTTAATACTGTGTTATAGAGATGACAAGAAGCTCAAGGTCAGTTATCGGCACGGACACATATCGGAAAGTGGAAAAATCATCTCGGTAGAATGATACATGTGGGTCTTCGACGCTCATGACTTATGTAGTTTTATCCACCCTACAGTATACCTAACTATCAACTTATTTCGAATCTTTTTTCTCTTGTTTTTATTAGGTAACTAGCTGTTGCCCGCGACTTCGTTCGCGATGTGGTTTTGGTATATTTCTAATACGTAGCATTTTCCCGCATAGATACTATTTATCGTTCGGTGTAAGTGTAAGTTTTAAACTATATTTTTTAATTGATTTGGTGAAGGCACTTATGTGCTAGTAATCTTTTTTTTAATAATTTCACACAAATAAAGCATAATACACAACAATATAATACGCTATAACTAAGTCTAGGTCCTATTCGCACAAAACTTTAAACATACTTTTTCTTCCTAGTTATATTTGGTTTTTTATAAATTAAAGAAAAAAATAATTATTAACTACTTTTGTCCCTGGATTAATATTCTTCCATTCATAATTCATGAGGTAATAGTATTTTTAACACCAACATCATGCAAATAATAATCTATTTTGGTGCAAATAATATTTTGTATTATTTTTATTTTTATTTTTAAATATTAATATTAATGATTAAAAAGAATAGCCATTGGACAGAACAGATACTCATACTTAAAATAACGCGATGCAGCAGGCATTACGTTGAACAAAAAACGCTTTCACACCAAACATTTAAAGCGTCTCGGAATCGGGGTATTTGAAGGAATGTGATGTCCTAAGATTTTACAAAAGTGTACGGTGCCCGTTGAGTCTCATACCTATCGATAGAGGACATCGAAAAATAAAAACAAATAATAAATAACACCAAACCCCTAAAACGTCTTGGAGACAGGGTTTTTGAAGAAACGTGATGTTCCATGATTTTCCAAAGAGCGCGGTGACTTAATGCCAAAAAGAATTATGTAAAATTATGTTATGCCTAGGGTTATTATGCCGAAACCAATTATGACAAATCCTTTATGCCAACTACAAAAGGACGTAAAACTTCTAAAGCGTCTCGTAAATGGAATAATTAAAGAAAAATTAAAATTTTTAAAAACCCCCGACCCAAAATAATAAAAATAATATGAACGTAAAAAGCCTAAAAAAAGCAAAAAAACTATAAATAAAACCCTACAAAAAGAAAAAAAAATAACCCCGAAATTATGACCCTACGTAAGTAGGTACATCTGATTTTTTTTGGTTAAATATTGTCGCGTCGGGGACCGCTCTTATTTTAGAGTCAATTTAATATAATGTAATTTGGATAGTTAAGTTGTGTAAGTATTTAGTTTTTAAGTACTTGTAATTCTTAATACTTACTTTAACATTTTTGTTGAAATTTTAATATTATCATTTTATGAAGGTGTTTTATAGGTAAAAAGCGGCCATATTTAATCAAAAAAATTCAGATGTACTACCTACTTACGTAGGGTCATAATTTCGGGGTTATTTTTTTTCTTTTTGTAGGGGTTTATTCATAGTTTTTTTGCTTTTTTTAGGCTTTTTACGTTCATACTATTTTTATTATTATTGTGTTAGGGGTTATTTAAATTTTGAATTTAATTTTTTATTTCATCTTTTTTGTAGGGAGGGACTTTTTTATTAGCTACTTGTAATGTGCAAGTCATTCCCTTTCATTTGATACCCCACTCGGGCATATCTACTCACATTCGGTTGTTAATCTTGACTTTTATCCCCCATAACTTTCAGATGGCTAAACCGATTTCGATAAAACATAGCTATTTGTAAAGTACAAATCATGACCTTACATTTGATACCCCACTCGAGCCTATCTACTCACTAACATTCGATTTTTAATCCTGACTTTTATCCCTCATAAACCTCAAACGGCTGAACCGATTTTGATCAAATATAGTTAAAAACACTCTCGACTAATTTACCTTTCAAACAAAAAAAACTAAATTAAAATCGGTTCACCCGTTCGGGAGTTACGATGTCACAGACAGACACACACACAGAGACACGTCAAACTTATAACACCCCGTCGTTTTTACGTCAAGGGTTAGAAATGATGTCTTATGTTTTTTCAAAAGTGTGCGGTTCACTTTGAGTCCCATAGCCATCGAAATGAACAAATAATGCCCTTAAACAAAACCTATAAAGCATAAAGGCATTATTTATTCATCTGGTCTAAAATCACAGCGCAAAAAACATAACACATAATATACCACGCTCCCATACTGAATGGCAGGACCCCTTTCGCAATTTTCAGAATTCTTGACCAAATTGTCCAGTTTTTTATGAGGTAGCTGGCAGGGCTACGTAATATTCGGGAAAACAAAATGAAAAATTGATTCTTACAAATATCTATCTATTTTTTAACCAACTTCAAAAAAGGAGGAGGTTCTCAATTCGTCGCGTATTTTTTTTTATGTATGTTCGCTGATTACTCGTAAAAGCTTGGACTGATTTTTTATTTTTTTATTTTTATTAATTATTATGGCTTCGCACGGCTTGTGCATTTAGCCAGTGTCAAGTTATATTTTGCATCAAATTATAACCTAAATTATAACCTAATTTTTCATAAATCGGACCCAAAGTGTTTCAAAAAAGTCATAGTCGTCATAGTCCGTCAAGTCAGGGGCTAAAGTAAAGCGGTGGCAAGCTTACCATAACCTTAATAAGAGATTTGGAGGCAATGAGAAAACTTCATGTTTGACACTGATTTTTACTTTCACTACACTTGTGCACTTTCACAGAACTAAATTGAATAACATTCCACCAGAATTATACAATTCAACTCGGGTTACAACTAAGTTTCATGAAAATAAAACTGCAGCATGACATGTTGTTAACTCGTTCCCGCCAAAACTCCCGGACCGATTTGAAAAATTCTTTTTTTTTTAAATTTTCTAAGGTTTCCGCGACTTGAACTCATAATTCAGTCTATTTTATTAGAGATAAGCAGGAAATAAGCGCGATAGAAATGTAACATCGAAGAGGTCTTCGGTAAAGGAGATCGTTAATATTATGTAGTAGTACCTCTTTGTACTAACCTCATTTTCAATTTCACGTAGGTAGTATTAAATGCAAACTGTTTGGTTTCATGACAGCTGTCATCTTGAGCGGAGGCATGTACTGTACCCCTACTATGACTTTTTGAAGCACTCGAAAAATAGAAACCCATAAAAGATCACTCTTTTGTCCGTCTGTCTGTCAGTGTGTCACTACCGATATTCTGAGAGACGGGTGGACCTAGTAAGTTGATTTTTAGGAAGTTTCATAGTAAATACTCAATATAGTATGTTAGATCGAATACGTAAAAAAGTCGTGGTAAGGGTACTGTTTTCTTCTGACGTTCGATTATGTTTTACCACGGAAAAATATTTCGATTTCATATTTATTTAATGTTTTTTCATCAAATATCATAATTATTGTATTAAAGTTAGATTGAAACATACCCTAAATGTTATTCTGATATTTTCTGAACATATTCATGTGGACCTTGTTCAAATCTGTTCTGTAGTTTATAAGATTACCTGGTTCAAACAAACAGACAAACAGACAAACAAACAGACAAAAATTCTAAAAACTACCCTATCGTGTTCAGCTAACGATTTTAAGACGACCTGTGTATTTTTTTTCTGGATATCTTACAATTACAGATTTTTTTATGTCTACAGATTTATTATATGTATAGATTACATTTTTTATTCATATCTTTCTATTTTCATTGTTTTATCTATCCGTATAAATGCGCCGTATCACAAAACTGGCTGTGATAGTAATAAAGCTTGACATTTTCCGATAAAAAATTATATGTTAAACAAAATTAAATGTCAATCTACTTACCTACCTAGCCCTAGTCTACCTACCTTTCTATTCTATTAGCAATACTACTTATAATTTTGCAAAACAAAGCCTTTTTAGTATCACAAAAAAACCAGGATTATTTTTATGGAGAAGTAAACTAAAAGTTAGTTCACAAAACTCGTGTTTTACTAGATACCAAAGCGAATAAAGCTGTTTATTTGACTTATCTATAATAGTACATTGTTACCCTAGGGATGAAAGTAACTTATTAAGTCTCGAGACAGGGTTTCCTCGAACTATTGGCACTCGAGGGCGCATAAAACATGGTTGGAATAAGAGAAAGTTGGAACCGATTCTCCCTATGGATGAAAAGCATTACTTTGAATCCGCTCCTCAGGCACCTTTAGACATACTTTCTGAGTATGAAACAAATATTATAATGCTACATTTAAATACCCACTTGTTTTCATTTTTTGTAGATCAGGCTGTGTCTTGATCCAGTCTTGTAATATCTTTAGGTTTGTGACGATCTTCTCCGGCGTCTCCTTTAGCTCCGCCTCCGCCTTTTTGTGGAGAGCGGCCGAGAGAGGCCTGATCGACATGTCGTCTTGTAACATGGTGGGAATAAGTACCCTGAAATTGTTGATTAAATAAACTCCCAACAGGTAATACATAACAAACATTACTTAACTTAGGCCGCTACCAATAAAGATTTCACATTTTGAAAATTCATAAAAATTTTAGTAAATTAGGGTAATTTTCCGAAACTTTAATCAAATCCAATCTACTACTGCTGCCGTGCTTTCTTTTTTTCATGCAATATTCTTTTTCATAATTATGTCCGGCGGTACCCACAGGAGCTCTATTTTTGAATCGCTCGTGCAACATAGCTTCGTCGTATACGCGAAGTTTTGATCGTATTTTTTAATCGTTCGTCGTCGATATTTAAAATATCAATTTTTGTTCGTTTTACGCAGAAAAATTTAAAACCGGTTATTACCGACAAACATCCGAAATAATCCCAAAAGATATAAATATTTTTCAACGATCGTTTCCGAATTTTGACTATGATTTTTTGACGTTTCTTCTACCACTCGCCTGTCGGCGACGAGTGGTGAAGACCACTCGTTACGATCGAGCGATTCAAAAATTGCGAACTTCTGATGTCCAAAAATATCAGTAGAAATCTAGCGATCGACGCGGGGCGAACGATTCGAAAATAGAGCTTCAGGATTTTGGTTACCTACGCATTGTATACTTTAATTATGCTTATCATCGTTACTAGTCAATGTTGTCAGAGTTATTTTTGTTTACGTATATCAATTAACGCATATATCCTACTCACCACGCTACTCGTTCATACCTAGTGGCAACTTTAGTAATGTAAGAATCAGGAAATCGCAATTTAGGAACGAAATCAGTAAATTAAATAAAAGCCACCAACCTTTACTAATATTATATTTTCATATAGCACGAGACAGTTTTGTTTGCAATGCGTCCGCGCTGTGCGGCGTTAACGTACTACACTACAAGGTCACGGCTATTTGTCTACAAACAGATAAAGACCCGTCTACAGTGTTGCCAACTCGGGGTTTGAAAAATTCGTAGATCCCATTGGAAAAGTTCGTAGAACTACGTACTTTTTTCTGAGTGAAATGAAGAGGAATAAAATGAGTGTTTTAGTTCTGAATTTAACCCGCGCGCGGACCGTACCTATTATAGTTCTTTCATATGTTTATTTCCTCAGTTGTGTTCAATTAAATCGAAATTTGATAGATTTAAAGAGAACAAAACAACAGTAGGTTGTGCACAAACAACACTGCTTTTTGAAATGAGAACTTTGTTTCTTGTTTTTTTAAACACGGAGACGTATTGTATTTTGACGGAAGTAGTATTGTATTGGCGAAGCGAGTGTGCTTTAGTATAAAACGGAACGTTTATTAACTTTTTTTTTTTGCGAATAAAAAGGAAATTATGCACTTTCATCTATGAGTTTCGTTATTTTACAAATTGATAGAAAATACGTAGATTCTAGGACTGAAGTTCGTAGAAAAATAAACGTAGAGTTGGCAACACTGCCTCTAAATAAGTTCACAGATATATTGTACGACATCATTGAATTGAATTTAGTCAACGAGTTCTAAATACTACGTAGAGGTGGCGTAGTAAACTACTTTTCTAAAAACATGCAAAGATAGGGTCGAAAAACATAAGCCTCTCCCAGTCGTTTTAAAAAGACTTATCAAATTCAACTGCATTTTAGATTAAAGTGTCTTGTACGATTTTAGTGATTTAAAATAGAAGGTTATAGACAGTTATAAATGACCTAAATACTTGGGTAGAATCACAATAGTAGATTGTTATACAAAGATGGAAGGGAATCAATTCTCATACGAGGTATTTAGACAGCTATAGTCCGAGTAGGAATTGATGACTTTCACCCGTGTTAAACACTCTACTTTTCATTTCAAATATACGGAAAGTAAAATAAAGCAGTTTTTCTGAAATATTTTTTAATCGAATATTAGTCGTTAGAACCGAGAATTTCAATTTCGGTACAGCTTACAGAGTTAGTATGCCGTCAATTTTATACTATTTTTTAAATTTTAAAGATCCCACACATCAGTAATTTTGTACTCATGCATCACTCCGCTTACTATAGTTTTTTTTAATGTTCACACTGGCTGTTTATACACTTACAAGACCGCAGCAACTGCAGCATTTTTTTTAAATAATGTAAATACTAGCTGCGCCCCGCGGTTTCACCCGCGTAACTCCCGATCCCGTGGGAATATCGGGATAAAAAGTAGCATATATGTTAATCCAGGCCTACAGCTATCTACATACCGAATTTCATTCCAATTGGTTTAGTAGTTTTTGCGTGAAGGAGTAACAAACATACACACACACACACACACATTTTTTCACACACATCATAATTTCAATTTCAATTCATTTTTGGTACAATAAGGTATTACAATAAGTATATACATAACCTAGTTATGTTACTACATTCAGGTCCAAAACACTATATTTGATATGCAAATTTTTTGAGATAAATTATACATCCTAATAAACTACACAATGTTAGTAATAAAATAACCAAATTAAACACATAACCATAGATAATTAAATATTAGTACTTATTAGTTTCAGGTTACCATAGGGCATACTGCATTTGTCCAACAGATCGACATTGTTATCCAAGGAGGGAATACAGCCAGCTTTTTGGGACACTTATTTAGATTTTAACATTATTATTTTTTCTATATTATTTAGTTGTAACTTTGTAATGTTTTGTGACTTGAAAATAAAATTAAAAGTACCTAACTAATAAAAATAATTAGCTCTATTTCTAGCTCCCAATTAAGAGCCAAATACCTGCTACTTCTGCGAAATATATTAACAAACAACTTTTACAGAATAACCTACTGTTAAGGCGATCTTCCAGTACCGTGTGTAGGTATTCACATTACCTAAGCCCTCGCTCTCAAAAACGTAGCGTGCTGCGTGCTAACTGTTATATTTGATTGATATGCAAAACATTTTAGCATTATTATCCACAAATATAGTTCCTAGAGGTCCGAACCTATCATTTGATTCATTTTTAGAAACAAACGTTAACTATTTTTGAATAAAACCCGATAAACGATCTAATAATTCTCTGTTTTCTAACATTTTTTTTATCGAACGAAGTTGTTGTTCATATCACGTTTTCAACCACAATAAACTATGGTTATTATTTATAAAAATATGGTTATTAAACTACAATATCCATTTATATCCAAATAACAAAAAAAGAGTATTTGATTACTTAGAGTTGCTTAAAACAAAGGTCGATTTTGGTAGCTTTATTAGCACCTGCCCTTAACCAATAATTTTAAAAAACTAGACAAAGATTTATTAAATTAAGTTTGTTGGGAAGAATCTTCATTATTTCCATCCAAAAACCAGTCTCGATAGCTCTCAACTTTTTCTTTCCAGTAATCTGAAAAAGGTAAGTATCTAATATAGGTAATCAAAATTTTGTAGTAAGTATATGACATGTCCATTAACAGGTCCAAAACTTTTATAAAGCATAAATTGTGCAGTAAGGCGTACTATGATACTTGTCTTACCTTAATGATAATAACCCATGGACGTGACTTTAATTGCTCCATTTCAAATAATACTATCAAATATTTGTAATATTGACCTTTGTGAGCGTGATCACATGAAAAAATAAATCTCCATGAGTTTCTTGTGCCTTCTTCTCATTGGTGGGCGCGTTCCGAAGGCACACATCCTAACTTAGTTTTTAAGACGTTTCAATGTGATCTGTGTATAAAATTTACATAAGCATCCAAATGAATAAAGAAATTTGACTTTGACTTTGTTTGTAAATACAATAATGCTTATTTAAATCATAATAGTTTCGTAGGAAGGGCCATCTCCCCCGGAATTACCCTATACTTTTAAATTCATTGTACACAGAAATCGACTTAAATCTATACTCATATTATAAGAGTTTGTTTGTTAGAACGCGGTAATCTCAGAACCTACTGGTTCGAATTACAAAATTCTTTTTGTGTTGGGTAGTCTATTTATCGCTACTTTTAGACTACTTTTTATTTTGATATTCCCACGGGATCGGGACTTATGCGGGTGAAACTACAGGGCGTAGGAATAAAATCTCGGAATCGGCTCCAACGATTTTCATGAAATTTGGTATATAGGAGGTTTCGGGGGCGATAAATCGATCTAGCTAGGAATCATTTTTAGAAAATGTCATTTTATTCGTGTTTTATCGAAACTAACTTTTTTTTTATCTGAAAAATATGACTCTTCCTGACATCTATTGGCGAACTACTAATACTATTTTTTGTGAGCAATAAAGTTATTCCAGCAGATGGCGTTGTTAAGTAACACGAAGTCAATGAGTGTTTGCTTTGAGGTTAGACTAAGTAAAAAAAATAATAATAGCAAAGCTCGGTCATCCAGGTACTAGGTTATTATTAAAATAAAATGACCTAACCTATATGTTCCTGTAATTTTCCATCCGTTCCTCCATACTCTTCAGGAAGTACAGATTTATCTATGTAGTTATACAAGGAATCTTTGCTGTGCATGAAAATCTGAAATTTTTAACATAGATAGATAAACACTTTATTTGTACAACATACGAAACATAGAAAATGACAAAAAAGACGAGAAAGCTTATTAACTACGAAATTGTACAAACAGGTCGCCTGTTTGTACTTACGTGCTTATCGCTTAAAGCGATTTCTTCCAGGCAACCTTAGGATGTAGAAGGTCTGTTTAGCTTAACTGGTAGGTAGGTCGTGTGGTGTAAGGAACACATATAACAATAAATACCTACGTAAAATAGATATTATAAACGAAATACTTAAACATAGATATCATACCATACACATAATAATACTTAGCAATACTATTCGTAATGAGAATATATTAACAAGTATATATATAATAAGTAATATATAAATAAATAAAAAATATATAATAACACTATACAAGCATTTCTAAGAGAAGAAACAAGAATATAAATATGAAAAGAAATAAGAGGCAAGAGTTATGTGTACCAATAGAGTGAAAGTAATGTTCATAAGTACACTTAAGGGTGTAGATCGTGAAAATCACTGAAAAGAGTGTTACGATTTTTCATATTTAACCTATTTACATATGATTGATATCAATGATAATTTGTATATATTACAATCAAAGACCAATAAGTATGTTCATGCTTAAATTAAACTCTTAAACCTAATAGTTGTTTTATAATAAACGTCAACAAACGCACAAAATTGAGTAAAAATGCAAAAACATGACTTCGTATTTTTCAGATTTAACCCCATAAATCAACACAAATTGATAAAAAGAAACACTTTTTGAACACTGAAGAAACCAATAAGTATAGCTGTATACTTTTTTTTATACCTTTACAAACAAAGACTTCCTCTTTTAAAGCCCTAAAATCTAGATATATTTTAAGGTAAATTTTTCATACACAAATGTATGGGATAAAACGTTCGTTTCATTCGTGCAATCTCGGTGGTCAACAGCGGCAGTTCCTTTCTGTAAGTGAACGCGACACCACGCTTGTCGGCTGCAGACAGCAGAATTACGTATTGTGTATTTGTGTTTTTTGTAAAAAACTGTAAGTATAACATTTTTATAATTAATTTATTTTCAGTTAGTAGAAAGTATCGATATAATGAATGTCTGAAAGAAAACCATGATGGAACTAGATATAAATCGTAAAAAATACAATATCTACACTAATAGGTATTATAAAGAGGAAAGATTTGGATTTTTGTATGTAACGAATAAACTCAAAAAGTACTGGACCGATTTTAATAATTCTTTTATCATTCGAAAGCTACATTATCACTGAGTAACATAGGCTATTTTTTTCGCAGGACTGATTGAATTTGAGTGTCATGCCAGGGAAAAGAAAGTTTTGTACGCATTATAAAAATATGAAAGCCAAAAGATCTCGGAATAAAATGTAAGTTCCTCCCTACTTATTTATTATCGCATTTGAACAGGGTACATTACAAAGCTAATAGAATATGTCATATGATTTAGATCGCCCGATTCAGACATATACCTACAATAACATGTAGGTATATGTCAAATTGTGGAAGTAGGTAGGCGACAGCGCAACTTTGTCGACATACCCGCCAAACAGACGCGAGGCGCCTAGCGTCTGGCTTAGGGTTGTACAAAATAAATAAAAAGTGGATAATATTGATGAATAATATTTCCAGTATTGAAAATAAAGAAAACCTTGGGGCCGAGACTCTGAGCAACAATGCTACGCGCTGTATAGAGGTAAGTTGTTATACGTAATTCTTGTAGACTTGTTACATAAATAAATACACTACTTAGTTAGTGATGGGCGAAGACAAAATCTCAATACCTACCTATAGATTTTTTCTTGCAATATTTATTATTTTCATCGAGAGACAAACACCTTAGTACCGAAATACTTCTCAATTACTTTCTCAAAAGAAAATTTACGTTCAAATAGGTGACGTCATAAAAAAACAATACCTAATGCGTAAAGAAACTATAATTTCTATTCATCAGGAACCTAATATTGTATTAATTCTTTTGCATTTTTTTAAATTTTTAATTATTTTTTATAAAAAAAATCAAGCCATTATCTTTCTTTACAGGAACTAGTTATTGAAAACGACCAAGAGGGAAAGGTGGATGAAATGGAAGTTGGGCGTAGAGTTGTAGACGTTTCTTTTTTTTTTAAAGCTCTTCAGGCCATAGGGGACCACGGTCCAATGGATTGTAAGTTAAGTTACCTCAGTATAATCGGTGAAGTAAAAGTTGGTCTGGACTCAAAACTCATCATGAAATGTAGTATGTGTAGTATGAAATTTACTGTGTGTTTGATTGAAAAGAAAGAAGATAGAATGGAAGTGAATCATCAAATTGTATCTGGTATCATATCATCTGGTGGGAGCTACTATCAGTTAAAAACATTAACTGCCGCAGTAGCCCTACCAATCATGTCACCTTCATTATACAATGAAATTAATAATACGGTTTGCGATTGGTGGGAAAAGACAGCAGCACATTCCATGGCAGAAGCTGTCAAGGAAGAAGCGGAGTACGCAGTGTCTATAGGTAGTGTTGATAAAAATGGTACACCATTAATATCTGTTGCTGTTGACGGTTGTTGGAGCAAGAGATCTTATGGTAAGAATTTTTCCGCCTTGTCCGGCGCAGCTGCGATAATTGGCATTAAAACTAATAAAGTATTGTTTTTTGGAGTTAAAAATAAATACTGCGTAGTTTGTGCACGAGCCGCAAAGAACGACAGTCAGCCCTCGGAACACCGTTGTTTCAAGAATTATTCGGGATCATCTACCGGTATGGAATCGACCATAATAGTTGAGGGGTTTAAACGTTCCATTGTTGATCACGGTGTAATTTATAATAAATTTGTAGCAGACGGCGATTCCAGTACTTATAAAAAAATATTAGATTCGCGACCGTACGGTAATTTAACAGTAGAGAAAATTGAATGCAAAAATCATCTTTTACGAAACTACTGCAATAGCTTGGAGAAACTATCGAAAGACACTAAGTATCCTTGCGAATTGCGGAAATTCCTAAAAGAAAGGTATTTGCGTTTAAGAACGGGTGTAAAATGCGCTATTAAATATTGGGGCGATCAAAATCAGTCACTCGAAGAAAAAATAAAAAATCTTAGTGAAGATATCCTAAATGGTCCACAACACGTATTTGGTAATCACCAATATTGCAAGGAGTATTTCTGTAGACCTGATACTCGTCGAATAGAACCTGTTGGGTTGCTTCCAGCAATTGTTGGATGCGGATTAATGGACGCGGTACACATTTTAAGTAAAAGACTGTCATATCATTCTAGAAGTTTAATTCATAATTGTACAAGTAATATAGTTGAAAGTTTTAACGCAGTGATTGCCAAATTAGTAGGGGGTAAGCGTGTAAATTATTCTTCCCGTGGTTCTTATGCGGGCCGATGCGCAGCTGCTGTTGTGTCTTTTAATACAGGATCGATTCATAGTAAAACTCATGAAGTAATATTTAAATCTAGTCCTAATCCTTTGATCGCGAAAGTGGAAAATTGTAATCGTAAAATCCGTTTAATTGCTAAACCTAAATTAAGATTGAAAAAGAGCCACAGCGCTGTATCGAAAGACGCTCACTATGGACCAAACTGCGAAAAACCTGATCTGAGTCCAGAATTATATGAGAAAGCCAAGTCATCTTTTTTAGCCGATTTAAAGTTGTCTTGTGCTGAAAGAGAGGAGCTTGAAAGGTCGACCCATTTGCAAAGAAGTAGTTCTGAGTGGATGAGTACAAGGAGAAAATTACTAACCTCATCATCGTTCGGGGAAGTTTGTAAAAAACGAGAGAGCACAAGTTGTGCTGTTCTTGTTCGTAAAATCGTTTATGGTAGTAATATCTCCAGTTTGCCTGCTGTACGGTACGGTATCGAAAACGAAGAAACCGCAATTAAACAGTTAGAAATTCAAGAGAATATTAGTATACAAGGTTGCGGTTTGTTCGTCGACGATCAATATGAATTTCTTGGTACTACACCAGATGGCATTTATGCAAACGGTTTAATTGAAATTAAGTGCCCACATTCTTTAGCTGGCATGACTCTTGATGAAGCAATGGCCAAACATACCTTTTGGGTTAAGGACAAGGCTTCCAAGGGTTATGTCATAAATAAAAATCATAACTGGTATTTCCAAATTCAGGGACAGGTACATATTACTAAAAGAAACGTTTGCATGCTTGGCATCTGGTTTGGTGCTACTGTACCTATGAAAGTTTATATTATAGAAAAGGACGACAAATTTTGGGAGGAGAAAATGGAGATGAAATTAGTTAGGTTTTATTACGATTGCCTACTTCCAGAATTAGTTGATCCTCGGCAGTCACGAAGCATGCCCATTCGTGACGCGCCCAGTATCATAGAGGCTATGAAAGAGAAGAAAGAAAGAGCTTTACGTGTTATGAAAGAGAAGAACGCCTAATGATTTTGAAAGATACAGGTAACTTAACTACCCAGCCAGTCGATTCACGTAAACACGCCAGTCCAAAAGTCGTTTTAACTTAGGAACTTAGAAATCGCCTTTTGGTTTTCTGTTTTAAACGCACTTACTTATCTAGTCTTGGATTGTCATAAATCTTCCAATAGCTCAATTACTATACAATTTCTGAGTTACCTGGTGTAAAGAATCATAAAAATTGGTTAAAAAATACAGCGAATTGAGGATTCTCCTTTTTTTAAGTCGGTTAAAAGGGCTAAATTTGCAAAAAACGAAGTGACGTCACTGCGCTACGGTTTTTATTACTTACGTGAATCGGGCAGCTGGTAACGTTTTCATTCTGATAGGTTTTGTGATAGCCATTGATTTTATCATCAAATTAGCAGAAATCAGAACTTGATCCGTAATCGAATGAAAAACCATTAGAATTTTGAACTCATATTTCGTTATTGTTTAATTACATACTTTTAATTAGTATATTAATAATTTACAAACTTCTGTTAAAATTAGTAAATAAATGAATTATTTACTAATTTTTGTACAACCCTAGCACGCTTTTGAGATAGCGAGTAATGGCGACTCATATTTGTTATTGTGTAGTAAATAAATCATTTTTATACTTGTGTTTCATTTATTGACATTTTTTTTTAAACCCTAGGATTTTTTTTTAGATATCGACGAGGTGATCGTAAACAAAAAGTAAGTATTTGAGTTTACGCAATAGGCACATTTCCTTGCGTAGAGATAAACACACTTCCTACTGAATTTGCAATTATTTTATTGAATGAATATTTTACGAATTAGAATAAATTTTGGTAGTGAAATTACAAATAAATAAATAGTTGGAATCAGTCAGATGTCAAATGATAGAAAAACATAAAAATTGTGTCTCAACAATCTATTAAAAAGAATCAACAGCTAGTTTCCAAAAATTCAACGTTATTGTTATGCTGTAAATATTCAAGTTCAATAACAATTTCTCAACGTGGAACGTTTGTTGCAAAACATTTTGAAAATCGCGCTCTCTAGGTCATTCATCCGCCCCGTCGGATGTTACATTAAACTTTGGCGCTGCGGTCGCTCGAAATCGAGATCTCAGGCCAACAATCTACACCCTTAAGAGAAAAGGGTACCGAACGCTCTTTCCATACAAACGTAGTCGACTGTTTTCTCCCTGGATAATGACACTAGAGAAAATATTTTTGTTGCATACAACTTATAACTGCCATGACCACGCCCTATGTTTTTATTAATTTGTTTTTTAAATCTTAATTTTTATGATTATTAGAAAATGAATAAAAAGAAAAAAAAACAAAACATAGGGGCATAGTTATGACAGTTATAGGTTTTATGGCACAAAAATATTTGTGCTAGTGTCATTATCCAGTCGAGGAAACAGTCGACTACGTTTTAATGGAGAGAGCGCCGGTACCCTTTCACCTTAAGATCGAAATAAAAGTAGAGATTTTATTTGCCCGGTTTATTCGCGATGTAAATAGGTAAGTACTTATTTTTAACCGACCTTTAAAAAAAGTGGAGGTTGTCAATTCGATTTTACATATCTTTTTTTTCTTATAGTTACCCGCGATTTCGTTAGCATTGTGGTTTTGAAGTTTTATTTACAATCAAAATACATTTAATTATTTATCCATTTTAAATTTATGAATTTATTTATTTAAACCTACAGATAAGTTGGTTTAAATAAATAAATTCGTTACATATAAAATTCTCTGTCCTGAATGACTGACTGACGGATCAACGCACAGCCTAAACCGCTGATCGTAGAGACCAGAAACTTGGAAGGTGTGTTCTTTGTACTGTTTAGAAAGGATTTTCCGAAATTATACCCTTAAGGGGGTGAAAAAGGGGGGCAAAGTTTGTATGGGACAACGTGCTCCTTACAAATCAATCGAGCGACCACGTGGTCTCCCACGGGGTGACCATCACTCTATTGTCCCTTTATAACTAGGAAATCTTACTTACTCTGTTTTTTATTTTGGCTGTCGTAAACATTTTAAATATTGCCATCGCAATCGACAACCCATACGGAGGATCTAAAATTTGAAGGCTTTTGATTCTAACCGACATAGCCTTTTCTATGCATGTCATCATCTTTCTCGCCAATGATGGAGTCCATTGCAAAATGAAACCAAATCCCATTCCTCTTAGATCACTTAAACTATTGTATGCTCGATCATTATTGTATGCTCGAAATGAGTAATCTGTTGGAACCATATTATTTATAAGATCTTTATGTACCTACACAGATTGAACAATAAATTATATTCTATTCTATTCTATTCTATCCTGGAAACGATGATAATTCTGTATTAGAACTTCAACACTCACACACTGACGCAATCGCGTCAATCTCAATCAGTCAACACCTTGGCAAATAAATATTTACTCGTCTTTTCATTTACGGAAGGCGAAATATAATAATTTGTTATGATTATCGAATGATATTACTTTAAATTATGTTGTACTAGCGACCCGCTCCGGGTTCGCACGTGTATATTATGCATGTAATCTATACATATAAAATGCTTTGTCCTGAACTACTGACTGACTGACTGACTGACGGATCAACGCACAGCCTTAACCGCTGATCGTAGAGACCTGAAACTTGGAGGGTGTGTTCTTTGTATGACGTAGCCATCGGATAAGAAAGGATTTTCCGAAATTCCACCCCTAAGGAGGTGAAAAAGGGGGGGAAAGTTTGTATGAGACAACGTGATTCCTTGGTCTAATCTACTTTAAATTTTGCATAAACATTATTTTACAGAATTAATGGAACACGTGTTTCGTATTTTATTGAAACTCATCCCCTAACGGGGTTAAAAAGGGGTAGGAAGTTATTTTCGGGGTGATTTGCTTCGAAGTTGATATCAATACTCCTTTTAACTAACCTACATTGTATTTTGACACATGTTCGAAAACTCAATCAGATTTTATTCAAAAAAGGTTGCACTTTTAGGACACGGCTTCATAGGGACGTAGAATTCGAAATTTGAAATGGTAAGGACTAGAAGGAACTAGAACATTTTGGTTATAAAATATACCAATTTTTTCATATTCAAAACTAACTGCGCACCGTGGTTTGACCCGCATAAGTCGTGATCCCGTGGGAATATCGGGATAAAAAGTATGCTATACTATTATGTTATCTGTGACGTTCGTGTTTGCTGGTCTGGGACGCGTTCGTGTCGTCACGGGCGGGCGGCCGTTTTTTCTCGAGCGGTTGTAGTTTTTCGTTGATTACTCAGGTTCTACTAATTAAATTTCGATGTAATGTATAACACGACCTTCCTCGAAAAAAGAGCTATCTAATAGAGAAAACCAGATTTCAATTGGTTTAGGTGTTTGTAGAGTATTATAACAAACATGAAACAAAAGACAGACATGAAATTTAAAAACTAAACATATATTACATACAGACTTTTTGTCCTCTCTACCTTTATAATGAGTATAAAATAATGGTAGTAGTAATGGGTTAGTTTAAAAACTAACCTACTGATTTCGGTAATTTTAAAACCCAAAGAAATGTATTAGAGTTAAAACCAATGAATAATCCTACATTAGTACCATTTCCGACTTCTACGCGGACGAAGTCGCGGGCAAAAGCTAGTATACATATAAACCTTCCTCATGAATCACTCTATCTATTAAAATAAACGCATCAAAATCCGTTTCGTAGTTTTAAAGATCTAAGCATACATAGGGACAGACAGCGGAAAGTGACTTTGTTTTATACTAAGTAATGATTCCTAATCCAAAAGCACTAATAGTCGATCGAACCTGGTGCGGTCCGCACCACGCACTTGGTACGCTCCGTACCATATTTCATTAAATAATGGGCTCGTGTGTAGAGCGGCATATAGCTATGAATATGGTACGTAGCGTACCAAGTTCGCTGTGCGGACCGCACCGGGTTCGATCGTCTATTAATGCTTTAATATTGCATTCCTCATAAGGCCGAATAAAGTGATAAACTTCCTTCTATAGGTGTAGTACCTACCACGCCAGCTACCACGAATTGATCATCTTCAATTAGCAGTATCTCAATGATCATAATAATCAACTTCAGAAAGTCTACTAACGATCCTTGTGTCAAACTGTAGGGGCCACTTCTATTCAAACATATTCTGGGATCGTCTTCATTCTTAGTCTTACGTAGCGGTAGGAAAACACTGCAAATGTTTGGTTAACCTGTTTTAAAAAAGGTTAGCTTGCTACTATGTAATTAGAATAATTATAGTACATAGTGGCAAGCTACCGTAATACTTACATAAAAAGTTATCATAAACTGCATGTTGTCATTTCTCAATAAAGACTTGTAAATTTTGCTAATACTCAAAGTTTAAGTAGCAAGGATATTGTTAGAAAATCGGGCTGTCTATTCCTTTAGCTATGATTGCTGAGCCCCGCTGTTTTACCCGCGTTAGTGTTCTAACTCACTATCTCACAGAATACAACTTACGTCTATTATAGTTACTACGAACTTCAAACTTAAACAGCCCTTTCTACCCCGGTCGAATTACAAAAAATCGTTTTTAGTGGAACCCCGATGTTTCAGACTCGAAGCTCTTGTAGCTTCAAATATTTCTCGATCAGTATGTATTTTTCTCTTTTATATTACAGAGAGTAACTAGTTGCCAACTCTAATATACCTAATCTCTCAAACTTAGACATAAGTAAGTAAATTCGTCAGCTCCGTCAAAAAAGGACAATCCGATCTTAATATTTTTACAAATTATATTATAGCAATTTCACTCTATGGTGCTCTGTGTGACTGACTATAGTTGACCGACTATATACTCACCCAAAATGAAGTATTTCTTGTAGCCCTGGATCAATAAAAAATAAATAAATAAAAAATTATTGATTTTGTTTACTTTTCATCTTTTGTAGATCAGGCTGTGTCTTGATCCAGTCTTGTAATATCTTCAGATGCGTGACAATATACTCACCCAAATTGAAGTATTTCTTGTATGCCTGGATCAAACGGATCTCTATTTCCATAAAGTTCTGGAATATTGGCCTTAAATTGGGCGCAAATTTTTAGTTTTCCTTTTGCTTTTTCTACGTCATACTTACATCCTCGAAGGAAAGCGATTAGCCATTGGTTCGCTAAAAGTATAATAATCTAAATGTTATAAACTTTATGTAATTATATTTACCTTCTCTAAGAGTACATATACAGTAAACGCTATGCCTTATCAAAAAATAAATAATACTTTTCATCTTTTGTAGATCAGGCTGTGTCTTGATCCAGTCTTGTAAAATCTTAAGATGCGTGACAATCTTCTCCGGCGTCTCGTTCAGCTCCTCCTCCGCCTTCTTGCGGAGAGCGGCCGAGAGAGGTCTGATCGATATGTCGTCTTGCATCATGATGGGAATTAATTGTCTGCAATTGTTAATAAAACAGACTTAAGTGGATAAAACCTTCAGCCATTACTCAACTGTGAGGGCCGAAGTTACTCGTTGCCTGTCAATTCATGTCTAAATCTCTATGTACTTATAGATAAACGAGCAGCGCTCCGCGGTCTCACCCGCGTAATCCCCGATCCCGTGGGCATATCGAAATATAAAATAGCCTATAGCTTTCCTCGACAAATGGACTATCCAACACAAAAAGAAATTTTCTATTCGAACCAGTAGTTCATAAGATTAGCGCGTTCAAAAAAAAAACAATCTCTTTAGCTTTATAATATTAGTATAGATAAATAAGTATGTATAATTTTAATAAATACACACTTTGGTACATCTAAGTAGGTATGTACAGATTATACCTACAATATACATACCTAAGTACTTACCTAAATTTTAGTAAGATAAAGATAACTTCATTTGCCATACGGGCTATCAAAGCGCCTTACTTTTGAAGCAATATCTATACATATAATAAATAATTTATAAAAAACTTGAGAGGTGTCAAGGGACACCCGGATGGAACGAAGTTCCTTTCGATTTAGTGAAGGAATTGTAATAAAATCAAAAAGTGTCTTTACAACTTTTGGTCTTATTTTTTCCATCTAGCCCCCTTTCGCAACGCGCGATAAGAAACTTCGTTCCAAAAACAACATTTTAAATCTCGATTTAAAGCAAATAATCTAACTATAAAAATTACTTATCTACAAACCCATGGACTGGTATAACCACAGGAAAACAGTTAATTGTTTTTAATAAAGCACTTGAAACTTTATTTATATTAATCTGCGACGTTCGTTTTAAATGCTATACTGTGTCATACTGAATACTAAAATAAAGTCCAATCTCTCTGCGATAAACAGAGAATAAATATAGACAAGCTACCAGCGTATACAGTGTGAGACAGCGAATATTCAACATACCTATCTATACATATAAAATGTTTTGTCCTGAACTACTGACTGACTGACGGATCAACGCACAGCCTAAACCGTTGATCGTAGAGACCTGAAACTTGGAGGGTGTATTTTTTGTATGACGTAGGCATCGGATAAGAAAGGATTTTCTGAAATTCTACCCCTAAGGGGGGTGAAAAAGGGGGGCAAAGTTTGTATGGGACAACGTGATTCCTTGGTCCATTTTCGACTTTTACGCTGACGAAGTCGCAGGCACAAGCTAGTAAGTATATAAATAAATAATAAATAAATATTACAGGACATTCCACACATCGCCATTTAGCCCCAAGTTAAGTAACTAGACTTGTGTTATGGGTGCTAGACAACGGATATACTACATAAATACTTTTCTTTTGTAAATATATACTTATAATACATAGAAACAACCAGACCACAGACAAATATCTAAGCATAAATACTTGTCTGAGGCAGGAATCGAACCCGCAACCCTGTGTTTGGCAGTCCGACGTGGTAACCATTGTGCCAACTGGGTCGTCAAAATATAGTTGTAAAATTACCCCTAAACAGCAATTAATCATCACTGCACAAGTGCACACTAATTAGTACTCCTTTTTAATATCTTATAAAGCACAAGTAACACAAATTATTGTCTAACAGGATAAGAAAACAAAACTTTGATATACACCAAACGCTTGTTTGCCACCAACGACACTGATGGCAAACAAAAAAATCGTACACGCAAATAGAGACAAAACTTATACTTTGTCTTGCTCCCACTTACTCATTTGACAGTCAATCCTTCTCACTCTAGTAATTATTGTTATTTTAGCAGCCGGTCTATATTTATTCTCTGTCTATGACCTATCGCTAGGTAACCTATAATTGTGCCCATAGTTACTACTGTATAATATTTTGACAAGTTCGAGAGAGTTCGTACAGATGGCGTTGTTAACAACTTTATTTTAAGAGGAAAGGGTACCGGGCGCTCTCTCCATACAAACGTAGTCGGCTGTTTCCTGGATAATGACACTAGAGCAATTATTTTTTATTTTTTTGTACATAGTGATATTATGGCTAGAACTGTTACATTTATGGTAGGTATGTAATTTAAATTACATTTAAAAAAAAAATGTTAATGTTAACTGTGACTATTCCTACATTTATAGTCGTTACGGTCGTCGTACGGATGAAAATAAAGTAGGTGGGTATACATAATATAGTATGTGCAAACGAGCAATTAATTAAATAGGGACATTCACTGTTTTAATCAACTACTGCCTATGTTTACGTGGTCTTAACTTCATTTTACGGATCGGTGTATTGGCCTGTGCATTGTTGTCCAAAGCTGTGGGCGACGACGCAGTTGTCGTCGGCGAGGGCGTCGCGGCTACGTCAGTGTGTACGGCGGCTAGTGGGCTAGCCGCGGCTAAGGCCGCCCGATTCGTAGTTTCCGGCGACAACGCCGAGGACTCTGACAACGACCGAGGTCTTTGTTGCGAACTAGGATAGTTGGCGCCAGCAATGGGTGACTCATTCACTTTCCCATCAGTGATAATCACTGCTTCACTCGGCATGGACCACGAAAAGCGAGTAGGCTTTTTATTTAGCATAATTTGATCAATATGTTTTTCACTAACTCCATTGTGTTCGTTAGTGACTTTGTAGGTTACCGAACCCGTCCGTTCGCTTATAATACCTTCCATCCACTTAGGACCGTAATTACTAAAATTTCTAACGAGCACCGAATCTCCTGGTGTTAGTGTACGAGTGGTACCGCCAGCTCGTTCAGTTTGTGCGCGTTGTGCAGCTTCCATGCATTGTGCGGTCCCAGGGGCGCGCAACATGTCCAATCTCATGCGTAACCTGTGTCCAAGTAACGCCACCGCAGGCTCCACTTGTGTACTGCAATGTGTACTGTTTCTATATTGCAATAGAAATTTGCTTAAAGCTAAGTCAATATTTTGACCTTCAACTGAGGCTTTTTAAATAACCTTTTTAATTGTCCGCACCCCGTTTTCAGCGGCGCCATTACTCGAAGGATGGTATGCTGCAGTTAGTATGTGCACGACCCCGTTCATTTTTAGAAAGGTTTCAAACTCGATTGAAGTAAAGGGTGGGCCACCGTCCGTTACTATTTGCTTTGGTAATCCGAATCTAGCAAATAATTCTCTTAATTTACCAATTACCAGACGCGCTGACGTGCCGCTCGACATGGTAAATACTTCAATCCACTTTGAGTGAGAATCAATAATCAAAAAATAATATACACCTTTATATATTAAAAAGTCGACATGTAATCTAACCCATGGTTCCGACGGCCAAGTAAAAGGGACCGGGGCTGCAGCGGGTGGCGCGTCCCGTTCGCTTCTACAAGCATCACAAACCCGTGCTCGAGTTTCGATGTCTGAGTCAATCATTGGCCACCACACGTAATTACGCGCTATTTGTTTCATGCGTACAATGCCAATATGACCGACGTGTATTTCTTCAATTATTTGTTTTCTCAAAATATTCGGAATTACCACCCGATAGCCCCAAACGATACAACCATGATCGATGTGTAAGCTATCTTTACGATGGAAATATGGCTTTTCGTTCTCCACCTCTGTCTCGATGGGCCAACCGCTCATAACGTATGCAAAGATTTTACATAAAATTACATCTTTTTTTGTTTCTCTCGCCACTTCTCTGTGGCTTAATGGAAAAGTTTCTTCCACAAAATGAAGATATGCTGCGTCCTCTTCCTCATTTGAACTCTTTTAAGTCTCCAGCGGGAGTCGAGACAGGCCATCAGCATTCCCATTTTTATCGGTAGACACGAAAACTATATCAAAGTTATATGCAGCTAAACGAATCGCGTATCTTTGCAAACGGCTCGCTGCCGTTTGGGGTATACCATGTTTGGGACCAAAAATATATGTAAGCGCCTTATGGTCACTTTTTAATGTAAACTTACGTCCAAAAAGATATTGATGATGTCTGTTTACTCCGTATACGATAGCTAACGCCTCCTTATCAATTTGACTATAACGGCGGCTTGATTAAGCGTACGCGAGGCGCAGCACACAATGCGTTCGCTGCCGTCCGGATATACGTGCGACAGCACAGCGCCCAGCCCATGTGAACTGCTGTCGACCGCTAACACTAAGGGTAACTGCGGGTCATAATGAGCTAACACACCCCCGTTCACTAATTGCTTTTTTATTTGAGCAAAGGCTTCTTCGCACGCCTCCGACCACTGCCAACGCGCACCTTTAGCCAACAATGCATAGAGAGGATTTAAAGTCGAACTAATATTTTTGATAAAACGCGAGTAATAGTTAATTAAACCTAATGCTGCTCTTAATTGAGTGACATTCTGTGGAGCCGGCAAGTTCACTATGGCGGCTACCTTATTTTTGTCCGTATGTACACCGAGTTTATTTATTTTATAACCTAAGTAATGTACTTCGTTTTTAAAAAAATCACATTTTTCAATTTTTATTCTTAGACCAGCGTCCCTTATTAACCTAGCCAATACCAATTGTAAATTTCTTAAATGAGATTTTCCTGAAATACAAATATCATCAATAAAACACACAACTCCGTTGATCCCACATAGCGTTTCCTCGATCAATTTTTGAAAAATTTCTGGTAAACATTTAATACCAAATGGGGCTCTGCGATAGACAAAAATTCCAATGTGCGTTGTAATAGCAGTTAGTGGTTGGGAGGCGTTATCCAATAATAGAGCTGCAAATAAGCGTTTTTTAAATCTAATTTTGTGAATTGCTCCCCACCACTAAGTGCCGCGAACAGCTGTTCGATTCGTGGTAGTGGATAATGAAAATCTTTTAATTGTTTATTTACTGTTATCTTATAATCTCCACAAATACGAATCGAACCATCGCGCTTAATAATGGGCACTATTGGAGTACCATAATCCGATCTTTCGACCTTATAGATTATGTTTTCGGATTGTAAACGTTCGAGTTCCCGCTCAACAGGATCGCGCAATGCTAAAGGTAAAGGACGCGCTTTGCAGGATATCGGCTGTTTTTCTTTAAGGTACAATTTAATCTTAGTTTTAAAAGTGCCTATACCATCTTTAAACACATCTGGAAAATCATTTTTCAATTTTAATATCAACTGTTCGTTGTTGTCACTAATTTGGTTTAAATTAATCGAATTAAGCTTTAATTTACGCAACCAAACACGGCCCAGGAGCGGCGGTCCTCCGTTTATGATAACAAATAACGGCAAATCGACCGTCTCGCTCTCACTCGACACACGTACTTACAGTGATGCGCCCCCGTGGTTTGATCGCATCGCCAGTGTAAGATTGTAATCTAATATTATCTCGAATGATAGGCAAATAATTCAAATATTGTTCATAAAATGCATTTGAAACTGCAGATATTCTGCTCCCAGTATCTACTTCAAATGAAATAATTAAATTTTCTACCTTAAGTTCACATTGATAGGGTCCATCTTTACCGTTTTTCTTCAGGTTTAAGATTCTTTATTCCCATAAGAATATTAATAATTCACTTACATGAGAAATATATAAAAGCTAATTAACTAATAACATTTATATAAATGTTCGAGGAGCATACAGGTAAACAAAAAAAAAAAACTTAATACAATGGAAAAAATTATATAAAATTAATGTAGGTAGGTTGGCGCATTTCTTATCTATTAGTTCGTTCGAATCAGCAATATCAACTTGCTACGGTAACTAGATGAGACGAGACGATTGTCAGTTACATATTTTTTTTTTTTTTTTGTTTTGTTGTTGTTTTTAATATTCAGTATTTTTCCTATTTAAACTTATCATTTGTAAATATATATTTTTATACTTAATATGTTTATATTACTAGATTAGCTATTTTTTTATTTCGTTTGGTTGTGATTGTGATACTACACTTAGCGTACTAGTGGTGTTTTTTTTTTTTATTTTTTTTATTTTTTATTGTTGTGGTTTTGGCACATACCTATCACTAAAGGAGCGGAAAGTAGGCATTTTAATGATGTCATTATTTTGTAACATGAGTTAGGTGGTATTTTAGTAGTTTCTTAAATGTTTGCATACTTTTAGTCTCCTTACGCCTTCTTTCCTTCTTTCTTCGCCGTTAATATCTTAAATAAGCCGTCACTGTCGTCACTTTCCGATTCACTATTATAACCGAGATAATTTTGTGATTTTGACTGACCAAAACTGACACTTTTCGACATTTTCGAACACGTAGAAGCTAAATGCCCCTTCACATTACACTTATTACACGTATAAGCTTTAAAACGACACTTATTTGGCGCGTTATTACAATTATCGGCAAACAACTTGAAAAGTACCTGGCGTGGAAGGGGTAAGTTCGCGCAGTATACTTACGAGCAAAATAAATTGGTGTCATCATCCATTACAACCTAATGTTTTTTTTATATGAA
The DNA here is from genome assembly GCA_951213275.1 of Idaea straminata. Classification (NCBI taxonomy): domain Eukaryota; kingdom Metazoa; phylum Arthropoda; class Insecta; order Lepidoptera; family Geometridae; genus Idaea; species Idaea straminata. The sequence continues at coordinate 6,066,933 of OX577846.1, read as the reverse complement.
TCTCTAAATAAAATCTTAACTGATTTTAAGTAGGTAGGTACCTAGTTTAGTTTTACTTACTTAAATTAGGGCCATTTTCACGATCTTTAAGAAGTTCCGAGGAGGCTAATCATCAAGTAGGGTACCTACTACAAGGGTGTTTATTTTCGACTAGGTATTTTTTGGACAAAATGGTATAATAAATATAAAAAAATGTAAGTATGAAACTTAAACATTGCTTTTATTTGTCGAACATAGAACAAGTAATAATATTACCTAAATATTTATGATTCAGTCCTGTAAAAATGAAACACCCTCCACTAAGTCGCATTCCCTTACAGCTGCAGTACTTGTGCCCGGAGTTGGTTCGTCTCTATCACAGCTTGAACTCGGAGTTGGTTCATCCCTATTTCCATGACTCCATGTCACCGTGTCCTCATCTTCTTCGTCATCACTGTCGCTATCGTCTTCGCTGTCAGAATCACTATCTTCAGTAACATTAATTATAATTTGGTCGGTGACCCCGTTTGCAATTACGGACATTTATTTAATAAGACTTTTACTCAAGTGCAATTGTGTTGTTGAATTAAGTCATTACGTTTCTGTGCAATAACAACGCGCTGCCTAACTAACACGCGCGCAACCGTCCTTCACCCCCGCGAGAGTAGTACCGTTGCTATTTTCTGACTCGCTCACGCAACTAAACAACAATGAGTGACGAAACGAAGTCACCACCTCGCACAGTGCACACAGCTACAGGCGGTGGATCGCAACCGGACTTGTCACGAATAGGCGATCATAATGTGGATACGAATGTGACCCAACGCATGAAACGTAAGTGGATAAATGATTGTCCATGCTCAAACGAACTCGCGGGTATGCGATCTGAAATGAGTCGCATTAGTTCACTGCTAGAGAAATATGTTAGTTGGAATGAACAAATAATGAACAATATGCAGGACAACATTTCCGATATAAAAACTCAATTAGTCGATATGAAAACTGCTACCGAGCAAAATATAACTGTGATGAAAGACAAAGTTGATGGAGTTATTGCCCAAATTAACGAAGTCAACCAATGCACAACCAGCGTGTCATCTGAGCAAAAAGATATGAAACGCCAATTAACAAAACTAGATGAAACAATCACGATTGGGCAAAACAAGGTTAAGTCACTTGAGGCCGATATTAAACTCCTTAAACAATCTTTTGAAGCAACTTCCAGCAGTTCACAAAGTAACATTTCTTTGTGTGAACATATTATGAAAGAAATTCAAAACCGCAATAACAGAGAGAAAAACATAATTATTGTGGGCCTTCTTGAGCCACCTTACCCCCAAGCAGAAAAGAGAAAATCTAAGGACGAAACTGATGTTCTTAATATTATCTCATCGCTCAACTTAGGCATTCCAAAACCAGAATACGTCTTCAGAATTGGCAAAGTCAATCCTAACAAAGCCCGCAAAATTAAAATATGCTTCGAAACGCCGGGCCCAGCAAAGACATTGCTCCGAAACAAAGAAAAGCTCCCAACCGACATCAAGATATACTCAGATCAAACCCCTGCCCAACAAACTTACCTTCAAAGCTTGAAAACCGAACTAAAATGTCGTGAAGAAAAGGGTGAGGTGGGACTCACTATCAAATATATACATGGCACACCGGCAATAGTAAAAACAGCCCCAAAAAACTAAATATAGCCGCACCTGCCAACTCAACTAGCAATACAAACGCCAACATTTATAAAGTTCTAAACAACTATCAAGATTTTCCAGTTAATAAGTCTTGCTTAACCTTTCTCTACTTAAATGCACGGAGTATACGAAAGAAGGGAAAATTTAATGAGCTACAATGTATTATTCGTGCTATCCCAAATAAAATACATGTCATCCTGTTAACGGAAACGTGGATACGAACAGAAATTCAAACCTTACAACTACAGATGCCTAATTATACCCACTATTACAATATTAGAAACGACACATCGGGAGGTGGCGTCTCGGCATATGTGCACAATGACATAAAGCACAGTTTATCTGAGAGTAAGTATGTCGATGGTAACAATTTCCTATGGATTAACTTAGAAAAATACGGATTAGAAGTAGGACTTGTATATAACCCAGGAAATATAAATAAAAAGTTCTTCGAAGAATATGAATCACAGTTAGAGCCTAGACGACGTGCAATGGTATTTGGAGATTTTAACATAGATCTACTTGAAAAAACAGAAACACTAAACAATACAAGGAACTCTTGAAAGCATCAGGATACAAAATAATAAATAAAATCAAGAAGAGCTACTGCACAAGAGAATGTGACACCAGGAAGTCAATACTAGACCATATTAGCACCAATTAAAGAGAAGATACTTTTAATACAACAATAATCAATTCATCACTATCCGACCACAAACAAATTTATGTTGAAATACTCAAAACAAAACCACCTCCAAAGACATATTATCTATACGAAGCAGTGAACTATTCTAGATTATGTGAAATAGCTGAACGAGAATTTTCAAAACTAAATGAAGTGAACTACACTGAAATTGAAAATAAGATTAAGTTGTGCATGGAGACTAGTAAAGTGCAGAAAACTAAGATTCAGAATCCACCCCAAAAAGACTGGATTAACAATGAGATTATTACAGAAATCAATGAAAGAAACATTCTATGGGCGAAACTTAAAGAAAACCCACGTGATGACGCAATTAAGGCAGTTTTTCTCAAGAAAAGACAACATGTAGCAAAACTTATTCAAGAAACAAGAGACCAATACCACTACAACGAGTTTATGAAATGTAGGAACAAACCCAAGAAAATGTGTACATTAGTTAACACTTTGGCAGCTAACAAATTCACTTTAAATATTTCACCTTCTAAACTGAAATTCAAATCACAGATAGTGACAGACCCAACTTTAATTTGTCAAATATTCAATGAGTACTTTGCTAATGTAGGTTTTGACTTGGCATCACAAATACCAAAACACTGTCATGATAATTTTAAGTATGCCATGCCGCGAACTCTTTTAACAAATGTTTCAGTATCATCATTTGAGCCATGTACGGAAAAAGAAATATCTAATATTATTATCAATCTTGACTCGAACTGTAGCATTGGATTAGATGGTATTAGTACTAAGGCTGTTAAATCTATTAGAAATTTGATAACTGGTGAACTAACTGAATGTTTAAACAAACTTATAAATGATGGTATATTCCCAGATACCCTAAAAATAGCTAAGGTTACACCAATTTTTAAAGCAGGATCAAAAACTGATCCAGGCAACTATAGGCCTATTTCGGTGTTGCCAGTATTGTCAAAAATTTATGAAAAAGTTTTATACACCAGGCTCCAAAAATATTTGTACTCAATTAAATTTATTTCTGACCGTCAGTATGGTTTTAGACCTAAAAGCAATACCACGACCGCCACTATAGACTTAGTAACCAAGATAAAACAAAACATAGACCAGAGAAATATTGTTTTAGGTGTGTTCATCGACCTAAAAAAGGCATTTGATACGGTGAGCCAACAACTATTGTTAAAAAAATTAGAAGCGATAGGTGTCATTGGAAATGCCCTAAAAATATTTGAATCCTATCTTACAGGCAGAACTCAAGTAGTCAAAACAGATAAAAATAGTCAAAGTACCGCTTTACCTGTTCATTGTGGAGTCCCACAGGGCTCAATTTTGGGCCCCCTCCTCTTTGTTACTTACATAAATAACATATTTGACCTTGGTTTGCATGGCCATATTACCCTATATGCGGACGATACTTGCCTCTTTTATTTTGGGTCGTCCATCCATGATTTAATAGCTCAAGCTCAAGAAGATCTAAACTCTTTATACAACTGGTTTCAATACAATCTACTAACTATAAATATCACAAAAACATGCTATGTCATTTTCAAAGCCAAAAATAAACCAATACCCCACTTCCCGCCCTTAACTATTAATGATATACCCCTTCAAGAGAAAACGCACGAAAAATATCTTGGTCTTAACATTGATAGTCAATTAAATTGGAATTATCACCTAGAAGAATTAAAAAGCAAATTAATATCACTGCGCGGCTCCCTCCGAAACATTGTTCGATGTATTCCCCGCGGCCTCAAATATACTATCTACAATGCCTTAGTAAAACCACATCTGTTATACCTTGTAGAAGTATGGGGCACTGCATCCAAAACTAAAATAGAAAAAATTCAACGGCAACAAAACAGGATCGTCAAACTGCTCTTTAATTATAACTTTTTTACGCCAACAAAGACAATTTATAAAGAAATAAAATTAATGACCATCGAAAATCTGTACAAATATAATATTTGCATGTTAATCAAAAAATATTTTAATAGGTCGATCCACACTAACATAGCGTTCACCAAACAAAAACAAGTTACCAACTGCCGCACTCGGCGAGCTAGCTATATAGCTATACCTATGCATCGAACGAAGACGTACGGCAAAACAATGATAACCACCGACGGAGCGCGTTTGTTTAACAGTATATATACCCTCACATAAAAAAAAATTTAGACTCAATCCATACATTTAAAAAACAATTGGCAGATTATCTACTTACTAAACAAATTATAAAATAGAGGAGTACCTACCTACCTAATCAATCATTAATACTCTAAAAACTTCAACAAATTGAATATTTTGTTCCCGATAAAATGTAAATAAAAATAACTTAAGCTACGAGCAACTACCTATGTGAAACACTGGTATTGAGTACAATTATATTGTACCTAATACCAGTGTAGACATAATTATGCTTTTTTATTCAAAGTTTAGAACATTTCGTAAATCTGTGATTTATTTACTGTCGTATAAATATCTACCTTTTTTTCTGTACTTACCCATCTACCGAAATTTCTTGCTTGTGAATTAATTATAACCTACCTACCTAATTTAAGATAGCGAATGATGAATGTTTTTATAAGTACCTACATTAAGTTAAAATTATTGTTATCACATAAGTGACACTTGTGTCTTTGATGATAATAAAAGTTCTTTAAACCTAACTTACTATCTGCTAACAGACAGCTGAAACTGCATTCTCCATTGCAGTAGCCAGACATACAATTGACAATGTTTGCCAGTCTGAAGAGTAAGATAAAGGAAGAAACTGGTAGCGACATCAGCAAGATTACAAGTAGTAGACGAAGCGGCGCCTTTTTGGGTAGAATTTCACTAAGAGATAACTCGGTGAGTTTTCTTGAACTAGTCATCATCATCCAAGCGATGTTCCCTCGGGAGCTCGGGGTCCGCTTCCCTACTTTTACGCTTCCACTATAAGCATGATCTTTTTTTGAATTAGGTATGTCCAAGACTAATATACTTACAATATTGGAAAATTTAAAGGCTAGCTATGATTTTATTACTTTGAATCAACTACAATTATGTACATTGTCAAAGTCAGAGTCAATGAAATACAGGATGCATTTGTCTGTTATAGTCTACTACAAGCCTATCTAGTTCTGGAGATCGGGGAGACTGTACTTCTGATGTAAGTAATAAATTCAATTTCAGTCTATAAATCTATACTTAAATATTAAACTCAAAGTCTTGAACTGTTTGATTTACTAACTGATATATCAACGCACAACCCAAACCAATGGATGGATCGTGCTAAAAAGGCACATATAGCCCACAAGTCGTAGGCATCTGCTAAGAAAAGATTTAAAAAATACTGAAGCAAAAGACGATCTTTAGTAAAGATCCAAACAAAAACAAATGACGATTGATGATATGATTTAGAAATTTCATTTTTATTAAAAAAAATCATCTTTATTTTCAGTCATTATCTCCACAACTAGAATCCTACTTATCCGATCGGACCGGAGGCAGGATCGACCAGAATGCTTTACAACAACAGTATTCATCACAATTAGAAGCAAAGTTACAAGAAAGAGATGCATTTTGGGAACAAAAGATTGAGGAACTAAAACTTTCACTTGCATCAGTACAAGGTTAGATACAAAACTCAGTGTTGTTTCTATAAAAGTAAATATTTCAATTCTAAGTCAAGGTTAATGCACATTTCTTAGTTTTCTTATGTTGTTTCATAATGTTGTTTTGATTGCGTAGCCAATTTATTTTATTGGTTTTGATAACTAAGGCATTTTTCTTATTTTTGTAAACAAGGTGAATAATATATTGACTTTGAGGGTTTGATAATGGTCATTTAAGTCATCTGATACAATTCTGATCATGATGAGATAATGCTGACATTCCTGATAAGTTTGTTTACTGTTTATTCCAATCTCAGTCTTACGGGTAAAACCACAGAGTGCAGGTAGAGTTTTAATATGTCTATAGAATGTCATTGCTTTAATCAAATAATAATGCATTATTCGATAATCTAAATCTCCAACTCATTTTATCCCAATGCTCCAAAACAGAACTGTAACAGACTGATATAAGTTAATGAATATCTATTTTTAACAAAAACAACAGGATGATTGTGTGAAATACGTTTATTAGTTCAAAACACTAGGTTATAATGTATTTTAGGTGAAGAAGCATTAGCAGCGCAAGCTGTTGCTCGAGCCGTGCAAGCTGAAGCTGCGCGCGCTGTCTCCGAACGAAGTATAGCAGAGCGACAACTAGCTGAACTAAGGACAAGGTTGACAGCTGCTGAACGAGCCCAGGACAAACTTGATACACTTACCGTATGTTTTTGAACTTCTTTAGGCGCGTTATGAAAAAAAGATGAGAGTGAAATTTTAAGATGCGCGTGCATCTGTAACACAAAAGTCACATGTTGCAGTTTCGTAACCCAAAAGTAAAAAGGAGTCGGTTACAAACATACAGGTGAAGCTAATAAAAGCATGTTAAAAAAGGTGAAAGCTGCGAGAGTGAAATTTTAAGATGACCGCTTCACTGTAACACTAAAGTAACAGGCTGCCCGCAAAATAAATATAAGACAGACGGACGGACGAAACGGGCATACAGACAGACGGACGTATAACTTCTCACACGCGTAAACGTACCCATTTTTTTTTTAACCAAAAAAAAGCTTGAGAGGTTTTGAGGGACAACCGGATGGAACGAAGTTTTTTTCGATTAATTAGTGAAGGAATTGTAATAAAATCAAAAAGTGTCGTTACAACTTTTGGTCTTAATTTTTTCCGTCTAGCCCCCTTTCGCAACACGCCATAAGGAACTTCGTTCCAATATTGTAAGAACTTCTAGTTTAATGTAAATGCTTGTATTATTGCCTAATAAGGCTAATTATGGCAACTAAACCTCATCTGTCCGTTGTGTAGCTCTTCCATAAATATAAATATATTCTGCAATTTTTTTATAAATTCATATTACATTAACGTCATCGTTGCGTGTTAGCAAAAAGTTATTAAAGGCGTTTCACGTTAAAATGTCTACAGGAAGAACTAGAAGACAGTAGACGAGAATGGGCGCGAGAGAGAGCAGAACTGAGTTCTGCATTAAATACGGCCGAGATGCGCGCGCAGGACCTCGCTGACAGGCTTGCCGTCGTACAAGCAGCTCTACCTCCGGATAATGAACACCATCACATGCATGACGACGGTTTGTTACTGTACAGTATATAGAAAAAAATATCAATAACTTATTGATTCTGATTCAAACACAGATCACCACAGATCAAATTATTTACCGATCTCGGCGTAACTTGATATATCTAACCTGCAACCTTTTTCTTCTGAGGCACGTGGCCACCCAACACGCCTCAGAGCTCGTTGATTTCGAGATAAAGTCAAACTTAATTGTTTTACACAGTAGTTGTGGTAGCTAAGAAGTGCTGTCATCCATCGACGCCTAAGGGACTAGTCTTTTTTTTTCGTAAGAATTATTTTTCTTTCGTAAGACTTATTTTTCTTTAAATTTTTTTGTTTAGATAAGCGTCAAGTAGTGCCGACGGGATGCGCAGAGTACGACCGTGTTTGCCGCGAGCGCTCTGTTTTGACGAGACAACTACAAAAGGCTAAGATGGCACTCGCTGACGTCAAGACTTCGTGGAGTGGGCAGATTGCTTCACTTGAAAGACAGGTAACATTACAAAAACTTGGTTCGGGAGCTACGACGCCACAGACAGACACACACTTACACAGAGACACGTCAAACTTATAACACCCCATCGTTTTTGCGTCTGGGGTTAAAAATATGTTTTGTCATTCCTTATTCGCGAGGGAATAGAATCAGTTGTCTGAATCTGTATTTTTCGACATTACAATTTTGTGTCGTCTTCTTGTCACGAGTGAACATGTATATTCTAGTGGCGCACGTAGTCGCTGGCATACGAAGCCTATTGAGAAAGAAATATCTCAAATCTATAGACCATTGGTACATTGATTAGTGGTATTTTTTGGCGTACGCCACCAATTAATGCTACATCGTAGACATCGTCACTTGCAGCCTAATAACAATTAGACTTATCCTAGATGTAGTCCATGCATTTTTGGCAGAAAGTTAAATCGAGTTTTAAATTGTGTCAAAATATAAAGTCAAGTCTCGATTTATGACAATCGAAATTTTACAATATTTATGCAAAGAATTTTGCACAGTTCCTTTTAAAAAGCAAAGATAAGTGAACATTAAAAATGCTAAAAAGGCACATATAGCCCACAAGTCGTAGGCATCTGCTAAGAAAAGATTTAAAAAATACTGAAGCAAAAGACGATCTTTAGTAAAGATCCAAACAAAAACAAATGACGATTGATGATATGATTTAGAAATTTCATTTTTATTAAAAAAAATCCTCTTTATTTTCAGTCATTATCTCCACAACTAGAATCCTACTTATCCGATCGGACCGGAGGCAGGATCGACCAGAATGCTTTACAACAACAGTATTCATCACAATTAGAAGCAAAGTTACAAGAAAGAGATGCATTTTGGGAACAAAAGATTGAGGAACTAAAACTTTCACTTGCATCAGTACAAGGTTAGATACAAAACTCAGTGTTGTTTCTATAAAAGTAAATATTTCAATTCTAAGTCAAGGTTAATGCACATTTCTTAGTTTTCTTATGTTGTTTCATAATGTTGTTTTGATTGCGTAGCCAATTAATTTTATTGGTTTTGATAACTAAGGCATTTTTCTTATTTTTGTAAACAAGGTGAATAATATATTGACTTTGAGGGTTTGATAATGGTCATTTAAGTCATCTGATACAATTCTGATCATGATGAGATAATGCTGACATTCCTGATAAGTTTGTTTACTGTTTATTCCAATCTCAGTCTTACGGGTAAAACCACAGAGTGCAGGTAGAGTTTTAATATGTCTATAGAATGTCATTGCTTTAATCAAATAATAATGCATTATTCGATAATCTAAATCTCCAACTCATTTTATCCCAATGCTCCAAAACAGAACTGTAACAGACTGATATAAGTTAATGAATATCTATTTTTAACAAAAACAACAGGATGATTGTGTGAAATACGTTTATTAGTTCAAAACACTAGGTTATAATGTATTTTAGGTGAAGAAGCATTAGCAGCGCAAGCTGTTGCTCGAGCCGCGCAAGCTGAAGCTGCGCGCGCTGTCTCCGAACGAAGTATAGCAGAGCGACAACTAGCTGAACTGAGGACAAGGCTGACAGCTGCTGAACGAGCCCAGGACAAACTTGATACACTTACCGTATGTTTTTGAACTTCTTTAGGCGCGTTATGAAAAAAGATGGGAGTGAAATTTTAAGATGCGCGTGCATCTGTAACACAAAAGTCACATGTTGCAGCTTCGTAACCCAAAAGTTAAAAAGGTCGAAGTGCGAAAGTGAAATTTTAAGATGACCGCTTCACTGTAACACTTAAGTAACAGGTTGAAGCTGCCCGCAAAATATAAGACAGACGGACGGACGAAACGGACATACAGACAGACGGACATTATAACTTCTCACGCGCGTATACGCACACATTTTTTTCATAAACAATATTGTAAGAATTTCTACTTTAATGTAAATGCTTGTAATTAGGCTAATCTTGACAACTAAACCTCATTTGTCCGTTTTGTAGCTTTTCCATAAATTATAGCACAATATTCTGCGATTTGTTTATAAATTCACATATTGACGTCACTAATTGGTTTTAGCAAGAAGTTCTTAAAGACGTTTCACGTCGTAATGCATAACCCTCTGCAATGTCCACAGGAAGAACTAGAAGACAGTAGACGAGAATGGGCGCGAGAGAGAGCAGAACTGAGTTCTGCATTGAATACGGCCGAGATGCGCGCGCAGGACCTCGCCGACAGGCTTGCCGTCGTACAAGCAGCTCTACCTCCGGATAATGAACACCATCACATGCATGACGACGGTTTGTTACTGTACAGTATATAGAAAAAAATTATCATCAACTTATTGATTCTGATTCAAACACAGATCACCACAGATCGAATTTTCGACCGATCTCGGCGAAACTTGGTATACCCCACCTGCAACCTCAGAGCTTGTTGATTTCAAGATAAAGTCAAACTTAATGAACCTCTGAAAGCGCTGCGGAACATTAGAACTGCATCCCGCTTACATCCTAAGCGCTTACACCGACAGTTTATACCGCCCGCGCCATTGGTGCTTAAGAGTTTATATCATTAGACATATTTGGATTTTTTATACAGTAGTTGTGGTAGCTAAGTAGTGCTGTCATCCATCGACGGCTTAGGGACTAGTCTTTTTTTTTAGTAAGCCATATGTTTTTGTTTAGATAAACGTCAAGTAGTGCCCACGGGATGCGCAGAGTACGACCGTGTTTGCCGCGAGCGCTCTGTTTTGACGAGACAACTACAAGAGGCTAAGATGGCACTCGCTGACATCAAGACTTCGTGGAGTGGGCAGATTGCTTCACTTGAAAGACAGGTAACATTACAAAAACTCGGTTCGGGAGCTACGACGCCACAGACAGACACACACTTACACAGAGACACGTCAAACTTATAACACCCCATCGTTTTTGCGTCTGGGGTTAAAAATATGTTTTGTCATTCCTTATTCGCGAGGGAATAGAATCAGTTGTCTGAATCTGTATTTTTCGACATTACAATTTTGTGTCGTCTTCTTGTCACGAGTGAACATGTATATTCTAGTGGCGCACTTAGTCGCTGGCATACGAAGCCTATTGAGAAAGAAATACCGCAAATCTATAGACCATTGGTACCTACATTGATTTGTGGTATTTTTTGGCGTACGCCACCAATTAATGCTACATCGTAGACATCGTCACTTGCAGCCTAATAACAATTAGACTTATCCTAGATGTAGTCCATGCATTTTTGGCAGAAAGTTAAATCGAGTTTTAAATTGTGTCAAAATATAAAGTCAAGTCTCGATTTATGACAATCGAAATTTTACAATATTTATGCAAAGAATTTTGCACAATTCCTTTTAAAAAGCAAAGATAAGTGAACATTAAAAATAAGTGTTCGAAAATTATAACGTATACAAATAAAAATAAATATTGCAAAACACAGCGCCATCTAGCCCCACGCCAAGGAACTAGGCTTGTGTAATGGTGGCCAGTCACGGATAGAATACTTAAATATTTTCTTTGTAAATAATGTATACAGAAACACCCGGACCCTAAACATAAAAACTCTCTACAGAAATATTTGTTTCAATGACAAGTATGTCTAAGTGAGTCTCTCACGTCAAGACTATAATTCTAATGTAAATATGTGTTTTGGTGTGTGATTGGATGAAAACTTTTGTGGCACAGCGCATGTTTTGGTGAATGATTCATCCAATTTAACGCTGTTATCCTTATCTTAACTATAGTTATTCTAAATAGACAGAACATACAAGATAAGATTAGGCTATATTTTGGAAAATGTTAACTTAAATTTTATAAGTTTTATTTACATAAATATAGTACCTTCAATGTGTCCAATCCAAGGCTAGCCGTATTTTTAAATGGTAATTATATAGCCTTTAGATAAGAGCGAAAAGCAATTTGCCGTTCGCCTATAATTTAAACTGTTACCTCCTTATTCCAAAACGAGGTTTGAGGATAGTCCGAGATGTGGATCTAAACCTTAGATTTACTAAGGACTAAGGTCTAAACACTATACCTATATAATCTCTATGGATAGTGTTTAGACCATAGATCCCTATATAATCTATAGGGATAGTGTTTAGACTATAGTTCACGAGTTAATCTGTGTCTAAATCTAAAGTTTAAGTTTACCGGACTTTCGACATTCCCGGTTTTATCTCATATGACCGTTTCGGCACCGGCTAAGCACATGCATGTGTTACGACAACAGAAGATCGCTAAAGTACACAAAAATGACCGGTTCATTATTCAGTTTTGTTTTTAATACGCTTTGGTATAGTGTGCAGGGACTAGTCTCCCACACACTTAAGCGCTAAGCACACTAAGGCGATACCGGGGATTGTTTGAAATGTTCAAGATGGCTCACATAAAACTGGCCGGTGTCTATGAAGCACGGTGCATAGAATCTTGGAACGCTCACAGTACCGCCTCAGAGTCCTTAAGGTCAATTCTCGTAATTAAAATGGTTCAATCAACATTGTAATATAATTTTGATTGCATTTAGATTACAAAAAATATTCTTTACAATATAAAAAGCTGATTTTGAGGGTACATTAATGTAAATATGTGAATTTAATTGAATTATTTTGCCGTTCGCCTATAATTTAAACTGTTACCTCCTTATTCCAAAACGAGGTTTGAGGATAGTCCGAGATGTGGATCTAAACCTTAGATTTACTAAGGACTAAGGTCTAAACACTATACCTATATAATCTCTATGGATAGTGTTTAGACCATAGATCCCTATATAATCTATAGGGATAGTGTTTAGACTATAGTTCACGAGTAAATCTGTGTCTAAATCTAAAGTTTAAATTCACATCTTGGACTATCCTTAAACCTCATTTTGGAATAAGGGGGTTAATAATTACATGTAAAACCGGTTTTAAATTGTGTTCATACTACAACACTTAAAAAAACGGTAGACCGTTTATTGGTGAAATCTTTTGCTTTATTTTGGGTATAATTTAAGAAAAAGATGGTATTTCTTGGTATTTTTTGAATAGACTTAATTAAACGACAAGGACTTTTCGTCTTTAAATTATGCCAAGGAAAAGAACTAACAGATCAAACCTACTTGTTCACATACTTACACACACATAGAACTGAGCACCAACATGAGTTAAAATGTCTGTAAAAACAAGTGTTTCGACATAGGTGGCAAGATTATCACGACAAGCGGGCGAAGAAGGTTCGGAGAGGAGACGTGTAGAATTAGAAAAGAAAGAATTACAAGAGAAACTTAATAATGTGGCTGCTGATCTCGAAAAAGCCAAACTAAATTTACTGTACAGTGAAGCTAAGGTATGTATTTGTCTTAATCATGAAATATGTTATCAACTAGCTTCTACCCGCGCCTTTTAGGGGTGGAATGTCAAAAACTATTTCTTAGTAACCTGCACACCTACACTCCTTAAAGAACACAGCCTCCAAATTTCATATCTCTAGGAGCAGCTGTTTAAGCTATGCATTGATAATATCAGTCAGTCAGAATTTGATAATAATATGGATTATGCGACCCGTGTGTTTCTGAACTAAGTTACAGAATTTTTCAAGTGAATTTTGTGGATACATTTCTCAGATACTAGTTTCATCAGATTGCAATAGTTTTTTTTTGTATTGGGTTGAAGATCATTCGCTAAAACAGTGATAATTTATCAAAATCGTTATTATTATATGAAAATTAAACGGCAGTGCAATGCACCGCCGTATCACACGCGTATTTTAAAAAGTGCCTATGTTCAGCAGGGTTCAATGTATCCGCATACAAAGTTTTATCAAAACGATTCCAGTAGTTTCAGCGCTACATAACAAACAAATATTTTCTCTTTGTAATATTTCTATAGATTATATTACTTATTCATATTAAGATCTCAAAATATCTGAATAATAAAACGATTATGAATTTAAAAATAAGAACCCATTCGCATGCCTTATAAATCGACAGTAAGCTTTCAATGTTCTACTACGCTTTCCAATAACTGGCTATGTTAATTTCCTAATATCTATCTAAAAACATCTAATAATATTAATTACCTAGTAAATTTAAATATTTATTTTAATTAATTCCATAGGCCTGTTTGTTAGAAATGTATTTTTAATGGAAAATTCGGCCTTTTGAGTTTTTTGAGTTTATCAAGGCCTCAGTAATGTTTTGACTGCCAAAAAGTAGAGATAATATCTAAATAGTGATATATACTCGTAGTTTGACCACTTAGGCTTTGCTCATTGTGTGAAACCATATAATTTTAACTCTTCTGTCTATTATCGAATACTTTTGACGACTTTAGGAAACTTGGGCTTCCGAGTACGACTGACTGCTTCGGAGTATTTCTGAATGTTTTTGAAAAAATCTTTATTATTATTTCACTTTGAGCATTGCTTTAACTGGTTGCATTATATGGTGATAATCCATGTTAGGTGGTGCGTCTCAACTCTGAAGTCCACAACTTGGCGATGGAGGTGAAGTCTCTGAGGAACTCGGCTAACCACGTGGGCGTGAGTCAAAACCTATACAGCATTTAGATGGATGTAGACTAACCTTCGAATCCTGACGTCTTTTACTGACTTTCTGCCATCCCTAAGGGAAACTTAAGGAATGTTTTGTCTTACTCTTGAATTTGGCAAATAATTAAGTTAAGAGACCGACAAAGTTCACCTTACTAAGTGTTATTCGGATTCGGACAGTGTTTTTCTTCGTTTCCTTAAGTTTCCCATGACGTTTCTGAGTACGGCAGTTTGTTATTAAGGGAACCCCGAACTTCTGAACCGCTTAATTAAAAAAATAGGATACCAAGCCTAATTAAAGTTAGGGAAACATTTTTTTAATTTACCGGACTTTCGACATTCCCGGTTTTATCTCATATGTCCGTTTCGGCACCGGCTAAGCACATGCATGTGTTACGACAACACATGATCGCTAAAGTACAACAAAAATGACCGGTTCATGATTCAGTTTTGTTTTTAATACGCTGTTGTTTAATATTGTTTTAGCTGCTCTGCACGCATTTTTATAACTGTGGTTAGTAATAAAGAGTTGATTTTTAGTGCACTTTAAATATTTTCGTTGCATAGTTTAGTAACACAGCTATTGTTTTATAGATTTTAGACAATATTTTGTTAAAACGCGGCGCACACATGTGGTCGGTGATGGTCGGTGGCGGCCACAACAAAATGTATGAAAACTGCTAGTGGCTGGCCACCGGTGGCTGTCTGTGGTCGGTGGCCCGTTTGCGCAGAGCCTTATGATAGATGCAATATATCATTAAATACATTGCTGTTTTATCCTATTAGAATTTACCTAGTTTAGTCTTTTGTAAAATAAATTGAGTGCATAACATCAAATATCGGGGGCTGTGAAAACCATTAGATACAGATAAAAACGCAGTTGGTCCAATTAGTACACTTGGTACATTTAGTACACTTGGTACGCTCCGTACCATATTTCATTAAATAATGGGCTCGTGTGTAGAGCGGCATACAGCTATGAATATGGTACGTAGCGTACCAAGTTCGCTGTGCGGACCGCACCGGGTCCGATCGTCTATTAATGCTTTAATATTGCATTCCTCATAAGGCCGAATAAAGTGATAAACTTCCTTCTATAGGTGTAGTACCTACCAAGCCAGCTACAACGAATTGATCATCTTCAATTAGCAGTATCTCAATGATCATAATAATCAACTTCAGAAAGTCTACTAACGATCCTTGTGTCAAACTGTAGGGGCCACTTCTATTCAAACATATTCTGGGATCGTCTTCATTCTTAGTCTTACGTAGCGGTAGGAAAACACTGCAAATGTTTGGTTAACCCGTTTTAAAAAAGGTTAGCTTGCTACTATGTAATTAGAATAATTATAGTACATAGTGGCAAGCTACCGTAATACATAAAAAGTTATCATAAACTGCATGTTGTCATTTCTCAATAAAGACTTGTAAATTTTGCTAATACTCAAAGTTTAAGTAGCAAGGATATTGTTAGAAAATCGGGCTGTCTATTCCTTTAGCTATGATTGCTGAGCCCCGCGGTTTTACCCGCGTTAGTGTTCTAACTCACTATCTCACAGAATACAACTTACTTCTATTATATTTACTACGAACTTCAAACTTAAACAGCCCTTTCTACCCCGGTCGAATTACAAAAAATCGTTTTTAGTGGAACCCCGATGTTTCAGACTCGAAGCTCTTGTAGCTTCAAAAATTTCTCGATCAGTATGTATTTTTCTCTTTAATATTACAGAGAGTAACTAGTTGCCAACTCTAATATACCTAATCTCTCAAACTTAGACATAAGTAAGTAAATTCGTCAGGTCCGTCAAAAAAGGACAATCCGATCTTAATATTTTTACAAATTATATTATAGCAATTTCACTCTATGGTGCTCTGTGTGACTGACTATAGTTGACCGACTATATACTCACCCAAAATGAAGTATTTCTTGTAGCCCTGGATCAATAAATAAATAAAAAATAATTGATTTTGTTTACTTTTCATCTTTTGTAGATCAGGCTGTGTCTTGATCCAGTCTTGTAATATCTTCAGATGCGTGACAATAATACTCACCCAAATTGAAGTATTTCTTGTATGCCTGGATCAAACGGATCTCTATTTCCATAAAGTTCTGGAATATTGGCCTTAAATAAGGCGCACATTTTTAGTTTTCCTTTTGCTTTTTCTACGTCATACTTACATCCTCGAAGGAAAGCGATTAGCCATTGGTTCGCTAAAAATATAATAATCTAAATGTTATAAACGTTATGTATATTTACCTTCTCTAAGAGTACATATACAGTAAACGCTATGCCTTATCAAAAAAATAAATAATACTTCTCATCTTTTGTAGATCAGGCTGTGTCTTGATCCAGTCTTGTAACATCTTCAGATGCGTGACGATCTTCTCCGGCGTCTCGTTCAGCTCCTCCTCCGCCTTCTTGCGGAGAGCGGCCGAGAGAGGTCTGATCGATATGTCGTCTTGCATCATGATGGGAATTAATTGTCTGCAATTGTTAATAACCTTCAGCCATTACTCAACTGTGAGGGCCGAAGTTACTCGTTGCCTGTCAATTCATGTCTAAATCTCTATGTACTTATAGATAAACGAGCAGCGCTCCGCGGTCTCACCCGCGTAATCCCCGATCCCGTGGGCATATCGAAATATAAAATAGCCTATAGCTTTCCTCGACAAATGGACTATCCAACACAAAAATAAATTTTCTATTCGAACCAGTAGTTCATAAGATTAGCGCGTTCAAAAAAAAAACAATCTCTTTAGCTTTATAATATTAGTATAGATAAATAAGTACGTATAATTTTAATAAATACACACTTTGGTACATCTAAGTAGGTATGTACAGATTATACCTACAATATACATACCTAAGTACTTACCTAAATTTTAGTAAGATAAAGATAACTTCATTTGCCATACGGGCTATCAAAGCGCCTTACTTTTGAAGCAATATCTATACATATAATAAATAATTTATAAAAAACTTGAGAGGTGTCAAGGGACACCCGGATGGAACGAAGTTCCTTTCGATTTAGTGAAGGAATTGTAATAAAATCAAAAAGTGTCTTTACAACTTTTGGTCTTATTTTTTTCCGTCTAGCCCCCTTTCGCAACGCGCGATAAGAAACTTCGTTCCAAAAACAACATTTTAAATCTCGATTTAAAGCAAATAATCTAACTATAAAAATTACTTATCTACAAACCCATGGACTGGTATAACCACAGGAAAACAGTTAATTGTTTTTAATAAAGCACTTGAAACTTTATTTATATTAATCTGCGACGTTCGTTTTAAATGCTATACTGTGTCATACTGAATACTAAAATAAAGTCCAATCTCTCTGCGATAAACAGAGAATAAATATAGACAAGCTACCAGCGTATACAGTGTGAGACAGCGAATATTCAACATACCTATCTATACATATAAAATGTTTTGTCCTGAACTACTGACTGACTGACGGATCAACGCACAGCCTAAACCGCTGATCGTAGAGACCTGAAACTTGGAGGGTGTATTTTTGTATGACGTAGGCATCGGATAAGAAAGGATTTTCTGAAATTCTTCCCCTAAGGGGGTGAAAAGGGGGGGCAAAGTTTGTATGGCACAACGTGATTCCTTGGTCCATTTTCGACTTTTACGCTGACGAAGTCGCGGGCACAAGCTAGTAAGTATATAGTTGTAAAACAGCAATTAATCATCACTGCACAAGTGCACACTAATTAGTACTCCTTTTTAATATCTTATAAAGCACAAGTAACACAAATTATTGTCTAACAGGATAAGAAAACAAAACTTTGATATACACCAAACGCTTGTTTGCCACCAACGACACTGATGGCAAACAAAAAAATCGTACACGCAAATAGAGACAAAACTTATACTTTGTCTTGCTCCCACTTAATCATTTGACAGTCAATCCTTCTCACTCTAGTTATTATTGTTATTTTAGCAGCCGGTCTATATTTATTCTCTTTCTATGACCTATCGCTAGGTAACCTATAATTGTGCCCATAGTTATACTACTGTATAATATTTTGACAAGTTCGAGAGAGTTCGTACAGATGGCGTTGTTAACAACTTTATTTTAAGAGGAAAGGGTACCGGGCGCTCTCTCCATACAAACGTAGTCGGCTGTTTCCTGGATAATGACACTAGAGCAAATATTTTTGTTGCATAAAACTTATAACTGCCATGACTATGCCACTATGTTTTGTTTTTTGTTTTTTAAATCTTAATTTCTATGATAATAAGAAAATCAAAAAACCAAGACATAGGGGCATAGTCATGGTAGTTATAGGTTTTATGCAACAAATATATTTGTGCTAGAGTTATATTATCCAGGGAGGAAACAGTCGACTACGTTTGTAAGGTGAGAGCGCCGGTACCCTTTCACCTTAAGAAAATAGAATTATTTCTACAAAAATTGATGATTGAAGCTATGTTCGATTAAATCTATCACTCTTCCTCTTTTGTAGGTACTGTATTATTTTTGCCAGCTGGTTAAAAGTAAAGCCAGTACCTACCTAGGTAAAAATGAGTATTCACCCCTTTACCTCTATGTAAGACTAGCAGCGCTACGCGGTTTCACCCGGGAACTCCTGATCCTGTGGGAATATCGGGATAAAAAGTAGCCTATGTTATTCCCAATGAATCAATATATCTTCATACCAAGTTTCATCAAAATCGGTCTAGTAGTTTTGGAGCCTATTCACTATAATAATAAAACAAACAAAAAAATTAAAATTAAATTCTCTTTTAAATATTAGTGTAATGAAGTCAAACAAAATAAGTACTTACTTACATAAAAAAACTTTCATAAAATTACTAAGATTTTTTTTAGTAGTTTTTTTTGTTTACTAAAATTTAAAGAACTGCGCCGGAGCTAACCGTAGTATGCCCCGTAGCACCTCGTAGAACAATCGACCAAGATCCCGTAATCTCGTAGAGCCTGAGCGTAGTAAGAGTCCGCCCGCGCCCCGGTCACAAGTAGAGAAAGGGGTAAGCGATAGACTAGGTAGAGGCACATAATATACATATATGTAGCAGGACAAAAGATCCACTTTACAAGTTAGTTTAAATAAAAAGCGACTCTCACTACAACACTAAAGTCCTAATTCAAGTCGCTCAGCGCTAATTACCGACCGCGATATTTACCTACAAGTTGCTCGCGTACTTATTATACCGTTTTAGGGTTCTCTTTTCTTATTTATATAATTAATCTGAATATTTCATTGCTTACCAGTTATGTGCTTAGAGTCTATGTACTTTTAGAGGTATAAAACTACTTACGACATATTGTTATGTACTTGGAATATAATTCTAGGTCTTTGACTCTAAGTACACCATAAAACTTCTAAAAGTTTTCGTTCCTCACATGGGTTCCCCATCTAGTGTAACTGTTTTATTATCGATGCTCTTACCCTATCCCAAATAAAACGTATCTCATAGAACTGTCAAAATCGGTGAATCATCATCACTTGACAGTGACAGATTTGACTAACAAAATTATCATCAAATGTCATTTTCTTTGATAGTACAGACGAAATCATCTATTTTTTCGCCTATTGCTTGTTAATTAACAAATAATTGTTATTAGAACGATGGTAAATGGATGAAGATGTACGGAGGTGCATATGGGTGATTTGTTACAGCTAAATTTTCTTAGATAAACAAAGATTTTGCTAAGCCTATTGAGGTAAGTCTATTGAAAATAGCAAGAAGTTATGAATAATGCTTCATGTAACTTACTATCTGCTAACAGACAGCTGAAACTGCATTCTCCATTGCAGTAGCCAGACATACAATTGACAATGTTTGCCAGTCTGAAGAGTAAGATAAAGGAAGAAACTGGTAGCGACATCAGCAAGATTACAAGTAGTTGGCGAAGCGGCGCCTTTTTGGGTAGAATTTCACTAAGAGATGACTCGGTGAGTTTTTTTGAACTAGTCATCATCATCCAAGCGATGTTCCCTCGGGAGCTCGGGGTCCGCTTCCCTACTTTTACGCTTCCACTATAAGCATGATCTTTTTTTGAATTAGGTATGTCCAAGACTAATATACTTACAATATTGGAAAATTTAAAGGCTAGCTATGATTTTATTACTTTGAATCAACTACAATTATGTACATTGTCAAAGTCAGAGTCAATGAAATACAGGATGCATTTGTCTGTTATAGTCTACTGCAAGCCCATCTAGTTCTGGAGATCGGGGAGACTGTACTTCTGATGTAAGTAATAAATTCAATTTCAGTCTATAAATCTATACTTAAATATTAAACTCAAAGTCTTGAACTGTTTGATTTACTAACTGATATATCAACGCACAACCCAAACCAATGGATGGATCGTGCTAAAAAGGCACATATAGCCCACAAGTCGTAGGCATCTGCTAAGAAAAGATTTAAAAAATACTGAAGCAAAAGACGATCTTTATTAAAGATCCAAACAAAAACAAATGACGATTGATGATATGATTTAGAAATTTCATTTTTATTAAAAAAAACCCTCTTTATTTTCAGTCATTATCTCCACAACTAGAATCCTACTTATCCGATCGGACCGGAGGCAGGATCGACCAGAATGCTTTACAACAACAGTATTCATCACAATTAGAAGCAAAGTTACAAGAAAGAGATGCATTTTGGGAACAAAAGATTGAGGAACTAAAACTTTCACTTGCATCAGTACAAGGTTAGATACAAAACTCAGTTGTTTCTATAAAAGTAAATATTTCAATTCTAAGTCAAGGTTAATGCACATTTCTTAGTTTTCTTATGTTGTTTCATAATGTTGTTTTGATTGCGTAGCCAATTAATTTTATTGGTTTTGATAACTAAGGCATTTTTCTTATTTTTGTAAACAAGGTGAATAATATATTGACTTTGAGGGTTTGATAATGGTCATTTAAGTCATCTGATACAATTCTGATCATGATGAGATAATGCTGACATTCCTGATAAGTTTGTTTACTGTTTATTCCAATCTCAGTCTTACGGGTAAAACCACAGAGTGCAGGTAGAGTTTTAATATGTCTATAGAATGTCATTGCTTTAATCAAATAATAATGCATTATTCGATAATCTAAATCTCCAACTCATTTTATCCCAATGCTCCAAAACAGAACTGTAACAGACTGATATAAGTTAATGAATATCTATTTTTAACAAAAACAACAGGATGATTGTGTGAAATACGTTTATTAGTTCAAAACACTAGGTTATAATGTATTTTAGGTGAAGAAGCATTAGCAGCGCAAGCTGTTGCTCGAGCCGCGCAAGCTGAAGCTGCGCGCGCTGTCTCCGAACGAAGTATAGCAGAGCGACAACTAGCTGAACTGAGGACAAGGCTGACAGCTGCTGAACGAGCCCAGGACAAACTTGATACACTTACCGTATGTTTTTGAACTTCTTTAGGCGCGTTATGAAAAAAAGATGAGAGTGAAATTTTAAGATGCGCGTGCATCTGTAACACAAAAGTCACATGTTGCAGCTTCGTAACCCAAAAGTAAAAAAGGTCGAAGTGCGAAAGTGAAATTTTAAGATGACCGCTTCACTGTAACACTAAAGTAACAGGTTGAAGCTGCCCGCAAAATATAAGACAGACGGACGGACGAAACGGACATACAGACAGACGGACGTTATAACTTCTCACGCGCGTATACGCACACATTTTTTTCTTAAACAATATTGTAAGAACTTCTACTTAAATGTAAATGCTTGTAATTAGGCTAATTTTGACAACTAAACCTCATTTGTCCGTTTTGTAGCTTTTCCATAAATTATAGCACAATATTCTGCGATTTGTTTATAAATTCACATATTGACGTCACTAATTGGTTTTAGCAAGACGTTCTTAAAGACGTTTCACGTCGTAATGCATAACCCTCTGCAATGTCCACAGGAAGAACTAGAAGACAGTAGACGAGAATGGGCGCGAGAGAGAGCAGAACTGAGTTCTGCATTGAATACGGCCGAGATGCGCGCGCAGGACCTCGCCGACAGGCTTGCCGTCGTACAAGCAGCTCTACCTCCGGATAATGAACACCATCACATGCATGACGACGGTTTGTTACTGTACAGTATATAGAAAAAAATATCATCAACTTATTGATTCTGATTCAAACACAGATCACCACAGATCGAATTTTCGACCGATCTCGGCGAAACTTGGTAAACCCCACCTGCAACCTCAGAGCTTGTTGATTTCAAGATAAAGTCAAACTTAATGAACCTCTGAAAGCGCTGCGGAACATTAGAACTGCATCCCGCTTACATCCTAAGCGCTTACACCGACAGTTTATACCGCCCGCGCCATTGGTGCTTTTAAGAGTTTATATCATTAGACATATTTGGATTTTTTATACAGTAGTTGTGGTAGCTAAATAGTGCTGTCATCCATCGACGCCTAAGGGACTAGTCTTTTTTTTTAGTAAGCCATATGTTTTTGTTTAGATAAACGTCAAGTAGTGCCCACGGGATGCGCAGAGTACGACCGTGTTTGCCGCGAGCGCTCTGTTTTGACGAGACAACTACAAGAGGCTAAGATGGCACTCGCTGACGTCAAGACTTCGTGGAGTGGGCAGATTGCTTCACTTGAAACACAGGTAACATTACAAAAACTCGGTTCGGGAGCTACGACGCCACAGACAGACACACACTTACACAGAGACACGTCAAACTTATAACACCCCGTCGTTTTTGCGTCTGGGGTTAAAAATATGTTTTGTCATTCCTTATCCGCGAGGGAATAGAATCAGTTGTCTGAATCTGTATTTTTCGACATGTACAATTTTGTGTCGTCTTGTCACGAGTGAACATGTATATTCTAGTGGCGCACGTAGTCGCAGGCATACGAAGCCTATTGAGAAAGAAATACCGCATATCTATAGACCATTGGCACATTGATTTGTGGTATTTTTTGGCGTACGCCACCAATTAATGCTACATCGTAGACATCGTCACTTGCAGCCTAATAACAATTAGACTTATCCTAGATGTAGTCCATGCATTTTTGGCAGAAAGTTAAATCGAGTTTTAAATTGTGTCAAAATATAAAGTCAAGTCTCGATTTATGACAATGGAAATTTTACAATATTTATGCAAAGAATTTTGCACAGTTCCTTTTAAAAAGCAAAGATAAGTGAACATTAAAAATAAGTGTTCGAAAATTATAACGTTTAACAAATAAAAATAAATATTGCAAAACACAGCGCCATCTAGCCCCACGCCAAGGAACTAGGCTTGTGTTATGGTGGCCAGTCACGAATAGAATACTTAAATACTTTCTTTGTAAATAATGTATACAGAAACACCCGGACCATAAACATAAAAACTCTCTACATAAATATTTGTTTGAATGACAAGTATGTATGTCTGAGTGAGTCTCTCACGTTAAGACTTCAATTCTAATGTAAATATGTGTTTTGGTGTGTGATTGCATGAAAACTTTTGTGGCACGGCGCATGTTTTGGTGAATGATTCATCCAGTTTAACGTGTGTTATAACCTTATCTTAACTGTATTCTAAATACACAAAACATACAAGATAAGATTAAGCTATATTTTGGAAAATGTTAACTTAAATTTTATAAGTTTTATTTACATAAATATAGTACCTTCAATGTGTCCAATCCAAGGCTAGCCGTATTTTTAAATGGTAATTATATAAGCTTTAGATAAGAGCCAAAAGCAATTTGCCGTTCGCCTATAATTTAAACTGTTACCTTCTTATTCCAAAACGAGGTTTGAGGATAGTCCGAGATGTGGATCTAAACCTTAGATTTAGACACAGATTTACTCGTCAACTAAGGTCTAAACACTATTGTTATATAATCTCTATGGATAGTGTTTAGACCATAGATCCGTACATAATCTATAGGGATAGTGTTTAGACTATAGTTCACGAGTAAATCTGTGTCTAAATCTAAAGTTTAAATTCACATCTCGGACTATCCTTAAACCTCATTTTGGAATAAGGGGGTTAATAATTACATGTAAAACCGGTTTTAAATTGTGTTCATACTACAACACTTAAAAAAACGGTAGACCGTTTATTGGTGAAATCTTTTGCTTTATTTTGGGTATAATTTAAGAAAAAGATGGTATTTCTTGGTATTTTTTGAATAGACTTAATTAAACGACAAGGACTTTTCGTCTTTAAATTATGCCAAGGAAAAGAACTAACAGATCAAACCTACTTGTTCACATACTTACACACACATAGAACTGAGCACCAACATGAGTTAAAATGTCTGTAAAAACAAGTGTTTCGACATAGGTGGCAAGATTATCACGACAAGCGGGCGAAGAAGGTTCGGAGAGGAGACGTGTAGAATTAGAAAAGAAAGAATTACAAGAGAAACTTAATAATGTGGCTGCTGATCTCGAAAAAGCCAAACAAAATTTACTGAACAGTGAAGCTAAGGTATGTATTTGTCTTAATCCAGAAATATGTTATAAACCCGCGCCTTTTAGGGGTGGAATGTCAAAAACTCTTAGTCTCTTTCACAGCCTCCAAATTTCATATCTCTAGGAGCAGCTGTTTAAGCTATACATTGATAATATCAGTCAGTCAGAATTTGATATTAATATAGATTATGCGACCCGTATGTTTCTGAACTAAGTTACAGTAGTTTGCAAGTGGATTTTGTGTATACATTTCTCAGATACTAGTTTCATCAGATTGCAATAGTTTTTTTGTATTGGGTTGAAGATCATTCGCTAAAACAGTGATAATTTATCAAAATCGTTATTATTATATGAAAATTAAACGGCAGTGCAATGCACCGCCGTATCACACGCGTATTTTAAAAAGTGCCTATGTTCAGCAGGGTTCAATGTATCATACAAAGTTTTATCAAAACGATTCCAGTAGTTTCAGCGCTTCATAACAAACAAATCTTTTCTCTTTGTAATATTTCTATAGATTATATTACTTATTCATATTAAGATCTCAAAATATCTGAATAATAAAACGACAATAAATTAAAAATAAGAACCCATTCGCATGCCTTATAAATCGACAGTAAGCTTTCAATGTTCTACTGCGCTTTCCAATAACTGGCTATGTTAATTTCCTAATATCTATCTAAAAACATCTAATAATATTAATTACCTAGTTAATTAAAAAAAATATTTTTATTAATTCCATAGGCCTGTTTATTAGAAATGTATTTTTAATGGAAAATTCGGTGATTTGATGCCTTTTGAGTTTTATCAAGGCCTCAGTAATGTTTTGACTGCCAATAAGTAGAGACGTGTTTTGTTTTAAAATGATAAAATCTAAATAGTGATATATAGTTTGACCACTTAAGCTTTGCTCATTGTGTGAAACCATATAATATTAACTCTTCTGTCTATTTTCGAATACTTTTGACGACTTTAGGAAACTTGGGCTTCCGAGTACGACTGACTGCTTTGGAGTATTTCTGAATGTTTTAGTTCTAAATGTCTTTATTATTATTTCACTTTGAGCATTGCTTTAACTGGTTGCATTATATGGTGATAATCCATGTTAGGTGGTGCGTCTCAACTCTGAAGTCCACAACTTGGCGATGAAGGTGAAGTCTCTGAGGAACTCGGCTAACCACGTGGGCGTGAGTCAAAACCTATACAGCATTTAGATGGATGTAGACTAACCTTCGAATCCTGACGTCTTTTACTGACTTTCTGCCATCCCTAAGGGAAACTTAAGGAATGTTTTGTCTTACTCTTGAATTTGGCAAATAATTAAGTTAAGAGACCGACAAAGTTTACCTTACTAAGTGTTATTCGGATTCGGACAGTGTTTTTCTTCGTTTCCTTAAGTTTCCCATGACGTTTCTGAGTACGGCAGTTTGTTATTAAGAGAATGCCGAACTTCTGACCCGCTTAATAAAAAAATAGGATACAAAGCCTAATTAAAGTTAGGGAAACATTTTTTTAATTTACCGGACTTTCGACATTCCCGGTTTTATCTCATATGACCGTTTCGGCACCGGCTAAGCACATGCATGTGTTACGACAACACATGATCGCTAAAGTACAACAAAAATGACCGGTTCATGATTCAGTTTTGTTTTTAATACGCTTTGGTATAGTGTGCAGGGACTAGTCTCCCACACACTTAAGCGCTGAGCACACTAAGGCGATACCGGGGATTGTTTGAAATGTTTAGGATGGCTACACATAAAACTGGCCGGTGTCTATGAAGCACGGTGCATAGAATCTTGGAACGCTAACAGTACCGCCTCAGAGTCCTTAAGGTCAATTCTCGTAATTAAAATTGTTCAATCAACATTGTAATATAATTTTGATTGCATTTAGATTACAAAAAATATTCTTTAGAATATCAAAAGCTGATTTTGAGGATACATTAATGTAAATATGTGAATTTAATTGAATTATTTTAAACTATTTTTAGGGGATTTTTTGTAATCGAAATGCAATCAAAATGATATTGCAATGTAATTTGACCAATGTTATATTTACAAGAATTGACCTTCTTTTAGCGCTTTAGCCAGTTACAGCACGATCTGTCACGTACAAAGGCAGTGAAACGTATTTTTTGTTAATATTAGTTACTATGAAAGCCGCGATTTATCGCAGCGCAGATAGATAGATAAACTCTTTATTTGTACAACACACAAAACATTGAAAATAACAAAAAGGACGAGAAAGCATTATTAACTACGAAATTGTACAAACAGGCGACCTTATCGCTTAAAGCGATGTCTTCCAGGCAGCCTTAGGATGGAGAAGGTCTGTTTAGCTTAACTGGTAGGTCGTGTGGTGTAAAAAACATATATTAATAAATACTTACTATAAATACACAGCCGTGTATGGGAGCATTTATTCAGTAAAAGATGAGACTGGTATACATTTTTGAGTGTCGTTTGAGAAACTGGGGTATATAGATGCTGGCAAATATCTTGAGGGCGCTTTCGACAACTATCCACATCAACATGAATGATACGCAGAATATTATTAAAATACTGTTTAGTCAAGATGTTTGCCAGTATCTTTATTTTAGTTTTGCATATTTCTTTGTTGTATTTTACTATAGATAATTTAGACAATTAATTGAGCATTATTGTTTTAGCTGCTCTGCACGCATTTTTATAACTGTGGTTAGTAATAAAGAGTTGATTTTTAGTGCACTTTAAATATTTTCGTTGCATAGTTTAGTAACACAGCTATTGTTTTATAGATTTTAGACAATATTTTGTTAAAACGCGGCGCACACATGTGGTCGGTGATGGTCGGTGGCGGCCACAACAAAATGTATGAAAACTGCTAGTGGCTGGCCACCGGTGGCTGTCTGTGGTCGGTGGCCCGTTTGCGCAGAGCCTTATGATAGATGCAATATATCATTAAATACATTGCTGTTTTATCCTATTAGAATTTACCTAGTTTAGTCTTTTGTAAAATAAATTGAGTGCATAACATCAAATATCGGGGGCTGTGAAAACCATTAGATACAGATAAAAACGCAGTTGGTCCAATTAGCGAGTTAAATTAGTACTACTTTTTATTTACGCTGAATATACTTCATTAAAATTATTTACGTTCTTGTAAGTTTAGGTTTTTATAAAAAAATATTGTATTTTGTACGGAATTTATACATTACTAGTGACCCGTCCTAGCTTTCCACTTCTCCGACCAATGTACACGAAACTTTAAATTTAAAATGATTTATAAACCTTTCTCATAAATCACTCCATCTATTGGTGATTGGTGGAAACTGTATGAATATCCGTTCAGTATTTTCTGAACTTGTCTCATTCAGACAGACAGATGCAGCGTGGGGTGCTATTTTTTTATGTTATTTACAATTTTTTTATTAATTTTATTTACATATTTTGTTTTATAGATAAATAGACATATTTTTTTTGGTTGTATAATTATACAATTTTATTTATAGAAGTTATATACAGGATGGTTAATTTGAGTGGATTAATAACGGTAGGCCCTTACTGCCCTTGTCCTAGAACCATTGTAGATACGAGGAAACGTTTTTACTAGACCTTCCCTTATTTGTTATTAAATAATTGACATCTGTTTTTTTTTAAATTTGGTAAAAGAGAAAAGTTTCATTTCTCGAAATCAAGTTTTTTTTACGTAAATCATGGTACTTACCTAGTTTCGAATAAGGAACAAATCACTCTTAGAAACCAACACAGGTTGAAGTATCAGAAACTTCGCAAATCACGAAAAACGACCTCCATACATTTTTACTGAAATCCAATCAAACCATTGATTACTGACCCAACCCTTACTGACCTAGCCAAATTAACCATCCTGTATTTACACACTCTATGTCTAAGAAATAAGAATAAATGAGGTCGTGAATGAAACCATCTGCAGATCTTTTTACCCGACTGCAAGGAAAGGGTTGTGTTTTTCGCGTCTATCTTGTATGTTTGTAATATTATTTTTATCACAGTTGCTCATAAAGTGGATCTTATTCAACGGCTTTTAAGGCTCATAATCCAACATATTATGCACGCGTGCGTTTTACATTGCCAACCTAGTGCTGTAAAGTTATCCCGATAGGTTAAATACGTATCTTACTGCTAATTACATACTGTTTTGATGTATAAAAAAGGTAGGTACCAAAGAGTTTTTTAGCTAGCAAAAATGGTTGTCACTAAAGTCGGTTTACGAACGAAAATTTTACGTTATAATGACTTAGAAAACGATTAAAAATTGAGTTGTTTATTTTTTGTGTTTTCTTTACTTAAATATATTGTTTTTCCGTACCATTGTATTTTGTTCTTAACCCCAGACGCAAAAACAAATAGAAAAAACCCTAAAAAATATTGTATGTCAGACAAAGCTGTATAGGTTAAAAGTCTTTAGCCTGACCTTTTCGGAGCATAATTAACAAAAAATATTGCCTTAAAAATATCTAAACATAGACTTATCACAAATATTTTGTTAATTATTATTTTGTTTTCTTTTCAAGTCTTTTCTTTTATTCGCAACTGTGATAAAAAACGTACGATATACGTGTGGAATTGATATTTGCATCTTGGCTTCTTTAACACGCTCGCTACCGCTCGCGCGTCATAAACCGCCTCTATGCTAAGATCAATTTACCATACTTATATCGTAATGTACTATTATTCTCTCATATCTTCCAAACCACTCGATGTATTTCTTCAATGAAGGTATCATTAGATTCGTCTCATTAGTCCCAAGTGTTCTTAGTTATGTGACATAAAACTAGTTGTCTGTAAAGTCGGTTTGCACGATAATTTTACATGATAACGTCATAAGAACTTTTTTGTATCGTTAACATTACCATTTTGCATACTTTAATACGTTGCTATGGTTACCTGGTTAATAACGGTAAAGTGACATGACGTAACACTTTTTTGTGAGTGCAGGTGTTCATCAATTTATAAGACTTTATCACGTCAAAAATTATACACCTATTGGTGGTAGGTTTCATAATTTAGAAAAAAATATTTTTCTGCGATATGGGTATCAAATTAATTTGGACATTCCTTCCAACCCTGAACGAAGAAAGAATTTAACCTACCATGATTAAACTATATAGTCAGTTTTCTCACGTGTGACGCACGCTTATCTCGCACGCTGGTTACACACATACTATCTTTTGTTTTTATATTTATCTGAGATAAACCGTACACATCACATGATTCTATCGATTACAATACAACAGTTATAACAACCTGTTACAAAGTGAATGTGTTTATAAAATTAATTCTTGGGATACATAATATAGATCAGTAAGTTTTATTTCATAAATTGGTATAATTTACTATAAGCTTATTGTGCAATTATTGTGATTTTAATGTTTAACGGATTTTAATTTTTTAGTTTATTATCGTAGTTACGCCTGCATAAGTCTCGATCTAGTGTGATACTTGTATAAACGGGCTGTTTTTTCCGCAAGTAGACCTCTTTTTTTTGTTGGTTGGTTGATTGCTGGTTGCGAGGTTGGACCTTTTTGCGTGAGGACGGAGTAGGATTGCCCTGCGCCTCTACTACCCTCTCAGCTTAGTCGACCGTGTCCAG
Source organism: Idaea straminata (assembly GCA_951213275.1). Classification (NCBI taxonomy): domain Eukaryota; kingdom Metazoa; phylum Arthropoda; class Insecta; order Lepidoptera; family Geometridae; genus Idaea; species Idaea straminata. Next base: position 6,036,380 of record OX577846.1, on the reverse strand, counting down.
AGGCAAGAACTTGTCAATACGTCTGGAGCCAACTAAGCCGCGCGGATTTGACCACGATGTTTTCCTTTACCGTGTGATAATTAGAATGAAAAGTAGCTTATGTTCCGTCCAAAAAGTCAATGTATCCTCATAACAAGTTTAATCAAAATCAGTACAGTAGTTACAGAGCCTTTCTTTCAATTCATGGTACCTATTGATAGCCTAAATAAAAAATTTCCTCTTTAAAGTTTGTTTTTGTTTGTAACGAATATGCTCTGAAAATACTAAAACGATTTTGATGAAACTTTTAATAAAGATACATTGAATCTTTGGGGGTAACATTGGCTACTTTTTATCCCTATATTCCCACGGGAACGGGACTTATGCGGGTGAGACCGCGGATTGCTGCTAATATTTAAATATTCATATTTTATGTCTTAAAATGAGTCACTAAATTCGTCCTTTAAATACTTAAATATTCTACTTAAGTATAGAAATATATTTTTTGTTAATAAACTTATATTTTTTGTGCAATTTTTCTTTAATTCTTTCTACCTTGCATGTAGGTGACTAACCGCTTCGCTAAGTCAAGCTAAGGTATGTGCATGATAATCTTTATTGAAGCTTCTGGCTTCCGATATCTTTATCATTTTTCATCATAAGCCTGGTTGTTTTGTGTTATTTATAGATAAGTTATACCATAGACAAACAATAGATATAGACAAACACCGCCCATACAATGAGCATACTTGTATTTTAGTAACGGCATCTACCTATTACAAATGTGATGAAATATGCTGATTTGCTGAAAAACAAAAAAAATAACTTTACAAGCAATTTTATCAGTTTTAAATTATTTTTTCCTCTCATTTTTTTAACAGTAACGCCATCTAGTATTTATAAGGTATAAACTGTATAAATAGCGGTAGCGCTATCTAGAAAAAACTTTTTGCCCGGACTTTTTTTTTTGTTTATGAGTAACAGTCTCAGTCAGTCAATTGTTTGTCTATGGTTTTACCTATCCTTTCTGATGTTTAGGTAGTTTTCTTTGTACCTACGTATGTACTTTAACTTCTTTTCTTTTACTTTCCTTGTAAATAAGTAAGTTACTTAATAATAGGTTTTATAAACTGCTTTCATCCGAATAATATATCTCAATCCAGTTGTAATATCGGGATAAAATGTTCAAAAATTCCACACTATCTACATACCAAGTTTCATTGCAATGGGTTTAGCAGTTTCGAGTGAAGGAGTAATAAAATATACACACTGCAAACCTTTAATTTATGAAACTAGTGTGACTAGCTGAACCCGGTAGTTTTACCCACGCAATGCCCTAGGCATAAAAAGTGTTATTCCAAGGGTCTTCATTATCAAGATATAAAAAAACCCAGTGCAGACCTAGGTGCTTAAAAATAAAATTATCTATAGCATTACAAACATAGACAAATCTTCTTTTTACCAGTTATGAAACAGTGAGCAAAAAGTATTTAGTAAAAGTATAAGTTTCGTATTCTGCTTGGACATTTACAAGCATTTCAATCATGATATAATCATTTTCGTCGTCTATTCGTAACAGATAGGTAATAGCTTTGCACGCGACTTCGTTCGCGTAGGGTTGGAATTTTCCAGAATCCTTAGCAGATGCTGTTGTGACATCTATTTTCATGCTAAATTTTAGCTCGATGCGTCCATTGATTTGAACCAGCCAGTCAGGAATTTGAATTATTTATTTAAACATTTAAAAAGTATAGAAATCACTGACACAGTTCTTGCAAATACAAGAAATAATCCAATAAGCGTAAGAAGTTTTGCGTACCAGTCCATTACGTACGGCACTGCCGATCTAATTACACGTGAAAGACGTTTTCACTTGAAGATCAGTGATAGATATACCGCTTCAGAATGTGTGCAGTGTAATGTTAGAATTCATTTGCAAGCTGTTTTCACAGGTAAAGATAACAATTAACAAAATAATTAGGACAGAATACCTTAATTATTTATTTATTAACCCGTTTTGTCCCACTGCGGGGCAAAGGCGTCCGGCCTATTCCTTTCTGTTTAGGGCCAGGGTATGGGCCAGTCTTAGAGAGCGGTGTTGGCTTAGTGGTAGATACCTCGACATTCGAATGTATTTTTCTTAAGAAAAATTTATGTGCGCTAATTGACATTGCTCTTACGGTCAAGGAAAACATCGTGATGAAACCCGCGGCTTAGTTAGCTCCAGAAGTATTGACAAGTTCTCTCCTCTGGACATGGTCGACTAGGCTGAGAGGGTAGTAGGTGCTGGGCAAGCCTACTCCATCCTCACGCAAAAAGGACCCAATTAAAAAGGGTCTAATCGCGGAAAACAGTTCGTACAAGTACAAGTATAAGTACATGGGCCAGTCGTTTAGTGTTCTATTAAAATTCTATTTATGCAGCATTAAAAAAAAAATTGCATTACATCTGACATTCATAATGCATTTGCGTTTCTTCATCTTGTTTTGTTGTTTGTTTTGACTTTTAACTTCATTTATTTACTAATACAATATGCTAAACATTTTATCATATTTAAATATGTTTATGTGTACGTTTCTTATCTACTCCTTCACGTAAACACTACTAAACCGATTGCGTTGAAACTTGGTATGGGAGATAGCTGGAGACAGGGTTAACTTGAACTTGTATCCCTTTACTCCCACAGAATCGGGACTTACTTGTGTCACATAGAATATATTCCGATACAGCTACAGAATCTCTTCTTAACTTCACCACTAAAGATGTACCTATTTTTGAAGAAAACATTGGTTGCATTAAATTTAAATAATAAAATAGTAAACTATGTTTTAGTTATTCTCTGGATATTCAGAATATTGTTATCACATGTCGCTAATTAAAATTATGTACATTGTTCAGAATTTAACGCATATTTTGAGGTGTTTTTGTTTTGATGCTTTGGGTTCACACGATCACAGCTTAGGCGGATACCTATCATACCTACGTTTTATTTACCTATAACGCCCTCTCCTTTTTACAGGAGAAATCAATGGACCTTGAAAAGCGAATAGAGGAACTTCTAGAAGAGAACAGAACCCTCTCAGAGGCTCTTGAAAATGAACAGACTTTGGTGAAGATATTACAAGAAAAGCTGGAGAAGTCAAATCGTTTGTACGACGAACAGAAAGCTGAGGTTAACCATCTCAATTCTGTTGTTAATGAAATGCAACACGATTTTGTTGATATGCAAAGGAAGATTGAGAAGTGAGTTGTGGTGTTACCATGTTTTAAATTAATTATCACCTTTTGTAATTTTGTCATCATACCCACTTCTATTGCCAAGCTATTATCCAGAGTAACGTAAGGCGTACCACTACGCCTTACGTTTAACTCTGGATAATATCGGTAATGAATGCATGTTACTCCTAAGAGTTCAATATATTATTCTTATACTAAAAGAGGTCCCCTTTCATAGAAATCACCCAGTTTCAAAAATATTAATTAAGTACTTAAACAAAAAAAAACATTTATTTTCTCATCATTATATCAAAATAGACTATGTAAACAAATTGGAACTGCCTACGACTAAATTGACGACTTAATTAAAGTTGCGAGAAGTCTTTGAACGCAGAGAGCATGCAACTGATCGCTCTGGATGTCTTTGAGGGGAGGCCTATGTTTAGCAGTGACCGTCCTGTGGCTGATATGATGATGATGATGATGATGATGTAAATAAACCAAATTATACCTTAACAATTTTCAGAGAAAAGATAGATAAAGACGAAGCATTACTCCGTAACGCGCACATGTCCCAAACAATAGAGATGTCACACTGCAACGTTAGATACCAAGAGACTGAGATAACGGAACTTAAGACTAAACTCGCCGACTTAGAGATACTTATCGCTCAGCATAAAGAGGTAAACTTTTTAACACAGGGTCACCGACAAGTCTAGCAGAAAACAACAAAAATTAGCTTTTTCCTTTGATTTCCCATAATACGTTTGTTTCCAAAAAATTGATCTCTATCAGCAACACTATCGATTGACATAAACATAAAGGTGATTATCATTTTTTGCAAAATCAACAGGTTCGATTCCTGGCTGGGGCTGACTGTCAAAAAAATCTAATTAAGCAGTTTTAGTCAGAATCAGGCATGCGTATTTCAGCATATTTCGCTATATTTTGTGGTTTATGATGTTATAGCCCTGAAGGCCCAGTTAAAAAAATCATTTGTATACTTAGTTATTGTAAGGTTAAAACAAATTTACTTTCAGAACCAAGCAGCCTGTATGTTAATAAAAGAAAACGAGGAATCGCGGAAGGCCGAAGTAAAAGAATTGGAAACTAAAATAGATAAACTTACTGACAGTGAAAACAATCTTAAAAAGACTATACAAGACTTAGAAACGGAAATCTGTGATAAAAATAAGGTAAGTGGATTAAAATATTACCCACAAGATATTACACGAATGTCGTGGATGCTCTTATCCAACTGAGCAATGCGGCAAAAAAAGTTGGATAGAAGAATCTGCATGATGAGCAGCGGGTTGCGAGTTCAAGTCTTGATGCGGAAATATTTTAGGAAACGCATTTTATTTAAAAAATGTATTTTTAGAATTTAATTGCTGAGTGCCCGTTTAGGCATAAAATTATCATCAATCAGGCGGATGTTCACCCACAATGCCTTTTGTTTTACAAATATGAGGCCAAATTTTGTGTCCCATCTCACGAGGCTATGGAGCCCCGGACCTTTGGAAAGCGTGCGTGGAGCCGAAGCCAACACGTAGAAGCCCTTTACAATAACAAGTTTAATGGCAAAGTATGATGGGGTCACCAAACCGGCGATTATCTCGCTCTGCACTATTAAAACCTATTAAAACACCCAAGGACAGATAGAACTATTTATAAACTACAAGAAATAACTACTTGGTTTACTGCGATGGGATGGTAATGAACTGGCTACTAGAAAACTATGGATGCCGTAACAGTGTCCAACAAATACGCCATTATTAAATTATTAACAATTTTCAGAAAATAAAAAGTTTAGACAACCGGATATCAGACATGAAGAAGACGTTACAGAGAGAACTGCAAAGCACTAAGTCTGATTTAACAACGGCTGAGGAACAAGATATTAGTAGAAGGTAAGTCGACATTATTTCATAATCCTACTACTACTAATATTATAAATGTGAAAGTTTGTGTGTGTGTAAATGTATGTTACTCCTTCACGCAAAAACTACTGGACCGATTGCGATAAAACTCGGTATCTAGATAGCTGGAGACCTGGATTAACACATAGGCTTCTATTTATCTCGATATTCCTACGGGAACTTACGCGGGTGAAACCGCGGGGCACAGCTAGTAATAAATAAATATTGCAGGACAATTAACAAGGCGCCATCTAACCCCAAGCTAAGCAACTAGGCTTGTATTATGAGTGCCAGATAATGGATAGAATACTTATATACTTTTATTTTGTAAATATATACTTAATATACATACGGAACCACCTCAGACGTATTTGCATTATTAGTTCTTATTTTTGCATGCCTTCGAACCAAGGTCAGTTCTAACTCGAAGAAACTGCATCTACTAGGTGATTAAAGACTTCTTATCGCCCTTTAGGCATGTCGGCGTTTCGTCACGATGTTTTTCTTAACCTTAATTGCAGTGTGTGAAGTGCATAACAGTTTTTCGTCAGAAAAAAAAAACTGGGATTCACTTAAGATACTTTTTACAATATTTCAGATATTTAAAACACGTCGTCCTAAGATTCCTAACTGGTCGTGAACTGGAAGCGCGTCAACTGACTCGCGCGCTATCCGTACTGTTAAGGCTGTCTGCGCACGAGGAGGCGTTACTCCGAGCCGCGTTGCCGTCTAGAACGGGCTTGGGTGCCTGGTTTCCTTCCCTAACTACTTGATCACTTTAGAACAGTATTATTAAATAAATATTGCAGGACAATCCACACAGCGCCATCTAGCCCCAAGTTAAGTAACTAGACTTGTGTTATGGGTGCTAGACAACGGATATACTACTTATATACTTTTTTTTGTAAATATATACTTATAATACATAGAAACAACCAGACCACAGACAAATAACTAAGCATAAATACTTGTCTGAGGCGGGAATCGAACCCGCAACCCTGTGTTTGGCAGTCCGGCAAGGTGACCATTGTGCCAACTGGGTCGTCATTAAGGCTATATTTTTCGTTTTGTTAGGAAGCCTTAAGGATATTTACACATTACCTCGTGTTGACACGCGGTCCTATGTGTGAGTCAGTAAACATGCAGCTTTGATTTTGGGGCAGACTCACTCAGACATAGAACAGCATGCAATTCTTACTTGAAATATTTTTTATTTTTGACCGTTTCGTTTGACAGTGAAGTTCCTGTTTATCGTTCTATGGAACATGACGTTATCGGACAAAAAAATACCATTTTAAAAGCTTCTATTTAACTTGCAGTGTATGAATGTATGTATGTTTTTTTGTACTATAGATCATGTATTATTTTTATTTACCAAATTGTTTTAAAACACTTTCCTTTGAGGATATCATTTTTTATTGACTTGTAAAAAATGTTATTTTGAATCTACTTTAACATTCCTTTGAAAGTATTATTTTAACCGACTTCTTAAAAAGGAGATATGTATCTTTACTTTTTGTTGTTTGGTGGATATTCTAAAGTACACGCTTTACAACTTTTAGTATTCGGTACCTAACTTAAATTTATCACAGATTGATCTTATTTTTGTCGAATTATTATTTTAAAGGTGCTTTACCATTTTGTGATTTAATTTTAAAAGTAATATATTTTTTTAGATAACAACAATCATAGAATCCTTATATTTTGTTACGTTTGAAATATTTTATTTTTTGTTCTTATTTAAGAAGATATTTTAGATTCGAATAATAATATTTTTAATGTTATAGGATACTTTAGTCATCCCCACTGGTTCCATTCCAATATTATTTTATTTATAACTAGCTGCGCCCCGCGGTGCGGTTTTTTAATTCATATTTTTATTTAATCTTTTCCTGGAGTCCCACAAATATTTAAAAAACTTAAGAGGTGTCAAGGGACACCCGGATGGAACGAAGTTTCTTTCGATTAGTTAGTGAAGGAATTGTAATAAAATCAAAAAGTTTCGTTACAACCTTTGGTCGTAATTTTTTCCGTCTAGCCCCCTTTCGCAACGCGCCATAAGGAACTTCGTTCCAAAACCAAAATTGGCCAAGCTGTTCTCAAGTTATGGCGTCACCAAGGGAAGTGGGAATACATAAAGAAATATATATAGATTTATACAAAGAGTCCAATATTCTTTTGTTAATCCTGCTGGTACTTGTTGGTACTTGCTGGTACTGGTAATCAGTGTTTTGCATTTATGCAAATACACCACTGAGCAGTATCCCATCTGCACCACTTCAGCACACAACTCATCTCACAATTTATATCTGTTTGGTTGTTGTATAAATATGTTGTGTGCTTCTTGTGGTGCAATAAATGAGTATTTGCTTGTGGAGGTGGCCAAGACCCACCAGAAGGCCAATAAATAATACAAATTACAATGCAATACCATTTCGATTACAAAAAATACCCTCAAACTAGTTGGTCGAATCTGGCGTTATAAATAAATAAATAAATATTGCAGAACATACCACACATCGCCATCTAGCCTCAAGCTAAGTAACTAGACTTGTGTTATAGGTGCTTGACACCGGAAATACTACTTATATACTTTTTCTTTTGTAAATTATACTTATAATACATAGAAACAACCAGACCAAAGACAAATATCTAAGCACAAATACTTGTATAAGGCGGGAATTGAACCCGCAACCCTGTGTTTGCCAGTCCAGCATGGTAACCATTGTGCCAACTGGGTCGTCAACTGGATCTGTACGCTGGAACAAGAGACTCTTGTTCCAGCGTTCAGCGAGTCAACATCTCGGAGAGCGCCGTCGTATCTAACATTTGTCGCCCAAATAGCGCGGTCGGGGTTCAATCCTGATGATGCGTCGTGTAGACGCGAAACACGTGTCGTGGTTTATGAATGGTGTCACTAATATTAATTTTAGGTTGTCCTCATTGCATGCCTCTTCAAGTGAGCGGGAGGGCGGTGCACATTTGTGTTTTAGCATTAGACTCGGAACTAAAAACTTAATATTAATACTTCCATTACCCTCAAATTAGCTCAAAATATCCTCAAAGTCAGCTTTTGGTATTCTCAAGAATAATTTTTGTAATCGAAATGCAATCGGAATGATTTTGAAATGTAATTTAAACAATTTTATTTACCAGTATTGTCCTTCAGAAACACAAGAATGTTTTCGTAATAACTCAACGGTTTGGAAGCTATGTAACTATTTGGGGTGCAGCTCCTTAAGGTGAACGGGTACCAACGCTCTCTCCATACAAACGTAGTCGATTGTTTCCTCCCTGGATAATGACACAAATAACACAAATATTTTTGTGTCATAAAACCTATAACTGCCATGATTATGCCTCTAAGTTTTTTTTTCATTTTCTAATTATCATTGAAATTAAGGTTTAAAAAACATAGGGGCATGGTCATGGCAGTTTTAAGTTTTATGCAACAAATATATTTGCTTGAGTGTCATTATCTAGGGAGAAAACAGTCGACTACGTTTGTATGGAGAGAGCCCCCGGTACCCTTTCCTCTTAATCATATTTTGTTTGTAAATGGTATGTAGTTTCAAATTTTGTAAACGGTATGTACTTATAATTTAAAAAAATCCATGTATTTAAAAATCCGCGGTTTACCTGCGCAAGACACTTTCCTGTGAGAATACCGGGATAAAATGTTACTTCAGAGGTTTCAGTGTATCCTCATAACAAGTTTCTTTAAAATCGCCCCTTTAGTTTCAGAGCATATTCATTAGAAACAACATCCAAAAACATCCTTATTAGTATATAAGTACCAGGGTGGTTTTATTCGTTTTAATTTTTTTAGATAGTGTGGTATCCGTTGTAGAGAATTATTCCTAAATAGGTAATTTCCGCTTAGGCCATATTTGAAACCGGTTTTTTAAATAAGAATAATATTTCTTCTTTCAAAACTGGTTTCGATAAAAGAATAATATTTCTTATTTCGAAACTCTTTTCGATTATAGAATAGGAATTCGCCTTTCGAAAGTCTCAAATCAAAATAAATCTATTTAGATAAGATGGAATTATGTTCAAATAAAAGTCTTAGTTGGTTTTGAAATGCTTATATTTAATTAAAATATTTAAAGATAATTTCAAGGCAATGGCCAACCGAGATTTCTCTTTTTTGTAGCTGTTGGATTGTTGATTTGATTTCTTCATCTTTTTCCATGTAGTCTTTATTATTTTTAGTATTTTTCTTGCTGATGCCTGTTTCATTTTTCAAAATATCCAGGACTTGAACTAATGTTGGATTCTTACGCGCAATGAATCTGTTTATTTTGGAATGCCACCCCTCCAAGTGGTTTGTTGTTCTTATTTCTTCATTACTGCAGCAGCATGGTTTGGCTTTACACTGAATAAAACAAACCTAGATCAAGATATGATGAGAGCTCCTTATAACTTATGTACGCCTAGTACCTCACTTCCACGATTGGAAATAATCGACATTTAGACATTTTTAGTAAGCATTAAGGCACAAATTGAAATTTACACTGACTGTATTATGGTATTACCAAAACTTAGATTAAAAATGAAAACAAAGAAATGTCAAATACTGTCATTGTCAAAGTGACAGCGGCAATTTCCACTTCCCTAAAAAAACTACCAAAGCTTGATGTATATTTTACTCTGATAATACCATTGTTTACATTTTTTATCTAAGTTTTAGACATAGAAATGATGAAATCTCCATAAAACTTATGGGCGCCTAGTACCTAATCTCACTTCCACGACTGGAAATAATCGACCATGCTATCATAAATAAGCAATATTACACTGAATAAAACAAACCTAGATCAAGGTATGATGAGATCTCATTATAACTTATGTACGCCTAGTGCATTACGTCCACGACTGGGAATAAATGACCACTGGAAATTTTTAGCTAAGTATTTTAGGAACTACCAAGACTTCATTGACTTTTACACTGAAAAAAATAAACCTATGTCAAGGTATGATGAGATCTCCTTGTAACTTATGAACGCCTGGTACATCAACTACACGATTGAGAACAAGCAAATGTGCCATTTGACAACTGGATATTTTTTTCTACACCAAGTTTTGAATAAAAATGTTCAAAACAGCCCTGATAATTAATTTAAACATCATTCCATTTTATTTAAATAGATTTAATAAGATTTTGATTTGAAAGTTTCGAAAGGCGAATTTCTATTCTTTTATCGAATCTAGTTTCGAGATAAGAAATATTATTCTTTTATCGAAACCAGTTTCGAAAGAAGAAATATTATTCTTATTTAGAAACCGGTTTCGAATATGGCCGAAGCGGTTAATTCTTACAAAAATCCAACTGTTGCTAGAAAGTTTTACCTAGAGATACGAAAACATTTCTAAAAAAATTACTACGGAGAAAATCATCTTGTAGAAGTATAGATTTATGTAAGATACGAAAGTGTAAATAATAAATTATCGATAAAATTTATTGAAATTGCCTTAGTAGTCACTAGTCATTAATTGTTTTAAATAAAGAAGACATTATCGCTTGTTATAATTAGGCTAATCAGGATGTTTGGTAGATCGCTAGTCAACAATACAAAGTTGGGAAATGTTTCTAATGTGTTCTATCCAACAACCTGTACAAATATAATAATCAATGTATAGTTATGTATACAACGCTATTTCGAATCGTGTAGAATGCATGTGAACTACAGATAATAAATGTTTATAAGAAAATGTATATAATTATCATATTAAATTGAATGATCACTGCCCGTTTTGATAGTTTGTTTACACTATCTTCAGTTACCTTGTATGTTGGAAATATTTTGGCAATAGATTGTCTTAAATAATAGCTATCTTAAAAACTGTGTTCAGTAGATCAGCAGACAAGATCATCAATAGACAAGGACAAAACATATTGTCAAAAATCGGGAGAGAGGAGTATTTCTTTTTATCGGTGATGCCTTCCGACTACTGAAATCGAGCATCACTAACATACTAAGCAAGAACACATGAAATATGCGTGCGATACAAAACCTTATTTACATCATGCGTCCGTGTCCCATAAGGCTATATTACTAAACAGACATTCCTTAAAGAGCAGTTTCCTAAATGGACTAAAAAAAAATACATTCATGCACACAAATAACCGGGGTTGTAGTTTTTTCTTCGATAATTTAATCTATTTTGAATATACTTAGTATTTAATGCTTTACAGGATCTTGCCGTTTTGACGGAATTACTATTTTATTTTACCAAAAAAGCTTACGATTTTAATAATGTAAGTAAATGTTTTGTTTTAACTTTGTAAGAATATTAATACATAGGTAAAACCATTCTTTTTCTGGTGTACTTCCGTCTTTTTAGTAATCTGTCCTTTTAGGAATCCAGTCTTACATGAATCTGGCCTAGGGACCGTTTCCGTGCCTGCCTTATTCTGAGCACGAATCTGCTAATGTCCATATGCTTGTATGCCTCTGCCTGTACCATAGACCACAGTGTAAATAAGGCTTTACGATTCGTATCAACACTTCAGTCTAGTTTGCAAAGCTTACGAATATCCTATCTTTAAATGTTGTATTATTTCAGTAAAGATTATAATTTTCTGAAATAAACATATTAATAATTTACTGTTATAATGTGTCGTTTTATTACACAATATCATACCCACCTTTAGTATCTACCAAATCTCTAGACAATGCCCAATAAATAAAAAATCCTAGGTTACGTTAAATAAAACAACTTTGTATTTTTATACTTCAATTTATTTACAATTTATCTCAATTTTTTGGGAGCAACTTTTTAAGCTTCCTATTTATCTATTTAGGACTAGTGCAGCGGTACAAGGCACAAAATCTAATATGAAGGTCCACAATATGAAATAATTTCTTCGTAATTATTTCTCTAACATTTTTAGGTCAAATGTGATAAAGTCTAAAGACTGACAATTTATGAATTGTATTTGAATCTAAAAATTACGCTAAAATAGTGCTAAGATAAACAACTATAATTCTTAAGTGCTATTATAGATATGATAGATCGCGGGGTCACGAAATACAATCCACCAATCAGCATGCAACGTTTTGATTGACCTTGGCACTGATTGGTGGATTTTGATGTGACTTGATCTCTATGTATAATAGCACAAATGATTGTAGTCATATTGAGAATGTGGTACCGCTAAATATTAAGGAATTGAAAAGTGATATTTTAACGTGAAATTAAATTTAAACTTAGGTACCTACCTAAGGATAACTGAACTTAATCGACTAGCCTTGGAATGTAAACTATGTTTCGGGCAAGGAATTTTCATGAAGTACAGCTTTCATAAATGATCGAAGAAAGTATCTCGAGAACTTTTTTGTAGGAATATTTTATTTTGTTGAGATTTTTAAGTATTTTATGCAAACTGTACTTATAGGTAATATAATAATAGATAAGTGATAAGAAAACAACGCTAAATTGGTAACGTACAAAATAAAACAAACCCTCGCCCACAATACCCAATTATCTAAACAATTCACTAATTTACTCACCTACGATTGCTTATTGTATTCCATCAATAACAATTAGTAAATTCCACTGCGGCGCAAACTCACTTGAATTGACTGTTCGTATTATAATCGTGCAAATCTTACGCCGCAGTGGGACCACCACTTTATTTTATACTTACACAAAATATTTTTTGTCTCACTAAATAAACCTTTCCCACCCGCCTACTAAACACAAATAAAAAAAAATTAAAAAATGCTTTTTTCTAACCCGGGTTAATTTAAAAAGCATAGTGCGAATAAACTGTATTGATACTTGTAAAATTGTGACGAAAAAAATAGAACCAATAGGTAATAAAATCGTGAAATTAGTACTTATTCTTAAAACATTTTAATTTTTAATTATTTTTATATGGTTAGATAATTAATAAACAAAAACGAATTTAATTATTACTTTGGATAAAATTCTAGTCAAGTATCAATACATTTATTATTTTTTTATTAATCTAGGTAAACTGCCTTTGGCAGGGTGTTAAGTGATCTTTGGTGCTTTTTAACTAATTTATGCCAATGACGCGTCATTGACTTGAGCTAATATAAACGGCGAATTACCAAGTTGCGTATAAGAAGTGTTAGTATTTTATCACAGTTATAACACACTGTTTAAATTAAAACGGAGCCATCTATAGTAGTTAATTTTTAATTAAAACAACACCAAAAATTTCCAAAAATGAATTCACATTTTTATAGTCATTTAACTAGCTCTACTAAAGACGATTCCGTCCGAAAACTTCCGCAACATAAGTAAACCTACATCGATTAGTGTTTCGAGAATTTAAAAAACTAATAGCCTGTAAATATTACGTTGGTAAAAAGTCAATGCTTACCAAAGATAGAAAACATTGACCAACCGCATGTGGATCAAGACATCTTGACTACGCTACAACTTTATCAATGTCGATAATTAATTAAATAATTTAATGATTGTTCAAAATTATTATTATTTTTTCGATCGTCTTATTATTTTATATCCACAGTGAAAATTAACAAGGAATTTAGAGCTATATTACTTAAATTAGAGTTTGACTTTTCCGTGGCAAATGTCGGTGAAGAGTTGCGAGGTGACGGGGACGAAGTTGGCCCCGGTGCGGAAATAGAGCGGTTCCTTAATCACGTCCGGGTCGAACCCTTCCTTTTGATATTGAAGTTTCTTCAACTTAAAAGTACCTGGATAATAAAATTAATACAACGGTATAATAAATCTATGGAAATAAATAAATAAATATTGCAGGACATTTGACACATCGCCATCTAGCCCCAAGCTAAGTAACTAGACTTGTGTTTTGGGTGCTAGACAACGGATATACTACTTATATACTTTTCTTTTGTAAATATATACTTAAACTACATAGAAACAACCAGACAACAGACAAATATCTAAACATAAATACATGTCTGAGGCGGGAATCGAACCCGCAACCCTGTGTTTGGCAGTGGTGACCATTGTGCCAACTGGGTCGTCTATAAATAGATAGATAACTTTATTTGTACAACACAGAAAGAAACAAATCACGATAAACACAAAGTAAAGTAATAGCTAGAAAGTATAAGTTGCACAAATGGGCGGCCTTATCGCTGACAGCGATTTCTTCCAGGCAACCTTTGGATGGAAAAGAACTGATTCAGCTTTTATGGTAGGTTGTGAATAAATCTATACTAATATTATAAAGCTGAAGAGTTTGTTTGTTTGTTTGAACGCGCTAATCTCAGGAACTACTGCTTCGAATTGAAAAAAATATTTTTGTGTTGGATAGTCCATTTATTGAGGAAGGCTATAAGCTACTTTTATCCTGATATTCCCACGGGATCGGGACTTACGCGGGTGAAACCGTGGAGCGCAGCTAGTTAACTTATAATAGGTGATGATATATGTACACTATTTACATAATTATGGTTTTAAATATTATATTAGTAGCTTAAATTGTTTCAAATAAAATCTCGTAAAATGTCATGATTAGTGTATCAAGATCTTTGGAATAAGAAATAGCCTATATTATTGCCAAGGATTCAATGTATCTTCATATCAAGTTTCCTCAAGATCGGTCCAGTAGTATCGTTACAAACAAAAAATCTTTCAATTGTATAACATTAAGGCGCTCTTCCAGTACCGTGTGTAGGTATTCACATTACCTTAGCCCGCGCTCTCAAAAACGTAGCGTGCTGCGTGCTAACTGTTATATTTGATCGATATGCAAAACATTTTAGCATTATTATCCACAAATATAGTTCCTAGAGGTCAAAACCTATCATTTGATTCATTTTTAGAAACAAACGTTAACTATTTTTGAATAAAACACGATAAATGATCTAATAATTCTCTGTTTTCTAACATTTTTTTTATCGAACGAAGTTGTTCATATCATCTTTTCAACCACAATAAACAAAAATATGGTTATTAAACTACAATATCCATTTATATCCGAATAACAAAAAAAGAGTATTTGATTACTTAGAGTTGCTTAAAACAAAGGTCGATTTTGGTAGCTTTATTAGCACCTGCCCTTAAGTGTAGATGATCTATGTTGGGTATATGTATTTATGGGTCCTTGTTGAAATAAAAAGAAAAAATAATTGAGAGGTGTCAAGGGACACCCGGACGGAACGAAATTTCTTTTGATTAATTAGTGAAGGAATTGTAATAAAATCAGAAAGTGTCGCTACAACTTTCGTTTCAAAAATATTGCAGGAAATAGCATACAGCGCCATCTAGCCTTGTGTAGAGGCGGGTGTTTGTCCGCCGCACCACAGAGGTTGTCATCAAAAATTACCAAGACATAGGGGCATAGTTATGGCAGTTCTAGGTTTTATGCAACAAAAATAATTGTGCTAGTGTCATTATCCAGGGAGGAAACAGTCGACTACGTTTCTATAGGGAGAAAGCCGGTACCCTTTCATCTTAAGTACAAGTAACAACATACCAGTGATCTCCAGGTCGTTCATGATGCGCAGGAAGAGTGGTCGCGCATACGATGGTAGCGAGTCGTCGAGGTCGCGCGCTAGTTTAGCGAGGTCAAGGCTATTGGTCGGATCCGCTATGGCCACCATACCGGCGCGGCCTTCCGTTTGAGGGATCTATTACACAGAGAACGATATTATACTTAAGGTCACAAGTATTTTATACGCAACGGATAGATTACTTGGCGTAGATATACATAGAATTAAGAGTGTCAAATGCTGGCCTATTACGTAGATAAAATAAGTAAATAAATATTGCAGAACATTCCACACATCGCCATCTAGCCCCAAGCTGCGTAACTAGACTTTCCTGAGGCGGGAATCGAACCCGTAACCCTGTTGTTTGGCAGTCCAGGATGGTGACCATTGTGCCAACTAGACTGGGTCGTAAAAACGTAAAAATATATATATTGTAAAAAAACAAGGTCAAACAGGTCAAAAACGTAAAAGCATATAAAAAACAGGTCAATTGGGAGTCGGATTCGCACACGAAGGGTTCCGTACGATTATATCCTGTTTCAGTGTTTGTTGTTATAGCGGCAACATAAATACAGCATCAATGAAAATTTCAATTATCTAGCTATCAAGGTTTATGAGATACAGCTTGGTGACCAAACAGACGAACCGTGGACTTAGTAAAAGGGTCCCATTTTTACCCTTTAGATATGTAACCCTAAAAAGCAGGTAGTCACAGACCAAACAGATAGAACGCTTTATAGTATACACAAGATAAATTACAAAAGAAAATAACAGAGAGAGAGAGAGAGAGAGAGAGAAAATAACTAAGGGCACTTCTCGGAAATATTAATTTTTCGAAAATTGCAATATATTTTGAACAACGTTACTATCAAGAATTAGCCTTCTTATCGCTGAAAACGGTCTCTCTAGCCAGTGTTCGCCCAGTCCGCCACAGAGGTCGCCAAATAGTTTGGCTAGATCGACAATTGGACATCTCCCTATCCTTATCTAGATAAATAAATTAGTTACTCACAGAGACACCATAAACAACACAAGCCCGCTGTCCAAGCGACGGCCCCAACGCGTTCTCCACCTCTGCAGTGGCGACGTTCTCCCCTTTCCACTTGTAAGTGTCACCAGTTCTATCTCTAAAATAGAGGTAGCCAAGTTCGTCCGCGACCAGAATGTCGCCGCTAACAAACGCAGCGTCTTCTTTGCAAAATATATCGCGTTCCAACTTTTTGTTACTGTCTTGCTGTTAATGGAAAATGGTAAAAATATTTTAAATTACACCTTAATAGGAAAGGGTATCGGGGGCTCTCTCCATACAAAACGTAGTCGAATGTTTTCTCCCTGGATAATGACACAGCATTTTTGTTGCATAAAACTAATAACTGCCATGACCCTATGTTTATATTTTTATTTTTATTTTTTAAACCTTAATTTCTATGATAATTAGAAAATGAAAAAAAACCAAAACATGGGGACATAGTCATGGCAGTTATAGGTTTTATGGCACAAAAATATTTGTGCTAGTATAATTCTCCAGGGACAAAACAGTCGACTACGTTTGTATGGAGAGAGCGCCGGTACCCTTGGACCTTAACTTATGACATTTACCACCCCCTATTTTTTTTTTGTCACCTATCTAAGAACACTTTGACTAATGAGACTAATCTAACGATACCTTCATTAAATAAATCCATCGAGTATTAACATACAAGAAAGGCGCAAAAACATAACCCTTTCATTGCAGTCGGGTAATTAGAAAATAACAAATAAGATTTTGGTTAAATCCTACCAAGGACATAAATATCATGTAGACCGTGTCAGAGACGCAACCAAAATAAGTAGGTACGTGAAACTTCTCATTTTACGTCACAAGTCTGATTGATGTAGCTAATCCAAACTCTTTTTAGAAGGTTATGAGCTCTGCTTAGCTTCGCTCGGAGAGGAGAGGTTAAATTAGCTGCAAATAGGACGCAATGACGATAAAAGTAGCCTATTTCCTATCTATCTCTATATCGAAATTCATTGAAATGGGTTCAGCGGTTTAGATGTGAAACTAAAAATAAGCAAACATATATTATTTTACGCATTTATATTTTTAGTCTGTTATTTTTATTAACTTTACTATTTTATCGCTATCTCGGTGATGCTTAAATACTGACAAATTATCGCATCTTTCCAAATAGCTTTTCTGCAGTTCTAATGAACAATGTCCTTGGCGTTTATTTCCAATGTTTGATCCATTCTGCACTTGCACGCCATCCGTAGGAAGCCATATTTAGGCTATCGAGCATATGTTACAATGAAATACAATGACTCACTTTGTCAACATATCCGTGGTATTCCCTCGACGCGTTACCCTGGGCGATCAGACCGATAAACATTCCTGGTTCATCTGAAAATAACGGTCATTCATCAATGATTTATTGTGCGTTATTTTTTTTTTTCAAGGAAAATGTATGCTAGTTTAAATTATAAATAACAATGTTAGAATTATAAATAACAATGTCATTGAAAATTTGTAAAAAGCGACATCTCTCGTCAGGTATGTTAACTAAGTCCAAGTGGTTTTAATTGCTGATGGCAGTGTTCCTTGAAAATAATTTATTAATGAACTGGGTCAAATTTTTGGTTTGACCAAGAATCATAGGTAGGGCTTGTGGTTTCTTTATATACTCATTCCATAGGGTTTTTATGCGTTAAACCCACACTCAGAGCCGTGTGGAAGCTGTAAAGTTTCTCCAGTAGATGGCGCTATGAGCCACAGTCGGAAATAATAAAATAGCTTTCCTTCAATTCTATGCGGTGGCATATTACGGCTTATATGACTCACGTCACTCTTTTTTACAATTATTTTCTGTACATGTCACTTGTACAGTGTTCTTATGTTTGTTTGTTAACAACTCTCAATATTGTTCTAAAAGAAAAATTGTCGTGTGCTTGTCCAAATAAACGTTTTTCTTTCTTTTAACGTTCTTAACCACAGCGGGGGACGTCATTCAAATCCCGGCAGGGGCATATAATGTCGTAGCAATAACTCACTGGGCAGACATCGAATACAGAGTCCATCAGGTCCCCGCACCAAGGCTCCTTGTTCATCAGCTCGCACCAACGCAATGGGGTGGAGGAAGGTCGGCACCAACTTAGGCAGGAAACCCACTGCGCCCACTGTGTTGTCTACGTTTACTGTAAATTTAATGGGACGGTTCAGAAGTATGGTAAAAAAAATAGGTACAGAGGCCTTATCACGAGTTGTTTACGCACTCGATCAAATTGATATGCGACACCGATTCGTGGTCGAAATCCCAGACGCCCGCACTAAGCGTTTTGTTTCGTCATTCCTTATTCGTACAGCATAATGGAATAAGTTGCGGGTACGATTTGGGGGGTCTTGTCGAGAGGAAATAAGCATCTTTTGCTTATTTCCGGAAAGCGTGCTAGATTTTAGACCGCATCGTCACCTACCATTAGGCAGGTATGATAGTGGTCAAAGACTTTTCATTTGTCAACTATCGATTTTGACTTCGTTGACTATTAGTATCCGCAAAAAGGACTCCCGTAAAGTTTCTCCAGTAGATGGCGATATGAGCCACAGTCGGAAATAATAAAATAGCTTTCCTTGAATTCTACGCGGTGGCTAATATGCCACCGCGTAGGCGCGCGGCATAATATATGATCCTAACCGTAAGTGTCGTCCGAACTCCTAACGACCCTTACGGTTAGGTTCTTAGGTAACTATACCTATTATATCGAATCCAGTCTTATGCATAATGTATGCAAATTTGATGCTGTTTTAAGTTTTTTTTATTTTTTTATTAATAATAATTGTATACTTAAAACTATCCTAAAGCATTGATTTGCCATTGTTTACCAAAAACTTTTTTGAAAAATATATATTTTGTTAAGTATAGGTACTTAGTTATCTATTATAAAAGACTTGAAGTAACCGAATTATTTTTGAAAACAAATTAATTTATCGTACAGTAGGTAAACAATAAGTTCATTAGCATTCAATAGCAGACAACAAAGTCCATGCTTAATACAATCAATGTTTACAAAAGATAAAAATATAAGTAAACAAAACTGATAGCGTTTAAAACATCATCTATAAATATCCGACTGTTCAATTTCAATTTTACGTGTAAACGATTTTAAAATTTGTCTTAAGAATTTGCAAAACACAAATGACGAAAGTGACGTCATAAATACTTCATTAATGTGTAACGGACATTGCTTATTCAACCTCTTTGTATAATTAAGTTAGTTCCATTAAAGATAGATAGATAGTAGACGCTTTATTATTGCACACACAAGTTATAAAATTAAAATTAAATGAAAACTCTATTATAAGAAAACTCTTTGGTGTAAAAAATACTAAATTCGTTCGTTAGGATGTTGATTTCGACACTTAGGTATGCTGATGAAACGCGGAGTGTAGCTATATTTTAAAATTGACTTACTTATGTTGGCGTTGCCTTCCGTCGCGCCATATATTTCATTTATCTGGGGGACTTTGAACCTGAAATGAAGGACAAACAGGTCAAAGGTTTGATAAAAATAAATATGTTTAGAACTTTTAAAACTATGTTTTTCACTAACTATCCTATCTAACAGGAATGTAGGATATTTTTTTATTTTTTTTAGTAAATGAGCTTCGCTTTGCTTATAAAGCCAGTGTCAAGTAATTGCATAAAGCTTTTCTTTCCATCTTCTTGTTTCGCTAAAATTAGTGACAATCTTAAACGAAACCTCGCCGTGGAGTTTTTGCGTCTTATTTAATGTTCGTAATCATAATCATTATTTATTGCGATATACAGATATTTGCGCTAATTGACATTGCTCTTACGGTGAAGGAAAACATCGTGATAAAACCCGCGGCTTAGTTAGCTCCAGAGGCATTGACAAGTTCTCTCTTCTGGACACGGTCGACTAAGCTGAGAGGGTAGTAGGTGCTGGGCAAGCCTACTCCATCCTCACGCAAAATGGACCCAATTAAAAAGCCCCTAGTTGCTGAAAAAAGCCCACATAATACATACATACCTATACAGATAGTTACATTATAACAAGTTTGTTTCTATACCTGTCAACAATTTGCTGCCAGATGGCTGGTCGCATGCCGTTGCCGACCATGATGCGGACACGATGCTGCGAGTCTGACTCGCGCGGCGGTTGCGCTAGTAGGTATCGGCACATCTCGCCGATGTACTGTGCCACCTGACAAAAAAACTTAAATTTAGATTAAAAAAAAACCCGACCTTTATCTCCTACTAGCAGCGCTCCGCAGTTTCACCCGCGTAACTCCCGATCCCGTGGGAATATCAGGATAAAAAGTAGCCTATAACCTTCCTTGATAAATGGACTATCCAACACAAAAAGAATTTTTCAACTCGAACCAGTAGTTCCTGAGATTAGCGCGTTCAAACAAACAAACAAACTCTTCAGCTTTATAATATAAGTATAGCTAACTTGCAGACGGCTGAACTGATTTCCATCAAACATAGCTAAGAACACCCCCGACTAGTTCACCTTTCAAACAAAAGAAACAAAAAAACTTGAGAGGTGTCAAGGGACACCCGGATTGAACGAAGTTTCTTTCGATTAATCAGTGAAGGAATTGTAATAAAATCAAAAAGTGTCGTTACAACTTTTGATCTTAATTTTTTTCCGTCTAGCCCCTTTCGCAACGCGCCATAAGGAACTTCGTTCCAATTAAAATCGGTTCATCCGTTCGGGAGCTACGATGCCACAGACAGACACACACACACGTCAAACTTATAACACCCCGTCGTTTTTGCATCGGGGTTTAATAATATTTAAGTATGAAGGCAGGAAAATTGACTCGAATGTTGAACGCTGAGTCCTAATAAGACCAGGCAAAACTCCGCTCTAAAGAATCATGTTGACAGCCATATTTTATTGAAAATATTAATATTGCAGGACATTGTACACAGCGCCATCTAGCCCTAAAGCTAAACAACTAAAGTTATATCATAGTATACTTTTGTAAACACATACTTATTTACTTATACACCCAGACCGTATAAACAAATATCAATACATAAATATTTGTTTAAGGCAGGAATTGAACCCGCAACTTTCAGCGTCACAGATGGTGTTCACCCGATTAAACATCTAGATCAATGACATCACAGAGATCGTCATTGACCTAGATTAATTCAGCAGTAAATCAAATAGGTATAAATAACCACATGAAAAAATATGAGCCGATGGGGTTTTACTTTTTTAAAAGCTTTTATTTAACTTGCCGTGTATGTATGTATGTATGTTCGGGTGGAATCTTGCAATTTAATTTACTTCAAAGGAGCGCTCTATGACTGAATACGAACACGTATTGGAGGGGCCTCTATTCTATCTATGAATCACCTGCTCCAATATCCACTGTGCCCTAACACCTGGGGCCTAATTCTGCTAACACAATTGTGTTTCAATAGTGCCGATGGAATCCAGACATTTAATGTCAAAAATATTACATTTAATGTCAAAAATATGACATTTAATGTCAAAATTTTTACATTTAATGTCAAAAATATGACATTACATATCAAATTGGTATTCTTCTAATGTTAACTATTCTATCGAAACACTACTGATGCACCACTGACTCACTTTGGTATTCGACTCTCGAGAATCGTGGGTCAATGGAAGCTCGATAGTTGTCAAAACGGTATATCGCTTAGCAACATGGTGACACTTCATAGTGATTCTATTGCGATGTTATTAAAACTTTAGCAGAATACCAAATAAAGTAACAATCTCGATATAATATCAACAGAGTATCGATATAATGACAATGGTAAATCCATTAATGCTAAATAGCAGAATAATCCCCCTGCACGTTGAACGACTTAAGTGAGACCAATGATGCTACCGTAGCCATGGCGCATTATTGGTCAAACAGAATTCAAAAGCTGTACCTTGACACGAAAAGAAGATCATATGCATTAAGGTCCAGCAAGTAAATGTTTTTTTTTTACATATGATAGGTCAGCGTATTATTTTTTTTACATATTAGGTCTGCGTTAGACCACTATTACACCTGCCTTATGGTAGGTGACGATGCGGCCTAAGATGTAACACACCTTCCTAGAAGATACCTATTCACTCGCGACTTGAAGACCCCCAAATTGTACACGTGAGGAAAGACAAGACACGGCAACCGATTCCATTCCCTTGCAGTACGAATAAGCAATGACGAAGCAAAGCGCTTATAACCACTATCACACCTGCCTGATGGTAGGTGACGATTCGCGACTTGAAGCCTCCAAAATTGTATACGTCAGGAACGACAGACACAGGCAACTGATTCCATTCCCTTTCAGTACGAATATGGAATGACGGAGAGCGAACGTCTGGTATGTCCACCATGAATCGGTGCCTCACATCAGTCTGCATAGTAACATGACGAAAGAAGGAGATGACAAAATGAGGTTGAGGAGTTCTGATTTGTATCTGATGTACTGCACTCACCGTACAATCATACTTGATGCAATCCGTCCAGTAGTTAGAGGCAGAGAACTTGGCTCTCAAGACTGAGGGTATGCCGTCGACCAGCGCGGCTCCAGTGCCGACCAAACCGCCCGCCGTATGGTACAGCGGTAAAGAATTGTAAACACGATCTGATGACTTCAAACCCAGCATGTGGACGGTGGCTACTACTACTAGTAGGTATCTAAAAGAATAAATGAATTAAGTAAGACCCATAGGTATGCATAAAGGATCGAAATGAGACACAGAAATATTTCTGGGCATATTTAAGCACGGAACTATTTTTGTCTCGTATAAGCTATATTGGATAATATTTTCGGTTATGATTAAGAGGAAAGGGTACCGACGCTCTCTCCATACAAACGTAGTCGACTGTTACCTCCCTGGATAATGACACTAGAGCAAATATTTTTGTTGCATTAAACTTATAACTGCCATGACCATGCCCTTGGGGAGAGCGCCGGTACCCTTTCACCTTGAGTAAGACCCATAATAATAGGCTCTGAAACTACTTGACCGATTTTGATGAATGTTGGTATGAGGATACATAGATTCATTAGGAGTGACATAGGCTATTTTTACCCCGATATTCTCACCGAATAGAAATTTACGCGGGTGAGAACAAACTTAGATATTTTTTAAACACTTACTTTGAATTCGGCAGTACAGCAGCCTTAGGCATGCCAGTCGTTCCCGAAGTGTAGATGTAAAGCAACGTGTCCTTGTAGCCCGGTTTGTCGACGACGTCAGGGTAGTCGGCCGGATGTTTCTCCATCTCAACTTCCAGGTCGTAGACTCCGGGGGCGCATTTACCATACAGTTGGAACAGTTTGAGATCGGATGGCAGATGTTCACGGATCTCGTTTATACCTGGGTAAGAAGTAAAGGGTAAGTTAGAAGCTTATGTGACGACGTCATGGTGACATGAGAGTATTTAATAATAACATCGCTCATCTGGGCTTGTGTTACGGTGTACTTGTACTTGAACGGACTGTTTTTCCGCAATAAGACCCTTTTTAATTGGGTCCTTTTTGCGTGAGGATGGAGTAGGCTTGCCCAGCACCTACTACCCTCTCAGCTTAGTCGAACATTTACAGAGGAGAGAACTTGTCAATACTTCTGGAGCCAACTAAGCCGCGGGTTTCATCACGATGTTTTCCTTCACCGTAAGAGCAATGTCAATTAGCGCATATAAATTTTTCTTAAGAAAAATACATTAGTGCACGCCCGGCCGGGAAGGTTATGGTGAAGGGTGACGAATAGAAGACTTATATATAGGAAAAAATCTCAATTTCTCATCGTTTTCTAATAAGGTTATCACGTAAAATTATCGTCCGTAAACCGACGTTACAGACAACCATTTTTAAGCTATTGCATAGCTTTTATCGCGGGCTTTAAACGCGACGACCAAATCGAGAAATTCCGTAACGAAAATAGGACCTAACACCCCCCACTCCGCCTACCATGTTGATCGGCCGAGTGTTCGCTTAACGTGTATGTATATGGTACGACTGTACGAAGCTCGTACGACGCAATATTTTAATTGGAATTCGTTCTATAATTTACTTGTTAATATTTTAATTGATAAATTAATTTCACTGCTTTAAAAATATTTTATAAAGTAAGTACACAGTGCTAGAAAATACAGATATAGATTCAATACTAGCGACCCGCTCCGGTTTCGCACGGCTATATTATGGATGTATTATGCATGTATTATACATATAAACCTTCCTCTTGAATCACTCTATTAAAAAACCGCATTAAAATCCGTTGCGTTGTTTTAAAGATCTAAGCAAACAGGGACAGACAGCGGAAAGTAACTTTGTTTTATACTATGTAAAAATTGAACAGCGATAAAAAGAAACTAGTCCCTATTAGGTGTAGAATTCATAAAATATATAAACGATATTTTAACAATAAGTAGATACGGTCAGCTGCATAATTGCAAACCCACCGTAGTGCTCCAAAACGGCTGTTATAAGAATGTTTTCGACACAAGCAAGATTCTAGACACCTGCTTTAGTTGAAGTTTGAAGTCTTCTAACTCATCAATTTATCAAACGAAGATTATTAGAATGAAAACATGTCAATAATAGTAATTTTTGAACTCTACCGGGGGCTGCAATTATGCAGCCGACTGTAAGTACCTAAATGTATAAATATATATTATAAAATTCGAAGTCCATGTAAATGATAATTTATTATACCGTAATAAGCATAGATAATTGGGGGTTCCGTTTCCGCTCTTTGGTAAACAACAGTGCCGTCTGTACGTTCCGCAAATTAAATTTAAAATTCCTGATTAAACTTACGCCAAAACTAAGAAGAAGGTTCAATCCCACAATATAACCTAAAACACATCGAATTCACTTTTTGGAGCACTTATCTGGACGAATTTGGAACGAATTTCACTAGGAAGCATATTGGAACAACAATTCTCAACGGGTAATCACTTTTCAAACCGGAATAAATCGTGAGTACGATTTTCTACAATATAATAAGGAGACCTTCGTCATTAAAGCCGACACTCGTGCGCACGCATCAGCTGTTTCGAATTTGACAGTGACGTTTGTGTGGTAGTGCCAACCTAACGGCAATAACCATAGACAGCCGATAACCCACAGATTAAATATCATTGAAATTAAAGCGGGGTACACACGATCCAATCAAAATGATATGCTCGGGCTGTCTTAAGAAACTGAACAAAGAAGGCAATATTTCCTGCTCAGTAGTTGGCTGTAATAAGGCCTTTCACACCCAGTGTTCTAACACAAAAAACCTGTCCGCCGCTCAGAGGGAGGAATGGGCCTGCCCGGAATGCCGAGCAAAAGCCAAACGTGGAGGGGATAACACTCACACTCCGATTCGAGCATGTGATAACATTTCCCTTCGCAAGAAGACCGCCGCTCTGGGCACTCCTTCCGACGATCTGGGCCTCCAGGAACCTTCCAGTGCATCCTCTGACAACTTCCCATCCTTGGTGGCTGAGATCAGATGCCTGCGTCAAGAGCTGGTTAAATATCAGTTGGACTTTGCGAACCGATTTGACTCATTGACTGCGAAGATAGCGGAGTACGAGTGTCGTCTAGAGCAGAGGGAGAAAGAGAACAACTTGTTAAAACTACAGGTGTCCATGCTAGAAGATCAGCTTGATAAGCAGTCTCAAACTCTGTTACGCTCGGATCTGGAGATACTAGGCATTACTGAATCTCCGAATGAAAACCCCTATCACATAGTTCTTACAGCCGCTCAGATGATAGGAGTTAAACTCGACGACTCCGATCTGGACCACGTCACCCGAGTCGGCCCCCGCACTCTGGATGGCGGCAAGGTATATTCCCCCCGTCCTCTTGTGGTGTCCTTCTTGCGCAGAGCCAAACGAGAAGAGTTCCTCAAACAAGCCAAAAGCCGCAAATCTCTTGAAAGCAAGGGCATTGTGGGGAGCGGTCCTGAACGCCGGGTGTATGTCAACGAGCGTCTGTCAACAACGAATCGGCGTTTATTTCGGAACGTCCGCATCTCTGCTAAGGAGCTCGGCTACAAATACTGCTGGTTTCGGAATGGGTCCATCCTTATTAAGAAAAGAGAAGGCTGCCCTGCCCTCACGATTCGATCCGTTGAAGATATTGCAAAGCTTTCAGACTAAAACCGGGACTCTTCCAAGAGTCTCCATGCTCTCAATTAGTGATAATCTATGGTTTCTAAATACTATAATCTTAGTCATTACTTGCAAATTTTACTTCTTGTTAAACTTAATTATTGTCCTCGTTTTTCTGAGTTATTACCAACAATATTACACTGACTCATCATCATACACTCATCACTACACAACATGTCGTCATTCTGTCCGTAACACAAAGATATTTCACGGGTCACTGAGTCTGTGCCTTGGCAATCTGGTACTCTCTCAGCCCGGGGAGATTCCACTTTTCCCTGTTGTACTTCAGGGCAACATAGTCCGTTACACTCACCATATCGCATTAAAATGACTGCTTTAGACTTTGTATCTGAGATAGATGACTCCCTGAATTTTAGCTTGTTTTCTACCCCCTTACCAGAGGAGTGTGGACCCAAACTTGGAAAATACTCCTTAAAAATTCTACACGCCAATATTCGCAGTATGTGGAAAAATTTTGATAATTTCTTAGTCGCATTTAGTAGGATGAAAATTGATTTCGATGTAATTATCCTCAGTGAATGTTGGCTAACGGATATCTCCATAATTAAGCAAATCGACGGTTATATTTCCTACAATTCGCAAAAATTCATAAATAAGGCAGGTGGTGTCATAATGTATGTCAGTAATAGATGGTCTCCAAATGTAAGTGAGCCCTATATTGAAGAGGGAAACGGACTATTGATGGAAGTTCCAGGGCTTTTCTCAGTAATCGGTATATACCGCTCCCCCTCCTTTAAAGATCCTAACAGCTTCATTTGTTCCTTGGGAAGTCTATTAAAATCTATGACAAAAACTCCATGCTTAATTCTAGCGGGAGATGCTAACATAGACATTCTTACAGTTAGTGAAGACGTCACGAACTATCTAGTCGTTCTTGCCGAACATGGCTTGGTGTCAGCAATTAACTCTGTCACCCATGATAAGACCTGCCTAGATCACATCTTTGTCTCATCAAGTAACACTGAAGCTACAGCTGGCATTTGTACAGTGGATGTGACGGATCACTATATGGTCATGCTCGGCTGCAACCTGGTCGACAAGTCTCTTCGTCCTCTTAAAAGGAGTAAATTCTCTGTTGACTTTAATGGCCTGAAGGATGAGCTCGTACGGGTTGATTGGTCTGAGACTCTGGACTGTGACTCTTCTAATGATGCAGCATCTCAATTCTCTCATACACTAGGTGAGCTAATATCTCGGCACTCCAAGTCTGTTCGAATTAGTCACTCTAAATACACGATCAAGCCGTGGATGACGCCTGGTTTAATTAGGTGTCAAAAGCATAAAGATCGACTCCACCTTGAGCTTAGGAAAAACCTAAATGACGATAAAAAGCGGTTAGTTTACAGTAGGTATCGGAATTTCTATATCTCTCTCTTAAGAAGACTCAAAACTAAATTCGAAAGCAAAGTCCTCTCATCCAATCAGAATAATCCAAAAAAGCTCTGGAAGGCTATTAACAAATTTTCAAACAGACGACAGAATGTTAACTCAAATGCTGAATTACTCACCACCACCAGAGACTCGGTCAAGGAATCCTTGGATGACTGTAATGCCTACTTTTCTTCGGTGGGGGAAAATCTTGCGAATTCTATACTCTCACATACGCTCGAGAGCCAGGAATCCCTTGCTGGGAAAACCAGCTTGAGCCATTCTCCCGTCAATTCTTTATTTTTTTCCCCCACCGATAGACGTGAAGTACTCCATCTCATAGGACAACTTGATCCGGATCGTTCCCCTGGCCTGGACAAAATCAACAATAGGCTCTTGAAAGTCATTGGTCACCTTATAGCAGAACCACTGGCTGCGATCTTTAATCAAAGTATGGAATCAGGGGTTTTTCCTGGGGTCTGGAAGAGAGCGGCTGTTATCCCAATATTCAAACAAGGGGAAAAACAGAATCCTGGCAATTATCGTCCAATTTCCTTGCTGAGTAGCATCTCCAAGCTCCTTGAACGCATTATTAATAAAAGATTGGTTGATTTCTTAGAATCAAATGGTCTTTTGAGCGACAGTCAATATGGTTTCCGCTCTGGACGGTCCACTGAGGATGCGGTTACTCTCCTGACAGACATAGTTTCATCTCATTTGGATCGGGGTAGGAATTGTGTCGGAGTGTTTCTGGACTTAGCCAAGGCATTCGACACGGTTTCTTCACCGATTCTTTTGAAAAAGCTGGAACTGAGTGGCATCCGTGGAAAAGCACTCGACTGGTTTCGCAGCTATCTGTCGGACAGAGCTCAGTGTGTCAAGATAGGGGAAAGTATGAGCGACTTCATGCCAATAACGTTCGGCGTCCCCCAGGGTAGCATCCTGGGACCAACTCTGTTCCTGGTATATATTAATGACGTCATGTCAATCTCATCTCCAAACACTGACATAATCTGCTACGCCGACGATACAGTCCTCATTTTTCATGACACCTCTTGGGAAAAGGTCCGAGAAAGAGCAGTTTTTGGCATGTCCTCTATCTCAAAATGGCTCACTAACAATCTTCTAACTCTGAATGCTGCCAAAACTACTTTCCTATGCTTCCATAAGACCGCAGCTTCTTCACCTGCAAACCTACACGAACTCGCTGTTCACGACGCCAACTGCTCTCTTCATAACCCCAGAGTCCAAAGTTGCGCTTGTGCTTCAGTTGGTAGGGCAGGAAAGGTTAGGTATCTTGGAATCTACATTGACGAGAAGCTTAATTTCAAGGACCATATTGTGGCTACTGCTACCCGAGTACGTAAGCTTCTTCACGTTTTTAAGAACCTTCGGGACACCGCTGACAAAACGCTCTTGATGCAGATCTACACATCTCTATGTGAATCCATCATAAATTATTGTATTCTCGCATGGGGAGGGGCTGCGTCAAGCCACCTCATTGCCCTAGAAAGGGCTCAGAGAGGGGTCCTCAAGATAGCGCTCGGTAAGCACTTTAGATTCCCAACAATATCGCTATTCGAGGAGACCAGGGTTCTGAGCGTGCGTAGGCTATTTATTCTTCGAGCGGTGATTCTGACTCACAGATCGATGCTCAGAAGTGGGCTTAGCAGCAAATTGCTCCATAACAGAGTTTACAAAGCGCCAACTCCGCTAGTGCATACACGTTTTGCCCATCGATTTGGGGCATTCCTCTTCCCCAGTCTCCACAATAGATTGCTAGGGTTCTGCGATTTCAAGAGAGGCACCTTGAGAGAAGCAAAACTTAAGATAAAAAACACTCTCATGTGCTGGTCGTATGATGACACGGAGGCTTTTATAAGAATAGGAGAATGACAATACACACTTACACTTACACACACTTCACACTTCACACTATACACAAACACACTCACTCATAGACAGGACTCTTTCCATTTATAGAATGATTACTGTACAATTTAATAATTATATTTGTAAAAACCTAAATACTGTTGTTGAGGATACTTCCCCCACAGGACAGGCTTTGCCTAGTGTGGCGGATCTGTGATGTAATAATTATTGTAAGGTTTCTTGGTAAATAAATTTATTATATTTATTATTATTATTATAAGAACAATAAAATATTATACATATTTTTAATTTGACATCAAAAACACAACCCGAACACTGCATAACTATACCTAGAAGCTGGTACCTGATGCAGCTATGTTAATTCGGTTAGAGTTCAGACTATAGATACGAGCATATATCCATATTTCTCGATCATTTGACCTGGTTTAATCTAAATACTGCATTGCATTTTATCGTGTTAAAACTGTTCGACAATTTTAAGTACCCGTATATGGTCAATTGTGATGCCTTTATCTATATGTCTCGGGGATCCGTACAAGAAAACCGAGATATTTTTTTGCAGGACATTCCACACATCGCCATCTAGCCCCAAGCTAAGTAACTAGACTTTGTTATGGGTACTAGACAACGGATATACTTATATACTTTTCTTTTGTAAATATATACTTATAATACAAAGAAACAACCAGATCACAGACAAATATCTAAGCATAAATACATGTCTGAGGCGGGAATCGAACCCGCAACCCTGTGTTTGGCAGTACGGCATGGTGACCATTGTGCCAACTAGGTCGTCTAGATATTCGTTTCGTTGAGACGTTGAGATATTCGGTTGTTCGCAATTACGCCTCTCTGTCTGTCTTATAAGACCCGTCTTTTAACTTTATCTACATTTATCTATTACTAGCGACTCGTCACGGCTTCGCACGGCTATATTATGCATGTATTATACATGCCTGTTGAATCACTCTATCTATTAAAAAAAACCGCATCAAAATCCGTTGCATAGTTTTATAGATCTAAGCAAACATAGGGACAGACAGCGGAAAGTGACTTTGTTTCATACTAGGTATGTAATAATCAAAAATAGTAAAAAGAGAGAAAAAATGTTAGTAACGAATGGGGCTATTAAACTCAGAGGACCGATTTTGATAAAACTTGGTACAAGGATGCATTCAATCATTGGGCTTAACATAGGCTATTGAAACGAAGTTCCTTATGGCGCGTTGCGAAAGGAGGCTAGACGGAAAAAATAAAGACCAAAAGTTGTAAAGACACTTTTTGCTATAGTTTTAAGCCGTGTGGCGTGCGCGTGTTTCTCTGTCTGTCTCTCTCTCTCTCTCTCATATTTTTTATCTCGATATTCCAACACGGGAGTTATGCATGTAAAAACACGGGCCTCTGCTAGTAGTATTAAACGTAGGTTTATCTTATATGAATGAAACAATGAACAGCAACAATGTAAACAAATCTTGATCCACTTCCAAATTTAATAGAGTTGAAAGTACAACAGTTACCTAATTAAATTAGGCTACGATGACGATACGAATGGATTGTTTAATTACATACCTACAAATATACCTACCTACATACTAGGTAAGTAACCAAATATCTATACTAATCTGTACATATAAAACGCTTTATCTTGAATGACTGACTGACTGACTGACGGATCAACGCACAGCCTAAACCGCTGATCGTAGAGACCTGAAACTTGGAGGGTGTGTTCTTTGTATGACGTAGGCATCCGATAAGAAAGGATTTTCCGAAATTCTACCCCTTAGGGCTTAGGGGGGCAAAGTTTTTATGGGACAACGTGATTCCTTGGTCTATTTTCGACTTCTACGCGGACGAAGTCGCGGGCAAAATACACTATATCTATAAAAATCTATAGGTACTAATATTATAAAGCTGAATAGTTTGTTTGTTTGAACGCGCTAATCTCAAGAACTACTGGTTCGAATTGAAAAAATCTGCAGCGCTCCACAGTTTCACCCGCGTAACTCCCGATCCCGTGGGAATATCAGGATAAAAAGTAGCCTATAGCCTTCCTCGATAAATGGACTATCCAACACAAAAAGAATTTTTCAATTCGAACCAGTAGTTCCTGAGATTAGCGCGTTCAAACAAACAAACAAACTCTTCAGCTATATACTATAAGTATAGATTTTAACATTACAATAATTAAAGGAAACCACTATTTTTTTGTAATTTTAAATTGAATCTGAAATATAGTAATTATGGAAATAACAACCATTATTTTTTAATTACAAAATTATTGTCCAGTAGTATTATAGAACTAGAACATGGATTTTATTATTTTTAATCTTTTAATTACTAAACCACTTTTAACTAGGGGGGCATTAAAGTATTATGTAAGCACTACAAGGGGCCGGAGGGCCTTTGCTTTGGTTATTTTTGACAATAAGGATCAAGGAAGGGGGATCTAAATGGTGATAAGGACAGCAGGCATTACAGCACGCTTTTTACTTTTTCGAATATTCTACAAAAGTTGATTTTGGTTTTTGTACACATTATGGCAACCCTCCTTGTCTCTGATTGAATACCATATCTATATAATTTGCTTAAGGTGAAGTAGGGCCTATAAACCCCTATCCCTTTCACACGCGCGCGCCGCGCGATGGCTCTATCCCTTGCCCCCGCGCGCCGCGAAATGGCCGTTTTTTTTGTTTTATATAATTAAAAGACTAACATCTATTTTAGTAAAAAAACTATCTGTACTACCTTATGGGATTTGATTTAAGGTTTATGAAAATATAAAATTTGTAATTGTTTTTTCTTCAAAATCGCCGTAAAATTAAAATGAAAATTACGATAACTCAAGCAGGATTAAAATCTTCCTGGAGCAGAATACATTCTAATACCGCACCTGCGGGTTATAAGGACCACTACAGGCTTATTTAAACCTTGATATGAATGTCAAAATAACAAGAAAATAAACAACGAATTATTTTTCAGATTGACAATAAAGCAAATATTTATCTAATGACCTATTTTTAAGTAGTTTCCCATATTTTTACGTACTTTTGAATTTTTAATTAGATTGGCAGGAATCCCTTTAGTACCATAGGGGCAGGTGCTAATAAAGCTACCAAAATCGACCTTTGTTTTAAGCAACTCTAAGTAATCAAATACTCTTTTTTTGTTATTTGGATATAAATGGATATTGTAGTTTAATAACCATATTTTTGTTTATTGTGGTTGAAAACATGATATGAACAACTTCGTTCGATAAAAAAATGTCAGAAAACAGAGAATTATTAGATCGTTTATCGGGTTTTATTCAAAAATAGTTAACGTTTGTTACTAAAAATGAATCAAATGATAGGTTTTGACCTGTAGGAACTATATTTGTGGATAATAATGCTAAAATGTTTTGCATATCGATCAAATATAACAGTTAGCACGCAGCACGCTACGTCTTTGAGAGCGGGGGCTATGGTAATGTGAATACCTACACACGGTACTGGAAGAGCGCCTTAATAGCGTTTATGAGCTCTAACATGACATTCTACCAAGATCTTTGCTTACTTTTGCTGACGAAGGTTATTAGCCCCCCAGCAGAAAAAATCTGCTTACGTAATTCTTTAACGGCCTCTAGCCAACCTACGTTTTTTGTACAAGTCAAAGGTATGTTTTACTTAAAGTAAGCACAGGTATATAGATACAATTTATAAAACGTGAATCGATAAAAATGACGTAAAAAAACAGACATCGGCCGGCCGTGAGAGTCAGGCCATTAAATGGACAGAATTATCGGAACATTGAAATTTTTATAATAAAGCGTGTTTTTATTTCATTGTTATCTTTGCTATGTACTCTTATGTTTATAATCAATGAACGTTTAAAATTAGTAAGTAGCTGCGGGTAATGAGGGCCACCTTAATAAAAAACTAAATATTTCGTAATAATAGGGAAAACTATATAAAACAGGTTATTAGATAAATATTTGCTGTATTGTCACACAGGGTTGCGGGTTCGATTCCCGCCTCAGACAGTATTTATGCTTTCATATTTGTCTGTGGTCTGTTTGTTTCTATGTATTCTAAGTATATATTTTAGTATATCCGTTGTCTAGCACATAACACAAGTCTAGTTACTTGGGGCTAGATGGCGATGTGTGGAATATCCTGCAATATTTATTTATTTATTTAATATCAAGGTTTTTAAAACCCTTTTTAGTAGCCCTTATCACCCGCAGGTACCTTATTTTGTTTCGTCACCGTCAAACCAATGTGACAGAGATGTGCAAATAGGAAGTGATATATAATTGAAATCAATATCATGATTGTACTCAAATACTTCCCAACCAGCAAATCGACCTAAAATATACCTAAATAATGTACAATTATCAGTTGAGCACGAGAACATGTTAAAAGACTAATATTTATTTTAGTGAAGAACCATCTGTACTACCTTATGGGATTTGATGTAAAGTTTATGAAAATAAAAAAAATGTACTTGTTTTTTCTTTACAATCGCAGTAAAACTGAAAATTTTAAAAAATATGACGATTTTTACGATGTTTTTCTATCGAGACAAATCACTCTAACCGTGTTTCGAAGTGTTTGACAATACAAATCTTATCTTCACCTTTACAACAGTAGGAATATCATTCTATGGATTTTAGCAATTTGATACCAAAAAAAAACTGTTTCAAATACACGTCTAGAGCGTCTATCGCGATTCTGGTATTACCACTTCGGCTTAACTACATTAATTATTCAATTAGGTAACATATTAGTTAATTACATTGAAATAAATCCACGGTTTCCGCTTTATTATGTATATACGTGCGTATAAACCTATTTACCTAATTCTGCACGCCAGACAAATCACTGCGTTTTTCGGCCCGCATTACTAAGTACTTATAAGTTTACTAGCGACCCGCCCCGGCTTCGCAAGACTATATTATGCATTTATTATACATATAAACCTTCCTCTTGAATCAAATAATTTTTTGCGTGAAGAAGTAACAAACATACACACACACAAACTTTCACATTTATAATATTAGTGAGATGAGATGAGATGTAGTGATATTACACCCGTATTCACAATCAACCCTGTGAGATTGCATATAGCGCTCGCGAACGCATAAAGCCGCAAATTATATAGTATAGTAAAGAGAGCAGCTCAAAATTGACCAATCATGGGGCCGCATTTAACGCAGTGCTTTCACTTATCCAAGAGCAACTTAAGTACTGCTTGTAAATACGGGCGTTAGTTTAGGAACTTTACTTACTGTTGGCCAGATGGTCGGAATAGATAATCGCCTTCGCTTTAGCCACCAGTATGCAGTGCAGCAGCGGCTTGTGCCTCAGGTTGCTGTTGATCAGTGCGGAGACAGCGCCAAGTTTGGACATGCCGAGCCAGGTCCACACATACTCCGCGCAGTTGGGCATGAACACGCAAACGACGTCACCGCGCTTCAAACCCAGGTGTTCTTGCATGGCGCGCGCTACTTGGTTCGATTTCACAGCCATCTAGAGACAAAAAAAAACATTGAAAATTAACTTACCGAGACCTCATTCAATTCAAATATTTTTCGATATGACTTTGCCGTAATTGACGATGAGAGCTGTTAGCAAACTATCTCTGCTCATCGATAGTCTGATGCGTTTAACAATTTTTTGTAAAAAAGAAAGTACTTAATATTTTTAAACAAAGACAGTGTATTGGACATTTATCTTATCTTATATATTGGGGGCTGACAAACAGCCAGCAACACTTCGCTCTAATGGGATCTTTTGTTTACCTCTACCATGCCTCTACCTTAATGTTTCTTACTCTTTGAAGAAGTGGTCGATTAACGCGGTGATCCCACTGAGAGGAAGAAACCTATATCCCTCCGGTTTAGGATACGCATTCCCAAGGAGACTCATAAGCTTCGCTGCTAAGACGCCGCATTCACACAGTATGTATTGGACATTAAATAGTACTAGCTTTTGCCCGCACTTTTTCCGCGTAGATTTTGAATTTTTCAAAATCATTTCTATACAGATGTCTATGTTGTAACAGCTTGTATGCCAAATTTGAACCCGACACATCCTTTGGTTTGAGCTGTGCGTAGACATATTATGTCAGTCAGTCAGGGCTCATAATTTTATATTTTTATATCATAAGCGAGTTAAGTACACGTTTTATCTAACGCTACATGAAAGCAGCCCACAAAGACATTCATTAATAGGTTCCTGTGTAATCAAATATTTCTCATTTATAGGCCTTTGTTATTTAAATGAGGCCGCATTAATGAAGCCTCAAACGAGGTAGATAGGTAATGTAGGCATCGTTATATTAGGTTTCAAGTTCGTACAATTTATTATCATCTAACAATAAATCAAACGAAGTAGAAAGATAATGAAGCCATCATTCGCTTTGGTTTAAAGTTCATATATTTTATTACATTAAACAATAAATTAAAGTAATAAAAAAGTGATAAAAGAACTTGTTGTTTTCACTATCTGATAGTAATAATACAAAGGTATAAAGCGTTAGATTAAATTGATTAACGTAGGTAAACTCCTCCAAGAAAATATTTACATACCAATTGCACTCCGCGGTTCTTCACGCGTTAGTTATGATCCCGTAGGAAAATCGGATTAAACAGTAGCCGCAGAGCGCAATTTTGTAAGATGGCCGCAGTTTTTCGGTTATAATTCAGTCTCTACTTGGTGAATTTTGATGTAAATTATACCACGACCTGCTCAGATTAAACTATCCGATTCAGTTAAATCTAATTGCATACGTTATACAGGAAAAAAGACAGATAAAAATACGTTTAAAAACTATAAATTCGTAATTCACTGCCATTTGATAACTCGTTTTTTAACTTTTCGATTTACTTCCAAATGCAGACTTTTTGTCTTTTCTTCCTTTGTTATAAGTAGGTAGATAAGTAGGTAGATAATAGACTATAATTACTATTCTTTTAAAAGTCATTGTTTCAAAGAAATTATGAACGACAGTCTCACCTCACCAAAAGTCCAAGTCCTGTCACCGACAACAATAAAGCAGGGTGCCTCTGGATTTTTGAGTGCTCGTTGCGTGAACAGCTGGGCGACCGTGGCATCTTGTCTGCCCCAACGCTTCGAACGGATCATACCAACCGCGTAGCGCCATAGGAATCTGGGGAAAACAGTCAATATTTCAATAAACATGACATATAAGGAAGGAAAATTATAGGAGTTTTGAACTTACGATATACGAACGTACCTAGAGTTAATTACATACTAACTATCGTAAGTATCAACCCCACATACATACTCATCTATACATATAAAATTCAAAGTCCTAACTGACTGATTTATGAAAGCTTTAACTGCTGTTCGTAGAGAAATGACATTTGAGGAATGAGTTGTTTGTGAAGTGTTTGATGAGCTAGTTTTTTATTAATCTGAAAACTTCAATCTATACTAATATTATAATGCTGAAGTGTTTGTTTGTTTGAACGCGCTAATCTCAGGAACTACTGGTTCAACTTGAAAAATTCGTTCTGTGTTGTATAGTCCATTTGTCGATGATTTTTTAAACTATTTTATATTTCGATATATTCGCGGGGGATCTGGAGTAACGCGGGTGAAACCGCGGAGTGCTGCTGGTAAAGCTAATGCATCTTGCGAGCTTTGTACCGTCGTACTATCTACATACACGTTAAGCGAACATTCGCCCGAGCTATATCGTAGGCGGAGTGGGGGGTGTTAGGTTTTATTTTCATTACGGATTTTCTTAATTCGGTCGCAGCGCTCAAAGCCCGCGATAAAATTTATGCAATAGTTTAATAAATGTGAAAGTTTGTGTCATATATTCGAACAAAAACTACACAACCGATTGCAATGAAACATGGTACGTAGATAGCTGGTATCTTTGGAATAACACATAGGATGGGTAACAAAGTTGGCGTTATGCGTAGTTGGTATTTTGCTAATCGAAGTAGGTAAGTGGTATTTTGCGAGTTATGCGTTTTGTGGTGTTTTGCGTACCTACTTAGTAAAGGATAAATAAATAAATATTGCAGGACATTCCACACATCGCCATCTAGCCCCAACTAGACTTGTGTTATGGGTGCTAGACAACGGATACTACTTAGATACTTTTCTTTTTGTAAATATATACTTATAATACATAGATACAACCAGACCACAGACAAATATCTAAGCATAAATACTTGTCTGAGGCGGGAATCGAACCCGCAACCCTGTGTTTGGCAGTCCGGCATAGTGACCATTGTGCCAACTGGGTCGTCAAAGGATAACCGCAACCAGTTACTTTAATAAATAAGTAGCCATAGGTCCCACATACCTACCTTTTGATCGATTTCCAATCATCAGTTGTTTCTTTTCCTATGGGAATAGTCATTTGTACACTAACCCTTGAACTTAATGTAATTATCGTTAGGTATAAGTCGGCCTAGGTAAAATTATCTATACAATAAAGCTGAAGAGTTTGTTTGTTTGAACGCGCTATTCTCAGGAACTACTGGTTCGAATTGAAAATTCATTTTTGTGTTGTTCACTTTTTTAATAATTCGAAAACCTCAATCTATACTAATATCTATACATATAAAATGCTTTGTCCCTAACTACTGACTGACTGCCTGATCAACGCACAGCCTAAACCGCTGATCGTAGAGACCTGAAACTTGGAGGGTGTGTTCTTTGTATGACGTAGGCATCGGATAAGAAAGGAAATTCCACCCCTAAGGGGGTTAAAAAGGGGGGCAAAGTTTGTTGGGCCAACGTGATTTCTTGGTCCATTTTTGACTTCTACGCGGACGAAGTCGCGGGCAAAAGCTAGTTATAGAATATATTTACTGTAGAGTTGGTTTGTTTGAACGTGCTAATCACGCGCAGGAACTACTGGTTCGAATTGAAAAAATATTTTTGTGTTGAATAGTCCATTTGTCGATGATTTTTTATCCTATAGCCTATAGGCTATTTTATTTTTCGATATTCCCACGGGATCGAGACTTACGCGGGTGACACCGCGGGGCGCAGCTAGTTACTTATAACTACTATAACAGTTTTATAAAATCGATAGAACGATTCAATGTCACTCGCTTCGCGTTTCAAGAATTTAAGTTACCGTTTAATTATACCTATTTATTATACTTACTTATTGTTCAAATAACTAGAGTATTTAGAACAAAATTAATGACGTGTATTAATGTGAAAGGGTACCGGCGCTCTCTCCATACAAACGTAGTCTACTGTTTCCTCCCTGGATAATGACACTAGCACAAATATTTTTGTGCCATAAAACCTATACCTGCCATGACTATGCCCCTATCTATATTTTTTTTCATTTTCTAATAATCATTGAAATTAAGATTTAAAAAACAAGTTGTACCTATAGGTTAAAGTCTTTTGTCTTGCCTTTCGGGAGTATAATTAACAAAAAAATTTTGTCTACCAAAATTTTTAAACATAAGATTACCACCAAATATTTTGTTATTTATTATTTTCTTTTCATGTCTTTTCTTTTATTTACAACTGTGATAAAAAAGGCGTACGTAACACGTGTAGATTGATCATTTAATTTAACTTTACCACACTTGTATGTACTATTAAAAAAAAGAGGAAAGTTTTTTTTAGTTTTTTTTGTTTGTAACGGAAGCTCCGAAAGTAGGTTCTGGACCGGTATTGATAAATTTTTGTATGAGAATACATTGATTTATTGGGAGTAACATAGGCTACTTTGTATTCCCACGGGATCGAAACTTACGCGGGTAAAACCGCGGGGCGCAGCTAGTGTATTTAATATTTCCGCAGGTGTCCAAGTACAACTCAAGCAAATATAACTGAAACCTAACGACGAACTAAGTTGAAAGTCACGCGACCGTTTGACGCACCACGCAGGCATAATAATCCTATAATTAAATGAAGACAACTTGAGCGGCCTTCAACGATTGTATAGAGGAAAAACAGCGGGAAATTGTACTTATTTTGATATGACCTATATCTTTAGAACAAATGGTAGTCAATAAGGAATAAAACAAGGATATGCTTACTATTGATTTGTTAAGTACTATGTATAAGGATAATTTGTAATTTCCTTATTAATTGTATAAAGCAAAACAGATAAATACGTTTTAGGGGGGTCCATACGCCAACGACCTTGATTGTAACGTATGTGTTTTGTTTTTCTCAAAAGTGCTGAGATGGAATTGTAGGTAAGATTTTTACCGACATTTTGGTGTGACTTTAAGCCAAAAATTCCCTTTAGTTTTGAAGTTATTCTAAAATTATGAATTAAAACTAGTCTAACTTTGAAATGACAAGGAATTTTCATCTCAAATTACTCCAAAATATCTGTAAAGATTTCACCTACAATTCCATCTCAACACTTTTGAGAAAAACAAAACACATACGTTACAATCAACAATGTTAGTTGATGCGAGTTTTCTCGTATAGTAAACGCTACTACTACGTCCAGCGTAAACGAGAAAATAGTAGGGAAAGTTGAAAAGCGCCCCTAGTGGACGTAATGTGAAACTTTAACTTTCCATACATTTTTATCGTTTACGCAAACGTGATAGTAGCGTTTACTATACGAGAAAACTCGCACTCCGCCCTAGATCAGAGCCCGTAGTATGTGTTTTTTTTCGTATTGCAAGCGCTATTTGAACGTTAGCATAAACGGTAAAATTGTATGGAAAGTTGAATAGCGGACATAATGCGCAGCCCTTTTAGGGTTCCGTACCCAAAGGGTATAAACGGGGCCCTATTACTAAGACTTCGCTCTCCGTCTGCCCGTCTGTCTGTCTGTCACCAGGCAGGTATCTCATGAACCATGCTAGTTTTACTTTACACACGATGTTCTCGTTTACGCCAAAGTGATTGTAACGTTTGCTATACGAAAAAAACTCACTACGGACTCTGTGCTAACATGACGACCCAGTTATCACAATGGTCACCATGCCGGACTGCCAAACACAGGGTTGCGGGTTCGATTCCCACCTCAGACAAGTAGTGATGCTTAGATATCTGTCTGGCATCTGGTTGTTTCTATGTATCATAAGTATATATTTACTTAGCTTGGGGCTATATAGAGGTGTGGAATGTCCTGTAATATTTATTTATTATGAATTTTAGAAAAAATATATTTGATTAGTAGATTTTTAAAAAATATTATTAAAGAAAGAACTGCCAGCTAACCAACTGAGCTGCGTGAGCTGTACCAGGATTGCTTCAAAATTTGGCATAGAATTTCATGATTACATAATATGAAGGCCGCCGTAATCTGAACTTCAAATCTTTGGCACAAATCTCGCAGGAGTTTCTCAAACTGAAAGCCTTTACGAGCTTCGTACTTACCGTTTCAAGAATTTCATAGCCTTTATGAAATAGTTAGAATTTGTGGTGTTTTTTAATTTTACAATTCTTTTGAATTCCTATTCAGGCGTAATTTATCGATAACGGTAAGTATGGTCTAATAAAGATTATATTTATTTGCCTAGATATGATAATTAAGTACTTGATCGTCCTTCTTCGACCCTGAACAAGTACTGTGTGTTTGACGTGATAACGTCTTGTAAATTGATGGAACATCTGCATTCACAAAAAAGTGTCACGGTATGGCCAGATGCGTCAGGTAACTTAGGAAACAGAGTATTTGATAATAATATCGCTCATTTGGGCTTATGTTATGGTGTAACGAGTGACGAATAGAAGACTTAAAAGGAAAAAAATATTTAAAGTAAAACAAGAAATGAAAATAGGAAAAAATACATAATGGAATAACAAAAAAATCTAAATTTTTCATCGTTTCCTTATGACAATATCACGTAAAATTATCGTCCGTAAACCGACTTTACAGACAACCATTTGTTTTTTTTAACTTTGTTTTCTTTGGTTTGTTTTATTTTCGTTTATTTATGTAACCTTCATATCTAATCTACTTAAGTAACTTCTAACTGTTATTTCTACCTTATTTTTGTTTGTCATGTGCCTTAGTTCTGAACAAATATTTTCATGTATCTATCTACTTTAAATTTAGGTACACTACTTACACCTATGATTCCTGATTTTCTCTTCTAAGTACGGTCAGCAGCATAATTGCAGACCCCGCTAGAATTCTAAAATTACTATTATTGGAATGTTTTCAATCTAATAATTTTTGTTTGATAAATTCATGAGAATACTTTAGACTTCAAGCAGGTGCCTAGAATCTTGCTTGTGTTGAAAACATTCTCATAACAGCCGTTTTGGAGGTCTACGGTGGATCTGTAATTATGCAGCCGACCGGTACCTACGCCTAATGACCAACCACGTTTTTCAATACACAAATAATTACTTAGGCAGAGTTACTGTTTAAAACTGCTCTTGTCTATGGTTTTACTGATTTATTAAGGCGTAAGATTTTCATAATTTTATGCTCTATAGGTACTTAATGATCAAACGAACTTACCAAGTGAAGTTCGATCACAATCGGCTTCATCGACCTGATTTATAAATTGACAAATTTGTAGTAGCATCTCCTGCCCATCAGTCTCCACACAGAATATTTAGAGCTTACAAATTTCTTACACTGGCAACACTTTTCTGTCACCCTACCTATACATTGCGTTTCAGCGAAGGAGTTTTAATACGAAAGGGGGTTCTAGACGTCTAGGCGAAAAACTTTTGATTTACGACTTTTCGAAATTCGAACATTTAGTTTGAAGTTTTTGTATGAAACAGCTGATTGTCAAGTAAAAATTCGAGTTCGAATTTCCAAAAGTCGTAGAACGAAAGATGTTCGCGAACACGTCTAGAACAACCTCGTTTCGTATTAAAACCCCTTCGCTAAAACATATTGTTTATTAAACATTAAGTTAAGGTAGCGGTACGGACATTACAAAGACGCCTCGCAGCTCAATGTCACCTCCATAAACAGATGTAAAACATTATGGTAATAGAGAGACACGATCATGCAAAAGATTCAAACGTGGCAGTGAGGTAGGTATCTTTCGGCATGCATCTGTTTGTTTTTAACCCCCGACGCAAAAACGATGGGGTGTTATATGTAGTAAGTTTGACGTGTCTGTCTGAGGCATCGTAGCTCCCGAACGGATGAACTGATTTTGATTTTATTTATTTTGGTTAAAAGGTCGCGAGTGTTCTTACCTATGTTTGATCAAAATCGGTTCAGCTGTCTGAAAGTTATGAGGGATAAAAGTTAGGGGTTTTTTAAATTCTAAATTTTAGTTTTGAGGCGCGAGGAATCTTTGGAATGTCGTACTCTTTTAGTATCTTAGGTATCCACTTGCGAGTAATAAGAGCCATTGGCCACCTAATTAAAAACCAAATATTTTCTAAAAAATAGGCAAAACTACTTAAAACATGTCATTAGATAAATATTTGCTTTATTGTCCATCTGAATAAAATACATTGTTTATTTTTGCGATAAGTGTCTGTCTTGCCCATACTCAAATGACTCTCAAATACTTAGGGGCCCCCGAAATAATTTAAGACGTTCATAACCTATTGAACATTAAACTTAAATGTCAATTTGATAGCAACTTAAGTTAGGTAGCTTTTCAGTATTCGGGCGTCTATTTGATAAATAATAAGTGACTCTATGAGTCCTACTTTTCAAAAATGATTGATACATTCATCTAAAAATACACTTTTACCGGAGACCGTGAAACGACGAACGGCCGTCTTGCACTAAACATTCGATTTACTGTGCTAACAGAAATAGCACACGGAACCGTGTGTAAACATTGTATGTGATACTCATTGGAATAGCAACCATAGCTTCTAAAAGGTCATCTTAATAAAAAGTTTATCTGTATGTTTGTTACTCTATCAGCTAAAAACTGCTGAATTATCGATTACCATGGTGATACTTTTGATTCCGAAATTCCCGCGGAATAAAGACTTACCTACGCGGGTGAAACAGTTGGACGCAGCTAGTGAAAATTTAAATTTAGCTAAATGAGCTAATCTAATTAAAATAACACGTTCGCAAGGATATATAAATTGTTAATTAATCACTTAATAAAATATAATAAATTAATTATTG
Source organism: Idaea straminata (assembly GCA_951213275.1). NCBI lineage: Eukaryota > Metazoa > Arthropoda > Insecta > Lepidoptera > Geometridae > Idaea > Idaea straminata. The sequence continues at coordinate 5,992,335 of OX577846.1, read as the reverse complement.
AAATTGCGTAAATTGCAGATAGGTACATAAATTGAAACAAAACGATGATTCGTGTTTAATAAAAATCTAACAACTTCCTCCATATAAATGTTCATAGACTGATATTTTACCTTGAACTAGTTCAAACAATAACGATAAGATATAAAATATGTGGCATTTTACGGTAGCCAAGCAGCGGAAATATAGCGGTACTGCGAAAATGCATTGAATCATGTAAACGAAATATTTGAATAGTCTATTAAAATATTTCGTTTACAGGAAATAAATATTTGTTTGTGTTGTAGATTATTTAGTGTTCAAACAAAGAAATTCAAATAAAATAAAGCCTTCTGCATCGCTGCCTTGAGCCTGGCCGAAAGACCAGCGCTGTAGTCTGGCGTTATGCTTGCATTACAGCTGAGTTCGGTCCATTTAAGATAGCACAAGGCATTCCGGATTTTTCATTATTATATGCCTATTATTTAAGTTCTAATTCTGTCTGTTCTATTTTCTTATTTATTTTTGCTGTGTAATTATCTCTACGTATTTTGTATTTGTTTTTCCGTGTGCTTTTCTAATAAATACTTTTATATTCTATCTATATTGATTTCAGGAATGAAAGCGTCACGACAAACTTATATGGTTTTTGAAATAACTTTATGACAAACAAATAAACTATAAAAAAAAAACATAATTGATGATGGTGGAAAAAAACTACAATAAAATCAGTTTACTTATTGAAGTACAATTTTAAGTACCTACCTTTATATATAGACTTAAAAACCCTCAAACAGACTTAAAAAAGAAAAATATTCTCAATTCGTCGCGTAATTTTTTAATGTTTAGTATGTTTATTTGCAGTTGTTTTTTTTAATCTTTATTTAATTACCTATGTATTAAAAAGTCAACATAGTACTACTTATTGAAAATATTAAGTAAAAAAATAAATAATGTAGGACATTGCACAAAGCGTCATCTAGTCCCTAGCTAATGAACTTAGCTTGTGTTTATATGAGGAAAGACTACTTATAAAAGTACTTACTTTCCTTTTGTGAATTTATATTCTTAGTACTGAAGTTACTCAGTAAAGTCATTAAAAACAGCAAAGCATTTATTATGCGAGCATAATATTTTCTCTAAAGAGAGTCGGTACGGCTAAGACACGGTTTGATAGACAGCCGAGCAGAAATATGTCTGCAGTTCGATGACACGAACGACCATTTTGTGTAACTGTAAATTTTAGACCTGCTAACAAGAATAAGAATAGCTTATAAGTACCTACCTACCTATCTAGGTTTTGACTAGTTGTACATAAACATACTTATTAGTGTTACCTACGTACAAAACAAAGTACTTAGGTGATACCTTTGTACTAAATTGGTATCTACCTATACACAGAAAAAAACATATCTTGAAGTAAGAAATTATTATCTCCTTAGATACGAGAGACTATAATTTCTTGATCTTAGTAAATGTTTTTGAAAATAAGAACCAGTATTCTTATTTTAAAATCAATATTGAAATATTCTTGAAAATAATAAGCAGTATTCTTAATATTAAATCAATATTTTTATATTAAGAAATATTCTTGAAAATAATAACCAGTACTCTTATTTTAAAATCAATATTCTTATATTAAGAAATATTCTTGAAAAAAAAAAAAAACCAGTATTCTTATTTTAAAATCAATATTCTTATATTAAGAAATATTCTTGAAAGTAATAAGCAGTATTCTTCATTTAAAATCAACATTCTTAAATTACGAACAGGTACTGGCTTATTATGTACTTTTATAACAAGAAATCATACTCCAGCGTCTATTAGGGAGAGGATTATTTATCACTTCAATAAAACCTGTTTTCTATGTTATTTTTTTATCTGTGAATTATTGAGATGAGAGACGTAAAAATATTTAATTTATTATAAAACCAATACTTATGTAGGTATCTATACTAATCAGCAAAGACAGGTGTTTAATGAAAACAATACCTTTAAGTAGGTTGGTACTTATGTGAAAGAAAATGATCTCATGATTATTGTGTTATAAAGTCATTGTTAGAAAGGGTGGCCTAGGCATTTCTCAAAACAAAAGGGCAGCTGGGATCTCTACTTATTTTAAAAGGTTGAATTCTTAACAAGAATTTTTACTCTTATTTTGAAAGTAGGTATTGTAGATCTTGAAAAACAATAGAAATATTATCAGACAAAATGTCCCATATAAATCTTTACTATCAAACAGTGAATGTACCTACTATCAAGCAATCAATGATAAAAGAATATGTTTACACAATGTAGACTGTTTGTAGATTTTAAGAGAGATAAGGACGCACAGTGTTTGATAGGCCTCAAAAAGTTTCCCTTTGCTGTTTATCGCTTAAAAAAATCAAGAAATGCATTTTAAATGACAGACTAGAACACCCGCGTGTCAATTTCTAATTTATATTTCGTGAACTTGACGTAGAAAAAGACTAAGTAGATTCTGTAAGCCAATTCTGTAATGATCTAAATATTTTTTTTTCATTAAATAATCGTTTGATAAAGGATCTTTAGGCGCATATTTTCAAGTTTTTATTTTTGGAAAATATTCTCTGGTTACAGAGTTATTCATTTTTTAAAGATTTTATTTTAAAAATTTTTTTTCTCCCAAAAAACTCAAAAGTGCGGTTTGTGACTGATATTGAAAAATTGCTAATAATTAGGTCTATCATTGATTAAAAAAAAACATGGTCCACTATCGTTTATTATACGTTTTATTTTATAATTCTTTTAACAAAAATAATTTTTATAGAAGAACTAGCAAACCCGGCGAACTCCGTTTCACCAACAGATTTTCCTGAATTTTCTTTGCTATAAACCTCACGGAGTCCGAGACCTTTCCAACGAATGCAAAACCGTGGAAATCGGTTCGTGCGTTCTGGAGTTATAGCGTCAGGGAGGAAAACCGGACTTATTTTTATATAGTAGATTAGGGCAGCTGTGTTAAGTCTTTCTTAACACAGCTATACCCTTTCTTGCTTAAGTAGAGCCGGTTTTACTCGACCGCGGAAGGGTAATGTTTTTTTAATATAATGCCAGTAAAAGGCAATTTTAAATGTGCATAAGTAATAGCTAAAACGGAATGTCATTAATAAGGTTTATATACGCTATAAATGTACCATTAAAAACGTGTTGAAAGTCTGTGAAATAAACTTGGTAGGAAGATTTATTTTAATTTTTAATATAACTTTACTGTGTGTTAGTAAAACTATGTACCTAACGTATTAGATACATGTATGTAGGTACCTATACTAACGGATCTTACCCATAACAAAAATATAAGAAAAAACAAAATTTTTTAACTAACAAAGGTTAGAAACATAGTTTGATAATTGAAGATACCGTTACCTACTTATAAAAACTTCACCTTTCTTCGAAAGGTTTGTGGTAGCAATTATTTTGTCAAATTACATGGCTTCGAGTCGATACCCTAAAATAAGTAAGGCCACTTATTATTTAACAAAAAGAAAGAAATAAAAAAGATCACTTTAAAATGTAACTTACGTATTTCTTAAACTATAAGAAATTGAGTTGTAACAAGTTATAAGTTTTGGAATGTTTTCTGTTATTCATCGAAACTTGTTCATGTATAGAATATCAATAAGGTATGGGATCCCGAATATTTATGCTAAATGCGTGTTCGGAAATCCGTGATGAACCATTGCTATAACGATCGGTGATTATTAACTTCCGAACTTGTATGGAGTATGAGGTATGTTAAGATAATCATAACTAGATACCTATATGGTAGATACTTTAAAACAATGCACGAGGAGACCTACATCAATACTAACTTTAGATGCAAATAGGGGCCAAACTCAGTGTCATGCCGATATCTAAAGTTAATTATTGCATAATTTGTTAATAAGTGTTGTTGTGTACTACATTTTGATATATTTACGTAATTTAAATGCGAAAATACCTTTTGTTTCTAAAATTCGAAAACAGATGGTACATGTGTTTATTGGTTTAGAAACAACAGGGTATTTTTGAGTTTAAGTTATATATAAAAAAGAAAATAACTCCTACAACCGGTACATATAACAACACACAGAAAAAAGAACATTCCTTTGAGCAAGAATTAATACTCTCTCTATAGACGCTAGAGTAAAAAAATATTGGTTTTAGAAAAAAAAACTCTTAAAATGATGAGCAGTATTCTTAATTTAAAAGCAGTATTCTTAAATTAAGAATACTGCTTATTATCTTCAAGAACATTTAATATTAACAAGAAATTATTCTCTAGCGTTTATAGGGAGAGGATTGTTTCTTACTTCAAGAAATCTATTTTTCTGTACTCGACAACAATTTTCCATGAATGAACAATTTTAGTTATCTGCAGTTTTGATTGAATATTGGCCCCTATATTCACCGCACATCAATATTCAAACAGACAAAGCACTAGATACAAGTAGATTTAAAAAAAAACCATTTATCGAATTCAATCTAAGCGCTGCGCTTATCGATGTTTATTTAGTAACACACCATCACGTAGATATAAAACCTATATTGAACATCATTGGTTCCTACTCTTCGACCCTGATTCCTCTATGTTCCTACTACATCTATATCTGTGGTTCCTACACAGAAAAAAGCAGCAGTTTTTTGAAGCAAGAAATAGTTCTTTCCCTATCGCTAAAGAAAATTTCTTGGTTTTAGTAAATCTTAAAATGATAAGCAGTAAATTTAAATTTATAGTAAATTAAAATTATATCAAGTCTGATTATTATTTTCAAGAACATTTACTAAAAACAAGAAAATATTTATTAGCACCTTATATGGTTATAGCCTATTATTTCTTGCTTTAAGAACCCTTTTTTTCTGTGTAATTTTGGAAGAATTAAATGACTTGTTATCTAATATGCAAGTCGTTTTTCAGTAATGCGTTGATGAAAGGTGGGCACAGAGTGATAACAGTTGTTCAGTGAAATCATGTGATAATTCTGCATTTTCCGATATATAACACTTTACAATATACATAGGTACTTATGGGTCGCTTTAACCTTGTGTTTTTACTCAGTTAAATAAAGATGTTAGCTGAACTGCGTATGCGGTAGTCAGTGGACTCAATGCAGTAGTAATTTGCGGGTTTTGTTAGGTTAAGCTGAAATGGGCTTAAACTAGTCAGAAAAGCTCAGAAACAAAATGGAAACGAAAACGGACTGAACGAACGGAACGTAATTTTAAATAAATTAAATATTTATAACAACTTCGTGTTGTATTGGGTGAATACATTTTTTATTTAGTGTTGAATCACTTGGTTGGTGTTAGGCTTCAGTTTTACTGTTATTTGTAAATATCCGTCTATAAATTCTTGCCCAATCAATAGCTCACTGTTCATTCATTTAAATTTAAAAAATCCAATGAAAAGAAAGCACAAAGCGGTAGATTAAAACGGAGTCCGTCTGACATTTCGATCGGCATTCTCGCTTGGTCACCCTCCTCAACGTGGCGCAAATAAATCAAAACGTAGTTCGTTTTGCGAGGCTAATACAGCCACGCGGTACACATTTACTATGCCGGATATTGAACAAATCCTTCTTAATTTTGTATACCTAACTTGTTATTGTTAATTAAATTTAATCTAAAACTTACTTGGAATCCCTCGGGAGAGTTTTGACAAACACGTAAATCCATTTTCTGTATCTGTATAGGCAGGGCGCGACCGCGAGTAGTGCGAAAATCGCCGCCTTGGAGAGCGTGCTCAACACGGCTGCCATCGCAGCGGCGAGTGCCATGAGAGCGACGAGCGCCGCCAGGAGCGCGTCCATGGTTGCTGGCGCGGAGCCCACTAGGCCGGTACGAACACGAGCACTAGCACCGAGTCCCGCGGCGCGCTCACACGCGCCGACAGCCCCCGCGTCAATGGCGCGCGCCAGCTGCCTGCCTGCACATGCGCCGACTACCAGCTGATCAACACCCCGACCCCTGCCTGCTACCGCATCAGAACAATCCCTCACAACACGGCAACACCGCTCACAACATTACAAATGCGGACAACAGACATTTTGACGCGACGAACGCGATCTATTTTTGAAATGTTTTGATTGATTTATAGTCACCGTCAATTTTCTACAAAACAAAGGTTAGTTAATATTCAGAAAAAAGTTTAAATAAGTTCGCTATTACAATATAATTTTTAAAATGTTGCATGTTTTACTATGTTTTAAGGTTTTATCAGACCGAAATGAGGATTATTTCGTCGCATTTCCTTTTACTTGCGCAAAATTATTAATGCCAGGAGGAAAATTAATTTAACTATCTATATAGTCATACCCAGCTATTTAATAAGATATCTAATGTAATAAATTGTTTCGCTATCCGCTACGTAAAATAAAAACTGCAGACATTCAGGCAAGATAGGAATTTAACGCATACTCCGCATTATGGCGATTCAATACTTTTTTACCGCAAACAGACTAGCTACGCCCCGCAGCTTCATCTATTAAGTCCGAGATCCGGTATCGGGATAAAAATAGCTGTAATATGATAATGTCCTTTATTAAGGTCCCAAATTTTTTTTTAATACCAAAACTTATCACCTTAGAAGTTGTGCCGTTGTCCCCCAGTAGTGGGCAAAATTACGTCCAAGTAAACCAAATTACGTCAGCAGTATAGGCGTGAAATCGCAACTCTCGCAATGCATTATTATTTATTACTAGCTGTGCCCCGCCGTTTCAGCCGCGTAAGTCCCGATCCCGTGGGAATATCGCGATAAAAAGTAGCCTAGGTGTATCCAGGTCTCCAGCTATCGGTCCAGTAGTTTTTGCGTGAAGGAGTAACAAACATACATACACACACAAACTTTCATATTTATAATATTAGTAGGAATAGTAGGGTCAATTGTGTGTAGAAGAAAACATTTTGATTGCTCATTAGTACGGCGAACTCCATAACTCACCACTCCCATACTATAAGCCATCGAGGGCTCAGCTAAAGGTAGGAAGCAGGCAGTGGAAGTGGTCCTCTTTTTGTGGCTGCACTGGCCTTATCTGTAGTAACTCCCGATGCCGTGGGAACATCGAAATAAAAAGTAGCCTATGTTATTCCTAATGAATCAATATCCTTTAATGAAGTTCTATCAAAGTCGATCCAATAGTTTCGGAACATAAAAATAACAAAAACCCTTAAATTTAAGGAAAATATGCTTTTAAAAATACACGAAATAATTAAGGAAAATACACTTTTATTACCATATCCATCATAACCCAACCATTAAAAAATAATTAAAATTAAAATATTACAATTAAAGAATGTACATAAGTATCTCAGTCTTTCAATATTTGAGACTGGAATATGGTTTGCGTCATACATAAATGTATGTAGGTACTTATTAGAATAGATCTGTTCATTTACGAAGACAAGCCCCTCAATATTTATTGCATTTGTGAATAATTAATCTATAATATAAAAATGAATCGCAAAATGTGTTGGTAAGCGCATAACTCAACAACGCCTGGACCAATTTGGCCAATTCTTTTTTTGGTCTGTTTGGTATTATCAGGAGAAGGTTCTTATGAAATAAAAAATTAAGAAAGTTGCGCAGAAAATTATTACGCGGGTGAAACCGCGGGGCGCATCTAGTTAGAAATAAAACTTGAGAGGTGTCAAGGGACACTCGGATGGAACGAAGTTTCTTTCGATTAATTAGTAAAGGAATTGTAATAAACTCAAAAAGTGTCGTTACAACTTTTGGTCTTAATTTTTTTCGTCTAGCCCCCCTTTCGCAACGCGCCATAAGGAACTTCGTTTCAAAAACCGAAGACTTTATGTAAATTGGTACCTATACTATACTTTAATAAGGTGTTTTTTTCCTATTAATTATGGCTTAGCACGGCTTGTGCATTTAGCCAGTGTCAAGTTATATTTTGCATTAAATTATGACCCGATTTTTCATAGGGCCTAAAGTGTTTCAAAACAGTCAAAGTCGTCATAGTCCTTCAAGTCAGGGGTTATAGTAAAGCAGTGGCAAGTTTACCATAACCTTAATAGGAGATTTGGAGGCAACGAGAAAACTTCATGTTTGACACTGATTTTTACTTTCACTACATTTGTGCACTTTCACAGAACTAAATTGAATAACATTCCACCAGAATTATACAATTCAACTCGGGTTACAACTAAGTTTCCTGATAATAAAACTGCAGCACGAAATGTTGTTAACTCGTTCCCGCCAAAACTAAGATGCTATTTTTGCTGTGCTCGTATATCTTTTGTCTATGGTATTGCGTTGACAACCACCAAGGCTCACAATACCTTCATGTGGGCTTGCCTTCTTACTAATTAGGTTAACAACACGAATAACATAATGTATATTATATTATAAATACATAATATTAGTAATCAGCCTAATATTTACAACTTCTGTAAATCTTAAGAAAATATATATTTTTAGTAGAAAATTAAATAAAAAAGATCAGTTTTCGTCTAATTAAGATACATATTGCCAACACCGTTAGTGTAATCTAAGTTAAAAACATAGACGAACAATGTTACATACTTCATAAAGTAATGCACTGCATGACACCTATTGAATAAAAAAAATTGAGTTATGAACAAAAAAACGTTTGCCAAAAAAGACATTATTTCTAGATCGCTCTATACCGCATTATTTTACCTCGTACTTTTTAGTTTCGCCACATTTAATTTTATTAGCATAATGTTCAGCACCTTTTTAAAAAATACAGTCAAAATATTAATTTTTAACTTAGAAAAAATCTTATTAGTAAAAAAATATCTTAAAGTTCTCCTATTCTTTATTACAACGCATCTATATGACAATTTTTTAAAGTTTGTAGGTTTCATTACCAAAATGCACGTACGCTATTTTGTATGGGCAGTGTTCGTCTAATATCTATTGTTCGTCTATGGATTAAATACATGTTAAGAGGAAATGTACCGGGCGCTTTCTCCATACAAACGTAGTCGACTGTTTCCTCCCTGGATAATGACACTAGAGCAAATATTTTTGTTGCATAAAACTTATAACTGCCATGACCATATTTTTTTAGTTTTTTTGTTTATTCAATCTTTATTTATATGATAATTAGAAAATTAATAAACCAAGATATAGGGGCACAGTCATGGCAGTTTTTGGTTTTATGCAACAAAAATATTTGTGCTAGAGTCATTATCCAGGGAGGAAACAGTCGACTACGTCTGTATGGAGAGAGCGCCCGATACCCTTTCACCTGAAGTACTTAGTATAAAGACCTTAAATAATATCTATAGGTAGGTACAGTCGGCTGCATAATTGCAGCCCTCAGTAGAGTTCTAAAATTAATATTATTGGAATGTTTGCATTCTAATAATTTTTGTTTGATTACTTGATGAGTTAGAAGACTTTAAACTTCACCTAAAGTAGGTGCCTAGAATCTTGCTTGTGTTGAAATCATTATTATAACAGTCGTTTTGGAACTCTACGGTGCGTCTGCAATTATGCAGCCGACCGTACATTCTGTTTGGACATAATTCACCAACGTACGGTATACTATACTATTAATAATTACGCTCATCAATGTACTTTAATTGATCCAAAAAAAATCTGTTGATGTAATTATTTCGATGTGTTGCGTGTTCTGTTATAATCAAAGATAACCTTAAAATAATTTGTATCACAACCTACACCTGTATTTCCAATTAAAATATAAAAAATAATAATATATTTACACGCTAAAATAATAAACAGAAAAATATACAACATCATTCAAATTAATTTCAATAAATAAAATTATATATTAATTTGTAGACATTTTCAAATGATATATATATTATTTATGTATAGAAGAGTATTCATTGAAATTATTAGTACTTAAACGAATTTCCAAATTAAGAGGAAAGGTTACCGACTATTTCTGCATACAAACGTAGTCGACTGTTTCTTCCTCCCTGGATAATGACACTAGAGCAAATATTTTGGTAGCATAAAACCTATAACTGACATGCCCCTATGTCTTAGTTTTTAGAACGAAGTTCCTTAGAGCGGGTTAGCGAGGGGACAGAAAAAAAGTTACGCGTTATTTTCATATTCTTATTCTCATAGGATGTAAGAGTCTCAAAAAAGAAAAAAAAATATAGGGGCATGGTCATGTCAGTTATAAGTTTTATGTTACTAAAAAATATTAGTTTTGCTTAAGTGTCATTATCCAGGAAGGAATTAGTCGACTACGTTTGTAGGGAGAAAGAGCCGGTTGCCTTAACTCTTAAGAAGTGATTGAATATCTTGAATGAGAATTAAAGATCTTTGAATTAGAGATTTTTGTAGAAAAACAAGGTTCTTATTCTTGTTGTTTTCTCCTCGCGATTATGACTATTGTAACGTTGTCGAAACGTTGATGTAAGATAAATATACCATTACCCTCCCGTGGTCGGGTCAAAAAATGCGAATAAGCCCCGGAAATATACCCCATATTTCCGGATACTACGTTTTAAACCCACACGATTTGAAATGGAAAAGTTGTACAAAATTGTATAAAGATAAATGCGTTTGGAAAAGATTAATATTTGACATTTCAAAAGTTTACTTTCAATACTAACATTTCTTCGAATTGTAATTACCGACATCGAAATCTCCTCATGGAAGAAATGTTTTAATTTTTTTGTTAATTTTATAATCTGTTACGGGTAATGCCAGGTAAAAGGGTAAACCTTGGTTTACCCGTTTACTTAGGTAAATGCGTTCGGAATAGGTATATAGCTTTCTGAAAGAAGTATTAATATAAAGACTTTTCATTTAGCTTCTAATAAAAACATTTTGAAGAATGAAATATTTATCTAAATCTCATCATGGAAGAAATGTTACAATTTGAATATTCTGTTACGGGTAATGCTAGGTAAACAGGTAAACCTAGGTTTACCCTTGTAAAGATGTACCTAATGCTTAGGTTATGTTGTTTTTGTCAACCACAAATCTGTTAGTTAAGTAAGGTGACTTATCTTGTGACCTTCAAGTAGACCAATAACCACTTGCAGGCCTAAATATAAATTGTGTTACACCTAGACTTCTCCATACATACTCGATTTTTCAATTTGTTGCAATAGGTCCTAAAGGTGGGTATAGACAAAAGCATTTACTAGTAACATAAGAACGAGCATTCTCTGTTTTTAAATTTTCTCAAACCACGCTTTCAACATTTGCCTTGCTTTTGCCTGTATTGTACCATTCGTAAGTAAAGTTATATTGAAATGCATGAAAAAATGCTCTAGTCTATATTCACCTTTAGGCATCTTTGAAAATGTTTATTATAAATGTTATATTGACCGATGTGAGCGAGATCACATGAAAAAAAAACCCATGAGTTTCTTGTGCCTTTTTCTCATTGGTGGGCGCGTTCCGAAGGCACACACCCTAACTTTTTTAACAAACCTCCGTGGTTTATTAAGTTACATTTAATAAATGTTATTTAAGTTTTTTTTTACATTGATAATATAGGGAAAAAAATCTTGGATTTTAAGACGTATGTATTAAGCATCCAAAAGTATAAACATTATTGACTTTGACTTTGTTTAATTTTATTGATTTCTTTAGTAATTCTATCATTAACCAGTCCACCTTGGGTTTAAGTTTAGCCAGGTAAATCTAGGATTTTTCAAGCTTTACCCGTCCCTAAATAATTAAATTGCACTGTACTGCAAAAATATTTGAGTAAAATAATTGAGATTCTATCTTGTTTCAAATTATTATCAGATCATAGCCTAATTTGGCCAGTAGTAATTTTATTGTACTCTTCCTTGCCTAAAGGTAGGTATTTATTTAACTTAGCATCTAAATAGTAAAGCTTATCATTTTTCACCAGACTCGGGTCAAATCCTTCCTTTTGTAGATCAGTCTTCTTCATTTTAAACGTACCTGGAATAAATAAATAAATAAGTAAATATTGCAAGTCATTCCACACATCGCCATCTAGCCTCAAATTTAGTTACTAGACTTGTGTTATGAGTGCTAGACAACGGATATACTACTTATATACTTTTCTTCGTAAATATATACTTATAATACATAGAAACAACCAGACCACAGACAAATATCTAATACAATGACAAAGTCCTTTGAAATTAAGTACATTAGTTTTCGTTTTAGGGTTCCGTACCCAAATGGTAAAAACGGGACCCTTTATTAAGACTCCTCTGTCCGTCTGTCTCTCTGAAACCAGGTTGTATCGCTTGAACCGTGATAGCAAGACAGTTGAAATTTACACAGATGATGTATTTCTATTGCCGCTAAAACAACAAATACTAAAAACAAAATATAATAGTACGGAACCCTTCGAGCGCAGGTCCGACTCACACTTGTTTTTATTGCGACGCAATATTTAAGGTGAAAGGGTACCGGCGCTCTTTCCATACAAACGTAGTCGACTGTTTCCTCCCTGGATAATGACATGCCATGATTACGCCCCTATGTCTTGGTTTTTTCATTTTCTAATTATCATAAAAATCAAGATTAAAAAAACAAAACATAGGGGCATGGTCAATAAGGTCATGGCAGTTATAAGTTTTATGCAACAAAAATATTTGCTCTAGTGTCAGTATTCAGAGAGAAAACAGTCGACTACGTTTGTATGGAGAGAGCAGCCGGTACCCTTTCCTCTTAAGCATGCAACGCATTATAATCCAACTAAAAATATTTTGTGTTTTATTATATGAGTTTGTTACACCTTCACGCAAAAACTACTGAACCGATTGCGATAAAACTCGGAATGAAGATAGCTTGACACCTGCATTTACACCAAGGCACATACTTTCTGTCTATTCACCCGCGTAATTCCCGATCCTGTAGGAATGTCGGTATAAAAGTAGCTTATGTGTTAATCCAGATCTCCAGCTATCTAGATACCGATTTCATCGCAATCGGTCCAGTGGTTTTAGCTTGAATGAGTAACAAACATACATACACACACACAAACTTTCACATTTATAATATTAGGAGGAAAGTAGGATTAGTAGGATTTATATTTCGCCTATTCCGTCCCACTGCAGGGCAAAGTTCTCCCTCCCCTCTTTCCACTATTGTCTAGTGCCATCTGGGTCCAGTCACTCAAATGCGAGTCCAACTCGTCCCACCAGTGACATGTACGTGCGTTAATTTCCAGATTAAACCCCCTATATTCCCTCGGTAGTAATTTTCGTGGTTCCTTCCCCCAAACTTATAATCAGGGGAATAAAAGAGGTAAAAGGTTTCTTGTGTGTTGTACAAATAAAGTGTTTAGAAAAAGTTCTCGACAGGGGGAACGTCGGGAGTGGGGGATCCGTTAGGGAAGCCAACGGGGGGAAACCGTTAGGGAAGCCGACGGGCGTGAACCGTTTATACATATATCCGATGGAAGATGAGAGTGTTTGCGCTCAATCATGTAAATGGAAGCCAAAATACCCTGTCATTTGATTTTTACCAAAATAGCTGGGATAACACTATTTTTTATGCTTATACGAGCCCGATGTCGGTGGTAGTGAGTAAATATATAGATATTTAGACATATATATACTTTAATGGTTTTAACATTACGACTTACCAGTCATATCCATGCTAGTCATAATCCTCAAGAAAAAAGGCCTGGCGTAAGCAGGTAGTTCTCTCATTAGATCCGAAGCTAATTTAACCAAATCTAAGGTTCCGTTAACGTCGACGATCCCACACATGCCTGCTCGACCCTCCGTGTTGGGTACCTGTTGAAAAATCCAAAGATAATTAGGGTTTGAGGTAGTTTCATTAATTTTCAGTAAAGTAATATACACATGCAGATATTAATATAATAAAAAATACTATTTATTTTAAGATTTGATAATGATATTATGTGTAAGTATTTGGCATTTGTGAGGGAGATTGGCCATCGCCTCCGTGACAGGGGGTTTGATCCGCGTTCCGGGGCATTCCTGGTGCAAAGGCTGTCGATAGCGGTTCAGCGGGGTAACGCTGCTTGCACCGAGAACGCTAGGGAGGGGTTTGTTCGAATAGGTTTAGTTTTAATTTTTGGATTTTATTTGTTTATATCTCGTATTTAGTTCGTAGTTAATTCCTTGTATTTATTTTGAGATTTTTGACCAATAAAATTCTAATCCTGCTAGTTATTAATAAATAATTAGTAAAAATACTTACAAATTAATATTCAAGAATGTACCTACTTATAATTAGATGTCATTTATCATCACAGATGGCCTTTACATTTAATAAATATATTTTTTGTCTAACGCTAATCTATGCTAAGCTAGTAGTAGGATTTGAAAAAACCTATATGCATTTGATAGCCCAATTCTTGAAGGTTTAAACCTACGGTCTTAGGTGGGTGAAACCGCGGTAAATTTTTAACATCAAAGTCCAAGGTGAGTTAAGAGCATCAAAGGTCTTGCCGTCCTCATTGATAGTAAAAAAACATGTTACTTTTTTTGTTTTTCTGACGTCGATATCCTTGTCTTAAGCGGGCGTATTTTTAGATATTCATCTCGCGCATTTTAATTATAAGCAATTACTGACATCCTCTGACTAAATCGACTAATAATATTAGATTCGAGTTCAAAAAAACTGACATTGGAATCAGAAAACTTTACTAATGTTCTGACAACTTCGCCTAACCATTGATTAGTTTCGAGCAAACTCTCTATTTTATAAGCATTACTAGCAGCGCTCCGCGGTTTTACTCGCGTAACTCCCGATCCCGTGGGAATATCGGGATAAAAAGTAGCCTATAGCCTTCCTCGATAAATGGCCTATCCAACACAAATCTAATTTTTCAATTCGAACCAGTAGTTCCTGAGATTAGCGCGTTCAAACAAACAAACGAACAAACTCTTCAGCTTTATAATATTAGTATAGATTAAACAAATTACTGTCCAATGCCAACCAGAAGAATTAATAGATAACACGAAATAGACTAAACACGGAAACTAACGATAAAAGTACGTAATTGGATAACACTTTTTAAATAACAAATACAAGCTACGCCACGTAGTTTCACCCGTAAGTCGATTGTGATCGGAATTTTGCCATTGTATTCACAAAACATAACTGTCCAAATTCAACTGGTATTAGAGATTAGGTCGCCCAAACTAAAAAAGAAACAAACTTTATTATATTTTCGAATCCTAATAAATTATACACCTTAACCTTCCCCATGAATCATTCTATACATTGGTAAAACCGCATTAAAATCCGTAAAGTAGTTTTGATTTTGTCGCGTTTAGACAGACGCTAGACGGCTGGAGACTTTGTTTAATACTAAACTACCTTTTGCCCGCGAATTCGTCCGCATAGGAGTTGAATTTTTCAAAATCCTTTCTTATCGGAGTCAGTCAGTTAGTCATTCGGGACAAAGCATTTTATATGTATAGATATACTCGTAGAAGAACGTATAGATTAGTTGTAATATATAATCGGTCAATGCTCTTATCGCGAATAAAATAACAGTTCGACCTAAATAAGTAGATAAACACTAGCAAACAAAGTCAAGTTTGTTTATCGTTTGACATAACACTTGTATTGTAACCTCTTATTGTATAGAGTGAGTTGAGGTTATCAATATGTTTGTAAAATAACGGATACATACTTGATAAAATAATACAATAAAAATAACTTTATTGAGTTGAATACAACAATACAATTAGTATCGTGGAGACTGTCTATTTTGGGACTACACGGGTGAAACTTGGGGGGTGTTACTAGTCGGATTTAAAAATGTTTTTGAAGGTAATAAAAATTCGCGATCTTCATACTGGAAAAATTGGAATGATATATTTTGACAATGACATGAAACAATTTATATGTATAAAATCCTTTGTCTTGACTGACTGACGGATCAACGCACAGCCTAAACCGCTGATCGTAAAGACCTGAAACTTGGATCTTTGTATGACGTAGACATCCGACATAAGAAAGGATTTTCCGAAATTCTACCCCTTAGGGAGTGAAAAAAGGGACAAAGTTTGTATGGGACAACGTGATTCCTTGGTCCAATCCTATTAGAACCATTTTCGACTTCTACGCCGATGAAGTCGCGGGCAAAAGCTAGTCATAAATTCAATAGACACACATTCAATTATTAATTAATAAGCTAAAGAAAGTCTAACCCTGTGAAGAGTTTTCTGCCGTGTAAAGATATGATAAAGCTCAAAGAAGTCTCTTTTTATATCAGCATTGTTGGAAACTGTAAACCGCCGTTTTGTACATTTTAGGCATAAATTAATCAAAACACGACCGCCAAACAAAACGTGCGTATATTAAAATTTCTTGGACTTTAGACCGACAATAGGCAAGTGTTTTTTGAATATAATTAGCATGTCGGTTCGAAGTTGTCGCCATGCGTATTTAGAGACTTAATGGAATGTGTGCGTTTCAAATTTTAATGATGAAATAATATATGAAAAAATATTTAAGAAACTTAGATTGGTAATTAGGGAAAGTCAAATTAGGACAAATGTTTTTAAAAATTAGGAAAAATTTGTAAATATTTTTAATTAGTTCAAGGTGAAATAGTTCGAGCATTCCGGTAAATTCCGAATGTAAGCCTTTTTCCAGATGGTAAAATATTGGGATGATATTATGAGATCACATTGAATCGTCTTAAAAACTAAGGATTTGTGTTTTCGGAACGCTCCCTCCAATGAGAAGAAGACTCCAGAAACTCATGGGGTTCTTATTCTTTTTATTATAATGCTTACAAAAATTACAAATATGAAGAATGATGATATGGTATCCCGACCTCGAGAAAGGAACGAAGAAGATTAGAAGTAAGCTTGCCTTCTCAGCATAGACAAACGCATTCAAAGATCTAAAGCCAATAAAGAATTCATTACCAAGTTTCCCTTACTATAAGAAAAAGAGCATAGATCAGTAAACAAAGTCATCATAGGTCAGTTTCTTATCTTATATCGGGGGCTGACAGAGCCAGCAACACTTCGACCCAGTCTATTCCTTACTCTTTAAAGAAGTGGTCGATTAACGCGGTGATCCCACTAAGCGCACCTGCTAACACACGTTCTAGTAATATACTGTATGTACCACGTGCTGGCACCAATTACAGGCAGAACAGCTACCTGCTGCGAGCATGCTCAGCATTTAATGTACTATCTAAGGATATTGATTTGGACTTATTCTGTACCAGTGTGGCGGCTGCGAGGCGGCGGTTAGGCGGCGGTTTCTTCGATAGTGTTTAATTTAATTGGTACATTTATTTTTCTGTTATGTTTTTATTTTTATAGCTAGTAAATTTTTCATAAGTTACGTTAAGTTATGTGGTGATAGACGTTGATCTCACACACTTTTTCTTTTTTTCTATCCTTAATCCTAAACGAGGGAACCTATAATTGGCTTTCCGTTTTTTTAATATGTAAGTTTACTTTTTGTTAAAGCTGTTGGTTCTCCCAATAAATAAATAAATAAAATAAATAAATAAGAGGAAGAAACCTATATTCCTCTGATTTGGGATACGCATTCCCAAGGAGGCTCATACGATTCGCTGGTCAGTATAGTCCATAGATCTAATGTAAACTTACCAGTACTCCATAAACAACAGCATCCCTCTGGTCTGAGACTCGCGAAACGACGGCCTCTACCTCAGTAGTGGAGACGTTCTCTCCGCGCCAACGGAAGGTGTCACCCGTTCGGTCGCGGAAGAACAGGTAGCCGAGCTCGTCTGCTACTAGGATGTCACCTAGAATAAATTGTAATGGTATAGCGCGGTCGGGGTCCAATCCTGATGATGCGTCGTGTAGACGCGAAACACGTGTCGAGTGGTTAATAATAGTGTCACTAACATTAATTATTGCTTTGCCTCATTGCATGCCTCTTTAAGTCTGCAAATTGCGTTTTGTGTTTTGGCACTAGGCTCAGAACTAAAAACTAAATATTAATACTTCCATTACAGTTATGGAGTTCCGAAAAGTAATGCCTGATTCAATCAATTATGGTATAACTAGCTGCGCCTCGCGGTTTCACCCGTGTAAGTCCCGAAGGAAAATCGCGATTAAAAGTAGCTTATGTGTTATTCTAGGTCTCTATCTATCCACATACCGAGTTTCATTGCAATCGGTCCAGTAGTTTTTGCGTGAAAGAGTAACAAACATACACACACACACACACAAACTTTCACATTTATAATATTAGTAGGATATTTCATACAGTCAGCTCTAGAATTTCGGATCTCGGTAGTAGTCCGTAAAGCAAGTCATTGAATTCCAGGGGAAATAATGTTTTATGAAACTCCTAAGAGACATAATATTGTATGAAACTTCCAAGGGATTAAAGTGTTTTGAATTTGGAACGTTGAAATTCGTATGAAAACTCGTCATAGTGCCCTTCACAAAGGAGGCTTATAATCTATGCTTCACCTATCAATTCCGCATGTTGAAGGACAGATGCAAGTTTGCTGTATGGTCGAAGGATGCAAGCAACACATTAAATATTGCAGGATATGGCACACAGCGCCATCTAGCCCCAAGCTTAGCAACTTGGCTTGTGTTATGATGACCAGATAACGAATAGAATACTTATATGTACATTCAGCAAAGGACTGAGGGTAGCAGGTGCAAATTATAAAGTTTTAATTTTTGATGTGAAACATCTATAGCCGCACGTAAAACCGATTTCTGGTGTGGCGACGGCATGCCGTCACGCTATATGATGATATATATACAGTCTATATGCAGTAGTGTGTACGGGTTACTTTAACAAAATAATGTCGATGTTTCACATCTGCCAGGCGTCCCGTGACGGCTCACATTTTTTTTTTAAATGACAGTTCAATAATTTTTGGTTATTCAGTGTGAAATCACTAACACTTCGAAAGCTTTAGTGATATCAAGCAGAACAATTAACAATTACTGAACAGTTATTTAACAAAATAAAACTTAAAAATATGCACCTGCTACCCTCAGTCCTTTGCTGTCTGTACACACTTCTTTTGTAAATACATTCTTGATAAACACTCGCCGCTTTTTAACAGACTTGAAAAAGTCTGAAGTGTTCAATTAGTCGCGTATTTTTTTATAAGTATTCGAACTTACCCGATATGAACGCAGCATCCCCATGTGTAAATACATCTCTAACGACTTTCTTCTCTGAAGCTTCTTTATCAACATATCCGAGGAACTGTCTAGCCGGATTGTTTGGTTGTATTTTACCGATAAAGACTCCCGGTTCGCCGGGGCCTGCCAACTGGAAATTATGTATATGATATATCAGTTAGCGACTTATACACCGTGCGCCTACCCCTCATAGTATGTACGGTCTGCTGCATAATTGCAGACCCACCGTAGAGCTCCAAAACGGCTGTTATAAGAATGGTTTCAACACTAGCAAGATGCTAGACACCTGCTTTAGTTGAAGTTTAAATACTAGAAGACTTTAACTATTAAAACTTAGAAGCCTTTATATTAAACTTCAACTAAAGCAGGTGTTTTCTCATCAACTCATCAATTTTTCAAACAAAAATTATTAGAATGAAAACATGCCAATAATAGTAATTTTAGAACTCTACCGGGAGCTGCAATTAGGCAGTCGACTGTACAAAGACTTTATTAACTACTAGCTGTTGCCCGCGACTTCGTTCGCGATGTGGTTTTGGGTTATTTAAATTACTTAGCATTTTTTTGCATAGAAACAATTTATCATTCGGTGTAAGTTATAAAAACAAAATAGGTAGTTACATTGTTTTTAAACTATATTTTTAATTGATTTGGCAAAGGCACTTTACTTACTCATACTCTGAAAGTAGGTCTAAAGATGCCTGAAGAGCGTGTAGAAAGAAAAACTTTCAGCCCTAGGAAAGATCGCTTTCACTGTCAGCTGTCATGTCAAATTATGGCTTCGCGCGGCTTGTGCAATGTGTTTGTAGCTAGTATCAGTATCATTACGCATTAGGAACTTCAAAAACCTAACCTTCTTGCTTTAGGTAACACCAAAGAATAACAATTATGGCTTCGCACGGCTCATCCATACTGCCAGAGTTTAGTACATAATAGGTTTTTTCTCAGTAATCGAATTCAGGTAGATATATTTAGTTCAAGATATCTTATTTAAAAAAATAAATGTAAAGATGAAAAACTGTAATTTAAATCTACGGACTTCGCGTCATTACTCAGTGTTGGATAAACTAATTTATAAAAATCTCTTCGGTAAGTACCGACGTATTTGAGTATTGAAAACATGTTGAAAACAAATAGCAAAAACAAAAAATCTACATAATGTATAACCTCTTTGGTCCCAACCTTGTAAGAGGATCAGGTAGTATGGAGTCTCTCATTCACTCTCGTTATTAGGAAGAATTTTATGTTTATTCGTAATGAAAATCACTTGTTACCCAAGGTGTGAAAGTCACTCATTTAGTCCATCGAACTATTAGCGCCCTCGCTACTCTCGGGCGCCAAACTCCGTCTCGGGACTCAATGAGTGACTTTCACACCTTGGGTAACAATGTACTGTTTTTGTTAATTTTTCACAAACAAAACATAATAGGTACACAACAATATGATAAGCTAAAACTTAGTCCAATTTCTATTCGCACAAAACTTTCAACATACTTTGTCTTCCTAGTTATCTTTAGATTTTTGTAAATTAAAGAAAAAATAATTATCAACTACCTTTGTGTCTCGATTCATATTCTTCAATTAATAATATAAGAGATTATAGTATTTACACCAACATCATGCAAATAATAATCTATTTTGGTGCAAATAATATTTTACATTGTTTTTATTAACAAATAATAATATTAATGATTAAAAAGAAAGGCCATTGGACAGAACAAATACTAATACTTAAAATAACGCGATGCACATTGAGATCCTTACATATTGATAGCAGGCATTACGTTGAACAAAAAATGCTTTCACACCAAACATCTAAAGCGTCTCGGAAACGGGGTATTTGAAGGAACGTGATGTCTTATGATTTCACAAAAGTGTACGGTGCCCTTTGAGACTCATACCTATCGATAGACGGCATCGAAAAAAAAACAAATAATAAAAAAACCAACCCTCTAAAGCGTTTTGGATACAGGGTTTTTGAAGAAACGTGATGTTCCTTGATTTCCTAAGAGTGCGCGGTAACTTTATGCCAAAAATAATTGTGTAAATTATGTTATAAAACCTTTATACCAAACTACAAAAGGACATTCAACTTCTAAAGCGAGACGTTTTGGAAACGGAATATTTAAAGAAAAATGATAACCTATAATTTTTCAAAAGTGTGCGGTTCACTTATGCCATACCCATCGAAAATGACAAATAATGCCATCAAACAAAACCTATAAAGCGTTGGGCATTATTTATTCATCGGGTCTAAAATCACAGCGCAAAAAACATAACATAACACATAACATAACTTTTTCAATTTTCTGAATTCTTGATTAAAATACCCAGTTTTTTTATTAGGTAGGGCTACGTAATTTTGGAAAAAAATGATTTTTACTAATAACTACCTGTATATTTTTTAACCGACATCAAAAAAGCAGGAGGTTCTCAATTCGTCACGTATATATATTTTTTTATGTATGTTCGCTGATTACTCATAAACTCTTGGAGCGATTTGGAAAATTCTTTTTTTGTTTTTACTATCTAAGGTTTCCGCTACTTGAACTCATAATTCAAACTATAGCAGGAGAAAATCGCGATAGAAGTGTAACATCGGAGGTCTTCGGTAAAGGAGATCGGTAATATTATGTAGTAGTACCTCTTTGTACTAACCTCATTTTCAGTTTCACGTAGGTAGTATTAAATGCAAACTATTTGGTTTTATGACAGCTGTCATCTTGAGCGGAGGCATGTACTGCACCCCTACCATGACTTTTTGAAGAACTCGAAAAATAGAAACCCTTTTTCAATCACTCTTTTGTCCGTTTGTCTGTCGGTGTGTCACTACCGATATTCTCAGAGACGGGTGGACCTAGTAAGTTGATTTTTAGGAAGTTTCATAGTAAATACTCAATATAGTATGTTTAATCGAATACGTAAAAAACCCGTGGTAAGGGTACTGTTCTCTTCTGACGTTCGATTACGTTTTACCACGGAAAAATATTTCGATTTCACATTTTTTAAATGTTTTTTTATCAAATATCTTAATTATTGTATTAAAGTTAAATTAAAACATAGCCTAAATGTTATTCTGATATATTCTGAACAAATTTGTGTGGACCTTGTTAAAATCTGTTCTGTAGTTTATGAGATTACCTGGTTCAAACAAACAAACAGACAGACAAACAGACAAACAGACAAACAGACAAACAGACAAAAATTCTAAAAACTACCCTATCGTGTTCAGCTAACGATTTTAAGGCGACCTGTGTATTTTTTTTCTGGATATCTTACAATTACAGATTTTTTGATGTCTACAGATTTATTATATGTATAGATAGATGGTGCGCTTGCTTGTGTATTGTATACGTGTTCCATAGGCAAATTATGTGTACGGTCGGATTTACAATTGCAGACCTATCGTAGAGTTTTAAATGATTTGATATTATTTGCCTGTGTCAGCAAAATGTTGGCGCAGCTATCATTGCTGAGGCAGAACCTTTTTGGAGGCACACGGCTCCTTACATCTTATTACCTTTTTTATTTCTTTTGTATTCCCTTTTACCTATTTATTTGTTCGTTTTTATATAATATTTTCATTTTATGTTAGTCTTTTATGTTTGTTACTACTTTTCTGATTGTCTTGTGTCGTGTGCTTGTCCAAATAAATGTTTTCTTTCTTTCTTTCTGTATTTTTTTTCTAATAAATTAATGAGTTTCGTTGAAAGACTTTCAACTTTAACTCGAGCAAGAGCTTAGAATCTTGCTTGAATTGAAAATATTCTAATAATAGTATTTTGGGCAATCGACTTGGATAAAACAATGTAATTACCTGACATAATCCTTTTGAATCTCGAATAGGTTCTCCTGTTTCCTGATCCACCTTTATAATAGCGATAGGATAAACTTTGGGGAAGATTCTCGAAACGAAACCTATTGCTCCGGGAGTTCCATCTGTGTTGGCTGTAAATATATTATTTAAATTAATGACATTTTTTTTATTTGTTTTGGGAAATAATTAAATTGAGTCAGTATCTGCTAGCCGTTTGGGTGAAAAAAAGCTTATGTATTACTAGCTCCTGCCCGCGGGTTTGCCCACATGGCATACAGACAACATAATTAAAAAAAAACGCTTTCTTTTTCTTTCTTCACAAAGGACACACCCTCCATATTTCATGCCTCTAGGACCAGCGGTTTAGGCTGTACGTTGTTCTACGGTAAGTAAGTCCGGACTTTGAATTTTATTATTAGACTAGCTTTTGGCCTTGACTTTGTCCGCGTAGAAGTCGAAAATGGAGCAAGTAATCACGTTGTCCCATACAAACTTTGCCCCCCCTCCCCCTTTTAACTCCCTAAGGGGAAGAACCTTGGGGAATCCTTTCTTATCGGATGCCTACGTCATAGAAAGAACACACCCTCCAAGTTTCAGGTCTCTACAATCGGCGGTTTAGGCTGTGCGTTGATCCGTCAGTCAGTCAGTCAATCAGGACAAAGCATTTTATATATATAGATTCCAGGACACCAACTTTCTAGATAAAAAGTTCATTCGATAACGAACAAACGATTGGCAGCCAACAAGTTATCAGGCGTATAATTTATAGAAACAGTGTTCAAACATACTTACCAATACTTACATTGCTCTTGCGGTGAAGTAAAACATCGTTATGAAATCCGCGGCTTAGTTAAATCCAGACAAGTTATAAATAAATAAAATAATAAATATTGCAGGACATTCCACACATCGCCATCTAGCCCCAAGCTAAATAACTACACTTGAGTTATGGGTGCTAGACAATACACTACTTTTATACTTTTTTTTGTAAATACATACTTATAATACATAGAAACAACCAGACAAATATCTAAGCATAAATACATGTCTGAGGCGGGAATCGAACCCGCAACCCTGGGTTTGGCAGTCCGGCATGGTGACCATTGTGCAAACTGGGTCGTCAGTTGTTTCTTCACTAAGCTGAGGGGTTAGTATAGGTACTGGGCAAGCCTTCTCACGTAAAAAGGGCCCAACTTAAAATGTCAAATTGCTGAAAGCAGCCCGTAAAGTACTTACCAATATTAGCATTTCCCTCAGTCGCTCCGTAAAACTCAATCACATCTTTGATATTAAATCTAGTCACGAAATCTGTCCATATCTGAAATACAACATGTTTTTTTATAGATAACTAGCTGCGCCCCGCGGTTTCACCCGCGTAAGTCCCGATCCCGTGGGAATATCGGGATAAAAAGTAGCCTATGGGTTAATCCATGTTTCCAGCTATCTAGATACCGAGTTTCATCACAATCGGTCCAGTAGTTTTTGCGTGAAGGAGTAACAAATATACATACATACACACACACACACACACACAAACTTTCACAATAATATAGGACTAGCACATATATACATTTAGATTATATGGATAGAAACTCTTAATTAGTACAACACACAAAGAACATTAGAAATAAACATACAACGAGCCTATCACCTAATCATTTTTACAAATAGGCGATCTTATCACTTAAAGCGATTTCTTTCAAGCAACCTTAAGATGGAGATAGATAAATTCTTTATTGTAAACACCAATTTCAAACAACATTAATAATAAAAATAACAAAGCTTAAGTCTAAGTGTTACAAAGGGCGGCCTTATCGCTCAAAGCGATCTCTTCCAGGCAACCTTTGGATGGACAAGAAGTTGAGGAAGGTGGAGATGGGTTGTTCGGTAAAAATGGTAGTTCGTGTTGTGTAAGATTTAGTATTAAGTATTTACAATTTATAACTAACTAATGTATGAATATAAAAATAATCGCTATTTTCCTTTGACATCGCATCACGCGTTAACGGCTGACCGATTTCGCTAATTATTTTTTTGTTCGGTTTGTTATTATCAGAAAGTTCTTACAAAAGAAAAAAAATAAGAAAGTTGCTCAGAAAATTATTACGCGTGTGAAACCGCGGAGCGCAGCTAGTTACCTATATTTGTTAGCAAACAATCAAAACGAAAATAATATACCATATTTTGTAATTTATAAAATATTCTCTAACATTAAATGTAGACATATTACTATTAAAACGTGTGAAAATGAAAAATTATCATAAAAAAATTGTAATTACGCGAATTATTCATATTCTAGATTTATAACATTATATTTTTAGTATCATTATTATAATGATACTAAAAATATAATAATCTATGAATAAATTAGACTATAAAAATGAACCACAAAAACGTGTATACGCGAATTATTCGCAGTTTAGATATATAAGATATCATTATTTACTTTTAACCTCAGTTATAATGTCTATGCATAAATTAAGCTATTTTTGGTAGGTAAATTAAAAGGAAAGGGTACCGGGGGCTCTCACCATACAAACGTAGTCGAATGTTTTCTCCTTGAATAATGACAGTAGAGCAAATACTTTTGTTCCGTAAAACTTATAACTGCCATGACCATGCCCCTATGTTTTGGTTTTTTTTTATTTTTTGTTAATTAGAAAATAAAAAAAAACCAAAACATAGGGGCATAGTCATGGCAGTTATAGGTTTTACGGCACAAAAATATTTGTGTCGTTTTCCAGGGAGGAAACAATCGAATACGTTAGTATAGAGAGAGCGCCGGTACCCTTTCACCTTAAGGTAAAAGAAAGGACGAAATCTTACACAAGTAATTGCCTAAATACAATGCAATGTAATTGTATTCAAATCAAAACCAATGCTAATTTATGGAACTGAAACAAGACTAAATTTTAACTAGGTTGCTTGGGTTGGATTATTTCTTTAACTAGTTGAAACTTATACCATACTAGCTGCGCCCCGGGGTTTCACCCGCGTAACTCCCGATCCGCGGGAATAAAAAAATAAAAAGTAGCCTTCCTCGAAAAATGTGCTATCCAACATAAAAATAAATTTTTAATTCGAACCAGTAATTCCTGAGATTAGCGCGTTCAAATAAATCAACAAACTCTTCAGCTTTATAATATTAGTATAGATTCTTTCCCCCTTATTCCAAAACGAGGTTTGAGGATAGTCCGAGATGTGGATTTAAACCATGAAGGAAGGATGATTTAAACCTTAGATTTAGACACAGATTTACTCGTAAATTATAGTCCAAACACTATCCCTATAGATTATATAGGAAACTATAGTCCAAACACTATCCCTATAGATTATATAGGGATAGTGTTTAGACTATAGTTCATGAGTAAATCTGTGTCTAAATCCACATCTCGGACTATCCTTAAACCTCGTTTTGGAATAAGGGGGTTTATGTTTAACTATAGAAATAAGATACTTGTACTACAATATTATAGAGATTCGAGATAAATAGTAACATATGTCTTATTTCAGGACCTATTTACAAATAAATAAGTTTTTAATCGGTGAATTCTATTATGGATTGATAAACCACCACAGACTGAACAGTTTTGACTAAACACACACATAGCAAACTAAGTAATTTAGTGCAAATAATATCGTGTTACCTGTGGCCTAAGTCCGTTCCCATATATAATCCTAACTTTATGATTCTTATCGGCTGGCGAAGGCGGCGTGGCGAGCACGTACCGACACATTTCTCCGATGTAATGGGCAGCCTGTTAAAACAAACGCAAATGTGAAAACATAATAGCCTGTAATCGAGATAAATGTTACAATATAATTCAACAAGGCTTATTTTGTTTGGTTTGTTACTACGCAATGGGTTTAGGGCCTTGTACTTGTATACATGCTGTTTTCCGCCATTGGACCCTTTTTAAGTAGGTCCTTTTTGCGTGAGGATCGGGTAGGCTTGCCCAGCACCCACTACCCTCTCAACTTAGTCGACCATGTCCAGAGGAGAGAACTTGTCAATACTTCTGGAGCCAACTAAGCCGCGGGTTTCATCACGATGTTTTCCTTCACCGTAAGAGCAATGTCAATTAGCGCATATAAATATTTCTTAAAAAATGCATTGGTGCACGACCGGGTTTAGGGCTTATACGGCTTTAAATTTAATATAGATAAGGGGCCGTCCAGTAATCCCGTGATGATTTTTTGGCATTTTTAACCCCCCCTTTGGTGATAGATAGTTAGGTTTAAGACTACCCCCCTCCCGCCTATATCACGTGTAATTTTTAGTAAGTACCATCATCTAATTTTATTATACATTTTTTTCGATTAAGTATCGCGCGTTTGCTATATTTTACTACAAGCCCCCCTTGTGATATTTCGTTATTTTTTATGAACTTTTACCGTAAGAGCAATAGGGCTTGTAGATTTCTTTTAATGGAGGTGAAAACAGTTTCTTCTTATCATACCAAGTATCTTCGCTATCTGTTCAGTCATCAAAACATCCGTAATATAAAAAAATGGGTGCGTGCACTTATATACGCGCGTGATGCGCGCGCATCTTAAAATGTCACTCTAGAAACTTCGACCTGTAACGAAGCTGCAACATTTGACTTTTATGTTACAGATGCTCGCGCATCTTGAAATTTCTAAAGAAGTATAACTTAAAAAAGCACTTTGTACTCACAGTAGCTTTGTACTTAGCGCAGTCAAGGAAGTACTGTGACGCTGAGAACTTAGGTTTCAATGCTACAGTGCAGCCCAGTACTAAGGCCTGACCGACACTGACTACTCCACCGGCCGTGTGGTAGAGGGGTAATGGGCAGTACACTATGTCATCGCTTTGGAGGCCCAAGTAATATATACCTGTAGCCATGAACACGAATCTGGAAATTAGGAAAGTTGTCAAAAATCAAAAACATCTGAAGACCAATTCTCGTAAATAAATTGTAATTATATTAATATATTTATGTAAAGAAAGATATATACATTCTGTGTACTAAGTATCGGGAATTTGTCAATAAAACAAAAAATACAAATTATTCATCTAAAATTATTTTATCGCCTTCAAAGTAGGCCCCATCGCTTGCAATACAACATCTCCACCGCTTCACCCAGTCTTCCATACATTTTTCATAGGCTATTTGCGGTATGGGCTTTAGCTCATTCAGCGAATTTTCTTTTATGGCTTCTATCGACTCAAAACGTTTTCCTCGAAGTGGTAATTTTAACTTGGGAAATAAAAAAAAGTCAGACGGAGCCATATCAGGTGAATACGGTGCTTGGTCGAGAACTTTTGTTGAATTTTTCGCTAAAAACTCTTTCACTATAATGGCTGTGTGTGATGGTGCATTATCATGGTGCAGCATCCATGAGTTGTGTTGCCACAAATCTGGACGTTTTCGGCGGATACTCTCACGCAAACGCTTCATGACGCCTAAATAATATTCTTTATTTACTGTTTCTCCCTCTGGAAGGAATTCGGAGTGAACCACACCACGGTAGTCAAAAAAAACTGTCAGCATCACCTTGATTTTGGAGCGACTTTGCCGCGATTTTTTGGGTTTTGGCTATTTTTCGAGACGCCATTCTGAAGACTGTTGGCTTGTTTGCATGTCGTACTCATAAACCCATGTCTCATCGCCAGTTATTATACGTTTCATAAAGGTCGGATCCGTAGAAGCTCGGGAAACCATGTCTTCAGCGACATGCTTTCGCTGCGCTTTTTGAACAAAATTAAGCTCTTTTGGAACTAGTCGAGCGGCGACGCGTTTCATGCCTAAAATGTCAATGAGAATGTTGTGGACGGACTTAAAAGATATGTTCACCTCACTAGCCAACTCTTGTCAGACTCATACGTCGATTTTCGAGCACTAGCTTCTTGATTCTGTCGATGTTTTCTTTGGTCGTAGCGGTTGAAGGTCTACCAGAACGAGGCAAGTCTACTACTACTTCTCGGCCTTCTTTAAAAGCCTTATACCATTCATAAGCCCTCGTTTTCGATATACACGATTCGCCGTAGGTATTTCGCAACATTTTTAGTGATTCACCACATGAAATATCATTCGAAACACAAAATTTAAGGCACACTCTTTGTTCAACAATATTTTCCATTGTAAAAATCGCCGAGGACTCAAAACTATCACCAACAAAAAGTGTAGTTTAAAACAAATTAAATGACAGATCCCGCTCAAATTTTGCGCGCTTAATCAGTACAGTGCTACCAACATGCAGTAAAAAAATTAGAACGACCTCTTTTACGCGGGTCTTTTTATTGACATATTCCCGATACTTTTTACACAGAGTAGTATATATATAAGTATAATGTGCATTAATTAATTATTATTAGTATGTAGTTAAGTTTGTATTTATTTTTATGTTTTTGTTGTTATTTGCATCTTATTTATTTTCCTAAGTTTAAACACACTACCCTTCACCTTCCTCAACTTCTTGTCCATCCAAAGGTGGCCTGGAAGAGATCGCTTTGAGCGATAAGGCCGCCCTTTGTAACACTTAGACTTAAGCTTTGATTTTTATTATTAATGTTATTTGAAATTGGTGTTTACAATAAAGAATTTATCTATCTATCTATTGTTTAAATTATATTGCAATATCATTCCGATTACAAAAAATACCCTCAAAGACACCCTCAAAGTCAGCTTTTGGAGTTCGCGCCGTTCCGTTTCTCCTTCACTCATACTTTTGCTATTCTATGTCGTACGTAACGTCATAGATAGTGACACATTCATTCTTCGTCTTGTCAACCATCTTGTAACTATACATCAGCTAATACGCAATGTAAAACTTAATAATTAAATAATATAACATAGTTAATATAATATACCTAACACATAAACCGTAAACACATAAACATAAATAATATAATATAACACATAAACCGTCTTTGACTATTCGCCCAAACATTTGGTATTCTCAAGAATATTTTTTTGTAATCAAAATGCAATCGGAATGATATTGAAATGTAATTGATACTATTCTATTTACGAGAATTGGTCTTCAGGTCTATTCAAGGGAATGCAATTTTTTTCAAAGCCCCACTTGGGAGTGAATGTTGTCAGATGTAATAACGACGGAGATATGTTAGAAATCTGGTAGGTAACACTCACAGAAGAAAAATACTAAAAAATAATAAGCTGAAACTCAAGCTATAATATCTAACCTGGCATTAGAAATAACAGCTGCTTTAGGAAGTCCAGTAGTTCCAGATGTGTAAATATACAGCAGTTTCCCTTGAAAGCCGTCGGCGTTAGCCCTCGTCCATTTAGCCGGTGGAGTGGCCTCGATTATATCGATAATATCTTGGATATTGTCACCGCTTGGACCTTGAGTTCTTGGGTTTGAAGGGTTCAGAGCGCGGTGGGAGAATCTGAACAGCTTTATTGAGGGATCTAGTTGGCCTACCACATCTTGTACAGCTGGAATCAAATGTTCTTATTATAAATCCCTGCGATTTTATACTCGTGGTAGTTATGTTTAATATACTAAAACCCTCCTCTAGAATCTGTTTATCTACAAAAAAACCGCATCAAAATCTGTACAGTGAACGTACATTATACCTAATAATTTTCGCTGACAAACTCGTTGTCAGCGGTATACTGTCTCATATTTTATCGTCAATAAATCAGTGTTCATTCAAACCTCATTACGGCCGGTTTTATTCATTATCCTTTCCCAAATCTTATTCCAAATATTTTTCCAAACAACCATTGTGTGGGTTACGACCCCTAAAAAACATAGTTTTGGTCCTTCGAGCACACCGCAGTGCGGGACCTCAATTTCGTGACTGTGGCAAGCCAATAGGGGCCTCTTCAAAATAAACCATGGCAATCAACACCTTATAATCCAAATCATAAGAATCACCAAGCATTAGCCATATACGTCACACGGAGTCTCTGTGCAATCAACAACACAAATTGTTTAGATGCAGAAAATTTTACATGACACCGGAAACTAAATTGAATACAATTACAAACCTGTCGAAACAAGTATGTCGAAACTGCCTGATCAACCATAATGATCCATAATGAATGAGACATATCGATCCACATTTTACCAGAAGAGTTACAAACACAAATAAATATCATTTTAGGCCAACTACATGGAGATTTATTATTACCAGTAGATGGGAAGAATATCAAGGACATATACAAATTGTTAAACGTCGCTGCTCGAATAGTAACGAACTATTTAATCATAGAAATTCCACTTTCAAGCACATATCTGTTTAAATTAGATAAAATTATCACGTTGCCACAAAAACGAGGTTCAGAAATTCTACGCATCGTTCCAGCTCTTCCCTACATGGCCTACAATTTGAACAAGGATCTCGTCTTTCTACTCTCTGAAACCGGTTTCCAAACATGTTTACATACTTCACAAAGTAATATTATTTTATGTTCATTAAACATGCCTCTTTATCAATTACCATTAAAACAATCGCTTTGTGATATCAAGTGAAGATACCTGGATTAAATTGCATCAGGACAATGATAGGCTATTTGCGTGCTGTGAAGAATGCCACGTTCTTATTTATTGCACATCTGGCATGGCTATTAGAGAAATTAAGGGTAAAGGTATCATCAATATAGAAGAAGATTGCACCCTAAGAGCGAACTTGTTTAGCCTCTATGCACATAAGAACTACATCAGCCGAACCAACACCCGATCGGACATTGCAGTTCCAGAAGTACCTGTCTTGAATACACTTCTAAATACATCTGTACCAGAAAAATCATTTGAATATGAAGGTTTTTTCGAAATCATGGAACGAACTGACAAGAAAAATCGAAAATCGAAAGGCACAATCATTTTAGGAACTCACCGTGCATGAAATACATCACTACACGGCACTGTATGCCACTACACGGAGTATGCATCGGGATCTCCAAGCTTCGTGGGACAGGAGGTCTAACCAGACCTCGAATCTTCCCTCGCGTGACCAGCTGGAGTTGCAGTTGTGTGAAAGTGTGTGCGCAAAAAGTGAAAAGCTAATGTCTCTAGTGATATGAGCGAATCTAGTAAAGTGAAAGTTTCTATAAAAATATCCCTAGTGAAATATCTAAAGCTGATGCGGGTACATCCTCATTACCCACTCATTCTCGACTTAACAAAATTATCTAAAGTGACTTATTATTTTTATTTAGAGTTAGTTTATCTTGTTTGGTATAATGTGTGCCCTTGCCCCTTCTCTGAGAGGGCAAGATTTACGGGGAACGTACAAAATAGGTGTAATAGTACTTGGATGAAATAAACTTAGTGGAACAGTGTTTAGGTGAAATGTAGCACTGAGAAAATAAACAATATAATAAATATAAAAAATAAAGGCATAACAAACATTGTATGAATCGAATGTTAGGTTTATTGAATAGTCGGTGAGACGTTATAGTTAAAATGTAACAAGTGGAAACGTGTTTCGATGTAGCTTAGTGAACCCCATTATACCTAATAATTTTAAAAGCTTTTATATAACTTGCAGTGTATGTATGTATGTATGTTCGGGTGGAATCTTGCAACTTCATTTTTCGCTGACAAACTCGTTGTCAGCGATATACCTAACTGTATCATATTTTATCGTCAATAAATCAGTGTTCATTCAAACCTCATTATGGCTGGTTTTATTAATTATCTCTTCACAAATATTTTCCCAAACAATCACTGTGCGTGGGACTTACGACCCCTACCAAAATTCGATGCGTTGTTTTAAAGATAATTTTAAAGATCAAGATCACATACATAGGGACAGACAGACAGCGGGAAGCGACCTTGGTGGAAATCCCAAACACCCGCACAAAATATTTTGCTTGTCATTCCTTATTCGTGCTGCGAGGATTGGAATCAGTTGCCTGCGTCTGTATTTCCTGAAGATATGGTAGCTCAAAGTCACGAGTGAACAGGTATCTTCTAGATAAGCGTGCTACATCTAAAACCCCATAGTCAATGACTATCAGGAAGGTCAGCGTTTGACCTATCACTTGTGGTCAAACTAGTCCTGATTTCGCAAAAATATTGAGATAAAAAGTGACGTTGTAGTATTCCAGCTAACGAAATATCACAAGTAGTTTTTTTGTGAAGAAGCAAAGACAGACAGACAGACTGTCGCATCTATAATGTTAGTAGGAAAGGTAGTGAAAGACGTATGATACGGTAAATATTTGACAAAAATAGAAATAACATAAGGAAAATAAAATAAAACTTACCTGACTGGTATTCTTCTGAGAATATT
The DNA here is from genome assembly GCA_951213275.1 of Idaea straminata. Taxonomy (NCBI): domain Eukaryota; kingdom Metazoa; phylum Arthropoda; class Insecta; order Lepidoptera; family Geometridae; genus Idaea; species Idaea straminata. The sequence goes on along the minus strand of OX577846.1, from coordinate 5,959,258 downwards.
AAATAGTTGCATTTAGCTACGTTGATGGAGTGTACCAGAGCGCTTCCTTTTTGATTTGTATTGATGAGCGGCGTAATACCCCCGAGACGACCTAAAATAATAAGCACAATGAGCTGGCTTGTAGGGCGTCAATATAGAATTACTACGAGGGTGACACTGAAAGTTCTTAGAAAATCAAAAACTGAACAAACTAGCAAGTTATTAGTTTTATTATATGTTTTCAAAATAGTGTCCATTTACATCAATAGATCGCTGCATCCGATAGAACCACTGAGAAAAGCACTTTGCCCACTCGTCTACACGACGGAGTTGTAAACAGTGGCACGAGATGGGGCTTTATCGTGAAAAGCCAATCGAAGTCTATCATTACTTTCTTGTTGACTTAAATGACATCGAAATTTATTAAAAATCATTCCACGAAAATTTTCTCGCTTTAAATTCATGCTGACGTGACTCAGACAATTTTCAATTTGCCGCCAAATCATAAACAAATGATGAATAAAATACATACACAACAATATTGGCAAAAAGTTCCATTTTCAAAATTTGAACTTATTTTTTTTATTATTTCGTTTACAAGTAGCCAGTTCTAAAAACTTTCAGTGTCGCCCTCGTATTGTAGTTGTGTTGTCCCGGCATAGAACAGGAAACTATCCCACCTCCCGAGGTAAATATTGTAGAAGGCGTCTAAAGGATTAGGGGTCTTCATGGTCATTATAGAACCTATTTAATCTTTGAAATGCGATAAATCATCTAGAAATTCTTGAACCACAGTAGTCCAAAAAATTTTTAATTTTCTGCCATAAAATAATTGCTGAATCACTTTGCAGTATAATATATTAGACATTTTCTGCGCTGCCCCAAGAAAATTGGGATAAGGGTCTAGATGCAAGTAAAAAACGAATAATATTATTATGCTTTTACCTATGCCGAGCCATAGGCAAGGGTACTGCGGGCAATTGTTTAGTAGGAGACCAACTACATCACCCTTCTTTACACCTTGGGATTTCAAGGCAGCTGTTACGCGAAGACTGTAGTCTTCTACCTGAAATGAAAATATACTTTGAGTGTTCAAAAAATATTTACTGCTTTCTATTTTTAGTAATTGTTGTTATAGCGGCAACAGAAATAGATACATCATCTGTGAATTTCAACTCTCATGGTTCATGAGATACAGCGTGCTGTCAGATAGACGGACGGACAGCGAAGTCTTAAGAGGAAAGGAGGGTACCGGGGGCTCTCTACATACAAACGTAGTCGACTGTTTTCTCCCTGGATAATTACACTAGAGCAAATATTTTTGTTGCATAAAACTTATAACTGCCACTACCATGACCATGCCCCTATGTTTTTTTATTTTTGTTTTCAAATCTTAATTTCTATGATAATTAGAAAATGAAAAAACTAAAACTCATATATAGTTTATATAGGCATGGCAGTTATAGGTTTTAGGACACAAAAGTATTTGTGCTAGTGTCATTATCGAGGGAGGAAACAGTCGATAACGTTAGTATGGAGAGAGCGCCGGTACCCTTTCACCTTAATAATAGAGTCCCGTTTTTACCCTTTGGGTACGGAACCCTAAAATTCATAATATTCTATGCTAATCCTGTTGTGTTAAAATGTAGGTTTATGACTCTTTCATGCAAAAACGACTAAAGCGATTGCGTTGAAACTTGTTACATATATAGATAGAGGAAAAAGACATAGGCTTATTTAAGAGCGGTGTTGGCTTAGTGGTAGGTACCTCGACTTTCATTCTGAAGGTCGTGGGTTCGAACCCGGCCGGCCGTGGACCGATGGATTTTTCTTAAGAAAAATTTATGTGTGAATTTATTTTTAGTGAAGGAAAACATCGTGATGAAACCCGCGGCTTAGTTGGCTCCAGACTTATTGATAAGTTCTCTCCTCTGGACATGGTCGACCAACCTGAGGGGGTAGTAGGTGCTGGGCAAGCCTACTCCATCCTCACGTAAAAAAGAACTAATTAAAAAGGATCTCATTGCGGAAAATAGCCCGTACACAAGTACAAGACATAAATCAACTACTTTTTATCCCGATACTAATCACGCACTTACATGGATGATAAAAATGAATCGCCGAAAATACTACCTACGAGAATTACTTCCGAACGACTGCACCAAATTGGATTTTATTTTTCTGTGTTCGTTACTGTCAAGAAAAGGTTTGTTTATAAGAAAAAATAAGACATTTTTTAAAGATGAACGCGGGTGAAACCTCGAGGCGCAGCTAGTATAAAATATTTTAATTTAGTAGTTGATTAATTACGATACACATTCGCACATTACCTATAGGTACAGATAATTTTAAGATTTTTTTTTAAAACAATTGTTTTCTCGGACAACTACAAAAAAACAAGAAAAAAAACACCCGTTTAATAAATACCAGACTAGTTTAACCGGACGGTCGTGTAACTTATTTAGATACCGTTTAGGTCGCATATTTATCTTAATTCAATGGTCAAGGCCGTTACTATAAAGTAAAGATAAATAATAATAACTCTACCTATTTATACATTGTAATAAATTTTTGAATTATTCAATATCGTTCTATTTATTAACCTACTTTAAAAAAGGTTCCCAGGAGGTTCTCATTGTGTTACTAGTTGCGACCCGATGGTTTTACCGAAATAAAAAAAAAACTATACTTGTCTGTTTCTATACTAAGTCACTGTACAAATTTTCATTAAAATCAGTCAAGCCGTTTGGCTGTGAAGAGGAAAACACAAACAAACTTTCCCATTTTCCGCAACTGGGTCCTTTTTGCATGACGATGAAGTACGCTTGCCCAGGCACTATTACCTCTCAGCCACCTCTCAGCTTAGTCGGCGGTGTGCAGAGGAAGGAATTTGTCAATACGTTTATAGTCAAGTAAGTCGCGGGTTTCAATGTTCCTTTACCGTAAGAGCAATGTCAGCGCACATAAATCTTTCCCAAGAAAAATCCATTGCTGCACGGCAGGTCCACAGTATTTTATGGACTCCAAAAAATTGTCATCCTCGTTTTTGGACACAAACACCGTCTGTTTGTGTCCAAAAACGTTTTATTTTTTTCTTCGGAATTCCGCCGTCTAAATATCTAATCATTACATGAAATTAAAATTGAAAAATATTTTCTCCGAAACTATACAAAATTGGCAGTCGGGATAAATGGGGTTGCATTCTAAAAACGAGAATGACAATTTATTGGGGTCCATAAAACACTGTGGTGCCGAGATTTGACAACGATTTTCGGAATTAAAGTCGAGTTATTCACCACTAGCTCCAAAAAAAATTGAATTAGAAAGGATAATTTAAGGTCCATATGATTATTTCTGTTAGACCCTGTTTTTGTGATCTATACTTACCTACATATTTCTACAAATACAAAGACATTTATTTGCTTAAGGCGCTCTTCCAGTACCGTGTGTAGGTATTCACATTACCTTAGCCCTCGCTCTCAAAGACGTAGCGTGCTGCGTGCTAACTGTTATATTTGATCGATATGCAAAACATTTTAGCATTATTATCCACAAATATAGTTCCTAGAGGTCAAAACCTATCATTTGATTCATTTTTAGAAACAAACGTTAACCATTTTTGAATAAAACCCGATAAAAGATCTAATAATTCTCTGTTTTCTGACATTTCTTTTATCGAACGAAGTTGTTCATATCATGTTTTCAACCACAATAACCAAAAATATGGTTATTAAACTACAATATCCATTTATATCCAAATAACAAAAAAAGAGTATTTGATTACTTAGAGTTGCTTAAAACAAAGGTCGATTTTGGTAGATTTATTAGCACCTGCCCTTAAAACCTGTGTACATCCTCAGGTTGCCCATTGCGAGCATGCAAATTAAGAAAAGTTATATAACTGTATAAATACTATGTACATGTACATAATTAAATATAACTTAGTAGTTAGGTACACTAAACTAAAGTCTTCATTCATGAAATAATTAGTACAATATTGTGTTATTATTTGCATAGAATTATTTTACATCATGATAGGCTTTAGAAATTAGCCATTTCTTTAGTTTACATTTAAATATGCTATTAATTTGAATTTATTTAAGTTATGCGTTATAAATTTTAATGGTACTGCAATCTCACGGTACAAAGATATTTTGTTTATACTTATTTCTTATACTTTTTATTTATTCCTAACGAAATTACATATTTCGTATATATAAATACAACATAAGGTTAAGAATTCTTCTTTTCTGAAGATATCTCTGTCTATTGTGCCTGGAGTACGCGTAACCATAGAATGCGCATTTGCTATATTTCTGGATGAAATATTAAGAAGAATGGATAACATATAGCTGCAGGATGACAGTTTACTATTTATACTTTGAATATGTATTTTTCAGTTTAAGTTAAATATATGTATGTTTCACTTCTTTTATTTGAGTAATTTTGATTTACAATATTTCGTTTTGGAGGGTTGGTTCTATAATTTCTAAAATGAATATACATTGTTTTACTAACATTTACTTTGTGGTTTATGTTCCCATATTGTTACTTTATTATGAGGAGAATTAATAGTTTTTTCAAATTCTGGGGATGTTAGATTTGTAGTAGGAATGAATATGGCATCATCCGCAAACATGACTGTTAAATGTTCTATGGTTTTAGGAAATTTATTAACATATATTAAAAAAAAGAGGGGGCCCAGGATGCTCCCTTGTGGTACTCCTAGGATTGTCTTTTCAGGCCTGGAATGTATTTTATCAATAGTTTTGGTACACTTATTGTGGACATCGAGTACCGTTTCTTGGTATCGATTTTCTAAATAAGATTGAATTGTCCAATTAAAATAAATAAATAATATAAATATAATATTGCAGGACATTCCGCACATCGCCATCTAGCCCCAAGCTAAGTAACTAGACTTGTGTTATGGGTGCTACACAACGGAAATACTACTTATATAGGTAGTATTCTTTTGTAAATATATACTTATATACATAGAAACAACCAACCACAGACAAATATCTAAGCATAAATACTTGTCTGAGGCGGAAATCGAACCCGCAACCCTGTCTTTGGCAGTCCGGCATGGAGACCATTGTGCCAGCTGTGTCGTCAAAAATATTTTTAACTAGCTGTTGCCCGCGACTTCGTACGCGTGGATGTTTTGTTACATGTACCAAAACATTCCTCTTGAATCACTCTATCTATTGAAAAAAACGAATCAAAATCCGTTACGTAGTTTTAAAGATCTAAGCATACCTACATAGGCACAGACAGTGGGAAGCGATTGTTTTATTTAAATGCTTACGTAGTTAAGTATAATAATTTAAATTACATAATTTCTTAATTATAAAGTCCTTAAGTATTTTTACGAAACAATCTGAAATATAATTTTACATAGGTACAATTCCGACTTAAAAAAAGTAATTAAAAATAATTGTCTATCTAAAATTATGTGTGAATTTCCTTAAATAAGATTTACTTTTAATATTAAATCACCTATTTTTCTTGTGGATAGGTAGATACTTGCTTATAAATAACCAAATTTTATTTAAATTAGGTACATATTTTAATAAGCTTTGGGCTATTTTTATATTGGCTAAGTCAAAAGTTCTAAATACTTATTAATGTCATTACATTTATTTGATGAAGTGACCTTTGCTACAAATTAATGTGAATCCTACCCTACCAATATTATAAATGACAAAGTTTGTATGTATGTTTGTTACTCCTTCACGCAAAAACTACTGGACCGATTGCTATGAAACTCGGTATCTCAATAACTGGATGTGTTAATATACACATAAGCTACTTTGTATCCCGATATTCAAACGGGAACTTACGCGGGTGAAACCGCGCAGCTAGTATTTATATACACAAGAACACAATAAATTATATTTACTATATAACTCATTGTGAAGGTCGTAGGTTCGAATCCCGGCTGCACGGCCGGCCAATGGATTTTTCGTAGGAAAATTTATGTGCACTAATTGACATTGCTCTTATGGTGAAGGAAAACATTGTGATGAAACCCACGACTTAGTTCTCTCCAGGCATATTGACAAGTTTTTTCATCTGGACAAGGTCAACTAAGCTGAGAGGGTACTGCTCATAGCAGGGCAAGTATTCCATTTTCACGCAAGAAGGACGGAAAGTAGTTGCGGAAAAAAGGCTTGTATACAAGTGCTGACTATATTTTTTAACTTATTGTATTTTGTATTTGTTGTCGGGCTGTTTTCCGCAATTCGACGTCTGAGCGCCTATTTGCGTCCGGGTGGGAGTTTTTTTTGCCTACTCAAGCCATCGACACTCCCCAAAGCTAAAAGACGAAGAAGAAGAAACCTTGGGGAGCCAAGGTGAGTCGCCCTGTACTGGGCCACGCAGCTGCATTCGAGGATTACATTTTATATACATACTGACCTCTTTGAATGTCCAAACTTCTTCTTTGAACAGGAAACAAGGTTTTTCCGGATGCCTCTGAACCACATCGTGGAATATATCTGGTATTGTGGAGTTTGTCTTGGTGAACTTCCGTGTGGCAAGTAAAATCTTAATGTAGCTGAATAGCGCCCTGTAATAGATAATAAGAGATAAGTAACTTAAAAAATTATATTTAAATTTAGAAAAGAGAATAAGACTCGTCATATATTCTCTGAAACTACGAATTTGATGTTACGCATGTGGGTTCCTTTTATGACCTAGGTAAGCACTAAGAAAGGATTTTTGGACCTCTTAAAGGGTAAAAAGGGCTGTTAAAGTTTGAAGTTCTTAGTAACTATTATGTAAGCATTCTGTGCTTGGAGGAAATGCATACCAATTTCGAGGATATACTAATATGGGTAAAACCGCAGGGTGCAGCTAGTTATTTATATTATTGTATTACTTTAGGTAGGAAAGTACCTTTCTATCTTCAGTGGATATCCTACATGTTTCAAACTTTTTAACAACCTGCAGTCTCACCTGCATAAGGTTTCATCTTATGGAAATCTATACTAATATATTAAAGCTGAAGAGTTTGTTTGTTTGAACACACTAATCTCAGCTACTATTGGTTTGAATTAAAAAAATATTTTTGTGTTAGATAGTCCATTTATCGAGAAAGCTATAGGCTACTTTATATCCCGATATTCCCACGGGATCGGGAGTTACGCGGGAACCGCGGAGCCCTAGTATCAGGATAAAGCTATGCCCATGTTACTCTTATTGAATGAATGTATCCTCATACAAAGTTTTATCAGAATTGGCTGAGTAATTTTGGAGCCTATTCGTTACAAACAAAAGCTCTATAATATCAATATATATTTAGATTAAATAAAAATCCAAACAATAGAATTAGGTACTTCAAAATGACCATGAAAAGGAAATACCTAGTTATTTACCTACACTTGGTCACAAAGATCAAAGTACAATAATAATTTACCTACAGAATAATTAACCTGAATCTTTATTTCCGTGAATGTGAACAAATATTAATCAAACTTATTAGTGTTAATAAATAATACCCCATAATTACACCTGTGTAAGTCATGAGCCTATAGGAAAATTGGTATAAAAAGTACACCTAGGTAATATTCAATAATTACTATTTACATGCTAAACTTTATAATTAGTTCTATACATATTTGCTCCGAGCGAAAGACATACGAATAGTACAAAGTTTTACGTTTATAATTATTTACGATTGAAAGTCTATAAAATGATAAGCATTATGCAAATAAGTAGCAAGAAAAGCACTGATACAAGTGAAATCATAAACATCTTTTAGTATACAAGAAATAGTTAGGTACTTATGTAGTGATTTTAGTAGGTTATAGCAACAAAAACTAAAAAGTTGTTATGTTACACTCACTTTAAATCTCTCTTAGATGTCTTCAAGGCAACGTAGCACCATTTCGAATGGAACACTATTAAATAAACTGCACCTAGAAGTATAGCTGCTCCGATTGTACACAGGAGCCCTTGTGAAATAAACACAGCGATGCAGGCCGCGGCAACGGCTAACAGAGCCACGGTCATTGTGACTGTTCGGCGCCACGAGAAGCGGCTGACTGCCCGTCGACCCACTGTGATGGAACTGCTTCGTCACAGTGGAATCGTTTAATCGCACTCGATTGTGTTTAGCGAACGAGTCAAAATTGTATTTCTCTGCTAAATATTATGATGGTAAGTTACGTTTATCAACGTTGTATCTTCTACGCACAACTAAAAAGTAAAAGTAGTGAAAGTCGAATTATTTTCGCGAGTATTGTTATTTTTTAAAGAAATTTGTAACTACCTGGCTGTAAGACCTGTTTGTAGACTTCAAACAATTTATCAAAATAATAAGGCAACAATCTTTCTATCGAGGTAATTACGAAGAAATCACTCAGTTTCAACAAAATCTCGAAATTGGGGCATACATTCACGACGTTTTTTTTTTTTTTTCGACAAGTCTTTGGATCATGATCTCCAGTGTTGCCAACTAGGCTTATGAAAAGATACTAATTACTGTCAATAAAAATGTAAATAATCAAATAACGGGGTTTTTGGCGGGAACGAGTTAACAACATGTCGTGCTGCAGTTTTATTTTCATGAAACTTAGATGTAACCCGAGTTGAATTGTATAATTCTGGTGGAATGTTATTCAATTTAGTTCTGTGAAAGTGCACAAGTGTAGTGAAAGTAAAAATCAGTGTCAAACATGCAGTTTTCTCGTTGCCTCCAAATCTCCTATTAAGGTTATGGTAAACTTGCCACCGCTTTACTATAACCCCTGACTTGACGGACTATGACGACTTTGACTGTATTGAAACACTTTAGGTCCGATTTATGAAAAATCGGGTCATAATTTGATGCAAAATATAACTTGACACTGGCTAAATGCACACGTGCGAAGCCATAATAATAAAAAAAAAAAATCAAATAACGGTGGAACTTTCATAACCATTTTGCATCTGTCAATCCATACTCCAGAAGCAGCAATTATTATAACCACTCAATTTATGATATAATAATAATGTCTTTGTTCTTAGAAGCTTATTTTTTGCGGTACTTATAAAAATGAAACATGATTGAGTGATTGGTACCTAGTGATATATTGTGTACATCTCATTGTTTTTTTTTTCTTTTATTATGGCTTCGCACGTGTGCATTTAGCCAGTGTCAAGTTATATTTTGCATCAAATTAGGACCCGATTTTTCATAAATCGGGCCTAAAGTGTTTCAATACAGTCAAAGTCGTCATAGTCCGTCAAGTCAGGGGCTATAGTAAAGCGGTGGCAAGTTTACCATAACCTTAATAGGAGATTTGGAGGCAACGAGAAAACTGCATGTTTGACACTGATTTTTACTTTCACTACACTTGTGCACTTTCACAGAAATAAATTGAATAACATTCCACCAGAATTATACAATTCAACTCGGGTTACATCTAAGTTTCATGAAAATAAAACTGCAGCACGACATGTTGTTAACTCGTTCCCGCCAAAACTCCACATCTCATTGTTGGTACCCCAAGAAACAACTAGTTTCTTGGGGTACCAACATAATAGGGTATTTCCCATTTCTATAGATTACCCGTGTTATAAAAACCATTGGACTTGGATGATTTCGCAACCAAGGACACTGAAAGAGAAACTATTACAAAATAATAGAGGCTAGTCATTCATAACATTATTTTAATGAATGATAGTTGCAAAATATTCTTGGTTCGTGTCAATATATTACACAATACATTTAAAAAAAATATGAGTCAAAAAATTTTGAAATTACCTGGAGGCAAAATGTTCAAGATACGTAAAAAATATGAGTTAAAAAAATTTGAAATTACCTGCATTTGGCAACACAAAATCTGAATTTGACGTTAACATAACATGACAACGACGGGTGGGGCTTAAATTAATGCTTTTAGGGTTGTGCTGATCCCCCCGCTTACACGCTGTGCATCCTTTCACTGCTTAGCTGTAGGTGTAGCTTGTAGTTTAAGCCTTTCCTTGGATATCTTTTCCGATATCCTAGGAAGCAGAATGGTCTTAGGGGAGAGTGCTACGGTCATGTTGATCCCTAAGACAAGTCAGAGAGATTATCCTTCACGTGGTGCCACCTGTTTTTGGTCTAATTCCCTCAGAAATAGACGTAACTGAAATCTCCTGGCGATATGACTCACTCCAACCTCCATCCCATGACCAATCCCGCAGAGCCGAACCGTGGCGGCGCATAACCACACCAGGCCTGCAAGACCTTGGGGCACTAAATCCCCCCAAAAAGCAGCACCATACATGCCCAGGGCAGGCAGTATGGAAAAAAAATATCCTCAGCTCAAAACATGGCTGCACAAAAAAAGAGAAACGTACCCCAGGAGGGTACCACTACCGACGGTAGTGGAGAATCCCTCACCGAGCCTAGCTCGATCTGTCCCTCGTATTCTGGGGGGGACAACTTGTGCTCAGGACCAGGCTCCAGCCTGGACCTGTCTGACCTCGCCGAGGCCATACCAAATCTGACCACAGTGTCACACTGGACCGTTGTCGCGCGAAATCGCAGCGACAAACGAAAACCAATGACACCTGAGGTCACAAAAGAATCTAAAAACCCGAAGGGCCAACCGGAACGCAGTCGCCCCACCCGGCGCGCGAGAAAGGAAGCCCCGAGGAATAAAAAAACCCAAACACATGACAGCCGACGCAGCAGCGGAAACGCAGCGCGAACCCGACGCAGCAGCGAAGACGCAGCGCGAATCAAACGCAGCAGCAAAAACGCAGCGCGAATGTGACGCAGCAGCGGAAACGCAGCGCGAAGGGCAGGCAACGTCATTAGCACCACCCACCCCAACACCACCACCTCAACCTCAGCCAAGGTGGAAACGAAAATCGAGAGGTTCTCGGGGTAAGCGGACCGCAGCGTCGGCTCCCACTGTTCCTGAAAAGGAACAGCCTGAAGGGAAAGGGCAAGCTTCGTCAAAGCGTTCTCGCCTAGACGACACCCAATCTCCCAGGGGGATGCCAAACGCGCGAAAACTGACCCCAAGCGGGCGATGTGCTACGCAGATGCGGCCCAGTCGCATCTGAGAGTAGCAATTGTCACCAACCCGCTAAAGGATCTCTCGATGGAACAGGCAGATCGGCTTAAGGAGACTATCGATGATAGCATCCTGAAGGCCGCCCTGTCTCCATCGTCTTCAAGCGCGCAGGCTCCATCTTTCCGCGGCAACCCCTTCCTTATGGATGGGGCTCTAGCGATGTGGTGTGAAGACGCGATCGCACTCACTTGGCTGACTGAGGAGGTGAAAAAAATGGTATCACCGATACCATTTTTGGCACCAATCTGACTGTTATCAAACAGTCAGAGATGCAAAAGAGGATCAAGGCAGGACTCCTCCTTTTCACTCGCATCACCGACTCTGACACACTGCATAGGCTCCTTTGTGCCCAGAATCCCTGGTACAAGGTTGAGACTTGGCAGTGCTACAGTTTAACGGTGAGCGACAACGCCAAGGATCCCGAATCCAAGGTGAAGGCAGTCCACCTGGTCCTCGGAATTCCCGAAGACCAAAAAGAAAAGATAGATGCAAGAGAACGCCGTGTAGCCCACATGTCCGGTAGTGGCTACATCCGCTTTTTCGCATCCGAAACGGCCGAAAACGCGCAGCCTGCGACTCAAGGAACGGAACCTTCCGCTCCTGAGCCGTCCACCTCAGCTCCTCAACCGAGTCCGAGAAAAATGGAAACGAGCTCGCCGCGGCGCGCCGAGGGCACTACGAGCGACGAAGATGACGTCCTCCGTAGTCCATAGTTCCCTCAACATATATCAAAACAACCTCCAGCACAAACGAATAGCGGCGGCCACTCTACGCAGAGTGCTGGAGGAAGATCAAAAGGCGGTCGCCCTGATCCAGGAACCCTGGATCAGAAACAACACAATCTGCGGCCTAAACAACATCAGTGGTAAGTTACTTCTGAACATCAACGCAGACAAACCGAGAACGTGTATTGTCATGCCAAAAACTATCACAAATACCATGCTTAATCAATTCTGTTCTAGAGACCTCACTGCAGTGAAAATTCTAACAGAAAACCAAAAAATCCTAGTTTTAGAGTCAGTGTACATGCCGAGCGAAGGCGAAGTTCCACCAAAAGAACTAGCCGACCTGGTGCAACACTGCGAGCAACACAGCTGGGAACTGATCATCTCCGCAGACTGCAACGCACATCACCCGCTGTGGGGAAGTAAGGACACAAATAAAAGGGGTGAGCTATTAATTGAATACATTTTCCAAACAAACCTGAACATTATTAACAAGGGTACAAAACCCTTTGTACCTTTGTAAGTTCCAGGTATCAAACTTTAGTAGACATTACACTGGCAACGCACGCGGCGGTCGACCTCATCGAGGGATGGCACGTATCGAGCGAGCCCTCCTTCTCTGATCACCGCCGCGTGTGTTTCCAATTAAAATATAATTTACCAGACCCTGTTCTATATCGTAACCCCCGTAAAACCGATATAACAAGGTACACAAACTCAATAACAAAAACATTAAGTAACACGCAATTAAACGAGGTAATACTTAATACTGACAACATAGAATCAAATGTACAGTTCCTAACTGCAACACTTGTGCAAAGTTACGAACAGGCATGTCCTCTTAAAACTCCAAAGCGTCAGGAAAAGAGCACATGGTGGGGGCCAGAACTCGAAAGACTACGCAAGAAACTTAGGACACTCTTCAACCGAGCAAAAAACACCAGAACCACTGCGGACTGGGATAATTACAAAATAGCACAACAACACTACAAGAAGCGAATCAGATTCCGGAGAACGGAGGCCTGGCGCAATTTCTGTAGCAGCATAAACACCACTAACCAAGCCGCAAGAATAAAGAAAATTCTGTCAAAGGGTAACCTGAACCTACTAGGCTCCCTTAAAAAGAAAGACGGCACCTACACACAGAAAGACGATGAATCTAGTGGAGTACTGCTAGGGACACACTTCCCTGGATGTCAAATCACACCAGACCAAGTGTGGACCGACGAGCACTACGGCACACCAACAACTCAAGAATGGGAAATTGCTAATAACATAGTAACTGAGGACAGGACCGAATGGGCCCTAAAAAGCTTTAAGCCGTTCAAATCCCCGGGGCTGGATGGGATCTTTCCAGCACTACTACAATGGCATTCCCACCAAATAATCAAACATTTAATACCAATCTATAGAGCCTGTATAGCATTCAAATATATACCAAAAATGTGGAGGGAAGCAAAGGTGGTCTTCCTACCAAAACCAGGCAAAGAGGACTACACCCACGCTAAATCTTTCAGACCCATCAGCCTAACGTCTTTCCTTCTTAAGACACTAGAAAGGCTAGTGGATCGACATCTAAGAGACGGGGCACTGAAAGATAAACCTCTACATCCCCAACAACATGCCTACCAGAAAGGCAGATCGACAGAGTCGGCCCTACATGCGGTAGTGCATAAAATAGAATCGGCGATCACAAATAAACTATCAACACTTGCGGCCTTCATAGACATATAAGGAGCTTTTGACAAAACAATGCACAAAAGCATCAACCACGCCCTTCAAAAGTTCGAAGTGGAACCGGTTGTGAGAAACTGGATCACGGAACTAGTCAGCAAAAGGGCGGTTCAGATAGTGGTGAACACTACCACAAGAGCTAAAGTAGTCCGAGGATGCCCACAGGGGGGGGTCCTTTCACCACTTTTATGGAACATAGTAGTAGATAGCCTTCTAAATAGACTAAATGAAAGAGGATACACTACTATTGGTTATGCAGATGATCTAACAATACTAATAAACGGAAGTGCAGAGAACGTGTTATGTAAAGTAATGCGATCCTCCCTTCAAATCGTTGAAAAATAGTGCGACGAACATCAACTGTCAGTCAACCCTAAAAAGACGGAACTCATCCTTTTCACCAACAAAAGGAAGTTACCAGAACTAGAATTACCAAAACTTTTTAATACTGAACTCGCCCTATCGACACAAGTCAAGTATCTGGGCATCATACTTGACAACAAACTGAACTGAGCGAATCATATCGATGAAAAAATGAAAAAAGCCTGTATAGCTTTTGGTCAGTGCAGAAGACTTGTTGGTAAGAAATGGGGTCTTAACCCAAAGATCACACTCTGGCTGTACACATCAGTTATCAGACCGTCTTTAACCTACGGTTCGGTTGTATGGTGGCCCAAGACACAACTGACCACAGTAAAAACGAAACTCCAAAGCCTACAACGCCTAGCGAATGTAGCAGCCACGGGATGCATGAAAACTACCCCATCAGCCGCACTAGAGTATCTCCTAAACCTGAGACCTCTAGATCTTAACATTCAGGAGGAGGCTAAGCTAGCCGCCCTAAGATTAAGATCAAACGGTCTATGGAAGCAAAACATAGAAACAACGCACACAAAAATTCTACCGAGGACCCTAAAAGAAATACCACTTTTAGAGGCACCTACAGACAAAATTTTATGTTATCACGTCTTCGATAGAAGTTACAATATCCAACTCATAGCGGAAGCGAAATATAGCTCTGGCATCGATGAAGTTAGGATATATACCGACGGCTCCAAAACCACTGACGGTACCGGAGCCGGCGTCTTCTCGAACGACCTAAATATCAAAATATCAACCACTTTAGACAAACTAAACACAATTTTCCAAGCAGAATGCATTGGAATTATCAGAGCAGCAGAAGCGGTTGCAGCCAGAGATGTCAGGGATCTCAACCTCAAAATTATCTCTGACAGTGCATCCGTACTTCAAGCGCTACAAAACAATACTCTAACATCTGCCCTAATAATGGAATGTCATAACAAACTCCAATCCATTGCAAATACGAACAGAGTAACGCTGCAATGGATAAAAGGGCATAGCAACTCTTTAGGAAACGACGCAGCAGATGAACTAGCCAAAAGGGGAGCCGCGGCAATAGTTTACGGTCCGGAACCTCTATTGCCCATACCCCAGGCCCAAATAAAAACATGGCTACGACAAAAAACTGAAGATGCGCATAAAACAGAATGGAAAAACAGCGAAACCTGCAGGCAAACAAAGAGTGCAGTTCCGGAAGCACCCAAAAGATTTGCCCGCAGCATCATTAGACTAAAAAGAAACGAAATCCGGACAATCATAGGTGTCATAACCGGTCATTGTTCATTAAACAAACACTTATTTACCATAGGTGTCACAGATAGCCCCCTGTGCAGAGGATGCATGGAGGCAGAAGAAAACCCACAGCACGTGCTCATGGAGTGCAGTAGCGTGGCAGATCAACGGGCTCGGTTTCTTCAATCGCCGGCATCTCTTCCGGAGGCCTGTAGCAACCTGAAAAGGCTGCTAGCCTTCTGGAAGGACCTGGGATGGTTGGAGTGACAAGTAGGATATTCTCACACGCACAATGGCCCAAATAATGAGGCTACGTGCGGAAACAGCCCCGTAAAACTAAACTAAAACTAACATGACAACGACAATGATGTAATAGTAATTTGATAGTGACAATAAAATTGTATTAAACGCCTTTTGAGAGTTTTGGCGGGAACGAGTTAACAACATGTCGTGCTGCAGTTTTATTTTCATGAAACTTAGATGTAACCCGAGTTGAATTGTAT
Organism: Idaea straminata; assembly: GCA_951213275.1. NCBI lineage: Eukaryota > Metazoa > Arthropoda > Insecta > Lepidoptera > Geometridae > Idaea > Idaea straminata. The sequence goes on along the minus strand of OX577846.1, from coordinate 5,943,664 downwards.
AATTCTGGTGGAATGTTATTCAATTTATTTCTGTGAAAGTGCACAAGTGTAGTGAAAGTAAAAATCAGTGTCAAACATGCAGTTTTCTCGTTGCCTCCAAATCTCCTATTAAGGTTATGGTAAACTTGCCACCGCTTTACTATAGCCCCTGACTTGACGGACTATGACGACTTTGACTGTATTGAAACACTTTAGGCCCGATTTATGAAAAATCGGGTCCTAATTTGATGCAAAATATAACTTGACACTGGCTAAATGCACACGTGCGAAGCCATAATAAAAGAAAAAAAAAAGCCTTTTCACATTTTGTTAGGAGTTACCAGAAAAGGTACATTTGTTGTATTTTTGGTAACTTTATTTATGAATCAGCAAGATTTGTACACCTACCTGCAATTAATTCTTTAATAATTAATGGGATGATCTGTGGCATTTCGCAACTTTCGACGACATTTATAAAGTAACCTGGTATGTGCAGCCACTATTTTTGCATAAAAATCTTATGTAACAATCAATCGTAAAAGAAATATTTGTAGGTCAAAGCCAAGAAGTAAAACTTTTTCCTTTCTGAAGATATGGCAGCATCGACAGATTGGTTTTATATTTTTAGGTTATTTTTATGTTTTGAGAAAATCGAATATTGAATGAACTCATTATTCTTGTGCTAAACAAAATAATCATCTTATCGACCAAGTTATCATCTAAAATATTATAGAAAATACACCCTCATACATTGAGAAGTACTTATACTTTACGTAACAATGCTACGTCGTTGTGTATTGTTCGCAAGAAACAATTTACCTAAATCTAGGACATGGCTTTCTGTAGATAACACTTTTAAAAGGCAAATACACTGTGGGATTTGCTTAAGAAATCCTAGGCACACATCACAAACAAACACTACCCCGGCTTTGTCCAGCAAGTATAAAGTGATAACAGACCCTGATTTGAATGAAATTAATGAGAGTGTAGAAAATGAAGACTCGATGTACCCTTTACTAAGTGACGAATTTGATGGCATTAATTTAACAAGTATGTTGAGAAAGTTTATAATAAAACTAACATTACATTCGCCATAATAGATCTTTATTCCCAGATAGAAAAAAATAGCATAGGACATTCAGCTACCCCCAAACTGTCTCTATGCAAAATTTCATCCAATTCGGTGCCCTGATTTTCGGAGATTACCCATCCTTCAACCTCACAAACTACCTCTTTATTAGAATAGATCTACCTAACTAAAGTAGTGGGACTTTCACTGCCGAATATAATGTATATGTAAAAGAAAGTATGAAAGTAGCTGCCATTACAGATAAGTTCAAGGTCAGTAGATTGGGGTCGTGCAGAGTGAGGGAAGAATAAAGTACTTGGAAGTAGATGGTCTTAGAGCAAGAAGAATGTAAAAGGAACAGGAGGGCAGGGTTCGTGGATTGAAGAGGACACACTGCTATCTTCCTTCAAATCAAATAGTATTTGCTCATTTCATAATAATTTCCTGTTTTAGGAGGCAAAAATGGAGTTTTCGAAATAGAAGACTTAGTTGAACTGCTACAGAGAGAGAATTCCAAAGACATATTTGTAGCATCAGTCCCTCTGGAAATAAGATATGTAGACTACATCTGTGTTGTCAGTGCTAAAAGTAAAAGACACATACAGGCTATCGCAGAGTTTGTTAGAAGAGTTTATAAGAAAAAATGCAATCCAAATGATCAAATACCTAAAATAGAAGGGAAAGAATCTGAAGAATGGATGGCTTTAGATCTTGGTTTGTTTAATTTACTTACTAGTAAGTTCTATGCATAGTTATTGGATACAAAGAGCATACAACCAATTGCTCTGGAAGACTTTGCAGGAGGCCTATACTTAGCAGTGGACCGATATGATGATGTCTATCCTATTGTTTACCATCAACAATTTTCTTCAAATGGTGGATGGAAAAGTAATTAAGAATAATCTTAACCTGGTTCTTTATAATTTTATTTTCCTTTCAGGTAATATAGCCCTACATGTGTTTTCGGAGAAGACTAGAGTCATTTATGATTTGGAGACTCTCTGGTCTGTAGGACCAGAGTTTGATGAACAAACTAAAAAGAAGTTTGACGTAGTTGATGTGTTTGAGAACTACAGCTCTTATCTCAAAGATTTGAAGCCATTACCCTGAAGAAATTCAATGAAAAACTTATGTAATTATGGATGTTAGTTTTAAAATTAAAGTCATACTAAAGTCTCATATAAAATGTTTATTTTGCTTATTTATATTTAAGATACATAAAGTATTGGATTGTATAATTTAATCACATTTCACAATTGATTATCTATTGCATTGAATCTTTCATATTGCTCAAAAACAGATAAATTAATACAGTTTCACATCATTCAATGAAATATCTATATTCATCAATATAATTTGATATACAAAATAACAATTTGGCATAATTTTACAACTAGCACAGATTTTAAATGCATTCATGACAATGTATATTATAAGAAACTGTTGACTATACAGCAAATCACAAGATCTAATTTCAGTCAAATGCAATATTTATACACTACATTCTAAAAATACGATAGGAGTAGCTTAGTTTTGGAAGCAACCTAACATTAGTGCTTTTTTAAAACTAAAAGTAAATAAATTGGAAGCCAATAAATATACAGACATTACTACTAGTATGTTACAATCAGTGCTAGACTGGTTGATAAACTAAAATTGGACCACACAAGTCTTTCATTTTAGTAAAAAAATTAAAACATGTCTGTAGTGATAAAACATTACCAATTGTTTGTACATTTGGTAATATGTTATCATTTGTGCATATAAAAAAATTATATAATTTAAAGATTATATTCATCATCTTAATAAAAAACAGTGTGTACTAGATAAAGATCTTACATTAAACCTTGATAATTAAGGAAGTCCTACATCAATCAAGGCAAATGGGTGGCAGTTTCATAGATAAAATTGAAGCAAATCATCTTCTGTAGTTAAATTAACCTCGTCACCTGGTGCATGACCTCTAAATACAATACATTCTTAAAATACACAAATATCTCGTATTTGTGATTTTTGGATTTCAATTTTGGCTCATGACTAATTTATGATAGTATGGCTACACTTCTTCTAACTCCAGCACCTGAATTGACATTATCCAAGCTCGACCACTTTTTGATGCCATTTTTAACAACCTCTGCAGCTATTTTATCTTCCATGACCCTGGACATGGCTTCGAGCTTTTGAGCCCTCTCCTTGCTGAGAGGTTCACTAGGGAATGCAAGGTCATTAGCTTCAGCGAGGGTTCGCAAGTCAAAGTAATACTTAGCATACACACTCGAAGGAACATTTATATTGAATTGTAACATTTCTAAGAATTGTCTTTCAAGTTCATTCATATCCTCCACTGTGATGTCTTTTATGATCTGACAGTAATCAACATTCCAGACGGCCTGGTCATCCCAAACTTTGCTTGCTAATAATATTGCACCGAGAACTATTCTTTTCCAGTTTGATGGTGCAATATCCAGTTCAGCACAAATCAAGAGACGTTCCAAGTATACAAGTGTGATGATAGCACATTCGGCCGTTAATTGAGCAGCATTGAATAACATTCTGACAAACTTATAAATCTGTTTATGTTCTGGATTATGTCTATCATAATCTTCAGGAACTCTCTCCTTACTCAGAGGATGGAGTTTTTCATCAAATATGTCTAACCTCCGTTCTGACGTCCTGTTTTCAATATGATAGTAAATAGCTAGAGCCACACATTTCACTGTGTTTTTCAAGTTGGGCTGCGACACTGTACTATCATCTAAATAGATTGTGGAACAGGAACTGCTTTTTTTCAGTTTGTTGTCGGCGATTTGGTGTTGACTACGTTTTCTAGTCATACCGTTTTCTATGGAGGCCTTTGATCTTTCCATGAATATAGTGCCAGCTATAGGATCTTGGGAGGGGTCGATGTCGCCGTCGTCGGGCTCCCTCTCGCTGATGTGTTGGATGTTGTTGGAGCTGACCTCTCCCTCCGGGAGGTAGTCCTCTAACTTGACGATGTCTTTCCGGATCGGCGACGGGCTGCGATAACAACAGCAACTGTTCTGGTTACCCATTGTAGTATAGGTATATGAAAAGCCACTATACACTGCGTCTTGATATCATTCTACGATAACTGTTACACGTTTAGACATATGTAAATACTGCGCCGACATACAATAATGACTTATTATTAGGCCCATAGCACCTGAAACAAAAGGCACGATAAGAATTTCATTTATATTAGTAAGTCGCATTGTAAGCAAACCAGACATTTAGATTTAAAATAAAGCAAATTTATTTATAATAATACCTCGGATTTAACGGCTTTTATGAAGAAATCACTCATTTTTCCTGAGAAAATTACTACATGAAGAAGCATCTAAAAATCATAATTTTTGACAGGTAAATGAGTGAATGACATCATTTTTTTTTGACACAGATAAAGATTATTGAATGAACAATAAGGGAAGAGTATACTGAGGAAGCAGTAAAAGCGCCAAGCGCAGCACTTTCTAAAAATTTATTGAACTGGCAGCATTGATGATGAACCAGCAACAATATTTTTTCTGTATGTTGGCGTAAAATAAAAAAAAGCAATAAAAATGGCGGGTTGCTAGCTTGTGTGATAGGCACGCTGTTTGATAATTTTGTTTGACTAATTCTAGCTGACAAGTGTTAATATTATTTGGTCGGTAATATTTGATTTAAATCTGAATTTTTTCTCATACTTGATTTAGCTTTATTAAAGGTTAAACATTGTTATTTTAGAGACAAAATGCGACGTAAAAGTGAACGCACGGCTGCCACTAAAAAAACTAAGGCTTCACCGGAGAAGAAGATGGAAAAGGTGAAACGTACTCGTTCGAGACGTAAGAAGCAATCTTCATCGTCGGAGAACGAATCAGCGGACGAAGCGAGTCCGGCCCCTGTTGAGGTGCCAGTGGAACCTGAAGAAGCTAAACCTCCAAAAACTCCTGTCAAAGAGGAAAGTCCTGAAGAGGCACAGGATCAGGTATGGAAAGTGAAGACCGCTGAAAGTTCAGGCAATGTTGGAGAGATTCAGAAACTAAAAATATGTCTGACTCGACCACCATCAACTCCAGAGAGGGCGGAACGGTCCCCGCGTAGCAAACGAAAGCATTCGCGGGCCACCAGCTCCAGTGATACAACTAGTGTTGAGGCACCAGAGGAGAAGGAAAAGAGGAAATCGAGGCGTTCTAAGAGGTCACACAGAGGATCTAAAGATGAAGCAGATAAAAATTTGGATAGTCAGGAAGAAGAGATGGAAACAGAAAATGCTTCCCAAGACGACACTGAAGTATCAACACCGAGCAAACAGAGTCACAAACATGAAACTTCTGAAAATACTATTACTACTAGCAATCAGAGTCATGAGAGTGTCCAGTCTAGTGAGGAGACTTCTACTGATCAAGTTTTTAGTGCCAAAGCTAAAGAGGATAAAGTATCTGATGCCGACACAACTGTAGTTTCACCTAAAGTTTCTGACACTCCTGTTGTTACCACTGCATCAGTGCCAGAACCAGAGTCATCCACCCAAACTGACACTCAGGAGAGTAAAACAGAGAGTAAAGAGAGCCAGAAAGATACTCAAAATAAAACCCAGGAAAGTCAGAAAGATAATAAAGAAAGTCAAAATGAGCAAAAGGATTCAAATGAAAAGGAAAAAGTCACTGAAGAGAAAAAAGAATCGAGTCCAGAAAGGCGGAGAAGTATGTCAGTAGATAAATCTGAAATTTTAGAGCTACATCCGGAGGAAAATAAATGTGATTCAGACGTTGAAATGGAAAAATCTAAAGCAGACGACACAGAGAAGGCAACGGCAGCATCTCAAGAGGATAAGGTAAGTAAGGTAACTGAGGAAAAAGCTTCTAATAAGGAGCTAAAAAAAGATTATCGTAAAGATACTAATGTAACTGGTGTTGTAGAGAGTTCTTATAAGGAAAAAAGTGAGAGGATTGAGTCAACAGACTCATTAAACAACATAGAAGCACGGAAATCAGTAGAGGAGAGCAAACTGCAGTGCTCTGACTCTACACAATCAAATCAAGAGGAACCAAAACAGAATGGACAAGCAGCACCTATAGTTGTTAGCAGAAAACGGAGATGGGGATCAAGACCGGCTAAAATTACCACACAGAAGTCTATAACAATATCAACTGATATTCTCAAAGATATAATTCCTGATGTAAAACCTGTAGAATTCGATGAAGTTATTGAAGAGAGAAAGCCAAAGAGGGAGGTCACTGAGAAGATTGAGAGGCCCATACTACCAAAAATAATTATTGACAATACAGAAAATATTGACAGAAATATTGAGCATAAAAGAGAAAGAGATGACAAAGAGCGGGACATGGTTAAACCGAGAGATTCCCACTTAGCAGCAAACAGAAAGATTTCCATTGTCAAAGACAATGATAGCATAATCACTAGGCCTCCGAGCCCTCCAAGATACAAGCAGTCTTGTGTGCTATATATCACGAATTTGGTCAGGCCATTCACTCTGCCGCAACTGAAGAATCTATTACAAAGAACGGGCAGGATTGTGGAGAATGGATTTTGGATAGACAAAATCAAGTCTAGATGTTTTGTCATCTATGAGACTGAAGAGTAAGTTAATTTTTAACCACAATTACTAAGAACGGCATTCATTTACCCTTATTCTAATTTACCTTCATTTTTACAGTCAAGCTGTGGAAACCAGGCATGCTTTGCATGGAGTAACATGGCCTGTCTCAAACCCTAAAACACTACAAGTGGACTTCTCGACACCAGAGGCGTTTGAAAAGACCAAGACTCTTGACGAAACGGAAGGTGCTCCAGTGTCCACAATACCTGGCACTGTTGAGGACTGGCTTCGGGAGCAAGACCAAAAACGCGCACGTGGGGAAGAACTGGTATGTTTAAAAAAAGGTTTTACTATAATCGAGGTTTTTTATGTTATGTAATGCCATTGTTTATTTTTTATGTTTATAAATAGTTTAATATCATGTCTAAATCACGCATTTTTCATCACAGGAGAAACCTTGGGAACGGCGTTTAACACGGGAATGGGACCTCGGCAAAAATGAGAATGAAAAGGAAAAAGAAAAACGTTTTGAGAACAAAGACCAACGACCATTGGAAAAGAGAAGGAATCGGACTCCGGAACGCATCGCTGAACCAGGTAAGATATTTAAAAAAATATTTTGTAATATCCATTGAAAACATATTATTCTCCTTACATCAATATGGTACAACAAACTTAGCCAAAAACAAGTTATTTACGTTATTTACTATTCTGCATAGTTAATAGCTATTTGACTGACTTTAATTCCAAGAACAACCAATTTAAAAGTGGTATAACAATATTATTTGACTATTGTTGCAGCAAGAAAATTCAAGAAGAAGGAAGAAGAGGCCCCTGCTAAACTCTTGGATGATTTATTCAAAAAGACAAAAACAACACCTTGCATATACTGGTTGCCGCTTTCAGCCGAAACGGTTAGAATCGTTTATTAATAGTAATTTTTTAAATTAAATTAATAAATTGGTAATGCCTTTGTGGCTAATACTTTTTTTATAAATGTAGAAATGGTTTATGCAAAAATGACTGAACTGATAGTGATTTAATTTCGTATGTAGATAACAGCGCTGTTAAAACCTATTTTGTAAATAAATAAATATTGCAGGACATTCCACACATTGCCATCTAGCCCCAAGCTGAGTAACTAGACTTGTGTTAACGGATATACTACTTATATACTTTTCTTTTGTAAATATATACTTATAATACAGAGAAACAAGCAGACAACAGACAAATATCTAAGCATAACACTGCAACCCTGTGTTTGGCAGTCTGGCATGGTGACTATTGGGCCAATTGGGTCGTCGTATACTATTAAATCAAAGGCTACTTTTTATCCTCATATTTGCACTAGGTTGGTACTTACGCGGGTTTAACCGCGAGACGCGGGTATATCTTGTATAGGTTATTTAGATTTTATTAATGAATTAATGATAGAATAATGTTTTTTTTTTGTATTCCAGATAGCTATAAAAGAGGAACAGCGTCGGCAACACATGGCCGAGCACGAGCGGCGAATGCAGGAGGCACAACAGCGGCGCGCGCTCCGCGACCGCGAGCGCGACCGGCGCCATTAGCATGGTCCGTCCTACAACCATACATTACACACACTCATACACATTCATCTACACCTCACATACACTCACCCCACAACCCACACTCACACAAACACACAATCATTTTCATTCATTTTAATCTACTTTGCCCGTAAGCGGTATTTCTTTTCAGGTAACAAGATTTATGTTTTATGTTTTACGCTACGAAGATTCATTTAGATTAAGTTACTTAGATTTTAAACTGACGAGAGCGGAAGAATGACGGAGCAGACGAAAGTAAATGATTTATTTTATGAAAAATGTTATAGAAAGGCACACGCTTGGAGGAAATCCTATGATTTAATTGGTCGGAGTATTGCGGCCTTTCGGGGCAAGGAATCAATGGAACTTAGCCGAGGATCCGTCGGTATTGAAGAAGTGACATCACTTACGAGAGATCGCTAATGGCTGCTCAAATTGAGAAACTAAAATTGTATCAGTACAAAAAGCCTTGAGAAAAATGACGCCACCTTTTTGAGAAAACGAGGACTTCACGCCTAATAACAATAATAAGACCTTTCAATCTATTCTAGATGGTTTATACAGAGCGTCACAAACCCTTAATGTTCAGAACGCTGCCGCCTATGACATACATTGTCCACCAACTAAAAAATCCTCACTGCCGTATCCAGAAGACTAAAAATAACTGAGCTAAGTCACGAGCTTACGCTATATCTCTTTCATTTGGATGTTTGGAGTTGCAGATTTTGAAGCAAAGATACTTTATTGTGTAGACTTGGTGACCACGCAGCACATTATGTGTAACTTATTAGAAAGTGAATTGGTTTTATAAAACTAGTTGTCAAGTAGTCAGGTCATCGTATTGTCTTTTATATGTCAAGTGTATATCCATTCATTTAATGTTAATAAAGTATTTCCTAATCGATTTGTTCGTTTCAATTCAATATTAAGCACCTAGATTTTATTTTTATTACCCTAAAACGATTATAGAGTATATGTATCAGTTTAAAACAATTATCTTTTGATAAAGATAGGAGTTATCATGGGATAACAATAATTTAAATGATAATTTAAAGATAGTCGCGTTGGTGTTAGCTTCGCCAACGGTAGGCTATGTGTTTGTGATCTTTGACAACGAAATGGTAAGTAAATATATAATTACACATGAAAATTATAATTATACTGAAAATTATAATTAGTCACCAGATGCGCGGGAAATTCTTTATTTTTGTTTTCCGTAAAAATAGCCCAGTTACAAATCGAAATGTTTGTTTATTTAATAGTTAGGTACCGTACTTTTCTAACTATTATAACCATGAAACTTTCTTTCATTCAAATAAATATACACCTACTTCCATATTTGCCATTATTTCGCAAAAGAAATATGTTCTTGATGCATTTATGCGACAACTATGGCACTAAAAAATCTAGATATTAATTCTATTTATTTCCGGCGAAACCGTTTACGAACACCCTAAATTATTCATCTATCTATATCTATAAAAATCAATGCCACTTTTCGTTGTAATTTTATAACTCAAGAACGGGCTCACTTATCCAAACCAAATGTTTAAGCTTTGTTCGGACTATTTAGTAGATGGTTTATGTGAAGTTTGCACAAAATCGGCCGAGCGGTTCTTTATTTATCACATATTTTGTAACAAATGAATTCAATAAATGGCGGATCATTGTGTTAATGGGGTAGGTATAGATATATATTTTTGTATATGGCAAAACGTTTGCCGGGACAGCTAGTTATTTAATATAAAGTTATTTGTTTAAAACATCCTTTTAAAATAAGTACCTATATTCTATATCTTACGAAGGTTGGAAGAGGGTTGTGGTTAGCTCTCGCGTTGGTGGTAGTCGCGGTTGCCGGAGACGAACCAATTACGTTGGAAGAATTCGTAAGCGGCACCTTCAGCCAAAGAGGATTTGGCGGCACATGGATCTCGGGTAAGTCACTCTACAAGTACTTACTTCTTACCAGAAAAACTTGTAAGATTCCATGACAAACATAAAAAAGAAGTCGTTCCATGGAATGACTTACTTTGTTCTCTTGGTAAAGTTATCTGCTAGGCCTACGAAGTCATAAGAAAGGGTAAAACCACGGGCGCCATATTTTTCATCCGCCTTGCGACGGTTGCGGCTTCGATTCCCGCCTTGAACAAATATTTTAGTAGAAATGTTTGTTTCTAATCTGGGTATTTCTGTAGATAAGTAAGGGGAGAGGCATCTTCTAGGCAAGCGTGCTACATTTTAGACCTCATCAGCATCACTGACCATCAGGCAGGTGTGATAGTGATTACACAAACGCACTAAATAACTGATATTTCTACCTTTAAAGAAATAATTGTTTACAGATACTGAATTTACTTTTACCATACCGAACGAGCCTGGTATCAACTTATACGATGTGCCTACACAAGGAATAAGCTACTTGGTCGATCCTTCAATTATGGTGGGTTTTCTTGTTATACTTTCAATTCTGTCGATGTAACGTCGCATGGCATTGGTGAATGAATGGTTCTGACAACGAACCTCTCAGAAATGAAACGTCCTCTCGGCGATCAGTCCAAAGGCGAAACGACTGTCTGAAAACGCTGGGACTTTCAAAAATGAACGTCATGTTCGAAATATTGTTTCTTTGGTTCGAGTTGATACATTTAAATACAGCGAATACACAATGTTCTATTACTAGTAAATACTCGAATCTAGTCTATACCTACCTTTAAATTTAACTAAAATCTCCTTCAGCTTATATTCTTGACGACAATTAACAAGGTTGCAGGTTCGATTCCCGTCTCAAACAAATATTTATGTAAAGTCAGATATGTGCTGTGTTTGTATAATTAATGTAGATACATATATCTACAAAAGAAAAGTAGGTTTATGTACATAATTTTCCGCTGTGTGGTCACGATAACACAAGCCTAATTTCTTAATTTGGAACGAGATGGCGCTTTGTTTGTGACGTCATTAGACATCGGCTATACCTTTTCACTGCATTTTTTTCGGGGATAGTTGTATGAAATTAATAATTATTACAAAAATGAGCTATTTAATTTGATTTGTTATTTTATATTTGTTTCCAGGAATTGATCTCTATTAGAAACACTATCGTTTAGTATACAAAAAAATATGGTGATATATTGTGTTGGAAATTATAAGGTTCGATTCCAGGCTAGGGTAATTTTAAAAAAATCGAATGCAGTTTTAATTTTTGTGAAAATCGGGCACGCAACTCCCTTCAACATTTTTAGCTATATTTTATAGTTTAGGATATAACCCTAAAAGTCCATGTACAAAAATTAACGTATTTTTTTTGTTTTTAATTCTTACAGAGTCTATTGAACACCGCAAACCCAGTTTTATCACAAGATCGTGCTTTTATCCTCGCTCCTAGTGAAGTAGAACCGGTAAGAAATATATGTACTTATCTTAAGGCTACTTATGCTGCCAAATGCAACACGAAAGGAAGACCCTTTGCTTACAACTAACATTGTTGATTGTAACGAATGTGTTTTGTTTTTCTCAAAAGTGCTGAGATGGAATTGTAGGTGAAATTTTTACCGAATTTTTGGGGTAATAAGTAAGTCATACTAGTTTTAATTTTATAATTTTAGGATAGCTACAAAATTATAGGAATTTTTGGCACAACGTCACACCAAAATGTCGCTTAAAATCTCACCTACAATTCCATCTCAGCACTTTTGAGAAAAACAAAACATATTCGTAACAATCTACAGTTTTCACCACCGAAGGCGACCAGTGCCGGTAACTAAGTAGGCTGTGTACCAAGGTCGTTGGCGTATGGACCCCCCTTAATATTAGGTCAAAATAAAATCCCTTATCAAAATTATTCTACTTTATATATTTTATCTACTCATTTGATAACATACCAATAATCCAAACCAATTACCATATCACAATATTTATTTATCTAGTTGTTATATCTACATAGTATAAAAAACCGGTCAAGTGCGAGTGGGACTCGCGCACAAAGGATTCCGTACCATTATATTCTGTTTTAGAAGGTATTTGTTGTTATAGCGGCAACAGAAATACATCTGTGAAAATTCACCGTCTAATGCAGTTCATGAGATACAGCCTTATATACAATTTCATATATACAATTTCATCCATCTTTTTTTAAAGTTTTCTATTTTTGTAGAAGGTTCTTAAAAATATATACATACTAGCCGCGCTCCGCGGTTTCACCCCCGTAACTCCTGATCCCGTGGGAATTTCGGGGTAAAAAGTAGCCCATAGCCTTCCTCGATAAATGGACTTTCCAACACAAAAATATTTTTTCAATTCGAACCAGTAGTTCCTGAGATTAGCGCGTTCAAACAAACAAACTCTTCAGCTTTATAATATTAGTATAGATATATGAAAATTGCGCAGAAAATTAGCGTGGTGTGCATTTAGTTTCCATTTTTGTCTGTATGTAAGTATAATAAGCACTAATATATTTATAAAAGAAAAATATTTTAGAATTATATCCGCTGTTTGACCACCATGCGACAAGCCTAGTTGTATAGCTTGGGGCTTAATTTTTATTTATATTTTTATATTATTACAGGTATACCGGTACTCTACAACGGCGAGATATGCTCTCTATGAAATCGCAACAGAGTACGTTTAAACCATCACTTGTTTTTTAAGAATATTTTTAATGTAGGACTTATGGTGCTCTTCCAGTACCGTGTGTAGGTATTCACATTACCTTAGCCCCCGCTCTCAAAAACGTAGCGTGCTGCGTGCTAACTGTTATATTTGATCGATATGCAAAACATTTTAGCATTATTATCCACAAATATAGTTCCTAGAGGTCAAAACCTATCATTTGATTCATTTTTAGAAACAAACGTTAACTATTTTTGATACCCGATAAACGATCTAAAAATTCTATGTTTTCTAACATTTTTTTATCGAACGAAGTTTATCATATCATGTTTTTAACCACAATAAACAAAAATATGGTTATTAAACTACAATATACATTTATATCCAAATAACAAAAAAGAGTTTGATTACTTAGAGTTGCTTAAAACAAAGGTCGATTTTGGTAGCTTTATTAGCACCTACCCTTAAGGGGTTACGCGGGGACTGTTTTATTCATACAAATGTATTCTATTTCATTCCTGTCCCCTTAGACAAGATTGCTTTCTATTAGCGATATCGTCAATCGATAGATTTAATTGTATAAAATTGACATACAACTTTGTATAAAATTAGCTTATGATGCAACTTATCCACCACTAATTTTTCTCTAATGCAAGACTACATGACTTTTTCTTGACTTGTGTCAATTTTATACAAAATAAATAAACAAAATAAATAAAAAGTGTATATTTGTTAGGTCTGAGAATCAAAAATCTGTTTTTATTTCTTTTCCTTTGTTTTTATTTTTTATATGGCAAAACAACGTTTACCGGGACAGCTAGTTTTTTTTAAAGTAGGGCATATATAAGTACAATTTTTTTTTACAGTTCACTTAATAAATCTAACATTTTCAGGGAAATTACACAAATTGCAGACCACAATGTCCTTCAACTTTGCATATTCGGAGCGGGTCATACATTAGCATATGTCATGGACAACAATGTCTATTATGTTTATGATCATAGACAACCGGCCATACAGCTCACTACGGATGGAGACTTCGAAATTTATAATGGACATACAGACTGGGTTTATGAGGGTATGTTTTATTAATCTACTAATTTACACTTCTACACTTATCTGTCTGTCAAACGCTGAAGAGTTTGTTTCATTTTTGTGTTGGATAGTACATGACGACCCAGTTGCCGCCTTAGACATGTATTTATGCTTAGATATTTGTCTAAGGTCTGGTTGTTTCTATATATTATAAGTATATAGTACCTGGATGACCGAGCTTTGCTCGGTATTGTTTTTTTTTTACTTAGTCTAACCTCAAAGCAAACACTCATTGACTTCGTGTTACTTAACAACGCCATCTGCTGGAATAACTTTATTGCTCACAAAAAATAGTATTAGTAGTTCGCCAATAGATGCCAGGAAGAGTCATATTTTTCAGTTTAAATTGGGACTACTCAAACGCCTTAAAACACGAATAAAATGACATTTTCTAAAAATGATTCCTAGCTAGATCGATTTATCGCCCCCGAAACCCCCTATATACCAAATTTCATGAAAATCGTTGGAGCCGATTCCGAGATTCCAATTATATATATACAAGAATTGCTCATTTAAAGATATAAGACTCACAAAAGAAAAGTATATAAATAGTATATCCGTTGTCCGGGCATGGTCATGGCAGTTTAAGTTTTATGCAACAAGAATATTTGCTCTGGTGTTATTTTCCAAGGAGGAAACAGTCGACTACCTTTGTATGGAGAGAGCGGCGGTACCATTTCCTCTTAAATACTTGGGAGTTACATAGACTTTTTACAATATTCACTACTAAATTGTTATTTTTTCTTTTTCAGAGGATGTAATGTACACTGGGCAAGCGACTTGGTTCTCCACCGACGGAAGTTATTTGGCTTTCGCTTCATTCGACGACACTTTAGTTGAAAGTTACGCATATTATTACTATCAGAAGGGTTTAAATCTCACAGATCCCTACCCTGAGTCGTATGATGACGTACTTTACCCAGAGTTAGCTGCACTTAAATATCCTAAGGTATGATTTACTCCCAACGACTACAAGCGGGTTTAATGGGTGATAATTATTCCCATCTATCTATATCTATACATATAAAATGCTTTGTCCTGAACTACTGACTGACTGACTGACGGATCAACGCACAGCCTAAACCGCTGATCGTAGAGACTTGAAACTTGAAGGGTGTGTTCTTTGTATGACGTAGGCATCGGATAAGAAAGGATTTTCCGAAATTCTACCCCTAAGGGGGTGTAAAAGGGGGCCAAAGTTTGTATGGGATAACGTGATGTTCCTTTGGTCCAATCTACTTCAAATTTTCGACATCTACGCGGACGAAGTCGCGGGCAAAAGCTAGTCTATTTATACTTTCTTTTGAAGAAAGGTAACGAGAATCGACTTTGTATCAACGAACTTCATTACATAGTATAAAACAAAATCGCTTCCCGCCGTCTGTCCATATTATATATGCTTAGATCTTTAAAACTACGCAATGGATTTTGGTGCGATTTTTTCAATAGATAGAGTGATTCAAGAGGAAGGTTTTGGTACATAAATATAACAAAAAAACAAAAAATCAAGATATAGGGGCGTAGTCATGGCAGTTATAGGTTTTATGTTACAAAAATATTTGTGGTAGTGTCATTATCCAGGGAGGAAACAGTCGACTACGTTTGTATGGAGAGAGCGCCGGTACCCTTTCACCTTAAGGGCAGGTGCTAATACTCGTAAAGCTACCAAAGTCGACCTTTGTTTTAAGCAACTCTAAGTAATCAGATACTCTTTTTTTGTTATTTGGATATAAATGAATATTGTAGTTTATAGTTTGGCAAAGTCGTGCGCGACCGTCCTGCGGTATTTGCGGGGTGGCGGGGTCGAGGTAATAGCACGCGATACACACGGGAGAAGTGTGCCCGGATATATCTTGCGATATATTGAAACAATTTTTGACGTAATGTAAGATTAAATAAAAAGGTACTTAAAGTAGTTCCATTATTTATTAATTTATATTGTTGGTAGTGAAGATAAAGTAATGAAAAAATTTAATATATTTATTTACCAATACGAGTACAGATTATAGAAACATCTACGGCCCTCACACTAAACTAATGTCTGTTTTGTAAAGTAAAGTATTTATTTCTGTTAGAGTATTTTACTATAAACAAAAGAAGATTATAAATGAATATCCATATCACTTCCATGTACTGTCTCTGTTTGAACTTCTTCATTGTCGTCATCGTCATCATCATAATCGTCTTCATTTAGACGAAATACGAATCTAAAAAAAAACATTAATATAAAAAAGACATATTTTTTACAATATTATGTTTAATTAAATTAAATCAATGTTGATTATAGTTAGCCTGAGCAGATGGTGCTGGTGGTGAAGAGTCACGTCTGCCCAGTCAGCAAACCAATAATTGATTACATTAAAAATAAACAATAATGTACCTACCTGTCCAATGCATCGTTAATTACATAATGTGATTTATAATATTCGTCTTCACTTCTATGTCATGGTCGTCATACTTTATAAACAACATTCTTAGTCGTTCGTGTCGCCAGACTCATCCTGAGATAGTTATCTCGTGTGCGTTGAACTCAAAGTGTCATAGGTTTGACAACACGTGTTGCCGCTTCGAGTGCGCGGCCCAGACTGTCATAAGTTGACGTGCGTTGCACGCGTTACCCTTCCCCACTACACCACCCGCTACCCGCTGACATCTTCAGTACCTCGTCCCCGCCACCGTCTGTAACGCCGCAAGGACGGTTCGGCACGAAGTTGGCTAACTATAATAACCATATTTGTATTTATTGTGGTTGAAAACATGAATAACTTCGTTCGATAAAAAAAATGTTAGAAAACAGAGAGTTATTAGATAAATAGTTAACGTTTGTTTCTAAAAATGAATCAAATGATAGGTTTTGACCTCTAAGAACTATATTTGTGGATAATAATGCTAAAATGTTTTGCATATCGATCAAATATAACAGTTAGCACGCAGCACGCTACGTCTTTGAGAGCGCGGGCTAAGGTAATGTGAGTACCTACACACGGTACTGGAAGAGCGCCTTAAGTACTAGCGATCGAGATAAAAAGTAGCCTACATCCTTTTTCAAGGGCTGTGTGCAATGTCTTTTCTTGTAATTCTTGTCCATATAAATGTTTTCTTCCTTTCAATGCAATATTTATTTATTATCTTTTTTACAGGTCGGTGACACGAATCCCACAGTGGTCCTCAAAGTAGTGAACCTCCAAGAAGTAGTTGAGACTGGATCTCTTAATTTCATAACTCTCTTGCCTCCCGATGTGGTCTCCGAGGACCATATCCTGGGCGGAGTCACCTGGACTTCGCCGACAGAGATCGCAGCACATTGGTTGAATAGGCGACAGAATTCCACCGTGCTCAGAATGTGCAATGTTATTACTATGGTTTGTCAGGTAAGAATGCAAAAACTTTAACAGTATAGCTAATGTATTACTAGGGACCCGCCCGGGCTTCGGACGGATAGCAGATTGAAACGACTACGTTTTTTTCTGTCATATTTCAGTTAAGTTACACAAAACAAGTAATTTTAGTTGCCTTATATATATATATTGCCTTTTAGCTCCTTGCAAACGAATAATTTTAGTTTTATATTTTCTACTATGATATTCGTATGCACTGTTCTTATCTTAATATTTTTAATGTATTAATTTAAAAGTTATTTTATGCGCTTATGAATTCTCTTGAGATTTTTATATAAAATGGTGTAGCGTCGATTGTGCCTAGATGCCAAGACAAACCTAGTTAGGTTTCCTAACATTTGTTTAACTAAGTAATTGTAAAAAATTGTATATGTCATTTTTAATAAATAGTTCGAAGTAGTGCCATTAATATAAGACTATGTATCGTTTGCCTTATTTGATCACGTATATTTTGTATTTGTGGTTTTGTAAAGATTTCTTTTATCGGTCACTCATCATAATAGGATTGTGCTGAAAATCAGCGTTGTGGTGTTTTTTGGCATCACAACATTATGCTGAGTATAATCCTTTTTTGGTTACACTACAGGTTTAGAAGTCTGTTTAATTGTTAAGATTTTGTTTTCTGTAAGTAATTTATTTACTTTTGTATGTGTAGTGTAATTACAAAATAAAGTTATTTCTATTCTATTCTATTATTCTAAAATACTTAGTTCGTTCCCAGGAAGAACCCCGTGAGCAGCCCAATGGAT
Source organism: Idaea straminata (assembly GCA_951213275.1). Taxonomy (NCBI): domain Eukaryota; kingdom Metazoa; phylum Arthropoda; class Insecta; order Lepidoptera; family Geometridae; genus Idaea; species Idaea straminata. Next base: position 5,925,626 of record OX577846.1, on the reverse strand, counting down.
GGGTGCCTATAGCCCTACCTCGGTTCAGTTCCGACGGATCCTACTACATCTCAACCAGGTGGTCCGAGGCACAGTACGGCGGCACCATCTTCCAACATTTGTACCAGTCCGTGCGACATGAAACCGATATTGTATCCAGTTCTATTACACCGGGAGCTTTCACTGTCATTAGTTTCGTTGGAATGGATGAGGTTAATGAGTTGTTGTAAGTATAATAACAATAATTAATAAAGAAGCAATCATATAGGATTAATGATTAAGAGGAAAGGGTACCGGGGGCTCTCTCCATACAAACGTAGTCGACTGTTTTCTCCCTGGATGATGACATTAGAGAAAATATTTTTGTTGCATAAAACTTATAACTATGCCATGCCCCTATGTTTTTTTTTGTTTTTCAAATCTTTAATTCTATGATAATTAGAAAATGAAAAACAAAAAACATAGGGGCATAGTCATGACAGTTATAGGTTTATGGCACAAAAATATTTGTGCTAGTGTCATTATACAGGGAGGAAACAGTCGACTACGTTTGTATGGAGAGAGCGCCGGTACCCTTTCACCTTAATGCACGGCGGAAACCCACACAACACATACTAGAAACACTTTATTAGTTTGTACTTTATTCGTACATCACACATATTCTTTTATATTCTTTTTCATTTGTTGTATACATGCAATTATTAACAAAAGGGTTTCTTATGCGTTTTAAGGGAGTACTTACTAGACTGGCATGTCATATAGACTAAGGTTTTTCCTGCATGAGATTGTGCTAAAACTTATATTTTAAATCCAAACTTTGAAGTTGAGCTGCTTTTGTAACGAATGGGCTCCGAAACTACTGGACCGACTTTGATGAAACTTGGTATGAGGATACATCTATTCATTGGAAGTAACATAGGCTACTTTTTATCTCGATATTCCACTGGATCAGGAGTTACTTGAAACCGCGGAGCGCTGCTACTCTTTAATAATCAAATTGTTATAATTTCCAGCTACTTCGTCCGTACAGTGCCCGACCAGCCCTGGATATCTCAGGTCCACGTGACTGGTACAGAAGAGAAATGCATCAGTTGTGATATAGTACTGCCTGATGGCGGGAGTTGTACGCGAGCAACAGCAACCGCTAGTACGAACGCGAGATACCTAGCTATCACTTGCCAGTCTTCTGACGAACCCGCTGCTGTTTATATTGTGGACCCTAAGGTAAGGGAATAAAGTTCAAATAAGCTTTACGAATACTTTTACTTGCCTGCATTATCTACCATCTTATAAAGTCGATATCTATCTCCATCCTCATATACTTTTAATCTTTTTGTTTACATTATGTTTTAACCTATTGTACACAGAACTAAGACCAAATAGAATCTATATTTTGTATGCTGTTTCTTGTAATGCCTCAAAAAATGGGTGCATGTACTTATGTACGCGCGTGAGAAGTTATACGTCCGCCTGTCTTTCTGTCTGACTGGTAACTATTTTGCTGACAGCTTTAACCTGTTAACCTTTAACTAACCCCTTAACCTTTAACTTTAGTGTTACAGTGATGCGCGCGCATCTTAACAGCGTCGACCTGTTTTATTATTACAAAGTTGCAACATGTGGCTTTTATATTTCATAACGCGCCCAAAGAAGTATAACTTCAAAAAGTCAGTATTTATTAAATACTTAATTCAAATACATAGATGGATTACTACAGCGTGGTAGTAAAAATGATTATGACATTTTTACCACAATGTATGGAGCCAAATGGCAAGAGTGCCAAAATGTATTGATGTCGAATTGTTAAAACGTGTGTTGTCTTCCAGACCCTAGAAATCATAACCACATGGGAATCCAACGACGTTGTCCGTGAAAGACTCATCGGTAAAGCTCGTCCCCGAAGCATCATAACAACAGTGCCTTTAGAGAACGGATTCCCTGCGCCTGTGAGGTTGTTCCTGCCCCCAGGTTTGGATGTTGATGATACCGAGACAAAATATCCGATGGTGTACTATGTTTACTCCGGTCCTAATACTAATACGGTGTTTGATTCGTTTACTGTTGGTAAGTAATATACTACATGTTTTCCGCAATTATACCTATCTCTTTATTTATTTTTTGACGACCCAGATGGCACAATGGTCACCATGCCGGACTGCCAAACACAGGGTTGCGGGTTCGATTCCTCCTTCAGACAAGTATTTATGCTTAGATATTTGTCTGTGGTCTGGTTGTTTCTATGTATTATAAATATATTTACAAAAAGAAAAGTATATAAGTAGTATATCCGTTGTCTAGCACCCATAATACAAGTCTAGTTACTTAGCTTGGGGCTGGATGGCGATGTGTGGAATGTCCTGCAATATTTATTTATTTATTTAGCTCCTCTTTGTCTGAACAATAGCACAACAACCCAAAAAACAATTGCTAACAACAGTTGGTCCCAATTATTTATGGACAGCTTCAGTCCCAAATAAAAGCCTTGTTCAAGTTTTGATAAACAGCGACCAAGCGTGCAGCTCCCTACTTGCTAGACGGTATCTCATTAGCCGTGATAGTTAGACAGTTGAAATTTCAACAGATGATGTATTTCTGTTGCCGCTATAACAACAAATACTAAAAACGGAAAAGACTATGGAACCTATGGCTGTCTTTTTTCATTGTATCTCCTATGTGAGCTCCATAAACATATGAATCGATTTATTAGTATTTTTTATGGTTTGTTTATAGGTTATCACTCGTATATGACGACGAGTCGCAATGTGATCTACATGATGGCTGACGGACGTGGGTCGGGACTCAACGGACAAGATATACTCTACTCGTTGAACAACGCGCTCGGTACTGTCGAGGTTTTCGATCATTTCGTTATATTAAGGTAAATAAACAAGCAATGTTTTACCTCAATCGACGCAAAACTGCTTACTATACAAAAAATCGGCGTCATCAAACTTAAACTGCAAGGAACCATTGGATTCGATTTTTTAAGACCGTAACTATATGAAAGTGATTAGATGAGCTATATTGACCTAATCGTCTCTAATGGGCCACTCCACCACCGCACCCATTTCAGCCAATCGAGTTGTCTCTAATGGACCAATGACGACCCAGTTGAAACAATAGTCACCATGCCGGACAGCCAAACACAGGGTTGCGGGTTCGATTCCCGCCTCACAGAAGTATTTATAGTGTTTCCAATCGTTTATTTAACTTTTGACAGATCACGCACATATAGTTTAGCAATAATTTTTGATACAATGTACTACAGGTAATACTGTCTTTCATGGACGGGCTCCGCCCACTTAAGTGATGTGTCATTCGTAATTAATGACCACAGACTAAAAACGGTTTTGAAATAAATCGATTATCGATTATATTTATAAAACATACTATTTTATTGTGATTATATTTTATATCAAATCACGTAAAAACCTTTATTATTTTGCATTAAAATGCCCTAAATGTCTCTGTTTTAATGCATAATTAATTTGCGTAATGAAAACAGGTCCATTGCACTCGTACCTAGTAATCGGATCGAATATATTCGTTGCAAATTATTGAATCTAAAGTAATCGTTTGGACTTACTGTAGTTGGTTCAAATAAAAAGCATGTGAATGAACTGCGGTACCTACTTGTAAGGAACAACTACAAAATAATGAGTGTGTCAAATCGATTAAAACTTCTTCATGAATAAAATCGATCGATAAAAGAAATCGAATCGGTAACGGGTCAGGGTATCACTATTTGAGTAAGTATTAGAGTTGTCAAAAGTTAAATAAATGATTGGAAAGGGTATATGTTTAGATATTTGTCTGCGGTCTGGTTGTTTCTATGTATTATAATTATAAGTATATAGTTACAAATGAAAATTTGAATATCCGTTGTCTAGCACCCATAACACAAGTCTAGTTACTTAGCATAGTATATACCTTTTGCTTAACAAATTATAAGCAATAAGAAGAGCGGAGCTTTTTGACACAGGCATTTCATGCTTAAAACAAGGTTTCAACCTAATGTAGATAGAATATAAGCATTTATAAAAGAAATAAAAGCATCATTTATTTATTACTAGCTGCGCCCCGCGGTTTCACCCGCGTAAGTTCTGATCCCGTGGGAATATGGGATAAAAGTAGCCTATATGTTAATCCAGGCCTCCAGCTATCTACATACCGAATTTCATTGCAATCGGTTAAGTGGTTTTAGCGTGAAGGAGTAACAAACACACACACACACACACGCACACACAAACTTTCACATTTATAATATTAGTAGGATTATAGCTTGGAGCTGGAAGACGATGTGTGGAATGTCCTGCAATATTTATTTATTATTTATTTTATTAATCTACACACTTTTCTTGGACTTGGAAGGAGTACCTTGATCAGTATATCTTGAATCAAATACCAACATATTGTTACAGACAAGTACTAGACCGTTACGGGTTCATAGACCGCGAGAGGGTTGGTATCTGGGGTCACAGCTACGGAGGGTACGCGACGTTGCTCACCCTCGTCCATGATGACGACCATCTCTTCAAGTGCGGAATCTCGACGGCGCCGGTCACCTCCTGGCTTTATTATAGTGAGTAAAATGGACATTCTACATGATGGGCCAGCATGTAGAGGGCGTAGTGGTGTCTGATGGCTTATGGTTCGTGGGATGGCGGCTGGATGGCCACGGTGTCGATTTTTCGGTCGCACATCACAGGAAGTGGGCTGACAGGAAGAAAGCTGAACGTGGCCATCGTGTAGTTGCCTTTCAACCATCTCGTTGGTCCAGTGCTGGGTCATCATGTAGAGGGGCTATAACCCTGAACCCCTGTACTCTGAACCTCCCTGAACGCAAAAGATGCAAAGGTCGCCCCTTTGTCGACATGGTGGACCAGCATGATCCGTCTACTAAAGACTGATGGCCTATCAGACCCGACAACCCAGGACAGGATGTCCTGGCGCCAACAAATTAGTAGTGCCGACCCACCAGAAGTGGGAAGTGGCAAATAAGAAGAAGAACCACATTTTAAGCACAGAATAATTGCATAGACTAACAATAGAATATTATAGGTTGTTATTCATGAACTAAAAGAGTTACAAAAAACCCCTTCTTCCTAGATGGCGTTACCGCTGTTTATACACTTTATTCCTCTTATATATAGATGGCGCCACCGACCTATTCACCTTACACTTAACAAATTCGTTTTATAAAAAAATTAAACGTTAATTTTAAATTGAGAAAAATCTTATTAGCACAAAAATCTTAAATTATCCTAATACTTTATAATAACGCCATCTGTGTCACAGATGGCGTTCCAAACTTTGTGTAGGTTTCATAAGATTTGTAACAGATGGCGTTAATACATTTTACGTACGCAATTTTGTATGGGAGGTATTCCTCTAATGCATACTGAATGTCCACTCTAAAGGCCAGCGCACATAGACCAAAGTCACTGCATTTTAAAGCCAAGGAAAAATTTAATTGAACCCGTAATCGTCTCCGTCGCAGGCTGGTGTTCGTTCATCCACTACGCCTAAGTTACATTTATTAGGTAACTAGCAGGTACAATAAAACAAAATGAAAATTACAAACACAAAATTAAAAAATTACGAAAGAAAAACTAAAATAAAATAAAATAACAAATAAAAGACATCCTCATCGCCTAAGATATTAGGTAATTTTAGCTCAATTTCAATTTCATTTATTCACAAATAGAGTATGGGATTTACAGATGTCATAAATATTGATTAAGTCCTATGCTATTTAACCTGCTTTAGGTATGTGAATTACAATTAAATGAATTTAATATTATGAAGTCAAATTAAGAAATTAAAAATGTTAGTTTAAACAATGCAAAAAATAAAAACATAAAAATAAACATGTCGCAAATAATAAAATGTCAAAATGATTATAAATAAACTTGTCACAATTAAAAGTCAATAAGAAAATAATAATCAATTAATATCAATTTAAGTCAAAATGCATTGGCTTAGCAGATAAATCAGATCCTAGAGAGGTAAATAGTCCTTAAGGCTATAGAACGCTTTCCGTGCCAGGAAACTGTGGAGTTCCCTTTTAAAAAGACTGAAGTCTTCAAGTTGTTCTATGTCTCTAGGCAACTCATTGTACATTCTCGGTGCCAACATTAAGAAAGAATTGCTGAGTTAGATTCTGGTAGTTTCAGTTTATGAGCTAGACGATTACTGATCATACTTTTAAATAATTGAAAATTGCTTCTTATGAATAATAGATTTTCATAAATGAACATGCAGGGTAAGGTGAGTATTTTCAGATCTTGAAACAACTTTTTACAACTGTCAGTAGATTTTAGTCCATAGACGGCTCGTAGACATTTCTTTTGAGCTTTAAATATTAATTCCCTGTCCGTAGAATTTCCCCAAAAAATAACTCCGTACCGTAAAGATGATGACACATATGCATGATAGGCAGCCATTACACACTCTCTGTTTGCCACTTTCCTGAGATTATACAGAGCATATGAAAATTGATTTAATTTTTTTATTAGATTATCAGTGTGTAATTAATTTCCATGTTAGTTGTTCGTCTATTTGTAGCCCCAGAAATTTAGTGTTGTCAGTTAATGTTATTAGTTTGTTGTCATATTGTATTTTTATTTTTAATTGTTCAGTTCTTTGCCTAAATGACATGATTTTAGTTTTATCGAGATTTATTTTTAGTTTATTATTCATTAGCCATTTTATGATTTTATTCAAATTATCAATTATTGTACTTTCCAGGCTAGGTAATTTTTAATGTTAAAAAGTTAAAAAATACCGATAAAAGTAGTTCCGTTCTTAGATATGACTTAGTAAAAACCACTGGAAACCACAATAAGGTAAAATCCACCGTTAAGGTAAAATGACAGAATATAAGTTTTTAGTAAACTAGCTGAGCACCGCGGTTTCACCCGCATAAGTCCCGATGTCGCGGGAATTTCGGAATAACAAGTATCCTATGTTCTTCTCCATCTTCTAAACTACCACTATGTCGATTTTTATTGAAATCGGTCCACCGTGACCGTGAAGAAGAAACAAATAAATAATCTTTCGGACTAGCTTATACCCGCGAATTCGTCCGTGTAGAAGTAGAATTTTCCAAAATTCTTATCCGATGCCTACGTCATATAAAGAACACACCCTCCAAGTTTCAGGCCTCTACGATCAGCGGTTTAGGGTTTGCGTTGATCCGTCAGTCGTTCAAGACAAATAAATTTATATGTATAGATATCAATACAGAAATTAAGGCGAAGAACAAATCATTTTTAGAATAAAACCTGAATATTATGATAAAATTATATGCATAATGATTTTTGAATATTAATAACTTGGCAACATATTTACGTTATATATTAATCTATTAATTCGACATATCATTTAAAAATGATAAAAAGTCTATACTGACTGAAATATTAATGAACAGCTGGGTAGAGCTAGATTTGGAGTTTATCCCCTAAGAAAGGATTTTTCGAAATTCCTTCCCTAAGAGGGTGAAATGGTAGGCGAAGCCGTGGGCAGAAGCTAATCATAACATAGTATAAAACCTGTCGCCGCTGTCTGTCCCTATGTATGCTAAGATTTTTAAAACTACTTAACGGATTTTGATACGGTTTTCTTAAATAGATAGAGTGATTCAAGAGATTGTGACATGGCGAGTTAGCACCGCCATTAAATAGGTGCTTAGCCCTGGCAGAAGGAAGCAGCCTGCCAGCCTTTCATCGGGCAGACCTCGCGGTGAGGAGAATGGCTGAAGAAAGACACCCATGGGCGGCAACGGAAACCGTTACTACCGGCTGTGGCGCTGCGATCACCAACCCGTCGTTGCTGTCGTGGTGATTATATGCTATAAACCCCTTCAAACTTCAAACTCCAATGACTCACAAACAAAACAATCGATCCCGAGTTCCCAGCGCTCTGTCACTCCCTGGTTCGAGCAGTAACCAGGTGAAATGGAGCAGAGAAAGGTTTATATGTATAATACATGCATAATATCGCCGTGCTAGTATTATATAAAAATAAAAACCGGTCAAGTGGGTGTCGGACTTGCGCACCGAGGCGAGGAGGTGTCCCGTACACGTGTATTTGTAAAAATAATATTAGGTAGGTACCAGCAACAGTAAAGGAAAAACATCCAAAAAATAAAAATAATGAAAAATAAGCTGAGTTTTGGTATACACATTTTGGAACGAAGTTCCTTATAGAAGAGGGTCTTCCTTATAGATCCTTATAGGGGGCTAGACGGAAAAAATTAAGACCAAAAGTTGTAACGACACTTTTTGATTTTATTACAATTCCTTCACTAATTAATCGAAAGAAACTTCGTTCCATCCGGGTGTCCCTTGACACTTCTCAAGTTTTTTTTTCTCTAATTTTAGTTTTGACAGCAAAACTCATATGTATGCTTATCTATAATTTTATTTAAATTAAAAATAATCGTGTTCTAAACATAAAATTATTATTATAAATATTAAATTTTAAAGTCTCATTTCACTCCCATGTTTTGAAAACCATTACAAATTGAATATGTTTTTACTAACTTTGTTTTATTTCTATTGAAATCAATATCGTCACGGAGGTATAAATAACCTTGTAATTAGTGTTGCTAGGTTAAATTTGGAAAAAAATCGGATACGTGATTAAAATAAGCAGGGATTTTTAACTGACTTCAAAAAAGGAGGAGGTCTCAATTCGGTTGTATAGTTTTTTATGGCTGTTCGCGGATATCTTCTTTGTTTATCAACCGATTTTGATGAATCTTTTTCTGTTGTGTTGCTATAGCGACTAAAAAAGCAAAAAAATCTTACTTTCAGGTGGTTTTTAACTGTTATTGATAGGTTTTTTGAAGTTACGTATACTTAGGCGCGTTATGAAAAAAAAATGAGAGTTAAATTTTAAGATGCGCACGCAACACTAAAGTAACAGGTTGAACCTGCTCGTAAAATAAACATCAGACGGACGGACGGACAGACAGACAGACGGTCGTATATTAGAATCAATACGGGATGTTCTAACATAATGTAATGATGCCCATATTTGTGACAACAAATCTGTAAATTACGTTTATAATAAATCGTACGGCTCTAGAGTACGAAGGAGGTCAAATAGAGTCAATCATATAATAAGTACTTCCTACTTTCTGCTACAATAAGATCAGATGATTGCTCGTAAGCAGTACACAGTTGACGTAATAGTTTATAGGAATCACTGAGGCCCTACGTAAATAATGATATCAAAATAGTTCTAAACCATAACGGCTGGCCACCAAAAATTATGTGCGCTAATTGACATTGCTCTTACGGTGAAGGAAAACATCGTGATGAAACCCGCGGCTTAGTAGGCTCCAGAAGTATTGACAAGTTCTCTCCTCTGGAAATGGTCGAATAAGCTGAGAGGTTAGTAGGTGCTGTGCAAGCCTACTCCATCCTCACGCAAAAAGGAGCCAATTAAAAAGGGTCCAATTGCGGAAAACAGCCCGTTCAAGTACATGCATAAGTTTTAAACCATAGAGGTATCATTTCTAAACGCATTTTTTTATGTTTGAAATGTTTTCCGTTAAGTTTCTAGTGTTCGAGCTCATATCGCAAAGTTATCTGGCAATAAGTACTTACGGTTGCCTGCCTAAGATATCTACGGAATGCTGTTGTTAAGGATGGCTTAAACTAACTATAATAGTAAAAAAAACACTGATCTACTGACGAAAGCGGCATCTGACAGATGTGTCCTAAATCCCCTTATACCGGAACAAATAAGAAAACATAAATAATATATTAAACAAAATTTTTTTTTATATTTAGTTGGTAAATTGAACTAGTGAAAAAAATGTATTTACTAATTAAAGTTCCAAAGACTACACTTCACAGATACAAAGTCTAGTTTAATATTTACAAATATATAAAATAACAAACTAGTCTATATTTCTAGGCCCACCGCCTTCAGGTCAGTAGGGAGCCCCACATACCCTCACTACTCCCCCCCCCCCCGCATTTCTCCTTGGTGAAGAGTACTTTTATGAAGAATACACTTCACTTAACAGATACAATGTCTAGGTCTATATTTACAAAATAAAAAACTAGGTATATATTTACAGATTTACAAAATAAAAAAAACTAGGTCTATATTTACAAATTAAAGTTCCAAAAACTACACTTCACAGATACAATGTACACCGAGCGTTACATGGGATTGCCGACACCCGAAGACAACTTGAGTGGTTACGAAGAAGGTGATGTCGCGATCCTTGCTCACAAACTACGAGGCCATGACTTCCTACTGATGCACGGTAACGCTGACGACAACGTACACTTCCAAAACGCTGCCAAATTGATGACAGCGCTGCAGCAACTTGATATACCTTTCGAACAAATGGTGAGTATATGATGATTGAGATGGGGGTGCTAGCAGCGCTCCGCGGTTTCACCCGCGTAACTCCCGATCCCGTGGGAATATCGGGATAAAAGTAGCCTATGTTACTCCCACTAAAACAATGTATCCTCATAACAAGTTTCATCAAAATCGGTCCACTAGTTTCGGAGCCTATTCGTTACAAACAAAAAAACATTTCCTCTTATAATATTAGTATAGTTAAATTTTCAAACGAACAGTATATAAGTATTCTTTCCATTTTCTGGCCACCATAATACAAGCTTAGTTGCTTAGCTTGGGGCTAAGTGGCGCTGTGTGAAGTGTCCCATGTCTTTCCGTAGTTTTACCAGCGTAAATCCCGATCCCGTTTGAATATATTATACGACTAAAAAGTATCCTATATATTTCTACATCTATAGATATAAAATTCAAAGTCCTAAGTGACTGGCTGATATATCGACGAACAACTCAAGAAAATGGACGGATCAGAATAAACTTTGACATATATTTATGAAGTAGGCATCCGCTAAGAAAGGATTTTAGAAAATTCAACCCCTACGCGGACAAAGTCGCGGATGAAAGCTAGTATTCTGTAGTACCTACTCCTACTTCCATAATTTAGACAAATTGTGCAAATTTTCATCCAAATCGGTCGAAGAGATAAAAAACTAGTTAAAGTAGATCACTACATCTGATATTTATAGCCTAGATTTCAATCTCAGATTACTAAGTAAGAAGTCTTAAATAAATCATCACTTTCACAACTAAGACCAACTGACTGTCGAAATCAATAATCCTATCTTACTTGCTCCAGTTGGTCGAGGATATCTTTTATGTCACTTTCACGTCCATATAAAGGCTGTGTGCGGTCCGAATTGAATGAACAGCGATTACTAGCGTACTAAAAATGCACACGGCGCACGCGCACGGCTCTATGTCCTTTTCGTGTGTTTTACAGATGCTATGTATAATAGTGTAAAAAAAAAATAAGTAATAATTTGGAGAACTTTTATCGGCACCAGCTGTTCAATATTTAATTTAAACTTTATTTATAGGTAGGTACTATATTTTAAAATTAGAAAAATTTAAGTCAGGCATTACGTACAAATAGATACTTAATACTGTAGGCATGAGAATCTGTAGACATGGAAATCTGATAATACGGGAATCTGTAGTATTGGAAATCTGAAAAATTGGGAATCTGTAGACATGCAAACAAAGCCTTATATTTAACTAGCTGTCCTGGCACACATTGTGTTGCCATTAAAAAAGAACCCAAACCCAAACGCATACAAAAAATTCATTCAAATCGGTCCAGCCGTTTAAGAGGAGTACAGTGACATACACACGTACAGTAGAAATATAGAAGACTAGCGACCCGTTTCGGCTTCGCACGGCTATATTATGCATGTATTATACATAGTACCTGGATGACCGAGCTTTGCTCGGTATTTTTTTTTTACTTAGTCTAACCTCAAAGCAAACACTCATTGACTTCGTGTTACTTAACAACGCCATCTGCTGGAATAACTTTATTGCTTACAAAAAATAGTATTAGTAGTTCGCCAATAGATGTCAGGAAGAGTCATATTTTTCAGATAATAAAAGTAAGTTTCGATAAAACACGAATAAAATGACATTTTCTGAAAATGATTCCTAGCTAGATCGATTTATCGCCCCCGAAACCCCCTATATACCAAATTTCATGAAAATCGTTGGAGCCGATTCCGAGATTCCAATTATATATATATACAAGAATTGCTAATTTAAAGATATAAGATAAACCTTCCTATTGAATCACTCTATCTATTAAAAAAATCCTCGGAAAGTGACTTTGTTTTATACTATGTAATAATATACCTCCGAAGCCTGAGTGACAGAAATGATATCAGCGACTGAACAAGTACAATAGACTTATAGATTTCGACGCTATATCAGACTGGCTTCTTATGAAATTAAGTTAATTAAATTAATATTAAGATCGATGCAATTCTATCTTCTGATAGATTTAAAGCCATGATAAATGCAACGAATTACGAAAACTAGTGTCTACATTTACTGCAATCTATGAATAGTTATTTTTGAGTCGTAAATAATTTTATGTGTGAAATCGAATAAAGAATTTATGATTTTCTTGCTAATCTTGCAGACTTATTGGCGATTGTGGTTAAAATATACAGTCAAGATTTTTGTAAAACTTACATTGTTTTTCTACGCGACTGATTGCTATAGTTCATGGCGTGTTTAAGAAAATTATGAAAATAACACTGAAAATCTATATAAAACCTAAACCACTGATCGTAGAGACCTGAAACTTGGAGGGTGTGTTCTTTGTATGACGTAGGCATCCGGTAAGAAAGGATTTACTGAAATTCTAGGGGGATAGTGGGTAATAAAGGGGGGCAAAGTATGTATGGGACAACGTGATTCCTTGGTCCAATCTACTAATTCCTAAGCGGAAAAGTCGCGGGCAGAAGCTACTCTCTATATAAGGCCTTCCTATTTCATTTTTTTTGACGACCCAGTTTGCACAATGGTCACCACGCCGGACTGCCAAACACAGAGTTGCGGATTCGATTTCCGCCTCAGTCAAGTATGCTTAGATATTTGTCTGTGATCTGGTTGTTTCTATGTATTATAAGTATATATTTACAAAAGAAAAATATATAAGTAGTATATCCGTTGTCTAGCACACATAACACAAGTCTAGTTACTTGGCTTGGAGCTGGATGGCGATGTATGGAATGTCCTGCAATTTTTTTTTTTTAATTTTTTTTCTAGTCATACCCAGACGAAGCTCACAGTATAGCCGGCGTAAACATGCACCGGTACACAGCTATGAACGATTACTGGGCAAGATGCCTTAATCTATAAACCCAAGGTAACAATAGTTATTTATGTATAAACCAAGGTAACATAAGACTCGATCATGTCAATAGAAATCACAATTGTATTGAATAATGCATATGAATTTAAAATATTTGCTCCACGTGTCATATTTAGAAATAAATTGCGTTGTTTACTGTTTGTAATATACCTCTTTGATAGTTAAGACAATATAATATTTTCTAAAAAACTGTGTTTTAATTTATTTAAATAAAATATTCGTTTATTTGGGCTGGTGGATCTTCTAAGGCTGGAATTCTAAAACGTGGTAAGACACCCAAAAGCTACATCCGCAGGCAATAAGAATCTCAAGAGGCTCTTGCTGGATAGATCGGTCAAGGGTAACATTCCAAAGGCAGTTCTGGATAAGGCACGTATCCTTTCTCTGCGGCCTTAACCATTGGTAGCCCGGGCCCTGCCTCGCTGCCGACGACAGTCTTCCGGGTTTGGGTTTGCGATTAGTAATTATATTAAGTTTATTTTTATAAAAATCTGTATCTAAAAATTTAAATAAAACAGCGAGAATATGGTGATGTGTAGGTACGAACTACGAACTAACAAATTAAGTATTATTTTTTGGTAATTTCGTCAATACCCTTAAATATTATCGGAAATTAAGACGGTATGGGGTCTAACAGCTAAAAATACCTAGTATCCGTGGACACCACAAGGATTCAAAGCCAAAGAAACAATCTAAAAATCTTGTTTACTTGGAAAATAAAGAATATTACAAACATAAAAAGATAGATGCGAAAAACATAGCCCATTTCTTGCGTCGGGTAAAAAGAAACACACCATCATAATCACTTTTCATTAATACGTAGCTACAATCTTGAATTACCATAACTAAAGACGTGCGAGTCGAACTCGCGTACCAAGGGTTCCGTACATTTTACATGTGTTTTTGTATATATAAATGTGGAATCGATGCCTAGGGGTTCGGGGTGTCTAGGAACGTGGAGATCGAATGGAAACACCTTGGCTCACTTTCAAACACTATATTTCTTGAATATCTTCGAGTTAGTTAGAATAAACAATATTTTCACAGATTTTCACAGTCGTTCGTCGTCTTAATTAACATAATGTCCATCTTTTTAATATCATTTCATTCCTCTCTCTCTTCCGGTTTTCTTTCTCATTCAATCTCTCTTTCCGCATTTCGTTCAGAAACACATTCATACTATCTTCAAACTAAGTTTTTTCATCCGTCATAGGTCATTCGTCGTTCTCGTACACAGCATTTCCATTCCATTCCTACATAAATGTTACCATATTTAGCAGTGGAAAAGTTAGTGCAATGTGAATTGGCCGCGGAATTGTATGGAGTGCCCAGGAGTGCTTCGCGCATTTCATATCATCCTAAGGGTGCCTATACAATTCAGCCAACTTACAATGCGGCAATTTGAACTTGCTTCTCACCGAATTTCACGTGCATTTTGTATAAAAACAAAGTTTTACAGCACAAATAAAGATCGTTTGATCGACCGCATTGACTTGGAATGTTATTTTTTACCTTAAAAGATATAGGTGTGTAGGTAAATAACTCAACCAAGTGAAATTAGACGGCTAACTTTGAAAAATATTTTTGGCAAACTTGACACACACATATTAATAGGTAAGGGTCTCATTTTTTAAAGTTTTTGGAGTTTACTTCTTAAGAATCGATTTTCATATATAAGGCGCCCGGTATGAGAAAAATCCGAGGGGTAAAACCTACTAACAAGTAACGATAATAGTGTCACGTTTTTGGTGCGCACCTTTAGTGCGCAACTTTCTAATTTGGCTGTGAGTGTATTGCGTATGGTTAGATACTCGTACTTAAGGATTAAACTCCAGTCGTGCGTCGGAGCTGACACACACACTTTTTTATTTAACTAGCAATGTTGTTTTTACTCTTGAGTTGCGGAACCCTGAAAACAAGATAAACTCGATTTTTAATTAAAGGAATGTTATTTCCCCGTATTACCTAATTTACCATTTCAATCAAATGTTATCGAAACTTGTAGTAGGCAAGTAAAAGTATTAGAAATTGTTTTGAGAGTGGGCTACTATTATTCGAAGCAGTCATATTATGCAACTATCTGCTTTATATCGACGCGCGACGTTGAAATTGAATGTCGATGAATAAATTAGAATAAATTTATTCTTCGGAACAAATATACAAGGAAGAAAGATAAAGGGTATGCTTCCGTCCGAGATTGTGACATGAATGTCAACGGAGTAGGATGTTACTAGCTATACAATGCGTTTTTTCTTCAGGGTTAGTTGTAAGTATGATAATACCAGAAGACTACAAAAAGGAGTAGTTCATTTTGATGTGCCGTACTTGTACTTGAACGGGCTGTTTTCCGCAATTAGACCCTTTTTATTTGGGTCCTTTTTGCGTGAGGATGGAGTAGGCTTGCCCAGCGCTTACTACCCTCTCAGCTTAGTCGACCATGTCCAGAGGAGAGAACTTGTCACCTCTGGAGCCTACTAAGCCGCGGGTTTTATCACGATGTTTACATTCACTGTAAAAGCAATGTCAATTAGCGCACATAAATTTCTTAAGAAAAATACATTGATGCACGGCCGGCCGGGTTTCGAACCCACGACCTTCAGAATGAAACTCGAGGTATCTACCACTAAGCCAACACCGCTGATTTTTTGATGTGCCGTACTATGTTTGTTTCCATGAATTAATGTCTGTCAGCAGCACTATCGATTGATCAAAAATGATTATTTTCAGGGTTCCATACCTTAAAAAGATAAAAAACGGTCCCTTATAAGACCACTCTCTTGTCCGTCTGTCTGTCTGTTTGTGTTCCCGAAATTAACAGGTTCTATTTCATGCTAGGGTGTGTTTTCTAAAAATCTAATGATGTCTTTTTATTTTTTGTCATTTGGGCACGCAAACTTTCAGCATTTTCACGGTTTCTTACACTTTTCTTTTTCACGGACAATGGCCCTGAATTTAAAAATCAACATCTATGATGTTTTGTGACAGCACTTGCGTAAACACATGAGTTTACTCATGTGCCGTATTTCTTAAAGTAACAAGTAGTAGTAAGCAGCAGTAGAGTGATAGTAGGTAGTATGACGATCCAGTCAGAAAATGGTCATTGTCATGCCAAACACAGGGTTGCGGGTTCGATTCCCGCCTCAGCCAAGATTTATGGTTAATTGTTTGTCTGTGGTCTGGTTGTTTCTATGTAAAACAAGTATCTGTCATTTGCCTCCCACGGCAAGAGTGTCGGTGCGGCGGCCGAGGTTGCTTCAGGGAGTAAGCACGCCAAATATGCCCCGCTTGCTTAGAGTTATATTTTTGTGCCCGTGGCGGTCGAGACGTCTGGGAGTTGGGGGGCCGAGGGTTTGGCATTTGTGAGGGAGATTGGCCGTCGCCTCCGGGACAGGGGGTTTGATCCGTTTCCGCGTTCCGGGGCATTCCTGGTGCAAAGGCTGTCGATAGCGGTTCAGCGGGGTAACGCTGCTTGCATATTGTCCAGCTTTGCATCGGGAACGCTGGGGAGGGGTTTTTTCGATTAGGTTTAATTTTAATTTTTAGATTTTTTTATTGTTTTCTCTTTAATAAAAAAATATTATAAGTATATATTTACGAATAAACGTATATCCGTTGTCTAGCACCCTTAGCACAAGTGTAGTTACTTAGCCTGGGGGCTAGATATCGATGTGTGGTATGTCCTGCATTATTTATACGAATGCAACAACAAACAATAAACCCGACTGAAATAGTTAGGTATAGTTATTTGTATAACAATCTGTTATGTTATGTAGGTTATTAAAACTGGTTATTTTTATATGTAACCTACCTATTGCCTAACGTTCATAACGAGACCGATAACACACGACAAATATCAATCACGTTGACACACTAAATAATATTAATTTATGAATTTACATATATCACCAAACCAATTAGTTCCGTTATTTTATTGTATTACTACCCGCGATTTTGCAAGAAAAAAAATAGTTGTCTGTCAAGTTGGTTTACGGACGATAATTTTACGTGATAACGTCATAAGAAAACGATAAAAAAATTGAGTTTTTTTTCCTTTATGTATATATTTTCCTTTATATTTTCTATTCGTCACTCGTCACCATAATACAAGCCTAGTCACGGACACACGCGCGTCAAACGTGTAGTAGCGTACATAACACAGAGCGTTGTATAAAACCTTACAATCTGGTCCTTCTTTGTGGCAACAGCAATGATAATAGTACGTAGCTATGGTTACCTTGTCAATAATATGACGCGTTCCCGGAACATGACGCATGACTTGATTTTTTTAATGAATGTAGGTGTTCTTCAATTTCTTCATAAAAGGTTTCTATAAAGTATAAAATATCATTAAAATGTTCTTGAAAATAATTATTTATTGGAAGAGGAAATTTTTTTGCGACAAGTAATTTTTAAGCTATTGCATAGCTTTTATCGCGGACTTTGAGCGCGGCGATCGAATCAAGAAATTCCGTAACGAAAATAAAACCTAATACGGGGGGTATTAGGTTTTATTTTCGTTACGGAATTTCTCCGCCTACCATGTAGCTCGGCCGAGCGTTCGCTTAACGTGTATTTATATGGTACGACTGTACGAAGCTCGCACGATGCAATAGCTTTACCGCGGCAGTCCCCGAGTGCCACACGTTTTTTGTTTTCTGTGTGAGTCGCGACCCCGTCCTAATCCTAAGTAGTGCCTCGAAAATTTATTAGATGTAGTAGACTTGCCCAGGACCTATACCTACCACCCTCTCAAATTAATCGCCATTTCGAGAAAGAAAAAAGAACTAAGATACATCTTACGCCAACTAAAGGGTTTCATCATGATGTTTTCTTTCACCGTAACAGATTGTAATACATTTTAATAACGGTACGAAAATGTAGCTTTCTATCCGTAAAATAATCATCGAAATTGTGTTGTAGTTCCGGAGATTAACTATTTCAAACATACATCCAATAATCCAAACATCCCACATCCACATTTGACGACCCAGTTGGCACAATGGTCCCCATGCCGGACTGCCAAACACAGGGTTGCGGGTTCGATTCCTGTCTCAGACAAGTATTTATGCTTAGATATTTTGTCTGTGGTCTGGTTGTTTCTATGTATTATAAGTATATATTTACAAAAAAAAAAAGTATATAAGTAGTATATCCGTTGTCTAGCACCCATAACACAAGTCTAGTTACTTAGCTTGGGGCTAGATGGCGATGTGTGGTATGTCCTGAAATATTATATTTATCCATTCAAACTTTACTTTGTAATATAGTTGTAACCTTCTCTCCAATTTTTGTGTGATATATTGTTATTTATAACGACTGCTATCATAAATCATTACATTAATCACTCTGATTTTGAAGGAAAATATTGTGATGAAATCCGCGACTTAGTTGGGGAACTAAGAAACGGATAATTAACTTTGAATTCTGTGAGAAGAAATACAAAAAAGTTACTGGGAAAATTCTTAAAATAACATATTTTAAATCAATCCTTCCTATACTAAGCACCAATAAATACATTTGCTCCAAATAGGGGAAGGGGGTTATAATAAGATTCCTGGAAATTAAAACGATCGCCGAGTATTATATTGACTTAGCAACGCCTATACTAGATTTGATTATATATTTGATTGGCAAAAAAAATGAATAGATAAGGAAAATTCATCTAGATAATTGAATAGAATGCTCTCTAATTTATAGGGTAATTAATTAATAAAACCTTTATTGTACTTTCTAATTTTACGTAATTCAAATACTTCATTATCATACTTATACATTATTTCCCTCAGAGGGACTCATAATGTGGCACACATTAGCAAGCGATGACCTCGAATCTTGAACGGAAAGTGAAAGGAGTCGGGATGACCGGCTGAGACACGCTGTTATGCTGTTATACAATAACCAAATGATTAACACACCTACCTTATATCTAGTTTTGGAGTTCTGATGCGTCTACGACCCACTTAATCGTGTTTTAGTGTTAATTAGTTCCATAATAATGATAATGCCACGTAACTTAGCCGCTGAATCATATGGACATCCATAGATTTAGTCAAATTGCGTGATACTAACTATATTTGACGACCCAGTTGGCACAATGCTGAACTGCCAAACACAGGGTAGCGGTTTGGATTCCCGCCTCAGACAAGTATTTATGCTTAGATATTTGTCTGTGATCTGGTTGTTTTGAGTTTCTTTTAGGGTTTTGTACGACTTGGATATTGCCAGTGTCAAGAAAATATAATTTACAAAAAACACGGTTTGTAATACATAGAAACAACCAGACCACAGACAAATATCTAAGCATAAATACTTGTCCGAGGCGGGAATCGAACCTGCAACCCTGTGTTTGGCAGTCTGGCATGGTGGCCATCGTGCCAACTGGGTCGTCAAATATATATTGCTTCAAGTAAACTTTTTTCTGTATAGGCAAGAATAATAATAGGTATTTACTTACTTGCCTACTAAGGAAAACACAAGTATAAAACAAAAAAAACTAAATCAAAATCGGTTCAACCGTTCGGGAGCTACGATGCCACAGACACACACACTCACACACACACGCACACGTCGTTTTGCGTCGGGGGTTAACAAAACTGGTCAGATTTTTGTGGAGGTTTTGGCGGGAACGAGTTAACAACATGTCGTGCTGCAGTTTTATTTTCATGAAACTTAGATGTAACCCGAGTTGAATTGTATAATTCTGGTGGAATGTTATTCAATTTAGTTCTGTGAAAGTGCACAAGTGTAGTGAAAGTAAAAATCAGTGTCAAACATGCAGTTTTCTCGTTGCCTCCAAATCTCCTATTAAGGTTATGGTAAACTTGCCACCGCTTTACTATAGCCCCTGACTTGACGGACTATGACTTCTTTGACTGTATTGAAACACTTTAGGCCCGATTTATGAAAAATAGGGTCATAATTTGATGCAAAATATAACTTGACACTGGCTAAATGCACACGTGCGAAGCCATAATAAAAGAAAAAAAAACTGGTCAAAAAGGTAAGTACAAATATTATGATACCTCTACATTGACTTTCTAAGTTAGTTATAGAAGAGGAAGTATTATAAGCATGTAAGTAGGTGGTTCTCCAGTTATCCCCGCAATAGGTCAATCACATATATTACGTCAACTAAAAGTTCATAATCGTTATAAATCTTAATTAATATTTTATTTTAGTTGTTTTTATTGGCTACTGGAATCGTATTTTCGTTTTTTTTTTGACGTGATAACAGACGTTACGTCACCCTTTTTTGCGAATCCCGGTGTTCAAATATTTATAGACTATTTATTAATCTAATATATAAAAATAAGTCGGGTTTTCCTTCCTGACGCTATAACTCCAGAACGCACGAACCGATTTCCACGGTTTTGCATTCGTTGGAAAGGTCTCGGGCTCCGTGAGGTTTATAGCAATCTGGTGGCGAAACGGAGTTCGCCGGGTTTGCTAGTAGACTATAAATATTTGAACACATCTATAATATAAAAATGAATCGCAAAATGTGTTGGTAAGCGCATAACTCAACAACGCCTGGACCAATTTGGCCAATTCTTTTTTTGGTCTGTTTGTTATTATCAGGAGAAGGTTCTTATGAAATAAAAAAATAAGAAAGTTGCGCAGAAAATTATTACGCGGGTGAAACCGCGGGGCGTAGCTAGTAGTCTATAAATATTTGAACACCGGGATTCGCAAAAAAGGGTGACGTCATCGCTCACGTTCCGCTATTGACAAGGTAACTATACCAACTTAACAACCAGTAGTTTTTCTTTAGATATTTTTGATCGTAATAAACTGAAACCTTACCCTCCTTTGCGCTGAACAGTCGGGTAACAAGGATGCCATGGGTGGCCTTATCGTTCCTTGGTGTAGCTATGTAATGCTGATGATAAAGAAGATTCACTTTGAACAATTGGAGTCATCAGATCATCAGCTACTACAGGAATAAACATTGAATGTATAGTAAGTATTTATACCATTAAAACTTTTTTATCTTTAACATATTTCTAGGTATTCTACAATTTCTTGTAGAATAAAAAATAAAAATACTCATCATGAAATCTCTGAAACAACAAGACCTACGAGTCTGAATGTTCGCATGGGGGCTCCTTTTACGGGGAGTACCAAGATTGGATTTTTTAGAAATTCTACCTCTAAAGGGGTAAAAACTTAAAGTTTAGTACTTACTATGGTATTCTGTGTGTGTCTGAGACCAATATCACTTTCAAAAAAGGGTTTCTTTTTTACCTTTTGAGGTACGTAACCCTAAAAGACACTAACGCAGATTTTTACCTATATACGGGGCACAGGTAGTAAGTAGGTACCTATAAAGACTTATTTACCTATAGTTCGCTACTACTATATCTTAGCTTATATCTTTAAATGAGCAATTCTTGTATATTATTGGAATCTCGGAATCGGCTCCAACGATTTTCATGAAATTTGGTATATAGGGGGTTTCGGGGGCAATAAATCGATTTAGCTAGGAATCATTTTTAGAAAATGTCATTCGTGTTTTAACGAAACTTACTTTTTTTTATCTGAAAAATATGACTCTTCCTGACATCTATTGGCGAACTACTAATACTATTTTTTGTGAGCAATAAAGTTATTGCAGCAGATGGCGTTGTTAAGTAACACGAAGTCAATGAGCGTTTGCTTTGAGGTTAGACTAAGTAAAAAAAAAACCGAGCAAAGCTCGGTCATCCAGGTACTTATTATATATTAGTGAGTAATTCATGTTCCATTATGTTTTCATTTAACCAATGTTATAATGAATGAAATGAATCTAACATTACGTCAACAAAATACAATAAAAAACAATATACCTAGGTTAGGTTTACCTAATAACGTAAAACCGTAAAAACAAAAATAAAATTGAATGTAACGTTTCTTGTTGGTTGACGTAGATCGTTGTAAGTTAGTGTTAGGTAAGTAGGTACAAATCAAATCAAAATGCTTTATTCCTTTGGATACTTAATACCTAGGTAAAAGATCACGTAGAAACGTCTTAAAAACTAAGTTAGGATGTGTGCCTTCGGAACGCGCCCACCAATGAGAAGAAGGCACAAGAAACTCATGGGGGTTTTTTTTCATGTGACACAAAGGTCAATATTACAAATATTTAAAAGCATTATTTGAAATGCAGCAATTAAAGTCACGTCCATGGGTTGTTATCTTTGAGGTAAGACGAAGTATCATAGTACGCCTTACTGCACAATTTATGCTTTATAAAAGTTTTGAACCTGTTAATGGACATGTCATATACATCTTTAGGTAATTTATTATAATAGAGTGCACATGTACTATTAAACGAGCTGTTTATTTTCCGGAGCCTAACCGGGCACGGTCAGTTCATCCTTATTTCTTAAGTTGAAATTATGAATATCGCTATTTTTACGAAAAATATCAGGATTTTTGTGAACGTACCTATAGCAAGTTTTCGTAGATATATTGTGAATAGAGCGTTAATATATTTATTTCTTTAATTTTTTCTCTAAGTGATTCCCTGGGGTCCTACCTACATGTTACATTTTTCCTGGCTAGGTTAATGAGTTTTACAAAAATCCAATGATACAGTTTTAGTTTTCATCAAAATCGGGCAAGCAACTCCTTTCAGAATTTTTCGCTATCTCTTATAGTTTAGGATATAGCCCTGAAGGCCCACGTACAAAAAAATGACCATGTATATGAAATCTACACAATCATTACCGCCTATCGCCATAACGTATCTATGGTACCTACTATTCAATTGGTTGTGTATGAATAGTTGCTAAGGTCGTCAAAGTTCGATGACTTAGGTTTCCGTTCGTTGGAAAGGTAAACAAAATAAATTATATCCTCAATTTACCGAGTTAAACGGAACGTTATTTATCGGGATATTTACTGTTCGGAATGCAAATATCTTTTAAGTTACAGATTTATGGACACCTTTCTTCGAAGACTATATTTAGACGACTTTGCTAAGCATATATTTTACCCTTTGAGACATATACGAGTATACGTACTTAGGTATAAAGCGATGGGGGGGGGGGGGCGTCCCGGGCGATAAAATTGGGAAAAAATATTTTGTGCGGTCACTAGCGACAAAAATTTGTGTCCTACAAATGAATTTTGCAAGAAATTAGCTCTTACCCTTGCAGATCTTGAATGTCCTTTCAGCCCAATTAACCGAGAAAAATGGGTCAAAGTTAGGTCTCCCGCACTTTGAATTTTCCCCATAGTATAGGTACTTACCTATTTATTAAGGAGGGATAACAATTATTATTATGCCTATAAATTTTGTTTTACCTACCTATTTCAGTGTAAGGAAATAGCTCCATTCTTGCTAGAATTACTGTATCTTATCTTATTAATTCCATTTAATATAATAAATTCTATTAAATTACACACAGTTAAACTACCATGCAATAGCTATTAAAGCTTTAAATAAATTTTATTACTTCCCTAATCATCGAGTAGGCAGATAACGTTCAAGAAACTTCCTTCAAACTGCTTTAAAATAAACCCGATACATTATTGCACTAAAAATCAGTTCAACAGCCAATAAATAATCGATTTGTACTCTGAAACCTGAGCCCACGCCTTCCTGACTCCTAAATAATTCTAAATTACAAACCAGCAAGGATCTTAACGAATAATAACCTACCTATGAGATTTTTTTAATATAAGAAAATGTTTGTGTGCTTATTAAGGCGAGGTCTAGTGGACTATCAACATCTCTAAGAACTTTGTTATTTAATTATCCTAGACTTATAAACAATAAATGATTTGATTTGATTTGATTTGAATAATTCAATACAGCTTAAACAACTTTAGCTGCACCCTGGGGTTTTGTCCGCTAAATCCCAAATCCGTGGGGATATCAAGATAAAGAATAGCTCCCAGAGTTCCAGCTATCTCTAAACCAAATTCTATACAAATCTGTCCATCTGTTTTACCAATTAAGGGCAGGTGCTAATAAAGCTACCAAAATCGACCTTTGTTTTAAGCAACTCTAAGTAATCAAATACTCTTTTTTTGTTATTTGGATATAAATGGATATTGTAGTTTAATAACCATATTTTTGTTTATTTTTGTGGTTGAAAACATGATATGAACAACTTCGTTCGATAAAAAAAATGTTACAAAACAGAGTATTATTAGATCGTTTATTAGGTTTTGTTCAAAAATAGTTAAGTCCTTAAGCGCCAATATCGGTCATATAAGAACTGTGTGGTATAAAAATGGCTACCACCTAACTCTAACCGGCTATTCCTAGGTTTATTTGCTATTTATTACTGGCAACAAATTGCCATAGTTACGTATACATGACCGTTTCACCGAGAAAAGAAGGGCTACACCAAGATTAATCGAATTCAATTGATTAAATCTAGGTGTAACAAGTTATACCTAGTGACCTAGATGTAATTGTGTTTAGGGTTTTAACCGTGACATAGATGCTTTAAGAACGACTTTATCTAATAAGTACCGACCTAAGTACACCGATATATTATGTGCGCTCTTACGGTGACGGAAAACATCGTGATAAAACCCGCGGCTAAGTTGGCTCCAGACGTATGACAAGTTTTTTTCCTCTGGACTCGGCCAACTAAGCTTAAAGAGTGGTATAGGTTCTAAGCAAATCTACTTCATCTAATAGCTACATGTCCAAACACTACAACGCCCTTAATAGCATGGATAAATTGCTGTCCCTGTATAATTCAATTAGATGTAAAGGCAGATGAATTTATTACCTAAGTGGGCTTGGATATTACTTGTAACGAAAGCACATCCTTTTGTGGCACGTTCATTATGACACCTACAAGCACTTTCATGTGGAAGTTGGTAATGGTATCTTCGGTTTCGTTCCTGGATGTGACGTAAAAATAACGAAGGTTAGTCAGTGAGAGAGCGCGCGAGCCGCCGAGCGCACGTACGATTTACAACCGCGTTAATGTGCCCATACGAATTGAATTGACCACTTAACCAATCAGGATTACATCGTCCTGACACCCTCAACCTTGTGATATCATGGTTAGTAGATTATAATATGAAATATTATTATATTTTTCGATTTTCTTTTTCTTTCGGTTGTGTTTGTTTAGCAGGAATTGTTAGGTTTATGGACTGATTTTTACATAAGCGTGAAATTATAGTGTCTTTAAACTTATGTTTAACTGTCATAGCACCTTATTTCATTCATTATATTTTATAAAGTTACTTACATAAAAGGATATTTTTAATTTTTTGTTATATTTTCTTGTATTTCACTATCGCATTGAGTGGTCTTAAAAATTAGTATAAAATATGATTATATTATTCGATTTTGTTTTTCTTCAATTGTGTTTGTCTGTCTGTTTAATTTTTTTGTGGACTGATTTTCACCCGTGAAATTAAAGTGTCTTTCAAAGTATGTTTATTTACCAAACCACCTTATTTCATTCATTATATTTTATAAAGTTAATTACATAAACGGCCTGGATATTTTTAATTTTTTGTAATATTTTAAAATAAATAAATTTTATTATTTTGGTATACTTATAGTATACTTTGAATTTACGTTATTGACTTCAACGGAACTGAAAATAATTATTTAATATTATTCCTTCAAGATAAGCGGTTTATTGTGTTCAACAGATTGTTATTGCCTAATGTGTTACACAACTTTGCTTAAATTAACTTCCTAACTTTACAACAAGCAAAAATTTAGGTAGGTACCTACTTCACCCACAACTAGGTTTGTTCCAATCCCGAATTAGGGACAGCCTAAAGGTTTTTTGACATAGGCTTGCATTTGACCTCATATCACCAGATGGAAGCTATGATGAGGTTTTGGATGTAGCAAGCTCGCCTAGAAGGTAGGTACCTATATTCACTCTAGACTTGAAGACTTGTTGTAGTTTTGTAGGAATAGTGACGCGGGCAGAGAGTTAGTTACACTTCTTAGCAGTGCGCATGAGCAACGTGTAAATGCGTGATTTTGTGCGCGAAATTGGAACGTCTACCATGTGTGGATAGCGATCATTTGTGCAAAAAATTGTATTTTTTCAACCAAATAGGTTAAGCCGTTTCATCTTTCTCACTTTTGATACATATTAGAAGTGTTTTGTTTCTGTTTTTCAATTTGATTATCAAACAAAGTTTATTATTCGGAATTCGTTTCGGTTCAGTGGCAGTAGTTCGGTTGCCTACCGGACTGTTACAACTTTTTAGTGTCAGTAGTTCGGTTAAAGGAGAGGACCGAACTGTTGCTAGGTACTTTTTTGCAGTAGTTCGATTGGCAGTCCGGTTACCGAATTACTGTTATCCTTCAGTGTTATTAAAACAAAAACAAAAGACGATAAAAGAAAAATCGTTATCACTACGTAGCGTAAACCAAAGTCGCTTCCCGCTGTCTCTCTGTCCCTATGTATGCTTAGATCTTTAAAACTACGCAACGGATTTTGATGCGGTTTTTTCAAATAGATAAATTGATTCAAAAGGAAGGTTTTAGTATATAAAACAAAACAATCACGTGTAGGTACTAAGTCGAGGGAAACAGCTATCTATACATATAATAAATCTGTAGACATCAAAAAATCTGTAATTGTAAGATATCCAGAAAAAAATACACAGGTCGCCTTAAAATCGTTAGCTGAACACGATAGGGTAGTTTTTAGAATTTTTGTCTGTTTGTCTGTTTGTCTGTTTGTCTGTCTGTTTGTTTGTTTGAACCAGGTAATCTCATAAACTACAGAACAGATTTTAACAAGGTCCACACGAATATGTTCAGAATATATCAGAATAACATTTAGGGTACCTATGTTTTAATTTAACTTTAATACAATAATTAAGATATTTGATAAAAAAACATTTAAAAAATGTGAAATCGAAATATTTTTCCGTGGTAAAACGTAATCGAACGTCAGAAGGAAACAGTACTCTTACCACGGGTTTTTTACGTATTCGATTTAACATACTATATTGAGTATTTACTATGAAACTTCCTAAAAATCAACTTACTAGGTCCACCCGTCTCTAAGAATATCGGTAGTGACACACCTACAGACAAACGGACAAGAGAGTGATCGAAAAAGGGTTTCTTTTTTTCGAGTTCTTCATAAAGTCATGGTAGGGGTACATGCAGTACATGCCTCCGCTCAAGATGACAGCTGTCATAAAACCAAATAGTTTGCATTTAATACTACCTACGTGAAACTGAAAATGAGGTTAGTACAAAGAGGTACTACTACATAATATTACCGATCTCCTTTACCGAAGACCTCCGATGGTACACTTCTATCGCGCTTTTCTCCTGCTATAGTTTGAATTATGAGTTCAAGTAGCGGAAACCTTAAATAGTAAAAACAAAAAAAGAATTTTCCAAATCGCTCCAAGAGTTTACGAGTAATCAGCGAGCATACATAAAAAATAAATATATACGTGACGAATTGAGAACCTCCTCCTTTTTTGATGTCGGTTAAAAATATACAGGTAGTTATTTGTAAAAATAATTTTTTTCCCAAAATTACGTAGGCCTGCCAGCTACCTAATAAAAAAACTAATTTACAAAAATCTAAAGATAACTAGGAAGACAAAGTATTTTGAAAAATTGTGCGAATAGAAATCGGACTTAGTTTTAGCTTATCATATTGTTGTGTATTATGTTTTATTTGTGAAAAAATTAACAAAAATAGTACATTGTTACCCAAGGTGTGAAAGTCACTCATTGAGTCCCGAGACGGAGTTTGGCGCCCGAGCGTAGCGAGGGCGCTAATAGTTCGAGGGACTAAATGAGTGACTTTCACACCTTGGGTAAACAAAACAAACCCGAGGTAAACACTGTGCTTTTCATTACGAATAAACATAAAATTCTTCCTAATAACGAGAGTGAATGAGAGACTCCATACTACCTGATCCTCTTACAAGGTTGGGACCAAAGAGGTTATAGATTATGTAGATTTTTTTGTTTTTGCTGTTTGTTTTCAATATGTTTTCAATACTCAAATACGTCGGTACTTACCGAAGTGATTTTTATTAATTAGTTTATCCAACACTGAGTAATGACGCGAAGTCCGTAGATTTAAATTACAGTTTTTGTAACACGGTTTGTCTAGAAAATGTTATTTACACAAAATACACAATCATAAATGAAAAACCAGATTAAACTTAACACAAAAACATAATAAAATAACAAAAGATAATACTAATTAAAATCATTCAAAATGCAAGCATTTCCTGCCAGTATTTTTTTACTCAAGGAACAACACTGACCGCACGGTCGCATAAAGCCACATATGCAACATCTTGACAGGGCGCCGGCAGAGGCGCAGCATGGTCATACGTCGCTTTGACCATTTTCACCTTTACATTTATTTTATTAAATAAGATATCTTGAACTAAATATATCTACCTGAATTCGATTACTAAGAAAAAACCTATTATGTACTCTCTGTCAGTACTCTGGCAGTATGGATGAGCCGTGCGAAGCCATAATTTGACATGACAGCTGTCAGTGAAAGCGATTTTCCCTAGGGCTGAAAGTTTCTCTTTCTACACGCTCTTCAGGCATCTTTAGACCTACTTTCGGAGTATGAGTAAGTAAAGTGCCTTCGCCAAATCAATTAAAAATATAGTTTAAAAACAATGTAACTACCTATTTTGTTTTATAACTTACATCGAATGATAAATTGTATCTATGCCGAAAAATGCTAGGTATTCTATATAACCCAAAACCACATCGCAAACGAAGTCGCGGGCAACAGCTATACTATATAATTTGATACTTTTCGAAGAGTTCACAAGATTTTCGGCTTATTTCACCTATTCATCCATAGATTTTAAAGTAGGTACCTACCTACTGAATATGTAGGTATTTTTTTTCTTACACATTCGTTTCCATTATATTCAGTTTTCGTAAACATCCTTCAAGGCGACACATCTCGGTTTATTTCAATGGTTTTCGTAATATCGTGTGAGTCTCGAATTGTTTCACTTTATTGTCGTGAATTCACATTATTTTACTATTGAGAACTATGGGTAACTATTTAGACTTTCTTAACGTTGTTAAGGTTATTGAGAAAAATAAATTACTTTGAGACTAAGGCTCTTTTGGATCTGGCCCATAGATCTTCTGAGAATGATCCTAATTCTCACCCGACTGCAAAGGGTTATGTTTTTCGCGCCTATCTTTGTATGTTTTTTTTAATTAATATCACTTGGCAACTTGTTTTTGCCTGCACCTTCATCCGCGATTGAATTCCTTCTTAGCGGATTACTATCTTATATCTTTAAATTAGCAATTCTTGTATATATATATATATATATATATATAATTGGAATCTCGGAATCGGCTCCAACGATTTTCATGAAATTTGGTATATAGGGGGTTTCGGGGGCGATAAATCGATTTAGCTAGGAATCATTTTTAGAAAATGTCATTTTATTCGTGTTTTATCGAAACTTACTTTTTTATCTGAAAAATATGACTCTTCCTGACTATCTATTGGCGAGCTACTAATACTATTTTTTGTGAGCAATAAAGTTATTCCAGCAGATGGCGTTGTTAAGTAACACGAAGTAAATGAGTGTTTGCTTTGAGGTTAGACTAAGTAAAAAAAAAAATACCGAGCAAAGCTCGGTCATCCAGGTACTGTGTACTTATAACAGCTACTGCTCTTAGTGAGGACTTTGTTATTTAGATTTTAAGGTTTATGGAGACTAAGGACATTTTTTGACTAAAGGTTCAGTTGGCATTGACCTCGCATAGACAGGGAACAGTGGAAACACACACAAATTGAGACAGGCCTATGCATGTTGTAGGACTTAATGAAATTAAAAATAAGTAATAAAAAAATTCATCAAAATCGGTTGATAAACAAAGAAGATATGCGCGAACATCTATAAAAAAATACATACAACCGAATTGAGAACCTCCTCCTTTTTGAAGTCGATTAAAAATAGATGTGGAGATTTTACAACACGCGTAAACAATAAAAAACCGGAGTACCTAACGGTAAAAAAACCCGCTCATCCTACAATCGGACGACAGGGGTTTCCCTTAAAATCTAGCCAGATGTATAATTTTCCTTATAGAACGCTCCGTGAACCTAACAATATATATAACAATACTTAACTACGCTATAGGTACTTACCTACGTAGTGCTAATTGAAATACCTACCTACCACCTACGCTGGGGTATTTAAATTGGGCCTACTAACGCCGCGCCGGCCTAATTAACGTAGTCACAATTTAGATAAAGTATATTTAGAGATGCCATTTTTACGAAATTCCATTCACTTAAGTAGATAAAATTTAATCCTAATACTATCTTTTGCCCGTAACTTCGTCCGCGTAAAAGTCTAAAATGGACCAAGGAATCACGTTGTCCCATACAATCTTTGCCGCCCTTTTTACCCCCTTAGGCGTAGAATTTCGGAAAATCCTTTCTTATCGGATGCGTACGTCATATAAAGAATATAACCTCCAAGTTTCAGGTCTTTACGATCAGCGGTTTAGGCTGTGCGTTGATCCGTCAGTTAGTCAGTCAGTCATTCATTACAAAGGATTTTATATGTATAGAAGATACAGACTGGTTTTGGAAATCAAATACCTACCTGTATGAAAACTGAATTGTGTGGCAAATCGATAGCTTATTTGCACACATAGAATATTTCTGTAATCTGTTTTTAATCTGTTTTCCGTACCTCAAAATTTAAAAAAAGGGACCCTTATATGTAATATCACTTTCTTGTCTGTCTGTATTGTCTGACCGGATTTTTCTCAGGAAGTTTAAATTCATACCAGATACTGAGGTCTATAGTCCCTATTAGGTGTATAAATATCAAGGTGTTGAGTCAACACGATAAAACGATATAGGCAAATTTTCATTTACGCAAAAACTTATAATGTGAATTTTCCCTTTATTTTTTGTTAGCCTATAGGTATTGTCCCAGTGCTGGGCAAAGCCTGTTCGGTTCTGGGCTAGGTTTATCCAGTTTAAGTAAAATGCATGGAAATCGTTTTATTTTTTACTATAATTATTATGAACCTACTTTTATTGAAGCCGGTTAAAAAGAGAAAAATACTCATCACGAAATCTCTGCAACCACAAGAGCGACCATGTGTTCGCAAATCGACCTTTGTGTTAAGCAACTTTAAGTAATCAAATACTCTTTTTTTGTTATTTTGATATAAGTAGATATTGTAGTTTAAAAACCATATTTTTGTTTATTTGGGTTGAAAACAAGATATGAACAACTTTGTTCGATAAAAAAAATTATAGAAAACAGAGAATTTTTAGATCGTTTATCGGTTTTTATTCAAAAATAGTTAACGTATGTTTCTAAAAATTGAATCAAATGATAGGTTTTGACCTCTAGGAACTATATTCTTGGATAATAATGCTAAAAAGTACAAAATGTTTTGCAAATCGATCGAATATAACAGTTAGCACGCGTCAGTTCCTCGCAGTTGGCCTCCGGGCGTCATCGAGGTAAGACCTATGCCACTTTTGCCGGCACGCTGCGTTCGAGCGAACCCCACGCGAAACCTTGCATTTGCAGGGATGACAAACTTTTTCCCGCAAATAATAATTTACAAACGTACTTGCCCGCAAATAATATATACTAAGATTATAAAGAGGTAAGGTTAGTAACAAGTTTGTACATTGTATTGTTGCTCCAGTCTAAGCAGCTAGGCTTGTATAATGGTGACTAGACGCGATTGAATGAGCGCAAATAATCTATAGGTACTAATATTATAAAGAGGTAAGGTTAGTAACAAGTTTGTATATTGTATTGTTGCTCCAGTCTAAGCAGCTAGGCTTGTGTTATGGTGACTAGACCCGATTGAGTGAGCGCATATCATCGATACTAATATTATAAAGAGGTAAGGTTAGGAACAAGTTTGTATATTGTATTGTTGCTCCAGTCTAAGCAGCTAGGCTTGTGTTATGGTGACTAGACGCGATAGAGTGAGCGCAAATAATCTATACTAATATTATAAAGAGGTAAGGTTAGTAACAAGTTTGTATATTGTATTGTTGCTCCAGTCTAAGCAGCTAGGCTTGTGTTATGGTGACTAGACGCGATTGAGTGAGCGCAAATAATCTATACTAATATTATAAAGAGGTAAGGTTAGTAACAAGTTTGTACATTGTATTGTTGCTCTAGTCTAAGCAGCTAGGCTTGTGTTATGGTGACTAGACCCGATTGAGTGAGCGCATATCATCGATACTAATATTATAAAGAGGTAAGGTTAGTAACAAGTTTGTATATTGTATTGTTGCTCCAGTCTAAGCAGCTAGGCTTGTGTTATGGTGACTAGACGTGATTGAGTGAGCGCAAATAATCTATACTAATATTATAAATAGGTAAGGTTAGGAACAAGTTTGTATATTGTATTGTTGCTCCAGTCTAAGCAGCTAGGCTTGTGTTATGGTGACTAGACCCGATTGAGTGAGCGCATATCATCGATACTAATATTATAAAGAGGTAAGGTTAGTAACAAGTTTGTATATTGTATTGTTGCTCCAGTCTAAGCAGCTAGGCTTGTGTTATGGTGACTAGACGCGATTGAGTGAGCCCAAATAATCTATACTAATATTATAAATAGGTAAGGTTAGGAACAAGTTTGTATATTGTATTGTTGCTCCAGTCTAAGCAGCTAGGCTTGTGTTATGGTGACTAGACCCGATTGAGTGAGCGCATATCATCGATACTAATATTATAAAGAGGTAAGGTTAGTAACAAGTTTGTATATTGTATTGTTGCTCCAGTCTAAGCAGCTAGGCTTGTGTTATGGTGACCAGACGCGATTGAGTGAGCGAGTGCTCCAGTCAGTCTAAGCAAACTATAAATGAAAAAAATATTTTAATAGAAAAAAATTAGGAAAAAAACTCAATTTTTTTATCGTTTTTTTATGATGTTATCACGTAAAATTATCGTCCGTAAACCATTGAGATAAATTACAAGAGAGGTCAGCGCCGTACATTGCCTCATTCCGTCCATCTGAGCTGAAATAAGACTAGACGACATAGTCGCTTGCTAGTTCGTAGAGGATAAGGGCCTTCGCATTTTGAATAAAAATATATGGAAACGTTACAAAAAATTACTTACAGCGGAAACAAACTTAAAAAACTTAAAAAAACACAACGTTATGTACTACCTAAATTATATTTAACATTACAAACAAATATTACGACAACCGTATAAAATATGAATAAAAGTCAAATTAAAAGATAAGTATTTAATATAACTGAATTTGCCTTAGATAACTGATAGACGTGTGGCAAGCAAAAAACCGGTCAAGTTCGCACTTGACCGCTTTTTTTGCGAACTCGCGCACGGAGCGAGGGTTCCGTACACATATATTTATAATTTGCAAAAAAAGTTACTTTATTTTGCAGTATATTAGGTAGTAGGTATTATAGGTATTACAGAACCCTAAAAACCCTTAAATAATAGGTAAGTCTTAACTCAGTGTTTAATTACTTTTACCCCTTAAACTAGCTAGCCCCAATGCCAAATATCACAATCGGTTTAAATTTTGTACGTAAAGAAGTAACAAACAAACACACTAGACACACACACACACACAAACTTTCGTATTTATAATAAATAAGTATATTATAATACCTTGTTCATAAACTTGTTATTGTAAAAAGCCTCTACATCTACGTGTTTAACTCTAATGAAATTTTGTAGGTATAAAAGGTAGTGTCATTTCTGAAGTAGCGGATGGCTTGGTCATGGCGCGCTCCCACCCGCGCAGGCTCCCGCCGTTATAAAATGGAACGTAACTTGTCTATACGTAGTGTTATCCTATATGAATGCCGTAAACCGACTTTGCAGACAACCATTTTTTTATTTTTTTTTTAATCTATGTGTGTGTATATTTGTAATATGTAGAAGATTAGTTTCTTTTCGGTTTTTTGTTTCACGGTTTTGTAATGCGTAACATTTTTTTCTCGGCTAGGTCCCCGCGTCAACCCGCGATAGGGAACTTCGTTCCAATAAAAATATTAGGTACATTATTACAGCTACACATTAGTTTTATTATTTTACGTATCGAGCCCAATTAGATAACGAAAACCTACTGTTGACACCTACCTACACTGTGGCGTGCCCACTGTTTACACCTACACTGTGGCGTAGCTTGATCGCGTACGCGAGTCGTTGCGCGCGGCTCACTTTCACGCTACGTCTTTGTGCGCGGAGGCTGAGGTAATGTTAAAATACCTACACACGGTACAGGAAGAGGGCCTTAAACTTCGCATGTAAGTTCCTTTTGGGTCGTAGGCGCCCAATAAGGAAGGTTTTTTAGAAATTCGGCTCATAAAAGGGCCGATGTTTTTTAAATTGGGGGTTTCATTCGAGTGTACCTACTGTATAATAAGATATACTTTTATGCAATGTTTGGGCATAACTTCTTTGTTTGTGAACCGTTCAGTTTTTTTTTCTCATTGACATAAATACTAAGACGTCGATTTTTGAACCTTGTAGACGTCGTGTTTTGTTTAATTTCACTTGTATTTCCTTTTTAGGACATAAAATTACTGGTGGGCGTGGTCCTGGCACTGCTGAGTAAACACATAGAATCTGCTGTATTCGTTCAAAATGGTCAGAAAACGTTCTCGCTCGAAGAGATTGTGCCGATACGTGGAGAATTCTACCCTGACAGGCTGGATATACAATGGGTTTCAGGTATGTCATTTACAGGTTATGTTACATACATTTGACAGGTTACGTTACGTACATTTGACAGGTTACGTTACGTACATTTGACAGGTTACGTTACGTACATTTGACAGGTTACGTTACGTACATTTTACAGGTTCGTTACGTACATTTAACAGGTTACGTTACGTACATTTTACAGGTTACGTTACGTACAATTTACAGGTTACGTTACGGACATTTTACAGGTTACGTTACGTAGATTTTACAGGTTACGTTACGTACATTTTACAGGGTACGTTACGTACATTTTACAGGTTACGTTACGTACATTTTACAGGTTACGTTACGTACATTTTATAGGTTACGTTACGTACATTTTACAGGTTAAGTTACGTACATATTACAGGTTACGTTACGTACATTTTACAGGTTACGCTACGAACACTTTACAGGTTACGCTACGTACATTTGACAGGTTACGTTACGTACATTTGACAGGTTACGTTACGTACATTTTATAGGTTACGTTACGTTCATTTAAACTGATAAAGGTCACTCGCGTAAGTCCCATTCCCGTGGGAATATAAGAATAAAAAGTGGCCCATGTTACTTGTAAAGTTCCAATGTATCTTCATACTAAATTTCACTAAAATCTGTCCAGTATTTTTAGAGCCTATTCGTTACAAACAAAAAATATTTCGTTGCCTATGTCCACCTAAACGGCTGAACCGATTGGTATGTAATATTTGCCGAGAGAGTTAGTTTATAATATAAATTTTAGTAGGAGAAGGTTACGTTGAATTATGGGATATGATTGGATTAAAAAAAAGAATCGAATTCTTATTAAAGTGTGTCAGTTCACACGTTTTACACCTTGTAGAATTATACTTACATTTTACGATTTACTAAATTTTTCTAATTGCTTATTTTACTACTATTACATTTTTCAATTTTCCTACACATATAACACTTATAAACATACTAGCTGCGGCCCGCGGTTTCACCCACGTAACTCCCGATCCCGTGCGAATATCCGAATAAAACCCTATGTGCTCATCCAGGTCTCCAGCTATCAACATACTGAGTTTCATCGCAATCGGTCCAGTGGTTTTAGCGTGAAGGAGTAACAAACATACACAAACTTTCACATTTATAATATTAGTAGGATTACATTTTTTAAATTGTACATTTTTCATATTTTCCAATGCTCCTTTTAAAAAATTTACCTACATTTTCCGTATAGTCATTAGCTTACTAGTAAAATACCAGCTAGTTACAGATATACCACCGAGTGGTGTTGGCTTAGTGGTAGATACCTCGACTTTGATTCTGAAGGTCGTGGGTTCGAATCCCGGCGGGCCGTGCACCAATGTATTTTTCTTAAGAAAAATTTATGTGTCGTGATGAAACCCGCGGCGTAGTTGGCTCCAGAAGTATTGACAAGTTCTCTCCTCTGGACATGGTCGACTAAGCTGAGAGGGTAGTAGGTGCTGGGCAAGCCTACTCCATCCTCACGCAAAAGGACCCAATTAAAAAGGGTCCAATGGCGGAAAACAGCCTGTATACAAGTACAAGTACAGTTATAGCAGGGCAAAATCCTAACGTAACAGGTCAATTAATATCTCTGCCAATAAAAACTTCATCTCTTTTCGAAAAATATTTATAGGATGACTCGGATTTTAAAAGATCGTTTGCATAATTGAAGTAGTGCTAATGAACTTATTGGATTATGAACCGTGAAATTTGAATAATACATTTTTCGGGTATATTTGGGTACGAGATTACGCACTTATATTTATGGTTTCGATAGTTATTTGATTTTGATGGAATCATCATATCTTCAAAGGTTGACGGACCCTTTGGAATAGGTATATATGAATGTTTGATCTTTGAAAAGGTCATTTCGTGCAATCCAATTTCGGAACTAATAATTATAATGCGATTTTTTGTTTATTTTTTCTTCATGGTTTACACTTGACCGATTCTGGTAAAAGTCTTTTTAAGAGTTCATAGTGTGATTAAGGGGGGTCCATACGTCAACGACCTTGGTACACAGCCTACTAAATAGTCACTACCGGCACGCCTTCGGTGGTGAAAATTTTTGATTGTCACGAATATGTTTTGTTTTTCGCAAAATTGCTGAGATGGAATTGTAGGTGAGATTTTAAACGACATTTTGGTGTGACGTTGAGCCAAAAAAACTCTATATTTTTTAAGCTATCCTAAAGTTAAGAATTAAAACTAGTCTAGCTTTGAAAAGACAAGGAATTTTTGTCTCGAATTAACCCAAAATATAGGTAAAAATTTTACCTACTAGAATAATTATTGGATAGAGAATATAGAGAATAATTGCATCTCAGCACTTTTGAGAAAAACAAAACACATTCGTTACAATCAACAATGTTATGTAGTTGTAAGCAACGACGGGTATTTCTGGCGTGTTGCGTTTGGCGGCATAAGTAGCCTTAAGGATTTAGACTTGTTCTTTTCCCGATATTCCCGGGATCAGGACTTATGTTGCTAGTACATTGTCAAAATGTTTGAAATAAAGTAACTTTTTATAAATATTCTTATCAAGGTTTTAAGCATCATTATGAGTCTGTTTATTATAATAAGATGCTAAACAATATCTAAGTATTTTTCGAAAGGAACATTTCATGGAAGGCATATTTCGGGAAAGACACCTTAGATACATAAATTCTTTATTGTAAAAGCTTAAGTCTTAGTGCTACAAAGAGCGGCCTTATCGCTCAAAGCGATCTCTTCCTGGCAACCTTTGGATGGACAAGAAGTTGAGGAAGGTGAATGCACCTTATGGGAAAGGGCCGTTTTTCGAGCAGAGGGATTTTGGATCTAAACCTTATTATTAGCACATTTACCAACTATGGTAAAATGTTCTAATTCTTGGTTCATTTTTTGTTTGATTCGTTAGGTTTTTAAATTCAATTCCATTCAGAATTCATATCACGTCGTTTCCTTAGATGGGAAAACAGGTCCGTGACATTTTTCTCATACTATAACTATTGATTCATTTTTGGTCATTTTCTTCAACTCAGCCTACGTTAGGTATCTACCTACACACTCACACTCTAAATGTTGATTGGTGCCAGTAGCGAGGGGTGAATTTTTTTCGACGGTAAACCTTATTGATTTACCAAATAAAATCACACCTGAATTACTAAATGAACACTTTTGACTATTTAAACACACACAACAATCTAATACGACCCAGTTAGCACAATGGTCACCAGGGTTCGATTCCCGCATCAGACAAGTATTTATGCTTAGATATTTGCCTGTGGTCTGGTTGTTTCTATGTATTATAAGTATATATTTACAAAAGAAAAGTATATAAGTAAGTAGTACCTATATCCGTTGTCTAGCACCCATAACACAACTCTAGTTACTTAGCTTGGGGCTAGATAGCGAGGTGTGGAATGTCCTGCAATATTTATTTATTTGAATACTAGCTGCGCCCCGCGGTTTCACCCGCGTAAGTCCCGATCCCGTGGGCATATTGGGATAAAAAGTATCCTATGTCCGTCTCCTGGCTCTAAGCTACCTCCCTACCAATTTTCACCCAAATCTGTTCTGCCGTTCTTGAGTTATAAATGGTGTAACTAACACGACTTTCTTTTATATATATAGATTAAATATCTGCTATTTTAAATTTTGTAACGCTATGTTAATTAGTTGACATGATTTTGTTTGCTGACCGTGTTAAGATAGATAAGTCTGAAAAGGAAGAATTTGGGTTGTATGAATTCCTCGCTACTGGTGCAGTTCCCATCTACTACCAGGCGTCTACTTAATTACTCCGAAAGGGCAGCCAAAAACATTTAGCCATCATTTGACGTAATTAGGTTATAGCAGTTTTAGAGTTCTACAGTGGGTCTGCACTTTTGTTGCCCGATTGTACTTATAATAATTGTCATTCACAAAAAATGTAGGTACACATAAGTATTACTACTTTTCGTCCTTAAAATATAGAATATTCGAATTTCCAAAAGTCGTTGAACAATAGTTGATTGTCAGGGTACACAGAAATAGCCCTCAACCGCTTTCTTATAAATAATTAACCGACTTCAAAAAAGGAAGAACTTCGTATTTGCAGGGTAATTGGTAATTATACTAGCAAGCCGTTGAGAGCTACTTCTGTGTACAAATAACTATTCTTCTACGACTTTTGAAAATTTGAAAAAAAGATATGAAAATTTTGAGGTTATGTAAATTAGAAAAATAGCTGATTCTTTAAAACAAAAGTCATTCAGACTAAAAACAGTAGGTAAAACATAAAAAACAAGTACAATTTTAAAGTTAGTGACCTCTCCGTGTATGGAACAGCTGATTTTCAGGTAAACTTAACCTCAAAATTTTCAAAAAATTATCGAATTTCCAAAAGTCGTAGAACACAAGTTGTTTGTTTAGGTGCACAGAAGTAGCCTTCAACGGCTTGCTAGTATAATTACCAAATAACCCTGTATATTTTGTTATGCATGTTCGCCGATTTGGAAAATTCTATTTTTGTTTGAAAGGGGATAACTCATTAAATTACCAATAATCTTGTTTGAGTCTTGTCACCATAACACAAACCTAGTTGCTTTCCTAGATAGCACTATGTGCAATGTCCTGTAATATTGACGACCCAGTTGGCACAATGGTCACCATGCCGGACTGCCAAACACAGGGTTGCGGGTTCGATTCCCGCCTCAGACAAGTATTTATGCTTAGATATTTGTCTGTGGTCTGGTTGTTTCTATGTATTATAAGTATTTATTTACAAAAGAAAAGTATATAAGTAGTATATCCGTTGTCTAGCACCCATAACACGAGGCTAGTTACTTACCTTGGGGCTAGATGGCGATGTGTGGAATGTCATGCAATATTTATTTTATTATTTATTTATTTATATTAATTTAATCAAATTTGTTACAGATAACGAATATATCTTCAAAGATTTAACAAGCATTAAGAAATATAATGCTGAGATCGATACTTTCACAACCGTTATGGACGAATCTGATTTGGTAAGTTCCGACTTTAGAACTAGTTATTTAACAACCAGCTGCGCCCCACGGTTTCACCCGCGTAAGTCCCGATCCCGTGGAAATATCGGGATAAAAGTAGCCTATGTGTAAATCAAGGTTTCCAGCTATTTATATACCGAGTTTCATAGCCATCGGTCGAGTAGTTTTTGCGTGAAGGAGTAACAAACATACATACACACACACAAACTTTCACATTTATAATACTAGCTGCGCCCCACGGTTTCACCCGCGTAAGTCCCGATCCCGTGGAAATATCGTTATAAAAGTAGCCTATGTGTAAATCAAGGTTTCCAGCTATTTATATACCGAGTTTCATCGCCATCGGTCGAATAGTTTCTGCGTGAAGGAGTAACAAACATACATAACACACAAACTTTCACATTTATAATATTAGTAGGATAAATTAACTAATAGGTACCTATTTAACTGGGTCATTTGAATAGCATAAGTATCTAGGTTTCACTAACTATGGACGTGTTAATGTTTTTGCATGGTTTTAACGTTAACAATGTTAACATAATACAATAGAATAAGTACAATGCAATACAGTCCAGCCCCCTTAGACAAGACTGCTCTCTATTAGCGATATCGCCAATCGATAGATTTAATTGTATAAAATTTTACATAAACCATTGTATAAAATTAGCATAAGATAAACTCTTACACCATTTCTTTTTCTCTAACGCAAGACCACGTGACTTTTCGTTGGCTTGTGTCAATTTCGTCCAAAAATATAACAATAAATGACTGTCGATTGGCGCTATCGCTAATAGAAAGCAATATTGTCTAAGGGGGCAGAGCGGTGTTAGCTTGGTGGCAGATACTTCGACTTTCATTCTGAAGGTCGTGGGTTCGAATCCCGGCCGGCCGTGCATCAACGTATTTTTCCAAAGAAAAAATTATGTGCGCTAACTGACATTGCTCTTACGGTGACGGAAAACATCGTGATGAAACCCGCAGCTTAGTTGACTCCAGACGTATTGACAAGTTCTCTCCTCTGGAAATGGTCGACTAAGCTGAGAGGGTAGTAGGTACTGGGCAAGCCTACTCCATCCTCACGCAAAAAGGACCCAATTAAAAAGGGCCTAATTGCGGAAAACAGCTCGTTCAAGTACAAGTACATATTTTTTTGAACTCCATAGTTAAGTTACATAAGTCATGTATGCATTTCGTATACAATGCGGTTTTTACGATTTTACAGTTGAAATTATCACAGTGATAACGTCACACTTTTTTGTGAGTGCTGCTAGCGTTCATCAATTTATAAGACGTGATCATATCACGTCAATAATGGTTTTTAAAACTAGGTGCTAATAAAGCTACAAAAATCGACCGTTGTTTTAAACAACTCTAAGTAATCAAATACTCTTTTTTTGTGATTTGAATATAAATGGATATTGTAGTTTAATAACCATATTTTTGTTTATTGTGATTGAAAACATGATATGAACAACTTCGTTCGATAAAAAAAATGTTAGAAAACAGAGAATTATTAGATCGTTTATCGGGTTTTATTCAAAAATAGTTAACGTTTGTTTCTAAAACTGAATCAAATGATAGGTTTTGACCTTTAGGAACTACATTTGTGGATAATAATGCTAAAATTAGCACGCAGTACGCTACGTCTTTGAGAGCTGGGGCTAAGGTAATGTGAATACCTACACACGGTACTGGAAGAGCGCCTTAATGATAAGCGATGATAAATAATTGTTATATATTTGTTACAGTACCATCTGCTGAACTATTCGATAGCGTCATTTTCTGGAGATGGAAGATATGTGCTGTTGACCAAACATAAGAAAAAGGTAAGATAGTTTTCTGAAAATATTTTTAAGGCAAAATGCGACTTCAAAACTTGCAACTGAGACTCGTATCCCTTGAATACCGTTCAAGTACGCTTACCAATTACGCCAGTCAGGCAAGATTTTCCAAGAAGACGCATTTATCCTTAAAATATTTTCAGATATCCCAGTGCAGGACATGCACTTAAAAAAATAAAAAAATATTAAGATACATAAAAAAAATAAAAAATCCATAGATAATTCCTATTGTCGTAAAGGTGAAGAAATGCTTTGTATTGTCACTTCGAAACACGATTGGCCTCGATAGAAAAAATCGTGAAAATCTTAAAATTCGTCATTTTTTGAGCTTTTTCAATTTTACGTTGATTGTAAAGAAAAAACAAGTACAAAATTTACATATTCTTAAACTTTACATCAAATCCCATAAGATAGTACAGATGGTTTTTCACTAAAATAGATGTTAGTCTTTTAATTACATAAAACAGTTAAAACGGCCATTTCGCGGAGCGCGGGGGAAAGGGATAGAGTCATCACGCGGCGCGCGCTTATGAAGGGGTTTTCAGGTCCTATTTCACCTTAAGACTACACTGTCCGTCTGTCACCAGGCTATATCTCATGAACCGTAATAGCTAGATAGTTGAAAATTGCACAGATTATGTATTTCTATTGCCGCAATAACCAAAAATATATATACTTACTTATATATATATAATATATATATAATATACTTGCCTACTAAAACCAGAATAAAAATATTTAATTCTGGCTTCCATAGAACATAGTACGGAACTCTTGGTGCGTAAGTCCGACTCACACTTGCCCGGTTTTTAATCTATTATGACTTTTCACATGCGTTCGCGTGCATTTAGTAAGAGCAAGTAGATGATGGAAACCATTTTCCTACTGATTTATGTTTTACCGACGTGCTTGGCTAGCCAAGTGCGTATGCAAAGTGAAGATTTTAATCTCTAACATCATTAGTGGATGCTGGAAATCATAATTACAACATTAGTAAGTACTTAGTAGCTCTTTATTGTAATTTTAAATTGAATATATTAAAAAGACATACACATTTAACATTATAAATACAAAAATTAATTACCAGTTAGTCAAATAACCCGCCCCTTATCGTACCCGGCGTAAAGGTTCCCATAATGCTAGAAGCATTGCCACGCTGAATGGCGATGGCTAACCTCTGCGCCAGAAACGAGCCGGAGCGGGAGTCTGCCCCATTCCCCCTAATCCTAACACCCAACTCTTTAACTAATTTTTTATTGTAATTGATATTGTACTTAGTTGTGGTGAAAACATTAGTATTTCTTTGTATTAAGGGAAAATGTACGCTTACTTTATAGTATTACACGATTTAGACCTAATTCATCCCATTTAAAAAATGTTAATGAATCCCAAAAAGTGTCCAACTCAACCCGTATTTTTGTACTAGGTTCACCACCATTTTTTAAACTTCGTCGATCTTCTTCGTTTGATTCCTTTAAACTTCTCTACGTAGGTAGGTATACGGGGTTATTGGTAATTATACGAGCAAGACGTTGAGGGCTACTTCGGTGCACCGTAACAAACAATTTTTTTTCTACGACTTTTAGAAAATTTGAAAAAAAAACAAAAAAATTATGGTTATGTAAATTCCAAAAACTGCTGATTTTTTAAAACAAAGGTCTCAGACTAAGGACAGTAGATAAAACTTAAAAAATAAGTATAATTTTAAGGTTAATGACCTCTCCGTGTAAGGAACAGCTGATTTTCAGGTAATGATTCAGCTGACTTCAAATTTTTCAAAAAATGTTCGAATTTCCAAAAGTCGTAGAACAAAAGTTGTTGTGAAAAACAAAAAAAATTCATTTAAATCGGTACAGTCGTTTCATAGCCTATTCATTATAGTAAGATATAAATAAATAAATATTGCAGGACATTCCACACATCGCCATCTAGC
Organism: Idaea straminata; assembly: GCA_951213275.1. Lineage (NCBI taxonomy): Eukaryota > Metazoa > Arthropoda > Insecta > Lepidoptera > Geometridae > Idaea > Idaea straminata. The sequence goes on along the minus strand of OX577846.1, from coordinate 5,881,949 downwards.
CCCAAGCTAAGTAACTAAACTTGTGTTATGGGTGCTAGACAATAGATATACTACTTATATACTTTTTCTTTTGTAAATATATATTTTTAATACATAGAAACAACCAGACCACAGACAAATATTTAAGCATAAATACTTGTCTGAGGCGGGGATCGAAACCGCAACCCTGTGTTTGGCAGTCCGGCATGGTGACCATTGTGCCAACTGGGTCGTCAAAGATATATGTGCTTAGTTACTTATTGTTACAAAATCAACAGAGCGGTGTTGGCTTAGTCGTAGATACCTCGACTTTCATTCTGAAGGTCGTGGGTTCGAATCCCGGCCGGCCGTGCAACGATGTATTTTTCTTAAGAAAAATTTATGTGCGCTAATTGACATTGCTCTTACGGTGAAGGAAAACATCGTGATGAAACCCGCGGCTAAGTTGGCTCCCTAGTATTGACAAGTTCTCTCCTCTGGACATGGTCAACTTAGCTGAGAGGGTAGTAGGTGCTGGGCAAGCCTACTCCATCCTCACGCAAAAATGACCCAATTAAAAAGGGTCCAATGGCGGAAAACAGCCTGTATACAAGAACAAGTACACAATCAATGCAATTGACCTGACCTTTCCACCATATTATCTTGTAAGCCATGTAATGTTACAAAGTATACGAGTCATTTCCATTCATATTTTGATGGGCAATTATTTAAATATCAGGGTTTCTTCTAACACGTTTAAGGTGAAAGGGCACCGGCGCTCTCTCCATACAAACGTAGTCGACTGATTCCTCCCTGGATAAAGACACTAGCACAAATATTTTTGTGCCATAAAACCTATAACTGCCATGAACTATGCCCGTATGTTTTGGTTTTTTTCATTTTCTAATTATCATAAAAATTAAGATTTACAAAACAACAAAAAACATAGGACATAGCATGGTCATGGGAGTTATAAGTTTTATAAAAAAACGTTTAATTTTAAGCCACTGAGACTCATAGTGGGCCATAAAAAAACACAAACATAAACAACATAAAAGAAAGAAACAAAAATATTTGCGTCATTATCCAGGGAGAAAACAGTCGACTACATTTGTATGGAGAGAGTTCCCGGTACCCTTTCCTCCTAACAGTTACTATACCTAATTCTAGATGTCATTACTCACAGAGATAATAATACGTAACGACTACATTTAATTACTTTATTGGTATATTTTTGTAGTAAACGCACTTAAACTGAAGGCCTTGGCTTTTCTCAGTTACTTTTAAATGTTATAACAAATTATTTACACTTGTATTTCTACTTTCAGGTGTACAGATATTCGATGACTGCGGAATACTCTGTTTATGACCTCGAGAACAGGTAAAATAATTTGTAAACTACTCTATATTACGATGCCTACTTACATTCGGCCTCTCGCAGACTATAAACTTTTGATCGCCGATAGTTCACGGTTTATGGTAATCTAAGCGATAGGTAGGTAGGTAAGCGATAAATAAATAAATAAATAAATATAAAATATTACAGGACATTCCACACATCGCCGTCTAGCTCCAAGTTAAGTAACTAGACTTGTGTTATGGGTGCTAGTCAACGGATATACTACTTATATACTTTTCTTTTGTAAATATATACTTATAATACATAGAAACAACTAGACCCCAGACAAATATCTAAGCATATAAGTACATGTCTGAGGCGGGAATCGAACCCGCAACCCTGTGTTTGGCAGTCCGGCATGGTGACCATTGTGCCAACTGGGTCGTCAAAAAGGTTGCCTGTTTGTACAATTTCGTAGTTAATAAGCTTTCTCGTCCTTTTTGTTATATTCAATGTTTTGTGTGTTGTACAAATAAAGTGTTTATCTATCTATCTAATCTTCGAATTCACTTGTTTATGTCACTTTATACTTCTTATAAGTCATTATCAAGAGTTTTTAGATGCCTCTAACTGACCTAACGATTGCTACCAATGGGAGCAATGGCTGTGCCTTTCGTAGCACTGAGGGGCTCAAAGGAAACTTTTTTAAATCGGTCATCCAAGTAATGACCGCGCACAGACGTTACATAACCCGCGCGATCAGCGAATGCAACTAAACCATGAGCCCCTCAGTTCATAAAGTTATTTTTTTTAATAATTTGGACTTGTATTTCTATTCTATTCGCATTAAATCATATTGAAACGTCTTAAAAAGTAAGTCAGGAAATAAGACCCTCATGGAGTTTTTTTGTGATTATATGCCACACAAAGGTCAAAATTGAAAATAATTTTGAAGGGATTCTACGATATACGTCAGATACGCTTATGGCCAGATCCGTTATTCGTCAGATGCATTTTTCGTCAAATCCGTTCTGAGGATCCGTAATTCGTCAGATCCGTCATTCGTCAGATTAGTTTTTAGTCAGATCCGTTATTTGTCTGAACAAATGTACCGTTCAGTTAAATATTTAAAACTAATACAAGACTATCGGCTGACATACAATCTGTGGTCTGCTAGACTTCAACTGATTGATCTGGTTATTCAGTAAACACAAACAGGGGCATTATAAACAGGATGCTTTGTAAATCATGTTGTAAATGTCAGTTCCGCACTTAAGGCGCTCTTCCAGTACCGTGTGTAGGTATTCACATTACCTTAGCCCCCGCTCTCAAAAACGTAGCGTGCTGCGTGCTAACTGTTATATTTGATCGATATGCAAAACATATTAGCATTATTATCCACAAATATAGTTCCTACAGGTCAAAACCTATCATTTGATTCATTTTTAGTAACAAACGTTAACTATATTTGAATAAAACCCGATAAACGATCTAATAATTCTCTGTTTCCTAAAATTTTTTTTATCGAACGAAGTTGTTGATATCATGTTTTCAACCACAATAAACAAAAATATGGTTATTAAACTACAATATCCATTTATATCCAAATAACAAAAAAAGAGTATTTGATTACTTAGAGTTGCTTAAAACAAAGGTCGATTTTGGTAGCTTTATTAGCACCTGCCCTTAATCGGTTTCTTTCTTCTGTTATTCTCTGAAGACGTTTTACCCCTTTTGAAGGAGTCTCTATAAATATAGCAAAGTCGTAATAATAAATTGAAAACCGTTCCACATTCGCAACGGGGAATTTGTAGAACGCTTTTAGTGGGCTCCCGTGACGCAAAGCTAGTCCCGTTTGACTGGGCTACTGTTAGATAGATAGATAGATAACTTTATTTGTACAACACAACAAGAAAAGAACACGATATATACAAAGTAAAGTAATAGCTAGTAAGTTTAAGTTGTACAAATTGGCGGCCTTATTGCTGAAAGCGATTTTTGCCAGGCACCTTTGGATGGAAAAGAACTGATTCAGCTGGTAGGTTGTGAAAAATTTAACTTATAATAGGTGATGATATACAATATTTACATAATTATGGTTTAAATATTAAATTAAATATAATACATACCAACTAATTATATTCATAGATACATACAAATAAGTATATACATATGTGTATACATACATAAATAATACAGGAATATATACGGACATTAGACAGTACTGAGGTAGTGATCAGTTACCATAGCTTTGAAAATGGGTAGGGACTTAGTAGATCGGATGGGTTGAGGCAGGGAATTCTAGAGGATGACAGAGTGAAAAGAGAAGGATTTGTTGTATATCTATATATATCAGGATAAAAGCCTTTACCAAGAATTATATGGTATCTCCATATCAAGCTTTATAAGAACCAGTTTACTAATTTCAGGGCTTATTCAACACAAAAATCCTAATAAAAAACAAATTTATTTATTGAGTAAAGATATTTACAATGGTTTGTGTCTCGTGAAAATGATGCTTGTACTATGTTCTTTGTACAAGTCCTCAAACTAATGGACTAAAGTAATTTAAAACGCATTATTTACATGGTAAAAATCCTGTTTCAAATTACTTTCAAAGGAAAGGTTACCGACTCTTTCTCCATACAAACGTAGTCGACTGTTTCCTCCCTGGATAATGACACTAGAGCAAATATTTTTGTAGCATAACTGCCATGACCATGCCCCTATGTCTTATTATTACATTTTTTAAGACTTACTTATAAATATAATATAAAAAACCAAGACGTAGGGGCATAGTCAAATGGTCATGGCAGTTGTAGGTTTTGTGCTATAAAAATATTTGCTATAGTCTCTTTATCCATGGAGGAAACAGTTGACTACGTTTGTAAGGAGAAAGAGCCTTTTCCTTATAATGAAAATAACCATGTTAGTTTTAAATCCTTAATCTCTATCGAGGTTCCAAAACAAGGTTTTAGACACAGATTTACTAGTGAACTATAGTCTAAACACTATCCCGATAGATTATTAAGGGAACTAATGTCCAAATACTATCCCGATAGATTATATAGAGATAGTGTTTAGACTATAGTTTACGCGTAAATCTATATTTAAATCATCAAAGGTTTAAATTCACATCTCGGACTATCCTTAAAAACCTCGTTTTGGAATAAGGGGGTATAGGTTTTTTTTGGGAAATACAAACTAATAATACCCATCTAACCTTCCAGATGGATACGCAACATAGGTCTTGGACCTCTCCAAGTGGTAGTCTGGGGCAACAACGGTTCCCTGGCCTACGTCCAAGACAACAATGTGTATTACGTGCCTGATGTACGCCAGTCAGAGTTGGTGATCGCTCTCACAGTCGACGGTGTACCGGGAGAAGTTTACTATGGAGCTACAGATTGGATTTATGAAGGTGGGTGTTCATAAAAGGTAATGATTTCTGGATGGCTTATAGTTCTGCGCAGGTACGAAAAATTAAAAGCTGTCTATTACCTACCAAGAAAAAAATCGTCAAAAGGAGTCCAGATATTTAGTATGGGAGCTTGGGCTTGGCATGGTGTTTTTTTTTGCGCAGTGCATTTCGAGACCTATGCCAATCGATAGAGGGCATTACAGTGAACAAATAATCCCTTCACACCAAACCTCTAAAGCGTCTCGGAAACGGGATATTTAACAAAAGGTGTTGTTCTATGATTTTCCAAAAATGCGTGGCGTATTTTGAGACCCATACATATCGATAAAGGGCATTACGGCGAACAAATAATGCCTTCACACCGAACCTCTAAGGCGTCTCGGAAACGGAATACCCATACAAAGAAACTTGATTCGTTCAACGATATGATTCAACAAATATCCTGTCTGAAGTTGGTTCCGGATCTGACACGAAAAAGGTTGATTGTTTTTTTGTTACTTTTTGTTCGAACTAATTCACCTATTCTATCCGAAGATTCTACCTAATCTGTACTAATATTATAAAGCTGAAGATTTTGTTTGTTTGAAGGCTCTAATCTCAGGAACTACTGGTTCGAATTGAAAAAATATTTTTGTGTTAGATAGTCCATTTATCGAAGAAGGCTATAGGCTATTTTATATTTCGATATTGGGAGTTACGCGGGTGAAACCGCGGAGCGCTGCTAGTTAATACATAAAAAAAAAAAACAAAGTTTTAGCTCAATGTCTGTACAATAACAAATGTCTATTGTCATTAACACTTGTAAATTAAACAGATTTACTAAAATATTTACCTATTATCTCTATGCTAAAGTAAGAATGTATGCATGTCTAAAAGTACATACGTGTCAATGTTAAAACTGCATGAATAGAGTTAGGTATTGTATAAGTAGGTAGGTATATCTATTGTTATTATAATCTTTTTGAAACATATTATTGTTCTGTACGTTTACTAGGTATATTTTAACTCCTAAATATGCATAATAACTGATATGCTTACCTACCTACATACAATTCAACATAGTTTACAATTCAAGTACAAATATATTGGTAAAGTCGGCAACAGAATTGCAGATCTTCCATAGAGTTCTAAAATTATTTGTTCTAATTGTTCTATAGTGTGCCTAATAAAATATAAGTTAAAACATGTGGTACTCGGGGACTGCCGCCGCGGTAAAGCTATTGCATCGTGCGAGTTTCATACAGTCGTACCATATACATACACGTTAAGCGAACGCTCGAGTTAGGTTTTATTTTCGTTACGGAATTTCTTGATTCGGTCTAAAGCTATTGCATCGTGCGAGTTTCATACAGTCGTACCATACACATACACGTTAAGCGAACGCTCGGCCGAGCTACATCGGCCGAGTTAGGTTTTATTTTCGTTACGGAATTTCTTAATTCGGTCGCCGTGCTCAAAGCCCGCGATAAAAACTATGTAGCTAGCTTAAAAACTTTTAAACCTCAACTCAAGCAGGACCTGAGAATCTTGCTTGAGTTAAAAACATTCTAATAATAGCAGTTTTGGAGCTCTACGGTGTGTTTGCACTTATGTTGCCTTCTGTACGTCACACAGCGCCACCTAGCCCAAAGCTAAGCAATTAGGCTTGTGTTAAGGAGACTATACAACGGATAATTCATAATATTCTTATACATATAAAATGCTTTGTCCTGAATGACTGACTGACTGATCGGCTGATGATGACTGACGGATCAACGCACAGTCTAAACCGCTGATCGTAGAGGATCGTCGTTTCAAGGACCGATAGGTATAGGTCTTTTTACCCAAGGAAAGGGTTATGTTTTTCGCGCCTATCTTTGTATGTCTGTTTGTTTGTAATTAGACGGCTCATAACTTTTTAGTACCCTATTTTCAGAAATTATCATAATTTGATCCGCTAAAATATCTTTTATTTCAGAGGAAATTTTCAACGCGGCGGAAGCTATGTGGTTTTCACCGAGCGGTACTTACCTAGCAGTAGCTTCGTTTAACGATACCAAAGTGGACTCTGCCATCTATCCGTACTATGGGGACCCATCAGATGTGGACAACCAATACCCTGAGCTGGTCGAGTTCAAATATCCGAAGGTTGGTCATAAAGAGAACAATACTAAGTTCAACATAATAATAATAATAATGTACTACCAGCGATGACTTAAAATCCAGTGAGGCCTCTCCATCCTTCAGCCACTCACGTGTCGTTGCCCCCTTGCTGTAATTTGCTCGGCTAATTAGGGTGGCCCAGTCTGAGAATTGGCGAGTCTCCGCCTGCCATTTTTACGTGTTTATTGAACATTGTTACGGCAGGTGCCATAGTATCCATAGTTCCCCAGTATCTAGTCCACTACCATCCCATCACAATAGCTCAAGTATTTTTTTTTCTGTAGATTATCAATAGTTTTATCCAAACCGGAGGTTGTCTTTGGTTGCACTTTATAGTGTAGACAGGGATAATCGCCGGTTTAGAATCCACCCCATTGCTTGCTATTATACTTGTTATTGTAAAGGGCCTCTACGTGTTGGCTTCGACTCCACGCACGCCTTCGAAAGGTCCGGGGCTACATAGCCTCGTGATACAGGACGTAAAACAGACAATAATAATGTAGTTTATCAATAGTTCTATTCAAACCGGAGGTTGTCCTTGGCTGCATTTTATAGTGCAGACAGGGATAATTGCCGGTTTGATGTCCACATCATACTTTGCCATTAAACTTGTTATTGTAAAGGGCCTCTACGAGTTGGCTTCGGTTCCACGCACGCCTTCCAAAAGTCCGGAGCTCCATAGCCCCGTGATACAGGACATATAATAATAAATAAATAGTTTATTTCCATAGAATAGTTACATAGATTACCATATCATACATTTCTTCCTTAATGTTTGAAACATTTTTTTTTTATAGTAGCATATTTTGAACTGTAACGCAATTGAAGTGATGTGGTTTCATGAGTACGGTCGGAGTCAGAATTGCAGACCCAGAAAAACATTCTTTTTTTTAAACATTCCTATAATAAGGGGGGGTGACTCCCGCTCCGGCTCGTTTCTGGCGCAGAGGTTAGCCATCGCCATTCAGCGTGGCAATGCTTCTAGCATTATGGGAATCTTTACGCCGGGAACGATGAGGGGTGGGTTATTTGACTAACTGGTCACTTCATTTATTTGTTTTTATGTATGTATTTTTCTATTTATAATGATTTATTCCTATTTATAGATAAAATATAATAATTGGAACGTTTTTATTTTTATAACATTTATGTACGACTTAGTTGGCACAATGGCCACCATACCGGACTGCCAAATACAGGGTTGCGGGTTCGATTCCCGCCTCAGACAAGTATTTGTGCTTAGATATTTGTCTGTGGTCTGGTGGTTTCTATGTATTCTAAGTATATATTTACAAAAGAAAAGTAGTATTTCCGTTGTCTAGCACCCATAACACAAGTCTAGTTACTTAGCTTGGGGCTAGATGGCGATGTGTGCAATGTCTTGCAATATTTATTTATTTATCTAATAAATTTATGAGTTGATAGACTTTAAACTTGAACTTGAGCAAGACCTTTAGATCTTGCTTGAGTTGAAAACATTCATATTAATAGCAGTTTTGGAGCTCTACGGTGAGTCTGCAATTCTAACTCCGACCGTACATAGCTGACATCGTCTAAAGTACGTTGTGTATCTTCTAGGAAAACTCATCAAATGTTAACAAAAAGTAATTTTTAGCACATATAAGGTTTCAGCCGATAAAAAGAACCACCCGCCACCTTAATTAAAAATTAAATATTTCGTAGAAATAGGGAAAATAATCAGATAAATATTTGCTTTATTGTCGATCTGATTGTCAATCTAAAAAATAATTAACTAGCTTATTTACTTGTTATTGGAACGGAGTTCCTTATCGCGCGTTGCGAAAGGGGCTAGACGGAAAAAAATAAGATCAAAAGTTGTAACGACACTTTTCGATTTTATTACAATTCCTTCACTAATTAATCGAAAGAAACTTCGTTCCATCCGGGTGTCCCTTGACACCTCTTGAGTATTTTTTTTGTCACTATAATATCAAGGTTTTTAAAAACTTTTTAGTTATTACCCGCCTACCTTACGATAATTCTCAGAAGATCCTATTGGCCAGATCCAAGATGGATCTAGTGAGATATTTTTTTCTGTTTAATCTGAGTAAATAAAATTCTTTACTATGTTTCAAAAACTGTATTTTATGTTATCAATTGTAAAACAATTACGTTTCAGTAAATGACTATATTCGCTCCTATTTACCGAGAGCAAATACCGTTAATTCGAAAGTTATTCCACTGATCAGAATGCAAATAGGCCATTAACATAACAATGTACCGAGAAAACATCTTTGAACGGAACAGGAATGTCCGTTCTGGAACGAATAATTACTTCATTATTGAAATACGAAAGGAAATCACCTATTTAGTAACTTTTCTATAGCGCAGTATCTATTAGATGTTAAATTACTAGAAAAAAATAGAAAAAAAAAATGGTCACTCCACCCTGAAATAGTATAGCTAATGAATAGGACTCATCTTATTTCTTGCAAACAGTCTAAGGGAGTTCAGATGACCAAAAGGCATGCTGCTACTTTGGCCAACAGATTACTGTGCAAAGCAGCAAGGGTACTTAGGAAAACTTATTTAGATTTTTAATATTAATATTTTTTGACGTGATAACGTCTTATAAATTGATGAACAGCTGCATTCACAAAAAAAATATGGCGTCATGCGTCATGCTTCAGGAACGCGTCATGTTCCGGGAAGGCGTCATGTTATGACAAGGTAACCATACCATCAATGTTTTTTTATGACGTTATCACGTAAAATTACGTGACGCGACCTATCAGACAACCATTTTTTCCCTTGTTAATTGTTAATTAATTCTGACTTATTAAAGTGTTTAATGTTCACCTTGTGTCTATAACGTTTGTTTCCGGTCAGGCAGGTCGTACGAATCCTATCGTAGGACTTCGGGTCTTCAAACTTGGTGACCTCAAAGCGGAACCGTGGAACATACCAGCACCTGTTGACGTTGTAGGCATTGACCACGTCTTGGGGCAAATCTCATGGTCATCAGACCAGAACCTAATAGTTCTGTGGCTGAACAGGCGCCAAAGTACAAGTATTCTAGTCAACTGCGATCTAAAGAAAGATAAATGCAGTATAGTCAAGGAACACGATGAGGCTAATGGCTGGATCGACATAACCGACCCGTTTTTCGATTCAACAGGAACTAAAATGGTCGAAATTCAACCTCTGTTCAACGGGGAACAGAGATTCTTACACGCATCTAAATTTGATTTCAATAGTTTAACGACGGAAGACTTGAGTCCTGGGAATTCGACTGTAACTGAAATACTAGGTTGGAACGAGGATACTGACACTGTTTACTACATTGTAGCACCTGGTCAAATACCTTGGTTGAGGCAGATTTGGGCGACCTCAGGAGGGGTCGTCAGATGCGTCACTTGTAAGGAACCATCTTGCCGGCATGTGTCAGCTTCGTTTTCCCCAGGGGCTCAATACGGCGTACTTACTTGCAGTGCGTGTAATATACCACCAAAGACCTTCCTATACAGTAGCAAAGACGACACATTCAAAGTAATAGACGATAATGCAAGACTAAGTGATAAATTAAGACAGTACAAGTTACCACTGACGTTGTTTAACGTACTATCGCTTGGAGATGACAATTTGGCGAGTGCCAAGATGTTGCTACCACCAGATATTCAACAAGGGAAGAAATATCCAATGATTGTGAGGGTTTATGCTGGTCCGGGCACTACGAGAGTCACAGACAATTTCGATTTAGGTAAGTAAGATCCTACTTTACTACATAGTATAAAACAAAGTCGCTTTCCGCTGTCTGTCAGACCCTATGTATGCTTAGATCTTTAAAACTACGCAACGGATTTTGATGCGGTTTTTGACGCGATAACGTCTAATAAATTGATGAAACACCTGCATTCACAAAAAAGTGTCACGGTAATATTGTGTGACGTCATGCGTCATGGTAATATGACCAGACGCGTCACGGTAACTTAGGAAACAGGGTATTTAATAATATAATATCGCTTATATGGGCTTGTGTTATGGTGTGACGAGTGACAAATAGAAGACTAAGATAAAGGAAAAAAAAAGAAGAAAAATATAAAAAAACTTCGGTTTTTATGACGTTATCACGTAAAATTATCGTCCTTCTTCGTCGACTTCACAGACAACCATTTTTTTTAATAGACAGAGAAAGGTTTTAGTATATTAATCAAAACTACCATGCGTTCAAATTCACGGGCAACAGCTAGAATAATATAAATGCGAAAGTTTGGTCATACTACTAATAGTTGTTCTTCATTTATGTGGTTTTGTTGTGTTTGATGATCTTAATCCAATCTCAATCTGCAAAGTTGCCCTGGCATTACAAAAAGGTTGGTTCATATCCCGATATTCTCAATAACTCAGATTTGAACTGTGTGAGCTTTTGAGTGGGAAAACCAGTGATATCTCAACCATAGGTAAATACATCTTTGTGAAATAAACTTGACCACACGATAGCACAACGAAAGTAAAGAAATTCACTCATAAAAGATACGTCAAATTATTGTGTCAGAAAGAATGCAAAGTTCGGAGAAAAATAGGAGTGGTATTGGCTTAGTGGTAGATACCTTGACTTTTATTCTGAAGGTCGTGGGTTCGAATCCTGGCAGGCTGTGTTCCAATGGATTTTTCTTAAGAAAAAAAATATGTGAGCTAATTGACATTGCTCTTACGGTGAAGGCAAACATCGTGATGAAACCCGCGGCTTAGTTGGCTGGTCGACTAGGCTGAGAAGCTAGTAGGTGCTGGGTAAGTCTACTCCATCCTCACGCAAAAAGGACCCAGTAAAAAGGTTCAAATTTTTGCGAAAAACAGCCCGTATACCACTAGCTAGCTAGTACAAGAACCACTCTATAACTGTTACACTCACTGGTAAAAAATCGCTGTATAAAGGTGTCCTAAAATATTTATTTATAATTTCACAGAGTACTACAATACCTACTTGGCTGTGAACAGAAGTTACATAGTAGCGTCAATAGACGTTCGAGGCTCCGGCGTTATGGGTGTCGAAGCGATGCATGCAGTCAACAACGCACTCGGAACTGTAGAAATCACGGACACATTGGCCACTATAAGGTGAACCTTGAGAACAACTTTAGGGAGAAATAGACTACAGACTTGATTCATAAAAACTGAGCCTTCAAATTGAACTGTCGTCAAGCTCGATAATAAAAAATACCGGCCAGGTGCGAGTTGGACTCGAGCAGGAAGGGTTCCGTACCATGTTGTGTGGGAGCCCCTCTTAATTATTTTTTTCTGTTTTAGTATTTGTTATTATAGCGGCAACAGAAATACATAATCTGTAAAAAATTTAATTCTCTAGCTATCACGGTGCATGAGATACAGCCTGGTGACAGACAGACAGATCTTAGAGTCTTAGTAATAGGGTATTTTTATCCTTTGGGTACGGAAACCTAAGGCAGTGAAGTATTTTAATTTCAAGTCTGTATTCTGTATTTGCCCATATGGTCTGAATATGCACCTAGCATATATCACAATCGGATCGGGTCCTGATTTTTTTATTACAGTGCGCAAAGACAAAGGCCGAGTGCACTCATGAATTGCAAAAACTGACCGCACTTTGAAGTTCGATAAGCTCGCGCGTATCATAATTCTCACCTAATCTAACCCACTTATATGTATAAATAAATTAGTAGGTACCTGGTTGACCGATTTTCGGTTTTTTGTTTTTAATAGAACGTGATTTTTGAAAATTATATTTAGTATGAAATACTGATGAAATATGAATATTATTGCCGTAAAGTTCTTCGATCTTTCCGGCAATAATTTATAAGAACACAACGGTCATGTAAGCTACAATACTTTCCGTGTACCTATACATATTTCAAATATAATTATTGTTGAAAGCTACGGATTTTATATACTCAACACTTAATATATCTACACAAGAATTGCTCGTTTAAATATATAGGATGTAGCTATATTTATCAAATGGATCAAGGATAGGGGACACCTTTGGGCATAACTACAACAAAGTCGCTTCCCGTTGTCTGTCCCTAAGTATGCTCTGATCTTTAAAACTACGCAACGGATATTGATGTGGGTTTTTTAATAGATAGAGTGATTCAAGAGGAAGGTTTATGTGTATAACGCTTGCATAATATAGCCGTGCGAAACCGGGGTGGGTCGCTAGTTATGTATACCCCATTAATCAAATGACTTATAGCATAAACACCGATGGACCAGTGTGCGATCAGTTCCCGAAACGGTCATCTGAGTATTGCCGTAAAACCTTGGCCATAAAAGCACCTTTTTGCCTTCCCTTAAAATCGTAAAGCGTTGGGTTGTATTGTAAAGGCGCGTTTATTGCTCTGATAAAAGATGTTAAATTGATGTTTAGGTAGAGATTTTCTTCAATAACCGTTGCTTCAAGAGGCTTTAGAAAATTTATTATTTAAAGGGTTTGGTTGGTAACACAGTCTGCATAATCGCTTATGATGACGCATAATCGAATACAGTTGTGATAATAACGTATATCCGGTATTCTTAGTCGTTTCGTATATTTTTGAGTCAAAATAAGCATACGAATGGCATATTTTATTCAACGACCATTTTATAAATATCTGAATCATCAATTTTCTCATATTTGGATAGCGATTCGAAATTTTAAATTATATTTATTTATCTCGTGTTATACGACTCACATAGTGTTAAAGTCTTAAGTCCTTTAACATGTTCTTATTATGAGGTAGGACTAAAGGCTTAAAGTGTCTAAAGGAGCTCTACGAGGAAATAACTACTCTCGGTCAACTATCGAAATAATGACTGGCCCAACTTAATGTTGGCCAGCATGGCTATCGAACTCTTAAACTGTAAATGATACCCACATTGCAGAAAACGAAGATAACATTTTTTTTTATCTCAGCTGGACTAATGAGACGAATCTAACGATACCTTTATTAAAGAAATCTATAGAGTGGTTTGCAAGATATGAGGGAATAAGGAATATTACTTAAAGAATATTAAAAATATTTAAAGATTGGCGCGAAAAACATAACCCTTCCTTGCAGTCGGGTAACAAATACCTACTTATTATAACCTAGCTATATTTATTTTAACAGGAGTTTAGCGGCCCTATATCCGTTTATCGACGCTGATCGTATCGGCGTTTGGGGCTGGAGTTACGGCGGCTATGCGACCACCATGATGCTGGTGCAAGATGACTTGAAGATCTTATCGTGTGGCGCTGCTATTGCACCTGTTACTTCTTGGCTTTATTATGGTAAGAGAAGGATAAATCTTATACTATTTAGGAAGATAGTGCGCCTTAAACATTTCCAAATAAGTAATTAAACAAAAACTTATAATATCTATTACCAGAATTAGACCGGATAACAGTAAGCAAAATTGTACTTTTGTTTGAAAAATGTCTTAATGGGGCTGTCTATTAATGACGTGATTTTTTTGGGATTTTTACCCCCCCCGCCTCTCCTTTGGTGACACATGGTGAGATTTAAGCCCCCCCCTATATCACGTGTATTTTTAGTACCTACAAAGAATCTTAATTTTAAAATATGTATGCCGTTGCCGATGATACTCATACCTGTATCTATACAGGTATGAGTATCATCGGCAACGGCGAATCAAGCCACACTACAAGTTGCTTTCGATTTTGTGATATATTACTACACCCCCCTCTCCCCCTTGTGATATTTCGTGAATTTTATGGATCCCCCCCCCCTTTCGAATCTCACGTGATTAATGGACGGCCCCTACCCTAATGCCACGTCTATTAATTGTGATGTAAATCTCTCTGGAACTGAATGACCGTTCTAAGGATGAATTGTTGAATTTACAATACGATCCTTGTCGCTATTTAATAGATTTATAGTCTTTTTTCGTATAGTCTTCACAAATTTCATATAACCTGGAAAAATAAAATCTTTTACACTATTTATCATTGCTTTCTTGTTGTTCCACGTCGTTTTGTTTAAGAATTGAGACAAAGGAAGTTATACGAAAAGTTAAACGTTACATAATAACAATCCTTTAGGCACAGTGCATTTTAAGCAAACAGCGAAGAAACGAAAACGATGTTTTAACGTATGTAGAGTTTTATTATCTCGATACCAAAATATTTTCCATATCAATCAAAGATCTGCAAAACTTGCAAACGTCTTCAGATTTCCTCATTCGGTTGTTAGTATGAATAATTCATGTCCTATTGATATTTGGTTTATGTATAAGCCTGCGGTTATGACGCCGCTAGCTGAGGTCATTATAATAGTCCCTACAGAAAGACGCAGGTAATTTACCTATTCATACCTATATTTACCTTAGAATATTAGGTTTAAAGATATTTATTATCATAAAACAATAGTCACTTAAAATGAGATACAAACATAAAAGTAGGTAGTTAGGTATTAAGTAAGTTAACAGTTAAGTAGGTATTTCTAATAACAAGTTAATTGAGAAGAAAGAAAAAAAGTTATTGCGTAGTCAGTGTACAGCATTCTTCATCACTTCTCAAATTATTATTACTTATGTAAAAACTCAGATGTTTTTACACTTTGAAACTATTGTCACTCGAACATCAATCTATTTTCTGGGAAAAATAGAGCTAAAATAGATTCTAACTGTTTTAGTAGGTAGTTTTAATTGTATAATAAACATACGAAAACAGAGAGAGACACACAAAAGTTTTAAAAACAATGAATTAGTGTTCTTCTCTTGTAATATGTAGCTCTAGCTAGACTTATATTTTTAATTTAGTCTCCAACTTCAGACTTTTGTTCTTTCTACCTTTATTATAGGTTATCAAAACTGTTTTTTTCCCAGATTCGATTTACACTGAGCGCTATATGGACACTCCTCAGAACAACCCTGTTGGCTACAAACGTTCAGACCTCAACTCAATGGCTGAACAGCTTCGAGGCAAGAAGTACCTCCTGATCCACGGCACTGGGGACGACAACGTACACTATCAGCACAGCTTGCAGCTAGCTAAGCAGTTGCAGCATAAGGATATTGATTTTGAACAAATGGTAAGTATCTTTTAGCTAATAATAACCCATACTCAGTAGGCTGCAATCTTCAAACGTTCAGATTAACTTTCGAGGAAAGAATTATCTCCTGCGCCACGGCACTGGGGACGACAGGTACACTACCAGCACAGCTTGCAGTTGCAGCCTAAGGATATTGATTTTGAATATATATTAGTTACGGTTATTCACTATGAACCTCTACGTGAGACGAGCTTATCTTTGTTGAACATGAGTGTCCGGCGCACCTTGGATATTTCACACCAAGATATCCTCAAAGAAAGGTGACCAATTCTCTCACCACAGCGGTTTAGTCACCATCGCAAACGGCTCTTTTCAAAAGCCCAAACACTTTGACTTCCTCAATGCCATCCAATATCTAAGGCTTTCAGAACTTTATTAAATTTAGTTTAGCTGAACCGCTGACACGAGTAGAAGAAGACTATGAACAACACATGGTGGGCTATAAACCTAAGTATTTCCTGATCCATTTATCACCATTTTAGGCAAACATGTGACGTTTTCATGTTGGTACGAGCCAAGCAGATGCTGCGTCCCAGTTCCCAAAATAGTGCAATGGGCATTATTCTTAAGACTAAAGAGTTAAAACTCTGTTTGTAGACTTGAAGCCTCCCTACATCTTATCGCCTAATAATTATTTAATAGCAACCTATATTCAAGTACTCTCGTGATATTTGACTCTTCTTTTCGAGTAAAAAATTATATTAGTCATAAAAATTCATCTGAAACATCCACTTACCTACTCACACTTATATTGTCTTAAAATTCGCAATAAAACCTTTACAGCTTGATAAGGTGTATTAAAATTATAACGTACTAGCTGCGCCCCGCGGTTTCACCCGCGTAAGTCCCGATCCCGTAGGAATTGACTCTAGAAAACGTTTGTATGGGAAATAGAAAAGGGCTGGTTTTAGGGATTTCCCGGAAATTATTCGATTTTTTCTCGCCTTTTAAACCTTCCCTAGACCTCCACGAACATTTCAAGACTAAGATAAGATAAATCCGTTCAGCCGTTCTCGAGTTTTAGTGAGACTAACGAACAGCAATTCATTTTTATATATATAGAAAACGTATAAAACGCCTCAACACAGCAAGTTAGATAGGTAGGTATATTATGACATTGCATTAAAACGTAACAAACATCCATACATCCATCCATACATACAAACTTTCACGTGTATAATATTAGTAGTATTTAAAGGACATAATGAAATACTAAAATAGGTAAATCAATGTTTGGTTTACAGACAGACAATACGTAAGATTTACCTACTTTTAACTAGGAATCGAAAGCGCATTTTAAAATTATAAGCATTTATGCCACGACTCGAAGGCCACGATAACTTTTTCTGTCATTTTCAATTCAATGTAAAGGCTGTGGTCGTTCTTTAATAATGTGGTGGTGTGTCTTAATTTTTTGACGAAGACCAGTTCAAAAACTAAACATCAACAGGACTATTATTATTCCTTATTCGTCTATGTGAGAGCGATTCATTCACACGGGATCCGATAATGACACTTCGTTCAAAAACCATTAACAGACCTTCTCCATCCTAAGGCTGCCTGGATGAAATCACTTTAAGCGATAAGGTCGCCTGTTTCTACAATTTCGTAGTTAACAAGCTTTCTCGTCCATTTTGTTATTTTCAATGTGTGTTGTACAAATAAAGTGTTCATCTATCTATCTAGGTATCTATTTACTGCTGTGTTTTTTATCGTCGAAAAAACACGAATCGTCCTCATCTGAATGAGTTAGGTATCTGTCTATTTTCACCTGAATTATTATTGTTTCAGAGCTACACCGACGAGAATCACTCACTGAAAGGCGTGAGTCGACATTTTTACCACACGCTCGACAGATTCTGGACAAAATGCTTCAAATGAAGATATTGAAGATATTCATCTCGAAGAAATAGTGAAAGATGTGATGTGATTGACTTTGTAACAAAATATTGTTCGATTTTACATTTATTATTAGTTACCTACAATACCTAGGTACATGTTTGCTATGATTGTATGTTTGACTATGTGACTTCGCAATTAGAATTCATAGAAAACAAAACTATAATAATTTAGTTATTAGGTAGACAATTTTATCAATATTTTCTTCTGAATCTCAATTGAAAATTTTAGAAGAGACTACAAAATGATTTATTGTAAAATAAAGTCCGACACGTGCGATACGCAATTGTTTTGATCTGTGAAACATTCGTATTGCACGCTGCCTTAAATTTTGTAATAAGGTGCAACAGCTTTTGGCAAAAATTTAGAAATTGCTTCGCATTGCTTTTGCAATTGTTACATAACTGTATTATTTAATTAGGTAGTTATATCCTAGTTTATTTTGTAAATATTATTATAAATACCAACTGCCTTTGATGTAAGACAAACGAATAAAACTAGTTTTTTAATTTATTGAAATTATAAATTGAAAAAGCATTTCTGTAGTTTAATTTTGAAACGTAACCCAGCCAAGAAAATATTATCATTTGCCGTAATACTGTAACAATTTTAGTGCACGAAATAAAGGACAATGTCCACTTCTATAGAAGAAATGGCTTGCACTCAAATATGTATATAAATACTAAATGCTAAAAAATAAAAATAGGTAACAGCAAAATATTAAAGTGCCAGAATAAGTATTTCCATGAGTTTTAGTCTAAGGTCCTACGCGTATAAACTATGAATCGATTTCGTTCAGAATGCATTTTGTTTGATCACTTGCAACTATAACAAAGTGATCAAACAAAATGGAGAATGTCGGATTCGAGTTTCCTGTGATCATGCATAACACAAAAATAATGCAATTTTTATTTTAATTACCCTAAGACATAAGGGGGTATTATTTTTATTAATAAAATAATATATTTAGAAAACTTTGTTCTTGGAAAAGCCAATTTCGGGTTTTGTCCTTTTCGGATGACCCATTTTGAATTTAAGAGTTGCTAATTAGGCTCAAAATAAAAACTTGACAAAATCGTCTGGCAATTAAGGCCACGAGTAAACGAAAAACAAAAATCGTAGCAGCGAGCGGCGCCACATCGCTTATATACCAAACGTAGATACTTACTTGCCAAGTAAAACATTCGAGTTTTGTTCATTTTATTTTCCGAGGACTTGATTTACTTTTTCATTTGTATGTAGCAGTGAAATATGAAACAAATTGGCTGCGCCCCGCGGCTTTGATCCCGTGGGGACATCGGGATAAAAAATAGTTAAACTTAACAGTGCTAGTTAAGTAATTTATTGTTTCGTTCATTCTACATATAACTCGGTATATATTTACGAGACCTACGTAGTCACAATTAAGAAAATCAGAAATTTAATATTTCTGCTTTGATTACATAAACACGATGGATTAAAAAAATGATAGAAAAAAAACTCATGGTTTGTTATTTCATTTTGGAATAGGGTGTACTTCATAATATTTTATCTCGCAGTTTTTCAGTTTTATGTAACACAGCTGGCATAGTTTCCAGTGGACGCACATGTATTAAAAATTGCCTCAACTATGCGATCTATGCTAAACTAACTCAGTTTAGTTGGCGGTGGACAAATGGCTTTACTGGCCTACTCCATCCTCACGCAAAAAGGACCCAATTAAAAAGGGTCTAATCGCGGAAAACAGTCCGTTCAAGTACAAGTACATGGCTTTACTGTAGCTGGCTTAGAGACACTGCTGCATATACAAGCTAAACGCACCATAAACGCATTGGTTGGGATAAATCCATAGAGGTATCATATAAATCTTACTCTAACTTCTTTATCTCCCATCTTCGTTTTTAACTTAAGAATCAAGTCGGTTTTTTTTTTTTTTTTTTTTTTTTTTTTTTTTTTTTTTTTTTTTTTTTTTTTTTTTTTTTTTTTTTTTTTTGGCGGGAACGAGTTAACAACATGTCGTGCTGCAGTTTTATTTTCATGAAACTTAGATGTAACCCGAGTTGAATTGTATAATTCTGGTGGAATGTTATTCAATTTAGTTCTGTGAAAGTGCACAAGTGTAGTGAAAGTAAAAATCAGTGTCAAACATGCAGTTTTCACGTTGCCTCCAAATCTCCTATTAAGGTTATGGTAAACTTGCCACCGCTTTACTATAACCCCTGACTTGACGGACTATGACGACTTTGACTGTATTGAAACACTTTAGGCCCGATTTATGAAAAATCGGGTCATAATTTGATGCAAAATATAACTTGACACTGGCTAAATGCACACGTGCGAAGCCATAATAAAAGAAAAAAAAAAAAAAAAAAAAAAAGAATCAAGTCAAACATTGTCAACGTCAATAAAGAAGTTTAATTCGTCAAAACATGGTCAAAATTTTCGTTGGTTTTAGTTTTAAAATGAGTTAAATTTTATTAAGAAATACAACAGAAACCTAGATAGGTACGCATACCTATATGAAAATTTTTAGAAGAATAATATTTTCGAAATTAAAAGAAATATGGCCGATGACACAGAACAGATTGTGAGTATTTTCTAACTAGGTTTTTTTTTTGAACTTAATTATGTCTGAATGTAGATAAAGTCGACAACAAAAGTGGAGGCCCACAATACTAGTGACCCGCTCCGACTTCGCTCGGCTATATTATGCATGTATTATACATACAAACATTCTTCTTGAATCACTCTATCTAAAAATCCGTTGCGTAGTTTTAAAGATCTAAGCATACATAGGAACAGACAGACAGCGGGAAGCGACTGTGTTTTATTTGTTTTGTTTGCCTATTTGGACTTACTTAGGTACCTTCTGTTTACCTAATATGTGCAGGATGTGTCAGTGTGTGACAGAAAAAAGCCCCGAAATATGCGACTGCAACCCCGATTTAGGAAAGAGAGGTATAAGTGCAGCGGAGTCCTGTGACCCGAACAAATACTACGAAGAACCTCGAGTTGTCATCGTTGGAGCGGGCATGGCTGGACTCTCAGCTGCTGCAAAACTATCGCAACGCGGGATCAATAACCTCGTGGTCCTGGAGGCTTATGAAAGGTTATTTTACTTAATTCTTTCACGAGGTTCAAATATGTAAGTTTTTTTTTCTGTTAAGTTATTTAGTTTGATTGTTTTTCTCTAGGCCTGGTGGCCGCATTCAATCATGTTGGTTTGGTGACATCGTCGCAGAGCTCGGGTCACACTGGAAGCAGGACAATGCCTGTAACCATCCCGTCTACCAATTGTCTGCCATGGAGGACCCGCCTCGTCCCGGAGTTCCCGGCTCCGAGCACACTAGAGGATTGTTTAATAGAATAATATCGGGCAAAATGCCATTTCCGCCGACCGTAACGGCCTATCATAAATTTCGCCAAATCGAAGAGGAAGCTGCTAGAATATATTGCCTCGGAGGAAACAAACAACAAGGGTCACTTATCAATTTCATGAGTCTCAGAATACAACAGGAATTGCACGAATATCCTGAGGAACAGCAACACGACGCGGCTAGAATCATGTTCGGTTTGTCGCACATGTTAAGCGCGCGGTGCGGAGACGACACGGCTATGCTTTGTGCGGATCATTTCGGTTGTTTTATGAATATGCCCGGCGGTGAAGTTCGAGTGCCGTTAGGTCTAGTCGGTATTTTAGCACCGCTACTTCGCCAAATACCCGAAGGGGCTATAAGGTACTGTAAACCGGTAAATTGTATTTATTGGGGTACATCACAAAAGTGCGGGCACCGAGCTATAGTTTGCACGACTGATGGAGAAGAATTTCCTGCCGATTACGTTATAATAACGGTGTCTTTGGGAGTTCTCAGTTATAATTGTGCCAAATTGTTTTGTCCGGCTCTACCTTCTAGTAAAATAGACGCAATGCGTTGCCTCGGTTTCGGTTTTTGTAATAAAATCTATTTGGAATATTGCCGGCCGTTTTGGTTCTGGCACAAGGGTAATTTAAGCTTTAAATATTGTTGCGGAGAGCTTTGTAACAGATTCGATTGGACACGAGGTATCTCCGCTATTGAAGTAGTCCCTAATAGCAAACACGTGATGTGCGCATGGGTTGTCGGCAAGGAAGCTATGATGATGGAGGGACTCTGTGACAGGGATGTCGCTGAAGGCATCACAGATGTGCTGCGATGGTCTACAGGTAACCCGTACCTTCCTTACCCCGTGGTGGTCTTGCGCTCGCATTGGGTGTCGGATCCTTACTTTCTGGGTTCGTATTCTTATGATTGTAACTGTAGCGATGGAACCGCACAAAGAGCATTGGCGTGTCCGTTGCCGGGGCCGAGTGAACCAATCCCACCTATTCTATTGTTCGCTGGTGAAGCCACGGTCCCCGGTCACTTCGCTACCGTGTCCGGTGCAAGGCTTAGCGGTGTGAGAGAAGCCGAAAGGATTATTCAGTTGACATTACGGTATAAGGGTCCTCCTTTACCAAGTTGTTTGCCGGCAAAATGTGTAAAAGTCGAGAAAGACGAGAAGGGCGAGAAGGACGAGAAGGACGAGAAAGACGAGAAAGAGGAGAAAACCAAGAAACCCAAGAAGGCAAGAAATTGAATAGGAAATTGTGTATATAAGTATTCCAAAACCTCATTGTTGTCTACGTCTGTGTAATAAAAGTACAGTAATAATATCAAGTTTGACTTCCGTAGTTTCTGTTAGTTAGCAACGGGATCATACCGACTTCTGACTAACTTGCGTTATTATCAATGTTATCTTACGTTCTGCAACTTCGTCAACAGTCTCTTGTACTCGTATATCGTAAAGCAGATAAAACCTTTGTGTTATGTTGACGACCCAGTTTGCACAATGGTCACCATGCCGGACTTCCAAACACGAGAGTAACGGGTTCGATTCCCGCCTCAGACAAGTATTTATGCTTAGATATTTGTCTGTGGTCTAGTTGTTTCTATGTATTATAAGTATATATTTACAAAAGAAAAGTATATAAGTAGTATATCCGTTGACTAGCATCCATAACACAAGTCTAGTTACTTAGCTAGGGGCTAGATGGCGATGTGTGGAATGTCATGCAAAAAAAATTAATATTATTTTGGCATTAGTTTTATTCTCAAAGTGACCTGTACCTACTTACCTAGTCGTTTATAGACTTATTCGCGATATGCCTCATTCTTAAAATGCCCTATTCGTGAAATAACTTATACTATTTTGAACTCATTCGCAGCCTTTTTAACAGACTTCGAAAAAAGGAGGCGGTTCTCAATTCGGTTGTATGATTTTTTTAAACCGATTTAAAGAAGGAGGAAGTTCTCAATTCGTCGCGTATATATATTATTATTATTATTTATTATTAAGAGCCTGTAGTGTCCCACTGCAGGGCAAAGATCTCTCTACTCCCCTTACACTGATCGCGATCTTGTGCGACGGATTGCCAATCTGTCATAAATTTGTCCATATCGTCTATTTATTCATATACTAGCTGCGCCCCGCGGTTTCACCCGCGTTTGTCCCGATCCCGTGGGATCGATTTTTTCTCACCTTTTAAACCTTCCCTAGACCTCCACGAATAATTCAAGACCAAGATAAGATAAATCCGTTCAGCCGTTCTCGAGTTTTAGTGAGACTAACGAACAGCAATTGATTTTTATATATATATATATATATGAAGGCGTATCCATAGATAAACAACTAAATACTACCGCGTAGCTACCCGTCATACGTCAGATTGACTATGGTAATCAGTCAATCTAGCGAAGCGTGATATGTCAATGGATCGGGGACCGCCATCTTAGTACGCTTGGCGAACAAGACGGGTGTCCGCGAACCGTGTTCGTTAACGAATCGCTCTGAGTTGTACAATCATACTATTTTATGTTTAGTTTGAGTTATTGTGATGATTAACTATGTGTTTCTTTGAAAATTACGTGAATCTAGCTACTTGTAGTGTATGAATAATACTGGTTGTCATTGGATGACATTGTTCTTAACCCTTACTTTGTCCACTCTCTAAATTGGTACAAGATGAGTAAAGATGAAGGCTATCCTGGCTTTTCATCAGAAGTGGGATCAAATGGGGCCCAAATTGAGGATCAAACGTCCAGAACGAACGCCGAGACCCTGCTCAACAGCATGGAGATGTTTTTGTCTCGATTTCTCGCAACACAGCAAACACAAACAGCAAGTACTAACTGTTCAACTGAAGTGTTGCCATTCAACCCAGACGATCCAGATGCTGATATAGATGCTTGGTGCTATTGTCCAGATAAAAAGTTTGGATCGAATACACTTGCTTATGGCTCTTACCACCGCTCTAAAAGGACGAGCTGCTGCTTGTGTTACTAAGCTAAATCCAAACGAAATCATCTGGAGCGTCGTCAACCAGTCACTGTTAGCAAAGTTTTCGAAACCTAAAGTGTTCCAAGATGAGGTTCTGCGATTTCAAATTGGACCCAAGGACACAGCTTCAGAATCTGCTGTTCGATTATGGAATCTAATTGAACGAATATCTAAAGTCGTGATGCCTGAGGAAGCGGTGTCTGGATTCGTAATTTTGGTGCTTTGCCAGAAAGATGGATTAATACGACGTGAATTGAACGCACATAATATCAATACTCGTACTTAATTGTTCTGAATACTGAGAGGTGTGTCCCTCAAGCGGCGGTCAGATGGTGAAGAGTCTAACGAACCGGAAAACAAGTGTTTTCGGACCACCGAAAGATTCGCAGGGAGATGTTACTTTTGTGGAATAACTGGTCATCGTTTTGCAAAATGTCGAAAACGTCATGACGTTTCCGGATTAATAACATCTGAAGATACTCCGAGTTCTTCGAGTACGTTACAAAACGTGACTTCAGTGACATGCTATACATGTAAACAGAAAGGGCATGTAACAACCAGCTGCCCTGACAGGAGGATCGGAGGTAAAGCTGCGGTCAAAGATGTTCACCAATTGTGAGCACCATCCTTCTAGAGGTATTTTGATAACATCTTCCGGTGAGTTTATGCATTTTCTATTTGATCTATCTCTGTAGTCGGGCCCTCGTGACTGAGGATCGTGGTCATCAGTGGGTCTACATCTGGAACGGATGACCTGTCTCTACCGACTCCTATTCATTGCCTCCATAACGGTTTTGTGGAACTTGTCGGTTGAATTGTGTTTGATTTGGTCCGTCCATCGGATTGGGGATCGACCTCGCGAGCGTTTTCCGTCAGTGTTCTCAACCACGATGAGTTTTTCCAAATTCTTATCGTCCCTTCGTACAACGTGTCTAAAATATGCAAGTATGCGCTGATGGCAGATCGTCGATAAGCGTGTCTTCACTCTGAGCTGTGAGAGGATCGACACGTTGGTACGTTTGGCAGTCCAAGGTATTCTCAACATTTGCCTCCAGCACCACATCTCGATCGCGTCGATCCTTGCTCTCTCACGGGCCAGTATGGTCCAAGTTTTCTACTTCATACAGAAAAATAGGAAACACCAACGCTCTGATAAGACGTATCTTAGTGTTAGTAGTGATTCCTCTTTTTGCCCAGATGTTCTAAAGCCGAGACATTGCATCTTTCGCCATCCCGATTTGGCGCTTTATTTCTGGAACGCAACTACCGTCATTATAAATTTGGGATCCAAGGTAGACGTAATGATTGACCGTTTGAATTCCAGGAATGATATTACTGCAGTTGGTCAAGGCTCCAGCTCGGTCTATAACCATAATCTTAGTCTTCGCCCTGTTGACTGAGAGGCCGATGTTCTCACTTTCACTCTCTAGTATTTGGAACAACTGCGTCATATCTTCTCCGGATGTTGTTAACAAAACGGTATCGTCAGCATATCGGAGATTCGATATGCGCTTGCCACCAACGCTGAAACCCCTGTCCCAGTTTTCCAAGGTCCTTCTCATGATATATTCCCCATATATGTTAAAGTGGGCAGGAGAGAGTATACACCCTTTGCGAACACCTTTTCTCGTCTTGAAGATATCTGAGAATTCATTTCCTACTTTTATGCAACAACGGTAACCAGCGTACAGCTGACAAATCAATACCGCTAGATCTCGAGGGACCCCCATCTCAGCCACAATGGTCCACAACCTGCCCCACTGCACGCAATCAAAAGCCTTAGTGAAATCGATAAAGCACAATATTACACGGCTGTTGAACTCTCTGCTCTTCTCTACTATTTGGCGGATATTGAGGATTTGCTCTCGGGTTTCTTTACCCTTTACAAACCCAGCCTGCTCTTGTGGTATTTACAGAGAGAGGTAGTGGCTTAGTCTTTTATTAATTACGTGTAGTAATATTTTGCTTGCGTGAAATATCAGCGCAATGGTTCTGTAATTTCCGCATGATTTCGTAGAACCTTTCTTATGGAGTGGTATGAAAACGGACTCCATCCAATCCACCGGCCATTTACCCGACCTCCAGACAGCGTTACAGTTCTCTCTGATGGCGGTGGTGCCAGTTGGCCCTAGATTCTTCAATAGTTCCGCTGGAATCCCGTCTCTACCCGGTGAGTTTCTACACTTGAGCACCTCAACAGCTTTCTCGATTTCAGCTTGCAGAATGTTGGGCTCATCCGGAGACCACTCTCCGTCTTCCGCTGTGGGATCATCTAAGTGGTACAGATCTGTACAGTATTGCCTCCACCTTTCTAATACATGATGAACATCTGTGGGTAGGTGTCCCTCTTCACTTTCAATGGTACAAGTCTTCAACTTGCGCTTGCCAGCGAGATCTTAAATCTTACGGAAGAGGTCCCTTGTTTCATTTTTGTTGGCATGATCTTCTGCAGATATTGTTTATGTTAGCATTAGGTCTCTTCGGCATCTTCTTTGAACTTCCCTGTCACGATCATCCACTGAACTCAAGCCCCTTTCTTTTAATTACCTTCTGTCAAGAATTATATCAGCCGTTTAAGATTTGAAGTACTCCTTCATAGGTACTTTTGTCAACCTGTTCTTGGAAGCTGCCTTCAAGATACGGGACTTTAGATTCTCCCACGCTAGTTCGGCAGATAGGCCACCCCCGCTTTGGAGTTCCTGTTCAAATGTCAATCTGAAGCCATCCATGTCAACTCTGTGATAACTGGGCGTGAGTTTTGGCTAGATAGTCCTTTTGAGTCTGAGTTTTACTGTAGCGACAAGAAGTTGGTGGTCAGAACCGCAATCAGCACCCGGATACGTGGTGACATTCGTAACAGACGATCTCCACCGCTGATTAATTAAAATGTAGTCTATCTGGTTCGGGTTCTGTGGCCAGGTGATATCCAGGTGTAGAGCCTACGGATGTGGTGCTTGTAACAGGTGTTGGTGATCGTTAAGCATTGCTCGCTGCAAAACTGCAAGAGTCGCTCTCCTCTAACGCTGCGCTGCTGTCCAATGCCAAATTTGCCGACTATGCTACGAAGGTGATCAGAGGAAGCCTGAAAGTAGCACCTGTTACTGAAAAAGTAAAAGGGAACCGTTTGAGTTGGTATGGACATGTGATGAGAAGAGAAGAGACGCATGTAACTAGAAGAGTGATGAGTATGAACGTAGAGGGATGGAGAGGAAGAGGACGACCTAAGAAAAGATGGATGGTCTGCGGGAGACAAGACATGAGAGAGATGAATGTTAACGATGAGATGACGACTAATAGGAGTGAATGGAAGAAGAACGCATACTGCGCCGACCCGAAATAATTTGGGATAAGGGCAGGAAGATGATGATGCTACGAAGGTGATTCTGTTTGATAGTGGATCGTTGTTCTCTTTTGAATGAAAGTTGACGTGTAATAATTATCAATGGTTGAGCCTGGGCGGTAAAGTGTCGCCCGGACCATACCTAAAAGGGTTGGTTAGAAGAATGTACTTTGACTGTCCCAGTCCCAGTTAGACGAAATGTGTCGTCCGGGTCACGCCTCACAGAGGGTGGCTTGTCATGCTGGTTAGACGAAATGTGTCGTCCGGGTCACGCCTCACAGAGGGTGGCTTGTCATGCTGGTTAGACGAAATGTGTCGTCCGGGTCACGCCTCACAGAGGGTGGCTTGTCATGCTGGTTAGACGAAATGTGTCGTCCGGGCCACGCCTCACAGAGGGTGGCTTGTCATGCTGGTTAGACGAAATGTGTCGTCCGGGCCACGCCTCACAGAGGGCTGGCTTGTCATGTTGGTTAGACGAAATATGTCGTCCGAGTTACGCCTCACAGCGGGCTGGCTTGTCATGTTGGTTAGACGAAATATGTCGTCCGAGTTACGCCTCACAGCGGGCTGGCTTGTCATGTTGGTTAGACGAAATATGTCGTCCGAGTTACGCCTCACAGCGGGCTGGCTTGTCCGGTTGGTTAGACGAATGATGTCGTCCGAGTTACGCGTCACAGAGGGCTGGCTTGTCCTGTTGGTGATGAAATATGTCGTCGGAGTAACGCCTGACAGAGGGATGTCAAGAAATAATGTAGT
Organism: Idaea straminata; assembly: GCA_951213275.1. NCBI lineage: Eukaryota > Metazoa > Arthropoda > Insecta > Lepidoptera > Geometridae > Idaea > Idaea straminata. Next base: position 5,853,729 of record OX577846.1, on the reverse strand, counting down.
TTAATGTTGACTGATCAAAAAGCGGTGTCATCCGAGTTATACCTCTATATTGGGGTGTATGGGGCCCGCGGGGGTGTATGGGGCCCGCTAAGATCTTTGGGCCCAAGTCAACCTCACCTGCAAGCTGGTGCACCTGCTGAGAAACGGACGAGGCTCTGGCGCTGACTTTTTCCTCTCGGGGATTGGGGGGTCAGACGGCAGTCGCCCCCGTAAAAGTCAAAAATAAAGCCACATCAAAATATGGAAAGTCTACGAAGAAGTTGTCCCATAGATAGGGCGCCGCCGCATAACGGCGCGCAGGAGCCTCGCCCGACTCCTGTGGGAAGTGGACGAGGGCTACTGTGTCATGGGCGGGCACGGCCAAAGACGCGAGCCCCAACTGTTAAAAAGAAACTCCGCTTCGCAACGTGGAACATTGGCACGCTAACCGGACGCGCGAGGGAACTGGCCGACGTACTTTCCAGGCGAAAAGTGGCCGTGGCGTTCCTGCAGGAGACTCGATGGAAAGGCAGCAGATCCCGGCACATTGGGAACGGCTACAAGCTGATCTACACGGGTGCACCTGGTGGAGAGAACGGGGTGGCTGTGGTGCTCGCTGAGGGGTTTCATGATTGTATCTTGGAGGTAAAACGCTTTAGCGACCGACTTATGGCCGTGAAGGTGCTTATTGAGGGGGTTGTAACCCACTTAATAAGTGCTTATGCGCCGCAGGTCGGTTGTAGCGACGCTGATAAGATATTGTTTTGGAACAAACTCGGTGAGGTCCTTGGAGCCATCCCGTTGTCACAGGGGATCGTTTTGGGTGGTGATCTGAACGGTCATGTTGGCGAGATGGGGGTGGAATTTGAGCGTGTTCATGGAGGCTACGGGTACGGCAGTCGGAATGCGGAAGGGGAAGAAATCCTTCGTACGTGTGCCACTGCCGACCTGGCCCTCGTGAACACTTACTTCAAAAAGAAACCCGACCACTTGATCACCTACAAGAGTGGGAGGCACGCTACCCAAATCGATTTCCTAATCACTAGGAGACATCACATCGGCAACGTGGCTAACTGCAAAGTCATACCCGGTGAGAGTCTCACTGCTCAACACCGTCTTCTTGTCATGGATCTCTGTGTGAAACCCAAAGACAAACACACTGAGCGATGTCGTCGCCAAATCAGATGGTGGATGCTGGATGACACCAAGTCCCAGAAGCTTGTCTCGGCTATCGGTGACAAGTGCGCTGGTGCCGGAGACGAACCAATCCAGGACCATTGGGATAAGATTCAGGCATCGATCACTGGTGCGGCGAAGGCAGTGCTCGGCATGTCTAAAGGTGGACGCAAATGTGACAGGGAAACTTGGTGGTGGGACGACACAGTCCAAAGGGAGACTAAGGAGAAGAAAGCCCTCTTTAAAAAGTGGCAAGCGTCCAACTCTCCTGAAGATCGCAACTCGTATAAAGCCGCCAAACGTGCCACAAAAAGAGCAGTAGCCAGAGCCAGACAGAACCACTTACAGTCATTGTACGATAAGTTGGAAACGTCTGAGGGGCAGAAGCTTATTTATAAGTTGGCACGGTCGAGGGTAAAAGCGGCGCAGGATATATCCAGGTGCCGCTGTGTAAAAGACCCCGATGGTAACCTGCTTTGCGAGGACCTCGCGGTGAAGGAGAGATGGCGCTCGTATTTCCACGAGCTGCTGAATAAGCAGCACAAAGAGGTGCAGCCACCGGAACTCCCTCCGAATCAAGGACTTGTGTCACCGATTACGCCTGAAGAAGTCCGCAAGGCTCTTCGCCGCATGAAGAATCGGAAATCTGTCGGAGCCGATGGAGTCCCTATCGAAGTGTGGAAGGCGATGGGTTCTCGTGGTGTGGGCATCCTGACCAACCTCTTTAACCGCATACTCGAGAAGGGCGAGATCCCTGCCCAATGGAGATTGAGTATTATTACCCCGGTTTTCAAGGGCAAGGGATCGGTGCAGGAGTGTGGCAGTTATCGAGGTATAAAGGTCATGTCCCACACCATGAAGCTCTACGAACGGATAGTCGACTCTCGGATCCGACAGGAGTGCACTGTCTCTGGGTGTCAATATGGTTTCCGCCCCGGGCATGGCACCATGGACCCTGTTTTCGCCCTAAGGATCGTTATGGAGAAATACAGGACGAAGAATACGCCTCTGCATTTTCTATTTCTAGATTTGCAGAAGGCCTTTGACTGTGTTCCTCGCATGATGATCTGGTGGGCGCTGCGGTCCAAAGGGGTGCCGGAAGCCTATGTTGAAATCATCAGAGACATGTACCGAAATTCTGATTCCGTGGTGCGAACTGCTGTTGGTGACACTAAACCCTTCCCTGTTACCGTTGGAGTTCACCAGGGTTCCGTCCTAAGCCCGTTCTTGTTCAGCGTAATATTGGATGCACTGTCCGTTGCCATCAGGGATGCACATGAGCAGCCTCCGTGGCTGCTCATGTACGCTGATGATATTGCGCTGGCGGATTCGGATAAGGGGCGGCTGGTCCAACGTGTACACACGTGGAAGGAGTCGCTTGAGAACGGCGGTTTGCAACTGAATGTGGCGAAGACAGAGTACTTGACTTGCAATACCACAGATCCCACACCCGTCTGCGTAGACGGTCATATGGTCGAGCGGACGGACCAGTTTAAGTACTTGGGATCTGTGCTTCACGCGTCCGGCGACATCGATTGCGACGTCAAGTCACGCATTTCAGCGGCTTGGGCCAAGTGGCGTGAGGTGACTGGTGTCATTTGTGACCCCAAAATGCCGGTTAAACTAAAGGGACAGGTCTATAAAACCATCATTAGACCTGTCCTTTTGTATGGTAGTGAGGCGTGGCCGGTGCTTGAGCGACATAAGCAGGAGCTGCGTGTCACGGAAATGAAGATGTTGCGCTGGATGTGTGGAGTGACGCGAAAGGATCGCGTCAGGAACTCTCGCATCCGGGGCAGCCTTCATGTCCGAGACATTGCAGATAAATTGCAAGAATGCCGCCTACGCTGGTACGGTCACGTCTTGCGAAAACCGGCTAGTTACGTGGGGAACAAATGTCTTGCCATGGCACCTCCGCCGGGTCGTGGCAGACTGGGTAGACCCAAGAAGTGCTGGCTTGACGTCGTAAAGGGTGATATGCGTGCAAATGGCCTTACAAACCAGGATGCTGAAGATCGTGCGAAGTGGAGGCGTAAAAGCAGGAAAGCGGACCCCGGGCTCCCGAGAGGGATGCAACCGGGAACATCGCTCGGATGATGATGATGATCCGAGTTATACCTCATGGGGTCGATTGAGCGATACACTCGGCTGGAGCTTTGATTGCTGACAAAAAAATGTATAAAGATTTTGATTGGTCAGGATGAACGAACGGATCTTGCAATGGTTGTAGACATTTAAAATAAATCGCCCGAGGACGGTCGAATGTCAGTCTGGCCGTGAAGGCGTATCCATAGATAAACAACTAAATACTACCGCGTAGCTACCCGTCATACGTCAGATTGACTATGGTAATCAGTCAATCTAGCGAAGCGTGATATGTCAATGGATCGGGGACCGCCATCTTAGTACGCTTGGCGAACAAGACGGGTGTCCGCGAACCGTGTTCGTTAACGAATCGCTCTGAGTTGTACAATCATACTATTTTATGTTTAGTTTGAGTTATTGTGATGATTAACTATGTGTTTCTTTGAAAATTACGTGAATCTAGCTACTTGTAGTGTATGAATAATACTGGTTGTCATTGGATGACATTGTTCTTAACCCTTACTTTGTCCACTCTCTAAATTGGTACAAGATGAGTAAAGATGAAGGCTATCCTGGCTTTTCATATATATATTTATTTTATTTTTTTATTCCTTGTTATTATTAGTGACATATCTAAGTAATGGTACCATATATAAAGAAACTAAACTACTCAACCTCAAACAGATATATACCTACCAAACCTGTATCTTAATACATAAAATCCTCACCAATCAAATACATATAGACATAACATTTGAAAAAAGAAACTTCCCAATGGGGCTAAGAAATAAAAATAAGATTAAAGTGAGTCAGCCGAGAACAAAAACATATAGTGGTAATAATATAATGTTTAGAGGTGCGCTAATGTATAACAACCTACCTAACGATGTAAAAGAATGCAAAACTATGCCAATGTTTAAATCTAAATTAAAAAATTATGTACAAGGAAAGATATTCGACTAAACTGCTCCGACTCTCGGAAGTCACTATAAACTAACATAATGCTAAGCTTAAACTAAACTCATTGTAAGTGGACTATTGTCTTTTATGAGTAATAAATTCTTTAAACCTATGGTATGCAGTCAGACTTACTAAAGTAGAACAAAAACACTGAACTCGAATACAACCCTGAATATCTGATATTCGTACATTTTTCATAAAATCTCGCGAGATATAAAAGATTTTTCGGACCATTCTCTACAAAATGGGATTGTCCCTTGATTACAAGAGGCTTCCCGTTTGAACCCGGACATAATAACTATGGGTTGAGGGTTCCCTTCACGACCAACAAATAATAAGTAAGAGATTATTACTGTTTGCCTAGCGTAATACTGAAGTAATTAATTAACTGGACGTTAATAAACGTTCAAGAAGTACAAATTGTAAGTATAAAAACGGATTTGTGAGAACAATATTTATTGTGGTAATCTATATACTAATATTATAAAGCTGAAGAGTTTGTTTGTTTGAACGCGCTAATCTCAGGAACTACTGGTTTGAATTAAAAAAATATTTTTGTGTTTTATAGTCCATTTGTCGAAGAAGGCTATAGGCTATTTTATATTTCGATATTGGGAGTTACGCGGGTGAAACCGCGGACGCTGCTAGTATATTATATTTCATTTTTCAAAAAGTCTGTAATATGAGTAACGTCTCATTTACATACAGGATCCGTATTTATACGATTGGTTCTAACGAATGCGTCTTTACTGGAAGATAATGTTGAGATCATATTTGGTAACGGTTTGTGTATTTTTCTGATCCAGTACCCGTACTGCGAGCTTTTTCGTATAGCAAACAAACGCTACTACTACGTTAGCGTAAACCAGAAAAAATAATGGAAAGTTGAAAAGCGGACGTAATGCAAATTTTTATTTTTCCATACGATTTTCTCGTTTACGTAAACGTGATACTAACGTTTGCTATACGAAAAAACTCGTACTACGGGCACAGAATACTGTCGCATGTATACCTTAACACGCTCATACGCTATCACCGAATAATAACTTATACGACAAAACTAACCTTTAAAACGGACTGATGTATTAATGAGCCCTAAGCGCTTGCTTTTGACGACCCAGTTGGCACAATGGTCACCATGCCGTACTACCAAACACGAGAGTAACGGGTTCGATTCCCGCCTCACACAAGTATTTATGCTTAGATATTTGTCTGTGGTCTGGTTGTTTCTATGTATTATAAGTATATATTTACAAAAGAAAAGTATATAAGTAATATATCCGTTGTCTAGCACCCATAACACAAGTCTAGTACTTAGCTTGGAGCTAGATGGCGATGTGTGGCATGTCCTGCAATATAAAAAAATATTTAAAAAAAATAAACAAATGAAAAAACAGAAGATCTCACCCACTGAACTCGGCCTTTGTATCATAATGCCAGCTGGCAAATAGTCCACTTCCCGTAATTAATAAGCAACACAATGCAATTCTTTACAACATGATCTACACAGGCTTAACAAAAATTACGACTTGTAGAAGTTTTGTGAACCAATCCGCTAATGCTACATCAGCTTATTTGTTTCTAAAACTTAGTTGTTGTTAGTAATAAAAATGTTTATTTAAATACATACAAATGAATGGGGTACAGTTAGTCAAATAACCCGTTCCTTATCGTTCCAGGCGTAAAGGTTCCCATAATGCTAGAAGCATTGCCACGTTGAATGGCGATGGCTAACCTCTGCGCCAGAAACGAGCCAGAGCGGGAGTCACCCCCGTTCCCTATAATAATTGAAAAAGAAGCAAAAATCCTGATAACAAAAACTAACCTAATATTCTGAGTACTTTAGACCGCATCTTCACTTAATTTTATAAGATAGAGATCAAACCCTGACCTTAATGTTTTACAAAAAAAATGTCAGAAAAGGCCTTCAACCCGACCAACCTTCCAGTCTAGCTTGATAGCGAAATCCAAGCGATAACAATCGACTCCGCAGTCATAAGTACTTTGGCTATGTTCCTATCATTTTCCAATGTTATTCGATCGAGCTAGAAACTGGGGGCTTTAAACAGGCAGTCGAGGTCCCAGTAACGATCCCCTGCCCCGACCGCAGCGGCCAGCCAACCTGAATACATTTTACGGATTATGTTCGCTTTAATAAATTTTCTCGTTTCCATACCGTCACTGTTATTTTTGACTTCTGCAAACCTAAATTTTCATTGTAGTGGTTTATGGTACGTATTGTTCTTAGTTTGACCCTAAAGCATTAAATACTGATCTTTTTCTTCTTCTCATATAGTGGTGTGGCCCACCTATTCTTAGAGTTTTCAGATCGCCCTAAGGCCTCTAACTTGACCTAACGACTGCTACCAGAGGTAGCAACCGGGACCAACGGCTTAACGTGCCTTCCGAGGCACGGAGGGGCTCCCGAAAACACATTTTGGCCACACTACTAATTGGCCACCCAACGAAGTAATGACCGCGCCAAGCGTCGCTTAACCCGCACGACCGTAAACGATCAGCGAGCGTCGCTTATCTGTGAGCCTCCTCAAAATACTGATGATTTTTAGGGTTCCGTACCTCAAAAGGTAAAAAAAGAAACCCTTATAAGATCACTTTCTTGTCCGTCTGTCCGTGTGTCACCACCAATTTTCTCAGGAACTGGTGAACATAGCAAGTTTAAATGCCTAACTCAAACGAAATTGGGTCAAATAAAATTGGTAACACCATACCACGGCAAGGATAGTTAGAGTTATAACTAATGTACGGAACCCTCGATGCGCGAGAACGACTCGCACTTGACCGGTTTTTTTATTTTATTATAGGTATCATATAATTATGATTTTTGCATCCATATTTTAGCGATTGAACAGTTAAAATATCTAAGGAGTTCGTCATATGGTTATTAACGCTAGATGGACACGTTTCCACTTGATACATTTTAACTATGACGACTCACCATATGCTAAATTGAACTAAGCTTCTTTATGACAAATTATATTACACCGATGCTTCATTTCACCTACAGTCATTTTATTACTAGGTTATTTTGCCTATCGTGACGGTGACGACGAATACCAAAGATGTCTTACAATTTTAAGACAAATTATAATACACCGATGCTTCATTTCACCTAAAGTAATTTTATTACTAGTTAATTTTGCCTATCGTGACGGTGACGACATATACTAAAGAGGTCTTACAATTTTAAGACAAATTATAATACACCGATGCTTCATTTCAGCTAAAGTAATTTTATTACTAGTTAATTTTGCCTATCGTGACGGTGACGACATATACTAAATATGTCTTATAATTTTAAGATAAATTATAGTACACTGATGCTTCATTTCACCTAAAGTCATTTTATTACTAGTTTATATTGCCTATCGTGACGGTGACGAATAATAAATATGTCTTACAATTTTACAAGTGTGATGAAATTGTAGAGTCACAGGAAAGAAAATCTTCTGCGGCTCCTACTTTTGTTCTCGACTGTATTTAATATTAAAACTCCGTCGACGTGATGGGTAATCGACATGATGGGCTTAGCAACAATGTAGTGTCGATGTTCTGGGAATCGACATACTGAGAACAACTCCTAGTAGTGTCAAGAGAAACAAACGGAATTATGTGATAAAACAGACCATAAAAAATCAAGCAAGATTCTTGTACCTGTAAACTCAATTAAGAGATACGAGAGTGGAATGCGGTGGTAACTTTATCTGAAAAGAATTTTCAAAGCCATTGCAACGGAAAACATTAGTTTCAATACCTTTACGTCGAACGCGGTTACAGTGATGAAAATGTGAAACATTATTTTTTCAATTTTTATAAAAGCTATTTGCTTTATAAACTGATGCGGGCAGGTACTTTAATCTATTCTAAAAGTTTTTGAAATACCTAATAATTTGGTTTGTATATCTATCTAATCTATATCTATATCTGTACTAATCTATCTTTAACTATCTTTTTTTTCTTTTTTTATTATCTTTAATCTAAATATTGTTAAGGAGAAAGATTTTTTGAATGTTTGTAACGAATAGAACCTGAAACTACTAGACCGATTTTGATGAAACTTGGTATGATGTTACATTGATTCATTTTTGAATGCGGTTTTTTTTAATAGATAAGAGTGATTTAAGAGGAAGGTTTATATGTATAATACATGCATAATATAGCCGTGCAAAGCCGGGGCGGGTCGATAGTAAATTATATTTTGCGAGTGAGCTTAAGTTTGCACAAATTAATATGGTTTATCCATTACAATGGAGATTTATGTTAAAATTTTAGATTGACATATATCAGCGCAGAACTCAAACGTCTAAGCGATATACAGATATATATATATAATAACAGACAAAGCGATTTTATATCTACTAGTTTTAGTAGTTGACGACCCAGTTGGCACAATGGTCACCATGCCGGACTGCCAAACACAGGGTTGCGGGTTCGATTCTCGCCTCAGACAAGTATTTATGCTTAGATATTTGTCTTTAGTCTGGTTGTTTCTATATATTATAAGTATATATTTACAAAAGAAAAGTATGTAAGTAGTATATCCGTTGGCTAGCACCCGTAACACAAGTCTAGTTACTTAGCTTGGGGCTAGATGGCGATGTGTGGAATGTCCTGTGATATTTATTTATTTATTTACTAGTTATCAGTAAATAAACAATTTTAAGGAAAAAGTTACTAGTATATCATGTCTACATTTAGTGATAGGTAGGTATATGAAAGTCTTTACAAAAAGGTGCAAGGTTAGTAACTTAGATATGATGAGGTAGGTTTTAAGCAATCTCTTATATAAAGTGATCTATTCAGAGTGATTGATTGCTACGCAGACTATCTACTTCCCTGGAAAAAGTTCTGTAGCGCACTGATTTTTCCTGTAAGTTAGTACAGTCAAGTTAAGCTCAGTGAAAAGGCGGTGATAAAATCATAATTATCGAGAATTTATTTACCTATTAGTTTTGTTATTTCCATCTCTTTATTAGCCTGAAACATTCATTTATTCATTCATCTACATTTTGATGAAAATGTTTTATTGCGCGTTTTTTTTCGAATGGTCTAATTTCAGAATCTTGCGATAAGTCCATTCTTATAATTAATCTGGGAACATTTGTCCACCTGTTTAGTCGCTTACCATGCATGACATAAATCTCGTTAAGAATGTCGGTCGAGGAAGCTGATGTAAGGGTAAGGCAGCGCGCGTGTCCAGCGTCCGCACGTCTCTGCAGATGGGTAGGTACGCGGTACGACGACACGCAAGAAGCTGGCGAGACAGATGCGTGACGCAGCGCGCAGGAGCGGGCGCGGGCGGCCCCGGTGCGTGAATCCCCCCGCAGCACATCTCCCGATAGAAGCGAACACATCGATATTCGCGCGGTGCGTGAGCCCGCAGCGGGCGTAGTGTCGGGGCTCCGGGTGTGCGGTGGGTGCCGCGTGGTGTCGGTGCAGGCGGTGCGTGTGCGGGCGGGGCGAGCGCGTCGCGACCCGGCCGGCAGTCGCTCACAGACAGGCGGGCGGCTCGCGTCGCCCTGCGCTACATCGTTGCAACGCTGCAGCGATCTCCCCGACTATACCGCGACCACGTTACGCATCGCAAGTTGCATGTGCCACGAGGCACATACGCGCGTTTTTCATTCAACTATCCTCCCATCCGCGCTTTATTGCTGGCGCTGATTCGGATCTCAACGGAGATTCTCCCGTTTTAATTATTTTAAATTTTTTTTTTTAAATTTTTACCCTAGTCTTCAAAATGATGCACCGTGTTTGAAAATGATCGGTAAGGACTTTCATAGTTTTAGTATATGGTTTTTTGGTCTATGTAGTGTAGTTTATTGAAATAGAAACAGACATGCGTAAGGTCTTCTAATGGTAGCCATAAATGATCTAAAGCTACTTCACCAGCATCTTTTAAAGAATTAATCTATGATGCGTAAAATAAAACCAAAATTACAGAGAGACACCTATTTTTTATTTGGTTCCAAGAAAATATATTTAAATCTCTTCGGATACAAGTTAATTTGTATATTTTCCATGCATTTTTTTAAGACGTAGACACCGCGTCGCATTTTATCTCGTAGGAGTTGTCATGATGGAGAAAAGAGAAAAACCACTGGCCTGATGCCAAATTCCGACCGCGACACATTTCTAAGACAATTTCAGAAATATCAAAGATTTTGATTATACTATATTATGTTTAGACAAGTAGGTTTGTATAGTGATTGTATAATTAGAAAACATTTGGAACACGGCGACATCGACACATGTTTTCAATGCAAAAGCAACAGATTCTCCCGAGTGTTTTTATATTGATCATGGTAGGTAAGAACATCAAATTCATATTCCCAGTTTTTAAACATTTTCCTTGGTGGTTGCTTACAGTTAAACTGTCTATAATGTACGTTTTCAAATAAAATATCTGTGAATTCGTTTTGGAATAATATAAAACTCAACTACCATGGGTATCAACAAAAAAGGAACAAAGGTAGGAAAGTACAAGACTAAATTCAATAAAATGAAACCCTATTGAGTTCGCTAGTTCAATATTTTTACGACCAAACGAAGAGAGAAGAACTCAATCGCATATTTCTTCGTTTAGAAAAGTGTCGTGAAAAGGGAACGAAGGGAGTCGATTGAGGAGAGAGTGAGATGAAAGATACACTCATCGAGATGAGACGACAAAGTTAATGATCCACGTGATCACAGATTATCTGCTCAGCCTCTCAATGCAGGCTTAACTTGGAAACAATATGGAATAGATCGACGTATTGAAAGATGGAAAGTACTGTAACTTACGTACGACTTTTACTTTTATCTTATTCTCTAATTACCTACTCTGGAGGACTTTAGCTAGCTAGATATTGATATCTCAATCTGAAGTATTCTCTTTTACACATTTTCACATTTTGCGGGGTAAAGACATCACTTTCCATACTCCTTCTTCATCCGTCTTTCCATTCCCTTCTATAAATGACCAAGATCAACAAGAGTCACATTCGTCTCTCGATTAGTCTCAATGTACGACTTGGTCTGCCTCGAAAATGTGGTTGCCGTACTAACCCCGTCCACAATGATGATGGAATGGAGTCCATCGATGGTGGACAAGTAGCAATCAACAGAACAAGCCGATTTCTGCAGAGTATTCCAGAGATATTAGAGTCAAGTCATCCTTAGATAGATAGATAAATTATTTATTCTACTATAGACTTAATTTTAACATATTAACTAAACAATGTCCCATATAGGGCGATGTTCTCGCTAAAAGCGTTCTCTTCCAGGCAACCTTTGTATGGATAAGAATTATAGAAGGGGATGGGTAGCATTGGTCCTTCTTCACTTTATTTACCGTCAAATCCGCATTCCTTTTCCCCCAAATCTCTAAAGCAATCTTTTCACCTCTTGTTTGGCCATCCTCTTGCCCTACGACTATTTACTTCCAATCTGTACTCTTCTGATGACATGAGTATTATTGAGTATCTCTTTGCATGACATGAACATACCACGCCACTATACTACACTTCCTACTTGTCAGTAATGGCCGCCACTTTCATACTTCCTCTTACATAGTCGTTTTTAATCCTATCACTTCTTGTCAGCATTTGCATCTCTCTAGAGAAATTAGAATGACTAATGCTTTTTCTACAGTTCAATTAGTTCTACAGGTCAAGTTAAAGGCCTTAAGGCGATCTGAAAACTCTAACAGTAGGTGAGCCACATCACTATACGAGAAGAAGAAGAAGAAGTTCAATTAGTCTCCTTTTTAAATAGCCTTGCATCTAAACTTATTTCTTTCAGTGGTTGTCTACACGAAGTTTTATTCCTGCTGAAGTAAAGCCATGTTTGTTTCCAATAACTAACTCTAAATGAAATAACAACGACAGAAATTTTAAAACATTGATTGGATTCTTTCTTTAAATTAGATTTTAGAAGTAAAGCGTACTAAGATAATTTTGCTCAAATTAAAAGTAATGTTAGTTAATGTAGCAGGACATTGTCCTACTTTACTTTATTGTCTTATCTAGAGGGAAGAATTAAGCATTACACTTACATCTTCGGATTGAAAACCGAGGTATTGGTACAATCAGGCAGTGGATGCTTACAATAGAGTTTAATTATTAATACCTTTACTAATTAATTTTAGTTATTCTTTTAGTTCTTCAGCTGAAACAGGACTTTAAAGTCCTGCTTGAGTTGTAAACATTCTATAATAGCATTTGCTCCACTTTTGTTACCGGCTGTGCCTTCCTACATAAGTTCTATTTGGCCAGCACTGTTTTTAATATTTTATTTTATTTATTAGCCCGTTTTGTCCCACTGCAGGAAAAAGGACTCTCCTTCTTTTCATTCTCTTCTGCCTATGGCCAGATTAGTTTAATTATGTTTTAATTTTCGTAATTTATTTTTCAATATAGGTACTGTCTTATTTCACAAATCAAGTAAAATAATATTTGGAAAATTACAAAGATTCGCCCTTGAACCTAAATAGAAGGACATACCGGATCAAGTTCTCATATCGGGGTTTCGTTTGATAAGGCCTCTTGAAAATCTATATGTGGATAAAAATGTCCTCGTGGTAACTCGAGTAGGGTTTATTAAGGGGTTATGAGTGTTTATTTAAAAAAAATTGGATAGGTAATCAATTCGGTACCTACCTACTAATCTCTGGCATCTGTCATTTTGATAGTTACCTGCCATTATGTCGCTGTTGTCGATCGTCTTTTGTTTCCGTTTCGATCGTCTTTCGTTTCCGTTTCGATCGCCTTTTGAATTCGGGTTAGGTTAGGAACACCACTTCGAGTCAGGTTAGGAATAAATCCTAATAAGTACTTATAAATTAATCATTGTAACTAAATACTCAGCAAAAATACATTATTGACCAATCTTGATCGATTGTTAGTTATTAGGTTTAAATGCACTGAGCTTTACTTTATTGAAATTATTAAGTGAAAACATGTCAAATGCATCCTATAATCCGCTTGGGAGTTGATATTTGCCGTGTAGCAATGTTTGAAGCACGCCTTCATGGTAAGCTAGTACGCTGTGCCTTTTTGGAGAACCATTTTCACTTAAAATATTTTCGATAGGTTTAAAGGTATAATGGAAAATTATAAAAAAAAAACGTGTGGCACTCGGGGACTGCCGCGGTGAAACTATTGCATCGTGCGAGCTTCGTACAGTCGTACCATATACATCACGTTAAGCGAGCGCTCGGCCGAGCTACATGGTAGGCGGTGTTAGGTTTTATTTTCGTTACGGAATTTCTTGATTCGGTCGCCGCGCTCAAAGCCCGCGATAAAAGCTATAGCTTAAAAATGAAAATTATAAAAAGCACCTATCGTTTCTTGGTTTGGTTTGGTTTATGTGAAGTATCTTTATTGTAGCAATTCATACGAAAAAGTTTTACTCTTTCAATCAAACAGAAATTAGCCTAGAGCACTGAATATACCAATTTCCTTTTGCGATAAAACAATCAAATTCTGATTTAAAGAAATCTTAGGAAGCCTGCTGCCGAATTCCGGAAAACTAATAGCCGACGTCGACGGGTAAATTGTCATTTCAGTAGAAGTTGGAGTACTGACGTTTGGGGCAATTTGTGAGCTACCCCAAGAGATGCAATTTCCCTCTTTCACCTAATTGCTCCGACTGGAGGCTTGTTAGCAACTTTCGGACCACTCGAGCGATCGTGGCCACAATCAATTATTTCCGGGTGTAACAGACAGCGACTTTGCCAAAAGTATTCAATGAAAATTTACAATAAATTACCACTTATTACCTTACTACCTAGAAGACTCTAGAGGTCTGTCGGCAGAAAACTCTTCACAGGGTTAGACTTACCTTAGTAATAACTTTTTAATGTAATCTGTTTTATGTGTACTGAATTTATTAAATAAAACAAATAAATAAGACCTCAATTACAGTTCCGTTCTTCAGGGAAAAGTTAAGGAATGCTTTGTCGCACTCTTGTGACTGACATGCAACGTCAGCGTAAATGTGACAAAGCATTCCTTAACTTATGAGTCTCTTAGGAGCGTCTTTAAGTACGGCAGATCCAATCACCCATAGCAGATAAGCTAAATTAGATTATTTTTTTGTTTATTTTAAATCTTCTACAGAAGCATTTTTTTGTCCATCCATATAAATAGATAAATCTATAAATATAAAATTCAAAGTCATGACTGACTGTCTTATATATTAACTCAGCTCCATACGATAATTATGTTTTTGGAATTGCCATCACCTGGGTGCTTATGTTCTTAGGTGCTCAAAGGAGGCTAAAGTGTCGCCTGGAAGCACCTGGATACTAAACCGTGCGGACAAAGTAGCAGGCAAAAGCTATCTTATAAATAAGGTGACTACCGGAAAGTTATTTCGTATGGAAATGTCCACATACGTTATGTGATGCTAAAGTTAGGAGTTATTCAGTGTAAAAAGCAGTGAACTGTGTATCGGGTCACATTATGTAGGGTTCTGTCAATATCGATAGGCGAGCAAGTTTGAATTAAATAAATATGTATTAGGTAGATAGATAGATATGAACCAGAAAGGAATATAGAACGCGATATATACCAGCTTGCTTAGGACTTTGGAGCAGGACGCCTTGGACGGGGTTTATTGTTTTAAAATTTTGTTTGTACGTATTGTGTTTAATTTACTAGCTGTCCCGGCGAACACTGTTTTGCCATTTACAAAAAAAGGGGAAATAAATAGATGTTGTTCGATTCTCAGACCTAACGAATAGGTATATTATGTACACAAAAAAATTCATACAAATCGGTTCTGTCGTTTAGGTGGACTGGACTAACACCGCGACATGAGAATTTTATATACCTACTAGCTGCGCCCCGCGGTTTCACCCGCGTAAGTCCCGATCCCGTAGGAATTGACTCTAGAAAACGTTTGTATGGGAAATAGAAAAGGGCTGTTTTTAAAATTATTCGATTTTTTCTCGCCTTTTAAACCTTCCCTAGACCTCCACGAACATTTCAAGACTAAGATAAGATAAATCCGTTCAGCCGTTCTCGAGTTTTAGTGAGACTAACGAACAGCAATTCATTTTTATATATATAGATATACCTATATAGAATTTTAACTGGCCATAACTCCAACATTTTTTAAGTAAGCCTAATATTACAAAAAAACATAATTTTTAATTTTTATGTGGTAACAATATACGTATCGTAATTAGTGCGTAAAATATTGGTTAAAAAGAAAAATATTTGTCATACTACCTGCGTCTTGCGGATTCACCTGCGTAAGTTCCGACCTTATTTTTCACCATTTAAATCAAAACCAATATTAACCAAATCGGTTCAGCCGTTCTCGAGTTATACCTAGCGAACAGCAATTCATTTTTATACAGAAACGAGCTTCGTACAGTCGTACCATATACATACACGTTAAGCCAACGGTCAACCGAGCTACATGGTAGGCGGAGTAGAGGGTGTTAGGTTTATTTTCGTTACGGAATTTCTTGATTTCGTCGCCGCACTGAAACCCCGCGATAAAAACTATGCAATAGCTTAAAATGAACTTGAAAATTAATTTACTTATTAAAATAATTTTAAAACTACTACGAAAAGTACAATGTTGTCAACTCGTAATCAATATGCTATTCAATTGCACTTGATTACACTAGTAATTGCTTTGTGGGTTGCCAACTAACCACACATGCAATATGAAAGTAAAGCCTGATTATCACGAGCTTTCAGCTACGTTCTTTCAGCAGTGGGTAGTAAAAACGTATACGGTTAATGAAAAAGATTAACCGTTGATGAAGTGTTCTAATATAAGTTAAAAGACTTTATTTTCTGTTACGTAAGGTCATTAATGATCTATAGATCTATGCTAATATTATTTTTTTTGTTTGAACGCGCTAATCTCAGGAACTACTGGTTCGAATTGAAAAAATATTTTTGTGTTGGATAGTCCATTTGTCGAGGAACACTTTATTTGTACAACACACAAAACATTGAAAATGACAAAAAAGACGAGAAAGCTTATTAACTACGAAATTGTAAAAACAGGCGACCTTATCGCTTCAAGCGATTTCTTCCAGGCAACCTTAGGATGGAGAAGGAAAAAACATATATATGTAGGTCTGTAAGATATATAATGGGCTTTGTAACATATTCTACAGCCTAAGAATTATTTATTTTAGTTTAATCTACATATTACCTATAAACTTAATATATACTAGCTGCGCTCCGCGGTTTCACCCGCGTAAGTCCCGATCCCGTGCGGATATCAAAATGAAAAGCATCCTATAGCCTTTCTCGATAAATGGACTATCCAACACAAAAATAATTTTTCAATTCGAACCGGTAGTTCCTGAGATTAGCGCGTTCAAACAAACAAACTCTTTAGCTTTATAATATTAGTATAGATGTACCTACGATTCGTTGATAAATGGGGAATCTCAAAACAATTGAAACTTTAATGATTAAGAGCCTGTCAAAGAGGTTGGTAGAACCACAGACGAAATTTAATATATGATAGAACTCACCACTTAAAATTCATCCTGGTATCACATGTGCTGGTATATTACAAATAAAGTTCTTTAAAATGTTTAGAACTAAGCTTTCAACAGTAAATCCAAGTCTGTCTGTACAATATATTCTCGCGGAATCGAAAATAATGCCTTTACCGGGGGACAAAAGCTACTTTCTATTTAACTTTGGAAACAAGTAGATATCCTCCTCTTCGACTTTCTGAGAACTCTCAGTCGACTTTGATTAAAACATCTATTAGGTACTGCGCATGTCAGTTTTAATTACATTCTGTAATACTCGTATAAACGTGGTTAGTGTTTACAGCAGGTATTTATTTTGTAGTTAAATATATTTGCGTTTAGGTTTAGCTATCGTTAAATCGTAATATCACAAAATTCGTCCGGTCATCGACAAATGAGCTTACAAGAACTTGGCACATAAATCTCGAATACTGCCCAAAATATTAGACTTATGAATTACACACTTTCACTCATCTTGGTGAGCTAATATTCAGATAGATAAATCAAGCTAGTCCGGCCTTTTTGCATTTAGATGATTGATGGGAAAAATTGCAAGAAAAAACATGATTTCAGCTAAAGATCTTATTATCCATTGGAACAGGCATGATAATCGAGTGAGAGTTGTGATTGCATGGTTTTGAAAGAAGGCAAGTCATGTCCGCGAGGGCACGCCTTATCCTCGGCAATCGGCAAACAGTTTGTCAATATTTATTCTCCATTTTGTTTACAAAACAAGTTCTATCTCATCGTGGTCCGAAAATAGCGTTATTTATTAGTATACTTAGCTCTACGCCCTCGGGTACACTCACATAGATCCTGTTTCAATGGAAATTTCCAAAAATACTTCAAGCTTTTATATTTCTACCCCAGTAAGTCTGTGTATATTGTCTTTAGGAATAGATTACGTGGTGACCTAGACTTCAAAACAATTTACTAATTATACTGTTTGTTGCAGGTACTGGTTAAAAAACATAAACTCAATAATAAATCAAAGTAAGTGTGACTTTGCAATAAAAACAGTTTCAGTAAAGTGCCCACGATTACAGCCGAAAAAAACGTTGAACTAAATTAAACGTTAAATTAAAGTTTAGTGAATTGAACTTCTTTTCAAGTGGCTGGATAATTTCTTCATAACAAGGAAAGCTGAAATTTTTCAAGGATGATATAAAGGTAAGTTTATAATAAATAAATTGGTACTTAAGAGGATTACACACAAATTACATTTAATTATAGAATTTTCGTTCCGGGCCAAACCTGTTTTCATCCCTTAAATTGCAACAAAATGTTGTGTTATTGATGTCAATCGCTTGAACAGTTTGTATTTTAGGCCAACATGGTTTATTATTTCAAAAAAACTTTAACTATTAAGTGATTAAAATACAGACAAACTTAGTTTATAATGAATTAACTACACAAAAAAACATTGAAATTGGAAAATATTAAATAAAGAAAAGAGCTTGTCTTTTTTGTTGAGATAAGTACGCGGTATGTAAGTAGGTCTTAAATTGTTTAAAAACCTAGTCTTTACAGCTTAATACCTTTAACATTTACCTACCTGGTCTGATTTTTAAATATAAATTGCTCCAATAAATAACAAGCTGCTTCCACTTTAAATTCAGTGCCCGTATATTGTTAATTCTGAGTCATTTAATAGCGTAAGCCGTTTATCTATAACAGTATCAAATTGAGTAGGTACTGCTTACCTATCTATAATTACTTTGGCTCATGTCCAAGATTCACGACACTCACCATGGCCCTCAGAAGGTTAATTATTTATTTTAATACTGTCTAAACATACGTGTAATTACTCTATTACATATTACGTTTACGGAACAACTTCGTGACACAAATATTGGTGTAGAAAACATGATGAATTAACGCATATTTTCTTTAAAATAAGCGTAATGCTGAAGCCCGATAATCATTTTTTTTTCGATCGTCTTATGTTTCTGTTTCGATTGTCTTTTAGTTCGGTTTCAATCGTCTTTTGTTTTTGTTTTCATCATCTAAAATAGTCTAGGTGGTACAAAATAGTTTGGGTGGAGCGATTCTGCAATCGAACCAACGCGAAAAATATCACGTGGTTCGATTGATCGAACCATATGGCCACAGCTGGAAACTCTACCTAGGTTTTTCATATATGACCACCTTCATAGAACCCTAATTACTCTTACCCTATAAAGTAAGGGTTAATGTTGATTTACCAAAAACACTGGCATCCCTGCTCATAAACTGTGTTTAGCAGGTCATTTAGCTAATTTACTTTATTATTAATTCAGTGTTAATAATAAAATAAAATTGGGTTCCGACTCCTAGAACCAAAAAGTTTGTGAGTGTGTTTGTAACCTCTATGCAAAATTCGGTGAAAAAAGTGAATAAAACAGGCTATTTATCTCGACATTCGAATTTTATTTGTATAAAACTGCAGGGAGTAGTTGTTAATTAATAAGTATTATCTATCATAGCATTCATTAATTTATCACCTATAGCTACGCTCCGCGGTTTCCCGATCCCGTGGGAATATCGGGGTAAAAAGTAGTCTATGTAATGTGTTCAATCCATCTGGTTTCCAGCTATTTACATACCGAGTTTCATCGTTATCGGTTTTGCATGAAGAAGTAACAAACATACACACAAACTCACATAGGTACTAACACACAAACTTTCACATTTATAATATTAGTAGGAGCAGATATCCTATACCTTCAATACGCGGAGACAGGAGACGCATGTGACTAAAAGAGTATTGAGAATGTATGGAGGATGGAGAGGAGACAAGACTTGAGAGTGATAGATGTGAACGACGAGATGACTAATAGGAGCGAATGGAAGAATAAGACATACTGCGCCGGCCCCAAAAAAAACGAATAAGGGCAGGAAGAAAAAGATCCTATATATTTACATAACTGTAAATGAGTCGACATATAAGCGCGTGAACCGGAAAGAGACTTAAGAAAAGATGGATAGACTGCGTGAGATAAGACATGAGAGAGATGAATGTGAACGACAAGATGACAACTAATAGGAGTGTATGGAAGAAGAAGACATACTGCGTCGATAAATTGGGATAAGGGTAGGAAGAAGAAGATAGGATCTACTTTTTCCTACCCTTACCCTACCTTTGCATAGATGTAAACGTGTTAACTTTTAATACTTTATCGACATAAAAGCTTGTAGTGAACCGGTCACAAAATGGGTAGCAGTGATCGGAGAGGTCAGTTTGGGCCACCGGAGCTCCTGCTGCACCTGTGCCCCGAACTAATCTATGCTATTTGTTTCACGGCGTTGTCCGGATTAATACCGCAATATATTGTGAAACTGGCTTGTTTGTCAAGCTTCGCTTTTAGAAAGAAAGAGAAAGAATACGTAATAAGAGCTAGTAAAATGAATTAAAAACTTTGATATTAGTGACAAAATAACAAGAAAATACAGTTGTTTTTTCAGATTAACAATAAAGCAAATATTTATTTAAAAATTTCCTCATTTAACAAAATATTTAGTATAATTAAGGTCCGATGAAGACTGGCGCAATATAGCCTAGGACCGACAGGCTTGGAAACAGATGAGGTAGACATTTGCCCTGCAGCGGGACAATATAGGTTAAATAAAAAAGAATTAAGGTGGCAGTTGGCCCTTTTTACCCGAAGGTATCTTACTCTAACTTCTACTTTTTCTTTTTTCTTTTCTCTCTAGGAGGTTCTTGGAACTCCCATAAGGAAATGTTGCCAGGAAAAGCAATAAAAACGCTACGTTAAACGTTTTTGTAGGAAAGTCCTGAAAAATGATCACGAATAAAAGTGGTTAATTTATGTTAAACGTAATGGCCTAACACGAGTCCGCACGGAAACAATAAAACTAATAACAATATTGCGCAAATTATTTATTTTAAGGGTTTTTTAAGTTCGGTTATTAACAAGATTCCACCCAAACAGACATATATACACTGCAAGTTAAATAAAAGCTTTTAAAAATATATTGTGAAGTTACTTTTTTGTTTTTGTACTATTTTGTGTCGGGGGTTTTTAATTTTTTTATTATTTGTTGTTATAGCGGCAACAGAAATACATAATCTGTGAAAATTTCAACCTATCACGGTTCACAGCCTGTTGACATGCAGACGGAGATACGGACGGACGTTCAAACTATGAAGTCTTAGTAATTGGGTCCCGTTTTTACCCTTCGGGTACGGAACCCTAAAAAACTCTTAATTTATGACTAATTTAGCTTACTTCACCGACTGTATCCTAATGTTTATTATGCACAAAGGGGAAACATAAAAAAACACATTTGTGGTTAAGTAGCGTCACCCGTTGAAAAAATTACGACACGGTTGATGGCTCTGAAATGAAATGGATATTGTAAATAATAGATCATTCGCAAGAGCACCATATGGAGAGCGGTGTTGGCCTAGTGGTAGATACTTTCATTCCGAAGGTCGTGATTCCCGGCCGGTCGTGCACCAATGGTTTTGTCTTACATGCGTCAATTGACATTGCTCTTACGGTTAAGGAAAACATCGAAAAGAAATCTGCCGCTTAGTTGACTCCGGACGTATTGACGAGTTCGGTCCCCTGGACTCGTTCAACTAAGTTGAGAGGGTATTATACTAGGTGTTATGCACGCCTACTCGATCCTCACACAAAAGGGACCCAACTATAGAAGTCCAGTTAGTATATTTATTTATTTTTCCTCTTGGTGACCAAGCCGTTTCCTGGGAGCGTAAAAGTCCCCCACAGGGTGCAGCTGGAAGACCAGCGTTGCAGATGCGCCTGCGTATCTGCAGCACATGCTGAGGCTTTACCCATTTGGTCAACACACGACTTTTCAGATACTTTTTATTTTTATTGTATATTTTTTGTATTTACTTTTCTCTGTAGCTATTTTATTAATGTTTCATTTATTGTATTACTTTTCTCTGTAACTACTGATTCTTATTTGTGTCTATACTATGTCATGTGTTTGTTCGAATAAATTATATTGTATTCTATTATATTATATTCTATGGTGACTAATAAATACGTTATATTTACGGCATGTAATTTTATAACAATAACAAAAATGACATTGATGTTTTGGCGATGATCCTACATCTATGACGATAGAATCAGATGACGAATATCGAGTGTCGACAGTTGCAAGCACCGATTCATTTATTTCTGGATACAGTTCCTGCTACGTAATTAATTTCGGATTAAAAATAAATCAAAGAGCTATAATAGCTTTTATTTCTGACTGTTATAAATTATATTTAACTGAGCCCTACATATTAATGCTATAGTGGGCGCGGTTTAAGACTTCAATCAAACTCCGGAAATGGAATGTAATTTTCATTATAACTAATCGTTTGCAAAGAGTTGGAAAAAGGTGTAACAAAAACATAATAGTTTTTTTTGTAGTCTTGATACTAGCTGCGCGCCGCGGTTTCACCTGCGTAATTCCCGAGCCCTTGGGAATATCGGGATAAAAAGTAGCGTATAGCCTTCCTCGATAAATGGACTATCCTACACAAATTTTTGAATTCGAACCAGTAGTTATTGAGATTAGCGCGTTCAAACAAACAAACGTACAATCAAACAAACAAACTTTTGAGCTATATTAGTATAGATTTTATCTTAATTTCAGTGTAATTGCTTACTTAATTATTATGTACTTTTTTTATCTCAAACTTGTTGACTTAGTTTTTGTGAGATAAATAAATTTTATATCGATCGATTGATTGATTTGAATCGTCTTTTATTGATGCATTAATTTTTCAATTAATTTATTCATTCGTTCATTCGTTCATCTGTTCGTCCATTAGTTCGTTTGTTCATTCATTCATTCACACTCAAAGTAGTGGTTTGTCCCGAACTCAGACCTCAGGAGATTTTCATTGAGTTTTTTTAAGGTAAAGTACTTGCAAAGAATAAAGAATATTATTATAAGGACGAAAGACACGACTGGTCTATCTTTTTCAAATCATGGATGCCTAGAACCATCTTTCATCTCCAACGACAGACCCTTGGTCAATGACTGATCTATAGACATCAGCACAAACATACGAACGCCTGATTATCTCGCCAATAACAGTTCCTCGCTTCGCTCGTTCAGTTAATAAACTTGTGGAATAACAATAAGCTATCGTTGTTATCATAACAGAATGTTTTTAAAGTCGAGATTTCTCGCTTCGTCTACAGAAGTTTAAATAAACGATGTGGAGATTCCATCGTAACAATGCTCAGACTACTCGACACCGAACAAAGGACTGTTTTCAAAGACATTCGATTACATCGCTGCATTCCATTTCTACAGTAGCTATTGCAAAATATGTAACGAGGTTTGGACACAAAATCCATACACAAGTAGGTACACGTATTTTATAGCATCGATATGGATTTAAAGTCACATAATGTGTAATCCTACTAATATTATAAATGTGAAAGTTTTTGTGTGCGTTTGTATGTGTGTGTGTATGTTTGTTACTCCTTCACGCAAAAGATATTGGACCGATTGCGATGAAACTCGGTATCTAGATAGATGAGGATCTGGATTAAGACATAGGCTACTTTTTATCCCGATATTCCCACGGGATCGGGACTTACGCGGTTGAAACCTCGGGGCGCAGCTAGTTAATAAGAAACTGCGAAAAACAAAGTCTAATCAAAACTGCTAATTAAAACAAAGTGTTTTTGTCTGGTCTTTTAAATCAGTATTTCTGTCTGGTCTGAACTCAAAGACTACTAAACAGATTTTCATATGATTTTTACCAATAGATAAACAGATTCATGATGAAGATTTAGGTGTAAAGTTAAGTTTTTGTGTAAATTGGCAGAAATATGACAGAAAAATAATGTGATGAAAATGATGCAACTATATACTGTATTTATTTAAATCTATTTTAACTGTTATTCTCGTAAAGCCAGGGCGCGTCGCTAGTATCAAATAAAATTATCTTCTATTTATTCGTTGTAAATAACCAGCCATCATAATTTTCCAAACTAATTTCAAAGTAATTAGTTATTTGCATATTCAATTGGCAATATTACAAAACACGGCTGCTTTCCCAAATTGAATGGCTTATAGCTGCGCTAATCCCGTTTAATTCAACCGTGACAGCTTGTTGCATTCTAAATGACAAAAGCAGCCTGTTTCCAAAGAGATGAGACAGTGACAGTTGAATATTGTCAAAGTCAACGTCAACCACCACTGCGTCAGCTGTCAAATGGATGTGACGTCATCTGTCACATTTACTTAACTCGTTGCCACGACTCCTCCTGCGCACATCATCATTGTAAAATACTAAAATCAAGAAATTATATGTATAAACTATCAAGAGGCCTCTTAATACAACAACCTTAGCTCGATACTAGACAGTGACAGTTTTAATTAGTAACCGTTCGTTTGCTTTAATGCGGTCGTGAAGCAAATGGAGCGGTTAAAAGTTTACTGAGAGTATATTATGTCATGATACTGCGGTGTCACTTTACTCGCGTTCCCGTCCCGTTTTTCTCGTCCGTGTCCCACGAGTCAATGTTTCCTCACATTCTGTTAATACCCCTCGACGGGGCTGTCGTAATAAAAGCCGAACACGATGTCTGACAAAGAAACTTGTCACATTTTACTTTTATTTTTGGTTTATTTAAACTCAGCGCTGTAATGTACCTACTAAAAATACATGAGATTTACCGCGGTAGTCTTTTAGAGTTGTGATGGTATGACAAAACGGTAGTTTCTTTGTGTTACCAAAGCTTGGAGAGTGATTAGGTTACTTGAATATAAAATGTAAGCTGCACCTAACATATTTCGTTACAGTTTTAGACTAAAGATATTTTTTTACACAAATAAGTAACTATCAAATTATTACTATAGTCTTTAGGTTTAAGTAGATTTGATAGGTACCTATTTATATGCAGATTGCAGTTATAACACTAAGCTACTTCCTGCGGTTTCCCGTATAAAAAGTAATTCATAACTTTTACACATCCCAGTAAACTTTTTCATCAAAATCTTTCGAGCCATTTGATTGTAATAGTACATTACGATATACGTGTGGTAAATTGATCTTTGCATAGAGGCGGTTTATGACGCGCGAGCGGAAGCGAGCGTGTTAAAGAAGCCAAGATGCAAAGATCAATTCCACACGTATATCGTACGACGTTTTTTATCACAGTTGCGAATAAAAGAAAATACTTGAAAAGAAAACAAAATAATAATTAACAAAATATTTGTGATAAGTCTATGTTTACATTTTTTTAAGGCAATATTTTTTTGTTAATTATTCTCCGGAAAGGCCAGGCTAAAGACTTTTAACCTATACAGCCTCGTCTGACATACAATATTTTTTAGGGTTTTTTCTATTTTTTTTGCGTCGGGGGTTAAGAACAAAATACAATGGTACAGAAAAACAATATATTTAAGTAAAGAAAAAACAAAAAATAAACAACTCAATTTTTAATCGTTTTCTAAGTCATTATCACGTAAAATTTTCGTTCGTAAACCGACTTTAGAGACAACCATTTTTGCTAGCTAAAAAACTCTTTGGTACCTACCTTTTTGATACATCAAAACATTATAACCCAGATAAATTAAGAATGTTTCACCTACCTAACATGTAATTAGCCGTAAGATACGTATTTAACTTATCGGGATAACTTTATAGCACTAGGTTGGCAATGTAAAACGCACGCGTGCATAATATGTTGGATTATGAGCCTAAAAGCCGTTGAATGAGATCCACTTTATGAGCAACTGTGATAAAACAAATATACAAACTTTCTTATATTTGCTTATAATAAAGGAATTTACCATTTATTATTTTATTTTTAATTTATTTTATTTTTAATACACAGGGTTGTTTTAACTATCAAAGCTTCTGGGGCTGAATTAGATATACAGAATTGGACATAAAATAAAAACATTTCGGCTTACAAATGTTCGACGAGACCCGCATAATGCAGCCTAGATTCCAGGCAGAACCAGCGAGCGCGAGCGTTCTGAGTAAATATCCCCTCAGATCCGTGGCACAGTCCGCTGAGCGCCGCATCCAAAACAAAGAGTGCATCACAACACCACTAGGCATTCGTACTATCACTTATATGTACGAGCAGTGTTGGTACTCCACTCCACTCGCGATATTCGAATATCCATTAGAACACCAGATGTTTACACATATCTCTGTATTGAACGACTGAAACATCGTAACAACTTTTAAGGATTTCACATTGCTTCATCGGAGTTTATCGCTTTTATGTGCACTAAGAACTTCCGAATGTTCGTATAATGTACCGAAAATTGTTTCGTATTGTAGTAAGAAGATAATAATCGTGAAATTCACGTTCATTGAACGAACAAACAAACAATAATACCTACGGAATGAATTAATAAAAGTTAGTAACAGTTTTGCCGATAAACATGTAAAGCGTGCCAACTCGACTCGATTGTACCTTTTTTATTTTTATGATCAATGTTTCTTGTGATCTTCGTGAATGTGGAATAGTTATCAAATGTTTTATTTATGGTTTTATAGCTGACGGTATATGTGTTAACGTTGTTGTATAGGGTGTTCTGAAACCTTGAATGATTCGACATGATAAATAGAATTCATGTAACATAGGAATTTGTTTAACCTAGTCTTGTTCTTCTCTGACACCAGAAGAACAAGACTAGGTTAAACAAATTCAGCTAAATTAAATATTGTCTGACCAATAGCTTTCAATGACAGCATCATGGCGTCTCAAAGATGCACATTGAACATTAGAGAAGGTGCTCCATGGACTGCGTTGTGGCTCCACAGTCACATTAGATCGACTCACGTTAACCTGGTGATCTATCACTATCCTGGTTGAAAAGGAAGGAAAGGAAAAACATTTATTTGGTACAGGCACACGACAACTCACACAAAAAAGGAATGAAGAAAATACATAACTAAAATTAAACTTTACAAAAGCTATATTTTTGACCAGGATGTAGGGTTTGTAGAGTTCTTGTAGATTTACAGGCACTGTAGATTAAGTTAGCTCTAAATAAGATTTCATAACTTTTAAAGGTGAGTTAGTAGCTTAATGAGTCTTGGTATGTACTAATGATTTGACGTGTAGGTACATGTTTTTCAATCAATCAGAAGAGACTTGCAAAAACCAAATGACGTTATAAACACGTCATAATTTGTAACAGACGTCAATCCATGTTGGATTGGCAACCTCCACTACTTTAAGTTAATAAATTTAACAAAACTTTTTTACGTCTCTACTTTGGATGCCATAGTCGATTTTTATTACCGAGGTAGGCTTAGTAAATTCTTCGGAAAAAAATTAAAGGAAAGCTTGCAAATCTTGAACCCATTTATTTCCTGCAGAACTTACTGTACCCCTCCAGTTGATCCATGTGTGTGAAGTAGTTTCTGAAATTCTGCATCTCTCGTAAACAAACAAAGCAATCAGTCCAAGCATCGATTCGCGTGTAATATATACAAGTTTTCCTTATTTCATTGCTTAACAATATAGTATACATAATACTTCTATTTACGTAATAGTTCATATTGAATGTGATACTAGGTTCTTTTACTAAGCTAAGGTATAGACTGTAATTTATGAAAAAAAAAATGACGGCGGTACCGCTGTTAAAACAGTTCATACCAATAAAAAAACTCCAAACAAAATTAAAATTGAAATTAATTAAATGTATACCAAACAAAAACGAACGGAATAAATACATAAAACAGTTAATAAATAATAATAATAAATAAATCTTTATCTATACATATAAAATGCTTTGTCCTGAACTACTGACTGACTGACTGACTGACGGATCAACGCACAGCCTAAACCGCTGATCGTAGAGACCTGAAACTTGGAGGGTGTGTTCTTTGTGTGACGTAGGCATCCGATAAGAAAGGATTTTCCAAAATTCTACTCCTAAGGGGGTGAAAAAGGGGGGGCAAAGTTTGTATGGGACAACTGATTCCATGGTCCATTTTCGACTTCTACGCGGACGAAGTCGCGGGCAAAAGCTAGTTTTCTATAAAAATACAATGACTAGGGTAACAGCAAATAAAAGCAAATAAATCAATACAGCTTTTGACATGTATGATGACATGAGCATTGAGCAAGTACCCGGAGCTCTGTCCCCCACACTAGGTCTCTGAGTCTGTAAAGCGGGGTTACAGCATATAAATAGGTACTTTACGGGTTTCAATTAAATTTATTGAGCATTGTTTTTACAAAATTACTTAAGGCATTTTAATTTTATACCTACTGAGAAAATAGCTTCTAATTTAAGACTTTTTAAAAGTTTCTAATTTTTTATTACAACGCCATTGAGTGACTCATTTTCAAAAGTTTGTACGTTTTAAGATGGTGTTACTAAAATGCAAGTACATTATGCTGTATGTGTCAGTGTTAGTTCATTAATATGTATATTGTTTGTTTGTATGTAACGAATAATATCAGCTAGACAAACTGGAGCACAATGGCTCGAGATATTACTGTAGCACCGTATATTGTGCGAAAACAGCCCCGTAAAACTAAACTAACCTTCATTTTATTTTCATTCAAATCAATAAAACTGTAATTTTTAACTTTCAAGTTACTAATAAAAGCACAAACAATATCCAATCAGGCAATTTTACAGTAAATTAATAATGAATTCGTTTTGGACCGTTCCTTTAATATTAAAATCAGTGTTGATTTTTCCCTATGATTTGCAATGTGAGGGGAGGGATGTGACGCGCGCGGGCGGGGCGGGGGTGCGGCTGTTACGTCACTCGTGACGTCATAGAGCTACAGCTACCGGGCTACGGGGTGCTACGGGTACGCGCTACGGTGTAGCGGATCTACGGATAAACTGCTACGGGGTTGAAATGTTGTTTTATGGGGATGCCATAGCATTAGACGATAATTTACCACGAAAACAGGAAAGGCGACCGCTTCGGCGCGGTGGACCAATGTATGCCTGCAACGCTGAAGGTTACGGGTTCCATTCCCTACCCATTAATGCCTGGTCTGCGTCTTTTTTACGATTAATAAGTATTTACGAATTAAAAATGAATTACTAATACCGTACCTGTTAGTATTAAGAACCACCAAAGGTTTTTAAAAATCTTGATATTTCCAGAAAATAAACAAATGAATTGTTTTTCAGATTGACAATAAACCAAATATTTATCTAATGCCCTGTTTTTATTTTAAGTAGTTTTTCCTATTTTTATGAAACACTAGCAAACCCGGCGAACTCTGTTTCGCCACCAGATTTTCCTGAATTTTCTTTGCTATAAACCTCACGGAGCCCGAGACCTTTCCAACGAATGCAAAACCGTGGAAATCGGTTCGTGCCTTCTGGAGTTATAGCGTCAGGGAGGAAAACCCGACTTATTTTTATATATTAGATTTAGTTTTTAATGAAGGTAGGTAGCCCTTGTAACCCGCATTTATGAATATTAATAAAAAAGACAAGATCAACTAAGCACATATATTTGCCTACCTACGCGTTTCAACATATAACAGCTCTCCGAGCTACTCAAAATTCACCAACAAAATCAAATGGGCGCGAGTACATTTTTATCATCACCCATAAAGTTACGAAAGTAAATATTTCTAAACGAACTCCCGGTGAAAATAGCTTAAGGAATATACCTAGACAATATATTATTCACAAGGTAAAAATAAATACGGCACCTCATTTCGGCACGTTCTCGTATAACAATCTTCCTGAGTAATAGCCAGTCTATAATACAATCAGTTGTTTTACGAAGTTCCTTGATGGAATATTAGGGTGGAATCCAATCAAGTTAAGAGGGTATTCAACACCGCGCCCGCGTCGTGCCCGCCGGCCGTGCACAGAATGCAACCGGAGTTCGTTACCTATTCAACCAAACATCTTGGATAATGTAAAACTTTAAGTAATAGATACGACGAGCGGTAATGTCATAAGGAACGTTTTATGGATGAATAGTAAAATATTGATTAAAATGCTAGTCAAGTTAAGAGGAAAGGGTACCGCCGCTCTCTTCATACAAACGTAGTCGACTGTTTTCTCCCTGGATAGACACTAGAGCAAATATTTTTGTTGCATGAAACTTATAACTGCCATGACCATGCCCCTAGCATCAGGGTATTTCGGTATATAAAGTCTATAAATTCCATTTGGAATTTATAGACTTTATATCGCACCCTAGGAAGTGTGCCCAAAAGGCTGGCTGCGCTACCTTGTTAGATGGGGGATACCTTGTTAGATTTGCATCTTAGTTTGAACACCCTACCCTTCACCTTCCTCAACTTCTTGTCCATCCAAAGGTTGCCTGGAAGAGATCGCTTTGAGCGATAAGGCCGCCCTTTGTAACACTTAGACTTAAGCTTTGTTTTTATTTAATGTTATTTGAAATTGGTGTTTACAATAAAGAATTTATCTATCTATCTATCTATCTATGGAGATGCTTACCCGCTGTCCAAAGTCAGAGTCATCCGAAACTAGTAATTTGGAAACTACTTTATGTAATTTTAAGGGGTCTGGAGCCTGGAGCCCTAGGGTCTAGTATCTCCGTGGCAAACTGCAGAAATAAAATAAAAACGTGTGGCACTCGGGGACTGCAGCCGCGGTAAAGCTATTGCATTTTGCGAGCTTCGTACAGTCGTACCATAATATACATACACGTTAAGCGAACGCTCGGCCGAGCTACATGGCAGGCGGAGTGGGGGGTGTTAGGTTTTATTCCCGTTACGGAATTCCATGATTCGGTCGCCGCGCTCAAAGCTCGCGATAAAAGGTATGCAATAGCTTAAAATTTAAAAATTTATGTGATTTTATCTAAAATAAATTAATTTTAATTTATCTTTTAAACCTTTCGTGTCTACAGTAATTTATGAGAGAGTCCAACTCACGACCCACAAGATAAAATCTCAATATTAATAGTAGATTCTCTAATTAAAATCTACCGAATTCAACCAATATTCCGAAATACCCCGATGCTTAGATAACAGTAAATTGTTTACCCAATTAAAACTTCACGAGATAAACAATGCCTGCAAAATAAGAAGGTTCAAGTAAAGGTCTGACTTATTTCCTCTCGCCAATGAAAAGGGTAACTTATTTAAGTTTGTTCCCGTAGTTTATATAACTTTTGTTTAATAATGATAATTAACGAATATTGTTGATAAGGTAGAAGAATTAGTAAGCTGAAGTGGCAATGGGCGGGGCATGTGGCGCGTAGAACTGATGGCCGTTGGGGCCGAAAAGTCTTAGATTGGAGACCATACGTACCGGCAAGCGCAGCGCGGGATGGCCTCCGATTAGATGGAAGGACGACTTAATTAAGGTCGCGGGAAGTCGTTGGACGCAGAGAGCATGCGACCGATCGCTCTGGAAGTCTTTGGGGGAGGCCTATGTTCAGCAGTGGACGTCCTGTGGCTAATATGATGAGGTAGAAGAATTTTACTATACACTTCAGATATTTTGTAAGTTTATCTTTTAATTCTAGACTTTTGTCATATATTGTGTGTTGGACAAATTAATTATATCTACCTTAAAATACAGAAAGAATAAAGGGATTACCATAACCATTTTGAGCTAAATATTTTGTTAAATAAGTCGAGCCACTTTAAAATAAGTTAAAAAACAATTATTCATAATAAATTATGGGAATAACAATCCTAATATGATTTTAATAACATGCTTAACCCTTTTAAATGGCACTACATAGTGATGTACTAACTTAAAACAGCAGTAACATTGTAAATGTGTGCTCGTGAATTGAACAATGGCATTATATTTAACACGCAAAGCGGCCATTTCCTTCACTTCCTGCTGATTGCTTTGATGTACAATATTTTGCAAGCTGTTTCCAAAGTGTGGCTTTATAAGTTGTGGCCCAATGAAAAGTGCTGAGATTTTAAGTCGTTTAGTAGCCAACTACTAATTATAATCGTCACTGAACGATTACTTCGTTTGAAAGTGCGAATTCCTTCTATTTTTTCTTTTAATTTATTTGGTATAGTAATAAATAAGTACCTACCAACAGCATTGGCGCATGAGCGGCAAATCGAATTGATTTTTTATAGTTTTTGTTCATTTTACAAGGAGGTACCTGCAGTAGTTGTAAGTAAATGAAGATAAATTTACGAAACGCTTTGTTTGACCTTTTTGTTATACCAATTTTGTATGAATTTTCCATGTAGGTGCTTAGATATTTTGTACCTATTATAAGTTGCGTACATCGTTCGCGCTTCACTTTTCGACTACAGAGATATCAATCTCTTTGCGAGAGAATGAACATTCTAATATTCCAAAAAGGCTTCACATATTTTTGCGATCATAAATAAAATTTACTGTAAACGGTTCACGAAAACATGTAGTCAGGCATAGGCCTAGGGTACATGTTTTTGGAGTTCGGTCTAGGTGAAGCTATACTTTAAAAGTCCAGACTTAAGGTCTGCCAGAGAGCCATCGAATGTAACATCC
Organism: Idaea straminata; assembly: GCA_951213275.1. Classification (NCBI taxonomy): domain Eukaryota; kingdom Metazoa; phylum Arthropoda; class Insecta; order Lepidoptera; family Geometridae; genus Idaea; species Idaea straminata. Next base: position 5,821,586 of record OX577846.1, on the reverse strand, counting down.
TTAGTGTAAAGCGGATAGACCGCGTACGCAATAAGATGTATTGCCGATGTTGGTAACAAGACCGCTAATTTGAACTGGGGCTGTGCTGGGTTACGTGATTCGAATGCATTCAGATCAATGAGGAAAGATCGTCACACATTAGGTGCCGATAGGTTGGTACTGAGAAATAACTATTAATAAAAATTGTAATTAGCATTCAAATTGCATGTCCAATGTGAAAAAATATTAATTCGTTCGTCGAAAGCTTAGTTTACACTTATAGATACGATGTACAGAAGTTTGAATGTTTATTTTAAAAAGTCTACTTCTACAGTAAGCTTTATTGCCCTGCTTGCCAGTTTTACTCACGAACTCTGTGATATACTGCCTGCAATCGCATTTCATGTTTGCATATCTAGAATAACACTTATAAGGTTTATGTGTTCAGACTTTACCGACCACATTATGTCCAAAATGTATTAAAGCTTTGGCCTCGCTATGTTTATATTGGTATTTATTTTCATAAAACTCACGAAGCAGTTTAAAACCCTCACATTCGTTGGAAGTAAGTACTTTTCCAAATATCTGCTTTATTTAAAACACGTCTACTGTCTAAGAATATGCTCTGAAATTCTCATTAAACATTACTCGTTGAAGAACACAGTAATTTAAGATAAGTAATACGAAGAAGTGTACCTATATGTACCTACATACATGTGGCACTTCTCCGCGACCTCCCGACAAAAGTTTTATCTCATAACGCGTCTTCGCGTCGTATGCGGAACCTCGCCGATCCCGTGTGGTAATTTTAATTAAGTATATTTACCAAGACGAGCAGGCCGAGAGCAGGGGCGAGGTAATAAATGTTGGCTGTAAAGGTAACAAATGATAGCGGGGGAAGCTCCGCTCCCAGCTCCCCGGGAGCGGAGCTTTGCCCAGGTGATCTCCACCTGCGAGCTTCATCCTTCCTGTCTCACAATGCCGTTGAATTCGAGCACGTCCTTTTCCTTTCCACTAAAATTACAAAAGCGATATCAACGAACGTGACAAATAACGTTATTTTATGAATGCTATAAAGAATTTTATTGTTGTCGCACATAATTGAAACGTTTTAAAACTAATAAAACTAAATTCCAGTTTTTTGAGCTTCAAAATTAAAATATCGAAAAACGATTTAGGTCAATCTATACGAGTCAGCGAAAATTTAAATCCTTCAAATTCTAAGTTACGTAGGGTATGTGGAATTGTGAATTTATCTCGTGTCGTATTTTAGGTCCAGTTTTCCTCGACTGGATTCGGAATGCTTCCGAAAGTCTAGGAAAATTGAACGCAAATCGGATTTGTCCGGATCCAGAACCGAAATCTTCTTAAAACGTGAGATGGAACCTCGGCATCATTCTTATAAGTAGGTATTTCTGCCGAAAAACGTTTGTTTCAAGCCAAATACCAACTGCTCGAAGTCAAGATATATTCTTTATCTGATACTGTAGTATCATGGTATCCTTCCAGCCACATTCATAATATGAGTATCATACCTGGCCACGTAAGAAGACTTTTTCTTCACTGCATCATAACTAGGTTGTCGAAGATGCTTGACTCATAGTGAAATAACTTTTCTTTTGGATTTCCCCGCCTCGCTAATTTATATATGACAACTTTTATGTTAGTAATTTCCACACACAGAATCTACGAACATAATTACATGCGAAACATTTTGATGCGGTAATATTGTCCGTGGCAAGTATGCGCGGTTTTAGGTCCTCTCGCAAGTTGAACGCAATAAATTCTCAAGTTGGAGCCGGTATGAGATGAAACTACACAGTTTAGGACAAGCCCGATACACAGCCGCACAGCAAATTAGAACGAGCAAGTAGTTCCACTATTTACGTAGGTGGGTACATACATAACAATCTAATTGAGAACCTCCTTCTTTTTTTGAAGACACTTAAAATACATATTTCCTACGTACAGTTATCGAAATTCGGAAATGTTTACATAATACCCAGTTGACGACCCAGTTGGCACAATGGTCTCCATGCCGGACTGCCAAACACAGGGTTGCGGGTTCGATTCCTGCCTCAGACATGTATTTATGCTTAGATATTTGTCTGTGGTGTGGTTGTTTCTATGTATTATAAGTGTATATTTAACAAAAGTAAATTATATAAGTAGTATATCACAAGTAGTTACTTAGCTTGGGGCTAGATGGCGATGTGTGGAATTTCCTGCAATATTTATTTATTTACTAGAATATCAATTATTTTATTTTTATCGTACGTGATATATGTCTCGGTTGTAATCTTTGAAGACGCAGTTTTCCATAATATATTTTTATAAGAATATTATTTAATATCTATTCAGTTTTGTAGATAACCTTAGTAATAAATTATTCAAATTTTTCAAATAAATTTTATGTCTACCTTAATGACCAGAGTTTTAAACTTGCACTACTAAGAAAATACGTTTTCCGTGCTTTGTTTTCATTAACTACGAAAAGTCCATGAATCACTAAGTTTTTTCTTCCAAAAAGTTTAAACAGAGCAGTGTCTCTAAAACTATCGTGTAAGAGCTTATTTTATTTGAAAATATAAATCCGTATTAACTGGAAAACTTTGTGATATAAATATAATTCTTAAGCTAAGACAGCTTTAGATAACCTTAAAACACTTTTATTTAGTTGACGATGCACTGTTAAAAAAGTGACAAAGAATTAATTACTTACGGAAACGTGATAGATAAGTGTGATTAAAACTTATACAAACGTTTATTTTGCGTGCAATTGTTAATAGAATTCTCGACTCTTGCATCTAAATAGCTTTACGAGCGCGTTAGAAGATAAACACGCTACTAGAAAACGCATTGCCGCGCCCCGCCCGCCCTTGTCCGCTCTATTTACGTAAAACTGTCTCGCAGTAAGTTATTTGTTTTCTTATTAGCAATATAATCAAGACCTTTTGTGTGTAAGTGGATAGGTGGTCAAGTAAATATTAAATTAAGTAAATATAACTTAAATACTTAAGAGGAAAGGGTACCGGGGGCTCTTTCCATACAAACGTAGTCGACTGTTTTCTTTCTGAAAATGACACTAGTATTTTACTAGTAAATATTTTTCATACATAAAACTTATAACTGCCATGACCATGTCCCTATGTTTCGTTTTTAAATCTTAATTTCTATGATAATTAGAAAATGAAAAAACAATACAAAACATAAGGGCATAGTCATGGCAGTTATAGGTTTTATGGCACAAAAATATTTGTGCTAGTGTCATTATCCAGGGAGGAAACAGTCGACTACGTTTGTGTGGAGAGAGCGCCGGTACCCTTTCACCTTAATATGTTATAAGAGAAGTTGGGTGACGACTCTGTAACCTCTTTGGGTGAGCTGTTTTACATTTTTACAATACCCATGTTCGAAGCTACCGAGCTGAATTGCTACTTTTAATTTCTATGAGTCTACTCATAAATAATGCACAAGGGTCCGGCTACTGTATAATTACCTATGTCAAGGGTTCATACATTTTCCATTAATTAGTTTTACACAACTAACCTTTATTTTATCGCGATCTTGTGGTTGCATTACGTGCACCGTTTGAGTTAAGGTCACTTTAATTAGTTGTAATATTGTTTAAGCACGACCTTGGTGTACGCACGCTAATTCCAAACCCGTGTTTACGGAAATAAGAATTTATTTTCAGAAAGCTTTGCATGTTAAAATTCAAAACAATCGAGTTAAAAAGGGTCAGTTTACGACGTAAAAAGTTCGTTGTATTTGTAAATGCAAAATTTTTATTTTACGTTAATGTTTTAAATAGCTTTGTATTTAAATAAAAAGGCATAAAGCGTAGGTCATACATGACGCAGAGTCATCTTTGAGATTAGGGACTTGAGAATTAATTAAAGCCGGATTTACTTTTTAAATACCTATCTACTATTAACAGATTGTCAGAAATACTGGGTTATTAGTAATTATACTAGCAAGCCGTTGAGGGCTTCTTCTGTGCACCTAAACAAACAACTTTTGGAAATTCGAACATTTTTTGAAAATTTGCGGTTAAGTTTACCTGAAAATCAGCTGTTCCATACACGGAGAGGTCATTAACCTTAAAGTTTTACTTATTTTTTAAGTTTTAATCTGTTCTAAATCTTAATGACCTTTGTTTTAAAAATCAGCTGTTTTTCGAATTGACATAACCTCAAAATTTTTGTTTTTTTTTCAACTTCCAAAAGTCGTAGAACAAACGTTGTTTGTTTAGGTGAACAGGAGTAGCACTCAACGGCTTGCTAGTATAATTATCAATAACGCTGTATATCTGACAATCTGTTATTTAGGATTTAAAAAGTAAATCCAGCAGTCGAAATCCAGAATTAGATATTATCGTATAAACAGAAAACATTATTAATATCAAAGCATATCCGTTTCTCATTTATACTTCCTTCTTATCTTTACTATAAACTAGTCCTAATTCATGTAATAAATTCCGTGTAATAACTAACGTCCTTCCTGCTATTTCGTTAGCATGAGTAAATATTCATTAGCGCTAGTGGCAAATGAATGGCTTCACCTGTCTGTATAGATTTTCGAACCCACACGTTTGCCTGCACCCGACAGTTCAGCTAACTAGGCGTGTTTTATTGTTTTAATAGGTAAACTACGTTTACTGACATAAAATAATAAATAAATAAAAACTTGAGAGCTGTCAAGGGACACCCGGATGGAACGAAGTTTCTTTCGATTAATTAGTGAAGGAATTGTAATTTTTTTTTAAGTTATAATATTTTTTTTTTATTATTAACAAATATAATGTAATATAAACTTAATCAGTAGGCTCAATTTTAGTAATTTGTTACAACTTTTGGTCTTAATTTTTTCCGTCTAGCCCCCTTTCGCAACGCGCGATAAGGAATTTCGTTCCAATAAAAAAAAACTTTGAGAGGTGTCAAGGGACACCCGGATGGAACAAATAAAGACGAAACGAAATTATCTGGCTTGCTTTCTATGAGAGAGAGAGAGAGAGACAGACAGAGAAACACGCACACGCCGCACGGCTTACAACTATAAAAAAGTGTCATTACAACTTTTGGTCTTAATTTTTTCCGTCTAGCCCCCTTTCGCAACGCGCGATAAGGAACTTCGTTCCAGTAAATATTGCAAGACATTCCACACATCTCCATCTAGCCCTAGGCTAAATAACTAGACTTGTGTTATGGGTGCTAAACAACGGATATACTACTTATATACTTTTCGCGCGGCGACCGAATCAAGAAATTCCGTAACGAAAATAGAACCTAACACCCCCCACTCCGCCTACCATGTAGCTCGGCCGAGCGTTCGCTTAACGTGTATGTATACGGTACGACTGTACGAAGCTCGCACGATGTAATAGATTTACCGCGGCAGTCCCCAAGTTTTTTGTTATTGTCAGAAGGATGAGAGAAAAAAATAAGGAAAGTTGCGCAGAAAATTATTAAGCAGGTGAAACCGAGGGCGCAGCTAGTAATTCATAAATATGAATTGAATACTTTGGAAAAATTGAATTTTCACTTGGACTTTGTTCGATTCGATATTTTTAGGGTTCCATTCCTCAAAAGGTAAAAAAGAAACCCTTTATATCACTTTCTTGTCCGTCTGTCTGTTTTCGTAGATTACAATAAGTTGTACAAGAAATATTAAACAATTATTATACGTTTGTGACGTCTTCACATTTACGATGTATTTTCAGAAGTAATGTTCAATAGATACTTATTTCGGATTACGTGCCGTATAAAATTTGTCGTTTTTTATAAGCAATGCGTACAAATAACAATTTTAAGAGTCATGTTTACAGATCTGAGAGTATAATAACGTAAGGTGAAGGACGCGACACGTGCCGAGATGATAATAAAAATACCTACGTCATATCTAGTTGATGTCATAAAACGGTAACGTATCAAGGAAACGTGCCTGAAAACTTCCGTCCCTGAAACATTACTTTATGGGTATCGGCTCACTCAATTTTATCAAAATACTAGCTTTTGCCCGCGACTTCATCCGCGTAGAAGTCGGAAATGGACCGAGGAATCACGTTGTCCCATACAAATTTTGCCCCCCTTTTTCATCCCCTTAGGGGTAGAATTTCGGAAAATCCTTTCTTATTCGATGCCTACGTCACACAAAAAACACACCCTCCAAGTTTCAGGTCTCTACGATCAGCGGTTTAGGCTGTGCGTTGATCCGTCAGTCAGTCAGTAGTTCAGGACAAAGCATTTTATATGTATATATTTTATACTAGCTCGTACTAACTCGGTTTCATCCGCGTAAGTCCCGATTCAGTGGAAATATTGACATAAAAAGTAGCTTATGTTAATGCCTATCGAAGAATCTCAATGTATCCTCATACCAAGTTTCATAGATGAAATCGATTTAGAAATCGGTTTAGTAGTTTCAGAGCCTATTCAATGCAAACAAACAAACAATCAAATTCTTCATTATTATAATTTTACTAGCTGCGCCCCGCGGTTTCACCCGCGTAAGTCCCGATCCCGTAGGAATTGACTCTAGAAAACGTTTGTATGGGAAATAGAAAAGGGCTGTTTTTAGGGTTTTCCCGGAAATTATTCGATTTTTTCTCGCCTTTTAAACATTCCCTAGACCTCCACGAACATTTCAAGACTAAGATAAGATAAATCCGTTCAGCCTTTCTCGAGTTTTAGTAAGACTACCGAACAGAAATTCATTTTTATATATATAGATTAATTTTTATATGATTTTGATGATATTTTCATGTTGCTATTAATCTGAAGATCGTTATTAATAACGTCGGAGAAAAATATTGAGTTAAAATTGGCTAAATAGACAGTCTACGTAGCAGTTGAGCAGCGAGTGGTCCATAGGACCCGACTTCTATCATCTTACATTCCCTGATTCAGGCATAGATTTTGACAAAAAGTCATCAAGATAACTATTAATTTGTTTTTTGTGTAGAACTATTGAGTTCTACACAAAAAACAAATTAATAGTTAGAAAAACGCAAGCGATTGCGCTTGCGTTTTTCTAACCTTCAAAGTAATTTCACCCCTTGCCTTACCCTTTTGCTAGGTAGGTAATATTTTAACCACTTAGATAAACTGGCTAAGGATTTACCGGTACAATCAAACTCAAAATTACGTTTTCTTCGATTGAATGCGCCTATCACGTTTAAAAGATTGATAAACCCGTGAAGTTTCCTCGTGAAACTCTCGAATGATGCCTTTCGAAGGAAAACGACAAGACTTTGGAACTCGCCTTCAAAAGTCGAATTGAGACGTTTGCGCTACGATCAATCCAAAAACTTTTCCAGATAGATACGTATTTTATGAGAACGAGATATCTTGATGTTCCAATCATTATTTTGAAATTCAGACTCTGATATTGTACATTCGTTGTCTTTTTTGTAATTACAAAAGTTTAATCTATACATATAAAATGCTTTGTCCTGACCGACTGACTGACGGATCAACACATAGCCTAAACCGCTGATCGTAGCGACCTGAAATTAGGAGGGTGTATTCTTTGTATGACGTAGGCATCCGATAAGAAAGGATTTTCCAAAATTCTACCCCTTAGGGGGTGAAAAAGGGGGCAAAGTTTTTATTGGACAACGTGATATTTTGGTCCAGTCTACTTCAAGTTTTCGACTTCTACGCGGACGAAATCGCGGGCAAAAGCTAATGTTTTCAATATAGGTCGTTCAACTGTTTCGGCATAAATACAAGCAATCAATTGCAAGTTTGGATAACTGCAACATTTATGCAACTTATACCTTCTAGCTATTACTTTATTTTGTGTAAATCGTGTTCTGTTTCTTCTTGTGTTGTACAATAGTACATTACGATATAAGTGTGGTAAATTGATCTTTGCATAGAGGCGGTTTATGACGCGCGAGCGGTAGCGAGCGTGTCATAAGAAGCCAAGATGCAAAGATCAATTCCACACGTATATCGTACGACGTTTTTTATCACAGAAAAGACTTGAAAAGAAAACAAAATAATAATTAACAAAATATTTGTGATAAGTCTATGTTTACATTTTTTTAAGGCAATATTTTTTTGTTAATTATGCTCCGGAAAAGCCAGGCTAAAGACTTTTAACCTATACAGCCTCGTCTGACATACAATATTTTTTAGGGTTTATTCTATTTGTTTTTGCGTCGGGGGTTAAGAACAAAAAACAATGGTACGGAAAAACAATATAATTTAAGTATAGAGAAAACAAAAAATAAACAACTCAACTTTTAATCGTTTTCTAAGTCATTATCACGTAAAATTTTCGTTCGTAAACCGACTTTAGAGACAACCATTTTTGCTAGCTAAAAAACTCTTTGGTACCTACCTTTTTAAACATCAAAACAGTATGTAATTAGCAGTAAGATACGTATTTAACCTATCGGGATAACTTTACAGTTGGCAATATAAAACGCAGGCGTGCATAATATGTTGGATTACGAGCCTAAAAGCCGTTGAATAAGATCCACTTTATGAGCAACTGTGATAAAAAATTAATTACTACTATCGATCCAGTGGCACCAGATTGCGGTTTCTTATCAACTACGAAGTCGGAGTAGGTATCCACTGTAGTTAAGTCATTATAATGAAAAACTACTTTGCTAACAAACTGACACTTAAAATGAAAAATTAGAACTGATGACCCAGTTGGCACAATAGTCACCATGCCGGACTGCCAAACACAGGGTTGCGGGTTCAATTCCCGGCTCAGACAAATATTTATGCTTAGATATTTGTCTGTGGTCTGGTTGTTTGTATGTATTATAAGTATATATTTACAAAAGAAAAGTATTAAAAAGTAGTATATCCGTTGTCTAGCACCCATAACACAAGTCTAGTTACTTAGCTTGGGGCTAGATGGCGATGTGTGGAATGTCCTGCAATATTTATTTATATTGGAACCTTAACGTTTAAACTAAACTAAACGAAACGAAAACGTTCAACGTAAAGAAGAAGAAAGAGTGGAAAAAGATTGAATAAAAATGGATATACTCTCCGTAATAGTAAAACCAAACACAATTGTTTGGTATAAACAAAACGCAATTTGTACAGACGATATAGAATGACTCATTGGTATTAAGATAACCTGTAAATGTCAATTGCGTGTGGTTGACTACAGACGCTTAGAAAGAGGAATAATGTAACATTAGGTTATTTTTGACGGCTCATTCATTTTTTACGAGACTGGAGGAAAGATTGTTTTTGCTCAATTTAAAACTAACAGATGACACACAAGTGCTTCTACGCTATTGTTTCATTAAATTAATATAAGGAAGAACATTACACTCTCAAAGACGACCCAGTTGGCTCAATGGTCACCACGCCTTACTGCTAAACACAGGGTTGCGGGTTCGATACCCGCCACAGACAAGTATTTATGCTTTGCATATTTGTCTGTGGTCTGGTTGTTTCTATGTATTATAAGTATATATTTACAAAAGAAAAGTATATAAGTAGGATATCCGCTGTCTGGCACCCATAACACAAGTCTAGTTACTTAGCCTGGGGGTAGATGGCGATGTGTAGAATGTCCTGCAATATTTATTTATTTATTATTATTAAAAGACAGGCTAAGTATTAAATACCTTTAATAAGAGAAAATAGATACAAAATCACTTATAAAATCGGCAACAGTCCTATTTTTTTCGGTACTATACGGTACCAAATCCTGCATACCTTCACTCAACCTTCAATTTTGTTTACACGAGGAACACGTTCGGGCGGGAAGAGCGGCCATTAAACCATATTGGCTGAAAAGCTCACGAAGGTTTGATTATGAGTGCAGATGACGTTACCAGAAATCTATGCGAAGTCGTATTGAGATTAGGCACGCCACACGCGAAACCTTTTTAGATATTGCTTACGCAAACTTATTAAGGAACTCTCTGATACGCTTTACGGCGATGCGATGCGGTGAGCCGTGGTGATGCAGAATATATTTTTTATCACAGTTGCTCATAAAGTGGATCTTATTCAACGGCTTTTAGGCTCATAATCCAACATATTATGCACGCGTGCGTTTTACATTACCAACCTAGTGCTATAAAGTTATCCCGATAAGTTAAATACGTATCTTACTGCTAATTACATGTTAGGTAGGTGAAACATTCTTAATTTATCTGGGTTATACTGTTTTGATGTATAAAAAAGGTAGGTACTAAAGAGTTTTTAGCTAGCAAAAATGGTTGTCTCTAAAGTCCGTTTACGAACGAAAAATTTTACGTGATAATGACTTAGAAAACGATTAAAAATTGAGTTAAGTTAATTTTATGTTTTTTTTTACTTTAATATATTGTTTAACCCCCGACGCAAAAACAAATAGAAAAAACCCTAAAAAATATTGTATGTCAGACGAGGCTGTACAGGTTAAAAGCCTTTAGCCTGGCCTTTCCAAAGCATAATTAACAAAAAAAATATTGCCTTAAAAAATGTAAACATAGACTTATCACAAATATTTTGTTAATTATTATTTTGTTTTCTTTTCAAGTTTTTTCTTTTATTCGCAACTGTGATAAAAAATGTCGTACGATACACGTGTGGAATGGATCTTTGCATCTTGGCTTCTTATGACACGCTCGCTGCCGCTCGCGCGTCATATGCAAAGACCGCCTCTATGCAAAGATCAATTTACCACACTTATATCGTAATGTACTATTAGAATTTATGTTTATGTGACCGTATTTTATTCAGCAAAGTTTTTCCTAGGATCTACTCTGAAATTACCGATCAACATGTCCATTACATGCAAAAACATAGTTATATGAAAACGTCACAGACTCAACGATAAAAGCTAATCGGGAAAGTACAATGCGAGATACCTACCAGATAAATCATAGAGGTCTGCGTAAGCACAATGCTGCTAGCCATGCGTTAAAGGAACCGTCGTCGTGGTTTGCAGTTTGATCGGTCTATTGTGTAGATCCTAGTTATCTATAGACCAACTGGACGGCTAACCGCACTCCGGCGAACCGCATGGTGCATATGCACCCTTAGTTACGCCAACAAAGCTTGATATCGAGGTAATGATATCGATCCAGAAAGAATACCTAATTTATATTCTAAGTGACGATCACGTCGATGTTCTAAATTTAAACCTTTTTAAACCTAAGTTAAGAGTTGCCATTCTTAACACAATAGTCAACGAAATGTGAATAAACATAGGTTACATATTATAGCTTAACACTTGGCGTTTCTTGAATAAGTATGTCATAAATATTCAAGTAGCGTTTTCTCGTTGGTCTGTACCTTTTTCTTTTTAAGTGGCTCGGATCGTCCTGCGATGGTGCTTGTGGAGATTCGTCTACTTTAAGATTCACAGAAAAAGGAGTTTTCTGGACTTTTTTTTAGCTCGAAATTAGAGTTCATAGTCATAAGCTCGAACAGACGAACTTGGGCGCACGCAGAAATATTTTTTCTCAAAATTTGTAAAATTGAGTCAAGTAATTAATTCATTAAATTCATTATTAAATGTACGACCAGGTAAAATGAAAAATAATTAGGTTTAAACTATAAATTCATAGTATTTTGGTTTTCGCAGCAGGTATTTCTTACTAAAGTACCAAAACCTAGTCATAGCCATAGATATAAAATACAGTAATCTTACCAATAATGAAAACAAGAAAGTGTCAAAAACAGTTGCGACAGGGTAGCGGCAGGTAAACATCGCGCGCCCTCTGTGCTAAAATAAGACTTCTACCTATATTGGATCAGAAATATCAACACAATTTGTATTTAGTACTGACTAGCGACCCGCCCCGGCTTCGCACGGGTGCAATTCTGATACTAAATATACTACCTACAGAATGTCTTTAAATAAAATGTTCACAGCTTGTTTGTCATTAGACAATACAAATATGTTTTCTTTAGAGGATACATAACGCATTTAATATAGATTAAAAAAATCAAACCTTCATACAAACTTCCACACCTCATTTGCCCCCCTCATTAGGGGTTGAATTTCGCAAAATCCCGTCTTAGTGAGCACCTACGTCATAAAAGGAACCCCCATGCAAAATTTGAGACTCTTGGAACTTGTAGTTTCTGAGATTTCGTGATGAGTGAGTGAGTCAGTGATTTTCCCTTTTATATATATAGATAGGTATTGTTGACTTAAAATGTTACTGGAGGAAACATAAATGGATTTCCATTGGAATCTCAACTAATATAGAAAAACTATGATGACGCGGTGGTTATGATTCGCAAGTGCTCGATCCAAGCTGCAGCTTGTACTTGTACTTGAACGGACCGTTTCCGCAATTAGACCTTTTTTAATTGGGTCCTTTTTTGCGTGAGGATGGAGTAGGCTTGCCCAGCACTTTCAGCTTAGTTGACCATTTCCAGAGGAGAGAATTCGTCAATACTTCTGGTGCCAACTAAGCCGCGGGTTTCATCACAATGTTTTCCTTCACCGTAAGAGTAATGTCAATTAGCGCACATATTTTTTTCTTAAGAAAAATACATTGGTGCGCGCCCGGTCGAGATTCGAACCCACGACCTTCGGAATGAAAGTCGAGGTACCTACCACTAGGCCAACACCGCTCTCAGCTTTAGAATATTATTAATTTATTATCATCAAAATTGCCCGTAATATATTTTTTATCACAGCTGCTCATAAAGTGGATCTTATTCAAAGGCTTTTATGCTCATAATCCAACATATTATGCACGCGTGCGTTTTACATTGCCAACCAAGTGCTATAAAGTTATCCCGATAAGTTAAATACGTATCTTACTGCTAATTACATGTTAGGTGGGTGAAACATTCTTAATTTATCTGGGTTATACTGTTTTTATGTATAAAAGGTACCAATGAGTTTTTTAGCTAGCAAAAATGGTTGTCTCTAAAGTCGGTTTACGAACGAAAATTTTACGTGATAATGACTTAGAAAACGATTAAAAATTGAGTTGTTTATTTTTTGTTTTTTCTTTACTTAAATATATTGTTTTTCCGTACCATTGTATTTTGTTCTTAACCCCCGACGCAAAAACAAATAGAAAAAAACCCTAAAAAATATTGTATGTCAGACGAGGCTGTATAGGTTAAAAGTCTTTAGCCTGGCCTTTCCGGAGCATAATTAACAAAAAAAAAATTGCCTTAAAAAATGTAAACATAGACTTATCACAAATATTTTGTTAATTATTATTTTGTTTTCTTTTCAAGTCTTTCTTTTATTCGCAACTGTGATAAAAAACGTCGTACGATATACGTGTGGAATTGATCTTTGCATCTTGGCTTCTTGAACACGCTCGCTACCGCTCGCGCGTCATAAACCGCCTCTATGCAAAGATCAATTTACCACACTTATATCGTAATGTACTATATTAGGGTCTACGCCTACTATACTTGAAAAAATTATACTAGCAACGTAATTTTTACACCGTATTTCGTCCTTTCTTTTTGCACTGGCAAGAACGCGACTTAACAAATTCAATTACCGGCACAAATTTCAATAAAGTTGATACTTCCTACGTAGAATAACAGCTACAGTCGCTCAATTCGACAAAATCTCATAAACTCACAGAAATGAACCCATAATAATAACCATAACATTCTGAGGACTCGCCTTTTTCGCTTTTAGTCCACAACTCGTCCGACTGTCCAACCAAATCCGACAGACTGCGGTCCAATCCTATTTAAGCCGGACAGCTTTTGCGGGTGACGTCAGTTATCTTAAGAGCAACTATCTGGTAGGTATTTGAAGCTCATGTCGTAATGACCGATGTATTTTTAAGATTGTTAATTATTTATTAAGAGCCTACACTGCAGTCCCACTGCAGGCCTTTGTCCTGCAATGGAAATAAACAAACTACGAGTAAGACGAAATTAATAAACTTTTTAAACTCACACGATTTGTATTCATATTGATTATTTTCCCGGGTGTTAATCTTGTATTTTTTTTAATTTCTCTTACCTCGACGTTACGACCATGTTACAATAGTCATGGGAAAATAATTACTAAGACGAAATTGTAGTGTCATGGAAGTGCTACTAACATAGTTCTAAGATATCTCTGTAACACATTTAATGATTATTATAAAATATGTTTGTTAGTCTATAAGGTATGTATCTATGGGTCTTTGTAGTCTGAAATAAATGATTTATTATTATTATTTATAATGGGACTGCAGGACAATGGCCTGTAGTCCCATTATTATCTGTAGCTAATTTTAAGATGAACAACTTAAATTCTGTATACCCAAAATACTATTACACAATAGCTACATACAAAAGTGCTGGATTTTTATTATTTTAATATCGTTAAGAGTTATTAACACATACTTATCTAAAAAACCCACAAAATTAAACACAGAGCAAATAGAAAAGTCAAATACGAATACAATGTTACGAGTCCTTTTAATTTTGCGTTGCAGTGCGGCTCTTTTTTGCGGTTTAACTTTCTCTCTCTTGTTTAAAAAAGTTTTGCTGCGTACACACATTAATGGCTATGTGTATACTAACGATTTCAGAAAGTACATTTTAATTGGCTAGTGTTACAATTTGCCTTGAAACGCATTATTATTTTGCAAATGTGCACATACTCGCTCCTGTCATGTTATTAGATTGTTAAACTACCCTTGAGAATTTGTAAGACCAGTGAACGTAGCCAGCTCATCTATCTATAATATAAAAATGAATCGCAAAATGTGTTGGTAAGCGCATAACTCAACAAGCAACCCCTGGACCAATTTGACCAATTCTTTTTTGTTGTCTTTGATATTGTCAAGAGAAGGTTTTTATGTTTATTGAACTAATTTGAACTTTAATTCCATATCATAAAGTTCAAGTATTAATGGAGAATTCCGGGAAAGCAAAACAATTGAGTGATGTTAACTGTATCGTATAAATATAGATGTCAATCGTGTCGTGGTGTTAGTTGCCAAACTTCATCTAAACGGCTGTTTTATATGGCAAAACAACATTTGCCGGGACAGCTAGTTAAATTATAATTATTTTCTGTAATAATATACCTTACCCAGGGTGCCTTGCATAACATTGTGCATAAAGAAATTATGCTACATTCTGGTTAAATGCATTTAACGGGTAATCTATCATTCAATTATATTTCAATAACCGCAAGGTCGAATTATTTAATTCAGTTTCATTCTCAGGTTTTAATTATGTTTCAGGTTTTAAACCAATTTAATTTTTCTTGTGCAAGTTAACTCCAGTATTTGTGTGTTGCTACTAAATCCTACTAATATTATAAATGTAAAAGTTTGTGTGTGTATGTATGTTTGTTACTCCTTCACGCCAAAACTACTGAATCGTTTGCAATGAAATTCGGCATGTAGATAGCTAGAGACCTAGATTAACATATAGGCTACTTTTCATCCCGATATTACCACAGAATCGGGACTTACGCGGGTGAAACCACGGGGCGCAGCTAGTATTTTCATATAATTAATAGTTGCGTGTTTCACTTACTAGCCAGCTAACATCTTTCGTTTAGTAGTTTACCCTACCCATTGAGAAAGTTTTTTAAAACCATTGTGAAAGTTATCCGTGTTTAGCGTGGTGCTGTAAATAACGACTTGAGTGTGCCCATTCGATTGAAACTACTCTTCCTCACGCAAAACTATTTACTTTTCACGGCAGCCTCAACGTCACATTACTATAACAATAATAGTATAACCTAATTGGTATATTGCGTCATAAGCTCTTTTCTAAAGTTCTCAGTGGTTTCAGGTCAAGGATTGTTTCCAAGGCTGAAGACTTCATTCATTTGCAATGCAATGTTTAAGAATATTTGGGAAATCGCTATTGAAAACCTAAGCCTTATTTTATCGAAAGTTCAATCCTTTTAGAATTGTTTACGTAATACAAAATCATCAGTAGGCTGGTTGTTTGGAACTCGACTTATTTAAATTTCTAAAGATATGTATCCTAAGGGATTGTCCCGCTAGTCAAGTGGGCTGTTTACCTCTAGAACTCTCTCACGGTTCTGTAGGCAAACGACTGCCCAACAAGGGAGCCACTCGCCTATCTACTTTGAATGGAAATTACGTAATCGACGAAATTTTGACGCAGCCTGCGGCGCCCGCCGTTTTGTCTTTTATCGACGCTTCATCGCTATTGAAGATTCCTTTCCCTTAGAAAATAACAGCGATCTGATTTAATTTTCACTTTGACCTGAATAGTAGGTACATATTTTATCAGCATACTCGGATCTTTTTCTCAATTAAAACTTAAATTTGTTATTATAAGTCCCTACCCATTTTCAAAGCTATGGTAACTGATCACTACCTCAGTACTGTCTAATATCCGTATATATTCCTGTATTATTTATGTATGTATGTAATTATTTGTATGTATCTATGAATATAATTATTTGGTATGTATTATTAATTTAATATTTAAAATCATAATTATGTAAATAGTGTATATTATAGTTAAATTATTCACAACCTACCATTAAAGCTGAATCAGTTCTTCTCCATCCAAAGGTTGTCTGGAAAAAATCGCTTTCAGCGATAAGGCCGCCCATTTGTGCAACTTATACTTTCTAGCTACTACTTTATTTTGTATTTATCGAGTTCCTTTTTTTTGTGTTGTACAAATAAAGTTATCTATCTATCTATCTATCTAAGTTATGATTCTTGAGCTAGATTTTTATAAGATTCAGTAATACCTTAGACTGCAATTCGCGGCCCTCCCTGAGAGGGTCTCCTTCGTTGAATTACGTGGTACCAGACAGCGAAAGTCCATTAGGTTTTATGACTTACTCCCCAGAAGGAACAGACGACTTTAACCGTTGAAATTAATTAAATTCCCACATAAAAAAGATTCAAAAGCAAATGAGCAATAGGAAAAATGGATTCATAATTAATTTTAAATACGTAACTCTCAATAAAGGTTTAATCTACAAAAAACAATCTATTGTTTTATATGTCTTTCTTCTATAAATTCTCACTAATGGCGGCTAGAATTTTTTCTCACTTTTATGCACTCCTTTCAGATCTAGGAACCAGTAATCAACGGACATAGAATTTCTTTGAGGACCAAGTTCTTTAGTTTAACGAAACTAAAAGTGATGACGCCTTACAGTCATGAATTCTTTTTAACGATCTCTATACCTACTACTTTTTAACCGACTTCAAAAAAAAGGAGGAGGTTCTCTATTCTTCTAGGTCTATATATTTTTTTGGAACGAAGTTCCTTATGGTGCGTTGCGAAAGTGGGCTAGACGGAAAAAATTAAGACCATAAGTTGTAACGACACTTTTTGATTTTATTACAAATCCTTCACTAATAATAAATCCAAAAAAAAATTCGTTCGATTCGGGTGTCCCTTGACATCTCTCAAGTTTTTTTATCATCATATTATATATTGGAACGAAGTTCCTTATGGCACGTTGCGAAAGGGGGCTAGGCGGAAAAAATTAAGACTAAAAGTTGTAACGACACTTTTTGCTATAGTTGTAAGCCGTGCGTTATGCGCGTGTTTCTCTGTCTGTCTGTCTCTCTCTCTCTCTCTCTCTCATAGAAAGCAATTACTAAAATTGAGCCTACTGATTAAGTTTATATTACATTATATATTTTTAATGTATTTTAGTTCTTTTGCATCAAAAATTACCACATTCCAGCTACTAAAATACTAACAGATAGATAAATCCACAAAGGAACCAATTTGCAGTATTCAGTAACAGACATGTGTCATGTTTGAACACAACGCCCAATTACTCAACATTGTTGCGGTCCGTATAAGCCTTGTAAGGAATATGATACGTATTTCGTGAGTCCCCTCGGACATGGGAAATAGATATACTATTGTATGCGTTCCGAGGAAGTTCCGACTATCGTAGAATATTGGAGCGGCTACGAACGGAAGGCTGTTCACAATCTGTCAACAAACAACCCTAAGGGTCGGCTATTTGGAGGTAGTAGTAGTGTAGAGTACCTTACTCATTTTTTTTCTCATTTTGCTTTGCTTTATTTTGACTTCATGTATACCTACTAATATAATAATGAGGAAATATTTTTTTGTTTGTAACGAATAGGCACCGAAATTAGTAGATCAATTTTAATGAAACTTGGTATTAGGATATATTGATTCATCTATACATATAAAATGCTTTGTCCTGATTGACTGACTGACTGACGGATCAACGCACAGTCTAAACCGCTGATCATAGAGACCTGAAACATGGAGGGTGTTTTCTTTGTGTGACATAGATATCCGATAAGAAGGGATTTTCTGAAATTCTACCCCTAAGGGGTGAAAATGGGGTGCAAATTTTGTAAGGGACAAAGTGATTATTTAGTCTAATCCTATTTGACTTTTACGCGGACGAAGTCGCGGTCAAAAGCTAATTTTTGTATTTAAAACACGTTACGAAGACTTGGGCATCCTATTTTACAATAACGTAGGCACTTTAGCATTACGCAATCAAGCACTTATTAGGAATATTGGAAAGTTTTCTCATAAAAAATTGCCATTTCGGTCGAATCGTAAGTTTTCAAAGTAGATATTTTGGCGAGAACGTCTCACTCTTGCGCGTCGAACTTTATAACTTACTGCCCAAATTTTAATAAACGAAGCGGGCGCTACTGAAATCAGTTTCTTTTACTGGAGTTCAGTAAATTGTTTGAATTAAAACAGACCAATACGAAATCGGTGCCAGAAAATATAGCGGTGTACGAGATCGCAGTTCGTGATTCAACATAATATAACCACTTTCCATTTTGGAAGCTTTAGTTTAGAGGTCTACTACTGGCAAATGGAGATCTGCAGATCTTCATAGAACCTTGGGCTTAAGATGAACATTGGATGAACAAAAATGAAAAGTGACAATTTGTAATCCACATTTAATAGTAATTTCATAAATGACAACTTGATTACCATAGCACTCCGACATTATGAGATATTTGGAGTCATACTTGACGAACTAATTGTCAATTTCATAACCTAATTCACTGTATTTTTATGTTTGCTATCACTCGTAGTTACCTACAATGAAACTAAGATAGTAGCTAAAGGTCGTCGATAAATAAAGAAAATAATATACCAAACACACCGAAGATTTACAAAGCAAAAAAGCAATGAGAATGACAAACATCTGTCAATCAATCTCATAAAAAAGTGCCAAAGATTCAATATCGATCGATAATCGATTAATAAATCGATAGATTTTTTTTATTCGATCGATTAAATTAATAATTGATTGTAGCTTTAGTATTAAACACAAATAACTCTAGTAATTCAAAAAATGAATGATTTCATTAATTAAATATGACTGACCCCCAAAGTACTAGTTAAAACATACAAAACGTAAAATGGAATGTGTCGGTAAAAAATACTATTCGATTCTAAATCGTTCGATTATTATTGAATGGTAACTCTTTTTTGAAGAAATTACCATAACAAAAAAATATAGTGAAAATGGTAGCTTTTTGAGGTAATAAACCTGTGAAAAATAATATTTTTATGGTAAAAAATGATTCCTGAGTGGCAGAAGAAATCTAATATGCAGGCAAAAATCAAAAAAAAATGTATTACTCTTTGAATATAACAAACATCTTGTCTATCCTAGCCCAAGCTTGCATATCTCCTTTATCTTTCATTCATTACTATGCAAATGGTTCTACAGTTTTTGAATATTTATTCGTTTATACAGATCAGAAAATCAGACGCAAAAAGAAACCCTTCTTAATTTCGTTGTTTAACAGACTTCGCGCTTTAAACGCTTGTCTGAGGTAGCTTTACGCTTTTAAAATAAAGTGAAATTACACAAAAAAGTTAACCTCTCAAAATAAAACACTTTCACACTCTCCACTTTCCGCGCTGTACCAGACAATCTTTGTAATAAAACTAAAAGTGAAAATAACTCAAGAGAGCAAGTGTTTTTCCTGGTAACGATAGAAATTGGCAAACTTACACAACCACACGTGTATAAATCATAACTCCATTTACAACAATACCGATAAATTATTACGCCAGGGAAATAAAACCGGTAATTACAAAAAACAATGTCTCGCAATTTATTAAAATATAAATAGCAGGATTGTCGTTATGAGGATTTTGATACCACGAAATGTACTTAGTGCGTATGCATAAATGATGTTTAATTTTATGAAACACCATACAATACGCGTTCATAAAAGAATATTATATTTAATGGCCTTTTTGTAGATTATATGAACGAATATGTATTTATGATATTACGAAGATATGGCGTACCTAACTACCTACCTATATATTTAATATGTAGAAAGGAGTCTAGGGCTAGCCCCAATTGACAAGCTTAAGGTGAAAGGGTACCGGCGCTCTCTCCATACAAACGTAGTCCCTGGATAAATTTTTGTGCCATAAAACCTATAACTGCCATGACTATGCCTTTTTTTTCATTTACTAACTATCATAGAAATTAAGATTTAAAAACAAAACATAGGGGTATGATCATGGCAGTTATAAGTTTTATGTAATAAAACAGTTGACTAAGTTTATATGGAGAGAGTCCCCGGTACCCTTTCCTCTTAACTACGGACACTATGCCATTATGTCTTTTCATTAATCAGAACACGTCTAAACTGTTGTCATTTCGCTAATTTCTATTTTCCTTGCGAGCCGCTTTTTTATTATTTATTATTAGTTTTCTTGGAATTTTTACACAATTATTCAGTAAAAACTTCTTCGATTCTTTGGTTATCCAGTGGTGTAATTGAAATTTGGATGGGGATAATAGAAATGGAGCTGCAACACTAAACTGTATCCCCCGATTTTGTTATAATTAGTTTTTTTGTATTGCGTCCCTATGGAAGCAATTTTGAAGACGTATCCACGTCAAAAGCTTTCGTTACGTTCTGTTCTGAGCCAAAAAACTTGGTAAAAGTACGCCCAAGTACCGAGTTAATAGTAGTAGGTATTTACTTGCCTAGATAGTATTAATATTCAGTCAACAAGTGAAATTGGCGCCATTCGGTAAATCGACGACTATTTGCGCTGAACCGTTGTGGCTTCGTTACTGCGAGTTATGCATTCGTTAAATTAATGATAAGAAAAACCTCACGTAATTTACTTTTTTAATAACAAAAAAAAATAAAGATTGTGCCTCGCCGCGTAATTTAACCGATTAAGTGACGCTCAATTGTTGTTTTTTTAATAGATTTTTGATTGCGCCTAGGTAGATAAGTATAGTCAAAGTTAAGCATTGTTTTTATGCCAAACTAGTTCTGCGACTTTGTCCGCGTAGAGGTTGAATTTTTCGAATCCTTTCTTTTTATACCTACGGTATAATAGCTATCTGTCTAACAAATTAGACCTTCATTCGTCTATTAGTTTAAAACTGTGCTTACCTATATCAGTCAGCCAGTCAAGACTTTAAATTTTATATAATTACTTGACTCTCAAAATGTTGTCATCGTCAATCAAACAAAACATAACATGCGCTTATGAGAAAGGTAAAACTGTAACATTCATTGTTATGAAATATCCTAGTTTGTCCTAACGAAATAATTACTTGACTCTCAAAATGATGTAATCGTCAATCAAACAAAATATAACATGAGCTTATGAGAAAGGTAAAACTGTAACATTGTTGATTTTTCACCACTCAAAAGTTTTTCGTATCCGGAATAACGCAGCTTTTATTGCACTTGTTTTGTCGTAAATAGGATTCCAGCCAAAGTTTGTGATCATAAAGTTTGTATGTTTTATTGGTAGATAATTTTAGATTGGTGCAATAATAAACAACGGCAGATGTTTACGTCAATTGTTTAAGGTATTAAAGAACAGTAAATTAACAAGCGAAAATAATTAAAACGGGCACGCTAACCGTAAAAACTTAAGCATAAAGGTTTAAAAAATACAGCTTTCGCTCTGATTGTTTAATAGAATGGACAAAATGTGGTAATTTCATTTACGTTGACACGCAATGGATACAACGGGTAGGTATTATGCGCAAAAAGTACTTGTACAATGTGTTCGGTAATATTTGCTATAATAGTATAATAAGATAGGTACAAGTGTGGTAAATTCAAATCTGGTAAATTCTAATTGGTAAACTCGCGTTCTGCCTCAATGATCAATAATCCGCACGCGTATCGTACGACGTTTTTTATCACAGTTGCGAGTAAAAGAAAATAAATTTATAATAATAAAAAGTTAACAAAACAAATGTGTTTAAATCGGCAATCATTTTTTTTCATGTTCTAGGTCCAGTTTATATAATGCCATTTGCTTCAAGTCTTTTTAAAATTGTAACTGTTTTTGCGGGCTTACAAACTCTTTGTACCTACCTTTTTTATATATCAAAACAGTATAACCCAGTTCTATTAAGAATGTTTCATCTAACATGTAATTAGCAGTAAGATAAGAATTTAACTTATCGGGATAATTTTACAGCACTAGTGCGTTATGGTAAAGTGAAATGCACGCGTGCGTAATACGTTGGTTTATGAGTCTAAAAGCGGTTTATTAAGATCCACTTTATGAGCAACTGTGATAAATATGCAACAAAAAATAATAATTTGATTTTAAACTACCATGATTCTTTTCACTATAAAAATTATTTTGTGGAGCTCGATAGATAGATAGAAAAGTTTATTTGTACACAAGAAAAAAACATAGAATACAATAGTAGAGTAAAGTAATAGCTAGCTTTAAGTAAACTCGATATTTCGCTCCACAAAATAAAAACAATGAACATGGTAAATATCTTGTTTGAAATAACTTTAATAGAGGGGAAAAATGTTAAGGAGCTATATTACCCTATTACTGCTCTTGCTTATAGCAAAACTAGTATTTCTGAAAAAGCTAAGCGGGAGCCTATAATTGGCTTTCCGTTTTTTATATATAAGTTTACTTTTTGTTAAAGCTGTTGGTTCTCCCAATAAATAAAATAAGCTTTAGTAAAGTAATAGCTATAAAGTATAAATAAACTCGATATTTAATTCCACAAAATAAAAACAATGAACATGGTAAATATCTCGTTTGAAATAACTTTAATAGATGGGAAAAATGTTAAGGAGCTATATTACCCTATTACTGCTCTTGCTTATAGCAAAACTAGTATTTCTGAAAAAACTCTTTAATATAAGCTTTAGCGTAGCTTGCCCGATAACGTGTTTTTCCCTTTACATAATAAAAGGGGAACGTTAATAACATTGTTGCTACATTAAGTTGGAGTTCACCTTCGGCGATAAGTAATAGAATGTCACCCGTAGCGGGGTATATCACAGCATTCGGTGGCTATTCATCAAGCCATGTCAGCTATGATCGATTGTTCACCGTAATAAGGTTTCTACTGCTACGGAAATAACTTTTTGCTACGTTTCCTACATAATTTTTCGTAACTTTATGCATATTTTGTTTCTTAATAATAGATGAATATAGTCACAATTATCCCGATAGTAGTGTCTACAACCGGAGTAATCTACAATTGTTCAATAGCCTACAAGTACTTGATTTACCCAAGAACACTTTTCTTACGTTACAGAAAGCGTCTATTTTAAATACTTAATATACCAGTTTCAACTCTCCAAACGTAAGCTGGCACTTGGTTAACGCCCGTGTCAGTTTAATTTTTACCATTTGCCAAACTTTCAAAACTTAATAATAGCAGAAACTGTGAAGGTACAAACTAAACTAGAATTTAATTAACTATTTTTTGTCTTTGTCCAACAATACACAAAAGTAGGTACCTAAGTGCTGCAAGATACAAAATTGGTCAAAAAATTATCATCTAATTCCAAGGTTGAACATAAAGCAGCTACAGTAAGAAAGACGATCTCATCATTTCCTGGAACCATGAAACTTCCTATGAAGGTACCATCAAATAGGGAGTAGCATAGTTTGTATCCAAAAATAGTATCAATTTGGTAGCAATATACAAAAATGTAGTGCCTTCGTTGAGGATCGTGGAAGGGCAGGTCGCACGTTTAGATGTTTAGCAATTCTAATCAAGTCCGGAGCTTCCGGCCGCCCGCGCCCGCCCGCCCTGGCGCTCGCTGTTGCCATTCTCTCGCCCCGATAAATTTAAAAGGGCAACCCTACGACACGCGAACTTTTTGGGTAATTAAACCGGTATTATTCCTACTAGTGTCTTACTGATATGAATCTGAAGGCTAAGGGGTGATATTAGCATTTTTATTTAACGAAAGCTTCCAAATGCCGCAGAGGTAGAATCCTTGTAACGAATTATTCAGTAATATTAGTTTTAACTTTTAAAATAACCTTTTTATTACAGACCTAGTTCATGAAACTTACCGAACAACATTGTTAACGATCGCTAATAACAAACTGTGTTACGGAACTAAAGCTAGAAATGTAAATTTAAAATTTGAAACTATGAATTTTAAGAACCGTGAAAACGTAAAACTAATTTAAATAATAACAATGGAACTGTGAAATATTGCGTTTGAGCATGTAAGTCCTGCAAAATATAGGGTTGGTGAAGGTTCCAGTGTGACCCTGGCTTAAACAAATGCCATTTCCTGGGGTGCAAATCAGTCGGGGCACGCGAACTTTGCGGTTCACATCATAGTTGAGTGCTAATTTTGTCACTACAATACAACGCCTTGTGAAGTTTTGTTTGGTAGAGCATGACGTTGGAAAAGCTATAATGTAGGTATATCTGAAAGGTTCATACCAATTACATTTTTGATGGAATTCCAGGCATACCTGTTTTCATCGGGTTCACTACGCCACATTGAAACCCGTTGCCACTTCATCCCTTAAATTGCAACAAAATGTTTTAATATACCTAACCTTTCAGTCATTCAAAAAATTGAAAAACATAAGAAATACCTACGAGCCTTTTTCAAAATTCATTAATTACACGAAAATACATTAAAATTGAAAAAATAAATTGCTATTTATTTTTGTATGTAAGGTCGGTGTATACTCTGTGGCTGTTATATTATATGTTTTATCTATATATTGATTTTACCTACTTCGTGTTTTTTTTTTCATACCGTCCCAGCAAATTCGATTGGCATACATACCATGCATGCATTACAATTTCTCATTTCTCAATAACAATAAAAGACGTGGTACATTTTACATTCGCTCATAAAAATATTTACGAGAAACAACTTGCAGGTGAGGGAAGATACATTATCCAAATGAATTTTTTTATTGCACGTTTCACGTTTTTCTGTATGTTTAATAATAATTATACAGAATTCTCAGTCAGTATTTTTACTTTGGCGATATTTTTCTTCAAACATTGATTTTCAAGTAAATTATTATAACAACATTTCGTACCTGTAAGTCTTCTTCTGCCTTATTTGGAGGTCGGCTCAGTCTAATAACAGTCTATCCATCTTTTCTTAGGTCGCACTCTTTCTCTCCATCCCTTAACATTCATTTTCATTACTCTTCTAGTTACATACGTCTAATTTCTCCTTACATGTCTATACCAACTCAAACGGTTCTCTTTCTCTGGCGCTACTCTTCGGCTTTCTGTTTTATACTTGTTCCTTGTTTTATCCATCCTCGCTACACCATACAACCATCCGAAGTATTCTCATCTCCGCCGAATGCAATCTTCTTCTATTCTTCTTTGGGCCTGTATTTATACTTACGAATGTAGTCAAAAAAACAAGAACATACTCTAAAAGTTTCACCATATCGACCCGTATGCAAATCTGAATGGTGAAAAGAACACACATCGCTGTGTCGGCTATAGCCCATAGCTCACGTTAAATGTCATGTCTCACTGACAATCCGCTCCATACATCCGTGTATCATCCATCAATCGTACTGTACATGGCATGTCTGTGCACTTTATGACCGTTCACGTGCTGCACAATATGTTATAGAAACGCTTTTTATATTCTGATAGTGATTTTCATAACTAATGTTCATGAACCACTGACTATTTATTTCAAAAGCTTTTTATTTAATACTACTCGTTCGTTGAACCCAGTTGCTGTCTTTTTAGCAGTCATTAGGTCAAATAAAAGTCCTTAGGATGACCTGAAAACTCTAACAATGGGTAGCCATACCATTATACAAGAACGTAAGAAATTCAAAACCAAATGTGCCATTCTAGGGCTGCAATTATACCTTCCAAGTTTCATACATACTAATTGATACTAATGCACTTACAAACTATCAGTTTCTCTCCTGTATCTTACATGAAAAACTATTTAAGGTACCTACTAATATAAGAATAAATGAATAGAACCTAAATATTAACAAACAGAAAGAATAATAAGATATAAACCTAACTTAACAAATCCTAACAAAAATAATTAGGACAAAACATCGTCTTTAACAAAAACCAGAAACGGGGGAGAAAAGTTCGCTGTTTCATTCGACGATATTTTCATCGACTATGAGCTCGTGAGAAATAACGAAAGAAAAACAATAGGAGGTATGACAGCCTAGGCATCCGGAGAGCACAAAGCTACAATACATACCTACGGGAGAGTTGGGATGAGGGGAAACACAAACTAGAGATTTGTAATCGACTGATAGTTTTGTTGTCCTTCAAATAGTAGCTCAGTCTTTAGTCCAACCGTTAAGTCTGCCTTGACATAGTATATCAATATCCTTTGTCAACGGTCTGCAGAAGTCTACGTTTCAGGGACAAGGGGAAACAGACCGACACGAGACTGTAATTAGAAAACTCTCGTGACTTGGCACACGCTACTTTTTATCTTCGCTTTGTATAATAATTGCTCACTTTTATCTTACATCAGAAAGCATTACGTTTTACGCAGCGCTTTCTGAGGCAGTAAATTAAATTGTCTTTGTTTTCTCTCGACGCAATTTAAGTGTCGCGAGAGTTCACCTCACATTTTAATTTAATTTAACTCACATAACGACATTAAACAGTCCTAAATCTTATAAATGTAAGGTATTTTGTTACGATTTTGTTTGGAGAGTCTAATGGGTATCTTAAAATACACATTATTCCATCCATCTTGTCTGAATACATTAAGAATATAAAGTCTATACTCTCCTATCGCTAGGTTTGACTTACCTAAGCTAAGCAATATTCTTTGCGCTGAGAAGACTGCCTCCGGTTCACGCTTGAAGAACACCAAACTGCTTTCTATTTGCCTCGGAAGCCACCTACAATATCATGCAAAGAGAACATTTTATAATGATTTATTGCGACTGAATAAAAAAGTATTGTACTGAAAATCAGCGTTGTGATGTTTATCGACACAACATTATGCTGAGTAAATTCTTTGTTGGTTGCACTACATATATTCTAGCCTAAGTCTTTTTTATTGGCCCTAAACATGTACAATGTACGTACAGTCGGCTGCATAATTACAGCCCCTGATAGAGTTCGAAAATTACTATTATTTGAATGTTTTCATTCTAATAATTTTTGTTTGATAAATTGATGAGTTAGAAGACTTTAAACATCAACTAAAGCAGGTGCCTTGAATCGTGCTTGTGTTGAAAACGTTCTTAAAACAGCCGTTTTGGAGCTCTACGGTGGGTTTGCAATTATGCAGCCGACCGTACGTCTACTTCAGATAAGTGTGCCCTAAACTATATGAAGTAACTGACTGCGCTCCGCGGTTTCACCCGTGTAAGTAACGAACTCGTGAAAATATCAGGATGAAGCACGCTAGTAAATTTTTATTGAAATCCATGACCATAAAATGGATATAAACAAATACATTATCGCATATATAATATTACCTAGTTGGGATAGTAAAATAAAGTTATAAATATTTAAGTACTGTGTAGGTTTTGGCGGGAACGAGTTAACAACATGTCGTGCTGCAGTTTTATTTTCATGAAACTTAAATGTAACCCGAGTTGAATTGTATAATTCTGGTGGAATGTTATTCAATTTAGTTCTGTGAAAGTGCACAAGTGTAGTGAAAGTAAAAATCAGTGTCAAACATGCAGTTTTCACGTTGCCTCCAAATCTTGACGGACTATGACGACTTTGAATGTATTGAAACACTTTAGGCCCGATTTATGAAAAATCGGGTCATAATTTGATGCAAAATATAACTTGACACTGGCTAAATGCACACGTGCGAAGCCATAATAAAAGAAAAAAAAAGAAAAGTACTGTGTATCCGAAAGAGGAAATATCCTGTTAAAGTCCAGTAGCGTTCAGTTTTCACACTCAGTCCAACATAAATTGCAAGTTGAGGTAGCGGTCGCCACAACTTGTAGCCAATTAAAGTTTCAGCAGCCCTTAGCGCCGAGAACAATCGGTTAAAGATCAACTTGATACGTATAAGTTCGAACTTAAAGGTGGAAACAGATAAAGATATTTTTCTATCTGCCGATATACTTTATCTTAAAGTCAGTTAAGTAAGATAAGATAAATAATTTATTAGCTAGAATACATTACATTAAGATCTTACGCTTAAAACATAGAATTGTATTCAGTCCGCAAGAAGACGTGCAAATATGTTAGTTGATACACCACAAGTCAGTGATTAGTAAGAATCTGTACACAGCCTACTAAATAGTTACTACCGCCACCGGCAATTGAAAACTGTGAATTGTTACAAATGTGTTTTGTTTTTCTAAAAAGTGCTGAAATTGTAGGTAAAAATTTTACCGACATTTTGGTGTGACTTTGAACCAAAAATTTCTTATAGTTTTGAAGCTATCCTAAAATTAAGAATTAAAACTAGTCTAGCTTTGAAATGACAAGGGATATTCGTCTCAAATTACCCCAAAATATTGGTTAAGATCTCACCTACAATTCCATTTGAGCACTTTTGAGAAAAACAAAACACATTCGTTACAATCAACAATGTTAGTTACAAGCGACTGGTATTTCTGGCGCGTTACGTTCTAAGCATAAATAGCCTTAAATATACAATTTAAAGGTATTAGTAGGTTCTTAAATAAAATAATGAAGCATTGTCAAGATATGATGAGAAATATTATCTTGTCCCACACTGCTTCGCTACTTAGCACTGACAGTCACATATCAGTGCAAAAAAGCGACACCCCGATTGTTCACATTATACTGCTAAATAAAAAAACCTGCCAAGTGCGAGTCGGACTTCCGTACCATGTTCGTGGTCATGAGATACAGCCTGGTGACAGACAGATAAACAGACAGACGGATGGACGGACAATAAAGTGTAAGTAATAGGGTCCCGTTTTTAACTTTTGGGTACGAAACGAGAATGTATCGACCGAGAGGTCAATCTGTAGTCTAATCGTCCTTTAACTTTATTGGGTTCCTTTACTGATAAGAAGCTATTAATGCATTCTTACTGAATTGGACCTCTGAATACACTTCGTTATCTTATCAAATCGATCCGATTCGACGAGAGGTTAATAGGGGTGTGAATTTTAATTAATTACATGTAAAGGCTGCTTGTTCACACACGATTTACGAGGTCATGCATCTCATAAACGTTACCCACGTTGTGTGTGTTATATTTTTTTGTTCGCCTATATTGTCCTAAGGGTGGGCAAATACCTCTGTGGCGACACCACATCGCCGCCAACAGATGGCGCCACTGATACGATCGTTGATCCTAGATCGCGCAAGCGAAGTTTTTCTGAAAATAAGCTCATATACAAGTTCCAACGAAACATCGTCGGGCCGCGGCCTTCCGGGTATAACACCTGCCCGGTGGAAGATCTTCCCTTTGAAGGTACACACCACATCGTACCTCCAAACCTCCCTAACATCTTTCCAAGTAGTTCGGCCTGGGGCTAAGGTTCAACTAGATCGTCACACCATCGTTTGAGAGAAACTCTCAAAATACAGCGGAAAATATAAACAGTATTTTCCGGGTCCTTACTTAGCTCCTTGTCTATTTAGCACCATGCATTGCAACCGTCAGGGTAACTGACAAGTAATTTGTTGTATGTAGTTATCTTGCACCGCAACAACCTGAAACGAGCTTAAAAATACGGGACTGGATTTCCGTGACACATCCCTTGAATTTTCCGCCCGGAGTCGGTATATGGGCGCGGTCTCGCCGTTTTTTATTTTATTTTACTTGGTTCTAACAAAACGAATATGCATGGTCCTGTGAGCACTAATGAACCTGCCTTCAAAGCATTCAGCCGAGTCAAATACGCGAGAACTAACTTACATTTACGTGTAATAAGTTAACAGTTCAGTCGATTTTGTGCTTTACTCGGGTGTAAAAGAATCCAATTGCACTGACAATGGATATTATGAAATGAAGATAAATTTTGGTGAAAGGTAAAGGGAGAGATTATGTGGAAAACACGGACGTTTCTGTAGCTCCGGTTGAGTGGGCTTATGGTATGCAGAGGTGGCTTGAAACATTTAAAATCTTTACTAAGCTTCGCAAATATATTTCACTATCTGTGAAATATATTTGTACGTCTCACGTGTAAGTCGCGATTCCGTTGGAATATTAGAATAAAAAGTACCTTATATGTAATTCTAGGTCTCTAGCTATCTACATACCGAGTTTCATAGCAATCAGTCTAGTAGTTTTTGCGTGAAGGAGTAACAAACATACACATAAACTTTCACATATAATATTAGTGCGATTACAAGCCTACTCTTACCGTAGGGATTTCATAATATCTATTACTAGCTGCGCCCCGCGGTTTTACCCACGTAAGTTCCGATCCCGTGGGAATATCGGGATAAAAAGTAGCCGATATACTAATCTAGGCCTCTAGCTATCTACAAACCGAATTTCATTGCAATCGATTCAGTAGTTTTAGCGTGAAGGAGTAACAAACACACACACACATGCAAACAAACTTTCACGTTTATAATATTAGTAGGATTTGAACAAGTAGAGAACGATATACATATTTTCAGCTGAAATCAGGGATCATAACATAGTTATTCTGATTACAAAGTAGTTATAGCAAATTAATCGAGTAATTTCCTCGGACGCCAACCGATTAATTGATCAACTACATTGTTAAGTTAATCGTTAATCGTAATTTTATGGGAACCGTGAGCGACGCCTTGTACAAATAAAATTTATGACACCAAACTAACAAAATGACACTTAAAATAACTGTAGTGGATTTATAACGCTCATAAACTGATGTCAAGATTAAACGTTATCATTATTAATAGGTTAGTGTATTTAATTACTGCTGCAGATGTTCAAATCCCACTAATATTATAAACTAGCTGTGCCCCGCGGTTTCACCTGCGTAAGTCCCGATCCCGTGGGAATATCGAAAAAAATATCCTATGTCCGTCTGCTAATTGTAAGCTACCTCCCCACCAATTTTCAGCCAAATCGGTTTAGCCGTTCCCGAGTTATAAATGGTGTAACTAACACGACTTTCTTTTATATATATAGATAGAGATAGATGTGAAAGTTGGTGTGTGTATGTTTGTTACTCCTTCACACAAAAACTACTGGACCGATTGCAATGAAACTCGGTATTTAGATAGCTGGAGACCTGGATTATCACATAGGCTTTTTATCCCGATATTCTCACGGGATCGGGACTTACGCGGATGAAACCACGGGGCGCAGCTAGTAATATATAAAGTAGTTGTAGGTCCTAAATTTATTATTTGTAAGAAAGTAGTTTATTAAAAAGAAACATTTTTTTGTACAACACGCAAACAATAAAAAAACAAAATAACTTATTAACTATTTTGTACATAATGACGACCTTATCGCTTGCAGCTATTTCTTCCAGACAATCTGATTAAGCCAGAAACAGTCTGATTTTTCCATCCACTTCAAATCTTCAAAACACTTATATTTTAAATCTCTATACTTGTTGAAAATGTATAAAATAAGAACCTAGTTAGCATTTTCGCGGAATTTTAAAATTCAAATTATCAAGCCATTAACATCGCCATTAAAATGTATGAAATTCACTAATTTCATCTCTAAAGTATGATGAACGGCTGCGCAGTCACATTTTTACTTGAAAATGTGACGTTACTGAGAATTTTATTTTATAACACCAAACTGGCCAAAATGAAAACTGCTGAACATTTACATTTTCAGAATAATAAAACTGTTACTCTATGATAAACGTGATATCTCTAGTTTTGTTATCCATATTTTTATTAGTTAGGTTTTATGTAACATTTTTAAATTGTTCGACTGTTTGTGCTTGTTCGTTTCACAAAAGTATGTGATAAATCTTTGCACATTTCGTTCATAGTTTTTTATTTGTCACACATGAGACAGGGAAGACAGAATGAGACCAAAATTCTAAAAATACAATTACATATCTATTTACAAACTTCATTAATAATGAAAGAACAGAAACCATTGAGGAATGTTGTCGTCTTCTTTAAATATTAAATTCAAATTCCTTTCGCATCCAACTTTCTCGTACGCACTGGTAAAAAGTGGAACTCTTTGCTCGCCGCGCTGTTCCCGTCCTACAACCATGGAGTCTTTAAGTCAAGAGTAAATAGGTACGAAGCGAGTATGCTACATCCTCAACCTCATCCTTGCTTCCCCTCAGGTGAGATGAGGTCACACGCAAGCCTATTTAATGTTAAAAATAAACAAAACTGGCGAATCAGGCTATTTGGCATACACATAGGCATAATAACGTGGGCATCCGATAAGAAAGGATTTTGGATAATTTAAACCCTGCACGGACAAAGCTTGTAAGCTATAGATGGGTCAATGTAATCGGCATTCTCCAGTCTGATGCACAGATTGTTTCCGGAATTC
Organism: Idaea straminata; assembly: GCA_951213275.1. Lineage (NCBI taxonomy): Eukaryota > Metazoa > Arthropoda > Insecta > Lepidoptera > Geometridae > Idaea > Idaea straminata. The sequence goes on along the minus strand of OX577846.1, from coordinate 5,789,035 downwards.
GCTCGCCAAATGGTGGATTTAATTACCACAACACAATTTGCAAGCACAAAGTTGTTATTTAAATACCACATTAACGGGCTTATTGGCATTTCCTAATGTAACTCTATCTAGATAGTTACGTTCGGTTTACAGCTAACTATTTTAATTTGCTTCCCCTAAATGTTCGTTAAATAAACAATGTTGAGATGTCCCACTGCTGTTGCTAATGTAACTTTTACGCGTGCCAGATGTTTATTGTTGTGAATATTTGGGGAAAACATTATCACGTAGCTATGAGCAAATTCCAAAGCAAATAACTACGTAGGTTTTTTATAAACTCAAAATGATGAGGCAGTATTCACCTTACTTGCACTCACTTACCAAGATGAGTTGGAATCGATTGCTTAAATGCAAACGTTTGCGGTTGAATGGAGTTAAAAGGAATTTTAAAGTTTTTCCGTATTAACGGAAGAATTTTAGTTGGAGTAACTTTATTATCAAACATTTAAAACCTCTAATTGAGGTGTATTGACGACCCAGTTGGCACAATGGTCACAATGCCGGACTGCCAAACAGAGGGTTGCGGGTTCGATTCCCGCCTCAGACAAGTATTTATACTAAGATATTTGTATGTGGTCTAGTTGTTTCTATGTATTATAAGTATATATTTACAAAAGAAAAGTATATAAGTAGTATATCCGTTGTCTAGCACCCATAACACAAGTCTAGTTACTTAACTTGGGGCTAGATGGCGATGTGTGGAATGTCCTGCAATATTTATTTATTTTATTTATTCCGATTCAAAATTCGTCTCCGTAAACTTACCCCATAGGATAAGTTATCATAGAGTAATCGTAAAGGGCATATGGGATCGGCCGCCTGCGTCTGTCTTTCCTGACGTGTACAATTTGGAGCTCTTTAAGTCGCTATTGAAGGAAAGCGTGCTACATCTTAGACCGCATGGTCACCTACCATGAAACAAGTATTTTACGGCCAAATGCTGACCTATATTTTAAGTAAAAACAAATCCAAACAAAACCGTGACTTGACTAAAATACTGCTTGACGTATTGACACCAATATAATGCTCGACCAACTAAAAATAAAAATGGGAAAAAGACCACTTAAATAAATTTTTGACACATTTTTTTCACTCATAATCCACAAGATAACATTATGACTATATGACACAAACATTTGTTGATACCTATCTATGTAGATAACCTGTAGCTAAGTATATCCACGCGACGTTCCAGTATGCATTTCTGTAATGAAAAGCAAAACAGCAACAGGTATCATGGCCAAGCCACCTACTGTTTTTATTGAAGTTTTTTGCGAAATGGAACTTCTTCTAAGTCTAACTTTTAAGTAAGCTATAACCTTTAAGGGAAAAAAGCAATAATATTCATAGCTTGTATTATGTCGTTTAAGTTTTCTTATCAAAAATATTCTTATTCCTACTTGTAGACAATTAGGGTGTCACTACTATTGGAAAGACGCCTTGTATTAAGTTACCTAACTTTAAAGCTGTCACAAAATTATTTGCTCCATTAGCGAACACATTAAGTAGCCGACGGATTCCAAGTTCAGTTTATATAAACAGCTCTATCCGCGAAACATCTTCTCGAGGCCACAAAGCCAAAGCCAGTAAAATCAATTCCATCGGCGACGCATATACTTGGCAATATTTCAAATTCTCTTTGATGCAATATTTCTCTTCCTCTCTTTTCTACCAGATTACGTAACCGAGGAAACTTGCTGCTCCGTGACGTATCAATTTCTTACTCAGGAAGGACCTATTCATTGGAAGAATTGGAAACAATTCAGGCTAAAAGTTCCCTTTAGCGTGATATATTTTTCTACCTATTGAATATCTATAACAAGTTGGGATAATTCACTTTATCGGTGTCTTCAATATGATATTTTTTTACTGAATAGGACTAGTGGACTTCAATGCGAGTATTATAACGCTTACAAGAATACAAAATATTTCCTTCAGTAAACCAAAGAAAATAGTAATATATTCTTTACGATAAGTACGAGTATAAATACAATAGAAGTACAGCGCTTTAAACATAACACAACTATTTTGAATAATAAATAAAACACGAAATATACGTAATTAAAAAAGTAATCATTCTGGTTTATGATAGATTTTTTATCAGTCAATATACTACCGAAATACTGTTCTATTATTTAAGCTGTATAAATTTATTAGAGCTGTATTAATATTGTATTATCTAAGAATCGCTGAATTTATTAAAAATTGCTAATTGCATGGTATGTCTCGCATGTCGCCCATTGCAGTCTGATATACAATCTTATATTCTGAATCTTAGAGGAGCCAAGTCAACGTCCTCATGAAACACTTTTTGTTGTTAGTCAGCTGAGTTGCTCGGTTATCGCTAGAGCACTGCTCGATTGTTCCACTTTTTATCGCTCTGATTTATGACGCTTATCTCGCTTCACTCCTTACTGATAGGGGGTTCCCGACAAAGTGCTGCGGTTTAATCAATCACTTAGCCAGTGGCGTTTTCAATTTGTCGTTTTCATCTATTCAGAGCTTCGGTGTCTTATTCTTATCAAGTTTATTTTTAAGAAGTTGAACTCCATTGCGAGATTGTGGTTTGCCTTCGGCGAAATTGAAATGAAATTTTCCTACCACCGGCGCGGTGTCGGTGTGCATTTCATTCGTAACGAGGGCACAGCCTCAACCATTATCGTCTTAGTGTCGGCGTGATGTTGACTAGGTTCCGCGTGTTCTCTGTCTGTAAAGGCTGCATACAACAACGTTAAAGCATGTAATGAAATTGCGAACAACGCGGCATTCGGCGCACGTCCGCGCACCGCCACCCGTTCAAATTGCCGCCTAATTAAATTACGGGCCACTGCAGCCTCTGCGTTGAGAGAAAATTCATTTTCAACTCTTAGACTTCGTTTTGCATGCGAGCTGTTGTAAATTGCAGATTATTAATTTTAAAAGTTTAGTGTACTTCAACAAAATTAGGTATTTTAAAATGGCTATAAAATACACTGTATGTAATTTGAAAATGTCGACAATAATCAGGTACGAGCTATTGTTAAAGGAGAGCCAGAAAACAACACGACAACGCGGGGTGGCTATGACTGCCTCTCCACTCCTATAGGTATCAACTCTTGTAACTAGTTCTACTTACCTACTTTGTTTCACAGCGTTCTTCAGCCGGGAACAAAGCCTTATCGTTTATTGCACCTCGAACATAAATTTTCATTAAATAACTTGGTCTTCCAGTGAGTGAAACACTTCGAACTGGAAATCGATTTGTTGAAATATTCTACCTAATTAATTGTTAACATTTTATTAAGTTTATTTTTACAGTTATTAAATTACACGAATAAAAATTAAATTACACAAATAAAAATAAAAACACACATCACAAATAAAAAACATCGTCCAGAGCGTCTCCACGAGGCATCGTCCCCAAGAGACTGGCGGCATTCCCTTCTCTGGATAGCCAGGCTAACCCTTTGAGTGAAGAAGCCACCAGCTCTTCGATCATCTGATGCCGCAATATACGCCAGGTCCTTAAAAAAATTGATTGTTTATAGAAAATCAAAATTAGGTGCTTTTTAAGCGTGGATATCATTTGGTTCATTCTTCAAATACTCGATTCAATACGTATGTTACATGAATGTATGAATCGCGTGGTATGAGATAACCCGAACCCTAGAGAGATTCTACAAAAATGCACTACGAATTGCCAATATATCCGACACTGTCGAACGAAATTACATTTTAAATATGTAGTTTTCTTGTGCTACGAGCGAGACAGCCTTCTTCAGGACATTGTCGTAATAAAAAATAACAGCTTCGAGGACATAAGTGGAGTTAAATATTTTAACTAGATTAGTAAATATACACTGACAGGCTTGGAAACAGATGGGACAATGCAGTGGGATAAAGTAGGTTAATTAAAAAAACGTAAATGTTAATAAATAATAAATATACAGGATAAATATATATATAAATATAAAGATACAGGACATTCCACACCTCGCTATCTAGCCCCAAGCTATATAACTAGACTTGTGTTATGGGTGCTAGACAATGGAAATATTACTTAAATAATTTTTCTTTTGTATACTTATAAAATACTAGCTGTGCCCCGCGGTTTCACCCGCGTTTGTCCCGATCCCGTGGGAATATCGGTTATTCGATTTTTTCTCGCCTTTTAAACCTTCCCTAGACCTCCACGAACATTTCAAGACTAAGATAAGATAAATCCGTTCAGCCGTTCTCGAGTTTTAGTGAGACTAACGAACAGCAATTCAATTTTATATATATAGATAGACTAGCTGCGCCCCGCGGTTTCACCCGCGTTTGTCCCGATCCCGTGGGAATATCGGTTATTCGATTTTTTCTCGCCTTTTAAACCTTCCCTAGACCTCCACGAACATTTCAAGACTAAGATTAGATAAATCCGTTCAGCCGTTCTCGAGTTTTAGTGAGACTAACGAACAGCAATTCATTTTTATATATATAGAAGATAGAAACAACCAAACGGCGGGAATCGAACCCGTAACCCTGTGTTTGGCAGTCCGGCATGGTGACCATTGTGCCAACTGGGTCGTTCTATAATATAGGTTTCTACTGTAAATAAAACGAACACATATAAGGAAAACAATATAATCTATATAAAAGTATAAAATTCAAAGGTCAGTCAGGTCTTACTGACTGACTGTTCAAAGTATACAGGTGAAACCAATGAACGGTAGGTATCCGTTATGAAAGGACTTGAACAATTTAAACTCTACAGAGACGAAGTAGCGGGCAAAAGCTAGTGAAGTATAGTTTTTACAACCGGAATATTATTATCAATTTGAAACGGATCGTTCTAATTCAACTTCGGCAGGATTAATATGAGGAATACAATCCATCAGGGTAATATTACTGCAGGTCTAAAATATCTACTTTCGAAGATGAAACGTAATACGAATTGAATTTTTATTTGTGTATGATTAACCGACTTCAAAAAACAATATTTGGCGTGTATATTTTATGATTGTACCAGCGTTCTCCGACATATTTTTTATTTTTTTGTTAATTTTTTTATAAGTATATTTTATTTAGATATTTCATAATAATAAATGGTTCATACAAAACGCGATGGTTGCGACGCGACATATATATGCTTCTATGGAAAATGGTGTCATATGCCAGTATTGCAAGACTTTACTTTGGATTAGCGTCGTTCAATTCTGCCTTTTGACATCATTTTTTATTGGAACTTTGATGACGACCAGTCGTCATCATCTCGATTTGTATCACCATACAAATCGCGATGGTCGCGACGAATCGTAATGTCAAAAAATCGATTCATTTTTCATATAAAAACAAAATCAAAATAGATACTTAATATCCAATTTTTATTACGATTCGCATACGATTCGTCGTAAGTCACCATATTAGATCCGCTGTTCAATCTTTGTTTCCGAATTCCAGTACAAGGAGTATTGGTGGGAAGCAATTAATTTTCTATTCAGACGTTCATTCGGAATTTACGCTGCGCCCGTAGCGGCTCTACACTCAGCGATTTTAACGAATCGCTTGATTGGAGTATCGGACAGGAACTTATTACCTAATTCGTCTGCAATCGTCTCCTTTGTTTTCGATTATAATCGGAACTCGAGCGATGTCGGGTACAATAATTAACTCTACTAATGATAGGTCTGTCTGTAAAATAGACAAATCGTTGCCGTATGCCGAATGGAACTTATAAAGGATTTTTTCCAAACAAACCAACAACTTCATTAAGTGATACTAGATTACTCATATCAGTCATTATATTTTAAGCCTAGCAAACAGCTGCAAGACCTCAGGACAACGTTTGTCAATTCTGTATAAATATATGGAACGTTTTGATTAATTATTATATGGTTTAACAACATTCCATATTTTTGTAAGACTAGTAGTTGTCACCTCAGTCTGCCGGTAACCATGGGATTTGCAAAGGTCTCGAAACGTCATGTTTTAACAAAAAAACAATATAAACGCGACTATATGCGTTAAATTAGTTGCATTATGAATATATTATTATTTTAAGAAAAACACTTTGAAATTCTCAATTCTCATGCTCACATCAGCATCGCACTGCAGAGTAAAGTGCAGCTACTTATCACTTCGAGAATTTTCTTTATTCCCACTAGACGTAGAAGTTTGTAGACGCATGCATATTTAAGTATTTTGCTAAACTTTCCATTTAATATTTTGAGGAAAACTGACTCTGTAGAAATCGTGCGTTCCTTGGATAAAAGGGGTTCTGAGATTTACTAAGAGAGCTTGGCATTTTGTTTGTTTTTTTGCGCTGTACATTTTAAGCCTATCGATGGTAGGCATTACGATAACCAATCGCATGCTGAGAATGAAAGTGACTCAATCCTAAATTCACAACATTTGGAAATCAAGGAAAATTTGTTTGAAAATGAGGAACTCAATCATTATAATACCTGTTTCTTTAAAAAATATAAGCAAACATCATATCTTCCACTAGCTGCGCTCCGCGGTTTCACCCGCGTAACTCCCGATCCCGTGGGAATATCGGGATAAAAAGTAGCCTATAGCCTTCCTCAATAAATGGACTATCCAACACAAAAATAATTTTACAATTCGAACCAGTAGTTCCTGAGATTAGCGCGTTGAAACAAACAAACAAACAAACTCTTCAGCTTTATAATATTAGTATAGATTTCTAACCAAATATCGCCATTTCTGTTTTCGTCAGCTGAAAGAATGTTCGTTTTTAAGTCATTCTGTATACGTCACTTTAACTCTAAGCATGCGAAATAATGTCTTCACATAAAACCTCTAAAGCGTCTCAGAATCGAGATATTTAACTAAACGTGATAATGATTTTCCAAAAGCGCGCGGTGCATTTTGAGATCCATACTCCCAGTTGGCACAATGGTCACAATGCCGGACTGCCAAACACAGGGTTGCGGGTTCGATTCCCGCCTCAGACAAGTATTTATGCTAAGATATTTGTAAGTATATAAATAGTATATCCGTTGTCTAGCACCCATAACAGAAGTCTAGTTACTTAGCTTTGGGCTAGATGGCGATGTGTGGAATGTCCTGCAATATTTATTTACAAATTGATAAAAGCGAACAAATAATATCTTTCTTCTATTAATCTTAATCTGTAGCTATGGCACACAAGTCATTCCTATAGGAGTCAAGAGTTGGATTAAAGAGTTTCGGAAATAATTATCCAAATAAGTATCTAGCGTTGTTTGAGGAAACTTAATTAACTGTTACAATAATGGATATGAGAGTTTCCGGGAAACTGCGTACTTACCTACACATGTTTATCTGAAGACTCGGGAAGTCGGAAATAAAGAATTATTCTTTTATTTATACACTCTAGGGAAACTTTTAGAGCAATAGCACAGACTAAGTATAGGTTACAGAATACAGGGTTATTAGTAATTATACTAGCAAGCCGTTGAGGGCTACTTCTGTGCACTTAAACAAACAACTTTTGTTCTACGACTTTTGGAAATTAGTTTTTTTTTTGAAAATGTTGAGGTTAGGATTACCTGAAAATCAACTGTTACATACACGGGGAGGTTATTAACCCTAAAATTTTACTTATTTTTTAATCTACTATTCCTAGTCTGAATGACCTTTATTTTAAAAAAATCTGCTGTTTTCGAATTTACATAACCTCAAAATTTTCATATTTTTTTTTCAAATATCCAAAAGTCGTAGAACAAAAGTTGTTTGTTTAGGTGCACAGAAGTAGCCCTAAAGGGCTTGCTAGTATAATTCCATTACAAGTGCTAGTATAAATAACATTAGTTATCACTATTTTGTGCCTAAAGACTAATTTGTACTTGTATACGTGCTTCTTTTACCCGACTGCTCGACAGAAAGGAATGGTAAAGTGTTTATTCGGAGTTTTGGCGGGAACGAGTTAACAACATGTCGTGCTGCAGTTTTATTTTCATGAAACTTAGTTTTAACCCGAGTTGAATTGTATAATTCTGGTGGAATGTTATTCAATTTAGTTTTATGAAAGTACACAAGTGTAGTGAAAGTAAAAATCAGTGTCAAATATGAAGTTTTCTTGTTGCCTCCAAATCTCCTATTAAGGTTATGGTTAACTTGCCACCGCTTTACTATAGCCCCTGACTTGACGGACTATGACGACTTTGACTGTTTTGAAACACTTTCGGCCCGATTTATGAAAAATCGAATCATAATTTGATGCAAAATATAACTTGACGCTGGCTAAATGCACAAGCCGTGCGAAAAAAAAAGTGTTTATTCCGCAACTATAGACCTCTTTAGTTGAGTAGGCTTGCCCAATGCCCAGCACCTGCACAATCCTCTCAGCTTAGTTGACCATTTTCAGAGGAAAGAACTCGTCAATACGTGTGGAACTAAGCCGCGGGTTTCATCACGTTGTTTTTCTCCACCGTAAGAACAATGTCAATTAGCGTTTTTACATTTTTCGAAGTAAGTTTATATTATAAATACAAAAGTGTGTATATTTGTGCCTCTTCTCAGTCAATCGGCTTCACCGATTTTAATGAAAATTTGTACAGGGATAGCCGTTAATGTGAAAAAGGACATAAGCTATTTTTTAGCCGACTTCAAAAAAAGGAGGAGGTTCTCAACTCAGTTGTTTTTTTAAGTAGGTATTGTAACGAAACGGAAGGTATAAATAACAAATGTATTGATGAGATGATGGAACCGGAGGGTGGCATTATAGATGCCACAGTATATAGGTTAGAGGTACTAGCTAATGACCGTTTCAACAGAGTGAATAACATTTTAGTTTGATAATGCTTATTTTTATTCCCCTAGTGCTGAGTCATTGTACGCTAAGTGGAATCTTCTAACCACACCTTATTACACTTAAGTAGGTAACCTATCTTTAGATCCAAAATACCTACTTGTTATCAAATCACGTGATTAGAAATAACCTTTTAGAAAAAAAACTTCATAGAAAAAACCTTTTATAGTTTGTCTGAGTTTTATGAAGAAACAAAGATATATTTTTAAATTGCCTACCTATAGTATTGTGAAAATATTCATTTAGTATATAAGTTTATTATATTGCATGCCTGTAATGGGTAAGTTATTGTTACTTAATTAAGCCTATTTTAAGATCCTTGTGTACATAACTTTGCAATAAATGTCTTGATTTCTTAGTAGAACATCAATGGGTTAGACGCAAAATGTGCACTTCGCAAAATGAGCACCGACCGGTCGCACTATTAGTACTCTAAAAATGTTCACTGCGTAAAATGAGCACCGACCGGTCGCACTGTTAGTACTTTACAAAATGTTCACTGCGTAAAATGAGCACCAGGAGCAAAAGGTAAACTTCGCTCAATGAGCACTTCGTATAATGAGCACTTCGCAAAATTAGAATTTGGCAGAATGAGCTTAGACTACCAACCAATATATACAAAAGTCTCAAAAAGATAAAGGTTTTGTATTAAGTGAATTATAAAATAAACATTCTTACTGATTTATTATTTCTCTTTTTGTTGCAGGTGTGTTTAAAAAAAAGGATAAACTGATGACGTAAGTGGAAAACAAGAAATAACAAACATTTGTATTATTTTGTAAAGTTATACTTACAACTGGCTGCGCCCCGCGGGTTCACCCTCGTAAGCCCCGATCTGTAGCCTATGTGTTAATCCAGGTCCCCAGCTATCAACATACCGAGTTTTATCGCAATCGGTCCAGTAGTTTTTGCGTGAAGGAGTAAGAAACACACAAACTTTAATATTTTTAATATTAGTAGGAAGTAGGATTCCATTTTAAATTAAAAAAGCTCTTTTTCAGTTTCATACTTTAAGTTGTTCGGTCCACGGCGAGTTTCTCATTATTATTTAAAATCTTCCACCGACAACAAAAAATATAATAGGCTAGTGGAAAAAGGCAGGTATAAATTGACAGACCGTTTCGTTTCATTTAAATACAGCAGCTTTATTTCACGGACTAGTGCCCACTAAAAGGTATATAGACAAACTATAGTTATAGCCAGTTAAATCGACACAAAAGGTTATTGACCCTAAAATATAGTGCACCATAGCACCATCATGTTTTACGTTTGACTTACCTTCACACTACTATATCACACCATGGCGTGCGTGACGGTGAAGAAATTATTTCCTAACTGACACGCTGTTGGTTTATCGGTGTCGAAGTTACTTTAGTAAAACTATTTTCGACGTTAAACAGCAGACTGTTAGAAAAAAGGTAGGTATAAATTGACGTTTTGATGAAATTGATGTTTCATTGAAATACAGCAGCTTTATTTCACGGACTAGTGCTCACTGAAAAGGTATATAGACAAACTATAGTTGGAGTCAGTCAAATCGACACAAAAGGTTATTGACCCTAAAATATAGTGCACCGTAGTACCATCATGTTTTACGTTTGACTCACCTTCGCACTGCTCTATCACACAATGGCGTGCCTGACGGTAAGAACATTATTTCGCTAACTAACACGCTGTTTATCGGTGTCGAAGTTACTTTAGTAAAGCTGTTTTGGATGACAATTAAATAATAGTCTATCAGAAAAAAAGGTAGGTATAAATTGACGGATGTTATGATTCATTTAAATACGCCAGCTCTATTTCACGGAATAGTGACACATTGAAAAAGTTACAAACTATAGTTGTAGTCAAAAAAATTGGCACAAAAGGTCATTGATCCTAAAATATAGTGCACTGTAGCACCCCTATGTTTTACGCTTCACACTGCTCTATCGCACCATGGCGTGCGTGACGGTTAGGAAATTATGTCCTAACTGACACGCTGTTGGTTTATCGGTGTCTAAGTTACTTTAGTAAAGCTGTTTTGGATGATAATTAAATAATAGTCTGTCAGAAAAAAAGGTAGGTATAACTTGACGGATGTTATGTTTCATTTAAATACGCCAGCTCTATTTCACGGAATAGTGACACACTGAAAAAGTTACAAGCTATAGTTGTAGTCAAATAAATTGGCACATATGGCACATTGGTCAAATAATAGGTCATTGATCCTAAAATATAGTGCACTGTAGCACCCCTATGTTTTACGCTTCACACTGCTCTATCGCACCATGGCGTACGTGACGGTTAGGAAATTATGTCCTAACTGTCACGCTGTTGGTTTATTGATGTCGTAGTTACTCTGGTAAAACTATTTTCGGTATTAATTACATATAATAGTCGGCCAGAAAAAGGTAGGTATTAATTGACGGATCTAATTTTTCATTTAAATACATCAGCTTCAGTTCACGGAATAGTGACACATTGAAAAAGTTACAAGTTATAGTTATAGTCAATTAAATTGATTAAAAAGGTTATTGACCCTAAAATATAGTGAACCGTAGCACTGCAATGTTTTACGCTTGAGTCACTTTCACACTACTCTATCACACCATGGCGTGCGTGACGGTAAGGAAATTATTTCCCTAACTGACACGTTGGAGTTTTGGCGGGAACGAGTTAACAACATGTCGTGCTGGAATTTTTTTTATGAAACTTAGTTGTAACCCGAGTTGAATTGTATAATTCTGGTGGGATGTTATTCAATTTAGTTCTGTGAAAGTGCACAAGTATAGTGAAAGTCAAAATAAGTGTCAAACATGAAGTTTTCTCGTTGCCTCCAAATCTCCTATTAAGGTTATGGTAAACTTGCCACCGCTTTACTATAGTAGCCCCTGACTTGACTGACTATGACGACTTTGACTGTTTTGAAACTCTAGGCCCGATTTATGAAAAATCGGGTCATAATTTGATGAAAAATATAACTTGACACTGGCTAAATGCACAAGCCGTGCGAAGCCATAATTAATAGAAAAAAAACTGACACGTTGTTGGTTTATAGGTGTCGTACTTACTTTGGTAAAACTATTTCCGACGTTAAATAAAAGGTATACTACTGCTAAAGAGCCAGTATACATTGATGGGACGGTTTCGTTTAATCTAAATACAGCAGCTTTATTTCACGGACTAGTGCGCACTGAAAAGGTATAAACCAGCTATAATTGTAGTCAAATAAATTGACACAAAAGGTCATTGACCCTAAAATATAGTGCACTGTGTTTCACGCTTCACACTGCTCTATCACACCATGGCGTGAGTGACGGTGAGGAAATTATTTCCTAACTGACACGCTGTTGGTTTATCGGTGTTGTAATTACTTTAGTAACACTATTCCCTTATCCTTGTACTTGTATTTGTATACAGGCTGTTTTCCGCCATTGAACCCTTTTTAATTGGGTCCTTTTTGCGTGAGGATGGAGTAGGCTTGCCCAGCACCTACTACCCTCTCAGCTTAGTCGACCATGTCCAGAGGCTCTAGAGAACTTATCAATACTTCTGGAGCCAACTAAGCCGCGGGTTTCATCACGATGTTTTCCTTCACCGTAAGAGCAATGTCCATTAGAGCACATAAATTTTTCTTAAGAAAAATACATTGGTGCACGACCGGCCGGGATTCGAACCCACGACCTTCAGAATCAAAGTCGAGGTATCTACCACTAAGCCAACACCGCTCTTCCTTTATCCTTACCTTTGTTTCTATTAACCCTCACCTACTACTTAGAGCTACTTAGAGCTTTAGGCGGTAACGGGAGCAGGAATTTTGTAATTTTTGAGTCTCTGTGCACCATGCCACATACAGATCGCACATTGTCTATGTGGCATGGTGTGAATCTGGAACATTACGAAAAATCCGACCCGCTTCCGGTACCGCCTGCGTGTTCAATGCTTTATACTCGTAGTTAAGTACGAGTTACCTATAAATTAATTAAAAGCACCTATTTTGAATGTCACACAAAGAACACACCCTCCAAGTTTCAGGTCTCTACGATCATCGGTTTCGGCTGTGCGTTGATCCGTCAGTCAGTCATTCAGGACAAAGAATTTTAAATGTATAAATGAAAACTTCAATGATAGAAAGGCGGTAAAAATATAACGAAAATATTATGTTTTATTATACTAAATAACTCTTTAGGTATGGGTAAAATAATAGGACATTGCAAATAACCACACGGGACTGTTAGTTTTCCATACAAATAACTTTTAATTCACGAGCTACAAAAGTTATGTCCATAAAGTTGCACCGCTATTGTCGACTAGTGAAAGAGGGAATTATTTTAACTGTAAAAACCAGCGCATGTTTGCTAACGTTAGTTTACCTTTAGAAAACTTTGATTTTTCTACAGAATAAGTAAGCATTGAAAACTAAACTTTCTTTCAGTTTGTAAGTTGTGTCGTCGTATTCGCTGAACAATGCGGCTTATGGCATTTGTTTAACATGCTTCCTGTGAACATGGAGACGGTCATATGCAAATACATTGTAAATAGGTATAATAGTACAGCTGATGTGTCACTTCCAGGACGCTCCGAGTGGACAGACAAAGAGGATTATGTTGATGCCGTTCCTTTCCTTGCCTGCTTTTAAAATGGAGTTAGTTTACTGAGCTTTAAGAGGTAAAATAGGTATAGATTTGAAGCTTAGAAAACTGACTGACTGACGGATCCACGCACAGCCTAAACCGCTGATCGTAGACAGCTGAAACTTGGAGGGTGTGTTCTTTGTATGACGTAGGCATCCGATAAGAACAATTTCGGGAACCAAATATAGCCACAATGCATACTTGTGTCGAGCGAGTAATAAATACAATGTACTTACTAAACATCCTGATCCTGAACTTGATCTCTTTTACAGTAGTGTCAGATCGGCAAGAGCGTTTTTGAGCAAATAATTTTTCACTGGTGATAAATAAGTTACTTTCATTTTGTTACGTATCGATGCTGCTCCTTAGCTTTGATACTTATACAATGTTAGGTTTTGCATTTGAACAGATGTGATTCTCTGTACCTAATATGTAGATCTTTATTCTGCTTCTGATATCGTGTAATAACTGCTTCTTTACTTTAATTTAGTTCTAGTTGTGGATACCCGTTATTGGTTATCTGATTTATATTTTTGTTTCTAGTTTGTAGTATTAGCTGTGGGTGTTCCTAAGATAATAAAAAAAAAGAAAGGATTATCCGAAATTCTACCCCTTAGGGGTTGAAAAAGGGGGGCAAAGTTTGTATGGGACTACGTGACTTCTTGGTCCATTTTCGATTTTAACGCGGACGAAATCGCGGGCAAAAGCTATAATAAATAAGTTAGCGGTTGACCCCTATCTCACATGATGGTAACTGACTATGCGGTCTAAGATGTAGCACGCTTTCCTAGAAGATACCCGTACTCCTTTTGTGGCAGCACCTGCCTATGTATTGGAACATGAACTAATGCACTTGGCGATGTATGTATAAGTATATAAACTAGTATATAAATAGATCCCTATAGTAATAAAACAAGTAAAATCCACGCATAAGTCAGTAAAATCCACGAAACATGCTAACGCAATACCAATAGAAGTTTTGTTTGCAAATAAATTGCATTTAGTAAGCGAACGGTCGGTTTCTAGTAAATTTTTTATTGCCCGATGTGAGATTCTGGGTAATAAATCGGGATCGAGTCCAAGTAGGTATTTGTGCTGGTTCTTCCCGCGGGATGGAAGCCACCATTACGCACACCCGACGTCTCAGTAAAAATCTTGTTTTTGCAAATATTTCGAAGATCCTTCGACACATCCATTCCGTCATGAGTGCCAAGTAAACTTTTGTTGACGATCCTCCTACTTCGTATTACCTACTTCACTCCCGAATCCGCCCTAAATCTCGCAAGGGTCTGGAAATGGCCTCTTTGAAATGTTCTTGGGAATTGGAAAGTAAAAAGTCTTGTCACCTGGTCATTGCCCGACGCTTTTTGAACTTATTCCCTCATTTATATTGAACACCTATAAAACCAAACTATACGTATAGCAATTCTAGGGGAGGGCTTTCAGAATAATTGCCCTGAGAGCGTATTTTGGTATGAAAACTGTGGTGAGTAAAGTTAGACGTGAAAAAATATAACATTTTAAAGGGACATATTCACAAAACCGGCTTTCGGAAACACATCCCGTGTCGCGCTTTGATCAATTTTTTGCTTTGATCACTAGTGACAAAAATTGCATCGGACGAAGGTAAAACGATATAACGATTATTCACAAAAGGTGTGTTTCAGTGAGTAAACAATACGATTTAATAATGTCTTCCCAAATGTTGACGTCGATTTTACTCAGCACATCGTAGCTTGTTTTTATTTATTTATTTAATTTTTTATATTATTTATTTATACATTCTCTTATGTAGTTATATTTATATATTTTGATGAAGATAATATAATATAGGTATGTATGTATATTTATAAGTATTTTTATGTGCAATATGTAATTATTATTAGTATGAAGGTATGTACGTTTTTATTAGTATGTAGGTTGTTATTTGCATCTTAGTTAATTATCCTAAGTTTGAACACCCTACCCTTCACCTTCTTCAACTCCTTGTCTATATATCTATCTTGCTCTCTCATCCAGAGTACTCGACCTCTCTCCTCTCACAAAACGTTATTCAGTGCATTCAACTTTTCGTATCTAATTCGACTATAAAACTTAGCATCGCACTCGGAACAACTTGCCCTGCTAAATTGAATCTCACAAATGACTCCGTCTTGTAGTTTTAACATTGATTATTCTACGGGGATTCAACAATCGACGTAAAAACTAGTACTACTTATCTGTTCTAAGATTACTGTAGTTCAAAATCCTAACTAATATTATAAATCCGAAAGTTCATTTTTTTGTATGTATATTTGTTTGTTTGTTCTCTCTTCACGGCCAAACGACTTAACCGATTTCGATGAAAATCGGCATAGTGGTAGTTTAAGGGATGGAGAAAGACAAAATATACTTTTGACCCCGAAACACCCTCGGGATTGGCACATACGCGGGTGAAACCGCAGGGTGCAGCTGGTTCAAAACAAATATAAATAAAATATAATTACTATGAATACAAATCGTGTGAGTTTAAAAAGTTTAAATATAAATTCGGGTTAGTCTCCTAGGGTCACGATCTCCGAGGTACACACTTTCTAAATTCTCGACAAATGACGACTAAGAATAGATTTTCAATAAAAATACCGTCAGCAAGAAAATCCATAACCAAATTTTTAATTAATTCAATTAATTATCATATGTGCAGCTCCTTGTTAATAATTAAACTAGTTATATGCCTATCACAAAACACTCTATTCTTTTAATTTTTGTATTGCTAAAACGATTAAGCAAATAGAAAAAGCGATCGCAGTTGCAATTTATACGAACACTCAATTTACAAGCTGTTCATTCAGTATCTGGAGCTCTGCTATAAAACGAGTACTCTTAAAAACGTTCTTAATCGATAAAATATAGGTACAGTCGGCTGCATAATTGCAGCCCCAGGTAGAGTTCTAAAATTACTATTATTGGCATGTTTTCATTCTGATAATTTTTGTTTGATAAATTGATGAGTTAGAAGGCTTTAAACTTCAACTAAAGCAGGTGTCTAGAATCTTGCTTGTGTTAAAAACATTCTTATAACAGCCGTTTTGGAGCTCTACGGTGGGTCTGCAGTTATGCAGCCGACCGTACATATCTCGTAACAAATTGAAGTACATCCACTATATGGTATATTACTAAGATGGTACCTATTCGGGCTGGAAAATGGCATTTCGCAAAACCGAAACTTTCGTTATAATCTATCGGAATTTTTATAAAACTACTAGCTTTTGCCCGCGACTTCGTCCGCGTAGACGTCGATAATTTAAAGTAGCTTGGACCAAGGAATCACGTTGTCCCATACAATCTAAGGGGTATAATTTCGGAAAATCCTTTCTTATCGGATGCCTACGTCACACAAAGAATACACCCTCAGAGTTTCAGGACTCTACAATCAGCGGTTTAGGCTGTGCGTTGATCCGTCAGTCAGTCAGTAATTCAGGACAAAGCATTTTATATGTATAGATATGTTTTTCAGTAAGTTTTAGGTACTCATAATATGTTATCCTACAAAAGAGTAAACAGGAAACTAAAAAATGGTAGAAACAGTTAACTAGTTCTATTGAAATCAAACAAATTAAGTTAAATACGTAGATTGTTCGTAGTTAGAAAAGTTTAAATTACGTAGTCTGGATAATTGCATATAGTTAACTGCTGTCGTTAACATAATACGTTTTCAGGTGGGGCTATTTTACGTGCAAGTACGGACTTAGCCACCGTAGCTAATGATTGCGGCGAGATTGAGTCAGCTTATACCAACAACAGCCTTACCTCGCCTCGGCCCTACATGTCATTATTGTAACGATTTCATTTAGTTTCAATATAAGGTTCGGCTTCATTTGTTTATCAAATGAAATTAGCCGATAAAATGCAAATAGTAAATCCAATCCAAACATGCATGGTGGAATGAACTGTCTTGTTATTGCCTTTTCACCACTACGAGACGATCGTGCATCATCTCGAGTAGCTTCAGAGTAAACGGCTAAAATGAATCTCACAAATTAAATTCAAGCCCCAAGGGTGTTTTAACTGAATTAGTAACGTAGCCTTACCGCAGTACAATCTCACAATTTCCTATTGAATTAATGATCTAAAATCGACGAGAGCAATCAGTTGCATCTATGAAATTACCTTGTATGTATGTATACGGGCTTTTTTCCATAACTAGACTCTTAATTGGGTCCTTTTTGCGTTAGGATGGAGTAGGCTTGCCCAGCATCTACTACCTTCTCAGCTTAGTCGACCGTGTCTAGTGGAGAGAACATATCAATACCTCTGGAGCCAACTAAGCCACGGGTTTTATCACTATGTTTTCATTCACCATAAGAGCAACGTCAATTAGCGCACATCAATTTTTCTTAAGAAAAAAACATTGGTGCACGGCCGGCTGTGATTCGAACCCCTAACGAGTATCTACCACTAAGCCAACACCACTCTATGATAGTACCTTGTTTGAATTGCAAGTGCATCGTTTGAATTTTATTACAATAGTGATAAGGGTTAAGTTGGGAATAAAACCGAGCATTCGTACTGAGACAGGCTAGCTAACGAGCTTGTTAGTGGAGGCTGAGCTGGGAACGAAAAGGCCAGCCCTTCTCAGGGTAATGAACTGAGATTAGCGGGATCGTTTCCCTCCACTTCGGACACTCGGCTATGAACATACCTTCTATATCTGAGCACACTCAGTTCTTGAATAGAATCTATAGCTATTGAATTGTAGGTACCTACTTAGATACGTTTCTACGAAATAGAGTCGCGTCTTACATTAATGTTTCTCGTTAAATAACATCTGGTCGTAGAATAAACATACAAACTGAAAGGTAACTGTTTTATTAACAAGTTCGCTCTCGATTTAGATGCAGTCTCATAAAACTTCGAAACCATTATAAATATTCAAACAAGAACTCTTTGGTGTGAGGGAGGAGAAATTTCAATTTCCTTCGCTGGCTTCGACTTTGCGTAACAAGGCAGTGGATTATCCCCACTCCGGTTGGGTAAATTGGATAATTTTACCGGGAAACAACACTCGATCGTGTTCTCTGTCTTTAGTATTAAATATGATTCTATATCATATTATAACATATACAGGAAATTTTTTTTGGTAATTATACTAGCAAGCCGTTACTTCTGTGCACAAACAACTTTTGTGCTACGACTTTTGGAAATTCGAAAAAGTAATGAAAATTTTGAGGTTAGGTTTACCTAAAACTCAGCTGTTCCTTACACGGTAAGTTTTATCTACTGGTCTTAGTTTTAATTAACTTTTTTTTTAATTTAGATAACTTCCATATTGCAATTGTTTTTTATTGCAGTAACAATAGATCCGGGTTCTATTTAAAGATAAGCTTTCAGAAAACGTATCAGTTCATCTTGCCAGAGGCAGGGGTAAGCACTTTTCGCTATTTCATCGACACATAAAATATATCTTGCATTTTCTGTACGTACGACATAATTTTATTAAACGAAATCACTTTAATATAGTAAACCAATCATTGTCTATGTACTTTTGTGACTTGAATTTACGACGTCATGCACTATCAAGCTATAAACTGATTTTTGCTTTGATATATTCCATTTCCAGTCCCGTCACGTCCCAGACAAATCAATCAACAGACTTTGAGCAAATAGTGTCTTTACGAGTACATCCACCTCACTTTTTGCATACGCACAACAACAACATTTTACTAAAATGTTTAGTAGGATTTCATCTCGAGATAGGGGTTTCTTTTAACTCTTAAAGGGAAAGGGTACCGCGCACTCGCTCCATACAAACGTAGTCGACTGTTTCCTCCCTAGATATGACACTAGAGCAAATATTTTTGTTGTTAAAACTTATAACTGCCATGACCATGCCCTTATGTTTTGCTTTTTTTTTGTTTATAAAATCTTAATTTCTATGATAATTAGAAAATAAAAAAACCAAGACATAGGGGCATAGTCATGGCAGTTATAGGTTTAATGCCACAAAAATATTTGCTTTTAATGTCATTATCCAGGGAGGAAACAGTCGACTACGTTTGTATGGAGAGAGCGCCGGTACCCTTACACCTTAAGGGAGCACTAAGAAAGGATTTTTCAAAATTCAAACTCTAAAGGAGTAAACATCGCTACGAAATCGCCTTAAGTGTGGCTAGTTCCGGGTCTGGAAAATTTAGATTGAGAAAAAAAAAACGTGTGGCACTCAAGGACTGGCGCAGTAAAGCTATTGCATCGTGCGTGCTTCATACAATTGTACCTTATACATATATACACGTTAAGCGAACGCACGGCTGAGCTACATTGTAGGCGGAGTGAGTGATGTTAGGTTTTATTTTCGTTACGGAATTTCTTGATTCGGTTCCGCGATAAAAGCTATGCTTAATGCTACCTTTAAAAAATTACCATTGCTAAGATAAAAACTTGAGAGGTGTCAAGGGACACCCGGATGGAACGAAGTTTCTTTCGATTAATTAGTGAAGGAATTGTAATAAAAATCAAAAAGTGTCGTTACAACTTTTTGGTCTTAATTTTTTCCGTCTAGCCTCCTTTCGCAACGCGCCATAAGGAATTTCGTTCCAAAAGAATAATAAATAAGGAGCAGTAAAGTGAACTGCACATATACAGTAATGCCATTTGGCTGGCTAGGCGATTAGGGCGGGCGATCATTGTCGCAGAGTGACACGCCGCGACACAAGACCCACGTCACGCCGAGTAAGCGAATCCAACACAATCTGCATATAAGTGACGTGACATTTGCTATTTACCAGTCCGTTGACTTGGTCGCTATGCTTGGTCGTGAATGAAGTTTCATGCTGTTTGTTTCATTAATTATATTATAGAGTTGCTTTTAGGGTAGAATTTTTTGAGGGTAGAATTTTGATCTGAAATGTTCCTGTATATTAGGTGATTCCTCGCGTCCGTAGGATTTAGCCTTAAATGAAATTAGCCTTAGCCTTAGGATTTAGCCACGTGAACCCTGGGTGGTGCTAAAGGAGCAACTTCCAGGTTTTTACCACCCACAAGCCAAAGTCATACCACGAAGCGGACTTGTCCGTGTTCCTATTCGTAGGCCGGTGCAGCCACAAAAGGAAGTCGGTTCGGCAAAAGTTTTTATTCCACTACCTTCACTCGCATCCCTCGAAGGTCCTGTTTATAAGCATACAGTCGTAAAAAAGCTAATAGGCTCCGATACTACTGGACCGCTTTTTATGAAACGTGGTAGGAGGATACATAGATTCATTTGGAAAAACATAGGTTACTTTTTATGCCGATATTCCCACGGGATCGAGAGTTACGCGGGTGAAACCGGGAAGCACTGCTAATAGTAACTTATAATTATGTATAAACATACTAATTAAACAGGTTATATATGTATTTCACTTACATCTGCATAAAACAATAAGTAAGTACTCTAGTGCCCAGTTGACACAATGGTCACCATGTCGGACTGCCAAATACAGGGTTGCGGGTTCGATTCCCGCTTCAGACATGTATTTATGTTTAGATATTTGTCATAACACAAGTCTAGTTACTTAGCTTGGGGCTAGATGGCGAAATGTAGAATGTCCTGCAAAAAAATATACTGCGTTTAGTAACTTACTGAGACTATAAAACAAAATGATTTATAATTTTCTTACTTATATAACGTCATGCAATACTTCACATCATAAATTAAGTAAATTTACACAATGAGCAATACGAGAGGAAAAGGAAACAACATTTATTAGGTGGGAGGCGCCCGTGTTCTGAAATACATATTTCTACGTAAAGTAATAGGTTAAGATACAATAGATTTGGCTGAAACCGTAATTTTGATCGAATAAATTTAGGAAACAGTCGTTAATGCATTATTTCTACTTTTATCAATGTTAACTGATATTTATTTATTGATGCAATTTAATGAGGTATTTACACCCATTAACACTATCTACGAATTTATGATGACCTCTGTCGCGCGATGGCACTTATTAAATCATGAAATTATTTAATTTATATTTGTTTACTTTTAAATTATACAGGGTTATTGGTAATTATACAAGCAAGCCATTGAGGGCTACTTCTGTGCACCTTAACAAACAACTTTTGTTTTACGACTTTTGGAAATTCGAAAAAAATTGTTTTTTTTTTAGTTTATGTATATTCGAAAAACAGCAGATTTTTTAAAACAATGGTCTTTCAGGCTAAGAACAGTAGATAAAACTTAAAAAATAAGTAAAATTTTAAGGTTAATGACCTCTCCGTTTATAGAACAGCAGATTTTTAGGTAAACCTAACCTCAAAAT
This sequence comes from Idaea straminata, assembly GCA_951213275.1. Lineage (NCBI taxonomy): Eukaryota > Metazoa > Arthropoda > Insecta > Lepidoptera > Geometridae > Idaea > Idaea straminata. The sequence goes on along the minus strand of OX577846.1, from coordinate 5,767,325 downwards.
TTTCAAAAAAATGTTCGATTTTCCAAAATTCGTAGAACAAAAGTTTTTTGTTACGGTGCACAGAAGTAGCCCTCAACGGCTTGCTAGTATAATTACCAATAATATATACAAAAAAATGCTTTGTCCTGAACTACGGCCTGATTTTCCAAAATTCCATCCCTAAGGGGGTGAAAAAGGGGGAGTTTGTATAGGACAACGTGATTCCTTGGTCCATTTTCAACTTTAACGCGGACGAAGTCGCGGGCAAAAGCTAGTCTTGTATAAAGCTCCTCAAATTATGGGTGAATTTTTACAAAAGTACATTCTTTTGTCCTGGAACGGAGTGCTAATACTAAGGTGCTTTCAATTGTACCTAAACTCCTGCAAAAACTGGCAGATAGATACATCGCAGGTACGTTAAATGAATCCCGCCTACGTTCTTACCTTGAATAGATTTGTGTATTCTTTTTAAATGTTTGTCATGTTTTATTTTCATTTATTTGTTTGGGTGTGACTGTCATTTTAATGTATAAACAGTCTGCATATTTATAACACGAGCTATTTACATACTTAGCATGAAACTTGAAGTTTAGAATCTGTCAATAAGCGATCAAATTCATAGAAGAATTGATATTCATTAGAAGAACAGACTTATTTTTCTTTTTGATCGTCTTTTTTTTGTTATAATCGTCTTTCGTTTTTCGCCTGTCTTTTGTTTTTTGGCGATCGCTTACGCCCTTATTCATAAACAGTGCTTAAGTTGCTCTTGGATAAGTGAACGCACAGCGTGTAAATGCGGCCCTCTGATCGTTCAATTTTGTGCATCTTTCTTCACTCTAGCGAATCAGCGTCTTATTTGCGGCTCTATGCGTTCGCGTGTACTATGCAATCTCATGTGAATACGGGTTTTAATGTTTTGTGTTTCATTTTCGTCAATGACTTGTAATAATAATTCATGGGTAAAATCATTAACTGTCTCCTATATTACAGGTGATCCTAGTTTAGGAGACGGTGACTCCACGTTTTAATTAAAATCTACATTGTTTACATGTGAACCATTTCCCTTATTATCTTTATCATAGCATTATATATATTCTAGTTATTATTAATCTACTATTTTTGTATAAGATAAAATCCAGGGAAACTATATTTTTTTTTGTATGACGATTGTAGCATCTATATTTGTGAATAAAGTTAATTATTATTGTCTGTTATACGTCCTGTATCACGGGGCTATGGAGCCCCGGACCTTTGGAAGGCGTGCGTGGAGCCGAAGCCAACACGTAGAGGCCCTTTACAATAACAAGTATAATTGCAAACAATGGGGTGGATTCTAAACCGGCGATTATCCCTGTCTACACTATAAAGTGCAACCAAGGACAACCTCCGGTTTGGATAAAACTATTGATAATCTACAGAAAAAAAATTACTTGAGCTATTGTGATGGGATGGTAGTGGACTAGATACTGGGGAACTATGGATACTATGGCACCTGCCGTAACAATGTTCAATAAACACGTAAAAATGGCAGGCGGAGACTCGCCAACTCTCAGACTGGGCCACCCTAATTAGCCGAGCAAATTACAGCAAGGGGGCAACGACACGTGAGTGGCTGAAGGATGGAGAGGCCTCACTGGATTTTAAGTCATCGCTGGTAGTCCAAGCGAGCGGGCCAACTCATCATCATCTAATTATTATTGTCTGTTATACGTCCTGTATCACGAGGCTATGGAGCCCCGGACCTTTGGAAGGCGTGCGTGGAGCCGAAGCCAACACGTAGAGGCCCTTTACAATAACAAGTATAATAGCAAGCAATGGGGTGGATTCTAAACCGGCGATTATCCCTGTCTACACTATAAAGTGCAACCAAGGACAACCTCCGGTTTGGATGAAAACTATTGATAATCTACAGGACAAAACTACTGGAGCTATTGTGATGGGATGGTAGTGGACTAGATACTGGGGAACTATGGATACTATGGCACCTGCCGTAACAATGTTCAATAAACACGTAAAAATGGCAGGCGGAGACTCGTCAACTCTCAGACTGGGCCACCCTAATTAGCCGAGTAAATTACAGCAAGGGGGCAACAGGAACGTGAGTGGCTGAAGGATGGAGAGGCCTCACTGGATTTTAAGTCGTCGCTGGTAGTCAACTCATCACTGACGTTCAGCATCCATCCTTCGAGCATCTCTGCTATTGCGACTCCACTCTGGACAGCCGGTGAAGGCAAGCCAGAGGCGGGGGACAGCTTCCTCGTCAGGTTTCACTCCGACCAACCAACTAAGGCAACCCGGAGGTGAGGAACGGTGACTTCCCCCTGGAGAACTCGGGACCGCGGGGTCGTTACTCCCCGTCACCTCGCCTCAAGGTGCCCTGCGGGCTAATTATTATTATTATTATGGGTGCCGAAATGCGAAGCTGCCAAAACAAAATCAAACCAAACTTAATCGGACCAAAATAAGCGAAGCACCAAATCTATTCGATAAGATTAGAAGGAACTTATACCTTGTCGATTTATTCTAATCAATTAACAAACAAAGCTGTATAGGTTTCCCTATCAGAGTAATTGCACCTACCGCTTCACTTGTTTTACAAATAAAGAGCTAAATATCAACGCTTCCAGCATCAAAGAACCCGTTAGAAATCGTTGTAATCAACACTTCACTTCGAGCACACGGTGGCCAATGGATCGATCACAGTCGACGGGATTTATACCCACTACCCTATAGAATCCATGCCGTATCTACTGCCTATGGTATACAATGTGTTTTGAGAGGCTATTATAATACGATACGGGGTCGGACTAGATGTCTAGCTGAACTTTTTTTTTCTACCTCTTTCAAAATTACGAATTATTTTTTGTAAATGTTGAGGTTATTTTTACAGGAAAAATCAGATGTTGTAATGATGTTATTGTGTATTTATTATCGTGTTCTATGTCCCTACATGTTTTGTACGAATAAAGTTATCTATCTATGTTTTTGGAATGAAAACCTTTTATTATTTAAAATGGCCGTCCAAACTCAATAAACTAATAATAAAACCCCAAGGTTGGCTCACATGGTCCAATTAACAAATAAAACTCCACAGTCAGTGACCTCTACCTCCAAGAAACGGCAGATTTTTGTTTTTAAATAACCTCAAATTTTTCAAAAATAAGTTCTAATGTTTAAAATTCGTAAGAGAGATTATTGTCCGCATAGACGCTAGACGTCTAGAACCCCTTACGTATTACAATACCCTCGACAAAACGCATTGTATATTGTAGGTATAAATTGTATCCGGACAGCCAACAGGATATTAAACGTCATAATTCAACTAAGGCTAAGGTATTGCAATCGGGTTACCAACGTACAGCTATAATCAAATTTCGAGGTGTAATTGTAAAGGGAGGAACGGGCAAACGAACGGGTGAGTTGGAAATAGTGGGAGAATTAGGTATAACGAATTTTGGAGGTAGTTGGTGGTATGTACTTCCAAAGGGAAGATTTTCCACCGGGCAGGTGTTATACCCGGTAGGCCGCGGCCCGACGATGTTTCGTTCGAACTTGTATATGAGCTTATCTTCAGAAAAACTTTGCTAGCGCGATCAAGGATCAACGATCGTATCAGGGCCGCCATCTGTTGGTGGCGGTGTGAAGTGTCGCCACAGAATATTTTAGAGAATCTATTTAAATTGTAATTAATGGTGAACCTATAAGTTTTATTGATATTTTAGGGTTCCATACTTACCTCAAAAGGTCAAAAAGGAACCCTTATAAGGTCTCTTGACCGTCTGTCCGTGTGTCACCACCGATTTTCTCAGGAACGGGTGGATCTAGCCAGTTGAAATATATACCAGATACTGAGGTCTATAGTCCCTATTAGGTATAAAAAAAAACAAAGTCCTGAGTCAACACGATAGAAAGATATGGGCAAAAGATTATTTTTTTACGCAATTATAAGCTGTCTTGTCTTTTTTGTCATTTTCAATGTTTTGTGTGTTGTACAAATAAAGTGTTTATCTATCTATCTATCTATAATTATTTTTATACGAGTATGACTGTTGACTGTTTACAAAATTTATCATGTGAATGAGGCTAATTTTGAAATTATCCGCATCGCTCTCGCATTAGTCTTCCCGCGACCATGGTCGATGCAACCCGATCGAAACGTCGGCTAAATAAAATAAAATAGTTATTTTATAAATAATAACTAGTAGTTATTACTTATAACGATCGTGACCTGAGTTTTCATACAAAAAAAATTATCTGTAAAAAAGAGATAGAAAAGATACAATAATTTCTCGCTATTAAAAAGAGATTTACATAAACTCCATTAATTATAATTTAAAGTTGGGGTGCTTACCTATCTTAATTAAAAACTGCCTGAGCCCTGTTACGAATTCAATAATATTCTGAAAGTTAAACTTCCGCTGCGGTGGAGATTTTTTAAATTAAATACGTAGGAACTATTTTACAGGTTCCGTACAGAGATAAATCGGATAAGAAGATTTAACACTTTTTAGGGTTTCGTACCCAAAGGGTAAAAACGGGACCCTATTACTAAGACTTCAGTCTCCGTCCGTCTGTCGTATGTCGCCAGGCTGTATCTCATGAACTGTGATAGCTTGAGAGTTGAAATTTTCACAGAATATGTATTTTTATTGCCGCTATAACAACAAATCTATACATATAAAATTCTTTGTCCTGAATGACTGACGGATCAACGCACAGCCTAAACCGCTGATTGTAGAGACCTCAAAGTTAGAGGGTGTGTTCTTTGTATGACGTAGGTATCCGACCCGACTTTGACGACCCAGTTGGCACAATTGTCACCATGCTGGACTGCCAAACACAGGGTTGCGGGTTCGATTCCCGCCTCAGACATGTATTTATCTATACTAATATTACTAGCTATTGCCCGCGACTTCGTCCGCGTAGAAATAGTAGATTTTGCGACTATAATTTGAGATTTAAACTATCCTATCTCTCAAGTTGGATCGAACTGCACATGGTGTGCGAATTTTATTATAATCGGTTAAGTGGTTTAGGAGTCCATTGAGGACAAACATTGTGACACGAGATTTATATATATTAAGATAAAGCTAAAGAGTTTGTTTGTTTGTTTGAACGCGCTAATCTCTGGAACTATTGGTCCGATTTGAATGATTCTTTCAGTGTTGGGTAGTCCATTTATCGAGGAAGGCTGTAGGCTATGTTTTTTTTTCTCAAAATTAGGGATCCGTAATAAAATTGCTATTTTGTAACACAAGGCGTAAAATCGAAAACCTATTTTTGCGTGCGCTGCAAAAACTATTGACAATAGAACAAAATGATGTACTACGGGCTTGTAGATCCTATTAAGACCTACAAAAAAGTTGCCGAGAACATATATCTAGCTATCATAGTTTAATCACAATAACCGATTTTGTATTCAAAATAATTATTAAATCGTCTGCAGAAAAAAAACTACGTTAAATATGTATCGTAATATTAAATCTTTATCAAAATTAAGCATTATGTTATCAAGAGTATTTTGGTAGAAGTAAAATACTTTTTGTTTCATCTCAATCGGATATTTCGTTTAAAAGTTATCACGTGTGTAAGATGTTAAGAGTTGGTACCTATTAATGAGTTATGGGCCATTGAGTTTTTAACTTAAAATCCTGTAATAATCTTTCTCGAAATATATTTGTTGATGATTGTAAGTATAAGATCTTTGAAGAGTATCCTATCCTACTAATATTATAAATGTGAAAGTTTGTGTGTGTGTGTGTGTGTGTGTGTGTGTGTTTGTTACTCCTTCACGCTAAAACTACTGAACCAATTGCAATGAAATTCGGCATGTAGATAGCTAGAGGCCTGGATTAACATAATTTTTATCCCGATATTCCCACGGGGTCGGGACCGATATTACGCGGGTGAAACCGCGGGGCGCAGCTAGTGCTTAGATATTTGTCTGTGGTCTGGTTATCTCTATGTATTACAAGTACATATTTACAAAAGAAAAGTATATAAATAGTATATCCGTTGTCTAGCACCCATAACACAAGTCTAGTTACTTAGCCTTGGACTAGATGGCGATGTGTGAAATGTCCTGCAATATTAATTTATTTATTATTATCCGATAAGAAAGGATTTTGAAAACTTTCACTTCTACGCGGACGAAGTCGCGGGCAAAAGCTAGTAAGTACTAAAAACAGAAAAAAAATGTGGGTCTCCCATAGAACATGGTACGGAACCCTTCGTGTTTGTGTCCGCCTCGCACTTGACTGGTTTTTTTTTAATTTAATGAAATCCCTGATATGTGTACCTTCCGGTCTTGTCACCGTGTTGATTTTATCCGTAAATTATGCGGGACCGTGTACATCGTTGAATTTTTCCGGAAATTCATTCTTTTTTGTCGGGATAAAAAGAAAGATTTAATACTGTCTGGAAGAGATCGCCTTTAGGCGATAAGGCCGAACTTTGTGCTCTTGTATCTTTTTCTATATTCAAGTTGCCTGTTTGATCATATGTAATTAATGGGCATTATAAATAGATAGATAGATAGATAAATCATTTATTGCATCACACAAAGGCACATACATATACATAAATATAATCTACTTTCGTTAAAACGAATTAATTATGTAGAAAAACAACAAATGCCACTAAATAAATGGAGAAAAAAAACAACTAACTAAAGAAAGAAAGCAACTACATGAAAACTAAAAAGCTAATGTAAAATATAGAATACGTGGTGAGCAGAGTGTTGGGTTTGCTGAAAGAAGCAAGACACTGATTTGCAGCTATACCCATAGTGTGTGACTTCACGGGCGAATGATGGTCCAAGTCTGATAACCGCAAATGAATACTATAATTTTAAGCCACTTATCATTAAGGTGGACCACGGACAAGGAAAAAAGCCCGTTGTTCATCCAGATAAGTTGGTGGACCATCACTAAAGGGTCAAAATTATGTTTGTGTTCTGTATTTTATTTGGTGCAATAATAAATATTGCAGGACTTCCACACATTGCCATCTAGCCGCAAGCTAAGTAACTAGACTTGTGTTATGGGTGCTAGATAACGGATAATACTACTTATACACTTTTCTTTTGTAAATATATACTTATAATAAATAGAGACAACCAGACCACAGACAAATATCTAATCGGGAATCGAATCGGCAACCCTATGTTTGGCAGTCCGGCATGGTGACCATTGTGCCAACTGGGTCATCAAAATAAAGTGTTTATCTATCTACCAAAAATGTATTAAAATAAATCAACATACAGCCCACGGTAGAGTTCTAAAATTATTATTTTTGGAATGTTTTCATTCTAATAATTTTTGTTTGATAAATTGATGAGTTAGAAGACTTTAAACTTCAACTAAAGCAGGTGCCTTAAATCCTGCTTGTGTTGAAAACATTCTTATAACAGCCTTTTGGAGCCCTACGGTGGTTCTGTTATTATGCAGCCGACTTTACCTACTTATACAAGTGGCCAAAGTGAAGAAGTTAAAGTTTTTGTTATCGGTTTACAACGGAGGTGCCCATAAACAGTTTAATAGTTTTAATGGAGCACGGCGCTAAAATAAAATGCATTAACGTTAAAGTAGCGTGTTGTAATCGCTTTTACGGCTTCATAAAAATATTTGGCGATTAATGTTTCTGAACAAACAGCCCTAGAATAAATTGAATTTGAATCTGGCAAGAAGCCAGACTATGTTCTCTTTTTATTTTATACTTGCAATAATTTATATGACCAACTGCATCTTTTTGCACAAGACGAGCGGTTATATTGCGTGTTTGAAATCCATATTTGACGACCCAGTTGGCACAATGGTTACCATGCCGGACTGCTAAACACAGGGTTACGAGTTCCATTCCTGCCTCAGACAAGTATTTATGCTGAGATATTTGTCTGTGGTCTGGTTGTTTCTATGTTATAAAAGTATATAGTACCTGGATGACCGAGCTTTGCTCGGTATTTTTTTTAATTTTTTTTACTTAGTCTCAATGGCGTTGTAAAGCAAACACTCATTGACTTCGTGTTACTTAACAACGCCATCTGCTGGAATAACTTTATTGCTCACAAAAAATAGTATTAGTAGTTCGCCAATAGATGTCAGGAAAAGTCATATTTTTCAGATAAAAAAAAGTAAGTTTCGATAAAACACGAATAAAATGACATTTTCTAAAAATTATGCCTAGCTAGATCGATTTATCGCCCCCGAAACCCCCTATGTACCAAATTTCATGAAAATTGTTGGAGCCGATTCCGAGATTCCAATTATTTATATATATATACAAAAATTGCTCATTTAAAGATTTCAAGATATAAGATTTACAAAAGAAAAATATATATAAGTAGTATATCTGTTGTCTAGCACCCATAACACAAGTCTAGTTACTTAGCTTGGGGCTAGATAACGATGTGTGGAATGTCCTGCAATATTTATTTATTCATATTTTGATAAACCAATAAATAAACATTACTACCTACAAAATGTATAAATCTTCATAGATAGATAAATAGATAACTTTATTTGTACAACACAAAAAGAAACAGAACACGATTAACACAAAGTAAAGCAATAGCTAGAAAGTATAAGTTGCAGAAATGGGCGGCCTTATCGCTGAAAGCGATTTCTTCCAGGCAACCTTTGGATGGAAAAGAACCAACTGATTCAGCTTTAATGGTACGTTGTGAATAATTTAACTTACAATATACACTTTTTACATAATTATGATTTTAAATATTAAATTTATAAAACATATCAAATAATAATATAAAATAAATATAAATAATAAATATAAATATTGCAGGACATTCCACACATCGCCATCTAGCCCCAAGGTAAGTAACTAGACTTGTGTTATGGGTGCTAGGCAACGGATATACTACTTATATACTTTTCTTTTGTAAATATATACTTATAATACATAGAAACAACCAGACCACAGAAAAATATCTAAGCATAAATACTTGTCTGAGGCGGGAATCGAACCCGCAACCCTGTGTTTGGCAGTCCGGCATGGAGACCATTGTGCCAACTGGGTCGTCATAATAATAATACACAATACATAGACAATATTGTGTAGAACCACTTATTCGACAACGACTAATAATGTTGTCAAATCACACAGCGAGCTAGTAATCAATCCTACAAAGTTAACTAATTAGGGCTGTAAATCTTGTAGTTCCAGCAGTTTAGGTAGAGTGTCGCAGCCATAGCGGACACCGTTGCTGTTATTTTCTGTAAAAAAGAGTACAATACATTATTTCCTTTGCAACCGTAGACAGAGAATAAATATAGACCGGCTGCTAAAATTACAATAATTACTAGAGTGAGAAGGATTAACTGTCAAATAAGTAAGCGGGAGCAAGACGAAGTATAAGTTTTTTGTCTCTATGTGCGTATACGATTTTTTTGTTTGCCACCAGTGTCGTTGGTGGCAAACAAGCGTTTGGTGTCTATCAAAGTTTTGTTTTCTTATCCCGTTAGACGATAATTTGTGTTACTTGTGCTATAAAAGATATTAAAAAGTAGTACTAATTAATGTGCACTTGTGCAGTAATGGTTAATTGCTGTTTAATGGCAATTTTACAACTATCTGTTTATATAAAAATCTGATTTCAATCAAATTTCACATGTACCCGTATTTTGGTCTAACTTACTGGATATAATAGTTTTCATCTCAATTATTCGCTTATGTCGTGAATGTAAACGAATAAAATGTATAAATTATTGGTTTCTTAAGCAAGTGTTTATTTACTGTTTAGTTTTATGAAGTTCTCATAGATGGAGGTGTACGTTGATTCATCGGTAAAAAAAAATTATTTTTGTAAATTTCAAATTGCAAATACACCCAATAGATGGCGCTGTGTTCGGGACTTACGCGGGTGAAATCGCGGGGCGCAGCTAGTATACTTATAGGTATGTTGAATATTCGCTGTCTCACACTGTATACGCTGGTAGCTTGTCTATATTTATTCTCTGTCTACGTTTGCAACACATCTAAATTACTTATGTCACAATATCAGAAACATTTACATATAACCACAGGGAATAGGTAAGTACGACTCATACTAAGTAGGGACCACATCTGCAATGCAGGTAGCCTCGAATATTTATTTTAACTCTCAAATCGCGTTGACACTACGACCACATAAAACATTATATATGAAGCGAGACTTGGGATAATTATAAGAAACGTGGTTTTTGCCGAAATTGGCTCCGACACCTACTTTTTCACGGCTTTCGGCAGCCTGGCAAGCCATTAATCTAAGCTCACTGCAACTTACTGCCTCCGACTAAAAGTTACTTGTACTGTTTTAAAAACCTTTCACATTTTCCCAAGTCGTTAAATGGAATAGTGCTGAATTCGTCAGTAAATTCCTCTCGTTCCTCGCGTAAATTCACGGAATTTGAATAAAAGATGAAAACATTTTGAGTAGATAAAATCTATGAATTTTTACCATTATGCTGACGGTTTTATTCTGGGATTATCTTTTGTACCCACGAGCATCTGACTATACTTGCTTTCACAAGACTACTAGAAAACTTCTTAAAATATTTTTTCTTTGTGATCTATTTGATTATAAAATGTAAAAATATATCTGGACAAAGTTTCAACTTCTAGTGGGTTCTCTTTTACATCTTATGATTAAGCACTCAACACTTATGATGAAGCAAAAAATCACAAAAAAATCGAGAAGTAGATCAATAGATCATATTACATACCTAATAGCTACTAGTCTATAAAAATGTCTGTCTGTTTGTTAATCTGTTCTTCCAACAGTAACCTGACACTAATTAAAAACTACTAAACCTATTGAAATCTGGTTTTCACTATAGTAGCTTTTTTTCTGAAGCCAACAAGAATAACCTGCCTGAGTCATCATTGAAAAACTGCTGCCACCCACTAATGCCCTTTCTGTTCTTAATAAAGTAATTATTTCCATAATTTCACATTTGTTTTTATATTTTACTAGCTTTTGCCCGCGATAACGAAGTAATCACTTTGTCCCATACAAACTTTACCCCCCTTTTTCATCCCCTCATGGGTAGAATTTCAGAAAATCCTTTCTTATCGGGTGCCTACGTCATACAAAAAATACACCACCCAAGTTTCAGGTCTCTACGATCATTGGTTTAGGCTGTGCGTTGATCACAGAAGTCCTGCGCAAGCATACCTGTTATCCATCGAACCTCGACTGTTGGCAGAACACCGATGGGTTTTTAGTGGGTAAGCCTCCGGCCGCCTACCATCCTCAGGCCGAAAGCTGTCCCACATACCTCCGTCGCCCCCTCCCCCTCAGGGTGGCGGGAGGATGCAATAATGCATTTTCCCATCGATTAAAAAAAAAGGTCTGTGCGTTGTACCGTCATCAGTCAGTCATTCAGGACAAAGCATTTTATATGTATAGATAGATGACATAGTAACATATTTTATGATTTAGTATCCAGAGACTGCTACGGCTACATGACTAACCCATCTGAATATTCTTGCAATAAAAATGGCACCAATCTGAAAAAATGGCATTGATGGAACAAAAGAGCTCTTTACGGAGTCGTAAAGTTAGTGTCGAGAGAATGTTGATATTATGTATATACTGTAGTGATACTACGAACTTTGGCTGTCCTCCAAGCATGTACGTCGCATATACACACACGAGCCATCAGATAACACCAGTTAAGTAATTAAATAATACATTTTCAATGAACGGAAGCTGTTTGTGTCTAAATAAAAGATTATTCCGCTATTTACTAGGTGCTGAAAACTGCAGGAATTTCCCCGCCGGAACCGCGTGATGTGGTCAAAGCAGTTTTGTATGTGGTTGAGTGGCGGCACCAATCGCGTCGCTGGTCGTCGTATGTGGTCGTAGTGCACACACGCGCCGCACTGGTTTTGTTCCTTTTTACAATGAAAATTAAAAATTCAGTTTCAGAAAGAATGCTTTTAACCACGTTTATTACCTTCGCTCCGTTTAAAGTTTTAAACTATTTACTCAGTATAATATGTAGGTTGGTACGGTCGCCTGCATAATTGCAGACCCACCGTAGAGTTCTAAAATTATTATTATTGGAATTTTGTCAGTCAAATCATTTTTGTTTGATAAATTCATGAGTTAAACTTCAATTAAAGCCTAGAAAGAATAGAATATTGCTTATGTTGAAAACATTCTTATAGCATTTTTTGGAGCTCTACGGTGGGTCTGTAATTATGCAGCCGACCGTACCTTATGTCTATTTTTATCAATGTTTTATTTTTCTATGTCTATATATCACTCACAGCCAGAATAGTGGTGCGCTACTAAAATAAAGATATCACATCCCTGTAACATGATGATTCATCAGCAGATTATATTATTATGTTGATCATTTGTTATTGTTGTCTGCAGTGATGGGGTGGTGTGTGCGCGTGAGGCGCGCGTCGTCGGCGACGGCGAGGGCTAGGGCGTGCGCGGGCGCGGCGGAGGAGGCGTAGCGCGGCGCGGTGGCGGGTGCGCGCGCAGCGGCCGCCGCGGCGCATGCACGCCACCGGCCACACGGACCGCTCGGGCGGCGGCGGCGGCGGCGGCTCCTGGCGCCTCCCGCCCGACGAGACCTTGCAAGTCGCCGACCCCAAGGCCGCCAAAGACGAGGTACAATCGACGCTCACAAGTAAACGCCACCGTAACGTTTACAATTTTTTCAGCACTATTTGAACACTATAACAACGTAACCTGTAGATTAAACCCAAGTCGGCTGATGTGGTGGTTGGGGTGACTTATACCACTCGGCTAACTAAAGACATAACTAACATGTTGAAAATAATAATTACACTGAGTACTTTTAATTCAAGTAAGTATTTATGTGTGTGTGTATCGTCTATTAGAAGAAGGTCGTAAGTCCAATACTTGTTTATAGTATTATTGTAGCACACTGATAGTGTACTTATAACGCATACTGTACATTAGTGTACATACTCTAACCACTGATAAACACTTCACAAGGTTCTGATGCCAGACAACAACTTAGTATTTGCTAAAGTTACGTAAACTTTTTGAATGATTTCGTAGCTGCTACGATGTTGCTATACAACAATACGATACTTGTTGATTCGGAATTATATTTTCCTACACCTACAATGATCTTCTTTATGATTTCGTAACCGCTACGAATGCACGACAATCCTATAAGAAAAACCTTATGCACTATGGCTATGGCTTTCAGTGCTAAGTTTTTGTAGCACCAAAAATGTTCTATCATATTTTGTAGACAAGTTTGTTTCTAAACCTAGTTTTGTTTTATCATTCTAGGATCTATATGCAGAAGGTCACAATTGGAGGAGCATCATATTCTCTTTGATGGTCATCAGTTTTGTGATAGCAGGAATTGTAATAGCAATTTATTTACTAGGGTAAGTAAGCTAAAGCACTTTATCTTCATAACATAGTATAAAATAAAGTCACTTTTCGCTGTCTGTCCCTATGTATGCTTAGATCTTTAAAACTACGCAACGGATTTTGATGCGGTTTTTTTAAATAGATAGAGTGATTCAAGGGGATGGTTTATATGTATAATACTGCCGTGCGAAGCCGGGCGGGTCGCTAGTATATAAATATAAAAGACATAAAAGAAAAAAATACCCATCAAAAAATCTCTGAAGCACTAATGCTACAAGTCTCAATCGCATATGGGTACTTTTTAGGACGTAGGCCAGCACCAAGAAATGGTTTTTGGAAATTCGCCCTTTTCAGGGGTCAAATGGAAGAGTCTGAAACAGAGCATGGGGAATTCACTTTTTTAAAACGTAGGCGAGCCCAAAGTACGGATTTTTAAAATTCGACTCCATAGGGGCAAAATAGGTTGTTAAAGTTTGTAGTATCTGTTATGTAGATGTACTATATATCTTTATGGAATCAATATCACTTAAAACCGCTGGGCGCAGTTATGTTATCCCACCAATATTATAAATGTGAAAGTGCGTGTGTGTGTATGTTTTACTCCTTCATACAAAAACTATTGAACCGATTGCGATGAAACTCGGTGTCTAGATAGGTGGAGGCCCGGTTTAACACATAGGCTACTTTTTATTCCGATATTCACACGGGGACGGAAGTTATGCGGGTAAAACCGCGGGGCGCAGCTAGCTAACATAACTCAATCAAACAATCGGTCCAGTAGTTTTTGCGTGAAGGAGTAACAAATATATACACACACACACAAACTTTCACATTTATATTATTAGTAGGAAGTAGGATAAATCCGTCTTTGCGACAACGTAGCCCTACCTACTCTACAATTTAGAATCATTTCAAATACTGTCCCAATGCGACAGTTAGCCCACACTGAGTAAAAAATGTACGTTTATCACATTTCATTTGAATATCTGTATCTACACCTGAACATAAAACTCGAATTAGACTTTTCGAATACGTTATTGTTTTGGTAAACATTTGGCAATTATTTTATAAAAACATTCTATTGTAGCTTGGATATTTAAATTTCCGTTTCGATCGTTTATTGTTTTCATTTCGATCGTCTTTTGTTTTCATTTCGATCGTCTATTGTGTTCATTTCGATCGTCTTTTGTTTCCATTTCGATCGTCTATTGCTTTCTTTTCGATCGTCTTTTGTTTTCATTTCGATCGTCTTTTGTTTCCATTTCGATCGTCTATTGTTTCCGTTTCGATCGTCTATTGTTTTCATTTCGATCTTCTATTGTTTTCATTTCGATCGTCTTTTGTTTTCATTTCGATCATCTTTTGTTTTTATTTCGATCGTCTATTGTTTTGATTTCGATCGTCTATTCATGAGGAGGCTACAGCAACTCTTTAATCTTTTAAGAAATCCAAAGAAATGTCTTACCCGTTTTTTTTTTTTTTTTATCGGTATCATGAAAATTCCAAAATTCATCTAAATCGGTTCAGCGGTTAAGGCGTGAAAAATTTAAACAACAGACAGACATAGTTCGCATTTATAACATTGTTAGGAATTATTTTTGCTTTTAAAAGCTTTTATATTTGTATATTTCTGGATCTAAACAATATAGTGGTCTTGTCCAATATAAATAGTTCATTCAGTCCCTTGGCGCCAGTCGTCCACCGCTGACTATAAATCCTTCAATGAAACCTAATGGTTCTATAACTCCGGAAAATTATTTTCTTCTTCATAGGAAAATTAATTTAATTTTAGTATCATCGCGTCTGTAATTTTTATTATTTTCCTAACGAAGTAAGAAATAAAATGAAAATGTAATAAAATGGAAACCTTGTGTTAAATTAATACTACTTAACCTATTTAAAACATAAATATTGTGATTTACATAGAAATTCTAAGTAATTAACGAAATTGGCTAGCAACGCTTGCGCGAGAACGCGCTACGAGAATGGACTCTGCTATACAGCATCGGAACTAACCCGGATAAAACCGCAGGGCGGAGCTAGTACTTTAAACTTGTCAAATAAAAATATTAAATATAAGCTTAAGTGGTATTTTCTAACTTCGCTTCCCATTATTTGAAATTATATTATCACTATTTATTTTATTTTAATTTTTCGAATGTTTTTTTTATGTTTCTTTTATGGTAATAAATGGCAAAAAAATAGTTTCTCGACCAAGTGTCTACAAGCCAGGAAGTTTACATTGTCAAACTAAGAGTTTCAACTTCTTTCATCAACACTTCTTTACTTTCCACTCTGGTATTCATGTTCGATTGAGACAGAGTCTCTTTAAAAAAAGTGTATTGATTTACTACAAACACAAAAAATAATAGTTACTATAAACTACAAACATTATCAGCCCTTTTACCCCTGCGGTCGAAATTTCAAAATTCGTTCTTTGTGCACTCCTACGTCTTAAAAGGAAGTTCCGTGCAAAGGTTCTGACTCACTATAGTTCATTAGTTTCAGAGATTCGTTACGAGGAAAGGGTACCCCTTTCCTCGTAACGAATTTCTGAAACTGAAAGGCGCTCTCTTCATACAAACGCAATCGACTGTTTCCTCCCTGGATAATGACACTAGAGCAAATATTTTTGTTGCGTAAAACCTATATCTGCCATGACCATGCCCGTTTGTTTTGTTTGACCCTTTCACCTTAATGAGTATTTTTCTCTTTTATATAATTAAAGATTAGAATTGTAATTTAATTTCGTTCGTTTCTACCTTTTGTATCTAATACAACGCCAACTTTATGCATACTATTTTTCCCAGGTATGTAGACGAGTTATTATATTGGTCGGGACGACGTATGCGACTGGACGAGTTCCTGCGAGGGGATCTGACCGGCGACCGGCTGCCGACCACGTGGGTCAACTCGCACCAGCTGGTGTACCAGGCCGACGACGGAGGCCTACTGGCACTAGATACATTCAACAACACGCTCTCCGTTCTCGTCACAAATCATACTTTAGTGAGTAATGCGTTCTTCATAAATCAAGTACTTCGTTTTTAGAGAATTTAATCAGTCAATCTTTCATAAAACACGGCCAAAGAAGATGGACCCTTCCATGGTTTTTTTCACACACTGACTATCCTTTTCTAGATCCTGGTGATACTCTACCGACACAAGATAACGTCAAGGGCTTACCTAAATTCTTGCATGACATAATTAACAAAAATTACAGAAAACTTAAAACGTTGAATGGTTGCACGAATGGGTCTATTTTTATGGTGCCCAGCATCTTTAGAATTCGTAGTTGACGTACCAACAGCGTTTATGTGCCTTCTCGGTATTCAATTTTGTCTGTAGCATAAAAGGCTTTTTGACCAGGATCTCTACCTAGCTACAGAATTGACTGGAAATCCATTCAATTTTCTCGTTCGATACAATCATGCTTTGTTCCCTTGACACTGTAGTGACAAGCGCAGACACATAAGAGATTGGCTAGAATGGCTAGAGTGAAACGGGATAACCAGTTGGTACCTACTTATCAACTCCATGGTACTTATTATCTCTTTTTTTCTTAGTCTATGCTTATCATATATTTTGTGGTATTGAGGTCCTAAATCCGCTATTAAAACAAATGTACGATACATATAGATGCTTCAATAAAACGTATAAAACACATAACGATTATCTTACAGTTTTTCCTCAATATTTTCTGTTCAATTTATTTGATCTGATATAGCCGTACAATTTATTTATATACTTCCTTTTGACTTAAGAGGAAAGGGTACCGGGGGCTCTTTCCATACAAACGTAATCGACTGTTTCCTCCCTGGATAATGACACTAGAGCAAATATTTTTGTTGCATAAAACTTATAACGGCCATGACCATGCCTCATTAGAAAATGAAAAAAACCAAGATATAGGGGCATAGTCATGGCAGTTATAGGTTTTATGCAACAAAAATACTTGTTCCAGTGTCATTATCCAGGGAGGAAACAGTCGACTACGTTTGTATGGAAAGAGCGCCGGTACCCTTTCACCTTAAGTCATTGATGAAATAATATTACGATACATATTTATTTTTATATTTTTCTTATTTCATTATTACCGTTAATGGCACAGGTCGTGGGCAATTGGTATATATACCTACTCAGTTATTGTATTATAAATATTTTAATACTATTTCCCTAGTTCATATCCAGTCATATCCAGTAATTGAATGAGATCATGTCGAAAATCCCATCCTCAAGGCTATGGCTTAGTGCTAGAATCAATGTCGAATTTTGTAGGCTCTGAAGCTCTTTACTGTTAAATTTATGGCAACGTCGAACTCTCAGATAATGGCATTATTATGCGGGAATCAGATAATGAAAATTTGGGAATTTACCTGATCTAGAACACCAACGGTTTTACTCCAACCCAAAAATTGGACTTTGGAATTTAAAATTATTTCTGCCGAGCTTGAATTTAAATTCGTTGTCTGTAATCTAAACAAATTGAAGAATTATTTTATTTTTCTTTTGCCGCAGAGGCAGCTCAATGTTCGCGGATACCAATGTTCACCGAACTTGCGTTATGTGCTTTTTCAACACAACATCAAGGAGGTTCGTAGTTCATTTTCTATTCTACCTAGTATTTATTACAGCTCCTCTACCCTCTACTTCTCTTGTACCAAAACTAATTTGTCCAACAAAATGCTCTAACAAATTCAATTACGAACTCTGCGTCGAACAATGTTATTGAAGTTTTATTAATTTTGCAGGTTTATCAAAGGACGTTTACAGCGCACTACACCGTTTATGACGTCACAAATGAGTAAGACGCTTTTGATATTTGTTTCTTGAAAAGGTCACAGTAAAAGGCGCGAGTTTTCTGTAATTACATTTCCTACTATGAATTGAATTTCTCGGTCCCAAATTGGTTTTCTCCCACCGCACTTTATCCCAAAAATTCGTTTATTCTGATAATGAGACAGAGATAGAGACGGTATTTTCTATTTTAATTTTATTAATAAAGTTTTCACTTTACGAGTAGCTTTAGTATGAAAACTAAATTGTATTCGATGTACTGAACGATATAATAGACGTCGTCGGGAACATACAAGCGAGCGTGATTCCGTTTCCCACTTGAAAAATATAAAATATCTACACGATCTCAATTCGTTTCCTTTAACATTTATTTCGTTCCCGAAGGAGTCTTGATACCATCTGCACCGTTCGGTTAATGAATATTATGAGTCCGGTACTTTTAACAATTTTTGGCACATTTGGCAAATTATTCATTAGACATAAAAATCATATTCTTTTTCTACATAAAAACATATCTTACATCAATCAAAATTTATAAACAAATAGGGCATAAAAATAAAGCGTAAAATTAAGTGACTTAAAATATAAAAAACATAAAAGTAGAAAGAAAATATGAGGTATGAAAAGTACCGACATATTCTAAGAACAACACGTTTTTATAGATTTTTATTTTAATCGTGAAAATATTTTCCTATTAGTTAAAGAATCGTTTGAGTTTATATCTCATGGCTTAGTTTAGATTCAACGCCAATTTTCAGAAGTGTTTTGCTTCGCTATCGTAGCAGGTTTGTTTTTCCTTTAACAGTTTCTTTTCGTCCCTGTCGTCTCGATAAAATCGATTTGATGATGATAGGTAGTTACGTACCTACGTGAATACGATTTGCAATTTATTTCAAATTTTGTGAGTTGAATTTTAATGTGACCGTTTTAGTGCTCGAGGTAATATTTTACATAGGTAGCGAGCGACTCGCTAGTTCGGCAGTGGAGCGTATACTGAAACATACTGCACCGCAGAGACGAGAAACTTCTAATACTCAAGTAGTTTGTTCTATAAAACAAAATAACTTTTAGATTCAGTATTTTGCTGTGGCTTTTACTCGATGTTCAATCTTAAGTTTATCTTAGTACTTTAAAACAACGGAAACTGTTTCTTTGGCTAAAGTTTTTATTGGTTGATTTTTTTTTCTATTAATTATGGCTTCGCACGGCTTGTGCATTTAGCCAGTGTCAAGTTATATCAAATTATGACCCGATTTTTCATAAATCGGGCTTAAAGTGTTTCAAAACAGTCAAAGTCGTCATAGTCCGTCAAGTCAGGGGCTATAGTAAAGCAGTGGCAAGTTTTCCATAACCTTGATAGGAGATTTGGAGGCAACAAGAAAACTTCATGTTTGACACTGATTTTTACTTTCACTACACTTGTGCACTATCACAGAACTAAATTAAATAACATTCCACCAGAATTATACAATTCAACTCGGGTTTCATGAAAATAAAACTGCAACACGACATGTTGTTAACTCGTTCCCGCCAAAAAAACTCTATTGGTTGATTACATACTATACATACACCCTGTTCTAAATTTAAAACATCTGCACAAAATATCTGTAATATTAACTTGGTAATGATGGTGTGTATAGCCACCACATCCCTCTCTTCGGCGAGGGTCAGCGAAGCTGGGAGTGGCAGCACGCGGCGTGGCTCGGCCACGACGGCTCCTTACTCCTGGCTGCTGACAACGAGGTGCTGGCGCGGCCAGGTCCACCGGCACGCCGTGCACCTTTGCTGTGGCTCACCAACGATGCGGTGCCAGGACGCATATACAATGGCGTCTCCGATTGGTTGTATCAAGGTAAACTTTTCCATGTATTCGAATTCGAATACCATCACAAGCGTGCTAGAATCCGAACAGTAAAGTGTTCAAAGAGGTAGAAGTAACCATGAGTGTTTTATGAAACAGAAGAGGTGACGAAAGTATCGTCAGCGACGTGGGGCTCGGCAGACGGCGGACTGGTGATGTACGTGCAGTACGACGATAGCGCAGTCTCGGAGCTGCGGTTCCCGCGCATCGCGGAGGGTATAGGCGGCACAGGCGCATCACGCGCAGGCTTCCTGTTGCCCGCCTTTAATAACACCATGCACACTGTCTTCCCTGATCAAGTCACTATTCGGTATCCTACGGTGAGTTCAATTATCTATTACAAACTTTTAAAGAGTGTTTACAGTAGAATCATTTCAGCGTCTTTTCTATAAAAGGTTATCTTTTAATTGTCTCAGATATCAGTTTTCTTGAAGCCTTTCAGCTTTATATCTAATCTAGATGACGTATACAGCGCTTACCCAGACCTGTAGGTACCACACTCTCATCTTAGTCGACCGTGTCCTGAAGAATAGTACATTACGATATAAGTGTGGTAAATTGATCTTTGCATAGAGGCGGTTTATGACGCGCGAGCGGTAGCGAGCGTGTCATAAGAAGCCAAGATGCAAATATCAATTCCACACGTGTATCGTACGAAGTTTTTTATCACAGTTGCGCATAAAAGAAAAAACTTGAAAAGAAAAGAAAATAATAAATAACAAATTAATTGGTGATAATAAGTCTATGTTTTCAATTTTTTCAGGCAATATTTTTTTGTTAATTATACTCCCGAAAGGCCAGGCAAAAGACTTTTAACCTATACAGCCTCGTCTGACATACAATATTTTTTAGGGTTTTTTCCATTTGTCGGGGGTTAAAACAAAATACAATGGTACGGAAAAACAATATATTTAAGTAAAGAAAAAACAAAAAATAAAAATAACTCAATTTTTAATCGTTTTCTAAGTCATTACCACGTAAAATTTTCGTTCGTAAACCGACTTTAGAGACAACCATTTTTGCTAGCTAAAAAACTCTTTAGTACCTACCTTTTTTATACATCAAAACAGTATAACCCAGATCAATTAAGAATGTTTCACCTACCTAACATGTAATTAGCAGTAAGATACGTATTTAACTTATCGGGATAACTTTACAGCACTAGTTAACAAATCTAAAACGCACGCGTGCATAATATGTTGGATTATGAGCCTAAAAGCCGTTGAATAAGATCCACTTTATGAGCAACTGTGATAAAAAGAATTTTTCAATACGTCTGGAGCCAACTAAGCCGTGGGTTTCATCACTATATTTTCCTTCAACGTTAGAGAAATGTTAATAGCGCACTGTAGTTCAAAACTGTTGAAATGTTAATAGGATAATTCCAGTGGAAAAAATACCGACATCTATTTTAAAGATAACAATAATTCTTTATTCTTGTCGTAAACATAGGTTATATACAGTTCTTTAACTCGGTTAGATAAAAACATCTATTTTAACGGTTTATTATTTGGATTCTTATTCGATACTATATTTTCATTTACAGCCCGGCAGTTCTATACCGATAGCGAAGCTGTGGATTGTTGCCGTCCTGAATATTACTTCACCACCGAGATGGGAAGTCAAGCCTCCCAATACTTTGGATGGAATGTTCGTAATATGAAATTTAATCTCTTCAGTTTTCCCTTCGACAACATATAGGTTATTAACTAGTAGTTTAACGTTTCAGGGAATATTATATCATATCAGCCCAATGGGTGGGCAAAGACAATTCTCACGTAGGTGTAGTTTGGATGAATCGTGCCCAGAATCTCACTGTATATAGCAGTTGTTATGCACCAAATTGGACGTGTACAGAGGTAGATATTAATATATATGCTGTTATGTTTCTATCTCTTGGCGAATTCTCATATATTGTTGCTGTTCAATTGTAGAGTCATTCAGAAAAAGCAACAGATGAACCATGGTTGGAAGTTCATCAACAGCCAGTATATTCAGAAGACGGAAGTGCGTTTCTTCTGCTAGCGGCTGTTCAAGAAGGCGGAGGACAATACTACACTCATATAAAACACGTAGATGTCATTCGACAGAGGATGGCCGTACTCTCACATGGGAGGGTAGAAGTAGCAGAAATTCTGGCCTGGGACCAGGAAAACCATTTAGTATATTATTTAGGTAAGAATCCCTTTAAAACGCCTAAAATCTTAATATTTACTAACTGATGATAAACTAATATTATTTCTATTAAAGGATTAGACAAAGAACGGTTATTCATACCTAAGCTCCACCCAGATATGGTGAAGGAAGCGAATCAAATTAAGTATTTCGATTGAATGCAGTTGAGTGTTTTTTATGAACATTGAACCGACTAACCTCTCTGTCTTCGTCCTGCTAAACATTGCTTTAAGTTCCTTCATAGTACATTTGGGACAGCACGTTTTAGAATCCAAAATTTGTGTGTCATTTTTGTGGTTGTGGACATCGTGTGGACATTTGTTTCGGATTCGTGTGGTATTTTCGGTGGGAAAAGCGTTGCTCATAGTGATTTTGGTGGTGTGAACAGGTAGTGCAGAAAGACCGGGGCAGAAGCACGTATACGTCGTTCGAGACCCGAACTACGGCGGAGGCAGCAACTCGGTAAAAGCTAGAGCGGAGCGTGAGGAACCTCGGTGTCTCACGTGCGAGCTGGCAGTGTGGCCGGCGCGTCTACACTACGCCAACTGCTCCTTCTGGAGAGCGAAGTTCTCTCAAACGAAGCCGAAAGTTGGCATAACACATTATGTTTTGGAATGTGGCGGCCCTGGACCGCCTCTAGCTGGACTGCATGATGCCAGAACGCATAAATTAGAAAGAATTTTGTATGACACGAGGCCTTATAGGTAAGAAAATCATCAACACCTCCAACGAGCTGGGTAATCAAATAGGTTACTTTTTATCTTAACTTTTAACTTTGGTTATTTGCAGATCAGTACGATTACGTGAGTTAGCGTTACCAAGCCGACGTTCATTCGACGTCCAACTGAGTAGTGGCTCCAAAGCCAGGGTCCAGTTAATGTTACCCCCATCTTGGCGAGAGGAACTGAGAGACGCGGCGTTTCCGGTGCTCGTCCATGTGTACGTACTAAGTCGAAACATTTAGCAACTTGGAACGGGTCCATTTCAATAGTAACTTCTCGTACATACCTACGTAGTCGCTTTTTTGGCACGAAACTAGTTTCAATATCTACCTATCTCGGATTTGTCGAGTTTTAATGGATTTTATTATAAATGTTGGGTGTGTAACATGCCAATTGATAACTTTGTTAACTTTTTTCAGTGACGGTCGTCCGGGCAGTCAACAAGTGACGGAGGAGTTTCTCGTGGACTGGGGTTCGTACATGTCATCACGTAACGATGTGGTGTACGTGAAACTGGATGTGGCGGGTGCTCGTGGATTGCCGCGAGCACTGCTGCGCGGTCGCCTTGGTGGAGTCGAGGTTGCTGACCAACTCGCTGTTATTAGGTAAAACATCTAACATGATCTCACCTCTTGATATGACGAAAAAATTCGTTGAATAAAGAGGAGAACTTTCGTCCAATAACTAAAGTTTCTCTACGTTTGCTACGTCGTTGGTGGATATTGCCAATGTCCTGGATTTTTCTTTCACTTATTTATTTTTGTTTCTCCAATTTCAGATATTTATTAGAGACGTTCAAGTTCCTGGATGTGACGCGCGTGGCCGTGTGGGGCTGGGGCTATGGTGGCTATGTGACCGCGATGCTGCTCGGCTCACAGCAGTCCACGCTCAAGTGCGGCATCGCCGTCTCACCTATCACCGACTGGCTTTATTATAGTAAGTAATGTTTTTTAGCTGCACTTTTTATCATCGTTGGCACTAACTTTAGTCAAAGTCAAAAAAATGTTTTTCCTTTGGATGCTTAATACAATTGTACATGGACCACTTGAAAACGTCTTAAAAACTAAGTTAGGATGTGTGCCTTCGGAACGCGCCCACCAATGAGAAGAAGGCACAAGAAACTCATGAGGTTTTTTTTTAAGTGATCACGCTCACAAAGTTCAATATTACAAATATTTATTAATATTTGAAAGTATTATTTGAAATGGAGCAACTAAAGTCACGTCCATGGGTTGTTATCATTAAAGGTAAGACGAAGTATCATAGTACGCCTTACTGCACAATTTATGCTTTATAAAAGTTTTGAACCTGGTAATGGACATGTCATATACATCTTTGGGTAATTTATTATAATAGAGCACACATGTACTATTAAACGATCTGTTTATTTTCCTGAGCCTAGTGTCTTTTGTTATTCGGCGTAGTATTTAATTCACCATTGTCCTATTAACCAGTGTTTCAAACTAGTTGTGTTACATTAATCACGTTTGGTTTGGCAACTGCTTTTATTGACGTACCTAACTGTTGCATTTACATTGTCTTCCCATAATGAACATTTATTCTGGAACATTAATGTCTTTTTTGTCTAATTTATGAAGCAACGTAAAGTTTTACTTCCGGCATGTTTAAAGTCAATTTGCGGTAGATAAACAACTTCATACTTCACTATATTACAAACACGCGATTCGTAAAACTACAATGCTATTCTTGTGTGGCGTTAGTTTAATAGACTCACTTCGTCAGATATATTAATATAGTCGTTTGCCGTGGGAGTAGGCATAAAGGAAGACACAGACGTAAATTTCGACAAAATTCATTTCATTTTAAATCATAGTTAAACTGCTGTTTCTCACGCAATACAAATTCATGTAACATATTTCATACTCGGTTTTCGCCAAGCCTATTCGGGCCATATAGGTTATTCTTGGACTAATAACTTCAAGAACTTTGATTGTTATATTTACGATAGGCTCATAATTTATCAGGGGTTTAAAGGGGAGCGGAAAACAAAGATAGTCGATCAAATCTAGAATATCAGACAAATTATAATTTCAAAAGTTTAACTCTGATGTGCTATTATGGTTTGACTTTGATAAGACCTAATATCTAATAATCGCGAACGGAGAATTTATAATATGCCTCTTCAACGCATAGCCCTTTTTGGGGTTCCATACCTAAAAGGTAAAAAAGTAACCCTTATAAGATCACTTTCTTTTTTACCATCTTGTGCTTGGCTATATTACTGAAACAATATATCTAAACCTCTAATATCCGTCTGTTCCAGACTCAGCGTTCACGGAGCGCATCCTTGGCACACCATCGGTGAACTACAAGGGCTACGTGGAGGCGGACGCGTCACAGCGAGCGCACCATGTGCCGCCGCACGCGCTCTACCTTGTGCACGGCATGGCCGATATGAGCGCACCCTACCCACACGCGCTGCAGTTGGCGCGCGCCCTTACCGACGCTGGTGTGCTGTTCCGGTATCAGGTGAGACCTTACTACGATATCTAGTTAGGAATCACAATCAAATTCGTATTGGAAGTCACATTTGACTAATTTTCTTTATACATTTACTTTATACGTTTCATGCGTTTCATTTTCTTCATCTGTGCTAGGCAAATTTATATTCTGGATGTCAGACTAGTTTATCTGATTTTATATTTTTGTTAACCTGTGTCAGGCTCGATTTACTAATCCTGGGTGATGTTCTAAGTTTTTAAACTTCTTAAAATTCACAGGCGTACGCGGACGAGGGTCACGACTTAAAAGGCGTGATCGAGCACGTTTACCGTTCCATGGAGGACTACCTTCGCGAGTGCCTCTCCCTTGACCCTGAGGATCCGAAGCTGCCCCCACCCGACAGATAAAATTGGGACTTTTGCGTCATACATTCATTAAGGGTTTACCTATTTTGCTCTTACTACCGTTATCAATTAAAGAGACGAGATTATTAAGAGCAATAAGGTAAGCTCTTTTAGTTATATTATTTTTGTAAATATGTAAATGAATAGTGCTTTAATAAAATGTGTTCCCCACGTTTGGTGTCGTGTCTAAATAAAATACTTTCGGCGTTACTACATTGAAAGTAAAGTTCAATATAGAAACAGAATTCAATAAAGCAACAAGAGTTGTGAACAAATATTGTCAATTAAAAAGCAATAACATCCAATTGAAAAAGATATTTGTTATTTTATGTCTAAAATCGCAAAAATTTGTAACGGAAGAACTTGATACACTTTTAGCGTGGTAGAGCTGTTAGTATTTAGAAAGTTAGTTATAAGTGTGAGATCATGTTTATGGTTGGGTAGCGAATGTCTGTCCATCGGTCATGTCGTGTGGTATGAAGTCCAACAATAGAAACGAAACAAAAGGCTAAAATGATAAATAACGTTTTTAACTTAATATTATTTATTCTCATATATATATGACTACCCATAAATCTTCGCTTCACCTTACTATCCTAAGTCTTAACTTTTAGATAGGAAATCAATTCAGAAAGTAAACTAGGAAACTCTTTTGTAGTTTGGGTATTCTCGATAAAAATAATCTTTCAAAGTAAAATTGTGATCATGTATTCATAGACTTTTGAGCTGGTTCAATAGAACTATTGATGGCTTTACGATTTTCTATAACGCTTTATCTATCGGCTTTCCTATCATGACTCACGTTAAGCGAAGAAACAAATCTAGATGTTAAAATAAAAACTTTTGAAACTAACAATATAAAACTTTCAACTGATATTGAAACCTTCTTAAAATATTTGAACGAAATATTAACAGTTTTAAAACAATAGAAGTAACTAATGAATTTTAGGCCATTTGAAATGTACTTGATCTGCATGATATTCTACCGTTATACTATAATTATTGTGACTTACATAAATCTATAATCGAATGAGGAGCTTACATTTAGGAAAATTTTAATTAAAATCATTTTGGGACTTTTGATAAAACAGAGACAAGAATTAATGTTAAAATACCTCATATAGAACCCCTGTAAATTATACCCTTATGTAAATCGTTTGTAAATTGTGTTTATAATGTATTGTAATTAATGTAACGTTTAGGAACGAAGTGACCTTGATCATACGTTGACTAGCTGCTTCGTTACACAATATCATTGACTACCTAGGTACTGTAAGAATAACAAACTTGAGCTGAATCATTTAACCGATCTAATACATTTCCTACTATGTGAACATCACCATCATATAGTCAATTACGTACATACTTGTGACATGTAACTTGAACATTGTCTATAAAAATTCAGTTATGTTCTACTTTGATTTATTATTTGATTTTTATTAGATATCATCTTTATACTTATCTACCTTTTACGACAATATTTTAATTTTGAAAGGCCTGTATTATTTTTATTTACTAAGCTGTCATCCATTTTACATAACCATGTTAGCAAATAAGCATGTCTAATTATTATAACCTGACTCATTAGACGAATTAAACTCTAAAGACCATAGTCAATAGTTAGGACGAATAGAAAACACATTTTAACTGAGACTAGTAAGAAACTCAAAGGTTAGATAATACGATACTTTGTTACTTTCCGTAACTCGATAAATAACTTCCATTAGTAGAAATTGAGTTTTACGATAGTTACCCACACGTTGTGAGAAATAAGCTTGTACAAAGTAGAATCTAAATTGAGCTGAACGATTTGCCTTCCGGATAGATATTTCAACAATTTAGCTATATTATAGAGTATTTCTTGTATGTAATTTTAATATCATTACTTGAATAACTAAATGTAACTAATACGAATAATAAGTTACGAACAATATCATCGTGCTGAGATTGTGAAGCAAAAAGCCGAAATGCGGGGCGCTAGTTGAAATTATACGGATTATACCATTGTTGTTAATTTCAAAGTAAAATCTAGGTAAATTCATTGTTGTTGTATAGATAATAAACGTTTGCCGATATTTGTTAAGTGTTATCGGATACCTGCATAGACGCATATCGTACATTCCATGTTTGTGAAGACTGCCAATTTGGTCTAAATTTTACAATCATTGTAATAAATTAAAATACCTACGATACGTCGATGAGATTCATTTCAATTGCCGTTATGGTCTTATAAGGATGCTGTGATTCTTCTATTGCATAATTTTTAACGATAACTAAATTAAAACATTAATGTAATTATAACGTCTCTATCTGATATTACGTAGGGCCTAGTGGAATCGAATTCGTTATAAATAAGTGTAAGATTATCGTTAATTTAGATATTTTGAAATTCTTCCATTGTAACAATAATAATAAAGCTTCGTTCTCCGAAATATTTTGAAACAGACAATATAGAACGGACTATTATGTATTCCACACAACTGAGATTTTATAGTTATATTAAAATATGAGAGAGTTCGGAAACCGGGTGCTTTAAATTTTAGGTACATCAATTTTATGTACGTATTGGTTTGATTAGCGATTATTCTCTAGTTATAACATGTCATTGTGACCTACACGTGGATGAGTCGTACTTCATCCGATACACTCTTCCAACGGCTCACTGGTTGTTCTGGTTGAAATTTATATTCCTATCACAACCAGTTGACGTTGGCAGTTGTATTGTGGGTAAGAAATCTTGCCCTTGACGTGAGCTGTAGCCATGTCCAGAACAGCTAGTTGCTAATAAATATAAGGAATTTCAACCTGTGAGAAACACATTATTTGTGAAGATTGCATCTTACGAAAGCAGTGCCATAAGAAATGTTAATAGAGTCAAGATTTTACTTAGAAATTAAGTTCCATAATTCAGAATGTCTAGGTTGAGTAGGTATGGACATGTGTTTTTCGTAAGGTGCAGTTCTGTCAGATAATACTCAGCAAATAACACCAATTTAATATTATGATAGTATTTTTAATTAAAATTGAATACCGGGTTGTTATTAAATATTTAGCACAACGGTGTTCTAGAAACTTGTTTGCACTTTGCTTCTCATAACTTCTCGATTTCTATTACCTATTCCTAGACCTTCGTCTTCCATTGCTGCGAGGCTTTCCATACCAAATCCCTGGAGCATGAATGTAGGAACTATGTGATGACTATGTCAATTATTTCAATTCCGATTGTTCACCTTCCTTAGTTCACCCTTTTTGCTTTGGTGTATCTTCGATAAACTCTCTAAATAACTAAGTTTAGATCGTGGTCTTAGTTTGTTCTGATTCAATGGATGTGGTTTAATAAATGTGAATCAGTAATGCAGTGTTCTTAGGATTTCTGCAGGTACCGCTGCACTGCATTCGACACAACAATTTTATAACAAGACGAAATTAACTGATGAAGTTTTTTCACGCAAGAATTAATTATAAAGAAATAGTGTGTGTCAGACACAATATGAGAAAATCATACATACTCGATAAAAATCGATGGATCCTTACCAAATTTCTTTAACTAATGTCGAATGCAGTGAGGATGCAGAATGCAGTGTAGTGACCGCCTTCGTAACTTTTAGAGTATTGCGGATTGCTCCCTTAGCGATTAGAGTGTGGGCTTCGCCGAATATATCAGATTGTCCGGAAAACAAAACTACTTACTATCAGAAACAAAAACCTGTAAACAAGCTTTATCTAGATCATCACCGCCAAAACTAAAGGTACACGATTAGACTTCGGAAAATATAACAAATGACGAACTATGTAAGGGAGTGGAATCCGTTGTCTGCATCTGTTTTACCTGACGTGTAAGATTTGGGGTTCTTCAAGTCGCGAGTCAATAGGCTTCTAGGAAAGCGTGCTACATCTTATACTGCATCGTCACCAACCATCAGGCAGCTATGATAGTGATCAAACGCTGACCTATCATTTGTAAAATAAAAATAAAAAGTTTAATTAGTTTATTAGACATTCTTGATATTTTCGGCGAAGCACCGATTGATGGCCCTAGAGAAATTCAACTAAAATCTACGTTATTGTTATTCAGTGTTAAATCTTGTCGTCTCGTTTAAGAATTACAGTGTTGTATAGATGGTATGATACGTTTCATTTGTAAATTCCGATATTATTCTGTTAATATTGTAAAGTTTCTTTAAATAAATAAAATTTTAAAATTTACATAATCGTTCATCAGGCAGTTTTATTTACGGCTTGTCTATATCCATGGCTAGATGACTAGGACCATCTTTGTATTTCTGTGTCCACATTTCTGCACTTCTGAAGAACCTCTCCAAGTGTTCATCGCGTATGTTGGAGTCAGCTGCCCGCGGCCGAGCGTTGCACGTTGAGCAGCTGTACGCTCCGTCCGAGTTGCAGTTTGAACTTGATAGATTTCGAACCAACTCGTATTGGGAAAAATTCATAGACATCAACGAAGCGTTGCCGATTCCCGAATTTACTTGTGAACTTGGACACACCTCCATGTACATGTTCTTAGCGTCTCTTCTAATGGGACCCAGCGGCGTGTTCATCGTGATACATTCTCCGTTTACCAATTTGCTCTTCTTCAGTCTTCCTAATGCGAGATCTAAAGACCTAACGGCCTCA
The DNA here is from genome assembly GCA_951213275.1 of Idaea straminata. NCBI lineage: Eukaryota > Metazoa > Arthropoda > Insecta > Lepidoptera > Geometridae > Idaea > Idaea straminata. The sequence goes on along the minus strand of OX577846.1, from coordinate 5,736,923 downwards.
TTCACGTTGAAAGATTTCTTCTTCCCAGGCTCAGACCTGAACTTTAAAGGAAACGGCGGCGAACAACAGTTATGAGATTTTGCTCTGTTTATCCTCTTGTCGTCATCTTCGGAATTTTCCATGTTGAAACGTACCTATGATTTACATTGCAAATAATGTTAATTATAATTTTGCCTTCGTGTCATACATTTTGTCAAAACACTAAATGTCTTGCTGACGGCCGATAGATGGCATTGACAGTTATTGTACCGCCCTCTTTTATTATACACGTGAACGACGTTGGGACGATTTAAATAGGGGTTCAACTCGGCGGCGCCGCAAGCGAGAAAGATGACTCGTTTATTCAAACACCGCTAGATGACGCTAGGCGTCACTTTTTCGATATATTCGATATTTATATATAACTTCTTTGAAAACACAACTTACAAAAAAAATGGATAATAACCTAAGATCCCTTTAAAGACAACGTTCATCGAACTGTTTAATGGATGAAATGTATTTTATATCAAATAATAGGTCAATAAATATATGTATTGCAAATGGGTTGTCTAAAAAAATTCAGTCCAGAATATGATTTATTATTTATAAAAAAAAAATTGTGTTTAAAGCTGCTTATGCTGCCAAACGCAACGCGCCAGAAATACCCGTCGCTTACAACTAACATTGTTGATTGTAACGAATGTGTTTTGTTTTTCTCAAAAGTGCGGAGATGGAATTGTAGGTGAAATCTTTACCGATGTTTTGGTGTAATTTCAGACGAAAATCCTGGTCATTTCAAAGCTAGACTAGTTTTAATTTTAGGATAGCTTAAAAACTATAGGGAATTTTTGGCACAAAATAACACCAAAATGTCGGTAAATAACTCACCTACAATTCCATCTTAGCACATTTAAGAAAAACAAAATACATTCGTAACAATCAACAATTTTCACCAAAAAGGAGACCGGTGCCAGTAGTAACTATTTAGTAGGCTGTGTACCAAGGTCGTTGGCGTATGGACCCCCCTTTCACTGGTTGGTTTATGATACAAATTCCATATCAATCGAAAATATGGTGCCTATAGAATATGCCAACGTTAGGTTGACTATTTTTTTGCGTCACAACTCTTGCGGTAGGCAGTTAAATCGAAACTAGTCATTTGCACTGGTCTGGTTAGTGAATTACGAGGGCGGCACTGAAAATTTCGGGAATCAAGGAAGTGACACAACATTACTATTTAAAAATGTATTTATTGCTTTTCGAAGTATTCTCCGCGAAATTTGACACATTTTTCCATACGATGGAACCAATCATTAAAGCAACCATTCCATTCGGAAGTTGGGGTCTCCAAAATGGCCGTTTTGTAGGCGTCCGCAGCTTCTTCAGGTGATGAAAATCTCTGACCACGCAATTTATTCTTTATTGTAGGCAGTTAAATCGAAACTAGTCATTTGCACTGGTCTGGTTAGTGAATTAAAGTTAAAATAAAGATTATGTACCAGCGAAAAGGATAAAAACTAGCTGGAGACCTGGATTAACACATAGGCTACTTTTTATCACGGGATCGGGACATACGCGGGTGAAACCGCGGGACGCAGCTAGTTTGATATAAAATACTTTTCATCCATTAAACAGCTCGATGAAGGTCGTCCATTAAAGCGATCCCGTACTATATTTAGGTATTTATGAACCTAGGTTAAAATATAAATAACACATTTTTTCCAAATCGAACTTGGTTATCCCTTATTATCCTAAATAATTTGCTTGTATAATTTTAGCAGGAAGGTAAGCGTCACAAAGGGCTGCAGCAGTTGGCGCCAAGGCTTCTATTTCAGCTTTCAACCCACTTGACAACATTGCTTGCAATTCTTCTTTTATACGTAAACCTAAAATGGGAATTTCATTAACCAATAACGTTTTATGAGACACTAGCAACCCGTTGCGGCTTCGCACGGCTATATTATGCATCAAAATCCGTTGCGTAGTTTTAAAGATTTAAGCATACATATGGACAGACAGCGGAAAGTGACTTTGTTTTATACTATGTAATAATATTTAATATTAACGCAACGCAGTTCCAGTCCTAATAAAAAAAAATCGCTTTAGAATTTGTAAATAAATTTGACTCACCAATAGGAGTATCCAAATAGGGTCTCTTCAACAAATTGATTAGCTTTCGTTTGTCCAATTCACTGAGCACAAGTCTAGCGTCATTCGGAGCCAGGGTCATGACGTCATTATGACGAGCTCCAAGCATAACTAATGAATTGCAGGCGAGTGATGATGAAAGGTGGGATTGGGCCTGCAGGCAAAATCTATTTTAATTAAGAACCTTTTATGCTTCTAGATTGTTGTTTATCAAATGTCATGAGTGATTTCGGGTTAATAACTTTTAAGACAAAGGATTCTGTACAGTACAAACTATTACAAGCAATTTTCATTTTTTTTTCTAAGTACACACTTTACATTAGGAACTTCAAGCAAAATTTCAAGTTTCTAAACTCAGCGGTTTCAGCTGTGCATTGTCATTAATCGTGAAAGTTGAGTTTTATTAAATACTAGCATCTGCCTGCGGTTTAGCCTGCCATTTCACACTATTAGAGGTGGAATTTCGAAAAACTCTTTCTTAGTGGATACCACATAATAATATGTAGATTACCTACACTTTCCAAAAGCCAAAGACCCGCGGTTAAAGCTGTGCATTGATATCAGTCAGTTAGTCAGCAGGCCTTTGAATTTTATATTTATAGACTTTTGCCCGCGACTTCGTCCGCGGAGAAATCGAAAATGGACCAAGGAATCACGTTGTCTTATACAAACTTTGCCCCTTTTTTGCCTCCTTAGGGGTAGAATTTCGAAAAATCCTTTCTTATCGAATGCCTACGTCACACAAAGAACGCACCCTCCAAATTTCTGGTCTCTACGATCAGTGGTTTAGGCTGTGCGTTGATCCGTCAGTCAGTCAGAGCAAAGAATTTTATATGTATAGATGATTTTCTAAATTACTACATCAGAATTGTCAGGATATCTTACCAAAGACCCATATTTATAAGTGAGGAATATCTCGTAGCCATGTGGATCTGCATCAACAAGTGCTAGCGCTCGAAGCTTCAATTCTGTACACAACCGACATAGGAGTTGTCTGGTGCAAACATCTGGGTAACCTTTTCCCTGTATATTGGAATTTAGAAGATTCCTTAAAATGTCCGTAGTAAAAGGCAGCAACTTATGGAGACATGACATGCAACATGGTTCTGTATGTCAGCAAAATTCAAAGTCATTATTAGCCTAACTATCCAGATAGGGAATGCTGCCAGCTTGCTTAGGACTTTGGGTAGGGGGGACGCTTTGGAGATAAGGTTTTATGATTTTTCTTGTTTGTGCTTGTGGTGTTAAATGTTTAAAACCTTTGGACCGTTTGGCCGCGGTGCATTTTGAGACATTATTTGTTCGCCATATTGCCCTCTATCGATAGGATTGGGTCTCGAAATGCACCGCGCAAAAAATATCACTATGCCAAGCTCCCATACTAAGTGTCCGAACCCCTTTGTTTAAAGTGTGACATTTGTATTGACGTTTTTTAATTGACATTATAATTGCTACTAACACCACACTAACACTAGGTCTAAGTTTTACAAACAAATAGAATATTATTATTTTCAATAAAATGAATGTTCAGTTTCTAGTAAAAGTCATGAATCTTGCTGACATTTGCCAATCCAAATTAGGCAATTCATGGCGTCTTCGACTAGTTTCTCCCTTTGGAAGGAGGTTTAACTCTAATAATGATATTGTGATGGGCTTTTATTATTAACCAGATGACCAATTGTTAGCCTAAAGGCTCTAAACTATCTGGGTCTCTAAACAGTTTAGACACAAAAAGTTTAACCAAAATTGGTCGAGCTATTTTCCATTTTATATAGGTTTAGCAGTATAAATCTACTTTTTTAAAGTTAGTAAAAGTTATTATTTACCGTTATAATTATAACAGGAGCCAATCTAACCAAAACACCCTCGTCTAATAGCTTTTGAAATATAGCATCTTTTTCAACAACCAAAATATATTTTGCAGAAGTTTTAAATTCTTTTATTCCTTTTATATCCTGAGGTATTAAAACTCCTGTCGAACAAGTAAATATACTATATTTTTTTCAAGTTTCATTTTTTTTCATCTAAGATATTACAGTTTTCAGGGTTCCGTACCCAAATAGTAAAAATAGGACCATATTACTAAGACTTTACTGTCCGTGATAGCTAGACTGTTGATTTTCGATACTCATGCGAGTCAGGGCGAGTCCGACTCGCCCTTGGCTGGTTTTTTGTATCTTGTTGTTAGGGTTCTATGTGCTCTAATATTTCATAAATTTCCCTTCCACTTTATTAAAAAACCTACGAGTATATTTAACGAAGTTAAGTAGCCTACCTCCGGAAGTCATACAGTCAGTGATCCTTCCATCCCTATGGTGCATCGCCAAAGGCCCTGCAATCAGGCCCTTAGCTGTTGCCACTATACCTAAATACCAAGGAGGTGTTTCCAACAGACAGCACACATCTCTTACGGCTACATCTAGGTTACTTTGATTACGAAGCCTTGTCACGTTTTGGTAAAACAGTTCTCTATAAAGAAGAAGATTTACAATTGATTGTCAATTGAATTCACAATAATAAACTTATGATAACCTAAATTCATAAGATATTAATTACTAGCAGCGTGGTTTTACCCGCGTAACTTTCGATCCCGGAGTATCGGGATAAAAAGTAGCCTATGTTATTCCCAGTGAATCAATGTATCCTCATTCCAAGTTTCATCAAAATCGGTGGAGTAGTTTCGGAGCGATACAAACATAAATAAAAAAAATCTTTCCCCTTTAAAATATTGATGTAGATTAATAAAATTTACCTTCGAGTTACAGTCAAATTCTTAGACAGCAAATCGTGCACTTTTGTAAGCACAAAAACAATTGTATTAAATCTTGTTTTATCTTCGCAACCGGAGTAAACCAAAGTCGATTTTTTTGCATCGTTAAAAGATTTTAGCGTCACTCTAAAGAAAAACATGAAAAGCACTAGTTCGTTAATCCATGGTAATCCTATAAGTTTGAATGGATCTTTACAAAAAAAGTTAGTTTCTCTAATTTACCGGTCTAAATCATAAATACAGTTACTCCAAAGCCTTTGATTTCTTATGACAAGTTTTGGCGTGTTTCCGTCTTCGGCTGCTTTGTTTATGTTATTTAGAATATTTTCAATCTTTTTTATCAGATTTTTTCTGGCGTCATTGGTTTCTTTGAGTAATATATCTATAGATTTTTCTGAAACTGTTTTTATTTCGTAGTAAATATTTACTCACATTTTAAAAGGCATCGAAAAATAAATGGCAATGTGAATGTTTACCTTGTTTTTCAGAAGATTGTTTTAGTAACTCCTGCACTTCAGCAAATTTCAATTTACGTTCGGGTAGCAATATACCTGCTTCTGAATTCAATTGTGTTGATTGTCTAAATAGTTTATCAATCGCAGTCACTAGCTTATGATCTTGTTTAAATGCCGACGCTGGATTCAATACTAAATTTTTTGTCAGCTTCAAGAAATCCTTATTCATTAACTCCATTCTACAAAAAAAAACACAGAGCATTCAAAACGGTATAATTGACAAACAAAACCTGTAGATCTATTAATATAATACGGCTGGCAAAAGTGACGATGATCCCTCGCAACCTACCTATAGTGGCGAGATGTTTATCAACCGCAAACAATAACAGCTTTACAAAACGAAGTTCGTAAAAGGGCCACGAGACAATAGGACAGTTTCTTGAGTGTTTTTATGACGAAGTGGAGCGAACAAGCGAACGGGACGAAATCATCGTCGGTGGCGCATCCGACTCGCGCTCACTGAAAAAATGACACAATAGATTTAATCGAGAGATAGTCGAGGAAGGCGTCTCAAGGAGCAGATGACACGGTGTGACGACCTCACAAAGGGCGTGAAATGACGTCATAATAGCCTCGAATTATCACCCCCTCTTGTCTCAGGGCAAATATTTAACATCAACTCTGTTTTTGTCCTGTTTCCTTGGTAGGAGATCATAAATAACGCAGGGTTATGGCAGACAAATGATGCAGACCGTTACCGCAGGCTTTGTTCCTGTGACATATTGCAACGAGATGATGTTTATGTCTTATTATGGGTCTCAGGTGAGTTATAGTTTAGCATTGGAGTTCTTGGTAAACCACCACTAATGCGCGTCGCTTAACAGGATACTAAACTCGCTAATAACATTTTAGAAAGTCTCATGTGTTTTGTAATAGGTGCTTCAGTTTTACCGCTGACTTTATTCTTATCAGAGTTTGCAATGTCTATATTTTCTTTTCGAGTTATACAAATTCAGCCAATCCCTCCTAATGAAATCTAAGTAATCACTCGAGGTGTGAGAAAGTACCGGTAGCAAAGAGTTCCCATTGCCGTCGGCGCGGCACCCTGAAGCGTTCTGATAGCATCAGCGGGTGACAGCCCGCACAAATACCATACAAATTGCTCGATAGCTCCTTTAAATTGATTGTTGCAATTATTCGGAACCCTTTCGCGACTCCGCGACCGCGGGGAGGTGAGAAACCACTTATCTATTCCCTCGATCGCGAACGACCCAACTCTTTGACGGTGTGAATCGACAATCCCAAGACCGGCTGTTGGGAGGTCGCCCGGGACTGCACCCTGTGTTTTGCCATTATTTTTTGTCACGATCTTTAAGATTAAATACAAACTGATATGCCTTTGTAATTTACGATTTAGTGGAAGTGTTTAACGACTTGAACTTTGATGGAGTTATCAAGGGTTATGCAATCAGATTAAAGAAACTTTACGGTAAAAATGGTGGTACATTGTGAAGAAACTGAGACTTTTTTAGCACAAATTCAACATTTATTTATTTTACAAATATTATCATGACCCACGTAGACACTTTAAAAAGCATATTGAATTCACCCACAAAAGCTCTACAAGTGACGGCTTCCCACAAAATCAGTGCTCTAGAGTGGTCAGCGAGGCGTCACTAAATTCACAGTTATGAAAATAGGAAACAGTGTTGTTCCATTGTGCAACAGCGGCACCAGCCGCGGGGAGTCTCCCCACAATGGACCACCATAGCGTTATCTCGATGGACGATAGGTTCCTGCTTAATTGACTACTCAAACTTATTTTAATACAACTTTATTGAATACGGAGTCTCTATTAAAATATTGAGAACTGTAGTGAAATGAAGTGAATGGTGTTATCGATATGTACAAGAGACATGTAAAACTAAAATTGCTAAATTATTTTCAATTCCTTGTTTGATTCCTGGCTAGGCCAATCGTTAATAATAATTATTATTAGTTAATGCCATTTCCGAAAATCTAATGGTGAAGTTTTCGTTTTTGTAAAAATCAGGAACGCGTGACTTCTTTCGCTACCTATTTCTTTAGGCTCTTTATGCCTGAATACTCTACCAAATACTTAAACTTTTAGGGGTCCCCTAAATATTTAAGACGCCCCTATGTCATACAAATACGCACTTAAATGTCAATTTAATCACCACTTAAGATAAGTATCCTTTCAGTATTCGGGCGTTAGGTTCTGAAAGCCCATTTAAAAATATAAAAAATAGGATGATCAACATTCTATTTTTTATATTTTAGTAGTAGGGTAGAATCACGAATTTTTTAGAAAACATATCTACGGGAAATTAAACGTTTAAAAGCCGAAAACTTTTATATGCAAATACTAACTTAGTTTTAAAACAATAATACAACAATAAGATCACCCATATAATATTAAAACCCATGTTCCCACAAGGGATCTTTTAAATTCGCAACAATTTCTCACATACGAGTGGCTACTCAGCATTGTGCTACAAACAATGCTAACAATCGTTCCTAAGGTTTCGGAATACGTCTACACTGGTGTAGCTGAAGAGCATTACTTAGTAGGGGACTATTATAATGATTGTTTAATTATAATGCCGTTTGTAAATGATCGATATTTAAAAGGAATGTAAAAAATATTCAATAGCATCACCTCGCGATCTTACCCGCGTAAGACCCGATGTGGGAATATCGGGATAAAAAGTAGCCTATGTTACTCCCAATTAATCAATGTATCCTCGTACTAATCAAAATCGGTCCAGTAGTTTCGGAGCCTATTCAATTCAAACAAACAATATTAGTAGGTATAGATTATATGGCAAAGTTTTTGTTTCCTTACCGTCTTCCTACCTTCACCCACGTCCTTCTAAGCCCCGTGTTTATTTGGGGATTTTTTAATTTACTAGTCACGATTCTCTTTTAGGGACCTAGGTTCTTAAGTAAATTCACAGATGATTAAAGATACCCAAAATAATAAATTTTGTTGAAGGATAGGATAGTAAGCTAAGGAAAACAAAATACATATTGAAACAAAAAGTGTCTCAATCTAGGGTTATTATAGCAAATACTGAACTGCGCAACTGGGGCTTAAAGTTTTTCAAAATAGCATTTTTTAAATTATAACTGAGGTCGTCCTAGTGGCGAATGGCATCCCGTCGCGTCCCAATATTGAAACCGTCCGTTCTCACCCCACTTCAACCCTGCGATCTTCATTTGCATATCACAATACAACTGTCACACATTAAACGTTGTAATTATACAAACTTATACGATTTATAGCCGAAAAACAATAACTTTCGAGTACTTACAACCCTTTTGTTTATTAAACTGAACGGGCAACAATAGCTATGCTCATTTAGGGGATAATTAATAGAAATAGTTCTCATAATCCTTTTCAATTAACAATCTAATGAAAAAAGCAAACAAAACAATGACCTTTTATTTTATACGTATCGTTCGTAATGATAGTCACACGATTATTTTTATCATTTACTGGTTATTTCCCGCGGGTTAACCAACTAAGATCGTAATTACTAGAAAATTACCAAACATTATTTCTTAGTACTAATTTACGAGTCATTAAAGTAATCCCTGCCTGTGTCAAATTCCAAGTTTCTAGAAACTGTAAGAGAAAAGGGTACCGGGGGCTCTCACCATACAAACGTAGTCGACTGTTTTCTCCCTGGATTACACTAGAGCAAATATTTTTGTTGCATAAAACTTAAAACCTATAACTGCCATGACCATGTTTTGTGTGTTTTTTTTGTTATTTAAATCTTAATTTCTATGATAATTAGAAAATGAAAAAAACCAAAACATAGGAGCATGGTCATGGCAGTTATAGGTTTTATGGCACAAAAATATTTGTGCTAGTGTCATTATCCAGGGAGGAAACAGTCGACTACGTTTGTATGGAGAGAGCGCCGGTACCCTTTGTCTTAATAATTAGGGACAAGTTGCGAATAGAATATAAAATTAGAATTGAAAGATATGCGAATGGGAAGAGCTGAGAATGGTACAAGTTACTAATGGGTATGGACTTGGGACTTCTAACTTATTGTAAGAGAAACTATTTAGAATGTGAATTTACAATAATTGACGGTAAATTCATTTGCTGACTTATATCATTATATAAATATATAAATATTGCAGGACATTTTACACATCGCCACCTAGCCCTAAGCTAAGTAACTAGACTTGTGTTATGGGTACTAGACAACGGATATGCTACTTATATACTTTTTTTTGTAAATATATACATATAATACATAGAAACAACCAGACCACAGACAAATATCTAAGTATAAATACTTGTCTGAGGCGGGAATCGAACCCGCAACCCTGTGTTATATCATTACGGCACTAATTCTCTTTTTAATACACTTTTTCTAATAAAGATTGTCTCTATGATCTAAACTAAGTGTCCTAAGCCAGGCAGGTGATGACGCAGCTGCGTTTCTTACTCGACTAGTTAAATCTAAACATTTGCACTAATTTATATCTGACCATTAACATGTTTGGTATTAATAGACCTAGGCGACCTTAGTTCTAGGTAACTTTACGTGTGGCTTGTAAAATAACAAACCTATATACATAATCTTATGACGCTACGGGTGATGACGCAGCTGCGTTTCTTACTCGACTAGTTAAATCTAAACATTTGCACTAATTTATATCTGACCATTAACATGTTTGGTATTAATAGACCTAGGCGACCTTAGTTCTAGGTAACTTTACGTGTGGCTTGTAAAATAACAAACCTATATACATAATCTTATGACGCTACGCCGCTGATTAGGCTTTGATTAATTCTTCTAAGATTTTAGCTGTTTGAACTAACTCTATTTTGTTGAGGTAAGGCAATTTAAGTATGTGTTAAGCTTACCTCTTAATTTATTCTTCTTGTTCTTTCGTTTATTTATAATGTTTATTTCAATTCCTTCTATTATAATTACCGTTTTTGGGGTGTTTGTTAATAAAAACAAATTGGTAGGCACCTTACAAAAGAAATAACGTTGCAAATTCATGGGCGAATAAATTTAAAATTCCCGCTTTAGTCAATTTGAATATGGAACACGACGACAGTGTCTAGATTTTTTATTTTTTAAATGCAGCTAGTATTTTTTATGTTTAAAAAATAATAATGTCAAATTGCAGATGAAAATAAATATTTTTGAAAATGGAACTTACAAAGTTTCTTTTTATTAATTACTGCCAGTATTTCGTTTATTACATAGGTATGTTATTTCTGGTAAAGAAGGTTTATTGACCAATATAAAAATTACAAACCTAATGAAATAAAAAGAATAACTTTTTTGTAAGGGGTTTTTTCTTTGTTTTTAGCCAGCCAATATCAAAAATGTAAAATTTAAAAAGAAAAAAATTACAATATTTGAGAGAGATGTTTTTTTCTTAGCTTTTTACTATTAAACACCACAATTTTAAGTAAATGTTACGTTTTCAAGTAACTAAGTATAATATAGGCACGTGATACGAGTCATACATGGAACCATTTCCTGGTCCCGCACGTGGCTGATGGAAACACGATGTTATCACCACGGGCAGCTGGTTCGCCTCTGCCACGCGCACAGGTAAGCAGAAGCACCATAAACTATTACTACAAGATTGCTTTTATGATTATTTGTTAATAAAAAGTAGGTGCATATTTCTTACCTGCACATGGATGATTTTTATACTGAATAAATTATTCTAGCTGATTCGAGGACTTTTCAGTGTGATTTCATGCAAGTTGTATGATTCCAAATCAATAAATAATGTTTTTGACTAAAACCCCGTTATTCCTCTTAAGTAGGTACTTTACTTGTAGGTAACAAAGTAAGGGAAACAATACTCTAATTACCCGACTACGGTGAAGCCAAAAGAAAGAGTTATGTGTTTGTTTACACCTACCCAGAGTTTGGGGAATTTTGAAATTGTTACGCCATTTTACCTAAAGGCTTGTTGCCAGTAATAGTGTTACTTCAAGTTCAGTTAATTAAACTAACTCGGATTTTAAATTGCTTTAAGTCATTATTTTATTTTCATGCAAAACATTGTTTTTTGGTATGTAATTACTCTAGGGGTATCTACTAGTACTTAAAAGAGTAACAGATTTTTGTTACATTCTGTTTAGATAAGAAAGAACCATTTTTTTTTAAGTGAAAACTTCTTTTAGCGCGGTATGCATATTTTTAGATGAGATAAAATCTCTGAATTCGCGACATCGTTACGAGACGCAGCTACACAGCTATGTGCATATACGCATGTACGGTCGGCTGCATAATTGCAGACCCACCGTAGAGCTCCAAAACGGGTGTTATAGGAATGTTTTCAACACGAGCAAGATTCTAGACACCTGCTTTAAGTAAAGTTTAAAGTCTTCTTAATCAAACAAAAATTATTAGAATGCAAACATCACAATAATAGTAATTTTCGAACTCTACCGAGGGCTGCAATTATGCATCCGACTGTACATGTAGTTATTTAATAAATAAGTTTAAATTATTATTTTTTAAGTTGTAAGTTAAAAGTTTTTTATTATTATTTTTTAATTTTAATAAGTTTTACTTTTGTCGGCACTCCCGAAGTGCAACCTTTTTTGTTTCACTATCAACCAAGAAGGCAAACCTTTCTAACCTTAGAGACTCTAGTTAAGTACTCTATCTGTAAAATCCTTGTAAAGTTTTAATAGATAAAAAGAAGATTTTTCCCTAATCGTGTGGGGTAATAGCATCAATTGCAAGCTATCGTCAGCATCGAAATACGAGGGTCTCGCTATCTATTTGTTTAACATTCATGAGGATCACCCCATTGTTGTACTGCAGTTCAAGTTTTTGTTTGAACTACGGCTTCGGTACAAGTAATAGACTAGTAGATTGAAATCTACGCAGTATTAAGGCTATTTTAACTAAATTTTTAAAATAATTTTCTAAATTTTACATATGATTTTAACTAAATTCAGATTTAGTGTTTGAAGTAAAAAATTAAAGCATTTTTTTTCATGGTTTGTGCAATAATGTGCAAATGCATAAAGCTCCTTTTTTTAGGTTTTGTCATCAAAGGATTTGTGTATTTAGCCAGTTACAATTGAATATTATTTTTTATCAAGTTTCGTTACCTTTTTTTTTTTCTTTTATTATGGCTTCGCACGTATGCATTTAGCCAGTGTCAAGTTATATTTTGCATCAAATTGACCCGATTTTTCATAAATCGGGCCTAAAGTGTTTCAATACAGTCAAAGTCGTCATAGTCCGTCAAGTCAGGGGCTATAGTAAAGCGGTGGCAAGTTTACCATAACCTTAATAGGAGATTTGGAGGCAACGAGAAAACTGCATGTTTGACACTGATTTTTACTTTCACTACACTTGTGCACTTTCACAGAACTAAATTGAATAACATTCCACCAGAATTATACAATTCAACTCGGGTTACATCTAAGTTTCATGAATATAAAACTGCAGCACGACATGTTGTTAACTCGTTCCCGCCAAAACTCCTTTCGTTACCTTTAATCTTCTTTTCTCTTTCTTCACTATAGAGTCCGTGACAATCTTTATTTGTATAAAATTACACTAAATATTTCAAATAGTTATTTTTATTTAATTAAACTTCTTGCTTTCTTTTTGACGTTTTAACGTCATATAAATCGAATTTACACCGGCATTTACAAAAAAGTTTAACGTCATGCGTGCGTCATGCTCCGGTACCATGAGGACTGCGTCATGGTCACGCGTCTCGTGTTTGTTTTACATATATTGTTTAATAATAATATTGCTCATCTAGGCTTGTGTTATGGCGTCACCGAGTGTCGAAAATAGAACACTAATATAAGGAAAAAATATAAATATAAAGGAAAAAAGAAAGGAAATAAATATATGTATATATAATATTAGGTACTTAAATAAAGAAAAAACAAAAAAAACACAATTTGTCATCGTTTTCTTACGACGTTATCACGTAAAATTATCGTCCGTAAACCGACTTTACAAACAACTATTTTTTTTTATTAGGGATGTTTATTATGAAAGTGCGTACAGCCAGCGTGTTTAATCTTAGTAGATTATTATGTTTGATTTTATTTAAATGACTGTGCTTATAAAAACTTAACAAATAAATTAATTCTGTCGCCACGCCGATCGGTATTGACCCTCAGCGCCAGCGTCGCGTTTTTTGTTTGTCCGTCAATTGCCGCGACCAAGGGAGGGCCACATTCCCTCACACCTCCGTCAGCTGGCGATCCTCTCCCTCCGACTACCTATTAACTTCAATTGAGCACGACAAATTTACATGAAACAGGACGCTATGGAACTAGCGATTTAAAAAATAAAATAAAAATATTGGAAAATCTGGATGAAATAAATAAATAAATATATTGCAGGACATTCCACACATTGCCATCTAGCCCCAAGCTAAGTGCCTAACTATACTTGTGTTATGGGTGCTAGACAACGGATATACTACTTATATACTTTTCTTTTGTAAAGATATACTTAGAATACATAGAAACAACCAGACCACAGACAAATATCTAAGCATAAATACTTGTCTGAGGCGGGAATCGAACCCGCAACCCTGTTTTTGGCAGTCAGTCCAACATGGGTCGTCAAACACTGAACTGATTAAAGTGACCTTCGCTACTAAAAAGTACTGCTGTTTTTGTACCCCGACGCAAAAACAACGGTGTGTTATAGGTTTGACGTGTGTATGTATGTGTGTATGTCTGTAATCGTAGCTCCTGAACTTATAAACTGATTTTGATTTAGTTTTTTTTTGTTAGAAAGGTGTATTATAAAGTTAATAAATTAGTGTAATGTTGTTTTGTCATTGCTAAGCCCCACTACTAGGTGGGTCTACCATTTTTTACATCGTCACTTACCATCGTGTGAGATAGTGGTCAAACGCTCACCTATTATTTATTATAAAAAAAACTAATCTACGAGTAAAAAAGTTTATAAAAAATCGCTAGTTTCATGCCCTCCCCAAGCTACCGTGCGCCACGCCATATGGCCAGGACCTACGCGGCTTAGATCGCTATTATATTGCTTTTAATTGATAACAATTTAAATATATTTGGTGATTCACACTTACAAACCTCATTATTATTCATCGAGTAATTATCTCGGTGTTCGTTCTACCCCACGATGTTATCTTAAGCACGAATGTGTTTTACCTTTATGTTTTTATCGTTACGCTACTAATTTAAAAAACCCTCTGATGTCATCCTTTAAATTGTTTCAGCACATTATAATTTAACTAGCTGTTGCCCGCGACTTCATCCGCGTTGAAGTCGAAAATGGACCAAGGAATGACGTTGTCTCATACTAACTTTGCCCCCCTTTTTCACCCCTTTAGGGGTAGAATTTCGGAAAATCCTTTCTTATCGGATGCCTACGTCACACAAAGAACACATCCTCCAAGTTTCAGGTCTCTACAATCAACGGTTTAGGCTGTGCGTTGATCCGTCAGTCAGTCAGTCAGTCATTCAGGACAAAGCATTTTATATGTATAGATTATGTTGGCCCGACACTTACAAACTATTTCTAGTTTTAGGTATAAAATTATCGACTAAGGTCTTCTACTTTCTAGTAAAAAGGTGAAAAGAAAACATAAAAATAGAATAAAACTGTGCTTAAAACATAAACATCGGCAGTTAAAATCGAATGATGACCTATAAAGTTATACCATTCTGTGTAGAAATTTTATTATTCAATAAAAAGTTGTTGTAACAAAGGCACATTGAATCCCTGTGGTTTTCGGAGGCAGTAAATCAGGAGCAAGAACCCTCGCTTGGAAGACTTCTTGAACTCTCAAGGACTCGTTGTGGTCATCCGCATTTCTCCTCAACATACAAACCGCTGTGTTACATTTGCAAATAAGTTGTCTTTAGAAACTATGACTTTTAGCTTTACTAGTGTAGGTAAGTAATAGAAACTTGTCCTGCGTTAAATGTAAGTTCTACGTTTCATTGTATTAATTAAACAATAGTAGTAAAATGGATTATATGAAAACCGCGCGATGCCAAAATGTTTTCGTGTTCCAAGTTCTCCTGCCTATGCCCAAGTAATAATAAATTTGGATTATTGTATACTCTTAATTAATATCATGGCTACATATAATTTACTAGCTGCGTCTTGCGGTTTCGACCGCGAAAGTCCCGATCCCGTGGGAATTTCAAAATAAAAAGTTGCCTATAGGCTTCCTCGATAAATGGACTATACAACACAAAAACAATTTTTCAATTCGAAGCAGCAGTTACTGAGATTAGCACGTTTAAACAAACAAACGAACTCTTTAGCTTAATAATATTTTTGACTAGGTTATAAACTAGTTAGAAACCTACTAGGTTTTAAACCTTATGTTGTCTAGAGGCAAATAATCTATTAAAAAGTACCTACGTATTCCTGGGTACGTATTTCTTAATTAAAATTGGTCTAATCTATATGTAGGTATTTAAATAAGTTTAATAACAATAGCATACAATTAAACAAAACAGTCGCGTGCCGATAGCGAGATAAGGTAGCAATTCACAGACCATATTGCATCCATTACATTTACATAATTGTTACGATGAGTGCTCTATGAATATATGTATGGAAGTTGTATTAAATGATGATTTAAACCCCAAATGAAGGTTATTTATGTGTTTAACTCTATTTTACGTGGCGAGGTTACATTCAATGTTGCCAACTCTACGTCTTTTTACGTAGATCTACGTACTTTAGGCCTCTAATGCAAACCTACGCCACCTTATTCCAAAACGAGGTTTAAGGATAGTCCGAGATGTGGATTTTAGTGTTTAGATTATAGTTAACGAGTAAATCTAAATCTAAGGTTTAAATCTACATCTCGGACTATCCTTAAACCTCGTTTTGGAAAAAGGGGGACGAACTTCAGTCCTAGAATCTACGTATTTTCTATCAATTTGTAAAATCATGAAACTCATAGCTGAATGTGCTTAGTTTCCTTTTATTTCGCGAAAAAAAGTTGATTAACGTTCTGTTTTATACTAAAGCACAAGTGAGTGTATAAAAATATCTTTCAGGCTCTCCATATTTTATTGTTTCAGTCTCGATACTGAATGAATCAACCAATCCAATGTTAGCTTCGCCGTCGCATAGTAGGTACCAACTATTGATTAGTAACAACCGACCAATAGCAGCAAAGCTAAATGTGAACTAGGTATAGTTAGGTATATCTACTAATATACTTATGTAGCATAGTAGATAACAATTATCGTTGAACACCTTCAGCTAACGAATTGTATGTAGGTTCCTAGATATTGTGTGAAAATAGGAGACCGAATCCATGCCGCATTAGAAACCGATAGGTTGTAAAAATTGATATATTTAAACATTTTCCAGATAAGTTTATGATAAGTATATCAAAAAAATATTTCTATTTTTATTTGAGTCAGAATTATAAAAGGACTTTTACGTACGCCGACGTCGTCTAGCATGTCGCCCGTTGCTCCAGGACGATTAGGTTAAAAAAAAAACAAATCGTCTTGTAGAAAAACTTAACCTAAAAATATTTCGATTCGACGGAGTTACTGAGGTTTTGTTCTTTTGATATCTATAAAATTTTGATTTCATTGAACACAACTGAGGAAATAAACATAAGAAAGAACTAGGTACGGTCCGCGTGCGGGTTAAATGCAGACTTAAAACACTCATTTTATTCTTCTTCTGCCCCAGGACGATTAAGTTAAAAAAAATGTTAACTTTTCTATAACTTTTTTTTCTATTTTTATGCCAGCCATAGGATTTTATGCCAACATTAATACATCAAAATTCATTAGTGTAATATTTTGAATTATGTATTTATCATAACAGTACTTAATTCGACCCTTTAAATTTTTAAGGTCATTTCATGTTTTAGATTTTTTGAAAAAATACACGAATCCATTTTAGCAAAAATCTTTATAAAAATATGAATCTTAAAAATAAAAAAACTTAAATCTACACAAGATGATAGATTGGTATTTAGATACCCTACTCATTGAAACAAATAGTACATTACGATATAAGTGTGGTAAATTGATCTTTGCATAGAGGCGGTTTATGACGCGCGAGCGGTAGCGAGCGTGTCATAAGAAGCCAAGATGCAAAGATCAATTCCACACGTATATCGTACGACGTTTTTTATCACAGTTGCGAATAAAAGAAAAGACTAGAAAACAAAACAAACTAATAATTAACAAAATATTTGTGATAAATCTATGTTTACATTTTTTTAAGGCAGATTTTTTTGTTAATTATGCTCCGGAAATGCAGGCTAAAGACTTTTAACCTATACATCCTCGTCTGACATACAATATTTTTTAGGGTTTTTTTCTATTTGTTTCGCGTCGGGGGTTAAGAACAAAATTCAATGGTACGGAAAAACAATATATTTAAGTAAAGAAAAAACCAAAAATTAACAACTCAATTTTTAATCGTTTTCTAAGGCATTATCACGAAAAATTTTCGTTCGTAAACCGACTTTAGAGACAACCATTTTTGCTAGCTAAAAAACTTTTTGGTATCTACCTTTTTTATACATCAAAACAGTATAACCCAGATAAATTAAGAATGTTTCACCTACCTAACATGTAATTAGCAGTAAGATACGTATTTAACTTGTCGGGATAACTTTACAGCACTAGTTAACAAATACAAAACGCACGCGTGCATAATATGTTGGATTATGAGCCTAAAAGCCGTTGAATAAGATCCACTTTATGAGCAACTGTGATAAAAAATTATAAACAAAACGAGTAGGTAGAAAGCTTCTCGTCCGAATCCTTGTACCAGATTCGGATTGCTAATTGCATTCCACGTATGAGATAAACTCATTATACAAGGATAGACGAGATTCCGCTACCGCTGTCGAGCTTATCTGCTAATACTGATACTTTATGGATAAGCGGAGCGATAGCTGAAGCGAGTAGAACTAGGTGCAGGCGGAATCGTTATGGAACGGTACTTGTAGGTTATATTTACCGCTACTAGATCTTTTTAGTTGGGTCCTTTTTGGATGGATTAGGCTTGCCTAGCACCTATACTGCCCTTTTTTAATCGACCATGTCTAGAGCAAAGAACTCATCAATACGTCTGAAGCTAACTAAACCGTGGGTTAGTATAAAAATACTGATAAGAACGCTCCCCGTAGGTAATTCTAATCTGTGGTTTAGCTGCTTAAACCTGTTACTGATCCTGATCTCCAGACTTTTTGATAGCTGGCACGACCACCGTTCCATTGGTAGGTACAGCTTACATCGGCCTATCAAAATTTGTTGGAACGTTTGAATAAAGTTTTCTACAAGATTTATTTCACATGAAATCGCTCCGCTTCGTACAAAAACCGCAGCCATCAAAACGTACAAAGGCCTTTGACGCGTTCGCGGGGCGGCCGGGGGCGGGCGGGCGGCCCGCATGATAGCGCGATCGTCGACGACCCATTTGCGCCTCGTTACACGCTGATAGCACCAAACAAAACACACCCCAAGTAATTAGGAAAAGCCTTTTCCAGATACGGTAAGCACTTGCGACTTTTCATATACCTACGAGTTTTTCAGCTCTAAATAAACCTATTGCGTAGGAGTAATATTTGTAGGATGTTTGGCCTCGAACTAACAAAACCATATAGGTATGGCGCTGCTTGGGAGTGTAGTACACAATGTGGCCACGACACAATTGAGCGGGTATCTGACTAAACATAATTGTTTCTTTATGTCAGCACTCAACAAACGATCCTCGAGAACTACTCTATCTATTGGTGAAAACAGCATGAAAATCAGTGCAGTATTTTTTTAGTTTATAGCGAACAAACAGACTGACAGACGTGACAGAGGACTTTGTTTTTAAATATCTATTGATAGTATTTAAATATACAAGAATTAAATGTTTATATAACTTACACATAACTTATCAAAACATTTTACTTCTTATGGATAGTCCTCATGCTTTTTAACCCCCGACGCAAAAACGACGGGGTGTTATAAATTTGGCGTGTCTCTGTGTAAGTGTGTGTCTGTCTGTGGCATCGTAGCTCCCGAACGGGTGAACCGATTTTAATTTAGTTTTTTTTTGCTTGAAAGGTGAGTTAGTCGGGAGTGTTCTTAGCTATATTTGATCGAAATCGGTTCAGCCGTCTGAAAGTTATCAAGACAAAGTTTTCCTTCGAAATTTTTTTCTTAGGTACTGTAGGATAATGGATAGACAACGCAGGTTTGAATAAAAAAGATGTTAGATTACTGCAAGCTAGCCGCAACCAATGCTCACGAGCTAAGTTAAAGCCATGTTATTTCGACAACCTGAATCAGTTTTAAAAATCTGTTACTTAGTTCTAAATCTCGGAGGAAACCACGAAACTGTGGCGGCGCGGCGGCGGCTATGTCGGCCTTTTAACAACCATAGTAAAAATGATTTAAATCTTAGTTTTCCATTCAAAAGCTGTGCCATTTAAATTACCAATTATTATACAGGTTAAGTTAAATTCCATTGCCGCGCAACTGCAGGAATTATATTGCATTGTAGGTTAGATAAATAATATCAAGTACCAATTTACCTTCTTCTTCTCGTATAGTGGTGTGGCTCACCTATTGTTAGAGTTTTCAGATCAACTTATGGCCTCTAACTTGACGTAACGACTCTACTAGAGGTAGCAACCTGGACCAACGGCTTAGCGTGCATTCCAAAGCACGGAGGGGCTCACGAAAACACATCACACTGCTAATTGGGCACCCATCGAAGTAATGACCGCGCCAGGCGTCGCTTATCCCGCACGACCTTAAACGATCAGCGAGCGTCGCTTAGCTGTACAATTTACCTGAAAACGTAAGACTTAAAACATCATGAGGAAATGATAAACCTACAGTCAACTAATTCATTTACGTTTCAAAGACAGGCCACTTGTATTAGTATTCATTTATTGGGACCATTTGTATTTGTATTCCATTTCGTGATCAGTGAGTGATTGAGTCAGTGATTTTCTCTTTTATAAATATACTAGCTGCGCCCCGTGGTTTTACCCGCGTAAGTCCCGATCCCGTGGGAATATCGGGATAAAAAGTAGCCTATGTGTTCAGGTCTCCAGCTATCTACATACCGAGTTTCATCGCAATCGGTCCAGTAGTTTTTGCGTGAAGGAGTAACAAACACACATACGCACAAACTTTCACATTTATAATATTAGTAGGAGTAGGATATTCACCATAACCATGGTTAAAATTACAGCAAAATATACAGATTGGTTTCATAGTCTTAGATCTACATGATTTGCTCTTTTGAGGGTACGGTACTTTAACATTGATTTTACTGTCTAACTAATTAATACATAAATAATTACAAAAAGTAAATTCACAATGTCAAAATTAATATTGTCTATTCAATATAATATTTAAAAAAAACAAATGGTTGTCTGTAAAGTCGGTTTACGGACGATAATTTTACGTGATAACGTCATACGAAAACGGTGAAAAATTTAGTTTTTTTTTATGTATTTTACATTACATTTATATATATTTTTCTTTTTTCATTATTTATTTTTTGTCTTTTTTTTTTTTTTTTTCATTTATATAAGTCTTCTTTTTGTCACTCGTCACCATAACACAAGCCCAGATGGGCGATATTATTATGATTAAAAATTATGTTTCCTAAGTTACCATGACTCGTCTGGTCATATGACCATGACGTCACACAATATTACCGTGACACTTTTTGTGAATGCAGGTGTTCCACCAATTTATTAGACGTTATAACGTCAAAAAATGTAAACCCGCAACATTGATAACTCGAAATGATACTTACCTACACCGTATAGGAGAGGCCCTTGCTCTGTCGATATTACCTTTACCAACTACATAAAAACAAACTCTATTTCCAATGATTTAATCGATAATTTAAAAACAAACTACTCTGAGTTCAGAGATCGACATCAATCCAAAGACGAGCGCCGGGTGGGCCGCTCTTGACACGTCACACGAGTCGCCACCTGGATAGGGAAATACACCTTTTTGCTACAAATCTATGGACAAATATTTATGCTGATCAGGTTATAATCTGCAATTTAGATCTATTTTTATTTTGTATGAAGTTCATATGTGAAGGAAGTTATAACAAGGTACCTATCTACGCGTATGTAACTTTGCCCTGCAAAAAAATTAAAACAATTGTATTATAGGTTGAATTGTACAAATAATTTCTAAAGGCAGAGAATGTCATTCGTCAACAGCCTGACTTATTTTTACGGAAGTATTAATCTTAACAATAGATTGGGAGCCTAGTAAATATTAAATAAATGCTTATTGAACAAAAACATTTTTGGTATATATTCCATTGTTTGCACAAAATATATAATTTGTTTATAATTTTAATACTTACTCATCAAATTCAAGCAAAATAACAGTTTCTTTTTCACATTGGGGATACAGAAAACTGTAACGGTATTGTGCCTGCAAAGTTTAACGGCAATCAGTAGATGCGGGCACACAATTAGACACACGTGCCGAGCTGGGAAACATCAAAAACTCAAATAAATTGTCATAAAATATCGTTACAACTAATTACATTTAACTGACTATAAAATTCATAACTATGGACAGCAAAATCTACCTAACCTATAAGAAGTACTTGTATTTGTAGACGGGCTGCAACTAAATAGACTCCCTTATATGGGTCTTTTTCTTTCATAAAAACGTAGTCGCAAACAGTCGACTACGTTTTTATGGAGAGAGTGCCCGGTACCCTTTCCTCTTAACTTATTATGGTAATATAACTTTTTGCAGTTGTATGAAGATTGTAGAAAAAAGTGAAGTGAGATCAAAAATGAATCGAGAATAAGGAAAAGGAAGCAATTTAGGAACATAAGCTCAAGCGAAATGAAATCCTAATTCTAAGCATAAGGTTATTATCGAACACTATCTTTCACCCTCGATTTCGTCCGCATAAGAGTTTAATTTTCCAAAATTCTCTCTAAGCGGATGTCTTCGTCATAATAACTATTTGCAAATTTTGCGGTACCCTTTCACCTTAAGTAGTTAATACCTGCCATCCAGGTGTGGAATAAGTAAATGAAAACAATCAAGATTCTAGTATTGCGTGCAAACTTTACTAAGTATATTCCGAACGAGATATTTTTCCTGTCCAAGTTGTATATGTAATGAGTGGTTTTATAAAATCTAAGTTCAAAGCACTGTACATCTGGTGTGGGACACTGTATTAGGCATGGAGTTATTGCGTAATAATATACTGGCAGATGTGCAAGCCGATTACGCTTAAGAATATATTTAGCTAACAGGTGCTATGTAATCTCCACGTGGCTCTCTAGGGTCACGGCTGTCATCATGTCCCATTGAATTACCTCAAAAAGAATAGGTAGGTACATACCTAGGAGTTACCCTTTTTGCCCAAAACCTTTAGATTTCTCACAGAGATCGATCTGTAAAATATCTTCTTTACAGAAGACGAATTCTTCTAAACTAATCTTCATTATTTTACAAGAAATATTTTAGTGTAATTTATGGAACAAATCACATTTGACTACTCCGTATTATTTCTATTGAAGAAGACGAATTCTTTTAAACTCATATTTATAAGATCCTAATATCAGTATTTAGATCAATCACATCTGAACACTTGTTAGATATACATTTATTTATTTGTATTTATTATGTTAAATATGTATGTCTTTTTATATTAATATAACTATAGTATTATTATAGTAATATAATATATAGTAACTATTATTTAAGTAGTTTATAGTAAGTGTTATTTAAAATTGAAGAGTCTTATACTCACATTGTTTTTGTTTTTAATAATAAACTTGAGAAGGACAACCCTATCAACCCTGTTTGAATTCTCAACTTGTAAAAAAAGTTAAACCAGTTGACGCGATTTTATAGTGGACATTACATAATGGGTGGATGTGATAATCGCCGTATCCTTGTTGGATTACAAAAAAGTAATCCTGCCTATTATGAAAATTATACTTTATTGATTCTTGTTGAAAATAATTATGTATACACGTAAAGTGGTCTCGGGATGTTAGCGATGAATATGTCTTAAGAATAATAGTTTTTTTTAATTGTTGATTTCTGATTACTGTGTAAGGTAAATTTAAGCCTTATTGAGAAAGTATTTATATTGATTTGGTGTTCTTTAAACAAATTGCGATCTTATTGAGGTTGGTACCTACCTTTTTGAAACAGTGGCTCTGGCATAAAGATCAGCGCCGCAGTCTCATAACTGACCCATTTAGGATAACATACTTCTTCTCTTTCTTATCTCATGTTCTTTATTTTATGTCCTTATCAACTTTTGTCTTTTTCTTCTTTAACTATTTTGTCGCTTGTCTCATCAGCACCCATAACACAAGTCTAGTTACTTAACTTGGGGCTAGATGGCGATGTGTGGAATGTCCTGTAATATTTATTTATTATTTATTATCCCAAATCAACTACTTCTTTTCATTTCTATTCTTTAAAAGAATCGTAGAAAACCAAAATACATCAGATACGAGTGTTGGGTAGGTTAGTAGATGGGTAAGTGAGCAAGTACCTTGGTTTTATAACGTTTTTCTATTTGTCATTAACTCTCCGATAATGATAAATCGATGAACAGTCTTCTAATCGATTACAACTAAGTCAGCGCAGGTGGCTTTCCTTATAGAAATGTTTTTGCACTGATATAGGGCAGCTGGTGTGGAAATTGCGAGCCCCTATACCCTCTTCATAATCTAAGTATTAATAGAGGATTGCTAATGACAAAATGGTAATACGCAAGTGTTTGGTCAGTTTGCAATTACTTGTAGACGTTAGATTCGCCGGTAGGATGGCAAACGATACGGGCTAACACACGTGCCCAAGATGTCACTTATAACAAATAAATAATATTCCTTAATTAGAAATGTCGTATAAATGTACTTACTTTAATAAGTAAGTACAGAGTTTATTATAATTAATAAACTCTGTAAAACAACAATAAATTCAGACAATAAATTCATTTCATTTCATTTAAATTTATTTTTTATTAACTTAGGCTACACCTTCTTCAAAGTGTCAAATTAAACAGATATTGCAAAATAGAGAATTGTTTTCACCATAATAACTAACAACAACGTTTTTAAAAGCTTTTATTTAACTTGAAATAAATGTATGTGTGTATGTATGTATGTTTGTTCGGGTCAAATCTTGCAACTTATTTTCTTTTAATAGTTAGGTCAACGTTTGACCACTATCACACCCGATGGTAATTAACGATGCTGTCTAAGATGAAGCATGCTTACCTAGATCACTAGATACGCTCTTGACTTGAAGGCCCCGAAATGGAGTTTGAGGGACGCAGATAAAGTTACGAAGACGACAGTGAAACGAGAACTTATCCAATCCGTCCTTCTATTGTTGTGCAACGGTCTACGTATCGGAACACGGACAAGTCCGTTTGGCGATACGACTTAGGCCGGTAAGGAGGATTTATTCTATACAAAAGCTCGCAGTTTCGCCCGCGTAAGTACCAATCCCGCTTGAGGAAATATTTGAATAAAACATAGCCTATGTTACTCCCAAGGATTCAATGTATCCTCTTACTGGGTTTCATTAAAATCGGTCCAGTAGTTTTAGAAACTAATACGTTACAAATAAAAACAAATAAAAAAACCTTTGTAGACTACGTAGGTAGGTACTTAAAGGAATGCGTACAAAAGGAATAAAATAATTGTTAGATAAAATGTGCAAAATCTGAACAGACATCGATAAATAGAGCAAATCAAATGCAAAACATTGCAAAGCTTTTGTAAAAGCACATGTGCTCTCAATGTGGATGGCATACCGCACAAAACGCTTTTCATTTCGTTTGAACGCGCTCGCTATTTGTGCGCACACGCAACATGACTCACGATATCAAAGATTAATTTAAACAGACTAGATTGTTTTAAATAACTTTTCGTAATAAGTGAGATAACTAAAACAAATTCCTAAACGCTCAAAGATCAAAGGACTTTTCTTGATTATTTTACATCTTAGCTGAAGTTCTTTACCTTTTTTTTACCACTCCAAGCGCACTGCTTGAACCGTAAGTTTATATTGTTAGAAACTATATCTATCACAAATGTAGGTTAAAATATAAATTAGTCTAAGCTTAGAATGTCTAGGTTACAATTTAGAAAACGTAACGAATACGAAACGTAACGTATACTTCAATTATTTTTGTATGTAAATATGGCATTACTTAATCTATGACATGATTTAATTAGTAGCGGGGTGGTACGTTGTCTGCAAAGAATTCTATAGAAAGAAGACAATCGGAGGAGCCGAGCTCGTCCCAGCCCGATCAATGCGGTATCAGATATCAGCCACCTGCGCGCCCTTTGTGCCTAGCGCAGTCGCGGAGCTTGCACTTCTTGCAACAGAACTAAAGCTCTGACAAACGCTTGATTTCAACCATTTTCCGGGATAATAAGGACTAAGAAAATGAATACGTCGAATACCGGTTATGATATGTTTATTATCAATATCGAAGGAAACCAAAATAGTTCTTTTAAAATGGCCGTGACATAGACTCGCTTTTATTTTCTAAATTCAAATCGCTCGACGCTCGGAACTTTTTTTTTCTGAATTGCCTTCACAGGGAGAGAAAAGGGTTAATAATTATTAGGTAATTCAGCCTTGTTACACACTTCGTAGATTTTTACTGCAAAGCATTGACGTTTTACAGATTTTTTAACTCCGTAATTCAGTTTGTTACGGCCTTAATGGTTTGTTACAGGCTTAATAGAACTAGACTTTTTTAACAAACCTAATTACTTAATGATCAGAAGGCCAATTCTCGTAAATAAAATTGTTAAAATTACATTGCACTAATATTTCGATTGCATTTCGATAGCAAAAAATATTCTTGGAACAAAAGCTGACTCTTGAGCTACTTTGAGGGTATTTTTGTAATGATATTGTTATGAACTGAATTATTTTTTTGAAGAATTGAACTATTTTGTTTACAAGAATTGGCATTCTGAAGGCCGAAATTATTTTTAATTTCATTTTGATTGCATTTCGAACACAAAAAGTACCCTCAAAGGAGCTCAAAATAGCTTTCTGTAAAAAAAACATGACTTTGAGGGGTATCTTTTGCAATCGAAATGATATTGCAATGGAACTTAAACAATGTTATTACAAGAATTGACCTTCTGATCACATTGACACCAGTACTCGTTAAACAGCCTACCTACATACTGCTTTTTTTTGTATTCTTTGGTACGTATAAAATAGGGTACACGTATTACAATGTCAAATACAAAGGCAATTAGAAATCTACCTCAAGTCAGACGTGAACAATTTGCCATCAATTGTTACAAAGCCATTTAACTTATTGAGTCACAAAATAGCCAGATCTCACACGAAGATACTTCTCTCCCCCGAACTCCCTGCTGTTTGAGAACGTCACTAGGTACAAAATATCGATATAAATTGGCATATCGATAACATCGATTCCTGTGGTTTGTGGGAACTTTGGCCATCAAAGGCTCGTGCTATTTTTTGAAGCAGCTGCGTAATTTGTGGTCTTCGTTTACTGCAAGTCGTTCTATTAGATACTTAACATCTAAAAAACATTATGCCTGCAGCTGCAATTATTGATGGATTTCTGTTAAGACCTAATAACCCATAGTATTCATAGGTTCAAAATTACTTTGCTAGGTTAATGGAAAATACTTAAATAATAATAACTTATTTTTAGTTCTTTACTTATCTACTATTTAAACCACCAACCTATATGGTTGATGTGAAATGTTCTGATTTTTAAAGTTCCGTATCCAAAGGGAAAAAACGGTACCCTTTCACTAAGACTGCATTGTTCGTCTATCTGTCAGCAGGCTATAGGTATCTCTGAACCTTGATAGCTATAGACAGTTGAATTTTTACAGATGATGTATTTCTCTTGCCGGTATAACAACAATTACTAAAAACAGAATATATAATGGTACGGAACCCTTCTTGAGCCAGTCCGACTCGCACTTGGCCTGTTTTTTATATTTAACTCTGCTATTGAGGAGTAGTTCCATTTGTTTTATGGAACATGGCGACATCAGACAATACAATCCAATTACATCTCTAAGTCAGTGTGTGTGTAGTGAATCTACTGCCATAAAAAAAGACTTAGTTTTTTCTGAAATCTTCCAGGAGATACGTTTAATTTAATACCTATGTGCCACTCACATAAAATAAAAGACAAAAAGTGTGTACCCATCGATACCTTAACTCGATTAACATTAGCCCTCCCTAATTCCAGTGATTGTGGGAAAGGGCAAAGACAATAGCGATTGTATCAGGGTTAATAGCTCCCATCAAGAGGGAAGGGGTGGCGCAGGGTTGCGGCTAAGTAACTATATGTCAGGATTAACCGGGATCATGGTGATACGAATATCTTTAAATCTGTTCGGCGAGGTAATAATGAGCTTAGCTTAATACCAAGAACGAATCTGAAGACAATAAAAATTATGCGAAAATGTTTAGGTATCGTATTTATTTTACACAATTTTCTTTCGGGTCCCTAATTTATTTGAAAATATAGATAATGTAAATCTAGATATGATAGGTCAGCGTTTGACCACTATTGCCCCTGCCGTGACGGTAGGGGTAATATTGGTCAAATTAACGATTAGGTGACGGTGCGGCATAAGATGTCGCATGCTTTCGTAGAAGATAGGAGTACGTATTCACTCACGACTTCAAGACCCCCAAATTGTACAACTCAGGAAAGACAGACTATTGCTGTACGAATAACGAACGACGAAGCAAAACGCCTAATTTGGGGCACCACATGGCTTCTTTAATATTCTTAGGTTTAGTGTATGTTTCTTTCTTCGTTGTATAATGTTACCTATTTTCTTTGTGTGTGTTTAATTTTAAAGTTATCGTGTGCCTGCACCGAATAAATGTTTTTCTTTCTTTCCTAATTTTAATATACCTATTAATCATAAAAACCAGATTTTTATTGGTTTAGCCGTTTTTAATTGGATTAGTAACAAACAAACAGACAGATATGAAATTTATGTTTTTATTCTACTACTTTTTATAGTCCTTAAATTCATTTATTTTTATTTTAGCTTCGAAGTACAGATTTTTTGTCCTCTCTTTTATTATAAGTATAGATCATGTCAACAAACGCATCGTATGAAAACAGGTAGATATAATAATCTATGTAAACAACTATAAGCTACAGTCATACACGACAAAATTGAACCACAAAAGAAAATATTATAGGTTAAGGTTACTAGTTTACTGGTACAATCAGACGTTAATACGCGTACAATAAGCCTTTTTAACCAAATATCAAAATTTAAATCTCTGTTCAATATGAATTCAATTCTATGATCATAATTTTATGGTTTATTTACGTTTGACTGCATAGACCGCGCATCATAAGGGGCAATGTATTGTATTAATATCACAATATGGTGCTGTCAGTTAATTGGAATAGATTATGGGAATAAGGGAGTAAGTTTGCTTTCCTATATGGAGTGGCCCCGAGGGATGTTCGTTTTTTATCAAGTCATCGAATGACAATAGATAATGCAGAGATTATCACAATATTTGGCAATAGTCGCGTGGTTCTACTGTAAGTTGACACCGTTTGTGGTATTTACATTTAGGATAAAAGTGCTCGGTCATGTTATGCGACTATTTATTGGACAAAATCTTTGTTTAGTACATTTTATTTATAATATAATATTAGTAGGATAAATAAATATTGCAAGACATTCGCCACATCGCCATCTAGCCCCAAGCTAAGGAACTAGACTTGTGTTATGGGTGCTAGACAACGGATATACTACTTATATACTTTTCTTTTATAAATATATACATATAATAGAAACAACCAGACCACATACAAATATCTAAGCATAAATACATGTCTGAGGCGGGAATCGAACCCGCAACCCTGTGGTGACCATTGTGCCAACCGGGTCTTCAATTTATACTTCGATAGTAGCCTCAAGTCTTTAACCAATGATATGTAATTATACTACAGGCACCCAATGTTCATTTGACCAATGAAATTCTTTTCATTATTTATTAGTAAGACACAAGAGTTTCCAACTGTTAGCCATTCCATCAACATTTTAAACTTTAATTTCTCTAAACACTTTCACGATGAAGATGGACACAATACACATGACCAATCGTCCAGACACGGTTATTAAGACATTAACGACCTGCCTCAACCCACTCTATTA
This sequence comes from Idaea straminata, assembly GCA_951213275.1. Taxonomy (NCBI): domain Eukaryota; kingdom Metazoa; phylum Arthropoda; class Insecta; order Lepidoptera; family Geometridae; genus Idaea; species Idaea straminata. Next base: position 5,707,337 of record OX577846.1, on the reverse strand, counting down.
GTCCCAATTATGGACCAGGTCGGGGTAACATTAGACAAGACATGACCCAGTGAGAGGCCCGCATGTCTGAGAACATAATAGAATCATCTCAGTGAAATTTTCACAAAAAATATATAATTGCAAAGAATACGTATATCCAAAAACACTGGTATAATAGTAAAAAATCAATATTGAAAGAAATAGAAAAAAACAGAATTAATTTCTTGTCAATAATACCTAATCTCTCCCGGAATCTTTAAAGGTATTTAATACTTTAAAAGAGTGTACATCTGAACTTTGATAGTTCTTTATTACGATACGATGTTCACTTCGAACGAATTTATATTCGTATTCGTAGAAAATACTTGGACAACAAAACCTTCGAAGATCACTACTTCGACAAGCACTTGTTCGACAAATAATTATGTCGACAGAATATCTCTTCGATATAATACTGGTCTGATAAAACCTAAGTAGTTTTAATAAAATCTTACTCATGACCTCAACTTCAATGCGAAGGGAACTGACCACTCTCAAGTCATGCGACTGTCTCGAGAGATTCTCAATCATGACGGCACTTCCTATTGTGATATAGGGATTTTAACTAGCTTATATCGGCTGTGCTTTCAAATGTAACTCGAGAACTAAATTCACTAGAAATTCTTCGGCTTATTTTATCCCAAAAACTACAAATATTAATAAAGAACAAATTAAAGCGTGAAAACATACATCGCTTCAGCGGACATTTTTATCAATAAAAAGCAAATAAAGGTAACAATAGTTTGAAGATGCGCAATAAAAATGCAATAATGTGTGTTGTTTTGTGCGCAAGAGTGGAACGGCACAATGCGCGTGACGGGCGTGACAATGAAGTCAACGGCGCGTGCGCAGCCGCCGCACACCTTGCTACGTAGGTACTACGGTGCTACGAGGTAGCGGCGTTAACAGCAACTATAGGTAGGGACATGCTATAGGTAGGTACGACTCTTGAATTTACAATAGAATTAGTATTTGACAATCAGACTTTCAGTTTCAAACAAACATCGAAACTCAAGAAATTTTAGATAGAAAAATAAAAGCTTTATTGTATCATAAAATCAAACGAAATTATTAAGTTAGTACATAATATAAACAAACTAAAACAGGAAAACTTAAAAATAGAGAAAAATTCTACAGTCGCACAAAAGGAGGCCTTATCGCCTAAGACGCCTGAGCAACCACAAGTTAGTAGAGCTTTTAAGTATTGCCGCGGAAGCTAGGATTACCTAAAGAGCTAACAATAGGTTAAATTAGCACACACAACCACAAAAAGAAATGATGTGTTTTAGGACATAACTAAAACATTTTTCACAACTTGAGACTGCATTTAAAATTGTAAAAAGCACCGCCTTTTAACCTCTATTATCGCGATATCCGATCAGCTCAATAAAGAAAATAAGCTCCCGGTATTGTTACATTTTGAAAAAACTAGTACACAAAGAATAAAAACCCCAACAGCAATATTGAATGCAAATCTTCAATGGTCCATTGTTGGTTTTTTCTTCGGTTATTTGATTTGTTACTACAAATAATACGCATGAAAGCTCTGAGGTACTTAATGTCCAGTAATTGGTGATCAATGAGGATCAGTGGGCACATTGTTGTAAGGGACGAATGGTTTCGGACCTTTTGTCCGAATATAGGATAAAAAAACAACAAAAAATTAAGCTACCGATCGCCGATTGAAAGCTGTCGATATGTGACAGATTTAATACATATGGGTCAAAGTGGAGGCGATTAAATGTAAGTCAATTTAATACTTTTTTATTAGGACTCAAACTTTTGTAATTATTTATTCTACAATTCAATCAAACACTAACATTTAATTATAGATTTTATATAAGTATAAGATGTTATTCTTCTGAAATTTTATTTTAGTACTTTTAATAAGTACTTATTGCATGGGTAAATTGTTGTTACTTAATTTTAAAACCACCTACCATCCATTGTACACAATTTATGCAATAAATTCTTATTCTTAATGTTAATAATCTATTGGTAGGTACCGTTGAGAATACACAAAAACAAGGTGTAAATACGAATTACAAACATTTAAAATTCAAGTATTTAACCACCAGCAGTGCGGTGGCGGTCCCACGCACACTGAATAAGAAATATGACCCGAACGGATACTTCTATTATCAAAACATTATTACAACACTCCAAACGCATCGCCCTTCCAGTATAAAAATTAAACAACAATTGCCTATAATATTCGCTCGGTGCGACCCTTCGACTGGTTTTATAAAAAAATCTGTCAATCTACCGTAGATCAATCATTCTTCGTGAATAGACAGAGGGGGCGAACACTCAACCGCAAACTTAGCAGATAATAAAAGCCAGTCTATATTTACGTAAAACGATTTGATGTCCAATATGCGTGGGCGCATCGCTCTGATTTCGCCTTGTCCCTTCTTTTGTTGATTACAATATTGACTGACACTCGTAAAGGTATTGTAATGTTACTCGAGTGGGCGGATTCATCTTTAACTTTTTGATTTTTAAAGCTTCATAAATGCAATAATATTTTGTCAAAATAGAAACAACACATTTAGTGTTCACACAGTTCTCTTTTTTGAAGTTATACTTCTTTAGGCGCGATATGAAAAATTGATGAGAGTGAAATTTTAAGATGCGTCCACAAAAGATGTGACACAAAAGTCACATGTTGCAGCTTCGTAACCCAAAAATAAAAGAGGTCGAAGCTACGATAGTGAAATAAATAAATTAAAAAAATATATATCAGACAGACAGCGCGCGTACCTACATAATTTTACTGTACAGTTTTTCTGATACCATGTTGAACCTTTGAAACCAAATATCGCCACTCACAACGCTGTTAAAAACATCTTTCGAAAATACGAGTAATGAAGTCCAATGATGCTAACTATAAAACATATTTTTTTTATAAATAAAGCGTGTAAAACTCAGTGGACCTACGTCAAGATGGTCAGCGGAGACGCGCGCGACCGCATCCACGTGCCGTAACTACACGGCGAGCGAGCACGCTTCACCTCGTGCACACTGCACGTGGCACAGGTAAGCCTAATTTAAACGCGTGCTGAGCGCGCAGATAAAACGATGCACAGGAAAACATGGGTTAACACTTTAGTATACACTATACATGTTACGAAGGGACGAAATATTAAAAATAAACAAAGAATAAAAATCTGTTTTTTATTTACTTTTTTTACACGGTTAGGTACTATACTTCTGTAACGTAAAAAGTGAGTATTATTAATAAAGAATAGAACATTTCAAATAGAGTTTAATGAGTGTTTACGAGTAACCAACCATAATCATGGTGTCAGCCGTGCACTTTATCACCGAAGCTAATTCCCCTCGTCTGGTGAGCTACACCATCTTGAATTTATTGATGATCTATCAATAGATATTAGATATCAATGATTTTTAACCAGCACACAGATAATAATCGACGTATTTTGTAACTGTATAATAAACCGAATACCAGGTTCAAAACTTTATTAAGCATAAATTGTGCAGTAAGGCATACTATGATACTTCGTCTTACCTTAATGATAACAACCCATGGACGTGACTTTGGTTGCTCCATTTCAAATATTTGTAATCCCCATGAGTTTCTTGTGCCTTCTTCTCGTTGGTGCACGCGTTCCGAGGCACACATCCTAACTTAGTTTTTAAGTTAGGATGTGTGCCTTCTTTTTGGTCTTTGTACAAATGTTTTTTTTTTTACTTTGACTTTGAATACTGTGTAGAGCTAATAAACTTGCTGATAAACTATTTAAACCGCGTCGTCTAAACGATTTTGGAAAAATACATCCTCGTAGGGGTTAAATTTTCCTAAATATGTACTTTCTGAGCGGTGCCTCTGTCACATAATAGCTAATTGTGTGCCAATTATAGCCCGACCCGTTCATTCGCTCGAGCTATGCGTTGATATGTCAGTTAGTCAATCAATCAAAACCTTGAATTTTATTTTTATAGATAGATGATTATTAATTTCCATTGTTGAATGCAAATAATTTATAAAAAAAATGGTTGTCTGCAAAGTCGGTTTACGGACTATAAATTTACGTGATAATGTCATAAGAAACAAAAAAAATGTTTTATTTTTTTCTTTATTTTTTTTTCCTTGATATAAGTCTTCTATTCGTCACTCGTTACTATAACACAAGCCCAGATGAGCGAAATTATTATTAAATACTCTGTTCCCTAAGTTACCATGATGCATCTGGTCATATTACCATGACGCATGACGTCACACAATATTACCGTGACACTTTTATGTGAATGCAGATGTTCCATCAACTTATTAGACGTTATCACGTCAAAAACAATATTGTAAGGAGATTATTTATTTTGAATTCATTAAAAATCTATTAAAATAACTGACCGTATCGTTTACAATAAACAAAATATAATGTGCTAAAATGCTATCAATCGTTAACAACAAAAGATACGGCGCACGACACGACTGTCACTTGGAATTCAAACAATTTATATAAATATAAATGGACATCGGATTCACAATAGCATTTACGTACAAAACTGACCGCAGGGGACCCTGATTGATCATTGAATATGAAGAATGGTGTTAATTTTTAACAAATCCGGAAACGGCACAGTAAAAATAAAAAAAATATAAATATAAATATTTCAGGACATTCCACACATCGCCATCTAGCCCCAAGTTTAGTAACTAGACTTGTGTTATGGGTGCTAGACAACGGATATACTACTTATATACTTTTATTTTGTTAAATACTTATAATACATGGAAAAAACCAGACCACAGACAAATGACGACCCAGTTGGCACAATGGTCACCATTCCGGACTGCCAAACACAGGGTTGCGGGTTCGATTCCCGCCTCAGACAAGTACTTAGATATTTGTCTGTGCACCCATAACACATGTCTAGTTACTTAACTTGGGGCTAGATGGCGCTGTGTTGATTGTCCTGCAATATTTATTTATTTATTTAAATAAAGCATAAATACATGTCTGAGGCGGGAATCGAACCCGCAACCCTGTGTTTGGCAGTCCGGCATGGTGACGATTGTGCCAACTGGGTCGTCAATAAAATTTTATGTTCATATCGATCAGTAATTAGCAGATGCGTTCATAAAATACGGTATGTCGTAACCATAACCGTACATCTCAAATGTACAAATATTGTTCTAATAACAATAAATATAGACAGTGTAGTGCTCGTGGCCACATCGATTCAACCCTTTCCCACCGCTCTAATTTTACTAATGCGTTCCGTTAACAGAGGGTGCAATGAGTATCCGATCAAATACTTTAGCATTGTTTAACCTTTTGAGTTTAACAAATTAGTTGTGTATTATTTTACAATTTTCGTTTTGTGGCGCGTGATCAGAACAGCTGTGGTTAACGGATTGAGCTTGCCTAAAGTATTTAGTAGGTAGCTTATGGCTAACTTATGAATCCTTAAGTTATGATAGCGATTTAATGTGATTTCATGCAAATTCTATGATTCCAAAGAATTTTAACTTTAGACGTTTTCGTAAGTACTTACTGCTTGTACTTGAATGGACGGTTTTCCGCAATTAGACCCTGTTTAATTGAGTCCTTTTTTGCGTGAGGATATAGTAGGTACTGGGCAAGCCTACTCCGCTTGCCCAGTACCTACTATACCCTCTCAGCTTAGTCAACCATGTCCAGAAGAGAGAACTTGTCAATACGTCTGGAGACAACTAAGCCGCGAGTTTCATCACGTTGTTTTCCTTCACCGTAAGAGCAATGCCAATTAGCGCACATAATTTTTTCTTAAGAAAAATACATTGGTGCACGGTTGGCTGGGTTTCGAACCCAATACCTTCAGAATAAAATTCGAGATATCTACCACTAAGCCAACACCGCTCTTTTCGTAAGTATTTTTTTTTGCAAATTACGCAATGAAAATCCTATATTTACTATCTCTTTTTGTTTACTTTACTTACTTTAATAAATCGTTACGTACCTAAATTATTAAATTTTATTAAATCGGGCACGCGTCGAATCTCTCCATTCACAATCGAAATGAAATCCGTTCACATAGCGCATGTCACAATCGTCGCTAATTGCGCATAATGAGTGAGCAACGTACGCAATGTGTTTTTTGTCATTATTTATGTCTAACGCCCTGCCGATCTTGCCGCCCTGCCGATTTTGGCACCCTTCGCAGTTTACGGGTTGAAATAAAATTTAATGGTCTGCCAGATCTATTTTTATGCAATTCTCATACTCATATCGGATTTCCGGACTTTTGTATTTTAAAATCATTAGTTTATAGTCGGGATGTACTGTCGGAGTCAGAATTGCAGACCAACTGCAGAGTTCAAAAATTACTGTTATTGAAATGTTTTTATTCTAATAATATTCATCTATCTATACATATAAAATTCTTTGTCCTGAATGACTAACGGATCAACGCACAGCCAAAACCGCTGATCGCAGAGACCTGACACTTGGAGGATGTGTTCTTTGTGTGATGTAGGCATCCGATAAGAAAGGTTTTTCCGAAATTTTACTTCTAAGGGGTTGAAAAAAGTGGGGCAAAGTTTGTATGGGACAACGTGATTCCTTGGTTTATTTTCAACTTTTATGCGAACGAAGTCGCGAGCAAAAGCCAGTCTATTAATAAATTCATGAGTTTAAAGACTTTTAACTTGAATTTGGGCAAGAGTTTACAATCTTGCTTGAGTTGAAAACATTCTAATGATTCCAATTTTGTAGTTATACGGTGGATCTGTAATTCTGACTCTGACAGTACCTATATTCAATATTTTAAACTATAGAATTGCAAGTAGCATAATATCTTTATTCTTATCACGCACAATGGCCCAAATAATGAGGCTAAGTGCGGAAACAGCCCCGTAAAACTAAACTAAACTAAACTAATATCTTATTTTACGTCAACTTTAACTTATGTTAATAGTTCATATTTTTATAGCGATAAAAACATAAGTAGTAATATATAATTATTTATATTAGCAATAATTTAATCAAACACATTAAAATTAAATTAAAAACCTAATGAATAACGCTGTAATAAAAGATTAATTTTGCGTTTTATTAATGTTACTTGTTAATTTGTTTAAATGTTTTATAATTCGCATAGCATAACACCTTCGTCTCTATTTATGATCCATTTTACGAGCTTAGTAGATAGGTAATTACACGCATTCTTAAAGGGGCATTAATTTGAATGACTTATATAAATTAAATAAGGCGGAATGTCAACGATTCCTTGAAATAAAATGTGAAATTTAACATCATTTTAACTAACTGAAAACAGACTGAGGTGGTACGGACACGTGATGAGAAGACCGGAGGATCATGTTGTAAAGACAGCTTTAAGCCTGCCAGAGAACAAGAGAAGTAGAGGGCGTCCTCCATCGAAATGGTGGACCAGTATGACAAAACTCCTTAAGAAGGAGCAATTACCCGACCCGACAACCCTTAACAGAATGTCTTGGCGCCGTGAGATAAGGAGAGCCGACCCTACTTAAAGTGGGATAAGGCACGGAAGAAGAAGAAGAACATTATTTTAACAATTAAAAAACTTTTATTAAATTCTAGCTGCACACAGCGGTTTCACCAGCGTTCGATTTTGTAAAATATCTTGCAAATATAAACCTTATCCTGGCAATAACTATCCAATTTATATTATATTATAAGTAGTATATCCGTTGTCTAGCACCCATAACACAAGTCTAGTTACTTAGCTTGGGCTAGATGGCGATGTGTGGAATGTCCTGCAATATTTATTTATTTATTTTATTTTATTTTATTTGGTGCAGTCGTTCGGAATCATTGTTTTAGCGAATCATTTTTATTTATTAACCTACCTAAGATTTATTTAGATTTTATTATAGGCCATCGTTTAATCGCTATCACGACAGAGATGTGATAACTTCACAGTTTTCCAACACTCATTTGGGATAAGTCCCTAATATTTTTGATTATGATAATCGAACGATTACAATGTTCCCACGCAGTAAATTAATTGAAAGCTTCAATTAATTAACACTAGACTACGAATCAAGGTGCGTCCCGCGTTCCCACGGATCGCTGATATCTAAAAATCACGCAACATCTTTATCGTTTATTTGATTATTTCCCCATGGGCCACCCCATGTTGGCTATTGTTTTTGGGGTAAGCGTGAAATGGGCAGACCACGTAATTACTTACTCACTATATCATAACATATAACTCTGGGGCGATTATTAATGATGACCAGTCATTTTTGTAAAGGATATTCCGAGCTGGCTTGGGGAAAGGAGAGTTAGATGTAAAAAAATGGACTTTCATGGCCCATTCCTAAACTCGAGATAGAAAAAATGCTAAAAGTAATGGCGTTCCCGGTTATGAAAAAACTAAAATTACAACATTAGATTTAAAAAAGATTTAAAAAGAAGCCATTACTTACCCTGGCTATAAAACGAACGTGTTAAATTTGTAAAAAAAAATACCTATCTTAAGTCTATGGAAACTGTGGCTGATAGAAAGACATTCCTGGAAATAATCATAGTATGGCATATTTAAATGAAAAAAATTTTTTTTGGGAATAATAAAGCAGCTTTTCCAGAAATCAAAATTTCAGTTTTTGTCAAAATCAGGCAAGCGACTCCTTTCAGTATTTTTTTCTATCGCTTATAGTTTAGGACAAATCCTTAGTACAATAATTTAAAACAGACACTCTGCACTTACGATGTCAAAAACCAAGTTAAATTATTTACAGTAAAAAATATCAATCAGCATTATTCTGTCCCAGTAAATCAAATAAATAATTTCACGCTTTGAAATCACAATGCATCTATTTGAGATACACCAAGCGATTAGTATAATAAAACCATAAATTAATATGCTCTATAGAAAAACATCGTAATATAATTATACGGAAGAGTTAGAGTGCCCATGTTTATGCAAAATATTTTGAAGATTATGAGAACACAAATTGTTATGGGGTGCAATGAAATTAGGAATATGCAAATAAAAAATCAAATGTACCACTACTATAATATTAATAAAGCAGATTCTAGAATTGGGTTAAAATTAATTAAAACATGTCTAAGTATAATTATAGGACCTATAAAGAACTTATTAAATATTTAAGCTGACATAGAACTACCTAACTATACCTACTTAAATCAACAATAGTTTAATTAAAATTATACAAAAGATTATCACTAACTATTGACCTCGAACTAAATAGAACTAAAAAAAGATCAAACCAGAAAAGAGAAATTTATTTTCTGAAAGGCTCAAAATATTTTGAATTTTTTTGTAGATCTATCATAAAAAACGTGTTCTATTTTCTAAGTATGTCATACATAATGAAACAGTTGTGAGTAACAGTCGCGTGCTGCATGTCAACCACCGACGTCGGTGGGGCACACGTCGTCGTCGCCATGGCTGCGCTAGCGCACCCGCGCCCGCATCCACAGATAACGGACGGATATAAATTACTTAAACGCGCACCTATCGCCTTTCACAACTATATTATATGAGAGTTTTCACCTTGCCACTTTAACGTTTCAAGGATTGCTGAATACAAAAATTACAAAAATGTTTAGGAAAAATTTTAATGATCCCGTTGAACTCTTTTATACGATTAAATTATTTTGAATGAAAACCACACAAAAATACCAAGCTATTTTAGTCTTTTTTAAGAATTTGAAAATAAACAAAATTGAGAACCTCCTACTTTTCTCGAATTCGGTTAAAAATAGATACCTATACTCCATTCTCCATTCCACTCACCTACATCACCTGTGATAAAGATTATTATTTAAGTCGTAAGATGGTGTAAAGAATTGAATTTTCGCGGGAATTTTTAAATAGGGATAAAAGACATTTCTTAATATTTCTGAAAAAAGTAGGCTTTTAAATATAGGTTTGCAAAACACTGAGTTCAACTTCATCTAATGCTAATAGTAACGCCGTGGATTTGCCAATGTCGTGTGTGGAAGAATAACACCGAAAACGAAAACGAAGATTTAGTTTAAATCTCCGAAATTCTCGCGAAAATTCGGTTCATCAAATCCTTATATTTACAAATAAGTACACCTACGTAGGTATACCCCGTAAAAATATCAGCTGTTCCCTTTCCAACCAAATACCTCTATCAATAATAAAACCAATACAAATCTAATTAAACCGAATCATTCACACGAATGAGATTGCGCATTTAACAAATCCCTTTATTCAACAACAGTTGCGAATTCCTAAATTCGGGAGTCAATCATAAACGTATTTGTTTGTGACAGTTGCGCTCGATCGCAGCGAGGGCGTAGTGTGTAAGGGTACACTATTTGTTCCAAGAACTTCGAAAATAGTTGTCTGATTAACTCTCTTTCATGTCGACGGATTTGTTTAATTTGATCCTTTGTTTGAGCGGTGAAGCGCTTGTGTGTAAAGGCTTATGGGTGGGACCGCTCAATGGAGATGTGAGATTTGATATCAGCATTGTAAAGGGTTATCTCTGTTGTCACGGCCAGATGACCTGTGCTTGATTTCGACTGTTTAACGGAATTCTGAACTAACTTATTGATAATTAACTAATACCTACCTGGTAGGTACGAATAAAACTTTCTGTGGATCTATGCTTTTAGACTTTGTGGTATACTTGGATGGATATTTTTTTCTATTGTGATAGAGTCTATAAGAAAAGATGCTACAGCAAGTTTTTTTCTTACCTTAAAAAAGAACAAAACAATGAGTTCATTGCTTTAATCTTTCAAAATTTCGTGTAGGTATTGGCATAGGTAAGTAGTACACGATGTTATGAAAAAGAAAACAATATGTTCTTAGTTTTCTTCTTTCAAAATGTCGTGTACCTGCTGATAGGTGTCTACCTGGCAAGTAAGAATAAAACTCACTGTAGGATCTATGCTTTTACATTTTGAGTAATCTACTTACTTATACTTTTCTATTGTACATATAAGTAACACAAAATCTAAGAGCATAGATCCCACAGCAGGTTTTATTCGTACCTACTTGGCGATATAGGCACCTATTAGCAAGTACACGACATTTAGAAAGAAGAAAACTAAGAACATATTGTTTTCATTGCATGATATCATGTACTTGTCTAAACACTATTAATTAATTCCTATATAACAATAGATACCTAGTTATGTAATTTTATTTCCACATATTTATCTTTATACTAGCTGCGCCCCGCGGTTTCACCCGCGTTTGTCCCGATCCCGTGGGAATTTTTTCTCACCTTTTAAACCTTCCCTAGACCTCCACGAATAATTCAAGACCAAGATAAGATAAATCCGTTCAGCCGTTCTCGAGTTTTAGCGAGACTAACGAACAGCAATTGATTTTTATATATAAGATGAGTACTAGCTGCGCCCCGCGGTTTCACCCACGTAAGTCCCGATCCTTTGGGCATATCGGGATAGAAAGTATGTGTTAATCTAGGTGTTAGTCTAGCTATCTACTTACCGAGTTTCATCGGAATCGGTTCAATAATTTTTGCGTGAAGGAGTAACAAACATACACACACACAAACACACAAACTTTCACATTTATAATATTAGTAGGATAAATTATAGCTAAGTATCTACCTATATAATATTAGGTAAGAGAAACAAGGAATCTTTTAACAATGAGATGCGTTCAATTTTGCGAATTGGCTATTTCCTGAGTAGAGCAGGGGACGCGAATTGCTGAGAACTTGGATCAATGGGCGTCAATTGGAAACGGAGGCGACAACGGAAGTACAGTTTTTAACCAATACGACCACTTGCTTTGATTGGTTGGGGCATGTCGATCCTATTGAACGGATTAAATAATGTACCTTACTTGATTTCTACGTAACATAAGAAGTTTAGATAGTAGATATTATTGACGACCCAGTTGGCACAATGGTCCAAATGCCGGACTGTCAAACACAGGGTTGCGGGTTCGATTCCTGACTCAGACAAGTATTTATGCTTAGATATTTGTCTGTGGTCTGGTTGTTTCTATGTATTATACGTATATATTTACAAAAGAAAAGTATATAAGTAGTATATCCGTTGTCTAGCACCCATAACACAAGTCTAGTTACTTAGCTTGGGGCTAGATGGCGATGTATGGTATGTCCTGAAATATTTATTTATTATTATTATTTATTTATTATATGAAATCACAATCATACCGAGACGTGGTCGCTGACTATAGGTCTCGTTCATAGGCTCAGAGTCGCTCAGCGGGCTATGGATAGAGCTATGCTCGGAGTTTCTCTATGTGATAGAATCCGAAATACTAAAATCCGTAGAAGAACCAAAGTCACTTTCAAAGCTCTCCGGATAAGTAAGCTGTCGTGGCAATGGACATGTCATATAGCTCGCTGAACTGACAACCGATGGGGAGTAAAGGTTCTCGAGTGGCGGTCGCGATGCAACGCGAAACAGAGTGTTGGGAGACCAGCTGCCCGGTGGACCGATGACAATGTAGCGGTCGTGGGTAGTCGGTGGATGGAGGCGGCTCCGGACCGCTGTTTGTGGCGTCGTTTGGCCTATGTCCAGCAGTGGACGTGTATGGGCTGATATGATGACAAACATACCTACCCATGAAGACATAAATGATAAATCAACGCATAGCTTACACCAATAGACGGATTGGGCTAAAATTTGGAATGGAATAGCTGTTCTGGAGGCATTCGCTAAGAAAGGCCTATCGAAAATTCAAAACCTACGCGGACGAAGACGTGGTCATAAGCTAGTCTTTTGTATAGGTAGGTATACATAGTAGGTACCATACCTATACTTAACGACGTAGTGTTCAAAGTAATCATAGCTATGGAGCATTAAGATTTAATTCTCTACGAATTTACTCCGTACCATAGAAGCAAAACAATTTTAATTCCAACACACCGATGCCGACTAACTTTTCAAAACATTTATAATCCTTTAAATAAGACAGAAGTTAACCGATGCATTCTAAAACTTAACTTAAGATGCTCTAAATCCTGGATTTAAAATGTTTTAAGCTGTAAAATTCGTCGAAAAAGGTCTCAAGCGTCACAGATCCTTTGCGACCGTTAATTTTGACCACCGTACGCTTTTCATAAACAGATTAGTGAAAACAATAAAGCGATTAACGCGGGTGTAAGAGAGAATAGTGTTTTTATTGGACAAGAAAGATTAATTTATGCTTCTCGTGCTTGCAAAGAATGTTATCCGATATTTAGAAGTAATCTCATTTATCTTAATCTTTAAAACAGAAGCCGCAACTGACGGGAGGAGATAAACGTGTTTTGTTTAACGATAAATATGGACAAACTGTTGACTGTATAAAGAGACGAGAGCAAGCAAAACTACAATCCTAACTTCATGACAAAACTATGTATGTTGGCGGGACTATATCTACATAAATAACTACTTAATGTGAAAGCTATTGAAATTGTTAATCTTTGCAACTATAACGATTTTATAACCTAATTAACTCTATTTACAGATTGAAAGCTAAATCAATGGCAATAAAGACTTGTTTCAGAACCAGCGACAGAAAGGTTTTTCAACAGACCTGTAGTTCATATTATAAGTGTAGTTAATTCCTGGTCTGGGGCAATTTAGGTTTTATCCGACTTCAAAAAAAGGAGGAGGTTCTCATTTCGATTGTATATTTTATCTTTATACTATCGAGAATTGGTATATAGGTCACTACTTTTCTCGATATTCCTGCAGGATGCTGGACGTAATACAGACTATTAGTGACCGTCAGTGAATATAGAATAGAAAGTTAGGCACCGTATAGTGAAATGATCTCATGAAAATTAGCAAGAATATTAGCCTAGGGGCTATAGGCTATTTATTAGCTAGACCTGATCAATAGCACTGAGCTAAACCTTTTCAGTTTCCGCAATAAAACTTAAATGGAATTTTCCATTGACCTCAGAGCTACTAATGGGGATTTTTATTGTGTTAACTATTGATAAATAGGTAGGTACTACCTAACAGAATAATTACCTTATAAAGATAACTATGTAAATTATATTGAAGGCTGAAAAACATCATTCACAGCGATATCAATTTTGTACCTACTGAAAATAGTATTTCCAGTTGCAATACCTAAACAACCACCTATTTAGTTTACCTATAACATATATAATTATGTACAAGCCTATAAGTAGATGGATATGTATAAGGTAGGTACACCTATGCTAGGTATGTTGCAAATAATTCTAGACAAACAATTGAGCTCTAGTCTAGGCTCTAGCAATAGTTGTAAATACCGTTAATGTAATAAGCAAAATTTGTATCATAAAAAATCTCGCACTAAATTATGCTTATTCTAAATTTAATGTAATTCAAGTTTAATAAATGTATGACGTAACTCTAATAAATTATAAGCTTTTTTATAGGAGCTTTTAGCCTGTGAAAGTGTTAAATTTATATTATATCAATATTTGTAACAATGATTGTATGCACTAAAGAATTTATGTCAATAAAGAATCTTTGAAATTAATTAATTGAAATTAGTTGTAAATACCTATAAGTAACGCATATGAGACCCTGGTTTACTATTTACAAAATATCAGATGTGTGAGACTCCGCTAGTCAGTAGATAATATATTCTGGTAGTCATTTAATAGTACACTAGCTGCGCCCCGCGGTTTCACCCGCGTAAATCCCGATCCCGTGGGCATATTGGGATAAAAAGTATCTTATGTCCGTCTCCTGGCTCTAAGCTACCTCCCTACCAATTTTCACCCAAATCTGTTCTGCCGTTCTTGAGTTATAAGTGGTGTAACTAACACGACTTTCTTTTATATATATAAGATTGTTACCCTAGGTGTGAAAGTCACTTATTGAGTCCCGAGACGGAGTTTGGCGCCCGAGCGTAGCGAGGGCGCTAATAGTTCGAGGGACTTAATGAGTCTTTTACTCGAGGTAAACACTGTGCTTTTCATTACGAATAATACATAAAATTCTTCATAATAACGAGAGTGAATGAGAGACTCCATACTCCATACTACCTCTGGCAGTAAGCATGAGCCGTGTGAAGCCATAATTGTTATTCTTTGGTGTTACCTAAAGCAAGGAGGTTAGGTTTTTGAAGTTCCTAATGCGTAATGATACTGATACTGGCTACAAGCACATTGCACAAGCCGCGCGAAGCCGTAATTTGACATGACAGCTGTCAGTGAAAGCGATTTTCCCTAGGGCTGAAAGTTTTTCTTTCTACACGCTCTTCAGGCATCTTTAGACCTACTAATGAAAAATTATTTTTACATAATTATAACATGCAAAAATAATATCAACTACCACTGATCAACACAATGACAAACTCTTACGGTAAAGGAAAACATCAAAGTCAAAGTCAAAGTCAAAAATCTTTATTCCTTTCAATGCTTAATACCTAGGTATAAGATCACATAGACACGTCTTAAAAACTAAGTTAGGATGTGTGCCTTCGGAACGCGCCCACCAATGAGAAGAAGGCACAAGAAACTCATGGGGTTTTTTTTTCATGTGATCACGCTCACAAAGGTCAATATTACAATTATTTGAAAGTATTATTTGAAATAGAGCAATTAAAGTCACGTCCAAGGGTTGTTATCATTAAGGTAAGACGAAGTATCATAGTACGCCTTACTGCACAATTTATGCTTTATAAAAGTTTTGAACCTGTTAATGGACATATCATATACATCTTTAGGTAATTTATTATAATAGAGCGCACATGTATTATTAAACGACCTGTTTATTTTCCGGAGCCTACTACCGGGCACGGTCAGTTCATCCTTATTTCTTAAGTTGAAATTATGAATATCGCTATTTTTACGAAAAATATCAGGATTTTTGTGAACGTATAGCAAGTTTTCGTAGATATATTGTGAATAGAGCGTTAATATATTGATCTCTTTAAATTTTTCCCTAAGTGATTCCCTGGGGCCCATCCTGTAGATAGCTCGGACAGCTCTCTTTTGCAAAATGAAAATAGCATCAATATCCGCAGCACACCCCCACAGTAGGATGCCGTACGACATGACACTGTGGAAGCAGCTGAAATAGACTAGGCGAGCAGTCTCAATATCCGTATATTCGCGAATTTTCTTAACGGCGTAAGCGGCAGAACTAAGTCTATTGGACAATGCTTCCACATGCGGGCCCCACTGAAGCTTAGGATCTAAAGTTATACCTAGAAAGACAGCCTTACTGACTAATTCAACTTCCTCATCATTATTAATCACAAAGAAACTAACATAGTTTAGAACGTATATTATACCAGGTTTTGAAGGCAATTGCCAACCCAAAGCGTCTCACTGCCACCATCTCCCTCCCTAAAAGATCCTTTTTCCTGTATTGTTCCAATGGCATTCTGAAAACCCTGGCTAACAGAGATAGGCAGCTGTCTGCCACAGCTGCCTATCTCTGTTAGCCAGGGCCGACCCAGTCCTGCGACTGGGTCGGCTCATCAATAAACCTTCATGACGATTTATACGCAGGATTAATTAGGTAGGTAATAATTTGTGAATTGAATGAAGAACAAAATATGGATTTTCTTGGCTTTTGATTTACTCTCTTAACTTATTTATCGTTGAAATGTATTTCTTGAGATTTGGATATTATTATTTTGGCATTTTATTTTATTTTATACAAGTTTCTAGTTGCAAGTTTGTTTTTTTATTTGTTTAATGTTTTGTATTTTTTGTACTTTATGGATCTCCTACATCTGAATTACCTAAACTAATTTTAATTTAAAATACCTACTTACCTATTAACAGACTGACTTTACTTTTTACCAATTATTATTTTTTCATTAGGAAGGTAGGTAAAGTTTTTTTTTTCTCACAAACGAATATTTTATTGTACTTTTGCATCGCGTACGCGCAACTGATATGCAGTGTGCCCGCATCTTTCACCCTCTTTGAATTATTATTGTGAGTACTTAGGCATCGTGTACCTACCTTGAGTTGTTACTTTAGCAACCGTTAACATTGTAAATAATAAGTTTAGGTACCAATTTTAAAATAGTAGAAATATAGCCAATTTTGTCATCAGTCGTAATATTTTAAGATTTCAAGTTCCGGTAAGTAGTTTTCCCATGAAACATTCATAAACAAAATCAGTGAACAAACATATCTAATACTCTTAATAGGAAGGTTAACATTTACTGAAATCAAACAATTTATTCTGCAACAGTCAAAATGGCGCTACACACACGATTGCGCAAAAAATCGAAATCCAACAAATTTTCCAAAGGATTTTCCCGAAAAAAAAAAGTTTTTTACAATGTAAAACGCTATTGGAAGAGCTCGTAGCGAACCGTGAGCTACGGTTGGTCGGGAGGCGGGTTAGTTTTAATTGAGCGTTGCGATTGGTCTGTTCATTGCCCTCCTAATGAACTGGTGGGGACGAAACATCCCTATGTTTATTTTTGTTGTTGAAGTTAGTGAGCGTAGAGCTTTCGACGTGTGTACATGTGCACAAATTGTGTTTTGAAAATATATCGAATAGCGTATTGATGTGTTATGGACTGTGGATTTGAAAAATTAAACTGATTGTCCTGAGTTGTGACTGTGATAATTTTATATAACGGAGATGGTGATCCTGTAAGTACCTATTTATTTTAGTTTTTCATTATTTATACCGTAATAAAGACCTATGAAGGTTTTTAAGCTATTGCATAGCTTTTATCGCGGGCTTTGAGCGCGGCAACCGAATCAAGAAATTCCGAGCGTTCGCTTAATGTGTATGTTTTTAGACTTACCTAGATATTAGTGACAAAATAAAAAGAAGTTTTTCAGATTGACACTAAAACAAATATTTGACCTAATTACCTGTTTTTGGTAGTTTTCCCTATTTTACGAAGTATTATTTAGTTTATAAAAAAGGTTGTAGATGGCCTTTTTTACCCGCAGGTATTTCATTCTATCTACCTACCTCATACATAGGTTGAAAAAATAGCTTATAATTTCTGTAAATAACTCTGAAATGCACTTTTAACACTAGTTGACCTACGTTTTTTCTATATTATTCAGTTTCGACAAATAGTTTATAGACAATAGATATATCTGCATATTAGGGACTTAACTTAATCTAGAACTTTCCTTTTTTTTTTAACAAAATCAACATAGCTTTTGGTGCTTCCTAAAATTTCGTATATTTAATAATATAGGTAGGTAATTTCTCACATTTCAATCAAGACAGGCAAGTTGTCTTGATTGAAATGTTAGAAATTAGATTTAAATTTCATAATGCAATTCCATGTAGGTTCTTACCTAGGCATTTAATGTACTATAATCCATAATCCATAAGATAGAGATTTAATAGAAAATTAATGCCCTCTTTGACAGAAGAAAAAAACAGAGTAGACTGTTTTTTTTAATTAACTTACTTTCAATACTTAACAGATTTTATAAAGCTTAAAGTTTCATGTTTGAGCAAAAACTACTATATGTACTTATTTTGAAAGATCATGCACCAACAACTGTTTGTTTAATACATCTATACTGATATTAAAATACAGAAGATTTTTTGTTTGTAACTAAGACGCTTCGAAACTACTCGACCGATTTTAATGAAACTTGGTATGAAGATACATTGATTCATAAGGAATAACATAGGCTACTTTTTATCCCGATATTTTCACGATATCGGAATTTACGAGGTGAAACACGCACCACTACTAGTTTCTAACAATCTTTAATAGAGTCTAGTAAGCATAAACCTACAATAAATTCAAAGCTGTTTAAAAAAAACACCCGAACACTATCGGCATTTATCTAACCTCGCATCTGTGACTCCCTTCGTCACAACAATTTAAACACGGAGGGTTGTAAAAGGCGACCAATTGACTCAATTGAAACTCATTGAAATGGTGACGTTGCATTTGTTGCCCTTAACACGGAGCTTTAGGTAAATCATACACAGAGCTTTATATAAACTATACACAGAGCTTTGGTAAAGTCAAGTCTAGTTACTTAGCTTGGGGCTAGATGGCGATGTGTGGAATGTTCTGCAATATTTATTTATTTTAAAGCTGGTTAAATAAAGGGCATAATGACGATCAAGAATCAACAGAGAAATCTTCACTAATAAAGAGAAAATATTTTTTTTGTTTGTAAAATAGGCTCCGAAACTACTGGACTGATTTTAATAAAACTCGGTATGAGGATACATTAATTCATTAGAAATAACATAAGCTACTTTTTATCGCGATATTCCCACGGGATCGGGAATTACGCGGGTAAAACCGCGGAGCGCAGCTAGTGCTTAGATATTTGTCTGTGGTTGTTTCTATATATATATATTAATAAGTAAATATTTACAAAAGAAAAGTATAAAAGGAGTATAACCGTTCTAGCACACATAACACAAGTTTAGTTACTTAGCTTGATGGCGATGTGTGGAATGTCCTGCAATATTTAATTTCTAATGTTTGTTATAAATTAAACCAGCAACGCCTCCGGCAAGAGTCGATCTTATGGAAATTTCGGATTAAAAAGCCGCCTTTGTTAATCCAATAGATTTATTGTATCCTTAATCTAAATCGGGATAGTAGTTTCAGGGCATTACCGACAAAAACAAATCATTCATTAATTTCAGAGCCTTTTCATTGCAAAAAAAACCCTTTTAAAATTGATTTTGACAACAACCTAGATTCTCCACCTGCACATATCAAAGTGTTAATTTAAGTTACGTTTTTTAAAACTAAGTATTGAATCCTATATTACGACTGTTATCGTACTAGATACCTAAACTCATATATCATTGTAAACATAACTGCAGCAATTTTGAATTATTTACTTAATCAAGTCCCTCTTAGTTACGCACACAAAGTTATTTATCCAATTAAGGCGCGGCCCAGACGGCAATTACCTAGAGCAATTGAAACAATCTTGCGAGGGGGAAATGCTTTCTAACGTTTTGAATATATTTATGAGTTTTATGTACGGATCTTTACAACTTAGTTACTTCCTGTATGTTTGCTAGCTACGCCCCTCGCTTTCATCTGCTTAAAGTCCTAATCCCGTGGGAATATCGGGGTAAACAATAGCCTATAGTGTTGCTAAGGATTCAATGCTTCGTCATACCGAGTTTTATTAAAATGGGCCCAGTAGTTCAGAGCCTATTTACAACCAAAGTCATTACAAAATAATCTTTATTATAAGGAACCTGCGGGTAATAACAACCTCTTGCCACCTTAAATTAAAAACTAAATATTTTGTAAAAATAGGGAAAACTACTTAAAACAGATCATTAGACATTTTTTAAAAACAATTTGTTTATCTTCTTGTTTATAATCACTAATATCAAGGTTTTTTTAAAAACCTTTTAGTAGTTCTTATTACCCACAGGCACTTACGTTATAGTAGTACCTACCTAATTAGATGTTTAGAAAATTAAAGATAATACCGATATTAAAAAACAATATTTTTGAATGAGAAATATAGGTTGGTAGGTACGTACTAGGAATAAATTCAGGAGCTATTAGAATTTTACAAATATAAAAGCATGGTAGTTAGTGTCTTGTAAGGAAGTCTTTAGAGGTAGGTAGATATTAAAATTTGCAAGAGGAAATAACCATCATGGTCTGCTCAAAAACTATAAAAATCTTCAACAGTGTCTTCTATCCAACAGCAGCAGTCGAGCTGACATGTCAGAAGGCGCAGCCACACCCGACTGGGACATCAACGACGCGGTTGTGCCTCGTGTAGTCTCCTTCGACAACTTTGGCGAGTGGTGCGACGGGCACGTGCGCCGCGTCTACCCACCGGGCTGCGAGGAGGCCAGGAGACATGCCTCCGGTTGGGCCATGAGGAACACCAATAACCATAACGTGCATATATTGAAGAAGAGCTGTCTCGGAGTGTTGGTGTGTTCCGCGAGATGTCGCCTGCCAGATGGATCGAGAGTACATTTACGGCCCGCAATTTGTGATAAAGCAAGAAAAAAACAGCAAGGTGAGCTTAATGTATTATTTATATGTGTAAGATTCTCATGTCGCGGTATTAGTTTCCAAACTCCACCTAAACGGCTGAACGATTTGTATGAATTTTTTTGTGTAGGTATATTTGTTAGTTCTATTTTTTTCCTTTCCTTTATATATATATATATTTTTAATGGCAAAACAACGTTTGCCGCTACAGCTAGTAATACCCCATTTGTAATAGTCTAATAATGCGCCCTTCTTTCTCCCAGGTAAACCTTGCCCAAACCGTCTTTGCAACGGAGGTAGGTTAGAAGTACAACCATGTCGTGGTCACTGCGGCTACCCAGTCACGCACTTCTGGAGACACACGGAGCATGCTATCTTCTTTCAAGCTAAAGGAGCGCACGACCACCCTCGACCTGAAGCGAAAGGAGCCAGCGAAGTTAGAAGGTCTCTTGGAGCTGGAAGAAGGGTCCGAGGGATTGCCTTATTGTTGTCCAGAGAAACATCTATCGCTGATAAACTTCTCTCCGCCAAAACTGATAAGCAAATACCACAGAAGATCTGCAACTCTCATCCGCAACCTCCACCGTTAATTCCTGATAACCAAAGAGGTAATTATCACTGTTTTCTCACTTTTTACCCGACTGCAAGGAAACGGTTATGTTTTTGCGCCTATTTTGTATGTTTGCTAAGATTTTTTCCGAAAACGGCATTTTATTAAATTATTTGTTCTTTGTTCCAACAGTTCAGCTGACGTGCACATGTGGCCCGTTCGAGTGTTCATGTCGATGGCGTGCGGATACCGCGGAATCATACGGCGTAGCAGCCTGGTCTCCAGCTGAAGCTCAACAATACGCCCCATACCAACCCCCAGCACCAACAACTCTTCCCCAACAACACTACGAAGCCACTGCTTTACCAGCAGACGACATATTCCATCCAGAGGAGATATTCCAACTCGATCAACCAATCAGACTTGACTTTCCAATGGAAGAGAACACGATAGAGTCCCCGCCAACCTTCGCCGATTTGAATGAAAACTCCCGGGCAGAAGACGCTTACTGGTTAGATTGGCAGAGAGCGGCTGGAGGATCTGAGTCCAGTGACACTCCATCTCCTGAACTTTTCGGCGGATACCAGCAGACTGAAGCGTATTGTGAGCAGCAGAATTACATTCCACAAGTGTATTACCCGGAAGATGGACAGTACTATCCTACGGACAGCAGAACCTCCCCAGTCATGGACATGCAAGAACAGAGGTATTATAGATACCAAGAGTGTTCTCAGACAAATATAGATAACATGCAGTGGAACTACTCCGACTGTGCTTTTACCTCAAACGATATGTCTGAGTGCAAACAGTACTTTGACGTTCAACACCAGCAACAACCAGTAAATCCATATAACAACTTGTTATAATACCATCGCTGTAAATAGTCACCTTGTATATAGACACTAGTTTGTTGATTATTACTATACATAATTATTGCTCATTGTAAATACAAAAAATTTGTTCCTATGTCCGAGTATAAATTGGTTTGTGAAAAATAAAAGAAAATTTTGTATAAAATCGTCTATTTATTGTATATAAAAATTACATTAAAATTGTCAATTTTACATTTTTAATTTCTAACAATAAAATTGGTCACTACACAAAATAGTCCATTAAGCGAACGCACTGTAGATTTATTATGCATTTTGCACTATCAAAACATTCCAATAGACGAAACAACGACAGAGCCTTCCGCATGTTGCAACCATATCACAAAACCAGCACGAAATAGCCCCGCGACCCTTCTCTCTCCCTTATTATAGTTTCCTTAATGGACGAATAACATAAATCTCGTCACGAATACTCCATTTTTACTGTTACAATTGGCTGTTTCCAAAACTTAATTAATTAAGTTACAATTATTGAATATTACTCCACAAACTATGTACAAACAACACTGCGCTTACTGATGCATACCTACTCGACGAACTGAACTCTAGTTAAATAACTGCAAAACTATTATTACGAGAATCAACCTAGTTTGAAATAAAAGTTAGAAACTAAGGATGCGCTATTAGGTTATTTAAAACGAGATATTTGCCATGTTTTTATGAAACTTGATATTTCAATGCTGTTACTAAATGAGGCGACCGGAGTAGTGAGGTACTCCGGTCGCATACAATATGAAAAAAATATGCTGTAAAATTTAGGAGATACATTTTTAAAAAAGATATGGATTTCCGTAGAGTAACAGAGTATATTCGTTCGATTATTTTTTATCTATAGTTGAGGGTAGGTCTTTCAAAAGAAAAGACAATTTGTGAGTAGATTTCATACATTTACCCCATTTGATTAACGAACGTACCACGACCGACAGTCTTCGACTCGCTCGAAGGCTGTAGCTCGATGGAGTACCGGTCCGCGCCGCGCATCACGTGTGGACCTTTGGCTCGTTCTTTGTTATATTGAACTGCGTATCAAGTTCGATATATTCCTGTGAACATTTTGTGCGGATCTGATAGTGCCTAGCCTTCGGTCCCCTCACCTTCGACACATCGTCTGCGGTGGAATACCAGCGCCCTATGGATTTGATGAACAAGGATCGTACACGGTGTCCAACGATCCCTCGGAATACCTTCGAGGGCAAAGGTCAGTGGTAAAAAATCGTAACTCCCCTACATATCGTAAACATCTCGATTTAAATAACTTTATTAATGAAACTAATCATGTTAGTTCTAAACGCTATTGTCTAGAAACATAAAAACTGAAAGTAACAATCATTGATTTTACACTCATCTATACTTCTATACCAATATTATAAAGAGGAATGATTTGATTATTTTTTTTAATTGAATAGGCTCCGAAAGTACTATATCGATTTTGATGAAACTTTGTATAAGGATACATTGATTTATTGGGAGAAACATAGCCTACTTTTTATCCCGATATTCCCACGGGATCGGGAGTTACGCGGGTGAAACCGCAGAGCGCTGCTAGTACTTGATAAACTGACACATAATCTTATGCCAAAAACTTTAATAATTAATACAATTGAGTATGATTCCCGTTCGGTATTAGTATAAAAACTTACAGTAAATACATAACGAAATTTAACAATCTTAATTTGAATACCGTTTCAGAGATTATTGCTCGTTTTGAACAATTTTAAAAACACAAACCTAAAATTAATTATTTTCTTAATACATAGGCCCTAACTTAATTATAATTACAAATAGTAAGATAGCCTATTAATGTGAGAAGTTCCCATTTGTTCTATAGAACTGACGTCAACGGGACAAAAAAAGGCAATTTTCTCTTATTTTGTTCTATAGAACTACATACTTGCCTGTCCATCCGGGTTTACTCATTAATATAAATTGGGAATCAAGTTTTCCAAAACAGTTCCATACAATATTTGTAGTAGGTAATTAATTCAAGTGGCCAGTTTGATAATCACCAAGAAGTCTTGTTATCTTGTTCTATAGAACAATTTGAGAAAAATAGGTACTAAATGTTCTATGAAACAATTGAGAATGTTTTTTCTTTTTTTGTCCCATTGACGTCAGTTCTATAGAACAAATGGGAACTACTCATTAATGTCTTACTAAAGACCATGGGCTTCCGTTTAGAGGGGCAGTAAGGAGCCACGGGAGTTCTAAGGCCCGCAATTTTTACCTTTACCATGTTTAATGTGCACATTTTTCCGTGCAGAAAAGCCTATCGTTGCACGACCAGCGTCTGGATTCGAAACCACAAACTTCATTTAAAAGTCGAGGTAGCTTCTAATTATAAAAGTCTTGTGTTTTTAAAATTGTTCGGTTCGGATCGAGGTTGCACAGCGCACACTATCACAGCAATCGGCCAATGCCGAAATATGTCTCTAAACGTATTTCAACACCACATCGATTAAACATGTTTAGAGACACCTGCAGCCATATTCACTAAACTTTCAATTTCAAAACAAATTTCAAATTATTTAAATGAAAATATTCTTGTAACTTCGGCAAAGTGACAAGCAAACTTTCATTTGTTTATTGATTTCAAATTGAAATTTTAGCGAATATGACTGCGGTACATACGTAGCCCCACGTCGGGCGCCACTTATATTAAGGCCACTAATAAATTTAAACGTGAAGCAATGTCCTTACGACAATACAACATTTTTGCGCTTCGTTTATATTATCTCATTTAGAATATTTAAATAAGCTTATAAGATCGGACGCAAGTGGACTGTGCTATTTATTAAACGCAAACGAAATCAATTTAAAACGAAGCAGTAACATGGCTTAACTATAAACTAGTCCGTCTCTTAAGGAGTCAAAGAGAAATACGAGATCGACAGTACAAGCGTTATCGATATTTTCAAGAGAAATCACTAACGAACTATATAGTTCCACTAAATCACTATGACTTAGCCAGATACACTTAAAAGGTAAGAGAATATCAATCAAGACTCTAGGATAAAGATCAGGAATCTAAATACTAACCCCCTTATTCCAAAACAAGATTTAAGGATAGTCCGATAGTGTTTAGACTATAGTTCACGAGTAAATCTGTATCTAAATCTAAGGTTTAATAAATCCACATCTCGGACTATCCTTAAACCTCGTTTTGGAATAAAGGGATAAACGACGCTGTTGTCGGGAACAACAAAGTGCATAAAAATCATTTATAGGTATAGAGTTGCCATACGATAGACTTTTGTGCTAAAATACCATAAATATATCACCGAATATGACTCTCTAACTAATCAACTTTATAGTTAATTACCACTACTTAAAATGAAAAGTTTACAAAGAGGCGATAATAAAAATAACTAAAATAATAATATAGAATAAACACAACACGATGTAGAAATAAAATACGAATCGCAAAATAATAATAAAATAAAGCTATACACGCGACTAAATATATTTATTTGTACTGTTCAGTGATCACCGTCTGACCATATAAAAGAAACCTTGATTTGAGATATGTTTTAAGTGAAGATATTTTGAAACGCGAACGTCAAATTAGATTCTATTCATTTAGAAATCACTAAATGTCTATGCTATAATAGGATCAACTCTGACGTCAAATATAATATATTAAACTCTAAAATATTAATGAATTTTAGTTTTAAAAATGATAAATGTTAATTTTAAGAGAAAATTTAAATCGTGGAAGACATCGACTAGACGCTTGTGACATAATATCGTGGCCGTAGAAGCGAAATCGAACAACTAACACTTATTCGAAAATCGACTTTATCTCATTTCATTAAAGTTTAAAGTTGGCCGCACGTTTTGATCTTACCCTCGCATTGATATCTCATCCCGTTCTAAATTTTTTTTGAAAAGTAAGGTTTTGTAGCAGAATTGAACATTAAATAATAGAAGTATAAATTGAGAAGAAGAATTGAATAACTGACCAATAAATGATTAACTTTCTAGATGACCCATTATGGTGTCGAATATAATGCATAATGAGCGTTAATCAGTTTCGCCTCAACGCAAATACTAAGAATGCAAAAAAATATATGTGGCAAAAATGAACAATGTACATTATCTTTTGTTGTCTGTTTAACAAATTTCATAAAATAATATTTAATTTCAATTGAACATTTTACACTACAGTTATTCATTTTTACACAACTCTCAACTAAATAATTTTCATTTAATGAATTTTGAAATCCTGGCCGCCATTGAGGGAATAGGCGTGACGTGAGTAGCGGGGCGCGCGCGGGCGATCTGCGCCGCACCGCGCGCGCCCTCGCACCGCCCGGCGCCCGCGTGCTATGAACTCGCTCACTTCGGACTTCTCGTTCATCACGAGCGGCAGTGTACGAAACAGTGCAGTATTTTATTGACGAGCTGGTAAAAGAATCGCGTCAGTATGAACTCACGAGGAAGAGCTATGGTGGAACTATTGCGTGGTAAAACTCAACGACGTAAATCGATAATTGAGGTAAGTCTTAATTTGTGTTTTACCTAATCTACAATAATACTATAATAAAGAGGTAAGATTTGATTGTTTGTTTGCATTAAATAGGCTCCGAAACTACTGGACCGATTTTGCTGAAACTTGGTATACGGATACATTGATTCATTGAAAGTAACATGAACCATTTATTATCCTGATATTATAAATGCGAAAGTAACTCTGTATGTCTGTTACATACAGAGTTACTTTCGCATTCGCATCGCAATCAATGCTTTCGCATTTATAACGTTTTCACACATACATCACTGAACTACGTTTCGCCTAGGCTGACCAACTTTTTTAAACATTATTTTGCGTCCATTTTCTGGCAATGGATGTGTCGTTTTGGTGCTCAATGGGGTGGGGTTACCTACGATCTAATCCCGATCTATTATTAAACCTTGTAAAATTTTACACAATATTATTCTAAGTATAAGCGAGCGATCGCACACTATTATTAAGTCATTTGTTTGATTTTTTGCAGGATAACGAAGAAACTATTATCAGACCAACTGATTTCGAATCTCACAAAACCAAAGATGTGTCTATAAGCAATGAAATCCCTAAAGAAAATGATGTTGAAATTAGTAAATTCTCTTTAGAAAAAGATACCGAATCAGAAAACAATTTAGATTTATTTTTCCTATCTAATACACACACATCTGCACCAACTTCTGTTGAACGATATTATGAGCAAATAGCTCAACCAATGTCAGCTCCTTTGCCTATCAATACACTTGTTAGTCCCATATCCCTGAACATAAGTTGCGAAGCTGTTGAAGGAGCTAGTAATGACTCGTCACCGATCAGAGGCTCTCCCATATCAGGCATTTTTCAATTGTCAGATGAAGAACCATTTATAGATTCAGAAACGTCGTGGTTACCAGAATCGGATGAAGAAACAAGGAAAAAACGAAAATGGAAATTTACAGTTAGTAACTCCAGTTCAGAAAGCGAGGCAAATCTATCACATGAAAAAAAATACAAAAAGAAGACAAAATGTAAGAAAATGAGAAAAGTTTTTGGCAAAACCCCTAAAAGCTCTTCTAGTGAAGCTAATGATGAATCTTATATAAAAAGAATCGCTAAAAACGCTGGGAGTAACATTAACAATGAAAAAGACGTTAGACTCGATGGAAAAGGAAACACTATTTTTAAGAATCGCACTGTCGCTGAAACAACAGACTGTGAAACAGACTATGAGGAACTGAAAGAGAATGAAGAACCGATTGAAAATGAAAAAGCTAGAGAAAATGAAGTAGTTAGAGAAAATGAAGAAGGTAGAGAAAACGAAGAAGGTAGAGACAATGAAGAAGCTAGAGAGAATGAAGAACCGAGACAGACACAAAATACACAGACGAAAAAAATTGTAAGATGGAAAAGGAGTAACAAATCAGAGTGGAAGAGGGTAAAAGAACAAAAAAAGAAACGCCAATGTTTACCATATGTAAATACTAAAGGAAAAGTGTTAACGGCTAAATTACCAAAACCTCCAAAATGTGGTGTTTTATGTCGAAATAAATGCACAGAACTATTTTCAGAAACACAGCGTTTAGACTTATGTAAGGAGTATTGGGCTATCGATGACTTTCGCTTGCAAAAAGAGTACTTGTTGAAGCGTATCATAGTTAAACCAGTTGCTAGACCTATTAAGAACTTACCGCCAGAGAAGCAACGATCTTCAAGTAGAGAGTTTGGGTTTTACAAGGACAATAAACTTTTGAAAGTTTGTAAAAGCTTTTTCACTACTACATTGTGTATTTCAAATGGTCCGATAGAAACGGCAATCAAAAATATTAACGAAAATGGATCATTTCAGGGTAATGACTTTCGAGGCAAAACAAAACCTGCAAATAAGACTCCAGAAGACCAACATAAAGAAGTAAAAGAACACATCGAAAGCTTTCCAAAAAAAGATTCTCATTACTGTCGAAAAGATACAACCCGACAATACTTAAGTGAAAACCTATCTATTAGTAAAATGTATGAATTATATGAGAGCAAAATGAAAAATGAAAACAAAATCCCAGTGAAATTTAACGTATATAAAAAAATTTTTGGAACAGAGTATAATTTAGCCTTTTTTTCACCCAAAAAAAGACCAATGTTGTCTGTGCAATCGATATGAGCGCACACCGAATCCAGATAATGTGCTGAAGAAAGAATACGACGATCATATCAAAAGAAAACAGGCATCCTATGTATCAAAAGATATTGATAAACAAAGGTCTGAGCATGATGAAACTTTTCTTTGTATAACAATGGACTTGCAGAGTTTATTACAGATACCATCCACTTCAGATAGCCTTATGTACTATAGTCGCAAGTTAAACTTATACAATCTTTCGATTTATGAGTTTAAGCCCCCAGAAAATAATGCACACTGTATTATTTGGACCGAGATTAACGGAAAAAGAGGAAGCATCGAAATTGCTTCAGCCATTAACGAATGGATCAAGACGATACCAGAAAATGTAACTGAAGTCACAATTTATTCCGACACCTGTTCTGGACAGAACAGAAATCAATATATGGCAGCATTTTTGTTACATTTAGTTCAAGTGAGCCCTAACTTACATGTAATTGAACAAAAATATCTAGAAAGTGGGCACACTTTTATGGAAGTTGATTCGATGCATAGTGCCATTGAAAAGGAAAAACGATTTTTCGATGTCTATTCAGTAAGTGACTGGAAAGGTATAATGCAGAGAGCTCGCTCGAGGCGACATAGTAAAAATGTGCTTTCATACAAGGTTAAAGAACTTTTTTTTGATGATATGATTGATATCAAATCTTTAGCTTCCCAAATATTGATAAACAAAAGTGTTTGCTCCGACGGAAGCAAAGCCAATTGGCTAAAGATAAAATGCCTCAGATTTGAAAAGGGTCTACCTGGAGTCATTCAGTACCGGTATGACTATGATGGACCATATTTATTGATGGACACAAGTACTAGGACATCTAAAGCTAGGCAGACAAGAAACAGGGCAACTACAGTATTAGATATTTCTAGATTATGCCTAGAAAAGGCATACCAACAACCTCTACCTATTTCAGAAGCGAAAAAAAAGGATCTGATAAACTTGTGCAAAAAAAATATAATACCAGTTGAGCTACACCCATGGTATGAAAGCTTGCCATCAACAAGTCAGTCAGTTATTAGCTCCGATTCAGAGTGAGTTAAGAAATTGAGATTAAATAACTAAGTCCAAGGGGTTAACCTAGAGCTTAAATGCTGTTGATTTTTATAGTTTATTTAGTTCATTTTAGTGGTTTTACTTCAACGTTACAGCAGAATATAGAAAATGATTATTTAAAATAAAACATTCTGCTTTTTAATTTCTTCAATTAGTCAAATAATTTGATTTTTCTTATTTTTAATTAAAACAAAATACATTGATTTGTCTAACTTCCAAGTGTTTTATTTTTATTTAAAGTACCTACCTAATTAGTATAATTATTATTATCAATGATTTTTTTTATTTTGGCATATTCGAAAAAGTAGACAAAAGTTTTTGATAAATTATTATTGCAGTGGAATAATTAAATAATGATAATTAGCATTGTCGATTTTCAACCTGATGTTCATTAAGTGAAGGGCAAAACTGAACAACTAACACAATAAAGTAGATAACTACATGTTAGTTCCGAAAACTCGTTGAAGCAAAATTAGTTAACTCTTTAATGCCATTTTAAATATTTAGGAAATATAATATGGGTTTTACAATAAACTTAAAAAATGCACAATGAACCTTTTATTAACATATAAAAATACCGACGGTAAAAATATTAACAGTAAAATATTAATGTCAGTATTTGTCAAAAAAAAACACTAAATCAGCTTTTTCTCGTAGAAATGGTTTTGTTAGTTGTCTAATTTCGCTTCTACGGCCACGATATGTACTATCGTATATATACATCCTGTATATTTTGTGTTAATAAAAGAAGGTTAAAATAGTTTGATGAATAAGCGTCTACGTAGATATTAATGTTAGATAGACAAACAGACAATCTTCCACATTGAATAACAATTAGCCCAATACACCGATACTCCATTAAAATTAGTGAAATACAATTTCACATAACGCCCTTATACATAACTTCGTTGTTTTAACACATCCGAATATATTCATAATTGAATCATTTCAACACGTACACGAACGCGTGCACGCAATTCTGTATACTTGTACGAGTATGCACGTCACCGAAAAAATAATAACACAGAGTGACTTCACTGTAAATCAAGAAACTCTGAAATGTTCCTTCTTGAAAAGACACGCATGTTTTTCGCGAACGACGTCACGAGAGAAACAAGGACTGCTCACATATAAACACGCACTATATAAGAGGTAGATGCGTGGGTCTTGGCTTGCGTCAGGGGCTGGCTTCCTCTGCGAGTTCTTCTGGCGGCTGTGACCCCAACGCGCCGCGCCCGAGCACCGCCACCGAGCTGACCGTAAGCTCGAGGGGTTCACCGCCCAAGCATCTGCCCACGCTCGATTCCATATCCGTGCTAGAAGATAAGAAAATAACGTGAAAAAAACTAAACTCGTAGGAATATCGAGTAAAAGTATGTGTTATTCCAGAACTAAAGCTATCATACCAAATTTCATCGCCATCGGTTCACTTGTTTTTGCGCAAACTTTCACATCTATACTTAATATTATAAAGCTGAAGAGTTTGTTTGTTTGAATGCGCTAATCTCAGGAAAAACTGGTTCGAATTGAAAAAATATTTTTGTGTTAGATAGTCCATTTATCCAGGAAGGCTATAGGTAACTTTTTATGCCGATATTTCCACGGGATCGGGACTAAGAGCGCTGCTAGTTAATAATATTATCAGCAGGATATTGGAGTACTTACAGTACACTAGCAGTCGACACCTGCATCCTGCTTGCTTGCCACTGCTCGCTGGCCTCTATAGAGTCTAGCTGATCCTCTCCCTTGTCTTCGACCTGCGCCTGGGCACTGGAGCTGGAGACCGCGTCACTCGTCGACACCGGCGACTCAAGGTTTATTAGCGCAGCGGTCGCTACTTCTGACACGCGATTACCCTCGTCCGTAGCTGAACTGGTCGACTGACTTGACTGATCTATTGACTTTTGAATGTCTGTGAACAATGTTCAGAGTATTTCGGGATATTGATTAGGCTTAGAGGCTTTTGGTCACCATGCAGGCGTTAAATACACGCTGCACGTCGCTTGACATGCGAATTTGTGGTTATGCATTCTACTAGGTTTATACAAGAATTCGATTTCTGTATATATAGCGCATTAGGCGAATCGAGATTAGTATAGTTTACGTTAGAATAAAAAATATTCTTTCTCATTTAATTGAATTACTCATAGATTCTAGTGCTAAGCCTACTATGCTATTTATCAGAATATTCTTGGTAGTGAGAATTATAGGTTCAAATAAAAGTTGTTAGGTGAGGGGGATAATAAAATAAGTTAATGTGAAGATAAAAAGCAATAGACCTGGCGCATGCATGTAGGTCAACCATTTCTTGATCGGCCGCTCGCCCAGTAGAGGCAGCATTGCGCCTTTTATCGCATCTGCAACGCGTACGCCCAACTCTATTACACTTTGCAAATTATAATTAAACTAAAAGGCAATATCTAACAAAATAACTATAGTGTTTCCAATCGTTTATTTAACTTTTGACAGATCACGCACATAAAGTTTCGTAATAATTTTATACAATGTACTACAGGGAATACTGTACTTCATGGACGGGCTCCACCCACTTAGAGATGTGTCATTCGTAATTAATGACCACAGACTAAAAACGGTTTTGAAATAAATCGATTATATTAATAAAACATAGAGTAAATTTATTGTGATTATATTTTATATCAAATCACGTAAAAACCCAAAAACTTTATTATTTTGCATTAAAACGCCCTAAATAATTTGCGTAATGAAAACAGTTCCATCGTACTCAGTAATGGGATCGAATGTATTCGCTGCAAATTAATGAATCTAAAATAATCGTTTAGACTTACTGTAGTTAGTTCAAGCATGTGAATGAACTGCGGAACATTCTTGTAATGAACAGGTTCAAAATAATGAGTGTGTTAAATCGATTAAAACTTCTTCATGAATAAAATCGATCGATAAAAGAAATCGAATCGGTAACGGGTCAGGGTATCACTATTTGATTAAGTATTAGAGCTGTCAAAAGTTAAGTAAACGATTGGAAAGGGTATATATTCTCAATATAGGAGAAATAAAAATTCTATATTACAAATCTAAATTGAATAAGGAAAAGATTTGATAAAACAATAAAATGTTATGTGCACACAAAAACACGACTTTATCAACATTGACCAATAATTACAGACACAAACATAATCCAAAATAAGACCTTTATGATAATCTTTAAGGCGTCATCTAGATATAACGGTATATAAACTGTATAAATACAGGTAACGCCATATTCAGAAATAAGAGGTTCTTTATGTGACTTTTTCGTTCATGAGTATCAGTCTGTATGTAATTCTTAGTCAATGGTATGAAACAGGCAGGCTTACTGGGTTCCGTCTCACGCGAGAAAGCGGTATAGCTTGGTCTCTCTTTAACGCACATAAGTTGTATATGCGAAACAGTAGGCCAGGTAAAATTACATATTCTTAGTAAAATCCATGTTCTTGTGTTGTTTACCTTGTTTATGCTTAGTGTCACAGCAAGGTGGGTGAAGTGGCCGCGCTGGTTTTACTCTCACGCGGTAGAATCGAGACCCACGCGGCATGTTAAAACGATTACCACTCTGTAAAGCCATAATACAATAAATTAATAGAGAAAAATGAGAACAGTAAAGCTAGAACTACATTAGATCCACATAAGCCAAGTAGTGTATGGAATCCCATACACTTTGTATGGGAACTAGACTAGAAGAGCTATATTAGATTGTAACGTCTCACAAATGTGCGCAAAACAAATGTAGTTCGAACTGATGGCAAGTCATCAATGTAATCGAGGTACAAGAAAGGTCCAAAAATAAAACCTTGAGGTACACCCATCGCAAAAACCGATTATGGTAACCGTTTGTCATTGATATCGGCCTTTCGGGTCCTATCCTACCATTGATTGAGTGATTAAATCTAAAGAGTAGGCCCCAACGCCATAATAGGTTCCTGTCCAAAGTTTTTGACGCAAAAGCTTTGGTAGAATCGCAATATTTCGTACATGTCACGTGGCCCTTTCTTAGGTATATAATTATAACTAGCTGCGCCCCGCGGTTTCACCCGCGTAAGTCCCGATCCCGTGGGAATATCGAAAAAATATCCTATGTCCGTCTCCTGGCTCTAAGCTACCTCCCTACCAATTTTCACCCAAATCTGTTCTGCCGTTCCCGAGTTATAAGTGGTGTAACTAACACGACTTTCTTTTATATATAGACTAGCTATTGCCCGCGACTTCGTCCGCGTAGAAATAGTAGATTTTGCGACTATAATTTGAGATTTAAACTATCCTATCTCTCAAGTTGGATCGAACTGCACATGGTGTGCGAATTTTATTATAATCGGTTAAGTGGTTTAGGAGTCCATTGAGGACAAACATTGTGACACGAGATTTATATATATTAAGATAATAGATAAAGTGACTAACCTTTTTAGCATAACAATATTCTTTAGATTCGACGGTCGCAATGGCATAAAGCCGACGATCGCTTTCGTTTTTCACTTGTAAACTGAGGTCGAAGGCGGGAAGACAGTCGCTGTGCACGAAGTACATAATCGACGATTCCTGAACACAACACAAAGTCGTTGAAGTATACATGTAAATGTAAATAGTAAATAGGCTAAAAATGCGAGAGTTGGGTCATGAATTTTATCTTTTAAGTCTGCCACACTCTGGTAGAATTTGAGTCCGCAACCGATTTATGGATCGAAAGAACTGTTCTTTGATGAGTGATTTAAGACCAACCAATGTGTACTTAAAGTTATGTAATGTAGCATTTAAAAAACTAAGTTTTTTTAAGTATTGCGCGAATTTTTCACTCTCGATTGTAGTATAGGGCTAACTTCATTTGAAGGTATAATACCTGCATAACAGTATAGTTGAGATGCGCCGGATCCCACAGCAGCAGCACGGTGTGTCCTGGCAGACAGGAGGATAGCGAGAGTGTGCCGGCGCTCAGTCCACATGGCGTGTGTCCAGCGACGCGGCTGCGACGCGACTCTTCTTTCTTAGGTGACGATGACCTGAGGTACAAATAAATAGAATATAGTAGCTGCCCTTCATATGATCCCGATCCCGTGTGAATGTCGGTGAAAAACAGCCTATGTGTAATTCCAGGACTCCAGCTATCTAAATACCAAGTTTTATCGCAATCAGTTTAATAGTTTTGCGTAAAGAGGTAATAAACTAACACACAAACATTCTCATTGAAATAAAAATGTCTCTGGTTTGGAATAGATTATAGACCAAAAACTTCCTAACAGTTATGATAATGTAGATATACTTTACAAACATAATCATGATCGGATTTTAAACATCACTGCTGGCTGAATGACCAAACCAAGCCATGCAAAACTACAATTTAAAAAAAGAATTTTTTACCTCCCCTCGCTGTCATCTTCTCTGCTCTTCTCTCCTTCCTCAGCTCTCTTCTCCAACTCCTTCTTAAGATCTTGCACCTGTTGTTGAAGCAATGCTTTTTCGTTCTCTAACGAAGCAAACTGAAAATAACATTATTTTATTAACTTTTTAACACTGGTAATAAAAGAAAAAGAAAAAATTATTACCATTATCTCTGCATTCAATGACTTTATGTGAGTCAACGGACGATAAAGGTTACGATAACTTGAGCTATATTCAGGTACTTGCAAGCTTCGTGACGGATAATTTGCTCTTGAGGCATGCAAGTCATTACGCATTTTAAAAAATGTAGAAGCTGTTTATAATACTGGGTATTTTTTTGAATATAGTATGTTATTTTCTATCGACCTAAATTCGTAAACATAAAACTCAAAATACTAAGGAAAAACAAGGATTAATGTGGTTTATGGTAATAAAGAAACAAAAAACAACATAATACAATGTCGAACTTTCTGTACGACG
The DNA here is from genome assembly GCA_951213275.1 of Idaea straminata. NCBI lineage: Eukaryota > Metazoa > Arthropoda > Insecta > Lepidoptera > Geometridae > Idaea > Idaea straminata. Next base: position 5,671,427 of record OX577846.1, on the reverse strand, counting down.
AAACGTCATCACTGCATATAAAAATATATTTACAAAACTGCAATTTCCTAGTTCAGCATTAAAGCACAACATTTCGTTAAACAGAAAGCCTATATTTCCTTTATTTCTAGCATATAGGAATATATTAATAAATCAATATACAAAACAAACAGACCTGCGTCTTGAGAAGGGAATCGTAATCGTTCGTCTCAGGATCCGTGAGCTGTTGTATCGTTTCCCTGTATTTACAACATTCTTTGACGAGAGCCTGTTCACGCTCGCGAAGTAGGTCTAACTGACGGTCCTTTTCGGATAGGAGGCGACGGGTCACTTCGTTTATCGTCACCTTGTAAAAGAAAGTTTATTAAAAACGCATTTTGAATAGTAAACTAAAGCACTAAATATACAAGAGAACAATAAATAACACATACACTTATGCCTGAACTAGAAATTCCTGAGTTTCAGGCGAAAAAGGAATTCTTAATAATTAGGTTTGATTGTGTTTAAATACAGATTATTAGAGACAAATTAAAACTTGAGCATTTTCGCGTTTAAAGTTATAAGCGTTACTTGTACTTGTATACTGTAATTAGACCTCTTTAGTTGAGTGCTTTTTACGTGAGGAAGAAGTAGGCTTGTCCAGCACCTATAGTACTCTGTCTTTTGGGACTTTTGTTCATAGTGACAACTTGAAAACTCTAACAGGTAAGCCACCACACTATACGAGATGAAAAAGGTTATATTTGTGTGATTTAATTACCTGCTTCTCCTGATCGAACTTCGCTTTAAGCGCTGTCGTTTCAACTTCCAATTTACTTTTCCATTCCCCTTCTATTTTCTTGACAGCTTCTTCTTTTTCCGCTTCCGCAGTTTCCTTCGTATGTAGTACTATTGCGTTATGACTTGTGATCTCAATCATGTCTGTGCGTTCGATCTTTTCTAGACTAGATTCTGAAGGCGAACGATCCATATTTGTAAGGGCTACGAGGCGGAACCTGTTAATGTAATAAAAGTTAAATATTGGCTACTTTTAATTTCGACATTCACATGGGATTAGGAATTACGCAGAGGTATACGCTTACACTATTTAAACTAAGCTTTACCTAGAGCGAAGAGACTCAATCTCAGCTTTATAATCCTGATGCATCTTTTCCTGTAAATCTTTTATTTCCTTCTGTTTTTGAATTTCAACATCTTCCAATTTCTTTTCAAAAATTATAAACTCTTCCCGAGCTTTTTCGAGCAAGTCTTTCGTTCCTTGATGTTCCTGTTCTAATAGCTCTATCTCTTTCTGGTGCTCTATTTTCAGTAATTCTTTCTCTGTCTTCAATGAGGCTATGACATCATCTTTATCTTTTAGTGTAGCTTTCATATCACTAAGTTCCAGTTCGTGGTCTACGGTCAACCTTTGCGTATGTTCGCGGAATTTTATAGCAGTCTCTTCGCTATTATTTCGCCATTCTTCTAAAAGCTCTAAGCTTGTATTATTTATAAACTTTCTCTGCTCTTTCACTTCATTTTTTAATTTTTGTAATTCATCCGTTACGTATATGATGTTCTTTTTAGATACCTCGTAAATTTTTAAAAGTACGTGTTGTAATTTTTCTACATTTAGTTTGTGGGTATCCATATTATCCTGTAAAATGTAGATAATTATAAACAGCGAAACAAAAAGTAACAGCTATAAAATAAGATATAATAAAAATAGATTGAAGCATTAAAAGCTTGGTTTCTATCTACACAATACTATAAATAGGAAAGATTTTTGATTTTTTTTGTTTGTAACGAATAGGCTCCGAAACTACAGTACCGATTTTGATGAAACTTGGTATGAGGATAGATTGATTCATTAGGAATAACATAGGTTACTTTTTAGCCCGATATCCCCACAGCATCAGGAGTCAGGCAGGTGAAACCATGGAGCGCTGCTTCCAAAATAAATAGAATAGACAAAAATATTTCTATATAGTGAATGATTGCAAAAAAACGATGGTATTGCAAAAGAATATTTAAGGGGCCGGTGAACACAGGAGCAACAAAATGATCATACAATGCCTCCACTCTAATAAAACCTTCAACTCATAAACCTAAGTTACTTTAGAATAATAATGTTAGTTTAGAATCCTATATCAATAATAGAAAATTAAACTTCTTTTATGTTGGCTAAGAAATCTTTCTTTTATGCCTTATATTTATTAAGTTGTTTAGGAACGGTTTCAACGTGTGTGTGTACGTGCACACTAGTGTGTTTAAAAATAATAAATATAATGGAAAATATATAGTCGAATTTAATAAAGGGTGTTATTAGAGTGTATGTACAGTACAATACAGTGTACATGATGTTAATTTAGTACACCTGACGTTCGTTCCGGCCCCATTCCAAGCTCGATGGCAGAGACTCCTCGATAAATAAGTCCGAGTTCTCAGACTTATAGCTTTCTGGAGACTCCAGTATTACAGGAAGACTCCTGATCACTTCAGAACACTCAAGGGACTTGTCTGATGTCTCAGAATTAATCCGTAATGTCTTGGAATTAACCGGGGAATTTCGCACCTCTGTTAAGGTAGATACTGCCATAGTTTCAGGAACACAAATCGTTGATATATCTACTTTGTTGGTCTCTTTCAGTCTTGTATCGTCTGCTTCCAAGTCCCTAGAAAAAAATCACAAATATAAGAAAGTTTTTATAAATAAATTTCAACTTTCTAGGTCCTCCCGTTCCTGAGAACATCGGTGACGACACATGGACAGACGCACAAGAGAGATATCTTATAAGGGTTCCTTTTTTTTCCTTTTGGGGTACCGAATCCTAAAAATGAGAAAATAAGTATAATGATAAGTAGGACACTCACTTATCAAAATCCACTTGTATACTCGCTTCTTTTTCTTGGTTTTGGGAAGCGTGTATTCTGTAAAAAAAATTAAAGATCCCATATTTATAACTTATCATTGAAATAAATTGTAAACATTTACAACTTTCAAATTATGTTTGAGAACAAACCTTTGTTGAAAGAACCGCACTGTAGTTTCCATATCATACTGCGGCACAACTTCAGCTAGCTGCGGAAATTCCTTAGCAATATATTCGACATCAGCATCAGATAACTGCGGCAACCTCGCGTCGAAGACAGGCGGCGCTTGCGTCGCGTACGCTGGCGGTAACTCCGTCATACCGGGGAATAGACTCTTGAGGAAATGACCATCGAACAACTCGTTGAACTCCTGCCGCCTAGATATTTCTTCTTCGTGGATTTTCAGTAATTTTTCAGCTAAGTCTGCTGCCCACTGGAAAATAAAGAACTCAGTAAGACTTACTTAAAAAGGCTAGTTAAAAATGCCTCGTTAATAAAATTGAGAAATGTCTATGGCTAGTAAAAATCGAAGAAGTGTGTGACAAGGCTGTATGGGCAATAATGTTTGCCTTCCCTGTGAAGGCAATAAAGATAGATTTTTGTAATGCAAGAGCTTTTTGGATATTCAGTCCTTGGTAACAAACCTTTACAGTTTATCTTATGGATTTTCGGTTTACATTTAAACCCGCGATAATAAACTTCGTTCCAAAAATTGTGCTTTGACACTGGAACAAGATCTCAGCGCTGTCCATCGAGCAATTTGGAAATGGTATTTTTTTTAGAGAATCTAGTATTCCCTATTCAAATGGAATGCTCCTTTCAAAAGCTCCTTAAGCGTATCTTTGTTAAATAAGGTACCTGTAAATGTGAAAGTGAGAACGACCGTCGCCTAGCAACCTCTGCGACCGCCCGCACATACGTCGCCGGCGCCGCATGCAGCTGCGCGACGATACTGAAGTACCGCGCAAGTCGCGTGAAACATTGGAACGACAACATCGCGTGCGCATCTTGCACCGACATCGAGTTCTCTATGCGGAGGACGGCTCTGGAACAAAGAATTACAGGGTAGTCAAAACACATAATCGACAGTCTATGTGTGCAGGAGCGTGTTCATACACGCGTGTATTTTATAAGTATAGGGATTTAGTTCGGCGATGGTGGTGTAAAGAACGATACCAGAGTGTGTTCGCTGGGTGGAGTGACCGTGGTCTATTCCACTTTAAGGTGGAATACTTTTACTTTAGGTGTCCTTTGAGCACCTAACAAAATAAGCACCTGGGTCCTTAAAGGCCACTACAATAAAATTATGATTTTGGGTATACATTAATATCCTTTGAATCTATATAAGTACCCAAGTCCATAACGGAAACTACCTGTATCTAGTAAATTCATAAAAACAATTAAGTCTTCAAAGGTGACTCTAATTATTATTTCGATTTCCTACCATTTTTAACAAAGATTTTGGCATAAAATCGTCTTTGTTTTATCCATTAGAATTTCTATAAAATATTTTATAGAGCACTCACTCTAATCTCGCTTTCAATATATGCGAGAGTTCATCCTTAGATTTAGCAATACGTCGCCTAATGTCGAAGAGTGACTGGTGTCCTTTCAACAGCTTCTGGAGCTGGCACCAGTGGGATTGCACTAATGTTGGCAACACGGACGGATCGCAGGCGGAGTTTATACGGTCTCGGTGCTGGAAAAAAAACATATGTACCACTAAAAATCATATACATTAACCGTTACATGCCAGATTTTAAGATAGGTGTCGGTATCAAACACGGCTGTACTAAGTTCCCTTAACAGCTAATAAGAAGTTGAAACTGAATTATAAGAGTAACAATTTTTGCGGTTTACGTTGGCTTGGCGTGTAGTTATCAATTAAATAAAAAGCAGGGGAAAAGTTCGATCAGATAGTCTGGTGACAGACAGACGAACAGTCGGTTTTTCACCCGCGTTACTCCCGATCCCATGGGAATTTCAGAATAAAAAGTAGCCTATGTTCCCAATGAATCAATGATCATCAAAATCAGTCAAGTAGTTTCGGAGCCTATTTGTTACAAACAAAAAATATAGCCGTACCATACATGTACACGATAAGCGAACGCTCGGCCGAGCTACATGGTAGGCGGAGTGGGGGGGTTAGGTTTTATTTTCGTTACGGAATTTCTTGATTCGGTCGCCGCGCTCAAAGCCCGCGATAAAATCTATGCAATAGCTTAAAAATCTTTACTCTTTGTGAAGTATGTAGATTAAAATGTAAATTATACCTGTAACAAGGAAGCGGCTTGGTCTCGTTGATCTCGCTCCAACTTCCTGACGTCATTGAGCAGTTGATCCAACCCGTAGAGCCGATCTTCAATACCCTTGATTTGCTTCAAGCCATGATTGTTGGCATACTCTAATATATTGTATAGTTCAGCTTCACGCTCTTTCAGGGGCTCTTCGTCGATCTAAAAAGGGGATTCAAAAGTTTTTAATATTTATTTCTGCATCAATTCAAATCTTATGGAAAAGGCCCGCGTCGTTTAATTTTATAAACCGGCGACTAGTAACCTAGAAACCCGTATTGATAAAGGATTTAATGCCTTTCCTGATAAAATTGTATTTCTCAACACTTAAGTGGTTGATTTGTTTTCATTGTAAGCGCGTGAAATCATTGTTTAGCAAACAATACATATAAAACTTAGGTATAAGTTGATAGATGTAATAAATAATTTATCATTGCCTATTCCTTGCCGAAGAAGGCAAAGTCTATACAAAACGAATTACTTAGAAGAAACCCCCAAAATACTCATTTAATATTTAGACAGGCTTGCAATATTTTCTTATCAACGCTATGGCAGATAGAATAAATGGTTTATCATTGCCTACTTCTTGCCGAAGACAATATACATTGAATGACTCGCAAATTACAAATGTATGCAAAATTTCAGCTCAATTGGTAACCGGGAAGCGAATCAAATATAATTTGCAAGATTTGATGACAAAGATCGGTACAGGTAAAACTAAAGCTTGTAATAGACAAGGCTTACCAACGCTAACCCCTTCTGACAATAATCCAATATATCTTGAAGCGAGGCTTTGTTCCCTTGCGCCAGTATCCAGTGCAGCAACGTCGGATCCTCCTTTGTGTCGTAGGAGGTAGCTCTGAATGTAACTCCATCTTCAGAGTCGTAAATACGTTGCAACGCCTCTGAGGAATCAGCTGTTTCTTTACTGGTTATCGCTTCCTTTTGATCAAACACTGGAAAAAGATAGATTTTTCTGTGTAAGCCCATTATCTTCTATCTTTTGGATTCAGAGTGATAGATGTTAAGCGGTGTGGCTTAAGTTATATTGCTGAAGCGCTACATGAGCCACAGACGCGGTATTTTAAGGTATATAAAGTCATAATTATTGTTATTGTAATTATACTATACACAATGTACTCTATACCTCCTTCTCACATACTTGTTAACATTACTAATGGACTACATTTTAGCTTCGCCATTTTACTTCAAAAGAAACCAATTAACTCACGACTGAAAGAACATCAAATCTTTAAAAACTCACCATCTTCCTCGGACAACTTAAACGCCTCAACTCCAAAGTCTTGGCTCTGCTTCTCTGAGCTGCTGTCCAACGGGTGACTGACCCTGTACGGCTGCCCTTCAAAGTCCGCTTCTTCGAACACGTCGAAAGCTGAGAACCGGTGAGCTTCCGCGTTTAGTTGTAGGGCGGGTAAGATCGGGATCTTACCGAGAGATTCTAAAACTGCAGTTAGGCTGAAACAGGACAAGTCCTTTATCTAACAATGCCACTTCAAATTGGGTGGACAGACAAATTAATTGAGGTCGCAGGAAGGCGTTAGACGCATAGGGCATGTAACCGAACGCTTTGGAAGTATTTGAGGGATGCCTATGTTCAGCATTGGACGTCCTGTGGCTAATATGCTTTTCTAATGTCTTGTGTCGTGTGTTTGTTTGAAGCAATGTTTTTCTATTATATTCTTTTCTATATGAGATGATTCAAATGCCAATGGCTAACCATAATTGAATTATAAATGAGAATTCATGGACAATGAATCGTTTTCAAAAAAGCTTTAAGAAATAATGGTCGCGGCTCAGTAATTAAATCAATTGTCTATGTTTAAATGAGACATTGAAATAATTTTCGAGAAAAGAAAACAACTTTCTACTTCGGAAATTTGTATTAGATAAAGAAGGATGTTTTCTTAGTAAATAGTCTATAACCTGTTTAAGATTATCAACAAATTATTTTATTTAGGTGTTAGGTTTCTTATCGGTTATTTAGTTAACAATAGATGGCGATGGACCTCATGTTAAAAAATACTTAAAGTCCATTAGTTTATTTATACAGTAAAGAATTCTAATGTTTGTTGTAAGTGACAGCAACTAAATAAAACGCTAATTTCTAACTAAACTTACATAAATTACTTGTCACGGAAAGCATGAATCAACAACTCTATGGAATAAAAATATCTGTTTTCATATTCGGTCAAACATCTTTATCTTTGTGTCGCGACGAAAATACGAAGTAGATTCTAAATAGGAACAGGTCAATGTCAAAAACGCAGCAGATACGACGATCAGGATGAGAACTCGTGCATAGTTAATTGACAATGACACGGAATTACTTATCTCTGTGTTCATAGAATTCGTTCGGAACGTCTCGAACTAATTTCGTTTGTCTTACTTTCAAATGTATTACTTAGATAATATATCAAGTTGTACGAATACCTAACTAGACTAGTTTTTAAGTAACTGCGGCCCGCGGTCCATTGGTACAAAAATATAGGCGTATTCTTTTTTGCAAAATTGATAGATTCGTTACCTAAAAACTCTCCAATCCAGTATGGTCTGAACTTCATAATTGAACATCGTTCATACTTGTGTTGGAGGCATGCGCTGAGAAATTCTCAGCTTTTATAAAATCACGAAAAATCATCCTTATCAGCAAATGGCAATAGTGAAAATCAAGTTTAAATAGTTTAAATTAATTGAATAGGAAACACAAAAACAGACAGGCGGACAAGAATTTTAAAACCCTGAATTCTTTGCGCTACTGCTTTTTCCAAGGGAATTAGACTCGTTTTTATTAGCCTAAAGTACAGACTTATTGTCCATTCAATACAATTAATAAAGGAGTAAACTAAACAGTAGAATCATTTTAGGAAAGTTCCTGTGAGATAGTTTTAAACTGTGATAAAGAGATAGGGAGGTTGCTTATGAACATCACATGAATCCATTACTTAATAAATAAATATTGCAGGACATTTCACACATCGCCATCATGCCCCAAGCTAAGTAACTGAACTTGTGTTATGGGTGCTAGATAGCGGAAAGACTACTTATATACTTTACTTTTGTAAATATATACTTATAATAAATAGAAACAACCAGACCACAGACAAATATCTCAGCATAAATACTTGTATGAGACGGGAATCGAACCCGCAACCCTATGTTCGCCAGTCCGGCATGGTGACCATAGGACTAGGTATAACTATTTTGTAATGATATTTCATAACCCTACTTAGTGACGAGGGATATGCTACCACTATTTTCCACTATAAAATGGAATATTACTCAAACCTGCTTAATGTCATTCGTCGCATTAGAATATAGTTTGCTTACAAAACAGGCCAAAATACAAAACAGTATTGTGGTCTAGTTCTAAAAATATACATACTAAGCCGTTTGACCCACACACGAGTAGCAACAAACCAAGGCTATATCAGTACCATTTAATAGGTGTTTGTAGTACCAACGAATGTTAGTAGTAATTTATTCATTCTATACGACCGAACGGCCCATGGGAGTATGAATTTATCATGAACGAGATTGATATTGTGATCAATATAATCGAAACTTGCTTTTACCCGCTACTTTGCGTATATATATTGAATTTTCTATAATCCTTTCCTAATGGATCTATCCATTGGTATCACAGTCAGTCAGGACTTTATTCTACTTATATTATAGATGTAAAATTTGTGTGTGCGTGAGTGTGTATGTTTGTTTGTAACTCCTTTACGCAAAAACTACTGAACCGATTGCGATGAAAAATCTGTATGTAGATAGCTGGACACATAAGTTACTTTTTATCCCGATATTCCCACGGGTTCGGGACTTACGCGGGTGAAACTGCGGGGCGCAGCTAGTATTATTCGTCGATTATAAATGTGTGAAATCTTGCGAATCATCGAATCGAACTAAGCATGCAAACTCATCGCTCGAATCCTCTTAATGACGGCAGAGCGATCGATGGATACTGTGGATATTTGTTCAACCGCGAATTTTTCCGCGTATTTTCCAATATTCTTACCGGATTGCCTACGTCATAATATATATCAGGTTGCCTGGAAGAAATCGCTTTCAGCGATAAGGTCGCCAATTTGAGCAACTTATACTTTCTAGCTATTACTTTGTGTATATAATGTTCTGTTTCTTACCGTGTTGTACAAATAAAGTTATCTATCTATCTATATCAGTGTGCCAAGTTTTAGTCTGCTCTGTACATTGGCTTGAGCTATGGTGTTGATTTATCAGTCAGTATTAAATTTTATTTTATATATTGTATTTAAATTTTATATTTATAGATGAAATAACTCTGAAACTACTAGACAGATTTTAGCGAAACTTGGTAGGTGAGTACATCAAATCATGAATTTTTTTAACCCGAAAAAGGGACGCGATACGCGTGTGAAACCGCGTACAGATACTAGTATTAAAAGCAATGTATTCTGACGAAAGATATCGTATTAAAATCTCTTTGTTTTCAGTTACAATATAATGACCCTGGTACAGTCAATACGACAATGAATTTATTTAAAAACTCATTAAAGTATGCAATTGGAATCATGAATAAAATATTATTGGCAAAACTAGTTTCCACTCATTTAAAAAAAGAACTCGGGTTTAGGACTACTTACACGGGTGAAACCGCGTACCGCTACTAGTATTAAAAAGCAATGTATTTTGACGAAAGATATCGTATTAAAATCTCTTTGTTTTCAGTTACAATATAATGACCCTGGTACAGTCAATACGACAATGAATTTATTTAAAAACTCATTAAAGTATTTTATATGCAATTGGAATCATGAATAAAATATTATTGGCGAAACTAGTTTTCACTCATTTTTTCTTTAGATAAGTCTTTAGGACTATTGATTGCCTGAACAGTGATCTGTATAATATTTTATATTACTAGGTTTTGCCCGCGACTTCGTCCGCGTAAAAGTCGAAAATGGACCAAGGAATCACGTTGTCCCATACAAACTTTGCCCCCCCCCCTTTCGGAAAATTTCTTAAATAATATCGATTATTTTCACTTTTTGGACTATCAATTACATTTTTCAACATGATGCCCTAGCTCTAGCCGAATGAAACTTTCAGGGTTTATTCTTCATGGTTTATTCTTTATTCTTTGAGGTACTGAGGTCAGCCACCCCCCAGCAACCGATGATCCACCCCCCTTGTTACACCGTGTATAAACCGTCTAAGTGCAAGTCGGACTCGCGCATTCATAAGATACAGTCTAGTGACAGACAGACGAACGGACAGTGGAGTCTCATTAAAAGGGTTCCGTTTTTACGCTTTGGTTACGGAACTATTTAAACGATAAATAAATATTACAGGACATTTCACACATCGCCATCTAGCCCCAAGCTAAGTAACTAGACTTGTGTTATGGATGCTAGACAACGGATATACTACTTAGGTATATACTTTTCTTTTGTAAATAAATACTTATAATACATAGAAACAACTAGACCACAGACAAATATCTAAGCATAAATACTTGTATGAGGCGGGAATCGAACCAGCAACCCTGTGTTTGGCAGTCCGGCATGGTAACCATTGTGCCTACTGGGTCGTCTATAACAATAAATTCGTGAAACCTGTATAATAATATGTTGTAAAATATGAGCTGTAGAGGAGTACTTGTACTTAAACGGGCTGTTTTCCGCAATCAGACCCTTTTTAATTGGGTCCTTTTTGCGTGCGGATAGAGTAGGCTTGCCCAGCACCTAGGTACTACCTACTCAGCCTAGTCGACCATTTCCAGAGGAGAGAACTTGTCAACGCTTCTGGAGCCAACTAAGCCGCAGGTTTCATCACGATGTTTTGCTTCACCGTAGCAGTAATGTCAATTAGCGCACATATTTTTTTCTTAAGAAAAATCCATTGGTGCTCGGCCGGTCGGAATTCGAGCCCACGACCTTCAGAATGAAATCGAGGTATCTACCACTAAGCCAACACCGCTCTTAAGAGGAGTAACATAAATACTGCCAGAGAAAACTAAATTTTGCTAGACTTGAAGTGACGCTTCGCTCGCGGGATCAAAAAAGCCGATAGGCACAAAGCTAGGAAAGTAAAATCAACGTTTTCAGTATTTACCTTAGGCATTTATAAGTATGTCCATCGGCGGCACCCGGGCCAGACAATAATTCCATACAATGCTAGAAAAATGATGATCCTACTATATCCTACTAATATTATAAAAGTGAAAATTTGTGTGTTGGTGTGTGTTTGTTTGTTACTCTTTCACGCAAAAACTACTGGACCGATTGCAATAAAAGCTAACTACACAGTAAGCTGGAGGCCTGGATTAACATATAGGCTACTTTTTATCCCGATATTACCACGGGATCGAGACTTACGCGGGTGAAACCGTGGGTCGTAGCTAGTAATGAAATATGCTAGAAAGACATGTTTTTTTAAATCCTGGGAAATGTTTAAAAATACTTACGCATTCAATTTCTCATGATACTCTTCTTTTTTTAGTCGATGCTTCTTGAATGCTTCTTTGAAATTCCGCGATCTCTCACAGAATTCGTTATAGATATCTTCCAAGTTCGCCACTACTGCAGTCCAACCCTGTGAGGGAGAAAAACCACAATCTATTAAATTGGTAAACAATTATTTATACTAAAATATCCACGATTTCACCCACGATCCCGTGGGAATATCGGGATAAAAAGTAGCCTATAACACTCCCAATTAATCAATGTATCCTCATACAAAGTTTCATCAAAATCGGTCCAGTAGTTTTTGAGCCTATTTTTTACAAACAAACAAATAATCCTCTTTCTAATAGAAGTATAGAATTTAAGAAAGTATTCACAAAAAAGTATTCAGCCCCCTTAAACAAGATTGATTTCTATTAGCGATATCGCCAATCGACAGACTTTTTTTGTATGAAATGGCTTGACACAAGCCAACGAAAAGTCACGTAGTCTTGCGTTGAAGAAAAAACAATGGTGGATAAGTTCCATCTCAACATAATTTTATACAATGTTTTATTTCAATTTCATACTATTAAATCTATCGATTGGCGACATCGCTAATAGAAAGCGATCTTGTCAAGGGGGCTGGTCTTTTCGTTTTCTAGTCAACATAACACAAGCTTGGTTGCTTAGCTTGGGGCTAGATGACGCTGAGTGTAATGCCCTACAATATTTATTATTCATCTGTGTTTACAACTCAACGCTCAAGATTCATGCTCGTAACTCATAGAATTAGGTAAATAAATTTGAAGTAGGTATGTTAATACCTATCACATATTTGTAGGCAATAATTAAGCCCGTTACTGCTACCAATAAAGTAAACATGTTCGCGTGACTAAATAAAAAAACCCTTGAGATATAATCAATGGTATAAACTATACTATTATGACTGTTTACAGCGATAACTGTAGGTATATTTTCATTATATGTACCTACGAAAGTTCTAATAATATTATTATGCTAATCGTAAATATCAGTCTACTGATAAATTGGGGAAAAATTTGGCCTATATTCTGTTATCAGCGCGTTTTGAATACCTATATATTTAGATTAGTTGATTCGAAACGCTCGAATATTTTATTAGTTCTGCTCAGCGGATTCATCTGCCTTAAGAGGAAAGGGTACCGGGGGATCTCTCCATACAAACGTAGTCGAGTGTTTTCTCCCTGGATAATGACACTAGAGCAAATATTTTTGTTTCATAAACTGACTTATATATAACTGACAAGACAAGACTTTCTATTACCGATATCGCCAATCGTAAGTTTTTTTTTTATATATTACTAGGTCTCCAGCTATCTAGATACCGAGTTTCATCGCAATCGGTCCAGTAGTTTTTGCGTGAAGGAGTAACAAACATACACACACACACACACAAACTTTCACATTTATAATATTAGTAGGATGAATTTGACATAGGCCAAACGAACAGTTCGTGATTTTGCATAACAGAATAAAAAATTGGTAAACAAGTGTCATCTTACGTCAATTCCAGGTTTTCAAATTAAATTAAGACTTTGGTTGGTGGAACGGTCGTTTTATGACTTTGATGAATTTTTAAAATACAAAGCGTAAATTCGAATTTTGTTTTGACATTGTATTTATTTAATTGCTGTAAGTAATTGAGGTTACTTTATATTTAATTTATTATCCTTGACATGTAATGATTTTTTACCAATAAATGAGTATTGAGTATTTCATACAATGATTATGTCAATTTCATGTAAGAAAAATCTGTCGATTGGCGATATTGCTTATATAAAGTAATTTTGTCTAAGAAGGCACTTACCAAACTATAATTAGTATGATTTTAATCCTATCTACATTATCTATTACTAGCTGTTATCTATGACTTCGTCTGCGTTGTTTGTATTTCCTAATATCGTTTCTTAGCGTTTGCCTACTTTAGAACAATTTAAACAGTATACGAATTTGGCGACCCAGTTGGCACAATGGTCACCATGCCGGACTGCCAAACACAGGGTTGCGGGTTCGATTCCCGCCTCAAACATGTATTTATGCTTAGATATTTGTCTATAGTCTGATTGTTTCTGTGTATTATAAGTATATATTTATAAAATAAAAGTATATAAGTAGTATATCCGTTGTCTAGCACCCATAACACAAGTTTAGTTACTTAGCTTGGGGCTAGATGGCGATGTGTGGATTGTGCTGCAATATTTAGTATTATAATTTTTAGCCTGAGCCTTCTTTTGCTTTGAGCTGTGCGTTGATATATCATTTAGGTAAGACTTTAAATTTTATATTTATAAAAGAAGATATGCAATAAAAAATCCTTTCAGAGATATCAGTTTCAATATCAAGAGATAATTAAGTTATCATGATGTTCGCAATTATTTGTTTATTTATATTTTTCCTTTTATTCAGTCAGTCAGAGGACTTTAAATTTTATCTACACTAATGTGAGTATGTGAGATGTAAAAGAGGAAAGATATTTTTGTTTGTTTCAATTTAGATGAAACTTGGTATGTAGATATCTGGAGACCTGGATTAACATATAGGCTAATTTTTATCCCGATATTCCCACGGGATCGGATGTTAAGCGGGTGAAACCACGGAGCACTAGTTATATTATAAAAAGAAAGATTTTTTGTATGTAACGAATAGGCTGCGAAACCACTGGACCGATTTTGATGAAACTTGGTATGAGGAAACATTGATTAATTGGAAGTAACATAGGCTATTTTTACCCGATATTCCCACGGGATCGGAGGTTACGCGGGTCGCAGTAGTATAATATAAGATTCTGACCAAAAAACAAAAGGATTCAATTACCAACTTCTATATTCTACTGACCTGGTGCTGCAAATGTTGTTCATGCACCAGCTGCTCGCAGCTCCTTGACACCTCCATAGCAAGGTCACTGAACTGCTGGGCGAGGTTCGCGCACGTGATCACCGTGTGCACGGTCGGCTGCTGCGAGCAACACTTCTCGACGGCCGCCTTCAGCTCAGCGACCGACTTGCCGTCGAACACGCTGCGTGTGTCGCAGGAAAACTCGCCCGTACTAAGGTCGACTATTGGGCTAAGATCGCATACAGCTGAATAAAAAAACAATCATTTTTATAAAAACAGAGAGACTGACGGACAAGAAAGTGATCTTATAAGGGTTCCTTTTTTTACCTTTTGAAGTGCGGAAATATTAAATAAAAACAAAGCTTAAGTCTAAGTGTTACAAAAGTCACTACTTAATTAATTATTAGTAAGTACTCGTGTTAAGTCTAAGTGTCTAATAAAGTGTGTGAGTGATCATATAAGGGTTCCTTGTTTAACTTTTGAGGTGCGGAACCCTAAAAACTGGCTAAGAGTGAGTCGAACTTGCGAAGGGTTCCGTTTCATGATATATTAGAGCTCCAGTTAATTTTTTTTTTCTATTTTCAGTGTTTGTTGTTATAGCGGCAGATGAAATACATATATAGTGAACATTTCAACTGCTTAGCTATCACGGTTCACGAGATACAGCCTGATGACAGACAGACAGTTTAGACTTAGTAATAGGATCCCATATTTACCCTTTGGTTACAGAACCCTAATAAGCTGTAACCTGCGATATTACCCGCGTAAGTGACACTTTAAAATTGGTATTGATTTCCTACAAACACAGAATACATAATAGTCACTATGAACTACAAACTTTCAAAGCCTTTTACTCCTTTACGAGGTAAATTTTTCATAAATACTTTCTTAATGCATGCCTACTATATAAAACCTAATTAATGTATTTAATTATAAAAAATATTTATTTAATTTATTTTGTATTATGTAATTTATTTTGTATTATGTAATTTATTTTGTATTATTTAATTTATTTTGTTTTATTTAATTTATTTTGTATTTATTTTTTTATTTTGTATAAGTAATTTAATTGGATGTAATTTTTGATTTGTGTTTATATTGAATAAATGAATTTAATTATACCTATAGGTATTTACCTATTTAGCAAGATAAATGAGATAAAGGCAGTTCTTGAGGTAAATGTCCTGAGTTGGCAACACACTTGTAAACAAATGTGGGAGACAATGTAAGTGAAAATTATAGTTAAGGTGAAAGGGTACCGGCGCTCTCTCCATACAAACGTAGTCGACTGTTTCCTCTCTGGATAATAACACTAGCACAAATATTGTTGTGCCATAAAACCTATAACTGCCATGAGTATGCCCCTATGTTTTGGTATTTTTTTTTTCATTTTCTAATTATCATAGAAATTGAGATTATAAAAAAAATAAACAATACATAGGGGCATGGTCATGGCAGTTATAAGTTTTATGCCATAAAAATATTTGCTCTAGTGTCATTATCCAAGGAGGAAACAATTGATTATGTTTGTGTAGAAAGGGTACCCTTTCCTCTTAAATAGTTATCAGTCACTGTTCCTCACTTACAAACTTGTTTATATTTAGTTATTCAAGTATGGCTTACTTTTTCCTTGATTCTAAAGTGTTATTTTATTCAACCATTCAAGTTTTTTGTCCATTCAGTGAAGAAGTTTAGGTAATTTACGATAAACAACAAAATCATTTCTGCTTCCAAACAATAGCTTTAAGATGAGTGTGGGTGATTAGCATAAGCTATTCCATCTTCCAAGATATTGTTGGTGGTGTAACTGATAGTCTTTATGCAGATTTTTAACATAAAACATACTAGAAATTGGAAGATAATTTCTAAAAAAAGTCCTGGTAACTCAGCTTGTCACGATCACTGGTGCACTGAAGTCTTAGCAAGAGTCATAGTTGCAAATTCTACCAGGGAGATTTTTTAAAGCACATTAATTTCTAATGCCCTAAAATGTGCATTTTTAAAAACTTCATTTTCACTGTTACACTGTAAGAAATATTTTAAAGAAAAACCGAACCGACAGCGCGGGGTGATCGCGATTGCAAAAATGTGTTTGGTTTTTGGCGGTTTACGCAACGCCAAAATGCAACGAACTTTACTTTGATAAGTCACCTCCAGTGAAACATAGAAAAACAATGCAACTAATAAAAAAAATACTTACAAGACTGATTCAAATGGCTCTCCTTAACCGATGGCTTGATGAACATGAAAATCGGATTGGAGTCAGTGCCGGCACTGTAAGATGAGACCATGTGATCCGATTGAAGTACTTCGCCCCCACTCACCAGAAGTACTAGGGAATGAGCCGGAACTTTGGTCTTTCTCTCTATAGCCAATTTCAGACTGAATACACTGGAATACAATTTTATAAATTAATATTATATTAGAGTGCCGGGAAGCTGTTAGACGCAGAGGGCATGCAACTGATCGCTCTGGAGGTCTTTAGGAGACCTATGTTCAGCAGTGGCTGATATAATAATAATGATTAAAATTTAGCTGTTTGATGACTTGCGATAAGTCTAAATATTGTAAATTGTACAGGTTCTGCAAATCTTAAGTAAAAATTCCCACATAGTATAGCTCTGCAGCCAAGAGTTGGATCTCAACCAAACAAAGACCAGCAGATAGTAGGAAGACTTCTCTGTCACCCATGTCAAATTGTCTAACCATATACCAAACAACCTGTTATACCTGTTTAATCTTTCTCATTTATACTAATGAATTATATTTGTTTGCAGAACTATTAAGTAATAGTGTATTTATATTAAAGTACTTATGACTCATTCTTACTTTATCAGTAGTAAAATATTTAAGCTATTATTAACAGTTCTTGTATATTTATTTTAAACTAGCAGTGCCGCATAGTTTATGTCCTGATTCTGAGGGAATATCCGGATTAAAAGTCCTATTTCATTAAACTCTGATAACTTCTTAGTTTTCTCACTATGTCTTTCGATACCAAAGAATATTCCATTAATATAAATTAAGGAATGTTTGGATTACTGTTCTATATGGGATTATATAAGAAAATCTAAGGAAAGTAATTCAAATATATAATAATAAACCCAGATGAAATATGAGAAAAAAAATTGTGATGTCAGATTGCAGAATGTTTTAATATCATACCGAAATCTATACTAATGCTATACAGAGGAAAGATTTGATTGTTTGTTTGCATTGAATAGGCTCCGAAACTACTGGACCGATTATGATGCATAGTATGAAGTTACATTGATTCATTGGAAGACTTGTAGGCTACTTTTAATCGCGATATTCCCACAGGATCGGGAGGTACGCGGGTGAAACCACAGAGCACTGCCAGTGTAAGGATAAGTTAGTAAAATAAAGGGTGTACTCACTTTTGTAAAGTTAAACACATGTCATAAGTGGTCATCTGACCAGCATCTACGTGGAAAACGTAAAGCATGGTGGCAGTGGTCTTTCACAGCTCAGTTAAATTAAACCTATCACACCAGCTGCATCTTCACACGACACTGTGAACATTTTACACAAAATAATAACATAGAATAGATAAAAGTATGACAAGTATTTCAAAAAATATATACTTAAAACATAACACCATAATGTGACAGATGTTTGGGTATTGTCCTTTTTTCTTTATATATGTTTCCATAAAACAGAAATTTAATTTCAATTTAAACTCTCTAAGTTCCCTATGTTAGGCTGTGTATTGCCTCAAAAGAGATTATACATAATCATAATAATAACAGTTTTATGTGTTGTCTGATTACTGAGTCAGACAAATATTTCACAGTATTGTTATGTACTGGCTATTGGCTGAAAATTCACCATATTGCAATAGACTATAACATTAAATGGCTAAATTATAGATATTGTAACTATTTTCCTGAACAAAGACTTCACCAAACTTGTTTGGGTTAATGGAAGTTATTTTAGAGAATCACAAAATTAGATTGTTTCCTGTAGATACTAAATGAACTCTAAGCAAAAATAAATTGAGAACGCTTCGCCCAAAATAAACAACAGCGTCACAAAATAGCTAAATAGGTAGGTATACAGCTGATAAAATATTCTAAAATTATGTGAATGGTGTTTTAACTAACATTCAGTACTTACATAGAAATTACTAAACCACAATGTGGTTATTAAAATAACATGCTACTCAATAATAATGCTCGATCATTGTCAAGAGTACGCATTTTTTGCGTTTGAAGAAAATAATAATGTTCGAACAACAAAGATATAGCGAGCACTTACGCAGTGTAGATCACGCAGAAGTCATCGAAGCATAGCAAAAAATATAGTTGAAATACTCATTGTCGTCGACGGCGAACCAAAGTACTGATGATATAAACATATAGACGCTCTCCTCAACACAAACTGTGGTTTTAATTTTATTATATTTGCAAAAACACTACCACTTCTTGTGATGGATTCACAAAATATCGCTCTTCAGCTGATTTGACAGATGTCAAAGTGTTACCAACGTTATAGCATAATCAAAACAAATCCGTTGAGTCTTTTGAGTCTGGTGAATGAATGTTACCACGAAAAGGCGGGAAGCATTCGGAGCGAAAAGGCGGGATCTTCAAAGCTAAAATTTTTAAAATTAATTAATTGAGTTAAAAGTGGTCAGGAAGGTTTATTTTGTATATATTTTTAGTGTAGTTTGTATATATCGACGAGTAGGTAAGTTTTTTTTAGTATATATAGTTGTAAATACGATGAGGCCGCCGGACCCCGGCGGCGGCGGCAAAGTGGAGGACCCTGGCTCTGGCCATAGTCCTCCCGCAGTAGCATATAATGTCACGGTTTCATCCACGAATGAATCCGGGATGGAATCTGATGGATCATCGTACTTCAGGCGGGGCATGTTGGCTGTCTCAGAATCCACCACCAAATCGCTTAAACGCGCTAAACCGCATAAAAAAAATTGCAAAACTTGTAACAAACGCAAACGAAAATTCTGTAAAGCCAAAGATTTGGAAGCTAAGCATGAATTTATTTGCAATTGCAACTCTGATAGTGATACTATTCAAGAAAAATCAAGTAAGAATGCTAACAATCATGAACAGTCAATGATAGCAGCTCCTGCTCAAGCAGGCGTTGTTGTCTCCCCGGTCGCAACCACATCCACATCTGCCCCTATGACAGTCGATCAGCCTCAACCACACCCTATTTTTGTTGGCCGCACAGAGTATGAACCATCAGACAGCAGTCCTTATATAGTCCATGTTCAAAAAGTTGTAGATAATAATGATGGCTATACATTGCATCCCATGGCATTTGGGAGGTTTGTTAAAAAATACAATTTTAATAATATTATTAATGGTAGCATAAAAAGAGTTGGACGCAACCGAATGTCCCTCTCTTTCTCGACTCATACTGATGCTAATAACTTTTTAAAACACCCTTTCTTAACCGAACATAAATTCAAAGCCTTCATACCATCTTTTAATGTTACTCGTATAGGAATAGTGAAAGGTATACCATCGGATTGGTCAATAGATGAAATTTTGGAAAATGTCAATTTGCCTATAGGTTGTGGTAAGATACTGAAAGCTAGACGGTTAAATTACAAAGTTATTGTTGATAATACTCCTACATGGAAGCCTTCTCAGTCTGTTGTGTTGACATTTGATGGACAAGCTTTACCAAAGAGAATTTACATTTGCTACAATGCTATACCTGTTGAACTGTACACCTTCCCAACAATACAATGTTACAGCTGCTGCCGGTTCGGCCATACTAAAACACAGTGCAGGTCTAAGCCTCGCTGTTATAAATGTGGCCAAGATCATGATGGGCTAAATTGCAGAACTGAAGAGGAAAGTGCATCTTGTTGCCTTTGCTCTGGTCTGCATTTCGCAACAAGCAAATCTTGTCCAGAATTGTCTAGACAAAAAGCTATTAAACAAACAATGGCAAATAGCTGTATATCGTATTTAGAGGCCACTAAATTACATCCACCTGTCCATAGGTCTTATGTAGATGTTCTCAACGCTAAGGCAGTCCCTAGATATGAACACAATATTATTTCCAATGCTAACCGTACAGTTCTTAGTCCTTCTACTTCCTATAAAAAAACAGTAACATTAAAACCCAGATCTTCTTACAAACCCTCTTATACTCATCAATATAATCATGCTGCACACCAGGCACTAATTAGGGATTATGATATGCCTGCACCCGCTAATGGCTGTGCTTTGAAGTCATCAAGCAACAATGAAAGTGATCCTCTTAATGTTATTCAAATTATAACTAATCTTATCAACTCTCTCTGTCAATCCAATCTTATAAAACCGGACCACGCTGCCACAATAATTGAATCTATAACTAACTCCTTTGCTAATCATGGATCAAAATCCAATGAACAGCATTCTACAGTGGAACTGTCACAGTGTACGCAATAAAAGAAATGAGCTAACTTATTTAATAAATAAACATAATCCAGCATTTATTGCTTTATGTGAGACCTGGCTTGAACCAGGTTCCACATTCAAAGTGAATGGGTACTCTTGTCTCCGTGTCGACAGACAAGATAGGTATGCTGGAAACGCCCTACTCATTCACAATTCTATCTCTTACACTCCATTTCCTCTTCCTTCCCACAGTGATACTTTTTCTTTGATAGCTATTATTGTAAATAATATATGTATACTATCCATTTATATACCTGATCCTTCTGCTTCTATTTTTCAAGAACTACATAATATTCTATTAGTGATTTCTAAACCGTTTCTTATTGTTGGTGACTTCAATGCACAGCATGTTGCTTGGGGTAGTTCCCGAACTTATTCATATGGTAGGCTACTCTTAGATATTTTGGACGAGCAAAATCTTTGCATACTTAACACTGGTGTAGCCACTCGACGGACAAGTCCTACTGAAGGCAAAAGTGTTATAGATTTGGCTATTTCCACTCCAAACTTAGCATCCAAATTATCCTGGCACAGACTATCTTCAACTCATGGCAGTGATCACTACCCAATTATCATCAGTTTACCTACAATCACTCAGGAATCATTAAACAATACATTTAAAAGCACTAGAAAGTATAAATATTCAGACACTAGTAATTGGAACATGTTCACTGAGAATGTTGACAAAAACTTAAATAATCTACCATCTATTGATGGTTCAAATGAGGAAACCTGTTCTAATTCCTTAGTTAAACTAATAATAGATTCAGCAGACTCAGTTTTTCCAGTGAAAAATCATTCTCGAGGCATTCGGTCACCCCCCTGGTGGGATTCTGAATGTACCCAGGCAGCTAAGGCTAGGAAAGAGGCAGAGAAGAAATATAACCAGGAAATGACTAATGATAACTTTGAACATTTAATGGAAGTCATGAATAGCACAAAAAAATTATATAAAGAAAAACGTGTCTTAGGCTGGCGAAGTTTTTGCTCAAGTATTTCTCCTAATACACCATCCAGTGTAGTATGGAATAATCTTAAGAGATACAGATGTGCTATGTCAGACTCCAGTTTCTCCACGATTCCACCATCCCGTAGTCCAGAATTTCTTGACCGTTTGGCACCACCTTTTGTCCCTGAAGAGGAACTTATACACCCACGTAATTTACCACCTGACACAAACGTATCCGGTCTCAATGCCCCGTTCTCCTTTGAAGAACTTAAAGGAGTATTGTCTAATCTTCGGGATTCAGCTCCTGGAGAGGATAACATTCCATACATTTTCTTTTCCAAACTTAGCGACAATAGCCTAAAATATTATTTACAATTGGTTAATAATGTCATGTTGACAGGTAACGTTCCAAAGTCGTGGAAATCTCAATTAGTGTTGCCAATTTTGAAACCGAATAAAGACCCCTCGGACATTACATCTTACCGTCCTATTGCATTGTCCTCTGTAATAGCAAAAATAGCGGAACACTTAGTAAAAAATCGATTAGAATGGTATATTGAACATAATAAGCTTCTTTCTAACTCTCAGTATGGGTTTCGCAAGGGTAAAGGCACTATTGATAACATCGGGGTACTCATCACTGATATACGAATTGCGATGTCACGGAATAATTCGTTAACTGCTTCATTTTTAGATATCAAATCAGCCTACGATAACGTTATTTTACCCATCTTAAAAAATAAATTAATGGCCTTACAGGTTCCTATTTTACTTGTCAATTTTATCATTAACATCTTATCGGGAAGATTAATTAAAATAGGATCATCATCTCGAGTTTTATGGAAGGGTTTACCACAAGGCTCAGTATTAAGTCCTTTACTGTATAACATTTATACGAGTGATTTAGAGGCGTCTCTCCAGGGTACTGCTAATATTTTACAATATGCTGATGATATAGTTTTGTACACATCTAACAAACATATAAATGATGCATGTGAAGATTTGACTAATGCATTATGTCATCTAAAGGTCTGGATGGATTCCAATGGATTAGAACTTTCGGTACCTAAGTGTACCGTGGTCCTTTTTACTAGAAAAAGGCTACCACCTCCGATAACCGTTAAATACAATAGTATGCCATTACCGGTAGATGCACAAGCCAAGTTTCTAGGTGTCATTTTAGATCAAAAACTAACTGGGATCCCTCATATTGAATATATCAGTGGCAAATGTGAGCGTACTATCAACTTACTGAGATGTCTTTCGGGTGTTTGGTGGGGTGCTCATCCATATTCCTTAAAGCTGATCTATAATGCTCTAATTAGAAGTGTTCTGGACTACGGAACTTTCTTGTTGGAGCCTTGTAGTCAGGCGGCTTTGGGGAGGTTGGATGGTATCCAGTCAAAGGCCTTGAGGGTGGTCACTGGAGCAATGAAATCCAGCCCTATTAATGCCTTACAAGTTGAATGCTCTGACCCACCATTAACTCTGAGACGTCAATATCTTTGTGACAGGTTTTTATACCGTACTTTACAATTTTCCAACCACCCAATTATATCAAAAATTAATGACTTATTAAAAGAGATCCACCTCAGTTATTGGGCTCATAAGCAATTACCTTGTCTAGTTAAGAGTATGCAAAAGTTTTTGTCCATAGAGGCACCTACTCATCGTTCCTCTTGCCTCCCGGTTTTTACCATCTCCTATGAAGCCCTGATTTTGTCTCCTGGTGTGCATGACAGTGTGGATGTTGATAAAAAGAGTATTTGTGCTCAAGAAGTATTTAAGGTATCTGCAAACTCCAGATGGGCAACTTGGCATTTTATTTTTTGTGATGCATCTAAACTTTCTATTGATGGATGCGTTGGTGTGGGCGTTTATCACCAACAATTTAATATAGTGCAAAAAACTAAATTACCTCCCCAATCCTCTGTGTTCACAGGAGAGTGTCTAGGCGTACTAAAGTCTATAGAATATATTCTGTTGATGAAACTACCAAACACCGTTATATTCACCGACTCGAAAAGCTGCTTGGCAGCTCTCCAAAGATTTCCATTCAAAACTAAAAATCACTTCCCAGTAGTTTATAAAATCAAAGACAAGTTGCACCAGTGTGTGACGAGAGGGCTTGTGGTCGAGTTTGCATGGGTTCCCGGCCACACAGGCATTAAAGGCAATCTCAAAGCAGACGAATTAGCTAAAGATGCTGTAAATGTAGGAGATGTGGATCATTATAATAACTACCCTCATGACCTAATGAGTCAGCCCAAACTATATCTACAGGAATCCTGGGATAAAGCTTGGGCAGACAGTGCGAAAAAAAAGGGTAAATACTATCATAATATCCAATCGAAAACCAGCAAAAAACCATGGTTTTATTCCATCATACTTGATAAAACAGCCACCTCAATCTTGATTAGGGCGCGCCTTGGCCATGTTTGCAGTCCTGCTCATCTGGCCAGGATTGGTATTTCAGAGGATGCCTCTTGTGCTTGTGGTTGTGAAGAGGCTGACATCAATCACATATTTTTTCAATGCCAACTTAACAATGCAAATAAATTACATGATGATTTAGCTTCCTTAGGTGTTGAGTTCCCAACAAATATTCCCTGCTTGTTGACGTCTAAAGATCTATCTGTATATAAAATGCTATCTACTTTTATTAATGAAAATAACATTAAACTTTGACTGTTGTATATTTTATGTTTCATATGTACTTACTTATATAATAATTATTTATTTGTTTATTTTATTTTTTTATAATTCATACCTACCCGTCTGCTTTCCTGATCCTTTCCATTTTCCAAATTCCGCGGTAAATATCTACTTGTAAATAATATGCTTCCCTAATTTTTATATTAACAAATTGGTCCTAAATTATTCACAAACATCATACCAAAGAAACACCCGAGCTTTGAAAACGAATACGAAGAGAAATAAAGGACCAAGAGTTCGGTCACAGAGCTGACTGGACAAAGAAACAAGAACTACAACAGAACTTGAAACTGGCAAATCCGTAAATCCGGGGCCAATATAGTTCGGTCACAGAGCTGACTGGACACAGAAAAAAAAAAAAAAAAAAATGTTACCACAAAGTATGTAACCAATAACATTGCCCGTTGTACGATTACTTTTATTTTATTGTTGTTATTTTGGTTATTGCATCCTAGTGTTACTAACTCTACATCTTTTTACGTAGATCTACAAATCTACGAACTTCAGTCCTAGTATCTACGTATTTCCTATCAATTTGTAAAATAACGAAACTCATAGCTAAATGATCATAATTTCATCTTATCCTTATTATCCTATCTTCTATTCTTATCCTATCCATAAAATCCTTATTCAGAGATTTTCATTCTTCGTTTTCTTTTATTTATTTTTACTCTTTGGCACACTCACTTCACCAACGCAATACTACTTTCGTCATCTCTACTATATAAAAATAAGAACGAGTTAACAACATGTCGTGCTGCAGTTTTATTTTCATGAAACTTAGATGTAACCCGAGTTGAATTGTATAATTCTGGTGGAATCTTATTCAATTTAGTTCTGTGAAAGTGCACAAGTGTAGTGAAAGTAAAAATCAGTGTCAAACATGCAGTTTTCACGTTGCCTCCAAATCTCCTATTAAGGTTATGGTAAACTTGCCACCGCTTTACTATAACCCCTGACTTGACGGACTATGACGACTTTGACTGTATTTAAACACTTTAGACCCGATTTATGAAAAATCGGGTCATAATTTGATGCAAAATATAACTTGACACTGGCTAAATGCACACGTGCGAAGCCATAATAAAAGAAAAAAAAAAAAATAAGAACGCACGAACCGATTTCCACGGTTTTGCATTCGTTGGAAAGGTCTCGGGCTCCGTGAGGTTTAAGGCAAAGAAAATTCAGGAAAATCTGGTGGCGAAACGGAGTTCGCCGGGTTTGCCAGTTAGTTTTAAATACAAGAGAAAGAAAGTTCTTATTCCATAGAGCCGTGACTGTGTAAAACGAAACGTCTCGTCTCGCCAGCTCGTCTTGTAGACAAACTTAACTAGAAATAAACATATGAAAGAACTAGGTACGGTCCGCGCGCGGGTTAATAATATGCAGAGTTAAAACACTCATTTTATTCCTCTTTGTTTCACTCAGAAAAAAGTACGTAGATCCACGAACTTTTGTAATCGGATCTACGCATGTTTTAAAATCCTAGTTGGCAACACTGATTGCATCGTCCCTGCCGTTTATGATACCTCTATGCCCTGTATAGAAAACCAATAGCGCGAACATTTAAAAGCAGCCCAAACCACTTGTAAGTTCAACGAAACATAAAAAAAATTAAAAAGCTTTTAAGAGTCCAATAATTTTATTACAAAAAATAAATATTTACATTTAAAAACAAGCAAGCGGAGAACATAGAAGCCTATTCATTACTTTAATTGTAGCTAGGTCACTATTTAATTGCAAAACAATGTTCTTTTAACAATGATAGGAGTAAACATAACTTTACCAACTCGTTTGCAAACGACTTTGATATTTTAGAGTAGGACTTGTGATACATCTCAATGATTATAGCTACCTACTACTGATTATCATAAAAGCATGACTTGCTTGAATTCTGAACAAAACTATGATTTTACAAAATGTACCCACAACGTGATTGCAACTTTTATGCTCTGAACGTAGATTTATGTGTTTTTACTTAAAATGCCTGAAATAAATAACAAACATAATAGACATATGGGTATTACCTGGGAATGTTACAATCAATTAAAGCATAATTTGGAATGGACAAACGGACAGAGACATGAATTTACATTATAATTAGTTAGACTATAAATCTAAATATATCACAGAATTCGTATTTTATAAATTGTTATTTATTATAAGGCACTTCACACAACCATTTCACACTTACACTATTAAAATAAAAATTGTAAATTGGTATAAATTTATCAAAATAAAATAATGTAGTAGTAAAAAATGTAGCCTTAAAACATAAAATAGTTTTCGTATAATATCATAGTATAATTAATTATAAACATTTAAAAAATTGGAATGCATTACTTTGATTGATAACAATAGCATTGTTTCACCCTCAAATGACCTTTATTATGTTAAACCATTTTGTTATGCTTATACCTATCATGTGAGAACTTTGGAACCAATAAATGATGCCAAAGTAATACTTTGCATATTGCACCAGATCCTGCAAACACCATAAGCAACCGACACCACAATAGAGATTTGTATATACTAAGCCTCAGCTGGCTTTTTCCACTTGTATGAACCTGAGTATTTGAAGTCATAATCTGCAAGCTTTTTATCTGCTTCTATAGGCCCTCTAGAGCCATAGACATATGGTACAGGCTTAACATGATTTTCTTCAATTTTCTTCAATATCGGTGTGAATATACGCCAGGCTTCCTTTAGTTCATCATTACGTACAAAATGCATTTGAGTGCCAGTAAATACATCGAGAATCAATCGTTCATAAGCGTCGGGAACATCAGCTTCCCTGTATCGCATGCTGTAAGTCAGATCTAACTCGGTTTCAACTAAATCAAACTTCATTCCTGGAGACTTACTCATAAGTTTCAAGTACAGAGCTTCCCCAGGCTGAACTCGGATGACTAATTCGTTTCTTTTAGCATGACCATCAAAGATATCACCGGGAACGTCTTTGTACTGGATTCGCACTTCTGCTTTCCTCTCATTCAAAGCTTTACCACAGCGTAGTATGAAGGGCACGCCTTGCCACCGTGCATTGTTTATCCAAAGAGCGGCAAGAGCATAAGTGGGTGTAACAGAGTCCTTAGGTACTGTAGGATCGTCCAAATACCCCAACTTTTCATCACCCTGGCCTTCAGGGTTACCCACATACTGTCCAATTAAAATATCATTCATTTCAATAGGCTTGATGTGTCTGAGAATTTTAACTTTCTCATCTCTGATGTCATTTGGGTTGAGAGTCACAGGTTTCTCCATAGCAACAAGAGATAAGATTTGCAACAAGTGGTTTTGCATGACATCACGGATGATACCGAAATCGTCGAAGTATCCTCCTCTGCCTTCAGTACCGAATGGTTCCTTGAAGGAAATTAGAACGGATGCAATATTTTCCCTGTTCCATGATGGACTAAATATTTTGTTTGCAAATCTAATAGTCATCAAGTTTTGGACCATTTCTTTGCCGAGATAATGATCGATTCTGTATATCTGTTCTTCTTTGAACAACCCAGAGAGATGGTTGCTCAGTTTGTCGGAGCTCACATCATCCCTTCCAAAAGGTTTCTCAATGATGATTCTGGTGAAGCCCTTGATGGAAATGCATGCGTTTCTGATATTGACGGTAACATCTTCGAAGACGGTCGGTGGTACAGCCAAGTAGAAGATGCGGTTAGCGACTGGCCCCTTCTCCGACTTGCTAATTAACTGATTCAGCATTTCATAGTCAACTCTCTTATCATATGAACCAGCGAAGTAGTCGTTATTTTCCCAGAATTGTTCGAACTTTTCTTCTTCGCCTGGCTTGACCTTCATGTATTTCTTACACTTTTCCCTAACATCGGCGAGACTGAGTTTGGTTCGGGCATAACCAACAAACTTGGTATTTCGTGGTAGAAGATTATCTCTGTATAAATACCAGATAGTAGGATAAATCTTCTTTTTAGCCAAATCTCCAGACGCACCCAGAAGCACGAAAGTATGTGGATATACAAAATCGGTTTTATTTTCCATTTTTTCGGTCTGAAACTTTTTTGCTCCGTCAGACAGCAAATTTAAGTTAGATACCTACTTGTCAGACTAAATAACACACAGAATTACAACAACACTACGACCATCAGCCCGAGAATTTAAACAGTATAAATTATTTAACGTAAAATATAAGAAAATAAAAGTTTTGTGATTCAACTTCGGTGCTTCAGAATAAAATGAAAGAAATTCCATTAAGTTATTTGTTGTTTGTTACTAAATAATTCAAGGTCAAAAACTGTCCTTAGTGAAGCTTCATTATGATTGGACGAAATTAATCATCTGATATTCATAGCCAATAAAAATCAGAATACAAAAATAAAACCATACAGCCGATGAGAACAAAATGTAAAAGTTGTGACATTACTTTGACTTTGAAATTTTTTTTGTTGGAGATCCTTGGACCATCAAAGTAAACCCTCCTCACAGCGTATTTCACCGGGCAAAATTCAAATACTACCTAGTATTTTGCAATTGAGAACGATTTCTAAAGGAATAGTGAACCTAATCAGATTAAATGCTGCAAATTAACTGTAATTTGCAGCATATTGATAATTTTTGCAGAACTGCGGACTATAGATTTGGCCATAGTTTTAATCTGTGCTTTCGTTCGTTTGCTAACCACAGATAAAACAAAGCACAGAGTGAATGAAAACGCGATTGACGTGCGTGACGCGTTGTTTTATGTCACTCTGTCAGTCGATTCTGCTGTCATTTTTGTTGAATTTTCAAAGGTTTTTACTTTACGTTACTGAATATTCTTCTGTATTTTATGATTAACAACTTATTTATGAAGTTACGTTGTTATTAAACTCAGTTCGTTTCATTTATCGCGGAGTTATTTGTGTTTTACTAGGGGTGTATGTATAGTTCCAAGTATAGGTATATTTAGTTCATCGACCTTGTTACTGACAGGTTCATCGCCAGCAACTGTTCTATGAGAGTGGGAATTAGTGTAGTATCATCAAACGATAGTAATATTAGTTAATTGAAACTTCTACAAATGATGGAGCCCTCGAGAGATTCAGGTAAGGATTAAATTTAAGACCTTATTTCACTATCAAGTTCTTCATATTAAGATACATAAAACAATAGATTTCATAAAGAAACATAATTTGCATACACTCCCAGGCGTTTGGTCTTGCCTACATACTGCATAGTAACATCTTATTGGAATAAATAATACGTATTCTCAAATAAGTCCGAAAAAGTAACCTCAAAATATGTAACCCTATTACTATCAACATTATAAATTTCAATCTATCTATATAAATCTAACAAAAATTGGTAAATTTTTTTGGTTACTAGTAGTGCCCTGTGGTTTTGCCTGTGTAAATCCCATTGAAACCAGACTAAAATAATCCTATAAACTACTCCTGTACAAATTTTGATTCATATTGGTCTAACCGTTTGACCGTAAACACACAAACTCATAAATTGAAGTTGGTAAGTTGATATTCTTTTCAATGAAATATTATTTTTATCAAGAGCCTACATTTTCCCACTGCAGGGCAAAAGTCTCTCTACCTTTCTTCTATTGATTGTGGTTTGTAGCTATTCCACACAAGTCATTCCTATAGGAGTCAAATAAGAATACAATAAATCTAAATAAAAATAAAAGTTTTTGAGTTTGTAGGGAGTAATCTCCGAAGCAAGTGGACCAATTTGGATGAAATTTTGATATGAGATAGTTTTGGGGTAACTGAGTGTCATAGGCTATTTTCTATTTCTACGGAATTGGACCTTACGCGGGTGAAACCGGGGGGCGCAGCTAGTGAAATATATTTATCACTAGCTGCGCCCCGCGGTTTCACCCGCGTAAGTCCCGATCCCGTGGGAATATCGGTTATTCGATTTTTTCTCGCCTTTTAAACCTTCCCTAGACCTCCACGAATATTTCAAGACTAAGATAAGATAAATCCGTTCAGCCGTTCTCGAGTTTTAGTGAGACTAACGAACAGCAATTCATTTTTATATATATAGATTCTGACACTTGACTCTTTGTTTATTTGTATTTCTTATTAAAGTTATCTATCTATTTCAAATTGTAAGTATGTTTATTATGCTAAGCTTCAATTTATCTCTAAACCTGTGAGATTATAACTACTAAAAGTAATCCATGCAATTATGAAGAGATATAATATTTAAAGTTGGCAACAAAAAAAATTGCTATTATTTGAATGTTTCCAACTCAAGAACAGCTTTAAAATCCTGTGGATTTTAATCTTAAAGAATAAGTTAAATAACTTTTTTTTAACTACATAAATGATTTAAGTTTTTAAATAATCGACAGTGACCCTCCAGTTGTGTTGCCTTATTTTACTGTAAAAATCAGTATGTAAAAAACAGAGGTATAAATCAGAATATTTATTTATACAGTACTGTACACCCTACTGTATAATTAAATTTTACTCTTGAGAGATCTGCCCTATTTTTATTCTAACATAAATACATCTCTATACCTATAAATAAACATTCTAATTTATAGCTCTGTTGCAATGAGAAAGATACTTATGTATTAAATTTCAATTTATTTTCTATTATAAGTACAACAGTGTGGTCGTTGCCTATTTATAAGCTACTAGCTGCGCCCCGCGGTTTCACCCGCGTAAGTCCCGATCCCGTAGGAATTGACTCTAGAAAACGTTTGTATGGGAAATAGAAAAAGGCTGTTTTTAGGGGTTTCCCGGAAATTATTCGATTTTTTCTCGCCTTTTAAACCTTCCCTAGAACTCCACGAACATTTCAAGACTAAGATAAGATAAATCCGTTCAGCCGTTCTCGAGTTTTAGTGAGACTAACGAACAGCAATTCATTTTTATATATATAGATATATAAACAGAATTAAATCTGTAGTAGGTACCTCAATGGTGAATAACTGGTAATAAAAATTCAGCTTTCTACCTCATACTACGAACTAGGTTGCCTGAAATAGACCACTTTCAGCAGTAGTCAGCAAAGTCATTTTTGTGCCTTGTAAGGTTTAAGTATATTTGTTATATATTTCAAACTAATATTTATAAATAGAGAACTCTTTATTTGTACAAAATCAATAAAAAACATAAAACGAAATGCTTATGTCAATCGTTTTAGAGGGAAGCTATAATTTGAAACTATATAAAACAATAATTTTAAAGATCTTAAAATGTTGTAATTTTTTCTTCCATGAATTCTAAATACTCTGATGAAAGGAGTACAAAGGAGGAGTATTTAGAGTATTTTTGATGTACGTAGTAGTCACCAGAGGGCGTAATGTAGTTAGTTCTACTGTGTACCGCTAGATGGCGGTAGTGGTATTTTTAAAGTTGCTTATTTACAATGAGCAAAACTGGTTTCATTGCTGACTCCCTCCAACTTACACTCTTTTAAAATTGTAAAGGAATTGATGATTAGAGTTCTGAAAAGTAAGAAAATTGGGCATTTCTATTGAAAAAGTCATAAAATGTATTCGGTTTTTTAACACTAACTATGAAAACCAAGTTCCAAATATTCGATTTCGAAGGACCTAACATTATTAATAACGTAGAGGTATTTTTCTAAAAAAAAGCCAAAGAAATTGTCATGCACAAAATAAATCCAATTCAAAATAAAATAATTAGTACAAAAATATCAAAATTTCATTAAAATACAAAAAGTATTAGGTAAATCAACAGATGTAAAACTGAAACAGTTCCTTTTTGTCATTGCGTAGGTAATTCGTCTTCTCTGTTTGATATCATATCATTTGTGGGTAATGTAAAGGATGTGATCGATCTATCCGTCCCACCATAAGTGAGCTCAAGTTGGGTGTTGGACAAAGGTCAAGAGTTTGACTGTACAAATTGCAAATAATGCACATTGCGGTCCGAAGGATTACATCCAGCACGTGTGATGTAGCGCGACAGAAAGCGCGGGCGGGCGGCGCGAGGGGTGCCCAGTCGTGTGCAGTGGACCACTCTACGTCGCACAAGGTCAAGGAGAATGATTAACAACGAAAATACAGCAAAACAAACGGTGGCGGCGCGGGGTTGGTGCGGGGACAGCGCGCCAGTCAGAGCAGCGACGCCACCCGCATCGGCCGCGAGACGCGCCGCTCGCGACATATACGAAAATCGATGCACTATCCGCAACCGGCATTCAACATTATTCGACACCCGTAAATCTGATAACATTTTATGAGTGACGTCATTACACCCTATATGTGCACTTACCACTTGTGACTGTGATGCATCATTTAGTTTTAGTCGTACTCGTAGATATGGCTGTCTCATGACTTTCCTGTCAACTTTGAACGGTCGAAGCGCTCTTGGATCCCAACACTTTTTTAATTTCGGATCTACGCTAAAGCTCAGACATACCAGTAGCAACTTCAAAACTAGTCACTTTAGGTATGATATTTTAAAGAATTAAGAATAAAAGCCTCACCATAGAAGATGATAGAACTTCTTTAATAACAAATTACGTTTGTTTATTTACTTTCTGTTCTTCTTGCATTTCATTTAACAAAATATTTATAAAATCATCACGCTCAATATTCTTGTAACTTGTGTCTTGTTCATGCTTAGCTGTTATTGATATTGCGTTTTTATTACGCATCATCTAGCATCTGCTTCAAAATGGTAAGCATAAAATAAAGCACAAAGCGAAGCAAATTTTCGACTTGACTAGTCAATACTTTATCACCGGATCCACCGGATCTGCCAGCTCTTTTCTAGGTAATGTTGCTGTACCAACTAATTAAGTGTGCACAAATTCATGGGCACGATATTTTTCGAAAGTATTGTCTTCTCCATTGTACCTATTGGTTATTATAATTATTTGATTTATTAATGTTATTCTAGTCTAGCAACATATTGAATTATAAAGTTGTAATATTTTAATGCCCTTATGTCTTTATCTGACACGAGTCGTAAAGAACATTGCAAGGTTGCAAGTGTATTGACTCTCGTGTTTTGAATAATATTATCTGTGTGCTCTATGCTTCTAGCAGTCTGCAAGTCAATTTTGTATATTACCTATTATCCGAAATTTCTCGTCATTTCAAAGATAACGCAGAACTTTCCTTGTTTAATAGTTTGACGTCAAGATTATGTAACCAGAAAACGAAATCGTGCCAAAATGATCTGAAAAGATGGAAAGCTCGTCACAGTTTCATGACATTTGGATTACTAGAATCAAATATAAAAATATAATATATCGTGATTTTCTAAAATATTACATTCTATGTTGGCATTCCTTTGTACCATCGTACTATATTGCGTTAAATTTGGTACTTTCTGCAAAGCATTTACACATGTAACGGATATTTGTTTGCCCTTGATATATTAGCGTTCCTAAACAAACATTTCATCTAATACATACCATCTATCATATACCTATCTTTCAAATAATCGATTGAAAAGTCTGGTTCATACAAACGTGAAACAAATTGAAAATGAATCGATGGCCTCAAATTGATTCTTTATAACTGGCTGTTTATAAATGCTAGCAACTTCGTCCCTCACATGTTATTTATGTTGTTAGCTATTGATTTTCTTTCTCTATGCTTACGACGACGACGAGTAAATGTAACCGTTTAAATATCATATTAGATCTAATATAATACCCACTTACCTATATAGTTTACGTTTATATAAAATACCAGTTCTCAAAATATCCAATGTCTGAATATTTTGTCTAACTACCTACCTCATTTAAACAGCATTTTATTCTAAAAACCCTGACATTATCGAAGAACAAGTTAAAAATATCTAATTAGGTAATATGAATTTGCAATGAAAATTATTCAGAAGTCTGATAGAAGATTAATTTCGATTCTTTGATTATTCTTTTTTATGAGGCATATTGATTGTTTGATTGTGTTCCATCATTTGATGTTTTGGAACGTATTATGTTAAAGAATTTGGACCCCAGTAAGTCTTCGCGTTACCTGTACTATGTAACTCATTCATTGGCAATTACGAGTCTTGAATGTACGTAAGTACAAGTTTATAATTTTATAGAGCGGTTATCCAACACGATTCTATCGTATCATTGTCAAGGTCTTCTACTCTATTAGAATTCATAGCCGCCCTCATGCTAACTCACTTTTGGAATACTAATATGTTACTTTACTTTTTGTTAATGTGACTTCACATGAACACGTTTCCTTGTTTTTATTACATATTTATCTAGTTACTTCAAATTTTGAGTTACTAACATTTTATTTCTTGTAGCATTCATCATTAGTACTTATAACTTATAAGCTTGTTTTTTTTCTTAACTCATTCCTTTGATGTCGATACTTATTGCTTAGAAAATGCAAACATTTTTATTATTCTCTCGCTTTGTGTAGCGAACATTTCTCGTATTGTTTAGAATCCAAGAAAGCATAGTTGTCGAGGCACGTGTGCCGATTCCAGAATTAATAAATCAATATGGAAAACTTTTGTTAAAGTACAATGAAATATTCTAGAACTGTTTTCAATTTTCGCTCCGCATTGTTTAGGGCCTTTTGAAGTTACATGTGGTTACAGGTTTTTAGCCTGCAGTCAAGTTGTATGTTAACTAGGTATTTATATCCCTAGGTCCCTCACCTTTAATACACCAGTTTCGTGTTATTTGGAAAGTAGAATCTGTAGATCTAAATACCTATGTGTTGTTTTGTTTTGCGTGTGCCTAATCTGTGTCGGTAGCGAACGTAACATCGCGCGGGAACTGTTGCCTGCTCGTTGGCTTGGTCACGGCCAAGGTCTTTGCCGACAAATTGCGTTTGCTGTCATTACGTAACTCTCGGATAAAGCGATAAAATGCCAGTTCGAATTTATCATTTCTCAAGCATCGAATATTAGAAGCGACGTTTTAAGTAGGTACCTACCTGCTACTGCAATATTTAATTTTCAGACGCCTGTATCGTTTCATGTTATGATTCAAGATTTCAATTACATATCTGTCTAAACAATAATTCCTAATGCCAAATTCCATTGCTTGTAAAATAATTTGTAGTTTAAAATTTGCCAAAACTTAAAGTCAATATTTTTATACCTAAATGAAACAGGATATGCTTTATTTCCTTTATATTATTTGCAAGATGTTCCTATAGTTGTTGATATATTGATCTATTTAGAGCATTTATATCATGTCTCAATAACCCAGAATATTTACTGCAGATTGAATGCTGCAATACAATAATACAGTAAATTATAACTAAGGGAGCATCGGTGCGATCTCCGAGCACAAACAAAAAACACCTGTAGTCGTCAGCGAGTCGCCAAGGTCGCAGGCCCCCGCGGCGCGCTCTGCGTTCCGTTTACCTATATCTCGCGGCGAACGATGCATACGTCTGCCGCCCCCGCGCCCCGTCTGACTCACTGAGCGATACTCTACTGTGCCCCCTTCCAATCGATGCACTACATACATCGTCTAGTCAACCAACATTACTTTTCCCAACATTTACTCGTTGCTTCGAATATACAAGTTTTACTCGTTCCTCGTTTTCAATTTCGTGGAGTTTTGTAAGCGACCGCCGACCTTTCGAAGCAAATGAAAAGGAAAGTAGTGTGATGTGTTGCGCTCGCGTCGCTATTGTCAATGTTAATTATTGTGGCTGGCGGGCGTACGTCTGAGTCAAGGTCGCAGATCGATACCGGCCGCCCGCCGTCGGAGTGGGAGTGGGGGGGCCAGCAGCCGGCCTTCATCTCCGCCACGGCTTGCACGTATGCACGTCATACCGAACGAAGAAAGTGTAGGAAAGTGGAAACATTCCTTGATAACACTACTGCTCTACGCTCGATGAGCGCACCAGCTTCTACGTAATTCGCACTTGATTCATTTGTGTGTTTAACATTGATTGCAGTTTTATGAAATAAATCGTGTATTGCATCAATGCAAAATGTGAACATGGATGAACACGTAGATTCCTTTGTTAACAGTGTTGTTAGTGCCCGCTTAGTCATTGTTAAAACTGCCTTTGTGTTCTGCCTCATTTCCAACAATGTAAAATAGCTTAATTCTTTCATTTCGTGTATAGGCTACATAGCGTTTAACCGAAGCTTTTATCGTATTTATAACACAGCTTTTTCCTCACTTAGGTTTTATTGATTAGTTGGTTACCTTGCCCGCTACATTTTCTTACACCTTTTGTTGGTCTTCCCACGCAGTAATGAAAGAACTTTCTCCGCTATCAATTACATAGGTTCAGTCTCGAGTTTCGTGAACAGTATGAGTTGATTGACAGGTTCGAGTAATGTAGTCTTATAATAAACCAACACCCTAACCCGACCGTAAAAGGATATGGATGGATTCGCGCTTCGATGATTTCTTTTGAATTAAGCGTGAATATACCAACCGCCTACATCGTAAACAAGATAAGCATTACGCTCCCTAATAGCTGTCTGAGCTTTTTGATTCGCAGTGAAAATAAATTATCAGATATATCATCTCAGAAGTCGCTAACTATATCTGTTTGTCCGGATACATGTTTCAAGCTACTGAAACGATGAGGTCTGTTTTCGGTGACACCACATTGATAAATTCAAACCTCGCATAACCGGGGCGTGTCACTAGATGGTCACTAGTTACCATTAAATGTCAAATTACTAAAATCAAAATGTCATTTTTAATTTATAACGGTCCAATTATTAATAAAAAATGCAATGAAAAGTTAGTTTCAACTATCCGATGAATTTGCCACAGGCCCAGAGGGCCTAGGTTACAGCACCTAAGTATATCCGCCATAATATCTATACATATAACATGCTTTGTCCTGAATGACTGACTGACGGATCCAACGCACAGCCTAAACCGCTGATCGTAGAGACCTGAAACTTGAAGGATTTGTTTTTTGTGTGATGTAGGCATCCGAAAAGAAAGAATTTTCCGAAATTTTACTCCTAAGGGGGTTAAAAAGGAGGGCAAAGTTTGTATGGGATAATGAGATTCCTTGGTCCAATCCTATTAGATTTCGACTGTTACGGGGACAAAGTCGCGGGCAAAAGCTATCTTCATATGTATTGCAAATTAATAGTAATTTCTGTTATCCCTGTAGATCTCTCATCTTTAATGTAATCAATAATGTATTATCCTCCCCAACTTATTTCTATTAACCTATCTATTGATTTTGGATATGGTCCGTTTATGAGACACCAACTGTTGTTTTTTTTCCTTAGAGTCCATAATGATTAACCTGTTTATTATCCTTTATTTTTGATTTTAATTAGAATAAAAAACCGCTGTAATTATTACCCGGATTCTAAAATCTGTTATCTCATGTCAATAGTCAGAACATGATTTAAAATTAACTGCACGTGAATGTTTACATGAAACTAAATATCCTTTTAAAATCCATTCGAATATGAGTTTATCGGGATATATGCGCTAAGCGAACACCGGATGTGTTTTTGTTGAACTCCTACCAAAACAGGACACGTGCAAAGAACGTCCCCGACCGCGACACTCGAATCCCAAATGCCCAAGGCCGAACATCTGCTTCTAAACAAATAAAGATGCCAAATTCAGTATAAACACTGTTTGGTTGGATACGGAGTAGGCATATTTGCAAATACCTACCTATTTTTGATAAAGTTTATAATTTATAGTGATTGTAGAGATTGATTGATTTGATAGAAATACTATATGTCATTGGATGTATACAACGATTGAATCACGACACGACCCGTTGATGCTCATGATGTCGATCGGTCGGTCGAATCGGATTGGCGATGCAAAGTGACATAGCGAATTTTATATGGTAGGGGCTATCGCGGGGAGCTCGGTTCATGAGTGACGTAAAACTTAATTACAGAAACGCGCCGCAGCCATGATCACGACGAAGGCCAACTGCTAACAACTACAATTATTTTGATGATTCCACTCTAACATATGACCATAAAATATTTAAAATCGTCTAGTTCAATTCTGATTCGTTTGCAATTATGAAAAAAAAATGCGTGTAGATTTATAACAAGTTTTTGAACATAAAATGTGATTTATTCACGTATGGATTGTATGCGAACCTTGAGCGCTCCGGGTGAGACCTTCACGCTGGCGGTAACCGCGCGGAAGTTGACGGGCAAACTTTTTGTCAAATTCGAGCTTGGTGAGCGTTAGTCACGGGCTAAGCATCAGTGTCGCAGCTTGTGGCGCATTGTTGACGCGTTGCACAGTGCACTGAAATATTATCGCTACTAGCGCTGCACGTTCGCCACCCGCGTCCTCGTCGCCCGCGCCTCGCCCGCCGGGTGCAATAACAACCGCTATCACAATGTCACTGCGACGACGTCGACTGCTTTGTCCCCAGCTACGGCGCTGACGCTTTTGTCTACTCACACCGTATCTCTTTTCTAGCACACTCACTCGACACGTTATTTTTAAAAGCCATATCCATAATTCACGGTTTGATATTCGTACGCGAGCCGTCAGAAGGCTTCGCATCCTTGTATTGTGAATTGTGCTGTTTTATGGTAAGAAGTGGTGAAGTACAGTGTTTTTAGTGATGTGAGGATGCTTGTGCGTGGCCATGTCGAGCTTGGCGAAGAAAGACAAGCCGACTATGTCGGTAACGGCACTGATCAACAGCAGCTGGGCGCGGCAGATGCCCGCGACTCCACAGCCGCAGACACCGCCTACGCCGATCCAGACCAACAACTTGCTCTCTTTACCGACGCCGTCTAACTTACCCACCAATGACTACTCGCTGGACATTCAATGTAAATATTTTAGTTACGGCATTTAGTATGTATAAATTACTATAAAATATTTCTGAACTGATTTGAAGGATCTCAGAGAATGCTACGAGTGATCTACAAAAGTTTGCTTTGTAGACTTAATTATTTGCTAGATTTGATGACAAACATCGGGAAGCTAAATGCTTTTAAAAAATAAAGAGTCAAGATTATCATCCAACCATAGCCTCGTATCTTGAAACTCTTTCTCATACCCACGTGAGGTATAAATTATGTTTCCATAACGCTTGCTATGATTCAGTTAAATACACACTTCTACGTCTAATTTCTCTTTTCCGACGTTTTCGTTAATCATACTGATTAACTTGTAATTACACGTGCCATATCGTTACGCGAGAGTCGCGAGAGTGAAAGAAAATTGTGATTGCTCGCTTGTTAATAAAATGAGCGAGGTTTTCGCAGTAATCTAGCTATTTTAATTTGTTTCTTAACTATGATTAGCTTTTCTTTTGAATATTCTGTTTGCAAGGATTAACGTAGTCTGTGTCTATGTTTATTTTATAATAATGGAACGGAGATTTCTGTTACTTGATTCATAAGTCCGTGCTGTGTTACCTAAGTAAGTTTATCCATAACTAGCGACCCGCCCCGGCTTCGCACGGCTATATTGTGCACTAGCAGCGCTCCGCAGTTTCAAACCCGATCCCCTTGGAATATCAAAATATAAAATAGCCTATATGCCTTCCTCGAGAAATGGACTAACAACATAAATATATTTTTTCAAATCGAAACCAGCAGTTCCTGAGATAAACGCGTTCAAACAAACAAACAAACTCTTCAGCTTTATAATTCCAAGTATAGATGTATTTTACATAAAAACTTTCCTCTTTTATCACTATCTACTAAAAAAACCGCATCAAAATCCGTTGCGTAGTTATAAAGATCTAAGCATACATAGGGACAGACAGCTGAAAGTGACTTTGTTTTATACTATGTAATGATATGAAATTAAAGGCTTAATAAGTAAACGGATCGACCTCAAACTTGGCATACACATAGCTACTATGACGTAGGCATCCGCTTAGAAATGATTTTGGAAAATTCCACTCCTACACGGAAGAATAAAATAAATGTAAAAGCTAATTATATGTATGCTGTAACTAGCAAATTGCTCTTTATTATTATACAGACCATCCTTCACACTTACAAAGTGGTTTTCATATTTTATCCCGGGATGAAACTGTTCAGGCATTTCTTTATTTGCTCATGTACCGTTAATAAGTCTTCTTGAAACTTATCTTTGTCTAATATGTACGTAATACCACCTTTAAGAGGAGAGGGT
Source organism: Idaea straminata (assembly GCA_951213275.1). Lineage (NCBI taxonomy): Eukaryota > Metazoa > Arthropoda > Insecta > Lepidoptera > Geometridae > Idaea > Idaea straminata. The sequence goes on along the minus strand of OX577846.1, from coordinate 5,630,857 downwards.
ACCGACACTCTCTCCATACAAACGTAGTCGACTGTTTCCTCCTTTGATAATGACACTAAAGCAAATATTTTTGGTGCATAAATCTTATATTTGCCAGGACCAACGCCACCCCTATATCTTATTTTTTATATATATTTTGTTTTTTTCTATGATAATTAGAAAATGAAAAAAACCAAGACATAGGGCATAGTCAGGGCAGTTATAGGTTTTATGCAACAAAAATATTTGCTCTAGTGTCATTATCCAGGTAGGAAACAGTCGACTACGTTTGTATGGAAAGAGAGCCGGTACCCTTTCCTCTTGAATGCTTCATTCTGTCTAAATTATACACACTGCTTCATTTGGGAAAAGTTTGTTAAGTAATATTATTTGTACGTCATCGTTCAAAGGGGTACTTTAATAATTCACAGCCTAAAGGGACGCCCTTCCTAATATCAGAAACTTACGAGCGGAAATAGTATTAACTTTGTTAATTTTCAATATGTCAGCCAACCTTCAAAACTATATTTAAGGTGAAAGGGTAGCGGTGCTCTCTCCATACAAACGTAGTCGACTGTTTCCTCCCTGGATAATGGCACTAGCACAAATATTTTTGTGCCATAAAACCTATTACTGCCATGACATATGTTTTGTTTTTTTCATTTTCTAACTATCATAGAAATTAAGATTTAAAAAACATAGGGGCATGGTAATGGCAGTTATAAGTTTTGTGCAACAAAAATATTTGCTCTAGTGTCATTATCCAGGGAGGTAACAGTCGACTACGTTTGTATGGAGAGAGAGCCGGTACCCTTTCCTCCTAACATTAATAATATTAAAGGAGACATCAGTTATAGGTCGATACAGCTCTGACTGTACCCAAGTAGGAACAGAGGATTATAAATCTGTAAAAATCTATACTAATATCATAAAGCTGAAGAGTTTGTTTGAACGCGCTAATCTCAGGAACTACTGGTTCGAATTGAAAAATGATATTTGTGTTGGATAGTCCATTTATCGAGGAAGGCTATAGGTTACTTTCTGTTTTGATATTTCCATGGGATCGGAACGTGAAACCGCGGGGCGCAGTCTTCTATATACGAAGAAATAATAACTCTTTCCATCTACACTAATATTATAAAGAAGAAATATTTGTTTGTTTGTAACGAATAGGCTCCGAAATTACTGGACCAATTTTGTCTAACATAAAACTTGCGTTTAACGCAGCTTAGTAACACTGTTTTCATTTAAAGTCAAGGGTATTTTTTCAGTCTTACACAATTGTAATTTCTAATGCTATTTGACTATGTATCATTGTAAATGATTCGCTCATGTATTAGTTAAACGTGTTCTGGAACACAAATATTTATTTGCCTTGAAAATATATTTAGAAAACTTGAATTTTTCTGATATTTTTATGGTATACAAATGATACATAACTATTTGTAAACTAGTGACAATGATGAAGCTTGTATCTTATTTGTCACAAGATTTTTCCATTACCATTAGTAGGTAAAAAAAAATGCCTCTTGGGTATACATCATCACATCTGTATCTAGAGACTGATGTCACTTTTCATTATTAATCGATAGTGGGTGCGGTGATGTCGATATTAATAAATAAGTAAGCAAAAAGCTACATTCTTTGATGAATAAAATGCACACACCATAACTACATTAGACAAGTATTTATGCTTAGATATTTATCTGTGGTCTGGTTGTTTCCTATGTATTATAAGTATATATTTACAAAAAAATATATATAAGTAGTATATCCGTTGTCTAGCACCCATAACACAAGTCCAGTTACTTAACTTAGGGCTAGATGGCGCTGTGGGGATTGTCCTGCAATATTTATTTATTTATTTTATTTTTACATTACCTACTTGTACTTGTATACAGGCTGTTTTCCGCCATTGAACCCTTTTTAATTGGGTCCTTTTTGCGTGAGGATGGAGTAGGCTTGCCCAGCACCTACTACCCTCTCAGCTTAGTCGACCATGTCCAGAGGAGAGAACTTGTCAATACTTCTGGAGCCAACTAAGCCGCGGGTTTCATCACGATGTTTTCCTTCACCGTAAGAGCGATGTCAATTAGCGCACATAATTTTTTCTTAAGAAAAATACTTTGGTGCACGGCCGGCCGGGATTCGAACCCACGACCTTCAGAATTAAAGTCGAGGTATCTACCACTAAGCCAACACCGCTCTTAATTACAAGATTTACTAGTGTTGGTTTGAGAAGACACCTGCTGTGTCTATTTTCTAGTCTAGATACACAAAATGATATGACAAGACTGCAAAAGTTTCTGCTTGCGTCTAATAAATTAAACCTTGAGTTTTTAATGCATGGTTTTACATAGATTACATAGCCCAAAACGGCTATGTAATCTATGTTCCAACTTCATTGTTAATTGCATAGAAAGACATCTCATAGTTACCTAAAGTCTTTGGATAAACAGAAACAAAGGTTTCCTGAAATAATCCTCTCCATCCAAAATAATTTCTTGCTTTTAGTACCTACTTAAATATTCTTGAAAATAATAAGCAGTAAATAAAATAATATTGATTTTGAATAAAGAATACATACCTACTGATTTGATTTGAAAACCCAGTTGGCACAATTGTCACCATGCCGGACTGCCAAACAGGGTTGCGGGTTCGATTACCGCCTCAGACAAATAATTTCAATTCTATAATATAAAAATGAATCGCAAAATGTGTTGGTAAGCGCATAACTCAACAACACCTCGACCAATTTGGCCAATTCTTTTTTTGATCTGTTTGTTATTATCAGGAGAAGGTTCTTATGAAATAAAAAATTAAGAAAGTTGCGCAGAAAATTATTACGCGGGTGAAACCGCGGGGCGTAGCTAGTTTTAATTTATTTTGTTACATGTCTTAAGACATTGAAGCAATTGCTTCAAGTAACAATTCAAACACTCAGCAGTAAAGCTATAAATATGAAAAGTTTGACATTTATTGATGTCAATAAAATTGTTAAGCATTAATTAAAATCAGTTGGAAATAAATCGATCAATTTGTATTTTTTGTAACCTGGTTTTTCCATAAGCGAGCTCGTAGGTCTTTTAAACATGATTCATTACATAGCCAGAACAAATTTTTGTGGTCAGGTGACTTATTGTTTACCTGTCCCTAAATACTAAAAATAAGTGGTGATGTGAAAAATTGATGGCGTTATAAAGAACTAGAAATTCAAGAATGCCTGTAGGCTTTATCTATTGTGTGTCATATCAACACTTCATGGTGTAAAACATGGGGCAGCTAAAATGTTAGTTAAATAATAAATAAATACCTAGTATTTTCATATTATTATATTAAAATTCAGCATATTTTTAATCCTAGCCTGAGGATTATCTCGTATTCTAGGCTTCAAAAGGGGGTGCTTAAACTAAGTACATTGTACATATACTAGTATTTAATATCTGCATATAGGGTGTCAACGGGTGTAGCACTAATTAAGGCTTGTATATTCGTACTCAGCGCTATCCCTTTCCCACGCGCGCCGCGCAATGGCGCTATCCCTTTCCCCACGCGCCGCGATATGGCCGTTTTTAAACAAAATTGGTAATTCATTAATGAAAAACTTCAATGATTGACAAAACAGCCGGGCATAAATAAGATTACTGTAACGACTATCTAAACTAGAAAGTTTTGTGTTTCTGGTCATTATAGTTTTTATTATATATCGTACAATAAATCTATCGAGGAAATTAATGCTATCATGTTTTCACTCGGGGAAAACTGCTCAAAGATCTAAAGATATAATCTAAATAAAAATTTGTTTTGTAGATGTAGCGGAAGTAACTTAATTTTTCATTTGAAAAGGGACTTTTCAGGTCATACCGGCCCCTAACTATGAAATATATGTAAATATAATATTAGTAGGATATATTATATGTAATAATCAAAATTGTTCTGTGACATCATTTATCAGCTAACAATCTATACATCCATCTCATACGGTTTATTTTATTTAGCATTAGGCAAAGAATCTCAACACCAGACTGGTTTATTTAGTTTTTCAAACATGCTCTTTGTATTTTTTGTACGTTTCCCAAAGTACCTACCAATTAATTTTTGTCTATTTTATTATGTTGAGTTTTAATTTTCTCTTTGAATTAACCTAATGTTAATGTTGAAATATAATTAAGGTACTTATTCAAATTAGAATATAACATTAACTTGAGTGAAGTTGTAGACAATCACAATTATCTAACTTCAAGTAAATTAAAAGTTGAACGGCTTTCAACGTAATATGGTACCTACAAAATTGAGTTCAAGTTTCAAATAATTAGACGAAGGGCAACTTAATAAGTCCGGCCATTATAGATATACAAAAACCTCAATCTATACACATAAAATGCTTTGTTCTGTAGGACTCACTGACGTATCAACGCACAGCCTAAACCGCTGATCGTAGAAACCTGAAACTTAAAGGGTGTGTTCTTTGTATGACGTAGGCATCCGTTAAGAAAGAATTTTCCGAAAATCTACCGCTTAAGGGGTGAAAAAGGGGGGCAAAGTTTGTATAGGACAATGTGCTTCCTTGGTCTATTTTCGAATTTTACGCGGACGAAGTCGCGGGCAAAAGCTAGTCCTTATACACAATGCCTAGTTAATCAAGTTATCCGTAATCTTTCCTTAACTATCAACATAATAAATGTAGGCACATGTATCGACGATTGTACATGTTTTTTTAATAGTGACCACATACTCAAATTTAAGATGATTAAATTTCCATTTTTCAAATACCAAATTTTGTTTTTGTTATAGGGCTGGAAGCTGGCTTCATGTCGCCGATGTCGCCGCCCGAGATGAAGCCCGATACGGCGATGCTGGACGGGCTGCGAGACGACTCCACCCCGCCCCCCTCCTACAAGAACTACCCCCCGAACCACCCCCTCAGCGGGTCCAAGCACCTCTGCTCAATATGCGGCGACAGAGCCTCGGGGAAACATTACGGTGTCTACAGGTAATCTATGCTTCCCATCACGTATTCTATTTGTCACAAATAGGTACGACTTTGCCTTTAAATTGGCAGATTTTGGTGCTATTCAATAATTTATGATAAGTACCTACCATATAGTTATGGAAAAATAATTTTATACTTACATTTTTCAATTTATTCAGATCTTATTTTATTACGTCTCTTCATTATGAATTCAATCTATACCAATATTATAAAGCTAAAGACTTTGTTTGTTTGAACGCGCTAATCTCAGGAACTACTGGTTCGAATGGAAAAATTATTTTTGTGTTGAATAGTCCATTTATCGAGGAAGGATATAGGCTACTTTTATCCCGATATTCCTACGGGATCGGGAATTACGTGGGTGAAACCCCGGAGCGCTGCTAGTTGAAAATAATTAGCATTCAATTAACGACTTTTAAATTAGTAACACGTTTAATTTTCATGCAATTTATTAAACTATTCACATTTAATCTCACCATGCAATTGAAAATTAATTTCTGTTACAACACGCATTAATATTTTACTATCCTACTAATGTTATAAATGTGAAAGTTTGTGTGTATGCTTGTTACTCCTTCACGCAAAAACTACTGGACCGATTGCGATGCAACTCGGTATCTACATAGCTTGAAACCTGGATTAACACATAGGCTACTTTTCATATAGATATTCTCACGGGCTCGGGACTTACGCGGGTGAAACCGCGGGGCGCAGCTAGTAGCCTATATAATTCAAACTTATCACCATACAAAACACAGTACCTAAGTACATAAATATGTATTCACAAATAATCGCAAAGTTACCAGCGAAAAGTAATTCCCATGATCATAAATTGCTACGTGGTCCACATCCTAGCACTGCGTCGAATCCAAACCATATGCCAGATGTTTATGTATTTTTTCCTTCGCACTTGGCCAAAACCGGCCAAGTGCGAGTCGGACTTGTGCATGAAGGGTTCCGTACTATTTTATTCTATTTCTATTATTTGTTGTTGTAGCGGCAACAAAAATTCACAGAGAAACATACATCATCTGTGAATAATGGCAAAACTTCGAACAAAAATTACTGAAGTAAATGAAAAAACACGTGACTTGAAATGCTAGTTCCTTCACACCTAGTTCACGAAATACTATGAAAAATGAGAATTTTATCATATTTTTTCTATTTGCGTATTGCTCAAGTACTTGTACTTGTATACGGGCTGCTTTCCGCTATTAGACCCTTTTTAATTGGGTCCTTTTTGCGTGAGGATGGAGTAGGCTTGCCCAGCACCAACTACCCTCTCAGCTTAGTCGACCATGTCCAAAGGAGAGAACTTGTCAATACTTCTGGAGTCAACTAAGTCGCGGGTTCACGATGTTTTCCTTCACCGTAAGAGCAATGTCAATTAGCGCACATAATTTTTTCTGAAGAAAAATCCATTGGTGCTCGGCCGGTCGGGATTCGAAACCACGATCTTCAGAATGAAAGTCGAGGTATCTACCACTAAGCCAACACCGCTCTTGTATTGCTCAAGTATTGCCATGCCATCATAATTTCAACTGTTTAGCTATCACGGTTTATGAGATAAAGCCTGGTGACAGACAGACGGACATTGGAGTCTTAGTTAAAAGGTCCCGTTTTTACCCTTTGAGTACGTAACCCTAAAAATAAACTGATATTGTGTACCCCAACTCAATGAGTGTCAACTACATATTGATAAAAAATACGTAAGCGCTCTTCTAAATTTAGCTTTTAAACTTTGTTGATTGATAGTTGTAGTCCGGTTCATATTTTTGTTTCGTTATTTTTAGTGATGTTTTATTTACATGATAAAATGAAAATTATAATGTTAATGATGTACAATTGAAATTGTGAATGACAGACATATTTCTTCTTTTTCTATTTTTACCCGACTGCAAGAAATTGTTATGTTTTTTGTTTGTGTCTGTTTCTTTATTTTCTCATATCTTCCAAACCACTTTATAGATTTCTTTAATTAATTAAGAATCATTAGTATCATTAGTACAAATATTCTTAGATAGGTAACATAAAAATAAATAAATATGGAGGCTGCTAGATATCATTGTTTAAGGTGTTTTTTTATTTTTCTTTTTTATTCATAGTGTGGCTCACCTGAAGTTCTCAGGTTGCCCTTACGCCTCTAATTTACCTAACGACCTACTAGCAAGAACAATTACCTGCTTTTACCATAGAAATATTGTCCCCTTTAATAATGCCTCTAGGACAATCTTTTTTTAGGTTTCCGTACCTCCAAAGGTAAAAAAAGGAACCCTTATAAGATCAGTTTCTTGTCCGTCCGTCTGGTTGTTTTTATCAAACCTATCAATAAATCTATAATATAAAAATGAATCGCAAAATGTGTTGGTAAGCGCATAACTCAACAACGCCTGGACCAATTTGGCCAATTCTTTTTTTGTTGTCTTTGATATTGTCAAGAGAAGGTTTTTATGAAAGAAAATATTCAGAAAGTTGCGCAGAAAATGATTACGCGGGTGAAACCGCGGGGCGCAGCTAGTAATAAATAAATATGGCAGGATATTCCACACATCGCCATCTAGTCCCAAGCTAAGTAACTAGACTTGTGCTATGGGTGCTAAACAACGGATATACTACTTAAATACTTTTTCTTTTGTTAATATATACATATACTACATAGAAACACCAGACCACAGACAAATATCTAAGCAAAAATAGTTGCCTAAGGCCCAGTTGGCACAATGGTCACCATACCGGACTGCCAAACACAGCGTTGCGAGTTCGAATTCCGCCTCAGACAAGTATTTATGCTTAGATATTTGTCTGTGGTCTTTTATTATAAGCATATATTTACAAAAGAAAAGTATATAAGTAATATATCCGTTGTCTAGCACCCATAACACAAGTCTAGTTACTTAGCTTGGGGCTAGATGGCGATGTGTGGAATGTCCTGCAATATTTATTTATTACTATTATTATATTTTATGGAGTTTGCGAGGGTCTCCAGTCTAGTATAAATTGAATTCACGCTCTCTTTCTTATAATATAATAATAATACAAGTAGAAAAAGCTGTCTGTCTAGTCTAGACCCACACATTTATATGAAAACGTGCCATACTCCCTCAATATAACTAGGTATTGCATGTGAATCTAATATTAGAACTGTAATGGCATGCGCAAAATTAAAGATTTTACACCTTTTTATTGCTCGTATAACATTTCTAACCGACTTCATAAAAAGAGTACATTCTCAACTCGACTGTGTATTAGTCTAAATGTTTTAATTGGTCAGTTCCATTGTAGGACATTTTTTATTTACATACTAGCTGCGCTCCGCGGTATCCTATGTCCTTCATCCCCTAAAGTAACACTACGCCGAATTTCATCCAAATCGGTGTAGTCATTTGACCGTGACGTGGAAACAAACAAACAAACAAATTTTTGGATTTATAATTTATGTTAGGTTTTGTATATTAAGGTGAAAGGGTATCGACGCTGCCTTCATACAAACGTAATCGACTTTTTCCTCCCTGCATTATAACATTAGCACAAATATTTTTGTTGCATAAAACCTATAACTGCCATGACTATGCCCCTATGTCTTTATTATTCATTTTCTAATTATCATAGAAATTAAGATTAAAAAAAAAAGGCGGAGTGGGTGTGTTAGGTTTTATTTTCGTTACGGAATTTCTTGGTCGCTGCGCTCATAGGGGCATGGTCATGGCAGTTATAAGTTTTATGCAATCAAAATATTTGTGCTAGTGTCATTTCATTACTCATTATCCAGGGAGGAAACAGTCGACTACGTTTGTATGGAGAGAGCGTTCGCTAACCTTTCCTCTTGATTAAGATTTAAAAAATTGTAAAGTTCTAAAATCTATCGATCACTCAAGTCTTTCATAGTTATTGGAATGTCATTCTAGTTAAAGTCTACTTCACCTTGAGAATTTTTTATGCTAATTCGACAGTCATGTTATCAAGGGCAGGTAGGTTGAATTGAAATAATTCATGTTTTTTTTAACTACACCTCTTACCATGAGCTATTGTTTGCTTGTAGTAGTTAAACTTAAATGGATGGGTATAATTATTGGATCAATATTGTAGACCTTCGTTCGTTTGGTCTAACGAATGTTATATAGGTATATTTTTGTTGTTAGGCTGCTACAACTATTAGAGGATTCCTTTTATTTTTAATTTAATACCTCGACTTTCACTACGAAGATCGTAGGGTCTCAAGATGTATGTGCGCTAATTAACATTGCTCTTACGGTGAAGGAAAACATCGTGATGAATGAAACCCTTGTCTTATTTGACTCCAGACGTATTGATTGACATTCTTCCTCTGTCCACGGTCGACTAAGCTGAGAGGGTAGGGTGTTTGGCAAGCCGACTCTATTCTCGCGCAAAAAGGACATTTAACTAAAGAGGTTTGGTTGCGGAACACAGCCCGTACAAGTACAGCACAGTCCTTTTCAAAACCTGAAATCTGATTTACGAGAAATCGGAATCAATTACCACCAGACTAGACCATATAATTTGCTAGTAAAATATGAAGTAAGTACATGGTCTAAGAATATAGAGTCACAATCGGCAATTTATTCCATGTCCGTGGCGTAAATTAAGACATTCTTAAGTCCTATTACTTCTTATCATCTAATTATTTGGCGTGTGTTAGCCGAAACTCTTCTGAAATATGAGCCAATTATCACCAGACAAGACCATATATTTGCTAGTTAAAATATGAAGTAAGTACATGGTCTAAGAATATGGAGTCATTGAGTCAAAATCAGCCTGTTATTTATTCCATGTCCGTGGCGTAAATTAAGACATTCTTACGTCCTATTACTTCTTATTATCTAATTATTTGGCGTGTGTTAGCCGAAAACCTTCTGATATCTGAGTCAATTATCACTAGACAAGACCATATATTTGCTAGTTAAAATATGAAATAAGTACATGGTCTAAGAATATAGAGTCACAATCAGCCTATTATTTATTCCATGTCCGTGGCGTAAATTAAGACAGTCTTACGTCCTATTACATCTTATCTTATTATTTGGCGTGTGTTAGCCGAAACTCTTCTGAAATATGAGTCAATTATCACCAGACAAGACCATATATTTGCTAGTTAAAATATGAAGTAAGTACATGGTCTAAGAATATGGAGTCATTGAGTCAAAATCAGCCTGTTATTTATTCCATGTCCGTGGCGTAAATTAAGACATTCTTACGTCCTATTACTTCTTATTATCTAATTATTTGGCGTGTGTTAGCCGAAAACCTTCTGATATCTGAGTCAATTATCACTAGACACGACCATATATTTGCTAGTTAAAATATGAAATAAGTACATGGTCTAAGAATATAGAGTCATTTCCCCTTATTCCGAAACGAGGTTCAAGAATAGTCCGAGATGTGGATTTAAACCTTAGATTTAGACATAGATTTACTCGTGAACTATAGTCTAAACACTAGCTAGAGCTAGTGTCTGTTTAGACTATAGTTCCCTATATAATCTACTAGCTGTGCCCTGCGGTTTTACCCGCATAAGTCCTGATCCCGTGGGAATATAAAAATAAAAAGTAGCCTATATATAGCCTTCCTCGATAAATGGACTTTCTAACACAAAAAAAAAATCAATTAGAACCAGTATTTTCTGAGATTATCGCGTTCAAACAAACAAATTCTTCAGCTTTATAATATTAGTATAGATTGGGAGTGTTTAGACTATAGTTCCCTATATAATCTATAAGGATAATGTTTGGACTATAGATCACGAGTAAATATATGTCTAAATTTAAGTTTAAATCCACATCTCGGACTATCCTTAAACCTCGTTTTGGAATAAGGGGCATAATGTTCAATGGATTTAAACCTTAGACACAGATTTACTTGTGAACTGTAGTCTAAACACTATCCCTATAGATTATATAGGGAGTTATAGTCTAAACACTATCCTTATATATTATAAATATTCCTATATATTATATAAAGATAGTTTGGACTATAGTTCACGAGTAAATCTGTATCTAAATTTAAGGTTTAAATCCACATCTCGGACTATTCTTAAACCTCGTTTTGGAATAATGGGGATTTAGTCACAATCGGCCTGTTATTTATGCCATGACCGTGGCGTAAATGAAGACAGTCTTACGTCCTATTACATCTTATTATCTAATTATTTGGCGTGTGTTAGCCGATGTACCCACGTTGAACACAACACAGAACACTATTTCTATTTATAACAACAGATTTTTTTGCGAATTACATTATTGAATAGGTAGTTTGGTAGGTACATATTCAACGATAATAAGATAATATAGTACCAAACTTCGCGATTTATTTATTTCATTGCTTTTGATTGTGGCAATTATTTATACATAGAAGCTTTATAATGGTAATTTATCTTGTTTTATTGGTTGATTTATCTTCTCGTGGTAGGTTTGGGTATGTAGTACGTACCTTACTTGTATTGATATTTATTATATAAAAATGAATCGCAAAATGTGTTGGTAAGCGCATAACTCAACAACGCCTGGACCAATTTGGCCAATTCTTTTTTTGTTGTCTTTGATATTGTCAAGAGAAGGTTTTTATGAAAGAAAATATTAAGAAAGTTGCGCAGAAAATAATTACGCAGGTGAAACCGCGGGGCGCAGCTAGTTTATTATAAAGTTTTTTTTCAATTTTTGACCACTTACGTAATTTTTGCTTAAGGTGAAAGGGTACTGGCGCTCTCTCCATACAAACGAATAGTCATGGCAGCTATAGGTTTTATGGCACAGAAATATTTGTGCTAGTGTCATTATTTAGGCAGGAAACAGTCGTCTACGTTTGTATAGAGAAAGCCCCTAGTACCCTTTCCTCTTAAATCTGTTTTTCGAATTAAACTTCTCGTAGTATGATTTTATTATCAACTTGCGTAATTACAATGTAAAAACAGTCATGAATTTTTTTCTACTGCTTATTCTAAGACAAACGTTTTGTCCTATCTTCCTGTAAAAGTAGTAAGTACTTATAGATTGTATGGACTCAAGACGGTTAAAAAAAGTTATTTGTAGTTTATAATTAAATCACCGTTCTCCATCCAATTAACCCGAAGTAAATTTCACTAATTCCCTGATGTTTATCTAAGGTTACAGACAGGTACAGCCTACTTAAAAACTTCAACTGAACCTTTGCAAACCTTATAAATATTTTAATCACAAATTAGAGTGTTTCTCTGACGGAATATTTCTTAGAAAAATCTTGAGTTTGAATTTTGTTTATTTTTCGCTTTAAAATATTTATCATTTGAGTTAAAATTGAAGTACTTATTTATCTTTTTCAATCAAAGTTCATTTCACTAATTTGTGGATCATATACATATCATATTACACGAATTTCTTATTAACTCCTTTAGGGTTATTTAGGGGTCAGAACAGAACATCAAATTGAACATCTATAAAACCCAATCATCTGTATCATAAATTCACATAAAACATAATTACACTAAGTCGTCGACATATTAACGACTAATAATTTCTCAGTCTTAATTCGGTTTCAAAACAATAACTTAGGTTGTAAAATGATGTTAAATATTCACTAATGGTATAGTATAAAATGGGATTTTAATTTATTGACGTACAATCAACGTTCAAAAGTAAACCGACACCGTAACGTTCACAATCCTGTGCAGCACTATTTGAACATTATAACAACGTAACCTGTGGATCGAATCCAAGTCGGTTAGTGTAGCGGGTGGCGGCTTATATCACTCTGCCAACTAATTACATAGCTAACATGTTGAAAATAATATAAATAATAATAATAAATAAATAGTTTATTTCCGTAATGTAGTTACATAAGTTGCCATTTCATACATTTCTTCCTTAATGTTTAAAATTATAATTTTTTAATAGCAGCATATTTTGAATCCTAGACTGACTACTCTAGGCATATAATCATCCTTAATAATCACACTAAGTACTTTTAATTCAAATATTTATGTTTGTGTGTAACGTCTATCAGAAGAATGGCGTAAGTCCAATACTTGTTTATAGTATTATCGTCGCAATGTGATAGTTTACTTATGACGCATACTGTACAACGTGATTTACAACTTTATAAGTAAAGATTTAGGGTTGAATCTGATATACCTTTACCAGCACGATATACAAGATATGAAATCGATATTGATGACGTTTCATTATGGGAACTATTGCACATGATATGGGTAGGTATTTTATTTATAGGTAGACATAATAGGTACCTAACTGCCTACTCACCTGCATAAATAATGGTATGACTTTTTTATTTCAAAAATATAGATAGGAACCCTAAAACTTTGCAAATTGCGAGTCAGACTCCCATACGAAGGGTCCCGTACCATTTAATTCTATTTAGTATTTGATAAAGCGGCAACAGAAATAACATCATCTTTGAAAATTTCAACTGTCTACCTATGACAGTTCATGAGATACAACCTGGTGACAGGCAGATACACGGACGGACAATGGATTCTTAGTAATAGTCACATGAGTAAGGAATAGAACCAGAGACTAAGGTGATTCGGAGCTGTCAAAATTGATTACGTAATCATGTAGGGTTGGCACAGGTGGATTATATTATTAAAAAAAAATGTGTATCAGTGTCTTTTATTGTGAGATATTATTGTGACGCGGTGACAATGTAAATTGAATTTTGCTGAATAATCTTTAGTAATATTATAAAGCCGAAGAGTTTGTTTGTTTGTATACTTGTTTGTTTTTTTGAACTCAGGAGCTACTGGTTCGAAATTAAAAAATCTTTTTGTGTTGGATAGTCGAGGAGGCTATAAGATATTTTATATTTCGATATTCCCACGGGATCGGGAGTTATCTATACTAATATTATAAAGGTGAAGAGTTTGTTTGAACGCGCGAATCTCGGGAACTGCTGTTTCGAATTGAAAAAAATATTTTTTGTTGTATAGTCAATTTTTCTAGAAAGGCTACTTTTTATCGAGACTTACGCGGCTGAAACCGCGGGGCGCAGCTTGTAGGTGAATGATGAATGATGAACATAATACCTAAATCAAAAATTTTATGGCTTTCCGGGAAGCTTTACTGTCGAACCGAACGTTAAATAGATAAACGTTGACATACTAGATTTCACAAGTAGTATATTATACATATAACTATGCTTTCCGTCGCGTCCAGTCACTATAACACAAGCCTAGTTGTTTGGACTGGAACACTCGCTAACTCACTCAATCGTTTCCACCCTTCCTTCGAAAGAAACAAAATTATTTAAGTCTTCTATTCGTCACTCGTCATCATAACACAAGAATGGTCCACAATCACTCCCTCTCTACCTAAGATCAAATTATTATCACTATATTTGATTAAACATTAAAAAACAAATCGCGACGCGTGACGTTTACCACACGCATGCGAGTGTCACAGCCTTGTACTCGGGCACTGGCCGAGCCAGTATAGACCGGTTTCTCTCCGTACGTGACGGGCCGCCAGTGCTCACGCACGCACGCGTGTCACGCTTGTAGTAGTGTACTTATCACAGAGGCTTGTATGACACCTTAGTCTCTGATTCTAGTCTCTACTCATGTGGTATCCCGTTTTTACCCTTTGAATACAGAACCCTACAATATGTAAACTTAAGTATTTGTCATGTGTTTTCGAAAACCAATTTTTAATGATGGCTTCAATGAAGACTCGCCTTTGTTTTATTGACTTCTGCACGCGAATATGCCGTAATTTAGCTAATCACTGGAGGTGGAAGTCCAAGTTTATGCACGGTGTTTACAGAAGTGGTGGAAGAAATAATGGTTTTGGACTATTTGCGCATAAAGCCAGTGTCTATATTAATTGCCAGTCCTGTCCGAGTTTACATAATGCTGCTTCGAACAGTGACTGACCAATAACACAAGACTGAGCCTAAGACCCAGTTGGTACAATGGTCACCATGCCGGCCTGCCAAACACAGGGTTGCGGTTTCGATTCCCGCCTCAGACAAGTATTTATGCTTAGATATTTGTCTGTGGTCTGGTTATTTCTATGTATTATAAGTATATATTTACAAAAGAAAAGTACATATATAAGTAGTATATCCGTTGTCTAGCACTTATAACACAAGTGTAATTACTTAGCTTGTGGATAGATGGCGATGTGTGGAATGTCATGCAATATTTATTATTATTATTTATTAACACCGAGATACTTAGAAGGGTGTAGGTAAAGATAACCTTTGCTTAACCCTTATTATGTCAAACCAATGTCAAGTGCTAACATTCTATGTTGTGGTAATTTATGCTAAACTTCGAAACGTGTGTGAAATAATGAAATTGAAAGTGAAACAGCCTTTTTTAAAATACTATAGATATAGAGAACTAAAAGTTTACTGACCATAACGCGACCAATTTGCGATGGAGCAAAGGTAGGTGCGTAGTTTTTCGAACCATTGTTTGTTGGTTGTCACACTTAAAACTACTGAACTGATTTCGATGTTTGACATCAGGATAGACCCTAAACCCTTGGAAAAACGGATCGGAACTTACGCGTTAGAAATTACTCCGACGCCTAACACTCCGGTGTACATCTCCCGCCTGCACTACACTGTCGGGACGAAGGACATCGTCGAGTACGTAAGTACGCCGGAAGCTGGGTTGTACGCTGAGGCTGCATATGCTGGAGTCGCATTGAAATGTCAATTTCAAGGCGTTTGTGGTGCGAGTACCGAACAGCTATCTGCCTCGCGTTATGGACGAAAGCTTCTGGCCGAAGGACGTGGTGTTCCGTCGCTTCCGCGGACAAATTCCACAAGAACAGACTAAGACGAAAGTGTAGTGTCATGGAAGTGCTACTAACATAGTTCTAAGATATCTCTTTAACACATTCAATTATTATTATAAAATATGTATGTTAGTCTATAAGGTATGTATCTATGGGCCTTTGTAGCCTGAAATAAATGATTTATTATTATTATTAAATTAGAACCGATGGTGCGCAGCAAGCTTAACTTTTTGTCCCATACAAACTTTACCCCCCTTTTCATCCCCTTAGGGTTAGAATTTCGGAAAACCCTTTCTTATTTGATGCCTACGTCACACAAAGAACAGACCCTCCAAGTTTCAGATCTCTACGATCAGCGGTTTAGGCTGTGCGTTGATCCGTCATTCAGTCAGGACAAAGAATTTTATATGTATAGAAGATAGATTCTACCAGAAGTTCAATGTTTCTTTCGCCATTCAACTAATTACTTACAATTCTACTATAAAAGCTGCGTCTGTCTTTCCTGACGTGTAAAAGTTAGGGGTGTTCGAGTCGCGAGTGAACAGGTATCTTCTAAGAAAGCGTGCTACATCTTAGGCCACGTCGCCTATCATCAGGCGGGTGTAATATGGTCAAACCTATTATTTATAAAAGAAAATCTCGGTTTTTCCTCTTTATCTTTATTTATTGCCTACGTAACATACAGGGTAAAATATAACATGAAAAATTATACACTAAGTTACAACTGTCCCCTAGCTAGGCTACGGATAGCAACCTGGACTAAGGGCGACAATCCCGTTCCCTCGTAAATACCTTGGTATATGGGTGGAAATTTGGAATTAAATATTTACGTTGAGATGGCAATTAAATTACTTACTAATATGTAACTTTAAATATGTAACCCTGAAAATAATCGGATCCTTACTTGTACTTGTATACAGGCTGTTTTCCGCCATTGAACCCTTTTTAATTGGGTCCTTTTTGCGTGAGGATGGAGTAGGCTTGCCCAGCACCTACTACCCTCTCAGCTTAGTCGACCATGTTCAGAGGAGAGAACTTGTCAATACTACTGGAGTCAACTAAGCCGCGGGTTTCATCACGATGTTTTCCTTCACCGTAAGAGCAATGTCAATTAGCGCACATAAATTTTTCTTAAGAAAAATACATTGGTGCACGGCCGGCCGGGATTCGAACCCACGACCTTCAGAATGAAAGTCGAGGTATTTACCACTAAGCCAACACCGCTATATCGGATCCCTAACGATAATATGGAAGACGTACCGCCCGCACTGATCAATCATGAATCAAATACATCCTAGTTACACCGAAATATGGTGACATACAACATACAAATGAATGATTCACATTTCACAAGTCCTGTATCCGTATAGTGGAATGAGATAAAAGTGAAAGTGCTATTTCACAATAAGTTGACATGAAGTTTTACGAAACGTCTCGAGGGCACGTAATCGTCTTATTAACTATATACATTGACAAATAATTATACCTACAGACATATATGCAGAAATAGGTGTCATAATTACCTGATTTAGCTGTCAGTCAATAATGAGCTTTAATGACAATTGAAAACAAACTTAATAGCGAAATAGTTCGTTCGGCAACAGCTTTACAATTTTTGAGCACACCCGCGCAAATCACAATTCCAAAGCCCGCGGCTTTCTTGACGTAGTCCATTGAAAAGTTACATTTGGGGTTGCGTTTTTCAGAGGACGCAATTTTATTTTTTTGATGTGTAGGGGGGGTCAGTGTAAAGCTAAAACCAAGTTTGTGGGGTCGCCACTCTTGGCCCACGGCCGCCATCTTGAAAATAGGGGTTGAAATGGTTTTTACGATGTACCTCTTAAACTATTTATTTGATCAAAAAAATTTGTATACATTTTTTGTTGCAAATTAAATTCTCTACAACTTTGGTTCAGTAACTTTTTGTCGTAGAACTATAAATAAAAAAGTTATAAGCGAAAATGTTCAGAAGTTCGAGAAAAAAATATATATTTTTAATGTAACCGAAAAAATGATATCTGACCATTTTTTGTAGATCATTTTTTGAGGAACAACTTTTGTTCGCACAGTCCATTGAAAAGTTACATTTGGGGTTGCGTTTTTCAGAAGACGCAATTTTATTTTTTTGATGTGTAGGGGGGGTCAGTGTAAAGCTAAGACCAAGTTTATGGGGTCGCCACTCTTGTCCCACAATGTTGCGAATAAAAGTTGTTCCTCAAAAAACGATCTACAAAAATGGTCAGATATCATTTTTTCGTAAAATGATAAAAAAAAGTTACATTAAAAATATATACTTTTTTCTCGAACTTCTGAACATTTTCGCTTATAACTTTTTTATTTATAGTTCTACGACAAAAAGTTACTGAACCAAAGTTGTAGAGAATTTAATTTGCAACAAAAAATGTTACAATTTTTTTTGATCAAATAAATAGTTTAAGAGATACATCGTAAAAACCATTTCAACCCCTATTTTCAAGATGGCGGCCGTGGGCCAAGAGTGGCGACCCCACAAACTTGGTTTTAGCTTTACACTGACCCCCCCTACACATCAAAAAAATAAAATTGCGTCCTCTGAAAAACGCAAGGTTAGGCCTAAAAAATGTAACATTTCAATGGACTAACGTTTATTCTTATCTTCTTTAAGTTTCTTCGCTTCTGAGACCTTAACCTTCCTTGGATATTTTAATTACCACCCCGTCCCTAAATTCCACCTTATATATTCTAGTATTATAAAGAGGAAAGATTTGACTGTATGTTTGCATTGAATAGGCTGCGAAACTACTTGACCAATTTTGATGAAACTTGGTATGAAGATACATTGATTGACTGGGAGTACGGGATGCTAGAGCTATCATTAAATAGTATAAAACAAAGTCGCTTTCCGCTGTCTATCCCTATGTATGCTTAGATCTTTAAAACTACGCAACGGATTTTGATGCGGTTTTTTAATAGATAGAGTAATTCAATTTAATGATGAGGAAGTTGAATTAGTCAGTAAGGCTGTCTTTCTAGGTATAACTTTAGATCCTAAGCTTCAGTGGGGCCCGCATGTGGAAGCATTGTCCAATAGACTTAGTTCTGCCGCTTACGCCGTTAAGAAAATTCGCGAATATACGGATATTGAGACTGCTCGCCTAGTCTATTTCAGCTACTTCCACAGTGTCATGTCGTACGGCATCCTACTGTGGGGGTGTGCTGCGGATATTGATGCTATTTTCATTTTGCAAAAGAGAGCTGTCCGAGCTATCTACAGGATGGGCCCCAGGGAATCACTTAGGGAAAAATTTAAAGAGATCAATATATTAACGCTCTATTCACAATATATCTACGAAAACTTGCTATACGTTCACAAAAATCCTGATATTTTTCGTAAAAATAGCGATATTCATAATTTCAACTTAAGAAATAAGGATGAACTGACCGTGCCCGGTAGTAGGCTCCGGAAAATAAACAGGTCGTTTAATAATACATGTGCGCTCTATTATAATAAATTACCTAAAGATGTATATGATATGTCCATTAACAGGTTCAAAACTTTTATAAAGCATAAATTGTGCAGTAAGGCGTACTATGATACTTCGTCTTACCTTAATGATAACAACCCTTGGACGTGACTTTAATTGCTCTATTTCAAATAATACTTTCAAATAATTGTAATATTGACCTTTGTGAGCGTGATCACATGAAAAAAAAACCCCATGAGTTTCTTGTGCCTTCTTCTCATTGGTGGGCGCGTTCCGAAGGCACACATCCTAACTTAGTTTTTAAGACGTGTCTATGTGATCTTATACCTAGGTATTAAGCATTGAAAGGAATAAAGATTTTTGACTTTGACTTTGACTTTGACTTCAAGAGGAAGGGAAGTGCGAAGCCGGAGCGGGTCGCTAGTTCTAAATAAAAAAGAGAAAAAGACTTATAAAGAAAGCTTTGAAAATAGACGAACTACGAGTCTAAAACTTCGCATGGGAGTTCCTTTTAGGACGTAGGGGAGCATGAGGAAATATTTTTTTGGATATTCGACCTTTAAAGAGAAAGAAAGGGCTGATATTTTTTTTAGTTCGTAGTAACTAAATGTAATTCTGTGTGTGTATGCTATCAATATTTCTTATAAGGAGATACTTACGCAAGTAAAACCGCAGGGCGTAGCTAGTAATTTCATAAAAGGTCAAAACAATAAAATATAAATGCAACCTCCACTCCCAAAGGTCAGCAGTTCACAAAATGGATTGTTGGCAATCAATCAAGGGGCGCAAATCCGGGTTCAATTCAGACGCGGTTTTCAATCAATACTTAGTGACTAGCAAATCTGTATAACCACATGCCTGCCAAGGGGAATTGCGATCACTATTATTTATTCTTTGACTTGTTACCTAGTATACATACACATTTGTAAGTTTTACGTTAACTGAAATAAACAAATTTTCCAAAAACATGTATCCATTCCGTTTTTAGGATTCCGTACCTCTAAAATACATATTAAATTCTTTAAAATACATACTACTACATATAAAATTATTTGTCCTGAATGACTGACGGGTCAACGCGCAGCCTAAACCGCTAATTGTATCGGATAAGAAAGGATTTTCCGAAATTCTACCCCTAAAGGGGTGAAAAAGGGGGGAAAAGTTGAATCCTCGGTCCAATCTACTTCAAGTTTTCGACTTCTACGCGGACGAAGTCGAGGGCAAAAGCTTGTATCTTATATAAAATATTGTAGCGTCGATTGTACCTAGATGCCAAGACAAACCTAGTTAAGTTTCCTGACATTTGTTTAACTCATTAATTGTAAGAAATTGTATATGTCCTTTTTCAAGCCATCAAACCGTATTTTTTAATAAATAAAAAGGTAAAAAAGGAACCCTTGTAAAATCAGTCTCTTGTCTGTCTTTCTGTACGTGTGTCACCGTCGTTTTTCTGAAGAACGGGTGTACCTTTTAAGTACGAAACCCTCAAAACATAGTAATTGAAACTTACAGCAATCCAAGCCATCAAACCGTATTTTCAAACCCCGAATAAAAAAGAGGAGTGTCTTTCTTTGAAGCTTACTAACTGTTCTGGCAAACGTTTTGCCATGCACAAAAAAAAAGAAAAAAAAATTCGATTCTCAAACCTATATATACATACAAAATTTCATACAAATCGGTTCAGCCGTTTAGGAGGACATTTATAACCGCGACACGAGAATTTTATCTGCATAGAGATCTTCCTATTTCTATTTGATACCATTTTAAGATCTATTCTGAATCTGGTATTTAGTTACAACAGATTCTACGGTCGTTATTCCGGATTGAAGTCTTTGTTCACAATTCAGCTAAATGGTCATCAATCTCGCTCATACAGCAATTAGTAGTCCATACAACTTTAATGGTTTCTCGGAAACAATTGCACACAAAGGGGACAATTTTAGACGTTCCGTTCGAAATTAATGTTGCGTGCAACTTGAAATGTTATTTTAAAAACTTCTTTAAGACGAAAAGGTATGACCAGAAGCGCTACAGAAGTTTTGGAACAGTTTTTGGGTATCAACCGCTAAAATTAATGGAATGATATTCCTAGTGTCGTAAAGGTGAAAATATGCTTTGTATTGTCATACACTTCGAAACACGATTAGAGTGATTTGCCTCGATAGAAAAAATCGTGAAAATCGCAAAAAATATGTTATTTATTTTGAGTTTTTAAATTTTATGTCGATTGTAAAGAAAAAATAATACATAAATTTTTTCCATAAACTTTACATCAAATCCCATAAGGTAGTACAGATGGTTTTCCAAAAAATAGATGTTAGTCTTTTAATTACATAAAACAGTTAAAACGGCAATTTCGCGGCGCGCGGGGGAAAGGGATAGAGTCATCGCGCGGCGCGCGCGTGTGTAAGGGATAGGTGTTTTCAGGTCCTACTTCACCTTAAGCATATTTTATAATAAACAGAGAACAAATCGTTCCTCGATAATACCTAACTAAAATCTTTTACCTCTAAGAATCGACTCTCAAAGTGATTATTTCTAACGATAACCAAACAATTCGAAGAAATCGCAAAATTAAGGTAGAGGAAAAAATACCTTGTTTTTTATTAATCTTTTAATCAAAATTAAGGTTTTTAAATGGAATCTTGTTTTTGTTCTCCAAGTTAATATATAATAGTTTTAAAGATTTACATAAGACAATACTTTTAAGCAAATGATTAATTTAAAATCTCTGGTTTAAAAATATCCGCAAGCTCCTAAAAACGTTTTTAGAATAAACACAATTTATTTGGCAGAATTTCAGGGTAGGCAATTTTCTTCAGCCTTCACAAAATATTACGTAATAGCTGCGTCCCGCGGTTTCACCCGCGTAAGTCCCGATCCCGTGGGAATTTCGAGATAAAAAGTAGCCTATGTGTTAATCCAGGTCTCCAGCTATCTACATACCGAGTTTCATTGCAATCGGTCCAGCCGTTCTCGAGTTATAAGTGTTGTAACAAACACGACTTTCTTTTATATATATATACTATAAATTGAAATGTAAGCTATCCTATCTTTCAAGTTGGGTCGAATTGCACACGGTGTGCAAATCAAATTAAAAATCGGTTCGGTAGTTTAAGAGTCCATCGCGGACAAACACGTGACACGAAATTTTTATATATATAAAGATTTTACTCAGAATTTTCACATTACCATTTTCATTTGCGGTGATTTCAAAAAGACATAGAGATGTAATGCGAGCTCATAATGCAGCGATCGTTGTGCTGTGCGTGCCGCAATTTATCTCATAGTGCGTAGCGTTCGGTCGTTTTTTTCATTAACCACCACAATAAACTGTAATTTATATAGTAGCAATCACTATCATTTGCAATTGACAAGCCGCCGCCGCCGGCTTCAGCTGAAATTATGCCAGTGTCTTGTTATTTATGAAATCAGTTGATGCTGTAATTTCACACGCAAAGTACATTACTAAAATCGCATAGTTCTTTGTAGTAAGGTTGTTGAGCGTAGAGTGAAGAGCAGTGTTGGCCTAGCGGTAGATACCTCGACTTTTATTCCGAAACTTCGAAATTCGAATCCCGGCCGGCAGCACACCAATAGATGTGTGCGCTAACTGACATTGCTCCATCGTGGTGAAACCCTTGGCTTAGTTGACTCCAGACTTATTTACGACTTCTTTCCTCTGGACTAGGGTGACTAAACTGAGATGGATGTGCTGGGTAAGGCTACTCCATCTACAAACAAGAAGGACCCAAAAAAGAGGTCTATTACGGAAAAAGCCCGTATACAAGTGCAAGTAGTATCTCTTTGTTACAGTTGCGAAGGTTGCAAAGGTTTCTTCAAACGGACGGTGCGGAAAGATCTAACATACGCTTGCCGCGAGGATCGTAACTGCATCATAGACAAACGTCAACGAAACCGATGCCAGTACTGCCGCTACCAGAAATGCCTGTCTTGTGGCATGAAGAGGGAAGCGGTCCAGGAAGAGAGGCAACGAGCCGCGAGAGGGGCAGAAGATGCACATCCCAGCAGTTCAGTACAGGTAAAACAAAGTAAAGTTACTACATTAATATAGGGAGATCTTCCTCTCAAAGAGTTAAGGTCGCTGCATACGAAACGGAATAAAACCTCGGACGGGACGGGGACGTGACGTGCATTGTTTATAAAGTGTTCGTGGACTTTAAACATACGTAACGTGATATTTCCCGTGCTGGACTGCACGTGACAATTTCTTGACAGCGTTTCATATTAAAATGTCACGTTCCGTCCGGCACGGGAAAAATCCCGTCACGTATACAGCGACCTTTAGGCAGTAACTCCGTAAGATTGCCGAATATCCCATGCCATTTTGAGTATATCGATTTTCATACTATGTTTTCCTTCACCGTAAACGCATTGTTTAATCCTCATCCTAACTATAAATCCGTAAATTTATTTGTTTGTTTGTTCTTTCACGTCAAACGATTGGACCAATTTGGATGAAAATCGCCATAGTAGTGATTTAGGGGATGGACAAGGACAGGGACGTACGCGGGTAAAACCACGGAGTGCAGCTAGTATTTATACATATAAAATTCTTTGTACTGACTGACTGACGGATCAACACACAGCCTAAACCACTGATCGTAGAGACCCGAAACTTGAAAGGTGTGTTCTTTGTATACAAAGGAGTAATTTTCCCAAAATTCTACCCCTAAGGGGGTGAATGGGGGGGGGGGCAAAATTTGTATGGGACAACGTGATTCCTTTGCCCATTTTCGACTCCTACGCGGACGAAGTCGCGGGCAAAACCTAGTATGAATATAAATATTCTCTCCAATGGGACAGTATATGGTTTAGCCTCGAGCAAGAAGCAGTAGATACATGTTCTTAATTTGTTAGGTCATAGTTTATAGCCCAACTAAACTGAAAATATCTTCTTAACTGCCTCGTAAATCGAAAGATAGGTAAATGCTAAATAAGTTGACGCATAACAATAATGTTTACTCGTTAAATTATTGCATTGAAATTCTTAATTTTCACGTCCATTGCTTCGGAGAAGTCAACCTTGCGATTATGGATCCGAAAACGATCAAAAATCGTTCATTCCTTTAAAATATTTTAAACTAATTAGTATTGGAGTGTTTGTAAGACGATATTTTAAGGTAAATGATTCATGTGCAGTGTTTACTCATACGTTTAACTTCGGTTTATGTGTTTGCACGTTTCCTTCGGGCCTCGGCCCACCCTACACTAATAAAATCTGTACTTAGACTGTTGTACAATTAGATTTATGCTGATTGGATTTCAATTGAACAATAGATTACTTTTCAAATGGTTTTAAATTAAATATAAGAGACGAACCTTTAGCAATCAAATGAGCCGATGGTGTAAGGATTAATAAAAATGCTATAAATATTATCGTTGTCGATGGCTCGCAAAACAGATTTCATTGTTTATCGATCTCGTTTCGTTAGAAATGTTTAGCAAACGTGATGGATGATGGAGCGAATTTTGTATTTGATCAAGATATTTGCTTTACTCATAAGCATAGGTTCTCAACGGTAACGCCCCCTAGTGGGCGCTGGAGCTTTTCGTAGCGGGTTCAAAGGCAAATGGTAGGCGTTGAACTAAATTGAATCCCACATAACCGATTGTTAAAACTCCACCAGCCTTAACCATTGATATTTATGTTTCTTATTGAATTTAGTTTTTTTATTATGTTTTTACTAATTTCGATAAATTATCTTGTCTTTGCCTTTGTGCAGTGACCCAGTGTGGGGTGCTCCAGCTTTGTGTATTGTCTTGTATTTGGTGATTGAGTTATAATTTTGTGATAACAATTTGTTTGGTCTGAGAGATAGAATTAATTTTGAATTAACTATTGTTAATAGATAATAATAGTAAGTAACCCGCTGGTTCAGCGACCCAAAGGGGCCCCAAGAGTTTTCCATCGCCCCCTGTCCTATTTCTTGCCAATTGTTGAATTGAAGGTATTAGATAGACATATACAATTAGTAAAATTAAATATTATGTCATGGGGGGGTTTTAGAATTTGTAATTCTTGTAAAGGGGGCGGTAGTCCATAAAAGGTTGGGAACCTATGCTCTAAAGCTTTACGAATTTAATAAAGAGAGAAAGGGGACTAATACCAACCCCGTCGCTGTATTCGAAATGAACGTTAAAAATTTAATCGTTCGTTGCTAAATTGAAATGTTATATTAAACTGACTAATTTCGCCTTTTAAGATGAGAAACTTTATATTGGTTTTTCACGAGTTTCAATAAATCTGTTCGTCTAAGTTTTGTTAAGTAAATTCGGGAATCCTGAGGGTAGTTTGTTATTCGAAGCCTCGAAAACGGATAATGTTTCGGTCGGACGCTTTATCTCGATTACCATAATGGGTATATTTCTATATTATAATAACTTAAGAGCGGTCTGCGGAGACTCTTCGGTGCGAAATGACCATTTTAATGTTTAAGTGTTATAATTTAAACTTAAGAGCAATTGTGGGTCGTTTAACGTGTAATTTACATTTCACTCTAGGATATATTCCATCGTTTGGGGCGGATGTTAAGTAAAATAAATCAATATTACTTGCTCGATGTGGGAGGTATTATTATAAATGCATGTTGTAATATGCTTGTGTTGTTTCACACTTTTTTAATAGACTTCAAAAAAGGACGATGTTCATAATTCCTCACTTATATTATTACATATAAAATGCTTTGTCCTGAATGACTGACTGACTGACGGACCAACGCACAGCGTAAACCACTGATCGTAGAGTGGAAACTTGGAGGGTATGCTCTTTGTATGACGTAGGCATCCGATAAGAAAGGATTTTGAAAAATTCTACTCCTACGCGGACGAAGTCGCAGGCAAAAGCTAGTATTTTTATATAATGTTCACCGATTACCTACTCTAAGACGGCTTAAATGCTCATCCGATTAAGATGTTTTTTTGTTTATTGCTGATCTATTTTTTACAAAACCAAATTAGCCAAAGTCTTGTGCAAATCTTGAGCCTACTGTGATAAACCAATAAAACATATTTTCTATTGCGGTAATCGAACCTGCTCCAACAACGAGTCAATCTGCTGTCAAAGAGTCCTTGAATTACAAAAGTTTATTAATTCAAAAAATATACAATTTCAAAATAACACTAATAAAATTATTTAAAACGAGTTTTACCATGTTTTTTGTTTTTATTTTGTGGAGTTTGATATTTCGATTCTGTCACATGCATTATTATCACGAGACTGAAAATGATGCTTATAACATTATCAAAAAAACAAAAAATGCACTTCAGTAGTTTTAGTCTTCTTAAAATCAGTTAACGAACATAGGATATATTTCCTAAAATCGTGAACGACGTATTTGTAAACACAATTAACATGAGCAACACCAAATAATCCTCGCACTGTAGGAGTATTGTACTTTCTGAACAAAGACCCTTTTCAAGGGTACATTCAGTGACGTAGCTAGCATGGGTGACACCCGGGGCGAATATTGTAAGTGGCACCCCAAAACTTAAATTATAATTACTTTTTTAACCCCCGACGCAAAAAAGACGGGGTGTTATAAGTTTGTAGGCAAAAGAACTTGTATTTCTACTATTCTTTACCTCAAAAACCTATTAAACCATAATAGTTTCTTGATTGCTCATGAAAGTTACTTGGAAATTACAAGTTTATCAATCCTCGAAGATAGGTAGGTTTTCTTACTATTTTACAAGTAAATTTAGAAAAACCCTATTTAGAAAAACCCGATTAGACCTTAGTCGAGTTAATTTATTACCGGAAGTGGTAATAAATTAACTCGACTAAGGTCTAATCCTACAATAAAAAATAAAAATGCACTATGGTTAGGTACTTTTTACTTGTAATGAACAAAAAAGTGCTTTTTTTTAATATATCCAATGTTGCCATTTTTTACCAATGTTACCATGGTATGATAGTAAACTTGTAATTTATACTTTCGTGAAACGGGGCCTGGATGTCACCCCTAAGCGGGTGACACTCAGTGCGGATCGCCCCCGCTGCCGCCCCCTAGTTACGCCACTGGGTACATTTTAGACAAAAGATCTTCTGAGATAATAGAGAACATCCTTAGTTTGACTTGTGTGATATATTGTAATGAATTGGGGGTATTTGGGAGCACGTAGAATGAAGTACCTAACCCGGCCATCTCAGGCAGTCTAGCTTCCTTTATTTATATCTGTAGGCTAGCTACACCCCGCGTTTAGTCCCGATGCCGTGGGAATATAGGGGTTAAAATCTGTTTGTCCAGCTATCTACATACCGACATTCTTCGCAATCGGTCCAGCCGTTCTCGAGTTATATGGTGTAACTAAAACACGACCTTGTTTATAAAAGACTAGCTTTTCCCCGCGACTTCGTTTGCGTAGAAGTCGCAACTGGAAGTAGATTGGACCAAAAAATCACGTTGCCCCATACAAACTAAGGGGTAGAATTTTGGAAAATCCTCTCTCTTATCGAATGCCTACGTCATACAAAGAACACACCCTCCAAGTTTCAGGTCTCTACGATCATCGGTTTGGGCTGTGCGTTGATCCATCATTCAGTCATTCAGGACAAAGCATTTTATATGTATAGAAGATAGATTACCATAAAATATAACTTTTAAAGGGGAACATTTCCGTCATACGTGGTTTTTTTGCGTATCTAGCTTTAACTGTTTATGCATCGCACGTAACGGAATCTGTAATTTTTTTCCCGTTTTGCACCATTTTCATTGATGCTCCGGTCTTTTTAGTCGTAGCGTGTATATTCTATAACCATCCTTGATCAATGGACTACACGCTACGACCAAAAAGACAGGACTTTTTGGTCGTAGCGTGTGTATTCTATAACCATCCTTGATCAATGGACTAGACGACACAATAATATTTTTAAGCTATTATCTTTTTATCGCGGGCTTTGTGCACGGCGACCGAATCAAGAAATTCCGTAACGAAAATAAAACCTAACACCCCCAACTCCGCCTACTATGTATTTCAATTCGAACCAGTAGTTCAAACAAACAAACTCTTCGGCTTTTTATTAAAGTATAGATATATACTCGTAGATATGATGAATTTTTACCTCTATCCTTTCATCTTTCATTATTGCATTCCTGAAAAAATATTGAAATACCAGCTGCGCCTCGCGATTTCACCCGCGTAAGTCCCGAACACAGCGCCATCTATTGGGTGTATTTGCAATCTAGATGTCAAACAATATTGAAGAATTTTATCGACGAATCAACGTACACCGCCATCTATGAGAACTTCATAAAACTAAACATTAAATAAACACTTGCTTAAGAAACCATTAATTGATGCATTTTATTCGTTTACATTCACGACATAAGCGAATAATTGAGATGATAACTATCTTATCCAGTAAGTTAGGCCAAAATACGGGTACATGTGAAATTTGATTGAAATCGGTTCAGTGGTTTTGAAGTTTATTGGCGACATACATCGTGACACAAGATTTTTATATATATAAGATAGACATTTTATATTATACTTAGAACCTACGGGAATTTACAGCAAGTATAAATATTACATTTTTATATTTCTCTCTCTACGCTTATCTAATGACGAATTTCTTACCTCGACCTTTTCATCTTTCAGATAAAGTACTAAAGAACTTCTTTATTGCATTTTTCCTTTACAATAAAATATTGTATTCGCGATGAAATATAGAAATACGTTTCCATTTATAGCCCACCTACGTCATCTAGCTACTATGGCTTATGATTAATTGCTGCGTGCTTCTGAAGCCTGGTCCCTGTGTCTAAGTTATTTCATTAATTTCGTTCCGTGCATGCTGCTGGCATTTAATGCAGTGGATTTCATGGTTGTGACGTCACACGCCCTCTGATGTTCTAGACTAGATTATCTTTGATAATATCGTTAAATAAAGAAAAAAATAAAATAAGCAAATTATCTCGCAAATCATGATAACTTTGTAAATTACCTTTTGATTGAAATTGATATTTCTGAAAGGATTTTCTTTTATCTAATAGCTTGTTCTATACATATAAATTTCAAAGTCCTGACCGACTGATTAAGACGCTCTTCCAGTACCGTGTGTAGTCCCATACATTACCTTAGCCCCCGCTCTCAAAAACGTAGCGTGCTGCGTGCTAACTGTTATATTTGATCGATATGCAAAACATTTTAGCATTATTATCCACAAATATAGTTCCTAGAGGTCAAAACCTATCATTTGATTCATTTTTAGAAACATACGTTAACTATTTTTGAATAAAACCCGATAAACGATCTAATAATTCTCTGTTTTCAAATATTTTTTTTATCGAACGTAGTTGTTCATATCATGTTTTCAACCACAATAAACAAAAATATGGTTATTAAACTACAATGTCCATTTATATCCAAATAACAAAAAAAGAGTATTTGATTACTTAGAGTTGCTTAAAACAAAGGTCGATATTGGTAGCTTTATTAGCACCTGCCCTTACGCACAGCTTAAACCAATGGACGGATTGAGCTAAAATTTGACATACAGCTGTTATGACGTGGGCATCCGCTAAGGGATTTTTAACCGACTTCGAAAAAAGGAGGAGGTTCCCAATTCCTTTGTATCTATTTTTTTTATGGAGGTTCGCGCGTATCTGTTTTGTTTATCAACCGATTTTGATGACTCTTTTTCTATTGGAAAGGGTCTATCTTAAGGGTTGTCCCATAAAATAAAGCAAAGTTGCTTTACCTCCGAAACGACAATGTTTTCATTAATAAAACTCTATTTTGAAATTGTAGTGTTTTTTTTTATAATCCGTGGTTTTAAAAAATTTTTAAACTTTTTAGTTTACTTACCTTTTTCTTTTTTGTATAATTTATTTTTAACTTTTTAGTTTATTTTTGTAAATATTTTTAAACTTTTTAGTTTATTTTTTGTAATTTATTTTGTTGATTTTACTTCATTATTGAAGTCTGTTTCATTAATTTTTTTATTATATTTTTAATAATCTTACACGGACAAAGTTGCTCAGCTTAAACCGTTGGTCCGAGAGACTTGAAAAGAGGGCGTGTTCTTTGTGAAGTGTAGAACAATGGGTACCTATCCACAAAGATAGGATTTTTCGAAATTACACCCCTATGAGAGTTAAAAGGCTGGCGAAGTCGCGGGCATAAGCTAGTTGTATCTATGCCAGCGGGAGATTCGCAAATAATAAATTGGATTATTTGATTGAAAAGAAGATACTTTGACGAATAATAAGAAATGTCATGAAACAGATCTAATATTAATAATATAAACTGGTTTTCATTTTTTATTGGTATTCCATTTTTATTTTCGTTGATTGGATTTGATGAATGTTATCGAAGGTTTTTTGCCCAGCTGTGGAACGCTACGTAGAAAGAGACTAGTGAAAATATTAAATACTTTTAGCGTTTATATCTAACTAGCAGCGCTCCGCGGTTTCACCCGTGTAACTCCCGATCCCGTGGGAATATCGGGATAAAAAGTAGCCGATGTTACTGCCAATGAATCAATGTATCCTCATATCAAGTTTCATCAATCAATCGGTCCAGTAGTTTTAAAGCCTATTCGTTACAAACAAAAAAATATTTCCTCTTTACACTAGCTGCGCCCCGCGGTTTCACCCGAGTAAGTCCCGATCCCGTGGGAGTACCAAAATAAAAGTATCCTATAGCCTTCCTCGGCATTGTATACCGACGCGACTTCGAGACTTGGCGACTTCGGGAGGCGAGACCGAAGACAGAAAAACCTAAACCTGAACGTCAATTTATTATAATACTAGCAACTCGTCCCGACTTCGTACGGCTATATTTTGCATGTATTATACATATAAACTTTCCTCTTTAATCACCCTATCTATTTAAAAACCGCATCAAAATCCGTTGCGTAGTTTTAAAGATTCAAACATACATAGGGACAGACAGAGAAAAGTTACTTTGTATTATACTATGTTATGATTATCTATATGGATGTTTGTCTGTAAGGTATCTATTTTATATGGGTATGTACAGTCGCCTGCATAATTGCAGCCCTCGGTAGAGTTCGAAAATTACTATTTTTGGAAAGTTTTCATTCTAAAAAAAATGTTTGATTAATTCATGAGTTAGAAGAGTTTAAACTTTACCTAAAGCAGATGTCTAGAATCCTGCTTGTGTTGAAAACATTCTTATAACAGCCGTTTTGGAGCTCTCCGCCGTTACGGAGCAATTATGCAGCCGACCGTACTTATTTATAAGGCTGTTACCTGAAATTAAAGATTTTTTATTGTAATTGTTCTAGGAGCTGTCAATCGAAAGGTTATTAGAGATGGAATCGATAGTAGCTGATCCCAGTGAAGAGTTTCAATTCCTAAGGGTAGGACAGGAAAGCAGTGTGCCGCCCAAATACAGAGCACCCGTATCCAGTTTATGTCAAATAGGTAAGTTATACTATCCTACTAATATTATAAATGTGAAAGTTTGTGTGTGTGTGTGTGTGTATGTTTGTTACTCCTTCACGCAAAAACTACTGGACCGATTGCGATGAAACTCGGTATGTAGATAGCTGGAGACCTGGAATAACACATAGGCTTTTTATCTCGATATTCCTACGGGATCGGGACTTACGCGGGTGAAACGGGCTCAGCTAGTCTATACTTAATATTATAAAGCTGAAGAGTTTGTTTGTTTGAACGCGCTAATCTCAGGAACTGGTTCGAATTTAGAAATTATTTTTGTGTTGGATAGTCCATTTATCGAGGAAGGCTATAGGCAACTTTTTATCCCGATATTCCCACGGGATCGGGAGTTACGCGGGTGAAACCGCGGAGCACTGCTAGTATAAAATAAATAAATAAAATAAAATAAATAATTAAATATTCAAGTCTAGTTACTTAGCTTGGGGCTAGATGACGATGTGTGGAATGTCCTGCAATATTTATAATTCCCATCTCGACGAACTTTTTGTCAAGGAACGAGAGCTTTATAAGATGCGATTTACCTCAGCGGTTAGGGGTGATTTTCCTCTCAAAATAAAGTACACGAACTTCAAGAAAGTGTTTGAAAACTACGATTGTATATCTTAAAATAAAGTTAAGTTCTAACTGTTTATTTTGGACTGTTTTTTACATTAAGTTGTACTTTTTTACGAAAAAGAAGGTATTTTAAGTATTCTATCCGTTATCTAATCACCATAACACAAGCCTGGTTGCTTAGCTTGAGGCTACATGGCGCTGTGTAATTAAAAAAAAACCTATAATAGGTAGGTAGGTAGTCTAGACTAGACAGACACACCCTTTGAACAAAACTTCGTAACTGCGCAGTCCATTATTTTCCAAATTTACACCTAAAACCTTTCTCATTTACATAAAAACCGGCCAAGTGCGAGTCAGAAATGCGCATGAAGGGTACCGCACCATTTTGTATGGGAGCCCTACTTAATATTTTTTTCTGTTTTTAGTATTTGTTGATATTAGTGGCAACAGAAATACATAATCTGTGAAAAATTGGACTGTCTAGCTATTACCGTTCATGAGAATATAGGTTCCTATAATAGGTAGGTAGGTAGTCTAGACTAGACAGACACACCCTTTGAACAACACTTCGTAACTGCGCAGTACATTATGTCCAAAATTTACAACTTTCTCATTTACATAAAAACCGGCCAGGTGCGAGTCGGACATGCGCATGAAGAGTTCCGCACCATTTTGTATGGGAGCCCTACTTAATAGTTTTTTCTGTTTTTAGTATTTGTTGATATTAGTGGCAACAGAAATACATAATCTGTGAAAAATTAGACTGTCTAGCTATCACGGTTCATGAGATACAGCCTGATGAGAGACAGACGGACTGGCAATGAGAAGTCTTAGTAATAGGATTCCGTTTTTACCCTTTAGGTACGAAATTCTGAAAATCTACGAACCTACGTAGGTTTGTAATAAAGGCAATTTTTATGGCGTGCGTAGATTAAAAATATTATTCCTTATTTCCTCCGATAAAAATCTCGATTCCAACAGAAACCTTAAAAGCAGTCTTTATTCTCCATTCAAATCAAGTAAAAGGGATCGTAATACACCTATTTTACGGACGAAAATAATAAAAAATATTAACTGAATTTCCCAAGCCAACACCTATAGGCATTTACCTAACAATAGTTCATTTGGTACCTCAGGATTGTAAAAATTTATCGTTCAACCAATCCTTCAAGGTACAAACATAAAAAAAATACAAATATTCCACGATACAGAAACATCGGTATGTATTATATGTATATATGTACATAAATACATTATAACTATGGCATATAAAATATAAAACTGGTTTGTAATGGCGTCGTTTCGTTGGTACATAATGTCTACGGCTAAGCTTAGGTATTTTCTTTTATAGACTTTAAAATAATGACTTTTATACTTAAAACGTACATGAATTAAGTTCGAGATGGGTTAAAATGGATCATAAAAGAAACGACTCGCAACACTGCTGTCAAATACTATGCTTTAAGACGAATGAATCAGTTTAATGTTCTGGCCTTGAATGTTGAGAATGATGTACTAAAGAGACCAGATTAAATGGAGTCTAACAGCAACCATTTTCACTCAAATTCTTAGACCATTCAAGCTAAAATGTCAAACGATTTCAATGAAAGTTTGCTTGTCACTTTGATGTCACAATGAAATTTTTGTATTTTGTATATGAACACTTGCTCATTAATATAAGTACATTGTTCACCCGCGTAAGTCCCGATCCCGTGGGAAAATCGGGATAAAAAAGAAGCCTATGTTACTCCCAATGTATACATTGATACATTGGGAGTAATTCCAATATTCATGAAAATCGGTCCAGTAGTTTCGGCGCATATTCAATGCAAACAAATGAAAAAATCAAAACTTTCCTCTTTATAATATTACCATAGATGACTTTGTACTTTTTGACACTGAGACTATGTTATCCATCGACATCTTGACCTCAAGACATTTAGCATCCTCCCTTGCATTCGACGTTTAAAATTCCAAGCAAATACTTGACAAAAACACACAAAAACGGAACATATACATTTTAAAATAAAATAAACAACCTAACTGCGTAAAAAGTAAAAAGAAAAAACATGTCCCATAGTCTTTATTGAAAAACACACATGAAACAAATAATAAATTCTAATGCGGCATAACAATCTGGACCCATTATTGGGAA
Organism: Idaea straminata; assembly: GCA_951213275.1. Taxonomy (NCBI): domain Eukaryota; kingdom Metazoa; phylum Arthropoda; class Insecta; order Lepidoptera; family Geometridae; genus Idaea; species Idaea straminata. The sequence goes on along the minus strand of OX577846.1, from coordinate 5,596,508 downwards.
GATTTGAGCCGATCTACATTTTTAATTGGTTATGTTCTGTTTTTTGCGTCGCACAGGCACGGGTAAAATTTGATTATTTCAATGAATTTCAAACATCGAATTTGTGCTGTTCAATAATATGACAAACAAACTTTGATACTAATCGTTTGAAATTTAATTTGAATTTGAAATTTTTGGTTGCTTTGTGATAAAATTAGAAGTCAACAATATCGGAAAACTAAATGTAAAAAAACAAGGGAGATCGGATTACGGAAAACAAAAGGTCGAAAAACAGTTGAACGTGAGAATGGACTACGCTTGCCAAGAACCTATACTTCCCTATCAAGCTTCGTTGACCATGTCCAGAGGAAAACTAGTCAATACGTCAGGAGACAACTAAGCCGCGTTTTTCATCACGATGTTTTCTTTTACTGTAAGAACAATTTTAATTAGCACACATACATTTTTGGTACAAAAAATCCATTGGTGCACGGCCGGCCGGGATTCGAAACCATGACCTTCGGAATGAAAGTCGAAGTATCTATTATTAGGCCAACACCGCTCCTAGGCTACCTTTTATCCCAAAATTCCCACGGAATCAGGAATCATGTGCAAAACCGCAGGGCGCTAGTCGTACAAAGTATTTACGGACAAACCTGTCGAGTAACTTTATACTAGCAGCGCTCCGCGGTTTCACCCGCGTAACTCCCGATCCCAAGGGAATATCGAAATGAAAATATATATATTGATAAATATATATGATAGCCTTCCTCGACAAATGGCCTATCTAACACAAAAAGATTTTTTAAATTCGAACCAGTAGTTCCTGAGATTAGCGCGTTCAAATAAACAAACTCTCCAGCTTTAAAAATATTAGTATAGATTTTAAAAAAAACGTTCATTTAAGGGCCGGTATGACGTTCTCAAATGAAAAATTAAGTAACATCCGCTACATCTACAATACCCATTTTTATTTAGAATGTATCTTCAGATCTTTGAGCGGTTTTTTCCCTAATAAAAACACGATAGCTTTAATTTTTCTCGATAGCTTTGTTTTTCTAAAACTAGGCTTTTTAAAATTCTTTTACGATATATTGTAAAAACTGTCTTGTTTAGATAGTCGTTACAGTAATCTAGTTTCTGCCCGGCTGTCAATCATTGAAGTTTTTCATTCATAAATTACCAATTTTGTTAAAAACGGCCATTTCGTGGCGCGTGGGGAAAGGGATAGCGCCATTGCTCGGCGCGCGTGAGAAAGGGTTAGCGTTGAGTACGAATATACAAGCCTTAAGTGCTAGAATCTAGATCCTGTTTCGTGATCATAACACTTCAATAACGAAACAATACTTAATCATGTAAGTACCTACTTTCTTTTTATCTAGTAGGTCACATTGGTTGCTCCTTATCAAACAGATACGGAAAACAAAACAATATACATTGTATACCCACATACCTATATTTCAAAATAATACATTATCAGAAAGACTTTACCTATCTAAAGTTATCTGCTATTATTGTATGACCTACAGATATTTATCCTAGGACGGGGTATTTTTCTACGTAATAAATTTATAACTAGCTGTCCCGGCAATCGTTTTGTCATATACGAAAAATACCGACTGCAGCGCCATCTGCCGCATACAAAAAAAGTCATTCAAATCGGTCCAGCCGTTTAGGAAGAGTTCAGTGACATACACACGTACTTACAGTAGAATTATATTATTATATATAGAGATATAATTATTGTATTATATCAGTAATTATTATATATAGAGATATATATAATAATTACTGATAATAAGTCAAAATATGTATTTACAAAAGACTAACTAGATACGGTTGGCTGCATTATTGCAGACCCTCCGTAGAGCTCCAAAACACAAGCAAGATTCTAGACATCTGCTGTAGGTGAAGTTTAAAGTCTTCTAACTTATCAATTAATCAAACAATTTTTTTAGAATGGAAACATTCCAAAAATCGTAATTTTCGAACTCTACCGAGGGCTGCAATTATGCAGCCGACTGTACCAAATAAGGTCCAATTATTTCCATATCCAGTTTTGTTAAATTGTTATTTTTACATTGTTATGAAAATGGTAGCAAACTAATATCTATCATATTTGTTCACCAAAGTACAATCTTTGCTTCATTTGGGACTAGATGGCACTGTAGAATGGCCCTACAACATATTTATATTTTGTGTTATTTTATTCAGTCCTTCGTTTAAAAAACAACAGATTTAACATAACATTGGGATTGTGGAGGTGAATTTTTTGCTATCCATTCGTTGAATACATTTTTCCTTATACCACCCTCGATACAATGCTAACAGGCTTGTTTTTTGTAAATAGCAGCTGCGTAATGCTTTTTTGTGAAACTTTTAAAGGGCTTTTGGGCTAGGCGCTCGCTGACGATGGCTCGGCGCGCGGTAATAGAATATTTTTAACTAATTCAAATTCATCTAAGCCCATTCAATTCATGTTTTAATTGTCGACCCGTATGCAGGATGGAGTTGGATGGCTATAAAACTACGAATATATAGTAAGTCGTTAATTATTGAGCCAATGTAGAGTAAAATATTTTCTGTAACGCAACGTAAATAATATATTGGATGTATTTAAGTATACTCTTTGTTGAAAATATTAGCACAACGACTTCAGTTGGTCACTGTGAGGCTGAGGAATAATGGTGTAAGTTAAAGTACTTACCTGCCTGATTTTTCTCTTTAATTTCTAAGAATTGTACATCTTAAAAGGCATCTCAATTTTTTCTCAGCGCCAAGACATGCTATTCAGTTTCAATGTGCTTCGACGACTCAACACAAGTGGCATCAATAATGTGTTAAAATACCTAGTATTCATTATTTACGGCTTTAATGTCAATAACTCGCGGTACAATGTCGTCAACCTGTTTTATGATGACGTTCAACAGATTCCCAGTACTTAATTAAATTATTCAAAATTAATGAGTGGAAGTCTTCTGTTTTGGCGCGGATGTTTTTACGGTTTTATTTTTGGGTCCATACTCTTGAGTATAATTACGTACAGCAGTAGAAATACTGTTATGATATATCAGCCACCAAGCAGTACTTGGTGACATTGTTGTGTTCCACTTTAAATTATAGAGAAGTTATGTTATTCTTGAAAGAAGATGCTTAATACACACACTCAACAAATTATTTCAAAATATTGGTTCCACCTAATCAGCGCCAAAACGCTGGTTAAACCTTAAGTTTACCTCGATAGTTTTGTTTTGCGTTAGTTGCAAATCAATCATTTTTTAAAGTCTTTTTCGTAATAAGGGATTTTCCTAATTTTTTCTTCTTATGCAATGTGTTTCAGCGAAGGGGTTTTAATACGAAAGGGGGTTGTTCTAGACGTTTGGCAAACAAATTTGTTCTAAGACTTTTGGGAATTCGAACTTTTTTCGATAATTCTGAAGGAATTTTTACTTGAAAATCAACTGCTTCATATAAAATCTTCGAATTTCCAAAAGTCATAGAACAAAAGTTGTTTGCCTAGACCTCTAGAACAACCCCTTTTCGTATTAAAACCCCTTCGCTGAAACAAATTGTATAGACGTCAAATGAAAAACTACAAGGTTTGACATTGGCGAAGGCAATAAAGTTTTTTGAACCCGATTTCGAGATTAACTTCATTCGATATATAAATCTATTTCCTTAAATAAGTAATTAAATTCGACAAACAGGGACTTTTCCTAAGTCATGATTAGTAGCGATGCTTCTATAAATGTACTATCTTATTCATCAATTTTAATAAAATAGGTAGTTACTTTGTAATTTAGCTATTTATGTACTTGTCAAAAACTATCAATACTTCATTTTCATTTCAACACAAAATAATCTTTACAAGGAGTTTTGGCGGGAACGAGTTAACAACATGTCGTGCTGCAGTTTTATTTTCATGAAACTTAGATGTAACCCGAGTTGAATTGTATAATTCTGGTGGAATGTTATTCAATTTAGTTCTGTGAAAGTGCACAAGTGTAGTGAAAGTAAAAATCAGTGTCAAACATGCAGTTTTCTCGTTGCCTCCAAATCTCCTATTAAGGTTATGGTAAACTTGCCACCGCTTTACTATAACCCCTGACTTGACGGACTATGACGACTTTGACTGTATTGAAACACTTTAGGCCCGATTTATGAAAAATCAGGTCATAATTTGATGCAAAATATAACTTGACACTGGCTAAATGCACACGTGCGAAGCCATAATAAAAGAAAAAAAAAAATCTTTACAAGAATGCTTTGACAGCTCACTCAGTAGGAATTTCGATTCAATTTCAATTATTTGTCTAAATAAGCTTGACAGATTTCATTTTCTACTTGAAGAGGTCAAGAAAGACGAGTGTTAGATGAGGCTTATTTATTGAATTAAAAATACTATACGCGACATTTGAGCTTTAGAGAATGCAGAATGAGTGCCATTCGCGTATTCGGTCCGCATTAAGGTGAAAGGGTACCGGCGCTCTCTCCATACAAACGTAGTCGACTGTTTCCTCCCTGGATAATGACACTAGCACAAACATTTTTGTTGCATAAAACCTATAACTGCCATGAATATGCCCTAAGGTCGTTTTTAATTAACATAGAAATTAAGATTTAAAAAACAAAAATAACCATAGAGGCTGTCATGGCAGTTATAAGTTTTATGCAACAAAAATATTTGCCCTAGTGTCGTTATCTAGGGAGGAAACAGTCGACTACGTCTGTATTGAGACAGTGCCCGGTACCCTTTCCTCTTAAAATCTCCTATACAAAAAGACTCTTCGCGCTAACGACCAAAGATAAGTTAGAAGTAAATTATTTTTATGAAACCTTTGCAGTCATGGTGAGATGGCCAATTTTCTATGACTCAAATGGTCAATTGTTCAATTCACTGTATCTACCTACCTGTCTATTAGATTATTTTTTATCGAACTTATTTGATAAGATATTCAATACAAAGAAAATTCTATAGAATAACAACTTAACCAACCAATTTAGGTACCTTTATTGGTTTTTCTAAGTATTCCTAACTATTAATATACCAGCCATAATACATAGATGTTTTTATGTACGGTCGGCTGCATAATTGTAGACCCACCGTAGAGCTTTAAAACGGCTGTTATATGAATGTTTCCAACACTAGCAAGATTTTAGACACCTGTTTTAGTTGAAGTTTAAAGTCTTCTAACTCTTAGAACTCTACCGGGGGCTGCAATTATGCAGCCGACTGTACCTACCTATTAACATTCTTTATTGGTAAATCGGTGGATTGGCTTAATCAATAAATAAATATTGCAGGACATTCCCCACAACGCCATCTAGCCCCAAGTTAAGTAACTAGACTTGTGTTATGGGTGCTACACAACGGATATACTACATAAATACTTTTCTTTTGTAAGTATGTATATACTTATACTACATAGAAACAACCAGACCACAGACAAATATCTAAGCATAAATACTTGCCTGAGGCGGGAATCGAACCCGCAACCCTGTGTTTGGCAGTCCGGCGTGGTAACCATTGTGCCAACTGGATCGTCAAAATGAGAAAAAACCTACAATTCAAGAATAAAACATCAAACACACGTGTTTAAATCTCACTTGCCCCTTAACGCTACAGCATAAATTTTCCTATTTAAGTATTGGTACAGAGGTAGGTAAATTATTTACTCAAATAATGCGTGGGTCTCACTCACATCTTATAAGCAAACAGTCTACCGATTTTATTGATTCCCTTCGAGCTTCGGGCCTTGTTATCCAATTTCAATGTGCGAACAATATTATATTTTATAGGTACCTACATAATGTTTACGGTTTCTCTTGATGATAAATTGCTTTTCAGACTCGAGCTACTTAAATTACCTTACCGAGTTAATCAATAAGGTGGGTAGGAGGTTCTACTAGATTTGATTATTAAATAAATGTGTAAGTCATATTTATTCTTACCGCGGTTTCACCTGCGTAAGTCCCGATCCCGTGGGCATATTGGGATAAAAAGTATCTTATGTCCGTCTCCTGGCTCTAAGCTACCTCCCTACCAATTTTCACCCAAATCTGTTCTGCCGTTCCCGAGTTATAAATGGTGTAACTAACACGACTTTCTTTTATAAATATAGATTTCAACATAGAAACCTATATCTATACATATAAAATTCTTTGTCCTGATCTATACATATAACATGCTTTGTCCTGATTGACTGACTGACTGACGGATCAATGGCCTAAACCACTGATCGTAGAAACCTGAAACTTAGAGGGTGTGTTCTTTGTATGACGTAGGCATTAGATAAGAAAGGATTTTTCGATATTCTACCTCTTAGGGGAGAAAGATGGAGGCAAAGATTGTAGGGACAACGTGATTCCTCGGTCCATTTTCGACTTCTACGCGGACGAAGTCGAGATTGATTGAAAGGATTGAAAATAAAATAAAGAAAATAATAAAAAATGAATAAATAGGAATATTTAAAAGCTAGATCGAAAAAAAAAAACATAAGCATAAGTTTAGGGAAATGGTGGAAAAAATAAATAAATATAAACCTTATAGGATTACCAAAATAAATATTCATAGACTAGCTTTTGCCCGCGACTTCGTACGCGTAGAATTCGAAAATAGACCAAGGAATCATGGTGTCCCATATAAACTCCCCCCCCCCCCCTTTTCACCCCCTTAGGGATGGAATTTCTGAAAATCCTTTCTTATCCGATGCCTACGTCATACAAAGAACACACCCTCCAAGTTTCAGGTCTCTACGATCAGCGGTTTAGGCTGTGCGTTGATCCGTCAGTCAGTCAGTCAGTTGTTCAGGACAAAGCATTTTATATGTATAGAAGATACAATCATCTAGGTCCAAACTATGAAAACTAAATTAATTGTAAATTTGTAACCTACAAATAAATAAAATATAATGTTTCATTTATACAGTTTTGTAAAAGACCATTATGCCTATGTCATCGCCTATTTTTAACGCATAACGACATTCTTAACTAAAATGTCTTTGATGATAAATCACGTGAATCTCGGTGGAACGTGGTCGTCATTGCAAACTGTTCGGTACATCAATAATGGATAGAGGTGACCGCTTATCAAGCCACTTATTTACAAAATAACATTGTACTGTCGTCGACAAAAGTGTATGTCCAAGAAGGTATAGGATAAGGGACGAGTATGAGTATGTAACAGGAAGTATGAAAGTGTGTTCCATTACTGACAAGTTCAAGAGCAGCAAACAGCCGTGGTGCACAGAAAAAGGTTCCTCGAAGCAAGAAATTATCCCCTCTCTCTATAGATACTAGAGAATTTATTGGTTTTAGTAAATAATCTTAAAATAATAGTATTCTTTATTTAAAAATTATTAAGCTATTGCATAGCTTTTATCGCAGGCTTTGAGCGTGGCGACCGAACCGTAACGAATATAAAACCTTACACCCTGCCACACCGCCTACCATGTTATTTTTTTATATTTTTAATTATTTTTTTTATATTTATACTTATTGCCTATTTCTTTTATTTTATAAATATTCTCTAGCGTCTATATAAGGGGTGGATTATTTCTCACTTCTAAAAACCTTTTTCTCTGTGTAAAGCGTAAGGCCAAAAAATTACGGATTGATTACGCTAGTGAGGATATGAGGGGAAGAGTGGACGTGGACTTATTTACTAGCTACCCGCCCTAGCCCAGGTAGCAGAACATATACGTTTACATTATTTTATCTGTAACTAGAGACCCACCCCGGCTTTGCACGGCCATATTATTATACATATAAACCTCCCTCTTGAATCACTCTATCTATTTAAACAAACCGCATCAAAATCCGTTGCGTAGTTTTAAAGATTCATCGAAAACCCAAGGGCATTGTAATATTTGTAATTAATTATGCACCTAAACCTTCCTTATGAATCAGTCCGTCTCCATTGCTTGGTAAAAACCGTAAAAAAATCCGTTTAGTAGTTTTTGTGTTTATCGCATTCAAAAAGACGCGGGGACTTTGTTTTATAATTTGCAGATCATTTTATGTATAAGTTACAATTATTCATAAATCCATAAATATCTACTTTTAAATTTTTCTTTTTTATTTATTAACTTTTCTTTATCGGTGACTGTACTTGGTGCAATATCGCACATCATATTTTTTTCATTGTTATCTCAAAAGTACCTAATATAAAACAATCCATTATTACTTTCAAACTGCATGAAGGGAAATTTATGCGGGCTTTTTAAAATCGTTGTTAAAACTCTTAATTAATTTAGCAATTAGGGGGAAAATCTTCAATAATTATACCTACCTTACTGTTTAACTCATTAAAAGTGACAAGAGAATTGTGCAATAAAGCATTGATTAAACAGATTTAATGTTTAATCAAATTTGAAAATACACAAAGGACATTATGATTGTTTATTTTAAGATTTTGTGTGAATGTTGGAATAAAAGGTTTCCCATATTACTCTTAAGAAATCAATATGTCCTCTTATCAAATTTCATCAAAATCGGTCCAGTAGTTTCGGAGCATATTCGTAACGAACAAATATAATATTTCCTCTTTATAATCAGTGTAGATGGAAGAGTAAACAGAAAAGTCAAGTTCAATGGTAGATTGTATCACAAGGGGTTAAAATAATACTTTTTACGTGAGGGCGTTATTTTGAATTCAGAGCCCCGGAGTGAAGGTTTCTTATGACGCCTGAACACAACGAGGGATTCCAAGTACGGAGGCTCCCTTCGTTTTACCTGAGGAAAAAATATTTCAATTTCGACTCTACTTCTCATCTTTTATTGAGGAACAAATCATCGGTTTTCTAATAAATAAAATAATTATTTTTATATAGGTTTGCAACTAAATGTAGTCTCAAAGTATTGCACCATATTTTTTCTCTTCGCAAATATCTGTTTACGAAAATATTATTATTAAAATATTACGAAATTAAAATTCATTTTAATACAGGTATTCAACGAATAGCTATTTGATCTTGTTTGTCACTTGTATTTTGTTTGTTTTGCATACACGTGTCGTGTTTACGTAAATAACCATGTTTTTTCTGAATACCATTTTCAGAGTTTACCTTATCTTGTGCTCGATTTAAAATATCAAATCATCCCAATCGGTTCTAAGAACTATTGAATTGATTCGTTGGAAACATGGAGCGGTTCAAGTATACAGGGTAATTGGTATTTATTTGAGAAAGCTTCAGGGCTACCTTCTGTGCCTTTGATTTTGTTCTACGAGGACATAAAAATTTCATTTTTTTTGGAATTTCCGAGGTTATGTTTATTCAAAATTCAGCAGATTTGATTAAATGTAGGTCCGTCAGGCTTAGAACACTCGATAAAACAATCTTAAGACCTTGCCGTGTAATAGCTAATTTTCGGGTAAACATGACTTCAAAATTAAAAAAAAAACATTCCTAATTTCTAAAGTTGATTGTTATGGAAGAAGAAGTAACTCTCAACCGCTTTCTTCAATGATTACCAATAACCCTGTACATTTGGGATCCATTTTGATCCAACAAGCAGATATCGAAGTTTATTCATGGTTTTGTGTTGCCTTTTACATTAAAGTTGAGAACCTCTGCGATCAGAAGGTTGCAGGTTCGATTCCCTCTTTCGAACAAGTATTTGTGTACAAAAAGAAAAAAGGGTTAGTTGGTTTGAATATGGGTTTGAGTTGGTATGGACATGTGATGAGAAGAGAAGAGACGCATATAACTAGAAGAGCGATGATTATGAATGTAGAGGGATGGAGAGGAAGAGGACGACCTAAGAAAAGATGGATGGACTGCGTGAGACAAGACATGAGAGAGATGAATGTAAACGATGAGATGACGACTAATAGGAGTGAATGGACCCCAAATAAGGGTAGGAAGATGAACATATCTATCTATTAATTATTTTTACCTACAGTAGCAGCTATGTTTGCTATTTCCGGAATTCCCCGAAGATTTTCTTGGAATACTAAATAAGTATTACAGGATTTAAGTCAGAGAAATAAAAATATGTAGCTAGGTATGTTATATATATTATATACCTAGTTATATATATATATACCTAGTTATATATATATATACCTAGTTAATAATCAAGTTGGAACACGGGTATTATAGCTAAAAACATAAAACGTTTATTTACACTAATAAGCGACATCGCTATCTCAGATTTTTACATTAAGAAGAAAAGGTACCGGCGCTCTCTCCGACTGTTTCCCTCCCTGGATAATGACATTAGCACAAATATTTTTGTTGCATAAACCCTATAACTGCCAAGACTATGCCCCTATGTCTTGGTTTTTTTCATTTTCTAATTATCATAGAAATTAAGATTTACAAAACAAAACAAAATCAAAACATAGGAGCATGGTCATGGCAGTTATAAGTTTTATGCAACAAAAATATTTGCTTTAGCAGTATTCAGGGAGGAAACAGTCGACTACGTTTGTATGGGGAAGCACCCGGTACCCTTTACTCTTAATTACGATTTTAAAAAATATCAATGCATTTATATCAAAATTTTGGGTGGCTTTAGTCGCCTGAAGGAAAATAGTAAAATAAATTTATCAGGCAAATAGACCTGCGGCTTCTTTTTGAAGTGGCTCATTTTGCCTGACTACTCCATGATCATTAGATCACCAAAGAACTTCCTGTAGATTAGCTGAATTTAAAAATAAATGGGGTTCATACGTTTTTTATTTTTATTTCTCTTACCTCGATGTTTCGACTGTTACAATAGTCAAGGTAAGAGAAATAATAATAAAAAAAACGTGTGGCACTCGGGGACTGCCGCGGTAAAACTATTACATCGTGCGAGCTTTGTACAGTCGTACCATATACATACTCGTTAAGCGAACGCTCGGCCGAGCTACATGGTAGGTGGAGTGGGGAGTGTTAGGTTTTATTTTCGTTACGGAATTTCTTGATTCGGTCGCCGCGCTCAAAGCCCGCGATAAAAGCTATGCAATAGCTTAAAATACGCGATTAGGACCCGGGAAAATAATTACTATGAATACACATCGTGTGAGTTTAAAAAGTTTAAATGGGATTGTGTTTAATATCTTCTATTGTAAAAAATACTCATCACAAAATAGAACTACTGGACCTAAACAAGAGTTATGAGTCTCAAACTTCGCATGGGGGTTCCTTTTAAGACATAGGCGCGCACTAAGAAAGGATTTTCGAAAATTCGACCTCTAAAGGGGTAAAAGGGGCTGTTAAAGTTTGTAGTTCGTAGTAATTGATTGTTATGTATTCTGTGTTTGTAGGAAATTACTATCATTTTAGAGACACTAATACAGGTAAAACCGCGGGTCGCAACTAGTACAATATACATTTAAATCTTGACGTAATAACTTCTTTAAAATTGATGAACACCGACATTCACAAAAAAGTCTGCATCGCGTAACGGGGACGTGAGTTTTATTGACAAACTAGTAACCATGTCGACGATGTTTTCTATTCTATATTCTATTCTATTATATTTTAATCATTTATTCATGAATATAGGTGATAAATTTGACATAATTACACGTATAGCATCTCTATATTCTACCTTACAGGCATACGAAATTTTATTAAAATAATTATAGAAGGTCATTATTATTATACGATAGATTACGAATTCAAATTATAAATGTCAATAAAGATTGTTACGAAGTAAAATTATTAAAAAGTTTTTAAGGTTAACAAGTGTTTTTAATTATTTCAGGCAACAAACAGATAGCAGCTCTAGTGATATGGGCGCGGGACATACCTCACTTCAGTCAACTTGAACTAGACGATCAGGTGCTGCTCATCAAGAGCTCTTGGAACGAGCTGCTCTTGTTCGCCATCGCTTGGCGGTCTATGGAGGTCAGTTATCCAACGAATCCTACTAACCTAGTAATATTATAAATGTGAAATTGTGTATGTTAGTATGTGTGTATCATTGTTATTCCTTCACGCAAAAACTACTGGACCGATTGCGATGAAACTCTGTATGTAGATAGCTGGAGACCTGAAATAAAACATAGACTACTTTTTATACCAATATTACCACGGAATCAAAACGTTACACGGGTGAAACCGCCGAGCGCTGCTGGTTTCCTATAAAATGGTGAACTGAACGCAAAAGGTTTTGAACCCCCGACGTAAAAACGACGGAGTGTTATAAGTTTGACGTGTCTGTGTGTGTGTCTGTCTGTGGCATCGTAGCTCCCAAACGGGTGAACCGATTTTGATTTTGTTTCTTTTGTTTGAAAGGTGAGTTAGTCGAGAGTGTTCTGAGCTATGTTTGATCGAAATGGAGTGGCCTGATAGTTACGGGTATAAGAGTCGGGGGTTTTTTTTAATTCTAAATTGATATTTTAGTATAATACAAATACAAATATATTTATTCATAAAAAAAGGTGAAGTACATAATGCTTACATGTCTAGGTAGGCACCTTATAATATTACTGCAGGTTATATCTAGTTATAGACTCTAGTCCCCACACTAGGATACCCTGTGTTGTGGGTGACTAGTCTCTTCCTACTAGGCGCAAGATACTTACTTAAAATAAGAGGGAAAAAAAGGAAAACAAATATTTTTATACAAAAAAAAGAAGCAAATAGAGGGTAGAAACTAATACTTAAATTACATAATACATAGGCTATGATAAAGATCTATAAATATCAGACCATAGTAAGTTTGTTATAAATGGATGCAAATGGTAGAATGTGTTATTAAAACCTTTGAATTGAACTGTTAACATTTTAATTTCAGTATTTGACGGACGAGCGGGGAAGTTTAGATGGCCGTAACAGCTCACCGCCACAACTCATGTGCCTAATGCCAGGTGAGATTAGTTGACTCATTTGACGACCCAGTTGGCACAATGGTTACCACGCCAGACTGCCAAACACAGGGTTGCGGGTTCGATTCCCGCCTCAGACATGTATTTGTGCTTAGATATTTGCCTGTGGTCTGGTTGTTTCTATGTATTATAAGTATATATTTACAAAAGAAAAGTATTTATGTAGTAAATCCGTTGTCTAGCACCCATAACACAAGTCTTGTTACTTAACTTGGGGCTAGATGGCGATGTGTGGAATGTCCATTAATATTTATTTATTTTAAGATAGATAACTTTATTTGTACAACACAGGAAGAAACAGAACACAATATACACAAAGTAAAGTAATAGCTAGAAAGTATATGTTGCACAAATGGGCGGCCTTATCGCTGAAAGCTATTTCTTCCAGGCAACATTTGGATGGAAAATAACTGATTGTGTGTGTGTTTGTTACTCCTTCACGCTTAAACTACTAAACCGATTGCAGTGAAATTCGGTATGTAGATAGCTGGAGGCCTGGATTAACATATAGGCTAATTTTTATTCCGATATTCCCACGGGATCGGGACCTACGCGGGTGAAACCGCGGGGCGGAGCTAGTGTAATATAAATATTGCAGGATTTTTTTACACAGCGCCATCTGACCCCAAACTAAGCTACTAGGCTTGGGTTATGGTGGCCAGACAACGGATAGAATACTTATATACTTTTTCTTTTGTAAATACATTCAGAAACACCCTTTACTTATGTATCTTTACTTGCTCCCATCGATCGGTTACTACTATCAATCGGTTCGAACTAGATATTAAGCGCGCTCCATAGCGTCGCAAGCATTTTTAGTTCGATTTCCGATCAGAAGATTTGATCGTTAGCACTGGAAACAATGTTCATTAAATTCAGACTACAGTTTCAGACCCTTTATATTAGACGTAAAAATGATAGAAAAGGTATATATATATATAGATAAACACTTTATTTGTACGACACACAAAACATTGAAAATAACAAAAATTACGATGGATATCCGTAACTGATGGAACCAAGGGGCCTCATAATATTGTAAGTGATTTGTACAATATGCGTCATAAGTACACTATCAGTTTGCTACAATAATACTATAAACATTTGACTTACGATCTTCTTCTAATAGGCGTTACACACAAACATAAATACTTGAATCAAAATTACTCAGTGTGATTATTATTATCAACATGTTAGCTATGTCTTAAGTTGGCCGAGTGGTATAAGCTCCCAGCCGCTATACCACCCGACGCGACGTGAAAAAAAAACCCCATGAGTTTCTTGTGCCTTCTTCTCATTGGTGTTTCGAAGGCACACATCCTAACTTAGTTTTTAAGACGTGTCTAAGTGATCTTATACCTAGGTATTAAGCATTGAAAGGAATAAATTTTTTTACTTTGACTTTGTGGGTTCGATCCCCAGGTTACGTTGTTATAATGTTCAAATCGTGCTGATTGTAAACATTGCGGTGGACCGCAATTAGACCGTTGATTGTACACGTCGCACGGCGGTAAACCATCCGCAAATGACAGTGACGTCTTAAATACTTAAAACTCTCAACAAAAACCAATGATCAAACACAAACCTAGCACACTTTAGTTTCATGTAAACCCCACTCTCAAATTAGGAGATGTTCATCGCTAATATCTCAAACAAAGTATTTATATAACAAATCAAATATTGAAGCAGTATTTTTTAGAACAAAAAAACACATGATCTTTTTAGTATTGGGAGTTGTCATCGATAAGTAAACAATTGATTTGTGACCGGATTTACAAACGGACGTTCTACGCCTAAATAGTTTAGTACAATCCCAGACTCTTTTCCATCATCATCATATCAGCCCATACACGTCCCCCAAACGACGCCACAAACAGCGCTCCAGCGCCTCCATTCACCGACTACCTACGACCGCTACAATGAATAAATTACTTATTAAAAACTAATATTTTAAACGTGAAGGTTTGTGTATGTATGTTTTTATCACAGTTGCTCATAAAGTGGATCTTATTCAACGGCTTTTAGGCTCATAATCCAACATATTATGCACGCGTGCGTTTTAGATTTGTTAACTAGTGCTGTAAAGTTATCCCGAAAAGGTAGGTACCAAAGAGTTTATAACTAGCAAAAATGGTTGTCTCTAAAGTCGGTTTACGAACGAAAATTTTACGTGATAATGACTTAGAAAACGATTAAAAATTGAGTTGTTTATTTTTTGTTTTTTATTTACTTAAATATATTGTTTTTCCGTACCATTGTATTTTGTTCTTAACCCCCGACGCAAAAACAAATAGAAAAACCCTAAAAATAATGTATGTCACACGAGGATGTATAGGTTAAAAGTCTTTAGCCTGGCCTTTCCGGAGCATAATTAACAAAAAAATATTGCCTTAAAAAATGTAAACATAGAGTTATCACAAATATTTTGTTAATTAATTATTATTTTGTTTTCTTTTCAAGTCTTTTCTTTTATTCGCAACTGTGATAAAAAACGTCGTACGATATACGTGTGGAATTGATATTTTGCATCTTGGCTTTTATAACACGCTCGCTGCCGCTCGCGCGTCATAAACCGCCTCTATGCAAAGATCAATTTACCACACTTATATCGTAATGTACTATTGTAACGCAAAAACTACTCGACCGATTGCGATGAAACTCGGTATATAGCTGGAGACCTGGATTAACACATAGGCTTTTTATTTCGATATTCCCACAGGATCGGGACTTAAGCGGGTGAAACCGCGGGGCTAGTTAAAAATAAATTTGCCCATATATTTTTATCGTGTTGACTTTTATACACTTAATAGGGACTATAGACCTCAGTATATTTGGCATGATATTCCACTTGCTAGGTCCACTCGTTCCTGAGCAAAATCGGTGGTGACAGACGGACAGGCAGACAAACAGACGGACAAGAAAGTGATCTTATAAGGGTTCCTTTTTTACCTTTTGTTGTACGGAACCCTAAAAAGAAAAAAAAACTGAAAAGAAACAAATATACTATCCAGTAAGAAAAGGATCTATAACACAAGCCTCGCATCGCTTGGAGCTAGATAGTGCTGTGTTTAATATCCTAAAATATTAATTACTAAATAAGACCAATAATACCACTTAACATTATAAATACCAAATTAAAAAAAAATGTATTTTTTTTTTAAATCTGGGTAGGTCTCTTAGAAACGTTTTATTGCAGTTAAAACGGTTCTAAAACCTGCCACCGACTCACATAAATAATCATGTAATGTACGGTCATTCCAGGTATGACCCTGCACCGCAACTCGGCGCTCCAAGCCGGCGTGGGACAGATCTTCGACCGTGTTCTCTCCGAGCTGTCTCTCAAGATGCGCACACTCAACATGGACCAGTCCGAATACGTTGCGCTCAAAGCCATCATATTGCTCAACCCAGGTACGTGCCCACATATTTTATACTTAGACTTGCTTTTGGAAATGGACCAAGGAATCACGTTGTCCCATACAAACTTTGCCCCCTTAGGGGTAGAATTTCGAAAAAATCCTTTTTATCGGATGCCTACGTCACACAAAGAACACACCCTCCAAGTTTCAGGTCTCTACGATCAGCGGTTTAGGCTGTGCGTTGATCTGTCAGTCAGTCATTTAGGACAAAGGATTTTATATGTATAGATTAAATACACAAGGTAAAGTACTAACACACTCCGTAAAACTTGCGAGAAAGATTCTGCATTTGTGGTCGGGAGCTGGATTGGCTGGGGTAAAAATTGACAATGATATCTAAGAAACTCCTCATATGATTTTGTTGGTAGTACTCCAAATCGCCTGGTTTCCGTATTTCTGCATGGCAAGAGTCCGGAAGGGCGATTAAATATAGGCATTTACTGGTCCGAAAACCGTTCTGCGGCTTTCATATATCAGTAAAGGTTGAACCACACAAGTAGTTATTAATCATTTTTTGAGCATATGTCTGGAGCAGACATAATGGGGCGATAAAAGAGCACAAGTGCAGAATTGATTAATGAGGGGATACAGCCCTACGCACTTCACAGTGATCTATACCCGATGAAGACAATTCCACGACTATGCTTACTTCTTCTACCTTATCGCATAATGAACGTCCGGAAAACATCACTTTTACCCTTAAGCTTTTGTCCATATGTGGTTAGTGTTGGTATAACACTTTTAAAGACATCTAAATCTCATATCTACAAGAGCAAAGTGTTTTTTTTGTTTGTAACGATGCTCCTAAACGACAGGACCGATTCTGATGATACTTTGAAAGCTTGAGAGTTATATAGGCTACTTTTTATAACAAAGGGATCGGGAGTTACGCAGGTATGAAACCATGAGATGCTGACCCATCTATTTTCAATTCCAGATGTAAAGGGTCTCAAAAACAAACAAGAAGTTGAAGTACTACGGGAAAAGGTAATAAAACATTCTATACACGATGACTTTGTTATTTCGTTTGATTATTAGAATACAATGAATAATTATACATACGTTATGTACCTAGAGCGTTAATTTGCACGTACCATATGACCTTTATACATTGCAATGTCACACTGTGTTTAGTTTTCTGATTCATTATATTTCACTGTATGCTAATTCAAACACTGATTGGGTGGAAAACTAGACATAAACTTTATTTAGTTAAAATTTGTTTTTTCACTTTCGCACTTACAAATGACAGGTGGGCAAAAGTGTGAAAACTAACGAAGACCTATTGGAATTATATACGGGCTGTTTTCCGCAAAAAGTTGGGTCCTTTATGCGTGAGGATGGAGTAGGCTTACCTAGCAACTATACTTGCCTCTCAGCTTAGTCGACCGTGTCCAGAGGAAAGACTCGTCAAATGTCTCGAACCATAAGCCGCGGGTCACGAGCGGCAACAGAAATATATCATCTGTGAAAATTTCAACTGTCTAGCTATAACGGTTAATGAGATACAGCCTGGTGATAGACGGAGGGACGGACGGTAGAGTCTTAGTAAAAAACCCTAAAAATTTGCCGGGTTTTTACTTAGACATCACCATAATCAAATCTTCAAATATTCCAGATGTTCTCCTGCCTAGACGAGTATTGTCGCCGCGTGCACAGCACAGAGGAAGGTCGGTTCGCGTCGCTCCTGCTCCGGCTGCCCGCTCTTCGCTCCATCTCTCTCAAGAGCTTCGAACATCTCTTCTACTTCCACCTCGTCGCCGACACCAGCATCAGCGGGTACATACGAGAGGCTCTCCGCAATCACGCGCAGACTATCGACACTAACATGATGTAGGTAACTGACGTCTATAGTAATACCACGATATTCACAAGTTAGAACTAGAATAGCCTCATATTTTTTACATGGGGACTAGTTTTTTAAAACTATGTAGATAATGTTCCATAGATTTTCGACATACAATTAATACGAGTCATTTAAACGGGTAATATTTTTACGACACTCTTGGCGTGGTAGGCGAACACTCGTCTGCTACGTAGAAGGTTATAAGTTCGATCCCCGCTTAGAACAAGTATTTTTGTATTCTATCCGTTGTCTGGTCATAATACAAGTATAATTGCTTTAGCGTGGGTCTATATGCAATGTCCTGTACCAAGAAAATAATGGAAAAATGTAGTCCAACGTTGCCGTAAAAATATTATCAGTCTAAAGGCTCTTTTAAAATATTTGTATGTCAAGTTGTTCAAGTCCACAAGCGCTTTATTATCGTGGTAGTGCTATACGCCCTGTGCCGAAACTTAATTCCACATTAATATTTAATCGCCCCAATACATATGCGGAGACAACGCGACGGAATATATGTTATTTTTGTTAAAGACTGGTTACGAATGCTAAATGTACCTAATATTGTATACAAATTGTGTCGTGATAGACTCGAGGCAAGGTTTACATTACTGATCTGGCGTTTGTATTTTTATATAAAGTAGACTGAGGCTATTGTAGCTAATTGACGACCCAGTTGGCACAATGGTCACCATGCCGGACTGTCAAACACAGGGTTGCGGGTTCGATTCCCGCCTCAGACAAGTATTTATGCTAAGATACTTGTCTGTGGTCTGGTTGTTTCTATGTATTATAAGTATATATTTACAAAAGAAAAGTATATAAGTAGTATATCCGTTGTCTAGCACCCATAACACAAGTCTAGTTACTTAGCTTGGGGCTAGATGGCGATGTGTGAAATGTCCTGCATTATTTATTTATTTTATTCGGTCGGTTAACTTCGCTAGTAGTGTAGTAGAAGCTTTAACCCTTTTGTTCCAACCGCAAGGAAAATGCTTCCTACTTTCCATAGACAGATGGGTATGGAATGATTTCCTTTGAATATATTATTATCAAATTGGTATTAGTTTTAAACATGTTTTTTGTTTCATATTTATGTAGGTTTAGTTACAATAGTCTCAGAAGGCTTACCACGTGTTGTTTACGGAGTCAATCAAACGTACTGAATACTTCCCACGAAACTTTAAAACTGAAATCTGCCAACATGCAAGTCGTGATAGATACGGTGATCTAATATTATTTTGTACGGATAGCTGACATTGACAGCGCGATAGAGAGAGATACAATTTCGGAACTCTCAATCTAAACAACTAAACTGCACTGCACTGGACACTATGTCACAATTACTTTGAACGAAACGCATAATCGCCACGAAATTCCTGGCGCTTACGACGTTTGGGTTGCGAAAAAACTATTCTATATTGTAGCCTGTTAAATGGGACACAGTGTTCGTTCTACAGAGCTCGTTTTTTTATTTCAATGTTAGTAGCCGGGTTCTGACTGAGCGAGCATCCTAGCGAGGCAGCTGTGCGAGGCAAATCCTCGGTTAGTTAGGACGTGCCTCGCCATCGGCAAACTCTACAGACCGAGACTGCCTCACGAGGATGCTCGCTCAGCCAGGACCCGGCTATTGGTATTTGTTCGAGTTCGTAAACAACACATGTTAAGGGTACAGGTCAACATAATTGTTAGTGTAAATACGGTATCATCAGATGCGGTCTATCGCGCGGTGTACAAACATTACGTTAGTTCGAACAGAATTAGGTAGTGTAAATGGGGCCGCCTCTTTATTATTACGTAGTTTAAAATATAAAGTAAATTAGTCGTTCATTTATTAGGGAATTTAAATCGAGTAGGTGTCTAAACTTTAATGTTATTACTAATTAATGGATTAATTAACATTACCAAATCTATCTTTAAATCATTTTAATTACTTAGCGATTTAACATGCGATACATCCCCGAGGTCGACACGAGTTGGTAAAGCTTGACAAGGCTCTTTTTGCGCGTGGCATAAGAAAGGAAATAGTATTCGCGGTGTTCAACACACAAGCCATAAAAAAGGATAAAAAACGGCCAAGTGCGAGACGGAATCGCGAATGAAGGGTTCCGTACCATGTTCTATGAGAGCCCTGGAAATGGAAATAATGTGCTACCTAAGGCTATATTGCATAATGTTCGAATTCGGTTGAATTATTGGATTAGTGAAACACCGTTGTCGAATTCAAAAAGTTCTTTGTCAAGCTGAAACCTTTGTTCTAAAAAAAGAAAAAAATATACACAAAATTAGCTTGAAATATTTTCGAAATATAAATGTTGGTGCTTCTTCAATATATATGCATATCAAATATGCATTCACGAAGTTATTGTTACAATTTAAAATATCTTTTTTTTTCACTACAATATTGTAGAATTTAACGTTAATAGATTTATATGTAAATATGTCTTTGCATGTACAATTTAATTATTATTATAGTGTAATTAATTATTATATTTAATATAATACGCTTCACCAGGTATGGGTGGACGATTTAAGGCAGTTAGATATGGCCTAGCGAACTTTATTATGTACCAGGATCTTTTTAAGGGCAGTTTTTAAATTATGTACCTCTTATTTATGCATTTCACTGATAAATTAACCAGTATTAATTGACGATCCGATGCTATTATCGACTTTTTCTACACTATGTTGAGTTTTAATTAAATAATATTATTATTACCTATGTGTAATGGAAATAATAACTACAAATCGTGTGAGTTTAAATTTTTTTTTTAAATTGAGTCAAAAATTATATTGTTTTGTTGTAGAGAGCTCAAGCTAATTCAACAAACCTTGTCCTAAACATTATAATTGTAGTATAAATATATTTAATAAGTATACATATTATACATTGTACCTATGTAGTTATTCTCGCTACATCTTAGTGTTATTGATAATTATATAAGAAAGCTTTTCAGAGCTATTTCTCTGCATCTTAACAATCAACTTTTGTTCTGCGAGTTTTGGTAATTCATTCATTCCGTGAAAATTGAGGTTATGTTTACTGCTATATTAGCTGTTAATTTCACAATGAGTTTATTATCAACCAGAAAAATCTGCTGATTTTAGAATTAACATAAAATTTCCAAACGATTGTTCGAATTCCCGAAAGTCGTCAACAAAAGTTGATTGTTTAGATCCACAGAAATAGCTCTCAATCGCTTTCTTATATAATTATCAATAATTCTGAATATGTTTGTTAATAACAAACAAGTATTTGCTGTTATCTGACGATATAATGTTGAACATTGAAAATATTCTATGAAAGGTTTGGTATTATATGGTGGAAATGTTGCAGCGGTTGTGAGATGATTTATATTGATGTTCACTAATTATCTGATTAATATTAAGTTATATTTTTTTGTATAGATAGTACAGAGTTAAGATAAACGGTGATTAAAATTATTATCACAACTTTTTGTATTTTATTTTGTTCACTCTGTCCCCATTCAAGCAGCAGAACTCAATAAAAATATATATCAAATGAATGCCTATGGTCCCCATTGACGCTTACCCGTTATGGGGGATAACGTGAAGTTATAAAATGTCCTGCCCATTGGAACATGAAACGAATGCGGGGTGGTGGTCCAACTGGAATATACTATGTTTACAACCTACGTATTGTTTGTAAATATTAAATTAACGGGTTATTCTCTACGTCTCATAATCAGATGTAGTTTGTTGCAACGAACCACGAAAAGTGTTCCCCACAACTCATTTGAGATGTTGTGCATAAAAAAAATTAACAACCGTCCACAAATCCAACGCCACTTTTCCTTATGTATAAAGTAGCCTTGGTCTGTAAAAAGTACTAGGCAATCAGAAAGTAGTAGAAGGTATATATCACACTATCTCTCTCTTTCAATTTCAATTCTTCGCCAGAAAAAGCAGGTAGATAAATAAATATGTGATGGCAATGAAGGTATTTAAGAAGCTGGAAAACGAATTCAAATATTTTGAGCATGATTTCACATTAAATATCGGATTGTTTTTTTGTGGGATACCTTACACAGAGTTCTGATAGCCTAGTACTTACGGACTAATAACTATCAAACAATTTACAGTCACGGAAAGTGGTGGGTGTGTGTACAGGCTTGCTCTTATACGATACCTCCTACAGAGTTCTTACAGCCTAGTACAATCATCCTTTTAAATCGTGTCGTGGTTCATTACAACAAGCTAAGTCTCATAATGAGATGTAGGGAATAACCCGTTTTTTGTGGGAGGTAAACTGATTCGTATGAGGACACGCCCTTGCACACCTTCTAAATTGTATGACAATAATTGGTCTGTAAGTACTAGGCTATCAGAACTCAGTTGAAGGTATCCTACAAAAAACTACCTATCTGATGTGACATCATGCTCGAGATAATTGGATATATTATTCCAGCTTCTTTCATGGACATCACATACCCACTTTGGCAGGAGAAAAATTGAAGAAAGAGAGAGATAATGTAATAAGTATGATTTATACCTTCTACTAAGTTCTGATTGCCTAGTACTTTTTACAAACCAATGGCTACTTTATACAGAAGGAAATGTGATGTTGGATTCGTGATGGGTAGCAACTCAAATGTTTTTTTATACCCAACATCTCTTTTATGATTTTTGTGGTTCGTTGTAAAAAGGCCACGTATAACCCGTTAATTGAATACTTACAAACAATACGTTGGTTGTAAACATAACCTAGGCCGTTGTAAACAAATTCCATGTTACCCACCCTGCACTCGTTCCATGTTCCAATGGGAATTAACAGTACACCATCAATGGGGACAACGGGAATACGAGAGAAGTGAGAGCATGAGTGGGCACACGCGTGGATGGAATCAAGCGCAAAATGTTTCCTTTTTTGTTAGTATTTTGGAGTTCTCATTATGTCCAAAAAGGGAATGTTTGCTCTAGCAGCTAACTAAAGGTATTTTGCGAGTGTCCGACAGACGGCAGTCGCTCTCGTAAAAGTCAAAAATTAAGCCGCATCAAAATTATGAAAAGTTTTGCGGTCCCCGGACTCCCGAGACGGATGCAACAGGGAAGATCGCTCGGATGATGGTGGTGGTGGTTTTTGCGAGTGTCCACCTACTATTCTGTTCGCTCCAGCCACCGGATAACTTGTTTATTATGATTGCAAGTTACCTTCATAATTATTTACCCACAATAAAAATAAATAATCAGATTGCTTTTTATTTGCAGTTTAGTTCGGTTCACTTCACCATCCACGTCAGAGGCCAATGTAGAAACTGTTCTACAATCGTATACCATTAATTCGATGAAATACCTTAATATAAATTTACTTTGAATTAAAGACAGGAAATATATACTGATGTGATAGATATTTGATTGAGGCACACAACTTGGTAAATAAAAAGCAATTTAATATTCAATGTATTTTAATTTCACTCTGAAATGCAATTATTATATCAATAAATAATTATTTTTTTAATGAATAAATAACACGTAAGGCACAGCCAAGCATTTAAACAATGTAAAATTATTCGATATACTTACTTTTGTGCTGGTTAAAATATTGAGGGTACGATTTACGTTAATGCTTACAACTATAACAGATGAATAACTTTCATTATTTGTTGAAGTGTGACGCTTCCATTGATTCGAATGCTTCAAGTTTTATATTTACCCTGGAAAATATACAGAAAGAATTAAAACTGTAGCAGTGGGGACACTTTAAAGCTTGGGTTTCCTAGGATAAATCTATGACGTATTCATAATTTCAACTTAAGAAATAAGAATGAACTGACCGTGCCCGGTAGTAGGCTCCGGAAAATAAACAGGTCGTTTAATAGTACATGTGCGCTCTATTATAATAAATTACCTAAAGATGTATATGACATGTCCATTAACAGGTTCAAAACTTTTATAAAGCATAAATTGTGCAGTAAGGCGTACTATTGTATTCGTCTTACCTTAATGATAATAACCCATAGACGTGACTTTAATTGCTCCATTTCAAATAATACTTTCAAATATTTGTAATATTAACCTTTGTGAGCGTAATATCATAAAAAAACCTTCATGAGTTTCTTGTGCCTTCTTCTCATTCGTGGGCGCGTTCCGAAGACACACATCCTAACTTAGTTTTTAAGACGTTTCAATGTGATCTGTGTATAAAATTTACATAAGCATCCAAATGAATAAAGAAATTTGACATTGACGTCACTAAAATCACGGTTCCCTAACGAGCGGTAATTGCCACCGTTTACATAAAAAAAAGTTCTAGTGACGTCATTGACCGCTATCCTAGGAAACCCAAGCTTAACTAAACGTCAGAGAAATCTTTCCACCGCTTTTACTTGTTTTTGATATCTTGAGTATTCCATAGCATGATTTGTTTTGAAGGCGACCATTCGCCGTCAACTAAACTAAGTTAGTTTGGCTTAGCTCGCAGTTTTTCAGTTTTACGTAGCTTAGATGGCATAGTTTGCGGTGGACACACATGAATGAAAAATTGACTCAACTATGCGGGGTAAGCTAAACTAACTTACTGTACTTGGTGGTGGACAAAAGGGTTTATACTTGTTAAAAGCTTCTTTAAATATTAATTAACAAGAATTTGAGTAGACGTTTGACGTTATCTTGAAGACGGAAGAGTATCGTCTGAGACTGGATCGTTTTTTTGGCGGCCAGTGGACTTAAAATCCATCAGATGAGGCACTACAGCGTAACCATTGACTGTAACTCCTTTTTAATATACTTTGTAAAGTGCTTTCGTGATAATTAGCTAAATAACGCACCAGCGAAATAATGAAAAACCAGTCCAATAACTTCAGAAATAAGAGCGATAAAGTTTTACTGTTGATTGATTTGAGTTTCAGACATCATCTACTTCCAGCCGTTGAGAGGTTTGCAATGCAAAGTAGCAAGAGATTCACATATAAGAGTCAATTGAGTACATGCTCCTTACAATTCTTTACTCGAGCGTGACACAAAGGGCAATGTGATTATCAGAAGGCCTATCCTCGTAAATAACGTTGTTTAAATTACATTGTAATTTTATTCCGATTGTAATTCGAATACGAAAATACCCTAAAAGTAATTTAAAATATCCTAAAAGTCAACTTTTAAAAGAATTTTTTAAAGGTATTTTTTGTTATCAAAATGATATTGCAATGTCAAAGTAAAAAAAAAAATTATTCCTTTGAATGCTTAATACATTTGTACAAAGATCACATAGAAACGTCTTAAAAACTAAGTTAGGATGTGTGCCTTCGGAACGCGCCCAGCAATGAGAAGAAGGCACAAGAAACTCATGGGGTTTTTTCTTCATGTGATCACGCTCACAAAGGTAAATATTACGAATATATGTAACTTTTATTTGATTTTCAGTTTATAGATGTATGTATGTCCCCTTGTGGAGCTCTAGTTTATAAATCTATAGAGGTAAATGAGTGGAACTTACTTGTCAAAAGCAGCTTGCATATCGCTAACTTTGGTAGGATGACAGACGATAGCGAGCTTGCTCTGTTTGATGTCAAAGAGAGAGGGTAGCCATCGCTTCGCTACCGAGTGGGCGGACTCTGGCGTCACAGCTGACACTGCGCATACTAGGTCCCTGTAACGAATAAATTTAGCAACTAGGTATAAATACTTTAGTATATAAATACTTTTTTGTAAATATGCAATATTTATGTACGGTCAGATTTAGAATTGCAGAACCACCGTAGAGTTCTAAAATTACTATTAATGGAATGTTTCTAGTATATTTTTATATTTATCTAATAAATTCATTAGTTGAAATACTTTAAACTTGAACTCGAGCAAGACTTGTTGAGTTGAAAACATTCTAATAATACCAGTTTTGGAGCTCTACGTTGGGTCTGGAATTCTGACTCCGACCTTACATATACAAAATTTAAACTTTGATGTAAGAGTTCAACTTGCAACTTTCCGTTTCAGTGGCAGTCGTTTTACCACTAAGCCACAGCGATTAGACCCTGCTAAGTTAAACTTATGGGCGCTCATTGCAACATCTACTGGAGAACATCTCAGCTTTTACACGTTATCAAAAAAGAAATTAACTTGCATTTTTAATGTAAAAGGGCGACAAAAAGTCATGTTTTAAAGATTTCTATGAAGATCGGTCTTGAGAAATACTAGGTAGTTAATTAAGCATAATTAGACTTTTAGGAGTTTGGAATAATCCAGTAATCATCCGCAAGAAAATTATTATTTCATTTTCGCCTAATTTATGGTCTTGTACCCTCAATTTAAGGGGGTAACATCTCACCTACAATTCCATCTTAGCACTTTTGAGAAAAACAAAACACTTTCGTTACAATTAACAATGTTACTTGTAAGCGACGGGTATTTCTGGCTAGTTGCGTTTGCCAGCATAAATAGCTTTAAGAAGATGCCCACCTGTTATAGTGTGGTCCGACTCGTTGCAAGTAATTCATAAGTGATTGTTTAACTACATCAGCGGGACATTTCTCGTTCTCGACCACTTCGAACAGAGCCGTGCTCTTTGCTGACTGGAACAGATCCTCATCGAACTTCGGGTCGGCTAAGTACTCTTCCTATAAATTGTACAAAGATATTATTCTACTAATAATGTATAAGTTTGTGTGTATTTATGTTTGTATATACAACTGCTCCAATTTCAATGAAACTTAGAATGTAGATAGGTGAAACCGCGGGGCGCAGATGTTAAAAATGTGTAAATTTTTATTTTTGTTACCTCTTTACGCAAAAATTACAGATCCGATTGTGATAAAACTTGGTATATAAATAGCTGAAATCCTTGAATTACACATAGGCTAGTTTTTATCCCGATATTCCAGCGGGAGCGGGACTCCCGCTGGAATATCGGAAGAAACCGCAGGACCCAGTTCTAATTAATAAAACTTAATATAGAATCAACTTCGGAAAACAAATAAGAATTACTAGACTGATTTATTAATTAATTATAAATTAATTACTAGACTAAGTGCGGAAACAGCCCCTTAAAACTAAACTAAACTACTAGACTGATTGTGATGAAATTTGGTATGCCGGATAGTTCTTTGAAACATAGCTAACTTACGATTTATTACGATCGAGAGATAAAGCGCAGCTATAAATAAAATCTTACAAATATCGCCTTAGCATTAGTATAGGCCTGTATGGTGTTGGTGGCCCGATACAACGTGAATATGAGTCGACCTTCATTAGGTGACGGCCGCACGCCGTATCCGTAGGACAGGCCGCAGCCGCGGATCAGTCGCCACATTGGACCCTAGAATAATAACATATTTGATATGATTATACATTATACAGTCTAGTAAATGGAATGACAAAGCATACATTGCTAAGGGCCGCTCCAGGACGCCAAGGCGACGTCCTCGGGTACGTATCCATGGCTACTTATGGCTACCCTAAGTCGCCAAATAGAGTAGCCACTGGCAACTGTTTATTACAAAAAAAGAGAGCGTCCTTCCTCTTTGGCGACCCGTTGGACACCGCGTGAGTGAGGCGCAGCTTACACGTAAACATTTTACTGCTCCTGTGGCTACGTTGTCGCTAGGATGCTCTGTCTTCCGTGGCTACGCTTTCAAACTGGGACAACGCGAGGCGCTTGGTGGCAGGCCGGCAGCGATAAACCGGAATCACCAAAAGTCAGGATGTTTTAAGGCAGATAGCCACCCGTGAATTAAATTATCAAGATGTCTATGATCCATTTTGTTGTTCCTTATTACTTTTGGTTTGAATTTATTGCTCTCACCTCAAGCTGAGTAAAGTAGTTCAAAGCGACGAGCAAAGATGGTAAATCAATAAGTAAATGTCCGAGAGGTCCGGGCGCGAGTTGTACAAGGAAGGAGGACTCGAGTCCTCCGATGCCGATGACGAAGCCTCCGCCAGCGGTGCCAGCAGTCATCAGCTCATCGTCCCAGTACAGTACTGGCCTGGGGACAAGCAATGTCATTTTTTTTATCTTTGTCTAAAAAAAGGATATCATTCAAACGAACCTCCGTTTTAGTAAGGTAGTATAAATATATTGGATTGATTAAAGATAAGATTTTAATAGAAACTTACGGCAAAGGAATAACTTCATTATCTCCACCAAACTTCTTCCATGGTTCTGCACTCAATTTGTACCTACAAAACCAAATTTTAAACAGTAGTTAATTATTATATTGATGTATACAAAGAATAGATCCTCCAAGAATGAGGCCTTTGGTGTTTGACCACTATCTAACTTTTACGACCTATTCTCTTTTTGTGGCTGCGCGGACTAGTCCGCTTGGCGATGCCTCTCGAGCCGATGGTTGGTAATAAGCCACGACCAAAGCATCTCATCAGGATATTGCTCCTTTAGCACCACCACGGTGTATAACTTCAAGGTCAAGTGCGTCCCACATTAAGATTAAATCCCATGACACAAGCATTTTGTTCTGTAAGTAAAATCTAATATTGTACTGAATTTTACCTATCGAAATCAGTAGCCAAATGTAACCATAATCGTTGCGTAATATTCTTGAACGTAATTGTAGCTTCGTCGACCGCCGCTTGCGCAGAATCACCAGCTGCGTTCAGTTGTTCAATAAGCTCCTTCAAGAACTTCTGTTGTCTAAGGAGAGAGCACCAGTGCACGTTGCTGTCTTCACTGTACAGGCTGTCCCTCAGCGTGTCGAATACCATTTTATTACCGTTTCTTCTATACTATAAAAAGAAAATCACAACATATTATAAAATAAAATTCCCCCACCGCATCTGTCCGTCTGAAAGCATTAAATATAAAAACTACTAAACCGATTTTAGTACGGGTTTCATTAATGGACGGTGTTATTCTTGAGGCAGGTTTATGTGTATTATAGCTGCGGTTTTACCCGCGTAAGTCCCGATCCCGTGGGAATTTCGGGATAAAAAGCAGCCTATGTGTTAATCTAGGTTTCCAGCTTACCGAGTTTCATCGCAATCAATCCAGTAGTTTTTGCGTGAAGGAGTAACAAACATACACACACACACATACACACAAACTTTCACATTTATAATATTAGTAGGATTCATTTTGGTTTATTGCAGATTGTCTGAAATATGACAGAAAACAATGTAAGCGTATATATTTCATCAACTGGCACACAGATGGCACCATAATGAAAATATATGAGTCAACCGCATCTGGCAGTTGAGAGGATAAATATGTTCTGTACCCGAATGGGGCGGGTCGTTATAGTTGCGGCCCGGAGTTTTACCCGCTTATTCCAAGATCGGGATTAACAGTAGCCTGTGTTAATCCAGTTTTCCAGTAACTTTTCGAGTATCATCGCAATCGGTTAAGTAGTTGAAAGACTAACAAATACATAAACTTTTACAAACACTTATATAGTAGGATTATGTCTACAATAATAAGTATGGTAGCTGTTGGACAGCCCTCACCCATACTGAGACTTCAAAACTCGTTCAGTAATTATTCGATTTCTAGTTTTTTTTTAAGCATTTTCGAACTAACTTGTGCAACATCATTGATCATTCTCTGAGCGAACACCAACAACCTCTCCTTGTTAAATTCAGCGGCGTACAGTATTTCATACAGATGAATCACAACTGCTTCGTAATCCTCAGGTTCACACTGAAATTATACAATGAAACATTAATAATGATCATAGAAATACTCTTTTACTTTCACAACTACAGGAGGGTAATATTTCACCTGAAGGTACCTAACAGAAGGTACAGTCGGCTGCATAATTGGAACCCCCGGCAGAGTTCTAAAATTACAATTATTGTCATGTTTTCATTTCAATAATTTTAGTTTGTTAAATTTATGAGGTAGAAGACTTTAAACTTCAACTAAAGCAGGTGCCTAGAATCTTGCTTGTGTTGAAAACATTCTTATAACAGCCGTTTTGGAGCTCTACGGTGGGTCTGCAATTATGCAGTCGACCATACATACAGACAATGACTAAAAGTCATCATCATCTTCCTGCCCTTGTCCCAATTTATTTGGAGTCGGCGCAGTATGTCTTCATCTCACTAATAAAATTTATTTAAAACTAACTAAAGGATTAACAACATGTGTTGCTCTAGTCAACACTGACATTCTTTCACATTTTATCAATGTTCAGTACTGTTCTTACGTTGATATTTTCGTTGTTTTTAGCAAACTAGAGTCTCTATATTTTACTAATAATGTCAATGAAATGCACACTGGTAGGTCATTCAAATGCATGATAGGGTGACCGCCCCGGGCGCCACCATTAGGAGGGCGGCTAAATTGGGAAAAAATATTTTATGCGATCAGTCAAACAATTAATTATTCAAGAAATTAGCTCTTACCCATTTGCACTTGTATTCTGCCCAATACAGTTGTTGCAAAGCACGAGTCGTCCCGCATCCTTACATTTTTTTCATATCGTTACGTTTTTACGTCTTTATTGTTTTTAAGACGTCAAAAGAACGGCATATTATTTATTTATTTATAGTCAATTAATACGATTATAAAAACCAATTACAGCAATTGACTAATTAGGACAAATCATTCATACATTTCTCTCGCAAAAATCCAAACACACTGACAATATCAATCTCCATTCGTCCGCAAACAGATCAGTTTCAGCACTTGCATCCAGGAGAGCGTTAATTGCGTTGATGCTGCGGAGAACGGGAGACTTAGAATGGGAGACCGTGTGAGATGTCGGCACCGCCAGAAGGTGATGTTTCCGGCCTCGGACATATTTATTCGGGCAGAACAGTCTGCAAATTACCGCGTTCAGATCAGGAGAATCAACGATATCGCGAAGGATCTTCAAGCACGTTACGATCTGATCATAGGCGCGGCGAACCTCTAAGGAATTATAACCGAGACTACCTAAGAGAAATTGAGTCGGGTACATATATGGATAGTACCCATGCGCTCGCTTGTATAGGTACCGGAGGAAGGCTTTTTGAACTTTCTCAAGAGAAAGAGCGTAAGAAGATTCATGTGGGTTCCAAATACAAGCCGCTGTCTCTAGTTTACTCCGAACTAGTGCGCTAAATAAAAGTTTAATCACACTTATATCGCTAAAGTCGCGAGCATTCCTAAGAACGAAACCCAAACGCCTGTATGACTCCTTCGCCAACGCAGTTATATGAGGATTAAAAGTAAGTTTAGAGTCGAAAGTGACTCCTAAATCTCTGACATCATTCCTTCTAGTAATGCTTATGTTGTTAAGTTGGTAGTCAAATATTATTGGAAGCTGCATTCTACCGAAAGTCATCACACAGCATTTAGTCACATTAAACTCCATGTTGTTAACAATACTCCATTCGAAAACCGCATTGATGTCTCTTTGCAGTGCCTCACAGTCAGACTTAGACCTTATGTTGGAGAACAACTTCAGGTCGTCTGCGTAGAGAAGACATTTGGCGGCATCGACGGCGGTAGGAAGATCGTTAACCATAATGAGAAAGAGAAGAGGTCCAAGTATTGAACCTTGACTCACACCGGATCGCGTGTGGTAGGACTGGGATTCATATAAGCCAAGCCTGACATATTGCTGGCGATCGCGGAGGTAGTCTGCTAGTAAAAGAACCATTTTTGGTGTAAATCCTATACCAACCAGCTTTTTCAGCAATATATCGTTGTCCTGATTCTAAAGCAAGGTTGAAAATGTGCCGTAAGGGAGTACATAGTTGAAATTTAGCCCGTTTCAATAACGTAGAGGGTACACTATCAGGCCCTACCGAATTACTCGGTTTCAACTTTTTAAGGCCGAACAGTACGTCAGCCTGAGTAAATGTGTTTATGTCGATATTGTTGCTATTTTTAGTGGAGTCCGACGATAATGCTCGTTCGGCGTCCAGCTGTGGAACCCTCGACAGAAACACACTACCGAAGAAAATAGCAAATGCCTCCGCCGCCCCAGATCCCGAGAAAAGTTCACCTCCATATGAAACGATAGACTCAAATCCACCCTTGGTTCTAAGAGCTGAAATATGCCGCCAAAATTCGCGCGGGTTAGTTTTTATATTACACTCAATACGCTTGGTATAGTCTACATACGCCCGAGCCGCACGGATTTTTAGGTCTGCTCTAACCCGAGAAAACTCTTGATACGCTTTGTCACATTGTGTACGTTTCCAGGTTTTATGCAGCTTTAGTTTAACTTTTATATCATTGATAATCTCACGCGTAAACCACACCGGATAAGACCTAGTCGTACTCGCGGTTCGACGTTTTTTCGGCATGGAAAGATTAAAAATGTTGTACAAAATAGAGTAAAACTTTTGAATAGCGTTATGAACATCTGTAGCAGCGAGGATATCACCCCATGAAACGATAGAGAGCCAATAATATACCTGTTCCCAGTCACATCGTTTGAAGTTCCAGTCTTTATCAGGGCTTATATTGCTAGGTTCCAATACAACATTTTCTAGATAAGATGTTTTGATTCCTACCTCTATGTCGAGTGGTGGGTGATAGAGATCGATTTTGACCAATCCCTCAGTGGCTGCTACCGACACTTCACGTTCGTTAGCGCTCTCCTGGATCAAGACAACATCTAGCATACCGCCATACTCATTCTTCACCTCATTCTTCTCAGTCAGACAACAGAAAGACAGGAAATAACAATAATAATTCTGTATAGATAAGGACGCACTATTTAAATTCAAGTCACCTAAAATCAATACAGAATGTTTTAAATTCTCAACAATACTTTCTACATTACAAAAAAAGGACATGTAGTCACTGTCCGACGATGAAGGTTTCATATATACTACGCAGACATAGAAAGGGTGACCGAGCCAAGTAAAACTCGCCCAAAGATCTTCCCCGAACTCGGTTTCCAAATCAGCGCGTCGTTTCAACGTTATTGGGGGAAGCGCCGCCAACAGCACACCACCACAGGGCGTTTTTCTGTCGCGTCTTAAAATGCTCCAGTCTCCTGAGACGACCATAGGATCACCCACAGAGTCGTCGAGATAAGTTTCAGTTAAAGCCACCAAATTGTGTTCTAGTAGGCTTAAATTGTTTCTGAATGTTGGTAATTTGGTTTTTAAGCCTCGTACATTTTGATAGAATATATGTACCTTAGTGTCCCTGCTGGAAGGGGGCACGAAAGGGCTGAGTGTTGGACATCCTATCAGATTTTTTCTTAAATTGCATCCATTGTTTGATTCTAGCGTTTACGGGCCAAACGTCGATGGATAAACACAAATCGTAGTAAGCTTCCGGAACGCCAATTTTATACGATTTGTAATCACCTTTAGGGGACAGCTCTACGACAGTGCAGGTTCCACTAGGGCATAGCTTGCGGAGGTACTCACGTATCTCATCGGCATTTGACTCCATATTCCATAAGTGAATATGCTTACGAGGATCCACAGCCTTTAGAGTTGTGACGTCAGGACCCGCAGCACCACACAGAGAGGTATACCGGCGAGGCTTTGCAATATGACCTTGTTGTTCAGGGGGGGGAGCTTTACCGATGTCCCTCCCATTATCGACAGTTATGTTGTCAACCGATGAGCCTGACGTTTTACATAGAGCAACGCCAGTCGAGTGCGCAGGGAGAGTTGCTATGATTTTTCCAGCAGGCGCTTTCTTTGATTTAGCTTTACTAGTAAACGTTTTCTTTGGGTTTCTGTTTATTTCAACCAAAATCGTCTGCGAGGAATTGTCAACAGCAATTGGCCGATCACATCGCGGTGGTGCTTTCATAGCAGTAGATGGGGCCTCGAGTTGGCTTAACTTCGTATGAAGTATTTCCATGGACGACACGCAGCTTTCCAATTTTGTCTCATATTGTGTTATGACAGCCACTGTGTTTTTAAGCTGTTCTTTTAGTGAAGTTATTTCCTGACGCAAAGAACGCATCTCAAGGGACAATGAAGCCTCAGGACCCACCACTTCGACCGCGACATTTTGTAGTGGAGAATTTTCAAAGTTCGCTGCAGGTAACTTTTTACGATGGGTGACGTATGGATCACGTACCGCCCTCTTCGAAGCACCTACAGGTGTTCCGCTGTTGTCGCCTCCTTTCTTTACTGAGCAGATACACTCTGGACATATCCATGTACCCGTGGTGTCGGCGCCGGCGGTTTGTCTGCCAGCACACGGTAGATGGTACGTTTTACCGCACACCTCCTCCGTACACTGTATAAAGTCTTCATCCGAGGCTATGAGGGCAAAGCAGGCTGCGCAACTCATGTTTAAGTAAACAATCAGTTTAGATCAGCTGAGTGGTACGCGGACGTTGCTGCTGTATGTGAGTAGGTAGGCACGGTGCAAAGTGCACTAGCTGCGATGCGTGCAGTGTGTGCGATGATTCATACAAGCGGGCGAACTGCGAGTTGTCGTAGGTCAGTGATAAAAATCTACCGACGGTAATTAAAACTATTTACGTGATTTCTCTGGTGTTATTAGTCCAATTTTCCCGAAACAAACAACACTGCACATTACCACTGTCCGGCACTGATGTACATAACTTTCACATTTAGACTCGCGTTTTAAACCACTTAAATTTCAAAAAGTTTACGGAGTAAACGAACAAGATGTTGCTTTAGTGAGGGCAAAAGGCACACTTTTATTATGACTCCGTCCGCGTCCCGGGCAACAAGGACCCACGCTATGCCACTATTCAACAGGGCTCATAATTAACAGTACGTTTGAGGTAAGAAAAAAAAACTCACCCGTGTCTCAATATGAACAAAATTCCCGAACTGTCCGACGGAGAAGTTCCCACTCTTGCCGAACCCAATCTCGTTACCGAACATGACGGTCAGCTGTTCCGTAGTCGATATAACCTCCTCGTGGGAGACGATCGTGTCGCCGCGACGGACGGGACACTCGGCGAGCGCGTTGATGTGCAGGGGGAGCCACTTGCGGGTCATTCGGTCCACTGATGACGTGTCTAGGATTAGGTTGATCTGTGGATATGTTGTTAAAAATATTAGCTTATATCCGCACAACTTTGACCATGTGGAAAGTGAATTTTCCAGCCCTAATAGCTGTACATTGGCCAACCTAATGTCAGCTCATAACAACGCCAAAGACCTGGCAGCACACTGGAGTGGATGGATCTGACCTTACCCAATCAATTCCCCTTTCATTTGTGTTAGCGATACGAAGACGAAGCAGATGCCTACATCATAAAAGTTATTTGTTTGCCGAATTTTAACCGGATCCGTTCTTTGGTTTGAGTTGTACGTTCGTAAATCAGTCACTATCCCGTGGGAATATCGGGATAAAAATGGTCTATGTTACTGCCAACGAATCAATGTATCGTCATACCAAATTTCATCAAAATCGGTCCTGCAATTTCGAAGCTTGTTTTTATGTTTGTTATTAATAGGTCATTACAAACATAAAAATAAAATAAAACTATTCTCTTTATAATATTAGTATAGATAGTGTTGTTATTTCTATGCCTTCTAAATTGTGGCATACTCACATAAACAAAGTTAGTTTTCAAACTGTGTACTCTAGTATATATGGACAAGTCTTTCAAGTCGAAGTGGGGGCATGGATCGCCTTCAGAGCTCCACGACGATATGTTATGGCATTTCAGGTTCTCACAGGATGGCACCGGGATCGCTGCTAGCGTGCCTGGAGGTGGTGGACGCTGGGAAATAATTTATTTAAAAAATGTAGTTTAAGCTTTATACAGGGTAATATTATCAGCAAGCGATTCATTAAGAATTGATTAAGGATTGTTAAAGAAGATACATGGACCATTCGCCAATTAGCAAGCTGTTGAGGGCCACTTCTCTCTTCTTCACAAACAACTTTTGTTCTACGATTACTGAAAATGCAAACTTTTTGGAAATTTTTGAGATCATTCAGATTTAGAACAGTAGATGAAACTTAAAAAATAAGTTTAATTTTAAAGTTGTTGACCTCTCCGTGAAAGGAACAGCTGAGTTTTAGGTAAACATAACATCTAAATTAAAAAAAAAACAACGTAGATCAAAACTTGTTTGCTTAGGTGCACAGAAGTGGCCCTCAACCGCTTGCTAATTGGCGAATGGCCTATGTATCTTCTTTAACAATCCTAGAATTAAAATGAACTGACAAATACCTCATTGAATTCAATAGCTTCCTTCAAACGCTTATCCTTCTCAGCAAGGCCGGTCTCGCCAAGTTTAGCTCTCTGGGCTTCTATTCTCAACTTCTCTTCTTCAGCCATTCTGTTAATCAACAACAACTTTAAGTAAGTATCTTCAATTATTGTAGTTTTCACTACACAAAGCTGTGCAATATATCAAGTTTTATAAACCATTTTTGGCTTTCATTTTAATTGAAAAAGAAGGTACCTATTTTGATCCAGGCAATGTAGATAAATATGGCACGATATTGCACACAATGCCATCTATCTCTAAGATAAGCAACTAGGCATACTAAATGAAGAAAAAATATTGATGCATTTTTGTTTTAAATCTGAAAGCAAATCGAAAAGCGATCTTGCTGATTCTTTTAAATTGGTTCAGTATTTGAAAGTTATTAGATTTCTATTTTTAACCCCAGACGCAAAAAGAGGGATGTTTGACGTGTCTGTGTGTCTGTCTGAGGCATCGTAACTCACCAACGGATAAACCGATTTTGATTTTGTTTTTAATATTTTATTGGAAAACCAGTTTTAGAATTGAATAGTTCCGTACTTAGCCTGTAATTCGATGCTCGGCGAGCCAACAATCGTAACAAGATCGTCCGTAAAGTATTTCTGTAGTAGACTGACCCAGTAGTCGATAGGCTCCTTCATCAGTTCGTGAAGGTCTTTTTGAGGATTCATTCGAGAGATAAACTGGAAATTAATTGTTATGGAACTATTTAGACTTAATGTACACACACAAACGTAAGTAGACGCCTCTAAATACAGAACTGTAAACACTCTCGCGTCAACTGACATCAATCCAGTACATTTTTGCAAAAAAAAACCCAGTTAGAGATCAAAATCATAGTTTTCTTCTTACTAACTTCTAAACAATATTATTTTCAAAAACACAAAAGCCAAATGCTTTGAAACTATCCAAAATATAAAAATACTGGAGTGAGATGCCGTATTTTTTAAACTGCATAGTTTTATTATTTTAAAGAATTTTCCAGGCATTTCGGTAAATATTTTGAAATGGGGTTGGGTAATGTAGGGTTTTTTAGGTTAGGCTTAGTGTTTTTTTGGTTGTTAAGGTTGAAGAACTTTAACTTCAACCTAACTCAAACTGAATGTTGAACTCTTTTAATAGAAAACCATTAAATATATATATATATAACTTACGTCCTGTTCATTCTGTGAGTACAGAGCGTCTCCTATACTTCTGAAGGCAACAACGTGATGAGGATCAGACTCTAGACTCGCGTTGCTTTCTCTCAGCTGTTTCTTGAGAAGACGTTTCATACGATCCATGTCTATGCCCTAATGATTAAGTTCGAAATTTAGAAAAAAAGGCTGGTCAAGTGCGAATCGGACTCACGCTCGAAGGGTTCCGTACCATTATATTCTATTTTTAATATTTGATACATTATCTGTGAAAATTCATGAGATACAGCATGGTATCAGACAGACAGACGGACAGTGGAGTCTTAGTAAAAGGGTCTCGTTTTTACCCTTTGGACACAGAACAGTGAGATCTAATAGTTATAGAGTGGCTATCTCCAAGCTTGGCCTTTATTGTGCAACAATAATTTGACGTGTCTTCACCCAATATGCGAAAACACCTGAGGGATTTTGAGTCAATTGCCTCACTTTCGTGTGGTCAAGTTTATTTAGCAAAGACGTATCACTAGTTGACGACCCAGTTGGCACAATGGTCACCATGCCGGACTGCCAAACACAGGGTTGCGGGTTCGATTCCCGCCTCAGACAAGTATTTATGCTTAGATATTTGTCTGTGGTCTGGTTGTTTCTATGTATTATAAGTATATATTTACAAAAAAAAAGTATATAAGTAGTATATCCGTTATCTAGCACCCATAACACAAGTCTAGTTACTTAGCTTGGGGCTAGATGGCGATGTGTGGAATGTCCTGAAATATTTATTATTTATTATTTACTAGTTGACATATCACTGGTACTGAACCCTAAAAATACACTACGTGGCCAACGGTGGATTAATAACGTACATATAATTTTCAATATTTTACCTCTACACCCTCTCTAACACTCTTCAAGCATTTCCTGGCCTCTTCCTTGGAGTTATCTAGCTTGTCCACGGGAACATTATCCAAAGTTATCTTTATTAGCGGCGCTATGTTTTCTGTTAGATTGTATGATACCTGAAATAAAGTATAACGTCAGTGCTATTTTAGACAGTAACCAGCTATCTAGATAGAGAGTTTCATCGCAATCGGTCCAGTAGATTTTGCGTGAAGAAGTAACAAACACACACACGCACACCCAAACTTTCACATTTATAATATTAGTAGGATAAATAATGTAGGACACTTTACACAGCGCCATCTAGCCCCAAACTAGGCTTGTGTTATGGTTGCTAGAGAAAGGACAGAATACATAAATACTTTTTTGTAATACTTAATTTACATACAGACACACGCTGACCTATCATATGTAAAAAATAGAAAAGACACCCAGACCAGAAAAAATATGTATAGCATAAATACTTGTTTGGGGCGGGAATCGAACCCGCAACTTTCTACATCGCAAACGGGTGCCATAAGAAGTTATCCAATTTAAGAAATAATGTCTGTAAATACAATAAAACATGGCTGAAAAAACCATTACTGACAACCCCTATGGCCTCTGACGCGGTTGCGGGTTTGATTCCGCCGTCCAACAAGTATTTGTATGCGTAATAAGAATGTATTTACAAAAAAACGATATCAGTCTGTTATCGGGTACACCATAACACAAGCCTAGTTGCTAGCCTAACTTGGGGCTAGATGTCACTGTGTGTAATATTAATTTGTTTATTAATGGATCTATTTTACTTTATTCATTGGTGCTTTTTGTTTACCTCTAATCCATCAATGGAATTGGAAAAAGTAATCAACATTATTGAAGATTTATTAATCAAAATTATTGAAGAAATTTTCATCAGATTCGTTTATGTAGTATATCTATATCTGGTTTTTCTATGTTTGTAATGAATAGGCTCCGAAACTACTGGACCAATTTTGAGGAAACATCGATTCAATAGGAGTAACAGGCTACTTTTTATCCCGATATTGCCACGGAATCGGGAGTAGCAGATAATAGAGAATTAAAGTATCACACTTACGTCACCAGCTAAAGCATCTTCTCTCTCGACGAGGCATCGTTGCAGCGGTGCCGCGGCCGTGTCGCATAGATACCGCAACAATATCGCACAAGCTGTCAGCTCCTTTAGGGCGGTCGGCTCGGTTAACGTGGGCCCGCGCCAACCGAAATATACCTGACAATACAAATATATATTAGCGCAGTTTAACTCCTCATTGTGAGGCACATGCCCGCTTCTAGAGCAAGAGTGTTGGCATTAAGGAATCACAGCGTCTCCAAAGATATATAGCGCTACGGAAAAAAAAACAATATATTAAGAGCACACCAACCGTCAGTTTGTTCCAGCTTAAAACAGCATGGCCAGCTAATTTCAGTGTCAGTTATACTAAAACTCACCTGGCCACAATCTTCAGTGTCTGCCGGCCACTGTTCCTTCAGCTCTCCATAGTTCGGTGATTCAGGGATGATTTGCCATGGCTTTACCCATTCTATAGCCGGTTCTGAAGCCCTCTACAAAAACAATAAATTAATTGAACAACTGGAATTGCTCTAAACTCTAAAGGTCCATAGATGCAATAAAGGTTGTGTGGTCCATAGATGCGTGTAGTGTGCGTGAATTGATTTTATTCAGAGATTCTACTTTACAGTAGTCTTGGAAGCTTTGAGCAAAGATACCTAAGCATAACTTTTTTTACATAGTAAATTAACATAGAGGTATATAATACTGTGCTATACCTATATTGGGTACTAAACAAAACAAACAATGATCTTAAAGTGGTAGCAAGTGGGTGGCACAGGTCATATTAATAGTGCAAGTCATATTGTTGAATGTTAATGTGTTATGAATCTTATCGTGACTTCGTTTCGCTGATTTGTTCTTTCTTAAGAGCTACCCTTAAATTTTTGGAAGGTGGTATATTTTTTATTTATTTAAAAGTGGTCCACAATAAGCTCCAAATCTTATTATATGCATCAGTCAGTAACAAAGTAAATAAGAGATTTGATGCTAATTTGAGAGTATTAAACAGTAACAGTTTACTTAGTTTTATCAGATGTAGGTATAATGATACAGACAATGTAATAAACACAACAATAGGTAAATTTAAAGCTAGCACTACATTAGAGCAAGGCCACGTTCGCCAGACGCGTCGGATACCAATAATTATATGATGACCAGGTTTTTAGAGCTATCGATTCATACATTTTGGACGATTTAGGCGTGAATGTTTGCTTAGTGTAGGTCTAACTTTAAACTTAATGATTAATGACTAACCTTGGCAATGATGTCATCTTCAACGACGGCTAATGCTTTGAATACATCTTCCGCTTCTATTCGTCCTGTAAGTATTATTGTGAGGTTCTCGGGACGGTAGAACTTTTTGTGGAAGTTTTGGACCTGAAATAAATGGAATGACATTGCAAGATAAATAATGCTAGTACATCAAGTACAAGTGATTCGTTTCGTTCCATCATGTTGTCCAGGCATGTCGTTCTCCTTTTAGGAGAGCATACTAAATGCCTCATCGTCCCTTCAGGTGAAATGAGCTCAAATGCAAGCATATTTTGCATTAAAATATTTAATAAAATGTTACATGGTGAAAGAAAAACGTCCATTTTCTTAGAAGATTTAGACCACTGTTAGGTTTACTTTGTTTCAGCTTTATGTTATAGGCGATTCTGTATGCAGTTACCAATTTTATCTTTAATTTCTTTGTACTGTGTTACATACTTTGGTGTTTTTTCATGGTGGTTTCACTAATAATTTGAATGTATTTAAGCAGAACAATATATGACGTATGTTTTTATCAATTAAAAATACATAATTTCGACATTTTAGATTGAAATTTAGGGTTAGATCAATGATTATAATGACACATATTAGGTAGGTACTTACATAACAATTGATAACATTTTGGGTGCCCGCCACCATAAAATAGCCCACTTTTGGACATTCTCCTTTTAGTCCCAAACTAACTACACTACAAATACATTAACTGTTCAAACTTACATAATTTATAAGTTTATTTGAATAATACTATGGTAAATAAATTAATATCTAACTGAACACTTATTTTTTTATAAGTATCTAAAATACATAGAGAAATACTTGTTTATTTACCTTTTCATTATTAGTAGATTCCCGCAAATTCTTCATTATACCACCGGTTTCTGAAGAATATCCACTGTTAGGATACATGGCTCTCAGAAGTTTTAATTCACATCTGGAAAACAATCTTTTCTTTAGATCGAAACCTGACTTACTGATTAACAAACCTTAGTTCACACAGCCCAAACTGCTGGGTCTAGAAACATTAGTTTTCACACAGGATAAAATATGTTTAGGTGTAAATTAAGAAGTTTTTGGAAATTAATTTATCAGGGCTTTAGATAAATGAATTTCCAAAAATGTCTAAACAGTTGTAACTTCTTTTTATTTCATCATTTGGAAAGAAAAGGTAGGGAGTGTTACAGTAATGATGTACAACAATTTTAGAGGTTTAAAATTACTTAAAATCCTTACTAATATAAAAAATTTGAAAGTTTGTTTATTTATTTGTTTGTTTCTTTCCTCTTTACGGTCGAAAGACTGGCCCAATTTGGTTAAAAATTAGCATAGTGGTAGTGTAGGAGATGGAATAGGATATAAGATACTTTTGATCCTGAAATTCCGGGATCGGGACTCACGGGTGAAACAGCAGGGCATAGCTAATTTGGAAATAAAATCCAAAATCTGCAAATTCTTACCTACTATCGGCATTATTCTCCCGTCCTTGCATCTCACAGTAGACCACACCAGCATCTTCCCCCTCTCCGTCAATATGGTGAACCTCACTTATATACCCATGATAAGTTAAAGTCGGAAACAGGATATGATCGAGGTAAATGGGCAGTAAAGTCAACATGCCCTCATCCCCAGCTGTATACACAGTATAGCATGTGTGATCAGTGTCGGTCCAAGCGTTCGTTCCATGTGCCATGCATCGGTTCGCAACTAGATCCAGGATGCCTTTGTAAGGGTATCGGTTTGATCCAAGGAATATGAGATGCTCCAGGGTGTGTGGTAGACCGTCGTCATCGTGTGCTTCAGTAGCTAGTAAAAAAACAAGCGTAAATGACCACTTTATACCGTCTTAGCCACGTTACTATTTGTCTACCCACTTTGTTTCATGTTCTTGGAAGATCTAACCTATTTGGACGGTATCAAGTCTATGCTATTAAAAGATTTAATTATAAAAGTATCTTACCAAGACAAAAGAATCCGTTCACAACAGGGCCGTCCACCTGCCCAATAATAACAGTGATGCCGGTCTTTTCGGACACGTATTTGCTAATCGGAACAACATCAGAAGCTTTTGTAGACGAAATTAATTTAAAATGTGACATTTTACTTAGGTATTACTCTAACTAGTGTAGGTATTAGAAAAACAATTTAATCGTGGTGGATAAATAACGATGACTTTTTTTGTGTCTACTTTGCGAAATTCCGCCCGCGGTCAAGTCGCACGTAAATTGTCGTAAATCGGAAAATGACAATCACATTAGTGATGGTCCTATACGATTGGAAGCAACTATCGATATCGATAAATTAGTAACAATGCGAGACCAGTAATAATTTATGAAATGTAGAAAGGTGCGATTGACGCTTTTTGATGTGGGCAAAACGCATTCGGCGCTACAGACAGCGTGTGGATCGATACCAACTGAATCGCATGTTTCAGAGTGATCAAAGGAAGGTATACCGGGAAAAGCCTAGTCAGCGTGTGATTGACGAGCAAAGGCCAGATAGCCGAACCATGATTAATTTCTGGCGTGATATCTGGTCGGTGCCCGTCGATCACACCGAGGGTGATTGGATGCGTGTAGTTAGTAACGCGTGTAAGCAGATTGAGACCATGGAGGCCATAAGTATTACACCGTTAGATGTAAAATGTGCGATTCGTACGGCCCAGAACTGGAAAAGTCCTGGACCAGACGGGTTGCACAACTTCTGGCTGAAGTGGTTTCGAAGCTCACACGTTCGACTCGCTACACAATTCCAAGAGGCCCTTGAACTAGGTTCTCTTCCGAGCTTCCTAACAACTGGTGTCACCTTCCTGCTCCATAAGTCCGGTAGTACCACGGAAGCTAAGAACTACAGACCCATTACGTGCTTGCCTACCATCTATAAGCTACTCACATCCATTTTGACGGTCAAAATTAATTCGCACATTGTCGCGAATAAAATTTTGGTCCCAGCTCAGAATGGATGTAGGGTAGGGTCCCGTGGTACTAAGGAGCTCCTCCTCATAGATATGGCCGTATGCCAACAGGTTCGCCGGAACAGAAGGAATCTTTCTACTGCCTGGATCGACTACAAAAAGGCCTACGATTCAGTGCCTCATTCATGGCTAAGAAGGGTCCTGGAGTTGTATAAAATCGATACAACTCTAAGAACTTTTCTTGATTCGTGCATGAGGCAATGGATCACGGTGCTTTGTCAACCGGGCGGTGTAGATACTCTTTCTGAGCCGGAGGACTACATAAGGATTGAGCGGGGTATATTCCAGGGTGACAGTCTGAGTCCCCTGTGGTTTTGTCTAGCCCTGAATCCTCTTAGCACTTTGCTTAAGAATTCAGGGTTAGGCTATCGGCTACGGAGAGAGGGTGAGGTTATTTCTCACTTGCTGTACATGGACGACCTCAAACTTTTCGCTACTAAAAAACCAGAGTTGATGACCTTGTTAGAAATTACTCATAATTTCAGCAGCGCCATCAATATGAAGTTCGGTATCGATAAGTGTGCGGTCTTACATGTACAACGAGGGAAAGTTGTAAATTCATCAGATTTACAACTTTCAGAGACAATATCGCTCAGATCTCTCTCTGAAGGCGAAACATACAAATATCTAGGTATGGCAGAAGCATTAGCTATTGACGGGGATATAAAACAGTCGGTGAAAGAGCGTTTCTTTGGTCGCTTGACAAAAGTCCTTAACAGTCTTCTGTCGGGTGGAAACAAAGTGCGAGCTTTCAATGGCTGGGTTATGCCTTTACTCATCTATACTTTTGGTATACTTAGATGGACTCAGACTGAGCTTGACGCTC
This sequence comes from Idaea straminata, assembly GCA_951213275.1. Lineage (NCBI taxonomy): Eukaryota > Metazoa > Arthropoda > Insecta > Lepidoptera > Geometridae > Idaea > Idaea straminata. The sequence continues at coordinate 5,552,192 of OX577846.1, read as the reverse complement.
TGGATCGGAGAGTACGTTCACAGCTGACAGCCCATCGCATGCTTCATCCGCGCTCATCGGTGATGAGACTGTACATTCCTCGAAAGAGTGGTGGTCGAGGCTTTTTAAATGCTAAGACCCTACACAATCGGAAAGTGTGCAGCCTCAGGGAATACTTTCTCGGATCCGAGAGTGAGATGCATTGTGATGTGCTACCACATAACCTCAGTGAATAATAACCTCACTCCGCTCTCCTTGGCAAAAGAGAATTGGCGTAAACCTTCGATACTCAGCGTCGAAGACCGCAAGGACATATGGAAGAGCAAGGAGCTGCACGGGAGGTTTTATCGGGCTCTTACGGATCCCGATGTAGACTTCCTCGCTTCGGTAAACTGGCTACGTTTCGGTGACCTCTTTGGGGAAACCGAAGGTTTTGTTTGTGCAATTGCCGACGAGGTAATGATGACGAACAACTATCGGAAATATGTATATCCTGAAGGACGGTACGGTCGATATTTGTCGAGCATGCCACCGTCCCGGGGAGTCACTCAGGCATATTATTTCCGGCTGTTCTCATCTTGCCAATGGTGAGTATTTGCACAGGCATAACCTAGTAGCTAGGATCATCCACCAGCAACTTGCTCTTAAATATGGACTCGTGGACCAAGAGGTGCCATACCATCAATATGCACCCGCGCCAGTTCTAGAAAACGGCCATGGCATGCTCTACTGGGACCGGTCTATCGTCACTGACAGGACTATTGTCGCCAATAAGCCTGACATCGTGATAATAGACCGATCGAAGCGACGGGCAATACTCGTCGATATAACCTTTCCACATGACGTTAATCTCGTAAAGGCCGAAAAGGACAAGGAAACTAAGTACTTGGACTTGGCCCACGAGATTACCGCTATGTGGGACGTTGATTCGACAAGTATTGTTCCGATAGTTGTATCGGTAAATGGACTGATAGAGAAGAGCCTTGATCAACACCTGAAGAGGCTCTCGCTGGATGGTTGGGTCAAGGGTCAGATTCAGAAGGCAGTCGTCCTGGAAACGGCACGTATCGTAAGAAGGTTTCTGTCTCTGCGGCCCTAACCATCGGTAGCCTGGGCCTTGCTTCGCTGCCGACGGTCTTCTAGGTTTAGGTTTTTATAATAATTTACTGTTTTATATGCAAAATTTATACTTTATTGTTAAGACTTGTAAATTTAATTTTGTTTAGGTATTTATGTAAGTGCTTAGATGGAATTTTTTTATAAGTTTTTATAGTGATGTATATATTTTGTATTCAGTTTGTTTTTATAAAAATCTAAATTTAAGAAAAAATAAATGAATGAGTGAGTTATATTATCATATATTTCCAACGAATTAAAAACCACCTCCTTTTTTAAGTCGGTTAAAATGTAAAATTAATTTCAATTATCTCTTTATTTTTCTTAGATTTAGTTTTTAACAATAACTGAATACAAAATATATCCATCACTATAATAATATTATATAAATTTGGTAATTTTTTTAATAAATATTATTGTTCCCATATTGTGCCAAAGTCGACCACAAAATATTTTGGCAGCATGAGAAGGACATCCCTATAACTGTCATCTTGATAAATGTTTCTAGCATGGATGGCAAAAATAATGTCTCCGATTTTTTTTTTTTTTTTTCAAATTATTAGCTTTGCACGACTTGTGCATACAGACAGTGATAAGTTAATTTTGCTTTTAATTTGCATTAACTAGGAAAGTTCCATGAAGTTTTTGTTAGGCAACATGACTACATCTTTGGATTCAAAAACCCCAAACCTCTAAAAATAAATAAAAATAGAATTGGGTGGTGCCAAGGCACATGGGCAAGGTACGAACGTCAAATTCTGTGGTGCCAACAATGTACTTCGCCGTAGTAAACTTCACATGATAAGTACTCTAACTACAGGAAAAGTTAAATGGTCGAAGCACGAAATCGGCCCGACTATCGACTTATACACATTGACCTAATTTATCTCTATGCTTATACATGGGCATCTAACTTACCTCCCTATCGAACTTGAAATCCTTACCCTACACCTAAAGGTGAAAGACCGCACATTATTAGATTTTTTGGCGGGAACGATTGAATTGTTTAAAAATATTGTTTTTGGTATACTTTACCGATAGGAAAATTGAATCTTTAGAATATACATACACCAGGGAAATAGATAGACCTACACATTGTAAACAATCGCTGTACATTCAGTTCCGTAATTGATGCTATGATCATGAGTTTCTAAGCTCCAAGTTCAACTTTTTAAAAATATATTATTTCTAAAGAACCTAACACAACTTTGAATCCAAGCACTGTTTAGCTTTTGATTTGAAGTATGAACATCGTTTTGTAACGAGGAAGACGTAAAAGTAAACTTTCATAAATCGATCACCATCAGCGCTTAGATAATATCTCTCGCGAAGAAATGTTGACTTTCTAGTGAATACCTATATGGCTGAGATTACACCTACTTAGGTAGGTACTTATTTACGTGTGAGTTGTTTCTATTTCACGAGCGACGACAAATAGGTACAATCAACAGAACACAATCATCTCGCACGCACCCCACTGTATGTACTTCTGCCGGTATCAGCACCACCGCGGCTCACAAGCACGCGAGTTCGCGACTCCAACGGCTGTGTACAAAAAAGTACCGCTCGGCTTAAAACGTTACGATAATCACTATTTGAAATATTGAAATAAATCTTTTTTGTGAATTATTGAAAACTTATTTTTTGGAGAAAATAATAAAGGTGAGTTTATTTAATTATTTTTCTACTACTAGGTACTATAATAAAAATAGCAAAATTCTTGAAATTTAAGTACTTAGTTATTTTCATACTTACACTCAGAGGTAATTAAATTTCATTTTATAAACTAAAAAAATATTTGATCTAATCTATCAAGTTAGAGGTATTCATTCAATAAATAGAAAGTAAGTTTAAAAAGATCAAAGAAGCTATTTTGACGTGCGCTTGCGCATCAATAGGAAAGTAGGTTGCAGTGGATACCTAAGTGTACCTATTGTGATTAGAAGATTCGAAAGGCATCATAAAACCACGGTAGTTAAAATTGTACTTAGTGTTAAAATAATATCTGCTGAGTATGTAATTACTACGTAGAAACGCTTATTTTACACGCATGCGGCTGTGAAACAGCCATGTCTAACAAACGTTAACCGTGCCGTACTCAAGAAGATTTGAGAAAGATCTAATCGCCTACTTAAGTAGGTAAATTAGGTACTTAGTACATTAATTGACTTCGCTGTAACTTCCTTATTAAATTGGAGAAATAATTAATGCAATTTATTAGTTTTTACCTTATGGTACCTACAGACCGCGACCTCATATTATTGCCTGTTCTAAGGTTAAGGTGGGATTTAATTTTCTTTATCGCAACTACTTAGATAATAACATTACCTACGTCGATAAATTATTATTTAATGCAAAGATACTTTAATTACCTACATTATCATATCTTTTAAATATTTGCGAGTATTTTAGCTTAATAATAATTGATAACGTAAATAATATCAGCAGGAGGTAAACTTACGTTGCAGTGATGTATTTTTTTCCTTTTTAACATTGAAAATGTTTTTCGAATCATGGTATAGTCAAATTAGAATAAAGTGTCCAAATGAGCGTTAAGGCCTAAACTATCTTATAGTTTTTGAATTTTGAAAGTCGACTGGTAACTTTTTTGTGAAACCTATAAAATTGTAATATTTTCGAATAATTTTTTGCCGTTTTGGTTTACAAAATGGTAATAATTATTCCCAGACGCTTAATCGGAAATCGAAAACTCGGGGTTGAATTTGAAGCTTCAATTTGAGCAAGTAGGTAGGTACCACGGTCGGATAAAAACTGTAGGCTGTGGTTGTGCCCTTTTGTCATCTTCCTCGTAGTTTATTTACTTTATTACATTTTCAATGCCCTTCTATAGCTGCGCGAGATATGCAGATTTTTTTTCAATTGTGGCTTGCGAAGCCACTCACTTGCACTTATTGTGTGTTCCAAAACTTATAGATTCTCAGTCTTTAGTGTTCTTTAAATTTTGATCAAATCAAATTAATTAACCACTTGGTCTTGTTAATAGGTACATAAATAATTATTTTATATTTAGGGTTAACGTACTTCGGAGAGAAAAAAACGGGACCCGTATCGATACGATTGTGCATCTGTCTGTCAAGGTCTTTTTTTCTCGCAGGAACGTGTAGTGATAACGAGTTATTATTTATATTATACTAGCTGTGCCCCGCGGTTTCACCTGCGTAAGTCCCGATCCCGTGGGAATACCGAAAAAAATATCCTATGTCCGTCTTATGATTGTAAGCTACCTCCCCACCAATTTTCAGCGAAATCGGTTTAACCGTTCCCGAGTTATAAATGGTGTAACTAACACGACTTTCTTTTATATATATAGATAGCAGATTCTAGCAAGGTCTTTGGTCCAGGTTTATACTTATTTTTAGCACAAAAATGATGTGTATTTAGACTTCTACACAAGGATACCTGTCCTTTGAATGTTATTCATTTTGAGTTCATGTAAAGATATGAAAACAGGACGTTCATTTTTCCCGAATTTAAAATGTTCTTAAAAACTTTTTAAAAATTGTTATTTAATCCGGACTTGTCAGAATTAAATTTATATTCAGCCGATCTCAAGTAATAGGTACCATGCTATTATATACCGATTCCTTTTATTTATATACTTACCTACATAGATAGAAGCCGCCCGAGGTTTCAACCGCAATAAATCCCGATTCCGTGTTAATATCTGGATATTTATCTGGATAAATAGTAAGACACATTTTATATTATAGCTTGCATCAATATCGGTCCAGTAGTTCTGAAGAATAACTCATCCACACAAACATCCATCCAAACTTTACCTCTTTATCATATTAGCGCCAACAGATTATACCTACATCTACTAATGAAAATTATCATAAGGCGGATATAAACATCTACTTATAGTAAAAAAATATAAATTAAATGGTTAATTAGGCTATAAAGTAGGTAACAAAAACAGTAGCATATAATACCTACTCTATAAAAACACGTTTTTAATTTATGGGTCCTACGCGCTACGGGTTACTGATATCCTAGGTAGGTAGTAGGTACTACCTAGTTACTGACTTTAAGTAGCGTAAGTTAACAAAAACTTAATTTTAATAGATAAATTGCTACGGTGATGACGTAGGGTAACATTTTTTCTCATACATAATTCTTAATGTCGCAAAACACGTGAGTTGAATTTATTTGAGGCCTATCTACAGCCACATGCGATAAATTAGAAATAAGCCAACTTATTCCAAATCGAGGTTTAAGGATAGTCCGAGATATGGATTTAAACCTTAGATTTAGATACAAATTTACTCGTGAACTATATAATTTCAAATTTTAAAGTCTAAACACTATCCCTATATAATTTTTATAGACTATAGTTCCATAGGGATAGTGTTCACGAGTAAATCTGTGTCTAAATCTAAGGTTTAAATCCACATCTCGGACTATCCTAAACCTTGTTTGGAATAAGGGGAATTTGGTCTACTTACCTAATAATGATCAATAATTGATCATAAGATACCTATATCATAAGATCAATTATTGATCATTATCATGATCAATAATTGATCATTATTACCTCGCATTCCGCACCATACTTTGTCGATCATTTTCAGCATTCAAATCTAGGTTATAGCGTAAATATTTAGCCCATTTTTTATCGTATTGAAAGACCTTGATTTTTATACACCTAATAAGGACTATAGATCTCAATATTTGGTATAAATTTCAACTTGCTAGGTCCACCCGTTCCTGAAAAAAATATCGGTGGTGATACCTGGACAAACAGACGGACACGAGAATGATCTTAAAGGGGTTCCTTCGTTTACTTTTTGAGGTCCCAATCGGCCCCGTATATCAATAAAAAAAATCAAACAGTTCTTCAAATATATTTTTTTTTTGTTTTTAAAAAGGAGGAGATTCTTAATTCATCTCGTTTTTGTTTATAATAGCACATGCTGGGTAAATGCATGTGCAGTTCGAAAACATATCGGAACGATAGCACCCATTCGTAGACCCTAACTTTTAATAATCTTACATTATTCTTTGCAAACATCAAGGTGCTATTGGGTAACATTGGATTTCTACGTCTAGAGAAATGCCTTATGTTATGGTTTAGACGACCTTAACCACAACTGGTTCTTGCCAATATTTATCTTCTTGTAATAAATAAATACTTACCTAATAGATTTTTGCGTGAAAGTTTTGACGAAAACTTTTCACTGGTTGAGGTAAATTAACGCAAAGTTATTGTCTCTAATCAAAGATTTAACTATTTTAATTTTACTAATAATAATGTTTACTTAATTTAAAACGACAATTTGGTCAAATAAGGTAATAAGAAATAAAGCCACACACAGACGTGTCGTCGTTGTAAGCGGAAATAGTATGATCGCGTTACCGATCATTTTTATGTTGTAAAGTGCGAATCGAGATCATAATGTGCATGCAGCCTTCAAAATCAAATTAATTCAATACGTTTAATCTGAGACATATGTGTTGGTGCAATTATTAAAATAAATATTATATTATTATTATTATTATTATTTGTTTGTTATATGTCCTATATCACGGGACTATGGAGTCCCGGACCTTTGGAAGGCATGCGTGGGGCCGAAGCCAACACGTAGAGGCCCTTTACAATAACAAGTTTAATGGCAAAGTATGATGTGGACATCAAACCGGCGATTATCCCTGTCTGCACTATAAAATGCAGCCAAGGACAATCTCCGGTTCGAATAGAACTATTGATAAACTACAGGAGAAAACTACTACTTGGGTTATTGTGATGGGATGGTAGTGGACTGGATACTGGGGAACTATGGGTACTATGTCACCTGCCGTAACAATGTTCAACAAACATGTAAAAGTGGCAGGTGGAGACTCGCCAACTCTCAAACTGGGCCACCCTAATCAGCTGAGTAAATTACAGCAAGGGGGCAACAGGGACGAGAGTGGCTTAAAGATAGTGATGCCGCACTGGGTTTTAAACTCAGGTCACGGGCTCCCTGAGGGTCCAGCCTACCTGGCCCACTCACCACTGACGTGCGGCATATATCTTTCGAACGTATTCTTGCGACTCCACTCTGGACGGCCGGTGAAGGCAAGCCAGATTATTATTATTATGATATCAAAGGTATTTTATTGACGTAAACAATAGCAAACTTACTTGTTCAATAGATATCAAAGTACTTAATTAAATTATCTTAGTACATACAGATAAACAGGAACAAATTATATTATTTACGTATTCTTTTATTACATTATTGTTATTTCGCACACACCAGATTAGATAAAGCTACCCCTAGGGTATTAAGATTTATTATAATCTATTTTCGGATTAAATTAATTAAATTACTTTGAATTACATTAATTCCAACAGAATTAACATAGTGTTTTCTTAGATTTTTGCGATTTGAACTCATAATAAAACTAGATTCAGAAACGTCACGTTTCAAAAAAAATATTTTATTATGATAAAGTTAAATAATAGTTATTACAGTTTTTGTGAATATCTACTTATTATCTTCTATATTCTAAATATATAAAATGTTTTATCCTGAATGGCTGACTGACTGACGGATCAACGCACAGCCTAAACTGCAACCGAAACTTGGAGGGTGTGTTCTTTCTATAACGTAGGCTACCGATAAGAAAGGATTTTTCAAAATTCTACCCCTAAGGGGGTTATAAAGGGGGGCAAAGTTTGTATGGGAAAACGTGATTCCTTGGTCAATTTTCGACTTCTACGCGGACGAAGTCGCGGGTAAAAGCTATTTAATAATAAGAACAGAAAAGGTAAATCCGACAACATTTTGTTTCGCAGGGGAGTACCTTCTTGCAACTGACACACGCAACTTCCCCTGGATGTTATGACGAAATGCACGTTGTATTCAAAGCAGCTCTCATTTCCACCTATTAAATGAGTTGTTTATATTTTTCACAATGTATTATCAGCATCGGGCGTCTTAAATAATAATAAGTAATATTTTTAAAACACTGCGTACTCAACCATATATCTGTCCGAATATGGTAAAAGTCAAATCAGTAAATGGTGAAATATAACTTGTTCTTCTACTTTTTTTTAACCCCCGACGCAAAAATGACGGGGTGTTATAAGTTTGACGTGTGTGTCTGTCTGTGGCATCGTAGTGACGCTCGACCAGTCAAATATTACCTGCCCAATAGTTAGCCACTGCAACTGCAAAAGCGTTGGTCTCCATCAAGTCTTCTAATGTAAGGTATTAAGGCCGGAGTCCTGTAATTTATTTATCTGAATATTGGCGTAGTAATGCTAATTAGTCTTCATTAGTCCCTGTACCTAATAGTTACTTACGACAGGGTGTCACACAGTGACCTACCCATAATCATATTACTTACACTCAAGGCTGGGTTTCACCTGACACAATGATGAATTAAGATATGTAGGTACATGTTGTTACAAATGTCACATTATGTCGTGATGGGTATATTACCACCTTATAAGTATTGTAAGCAATGCCATTAGGTACATAATGTGAAACAGCACTGTTATTGGTAAGTGTTGAAAGATAATATTTTACGTTTGGTGCCTTGTCTTTTTAAAACAATTATTCCAAAGAAGAAACGGCTATAATTACAGACTCATAATTTCACCGAATTGAACATAAAGATTAATACTTATACCTAAAACTGACTTTACTCCTTTTTGTAAGGAGGGTTCCGGCGACTGAGACCGCAATCAACTGGAACCGCGGTTCCAGTTACCGGATCCATTTATTTTAATTATTTTCTTCCGTCGACTGGGACCACTCGCAAATAAACAAAGAAATCTATTGTTCAAGAAAAACAGTACAGTCAAACAAAAAAATAAGTTTGAATTTATAATTGAAAAAAAAAAACTATTTTAATTTAACGTCCTTAAGGCTGATTTTGTGATAGATATTTACTTACTTATTTATTGTTAATTGTTGATTTTTTCTAGCATTATTTATGTGTATGTTTTTATTGCGTAAACTTTAAATAAGGTGTTTTTTATATTATATAAATAAATGATATTATTTAATCAAAGAGTTATTACTTTAAACGTTTTTTCGTTTGACTGTTTTTGACTTGGAAAACAGTTTTTTATTGTTTGAGTGGTCCCAGTCGACAGAAGAAATATATTAAAATAAATGAATCCGGTGTTCCAGTTGATTGCGGTCCCAGTCGCCGGAACCCTCTTTGTAAGCAAGTTCAAAGGTGAGTAAATAAATGCAATTTAAATAGCTCTTAAATTGACTATAAGTAGTCCATAATATTTTATATGTGTAGGCACATTACGTGACTCCACGACCCGCATGACTGATATCCATCATTATGCATCACGTCGTTCATAAAATTATCTTAATAACTTTACATTTCGACATTGCCAAACCGTCGCAGTTCACATCACATTTCACCATCGCGGTTTTGGTTTGTATTTTGCAGTCTGCCATTTGCTGTTTCATCATCATAAATATATCTATTTTGTTGTTATGGGTTTTACTTTGTTTCAACCTGTCTATTATTTAAGTTAGGTTAGGTCAGGGGCTCCGATTTTGCGCACTCAGGCATAGGTCTGCCCATTGCGCGTGACCTTCGGCTGTTACTCTAGCCAAACCAGCTCCGACTAGCCCCCTAAGACAAGATTGCTTTCTATTAGCGATATCGCCAATCGACAGTCTTTTTTTTATTTATTTTTTATGAAATTGACACAAGCCAACAAACAGTCACGTAGTCTTGCGTTGAAGAAAAAAAATGGTGGATAAGTTACATTTTAAGCTAATTTTATACAATGTTTTATGTCAAATCCATACAATTAAATCTATCGATTGGCGATATCGCTAATAGAAAGTAATCTTGTCAAAGGGGGCAGAAGCGCAGAATTCTCCTGGGGTCCTCGTACGCCTCTTGGAGTGTTGCAGGGTAGCCAAGTATGTCGTCCCTGTATGCAGCCAGGCTCTTGCACTCCAAGACTGCGTGAGCGACGGTCTCTTCATCTGACAGACACGCTCTGCAGAGTGGGCTGTCGGTTATACTTAAGACATTAAGGTGTTTATTCAAGTTATTTTTAGTTATATTATTTAAGTTACTACCAATATAATTTTTCCACGATCATGTTGCTCGATGTCCGCGACCATTATAATATGGTCGAAGTACTTCATACATGAGCCATAATCACAATCAAGCAGATAGGTAATCCATCTGCCGGCTACATAGCATTACCGAATGATAAAAAGTATTATAATGTTGTTGTACTACAATTTTATACACAACAGTAATTATACACAGCTCGCTGCGGACAAATCTATCCTAATTGAAGCGTTAAGAAAAGCTCTCTACACTTTACATTATATACGTTCATTAAACCTGAATTCATAGATTAATAATGGTATAACAAAAAAAAAAAAAAAATCGGTTCATCCGTTCGGGAGCTACGATGCCACAGACAGACACACACACATATACACACACACAGAGACACGTCAAACTTATAACAACTCGTCGTTTTTGCGTCGGGGGTTAACAAAATAAGACTCTATAAAGATACTAAACAAATTTACCAATACTAACATAACATAATAAATATACTTAGGTATCTACCGCATTCCTGAGCTTTTGAACTACCTAATAAAACCTATTACAAATATTTAATTATTAGCCTAATCTATTCGAAAAACAATCATTAACGACCGCTTTAAATGTCACAGGCAAATATTTTACTTTACTTAAAAATATAGAAGATTTGTTTGACATTGAGTTGGGGACTACCCTGGTTATTTGCAATTAGATAATACTTGAGTAAATAGTCCATTTAAGTTTTACATTAAATCAATATATAATTAAAAAGCAGTAATAATAAAATTGTATGAGAAGCAAACACGACACGACGAACACCACGTTTGGTATAGCCAAAATAGTCTAAGCTAGCTAAAACATAAAACTTTGAGTAAGCGTCCTTTGTGTAAAAACATTTTTGGAAATGCTCACGGGTTTTGAATCTATGCGAGTAGGAAACGGGCTACGTGTCAGTAGAAGTTGCTAATAAGTAAAAGGACAACGTTGGTAGTACTACATAAGTACCGTTAATCCATGCCCATGACACATAAATCACTATCGAGCGTTGGACAAAGAAGTCGGAGATGTCTTTGACTCTGGATGTGCTATGCATATCAAACAGACGGGGTTTACAGAAAGTGACTAATAGACCACAGAATTTTGCAATTACATACACTTACCTACTGAATTTTGTGCTTATTTAGCAATTGTTTATTTAATTAAGGGTATAATCAGGCAACATAAGTGTATACCCAAGATAGAGCCTTAAAACTGCTAATATTAGAATCTACTCAAATAAGATTTTAAGGTCCTGCTTGAGTTGTAGGTTTAAAGTCTTTCAACTCATGAATTTATTAGACAAACAATATTAGTATGAAAACATTAAAAAAATTGGAATTTTGGAACTCTGCAGGTGGTCTGCAATTCTGTTGCCGACTATACTTAGGAAAATGTGTGGTTACTTTATTTTGGATGTTTTGAATTTTTTGTACGAATGATATGTTGTCAGTCCGGGTATCCTGCAAATTATATTCTTATCAATTTATCACAAGAACATATTATCAAAAGATTACTAAGTGCGTGCGAGTTCAAATCGCGACTTATTATTATAATCCATTGAGATAGTGTGTGTACCTACTTCATTGTATTCTAGTTCGAACTGATTTTCAGTTGGCAATATTAGAAAAAAAAGGAGCCTAATATTAAAAAAGAAATTAAAAAAAAATAGATACAACCTTGTTAAAAAAGCCAAATAATTAACAAAATGAATACGTAACGCTGTTATAAATTGCACAAATACATTTTATTGGTAAGTAATTAATTTTAGTTGTGGATCAAGAATAGATCAATTTATTAAAAGTGATCTTAGTTTGAACAGGGCCTAAATTCACCTTTGGAACCAAATCGGAACAAAATATGTACGGTCGGCTGCAAAATTGCAGACCCACCGTAGAGCTCCAATACGGCTGTTATAAAAATGGTTTCAACACAAGCAAGATTCTAGGCACCTGCTTTAGTTGAAGTCTTAAGTCTTCTAACTCATCAATAATTTAAACAAAAAATATTAGAATGCAAACATTCCAATAATAGTAATTTTCGAACTCTACAGAGGGCTGCAATTATGCAGCCCACTGTACCTACCTACTTTTAAAAATCGTAAATATTTTAAAAGGTATTATAGAGGAAACAATAAACAAACATTTCGGAATGAGTATCTATTTGATACAGTTTAACTAGTTAGTTGAATTAATTATGTAACAGATTTAATTAAAAACTAACCGGTTTAACACCAAAATTGTAAGTAGATAACCCTAGGAAGCACAGAATGTTTCCTACGTAAACAACACTTTTTCTAATTCCGCATTAGCTACCTACATGAGAATGTCAAACTCTACCAAACTCTACCTAGCATAAGAACGTAATTGATCCTTTATTTACAATAGAGTTTATGAGTGAGTGTGTTTGTTATCTCATTATGCAAAAACTACTGAATAGATTAAAATTAAACTTGGATAGATAGCTAGTAGAGGTCACAAATAATATAGTTAGTACTAATTATGGTACTAACTGCGCTCCGCGGTTTCGTGGGAATATCGAAATTTAAAATAGCATATTTTTAGCCTTCCTCGACAAATGGACTGACTATCCAACACAAAAATATTTTTCAATTCGAACAAGTAGTTCCTGAGATTAGCGCGTTCAAACAAACAAACTTTTCAGCTTTATAATTTTAAGTAGGTATAGATTTTTTCCACTAAAAACACACACAGAAACTTATTTGTATAATATTAGTTAGATAAGTAAAAAATTATCAATAGGTCCTACCTATTCCAGTGGCGTATTTTATTTCCCGCCCCAGGGCGAATTTGGTTAGCCACTCCATAAATTAACGTAATAAATAATTCTAGGACCTAAGCGGGGGTTGAAATCCGCAGATTTTGTTTTTAGAACTGTATTTAAATAGGCTTTGAAACTTTGTATTTTTAAACGCTACTAAGCGCTTATCTATACATATAAAATGCTATGTCCTGAAATACTGCCTAAACCGCTGATCGTGTAGACCTGAAACTTGGAGGGTGTGTTCTTTGCATGACGTAGGCATCCGATAAGAACGGATTTTCCGAAATTCTACCTCTTAGGGGGTGAAAATGGGGGGCAAAGTTTATATAGAACGACGTGATTCCTTGGCTTAATCTACTTCAAATTTGCATAAACGTTCTTATTTCTTTAGACTTCCACGCGGACGAAGTCGCGGGCCATAGCTTAGTTATAGTTAAAAACATTCGATTTTAAAATGATTCAAGTTTCGGATTACGACAGCTTTTCGCCCATAAAAGCCAAAAGCTGTCGGGCGAGGTGGAAGCAGACTGCGAGAAGCGGCTGCGCCCTCCGCCCCGGGCCTTTTCCCTGTCAGTCACCATGTATGGTTAAGACATCCCTGATTCTATCCGTTACGTTGGTACCTACTGCTACTGCAGTCTGCTAATTTTATGCTCAAATACTTATTTATGCATATACTTACGTTTATTTTGTTTACATATTTATTTGTATTAAACATTTGCATAATTTTATACTTAAGTGTGTTTAATCATAAGCAAATGTAAATATTTGTAAGTACTTACGTAAACAAGTAGGTACCTAACCACAATAGTTACTTACTAAGTTTTTGCCATGCTGCTAAGAAAAATAGCGTGTCGTCCTTTTGTGTTTTTGCTAGTGTATCTTGAGTATAAATTACAATTATAGTTACGAGGGCGGCACTGAAAATTTCGGGAATCAAGGAAGTGACACAACATTACTATTTAAAAATGTATTTATTGCTTTTCGAAGTATTCTCCGCGAAATTTGACACATTTTTCCATACGATGGAACCAATCATTAAAGCAACCATTCCATTCGGAAGTTGGGGTCTCCTAAATGGCCGTTTTGTAGGCGTCCACAGCTTCTTCAGGTGATGAAAATCTCTGACCACGCAATTTATTCTTTATTTTAGGGATAGTATAGAAATCATTAGGGCTTAGGTCGGGGCTGTACGGCGGATGGTCTAATAATTCTATGTTTTCTTGCTCTAAAAACTCTTTTGTTCTGTTCGCGGTGTGAGAACTCGCATTGTCGTGATGGAGGATGATGCGGCGGCTGCAGTTCTCTTTACGGAGTTCAGAAACGACCTGTGGCAAACAAATGCTAGCATACCATTCTGCATTAACCGTTCTTTGTCCCTCAAGAGGAATAGTCACAACATGGCCGGTTTTGGAGACAAACGTGGCCACCATTTTTTTTGCAACACTCCGTGAACGAACAATTTTTGTTGGCTTTAACTCATTTTCGAACACCCAAACTCGTGACTGGTTTTTTGTTTCGGGTTCGTACGCGTATATCCAGGATTCGTCACCTGATACGATGTTGTATACAGCATTTGAGGATCCTGCGTGGAATCTTTCGAGAGTTCTGACGCACCAAGTAACGCGAGCCACTTTTTGCTCTTCACAGAGCGAATGCGGTATCCATCGGGAAAACAACTTTTTTACACCTAATTGTTCATGCAAGATTATTTGTATTTGACTCATGCCAATGTCTAAAGTTGCCTGAATTTCGCGGTATGTTACATGTCGATCTTCCTCAATCAGCTTACACACAGCATCAACGTTTTCTTGGGTGAGTGCAGTTTTTGGACGACCTTGACGGGGATCATCACTGAACTTGACACGTCCACGTTGAAATTCAGCAAACCAGCGATAAATTGTGGTTTTGGATGGGGCTTCACCAAATGCAGAAATCATCCGGTCAACACACTGTTTTTGTGATAAACCACTTCGAAAGTCATAATAAATCATCGCTCTTGAATTTTCTCGCGTCAATTCCATTTTCTCAACGACTTAACAAGTTTGACAAAACCTTGTGACAAGACCGAGATTATTTTTTTAAATAAATAAATGGTATTCGATTCATAAAACCAAGGAGTTTTCAATTAAAAAGATTTAAATATGACAGGAACAGTGGAAATATTCCATTCCCGATACTTTTAGTGCAGCCTATGTATTGTACATTGTCTTTCAGCGAAAGGATTTTAATACGAAAGGGGGTTGTTCTAGACGTCTATGCGAACAACTTTTGTTCTACGACTTCTGGAAATTCGAACTTTTATTTCGATAATTCTGAGGGAATATTTACTTGAAAATACTTCGACCGAAATGTTCGAATTTCCAAAAGTCGTAGAACAAAAGTTATTCGCCTAAATGTCTTAAACAACCCCCATTCTTATTGAAACCCCTTCGCTGAAACAAATTGTATAGGTGACGCATAACTTATAGGGCAGTTGGAGGCTGACTGGGTATTTTTTGTTCTTCAAATGTACGGACTCTGCGGTGCGCGGGTCCAAGCCGCACTTGACCAATTATTTTTATTTTTAAAATTTTATTTTTAGGGCCCAAGGGTCTTATTATCACGCATGACGAAGTGTCATGGAATTATACCGTAGGTAGGTACCTGCTAAAAGTTCAAACGTGGTTCATTCAAACACAAATATCTCGCACAAAGAGTTACAAAATGTCAAATATTTGCCCAGTCAAACATTTTGACAGATTCGTAGGCACACCTAAAATACTTAGGCTCATATTCTACCATGATACAAAAAATCTCATCTCTAACAAACTCTTCAGCTTTATAATATTAGAATAGATTCTAGACTATTATTATCAAGAGGAAACATTTGATTGATTGTTTGTTGAATAGGCTCCGAAACTACTCGGCTGATTTAGATGAAACTTAGTATGAGAATACATTGATTAATTGGGAATAAAATAAGCTTTTTATCGCGACATTCCAACGGGATCGGAAGTTACGCGGGTGAATCCGCGGAGTAGGTATAATAGATATTTCTGATTTCTGAGTACGTAGAGTACCTACAGTTCCTATGCTAGGTACTACGTAATCAAATACATATTATGTAAATGCAAATTAACTGTTTTGATTAATTACTGCTATAATCCTGTCAAGTTAATATCGTCACGGTTAAATTTGTTCATAAAAAAGGTTTCATAATTTAATAACATAATAAAATGTAATAAAAATGCAATGAAATGTTGAGAACTATGACCTTTCGAACGCGGATTAGTTGCAGTTTTGCAAATTGTTTGGTGTGAAAACGAATTGTATCTTTCGTTAACACAAACCCTATTTTACCCGACTGCAAGGAAAGGGTTATGTTTTTCGCGCCTACTTCCGATTCCGTTGGAAATTCAAAATATAAAATAGCCTATGGCCTTCCTCGAGAAATGGACTACCCAAAACAAAAATAATTGTTCAATTCGCACCAGTAGTTTCTAAGATTAGCGCGTTCAAACAAACTGTTCAGCTTTATAATGTTAAGTATGGATAGTAAAGACTAGCTGCGCCCCGCGGTTTCACCCGCGTAAGTCCCGATCCCGTGGGAATATCAAAATAAAAAGTAACCTATAGCCTTCCTCGATAAATGGATTATCCAACACAAAAATAATTGTTCAATTCGCGCCAGTAGTTCCAGAGATTAGCGCGTTCAAACAAACAAACTCTGCAGCTTTATAATATTATATTAGTATAGATGAGTGATCGTTGCACAATTGGATGCATTAATCACGGTGGATCAGACATGGTCATGGATCAGACACAACAACACAACATAATATAAGGTGCTAGATTCGCTTTCTTTCACTTGTCGATTGTACAAAGGTTGTTGACATTATACTTTCTTTAGACCTTTCGCAGACTACAGACTTTAGGTCGTCTGATTGTTAATAAGAGGGCGCAAGGGAAAGGAGTCAGTTGGATGCGTCTGTTTTTCCTGACGTGAAGATTTGGGGGTCTTCTAGTTACTAGTGAATAATTATCTTCTAGGAAAGCGTGTTACATCTTAGGCCGCATCGTCACCTACTATCGGGCAGGTATTATAGTCAAATGCTGACCTATCTATACTATTTGTTTGTTTGTTTGAACGCGCTAATCTCAGGAACTACTGGTTCGAATTGAAAAATTATTTTTGTGTTGGATAGTCCATTGATCAAGGAAGGTTATAGGCTACTTTCCGCGGAGCGCTGCTCGTTATATGTAAAAAGAAATAAATGGTTTTTCGCAAACCCGTAATGGTCTTCAAACGAAATTGTCGTAAAGAAATCGGCCTACAGTAAAAGTTCCATGTCTATTTTGCCCTTTTAGGGTACATAAGTACGTGCAGAAGATTTTACCGATAGCCTCGATTTGGGTCGTTTTATAATTTTGTTGGAAAGGTCGTTGATTTCAAAGGGGAGGTTTAGAAATAACGGTATAATTATGGTGAATGACAGTGTAGTTATTTATTGTTTGAAGTTATTTATCGTCTCGATTTCTAACAATAGTTACAGTAAGACGTTATAATGTTGGTAAACAAGGAAAACTTAAGATTCTTCTTTACAAATACGAGGCATAATAAAGCATATTGCCTAATTAACACAATCATAATATTGACGAGGTATTTTCCATTGTTACAGAAGCGAATAGAATCATCGATGAAGATGGTTCGAGCGAACTGAAGTCCAATCATATTTACTACCTACATTCAATTATTGTAAAAAAGTTGCGAGTTACGTGAGCAGAGATGTCAAATGTCGAGGTGAACGTCGATAGTAACATGAATAAAACTGAAAATAATATTCAAAAGGTTGAGGTAAGTCGCTCTATGTATTTTTTTTAATATTTAAAAACATCAATTGAAACACACTACAAAAAAAATACAACAGAATTCCTCATCCTATTAAAAAGATAAGTAACTAGCCCTTCTAAAGCAGAGTCGCTCTGTTTTTATATTTTTACTAGCTGCGCCCCGCGGTTTCACCTGCGTAATCATTTTCTGCGCAACTTTCTTAATATTTTCTTTCATAAAAACCTTCTCTGGACAATATCAAAGACAACAAAAAAAGAATTGGCCAAATTGGTCCAGGCGTTGTTGAGTTATGCGCTTACCAACACATTTTGCGATTCATTTTTATATTATAGAAGACTAGCTGCGCCCCGCGGCTTCACTCGCGTAAAACTTTATGCGCAAGTTCCAATTTTTTTCTTTCATAAGAACCTTCTCCTAACAATAACAAATACAACAAAAAAAAAATTAGCGTAATCGGTCCAGCCGTTTAGGCGTGATGCGCTTACCAACACATTTTGCGATTCATTTTTATATATAAGAAGAAGAAGACTAGTGCTTTTTTACCCCAGCTTCGCACGGGTGCAATACTGATACTTCATTACATAGTATTAAACTAAGTCACTTTATGCTGTCTGTCCCTATGTATACTTAAATCTTTAAAACTACGCAACGGAATTTGATGCGGTATGTATTATACCTATAAACCTTCCTCTTGAATCACTCTATCTATTTAAAAAAAACCGAATCAAAAATAATTTTGATTCGGTTTTTAAATCTTTTAAACTAGGTACGCATATAAATGCGTAGGTAGTTTAAAAGATTTAAGAATACATAGGGACGGACAGACAGCGGAAGCGACTTTGTTTTAAACTATGACTGATGACTATAGTTATTTTTCTAGGTTTATAAACTGTAACTTTTCGATCTTCTTTTGTAATCTATTTTATAACGGTTTTTATACAAATTAAGTATTTGTGCGAGTTATAAATGTAGCCAGTAGCTACCTACCTAGAAAACTACTATGAACTCTATTTTCTAGAATTTTTGGTTCGAAAATTAGTCGCCTTTTCAACAGGAATGTAGACAAAAGCAATTAGACTTTAATTAATATAATTTTTAAGATTTTTAATAAGTCTAGGTATTCTAATTCTAACTCATTTATTTCACAAGTAGGTATTATTATACGTATTAGTTATTTCGGTCTATGAAGGTTAATTATTTTGAAGTGAAATAATTGCAGAGAATAAAATATTGCGCATAAGAACCTCCCAAATAAGTGAGATAAGTACACAATCGACGTTTGCCAAGGGCTCTTATGTGACGTTGCATTGCATTACAGCGAAAACCTTTCTCAAACATTTTTGAATTTTTTTACCTACCTAATAATTGCAAAAATCTTTACCTTTTGACTTTTTGATTTGTTTAAGGTCTCCCTAAGTGAATGATTAGCGTTTTTCATCAAATTACCTACGTCAGGTCAAGAAATATGTTAATAAGGCTCTGGCCAAACCATACCGCGCGACCTAAACGACGCGACCTGCGTCAATTTCAGTCAAGCTATGTACCTATCTAAGGTACCTATCTTAGGTACCCACTCTAATACACCTAGACAACTCAGGATTTGGTTTTAACGAGAGGAACACTTAAATCATTTTTACAACACTAACTTTTTAGGATTTGATGCCACTTTTCCGTGTATTTTCTGAGACCTAACAATGCTACATGACCCGTGGCTACCCCAAAGGGATCGTGAGATCGGTTGCTAGGAACTCTTTATCAAGTTCCGATCGCTCGACTAGCTGTTATGCTTGTCTAGACTTTTATATTATTATCGGTCGGCAAGTGCATGTGATGTATAAATAACAATTGCTACAAAGTTAATTATTGATGTTTAAGTAGTCATGTAACATTTACAAATCATTAATGAAAATGTTAAACAATCCTTTGTTCAAATAAGCTAATGTGTTTTGTAAGTAGAGACTTACTTACCTTAGTAGCTACTGGTTTTAATAATTTACCAGTATTTTGTACGCTTAACTTTTTACTACTTACCTATAAATAGGAAGTGACTGACTGACTGACTGTTATATAAACGCATAGCTCAAACCAATTAACGGCTCGAGCTAAAATTTGGCATACAGATAGTTGTTACAATTCAAATTCTACGTGGACAAAGTCGCGGTTTAAAGATAATTTTGTATAACAAAGTGATTTGTCAAATTAACTTGACACAGGTCGCGTCGCTTGGGTCGCACCGCTAATAGTGGCGGTATGTCTGAAGCTTTAATTTGTAACTTTTTTATTTAAATGTAGAGACTCATGTGATGTAGAGTACGTCATACAATAGTTAACAGATTAACAGACAATGATTAATTACATATAGTTAAGTACATTTTGAATGAGTAAGCAATTTGAAAAGTTTTTGTCTTTTCGATCCTGTTTTTGTTAATTTTAATTATATTGGAAGTAAGAACCAATAAAAACCTACATACGCAGGTATGTGGTATTAAAAGCAGTTAAGTTGGTAGTAGGCTACATATCATTATTTTTTATTAAATGGTTACTTTTTTGGATTCGTAGACGTCATTAAATCGATATGGCTATGCAATAACATGAAAGTGTTGGTACTTTGTTTACAAATCACAGATGGAAGAGCAATGTCCCTAATTAGAAAACCTTGTTTAGTAAATAAATAATAAATATTGCAGGGCATTCCACACATCGCCATCTAGCCCCAAGCTAAGTAACTAGACTTATGTTATGGGTGCTAGACAGCGGATATACTACTTATATACTTTTCTTTTGTAAATATACATACTTATCCTACTTAATATTATAAATGTGAAAGTTTGTGTGTGTGTGTGTGTATGTATGTTTGTTTGTTTGTTACTCCTTCACGCAAAAACCACTGATCCGATTGCGATGAAACTCGGTATGTAGATAAATAGAGACCTGGAATAACACATAGGCTACTTTTTATCCCGATTTTCCCACGGGACCGGGACTTACGCGGGTGAAACCGCGGGGCGCAGCTAGTAACACATATAAACAACCAGACCGCAGACAAATATCTAAGCATAGATACTTGTTTGAGGCGGGAATCGAACCCGCAACCCTGTGTTTGGCAGTCTGGCACGGTGACCATTGTGCCAACTGGGTCGTTTAGTATAGCAGGCAAAACGTAAAACTAAACGAATACATCTATTTATTTAGTTTTACATTCTGCCTGACTGGTAGACCTTGATATTTTGTATTCCTGGCAACACCATATCATAGACGAGTCCAATGTACGACTTATCTTATCGTTTTTACGATAATCCTTTGATTTAGCATTTTTGTTTTCAGTTTACACACAGGGACGTGGAAAACGGGACGAGTAGTTCTAAGTTAAATGAATTCCCTTGGGGCAAAGTGTTGATCATGATTGTGGCGTTGGGCGTGCTGGTAGCGGCATGTACCGTCACCTGGGTGTTCCAGGACTGGCAGGCCAGTTTGCTGGTCCTGGCTATATTAGTCGTTGTGTACGGGATCGCTTTCTATTGGAGATGGCTGTGGATCGCAGCGAGAACAGCCAAGAGAGATTTTACGTGAGTACTTGTTTCATCTATCTATCTTTATATATATAATTCTATTGTACGTGTTTATGTCACTGAAATCCTCCTAAACAGCTGGACCGATTTGAATGATTTGTTTTGTATGAGTTTGGGTGGCGCCCTGGATTGTTTAGATTCACAAATCAGCCAGGTTTTTTTATTTTAAATGGCAAACCGACGTTTTTAGGGAGAAAGTTATGAAAAAAAACTACAAAAATCGAACGCGGGTCGCAGCTAGTACTAATATAATAAAGATCTTTTTTTTGTTTTTTGTTTGTAACGAATAAGCTCCAAAACTATTGGACCAATTTTGATAAAACTTTGTATGAGGATACATTTATTAATTGGGAATAACATAGGCTACTTTTATCCTTAAATATTCTCACGGGATTGTGAGTTATGAAGGAGAAACCACGAAGCGCTGCTAGTTTGAAATGCCAATGTAATTTTAGCAAATCTTTAAGTACTTGTATTTCTTAGGTGCAATATTTGAAATAGTACGATTCAAGTGTCGACTAACTATTGTTTTGTAAAGTCGCGTTGCGTGACTAATCGTGCCGGTTTGTACGTAACTTAAAAACGTTAATAGTTTGTCTCGTAATAGTGACAAAAACCACGCTTTGTTACTAACTAACATCCTCTTATAATGCAATGTTATTGACACGCGCACACGTCCTTGACCTAAAGTTGCGTCCGTTTTTTGCTCAGTAAGTATAATCAAATACAATTGCTTGAATCTTTGATCCTTTGTATAAGCACTTGCTTAGGTAAATATTTATTTATAACTATGTGCCCTGCAGTTTTATTGCCCGTAAAAAGTAGCTTATACCTATCATGGCGTAGATTTGCTTACATTTTCATCGAAATCGGTTAAGTTGTATGGCAAGGGACGACCGTGAAGAGAAAACAAACAAACAAAAACACTTATTTACAACTATAGTTAGGATATGCCTAAATATATTGTGAATTGTGATTAGAATGTGTAAATATTTTTTTCAGGGCATTGTACTGCTATATCAAAATTTTAATATTGACGAGAAAATTCACGAAAAGCAATTGGTCAATGGCTGATATATTCCATCAGATGGTTAAAAAACATCCGCAGAAGGCTTGCTTTTTGCTTGACGAAGAAACTTGGACTTTCCAACAGGTAAGATTAAACACGTAAGCAAAATGACGAAATCATCCGGGAATAAGTACTTAATACAATGATATGATAATAAAAACATGATTGCACATCAATAGCTATTATATTCAATGCTTATATCAAGCCATTGTGAGAATAATTGCTTCTGAGTAGTATCCCAGTTCGAAATCGGTGAGATTTTATGCAAATAAAGAGTCAATTATAGGTCTACTACTTATGTAGACCTTTGCTCTTTATTTAACACGCTCACACCATAAATTTCGCGCGACCTAAGTGATGCGACACGGGTCAATCAACAAATTATTAACTGATCTGCAGGGTAAGTAAGGGCCGAGGATGAAAATTGTTTTGTCCACCTGCCAAAGCACGGCAAAAGGGGAAAGGATAAGTATATCCCCATTTGACATAACACGTGGACATCTATTTCCCGCCTATAGCATGGGTACTTATGGAAGACAATAGAGTAAAATTAAGTCAAACAAATGATATTGACGAGAATGACAAGAACAGATGTATAAAAAAACTAATTTATTAGGTTGATTTATGTACTCTGTGGTTTTCTTATTATGGCAATAATTACGAGGATAAGCGTTTCCCCCGTTTTTTCTACCGCATAGAGTATATCTACCCTTGCACCCATGCTCGGGAGGGTTGACAAAACTGACAGAGGAAAATACTATTTCGTCCTTTCCCTATGGATAAAATGTCTCCGGCCATGCTAGCCCTGCTGAGTCGCGTCGCTTGAGTCGCTCGATAAATCGTGCCTATCTATCCAGAGGTTTATATCGTAAGGACATGTAATTAAAAAGTTTGTTACTAAAAAGCATGAGTTCGAAATGAGCGTGTATTTATGCAAATTAAGAGAATTATGAGTGGGTATTCCAGTCTACGAGATAAAATGTAAAGTAAGTTGAACAAGTTAATAATAACCACCTCATAATAAAACGATTTTATAGATTCCGCATAATTTATAAATATAGGCAACCACAAATACGCACTGATCCAAAAATAACTTTACAAGAAACAGTGAAATGAGGAAAAAACAATCCAGCTTCAAGACATGTCTTGACGTAAATAAATCGGAAAGCACGAATGTTTTCTTAAGTGGAATATACCTTAATGACGTCCTTTTTCTGATTATTGTAAAAAATGACTAATAAGTTTAACATGAAAATGAAATTATGTGGTTTCAAGATAAAAACGAATACTTAATCAAATCCCAAATGAGAGAGAAATACCTATTTGCCTAGCTACTCTGTCTATGGTAAAAATATAAGAAAATTTTTGTGAAAATATATTTCTAGACCTAGCAATTTAGGTTGTCTCTTATCCAATAGATTTCCCTGCACTACCTTCACGTGCTTTACAAATGATATTAGGTACAGGAATGACCACAGTTTACGTTTTGTTTCTGTTTTGATCGTCTTTTGTTACGGTTTAAATCTTTTGTTATGGCTTCAATCGTCTCTTGTTTTTGATTCGACGTCTTCTGTTTTCTTTTCGACAGTGTTATTTAAATTCAAACAGTCACGGATAATTCGCAGAGAAAAAGGAATTTTGGATCCTTTTAGAAATTTTTAGAAATTTTGGTGGTAGAATTCGTTGATAGATAGGACTGTCCCCAGTATACGGACATAAATATTCGAACATCTAATCTAGATGACATATATAGCGCCAGCAACTTTAATCGCCGCAAACTCAGGTCGTCTAAGGTAGCAACTCGTCTAAGCAGCGGATGCTCTAAAGCTAATGTCGTCATTTTAAATGGTCTAAAGTTCTCTATGCTATTCAGGGCGCTGCAGTTCGTGGGACATGTAATGTATTATATACAGTAGAATTGCTCAGAACTTTCTCAGCTTAGTCGACTAGGAAAGAACTGAACAGTCATTAATGATATTATTTTTAAATACCTTACGGAGAACTACGATGATACAAAGGCTGCTGTTTTTCACCAGGTGATGTTAACTACGGTGATATAAATGCCCTATTTTTTCTCACCAGGTGGAAGAGTTCAGTCTCCGCGTGTCATCTATCCTCCGATCTCAAGGTGTGAAACGAGGTGACACAGTAGGTGTAATGATGAACAACTGTCCGGAATTACCAGCAACGTGGATAGGGGCGACGAGACTAGGGGCCGTGTGTCCTCTTATTAACACCAATCAGACTGGGAACACGCTGTTGCATTCTATTAATATAGCCAAGTGTGATGTCGTTATTTACGGGAAGGAGTTTCAGAGTGGTAAGTTTATTTTGAACTATCAGTGCTCCGCGATTTCATCCGCGTAACTCCTAAACTCCAATGAATCAATGTATCCTCATACCAAGTTTCATCAAAATCGGTCCAGTAGTTTCGGAGCCTATTCAAATAAAAAATCCTTATATTTGAATATATTCATGTAATAATCATCGAGGCTTTCTTCTTGGAACTAGTTTTTAATTTTGAATGTTTGTTTGTATGTGTAACAGAAACAAACAAACAAACAGGCAGGCAGACATGTATTTAAGAAACTATTTAATAATATTCTTGTTCTATTACTTTTATATGCCTCCCTTTTAATATACCCCTGGACTCCTTTTTTATATTTCCTTTCCATGTACTGACATTTTGTTCTATCTTCCTTCATTATAAGTATAGATAAGCCTTTTTACTGGGAAAATTTTCGTGACCTAAGCGACGTGACTTGTGACAACAAATCAGTATGATATATCATTATTCCTGCTGATTTATTAATTCTGCAAAGTATGCGCGTTCAAAGATCATTATTCCTGCTGATTTATTAATTCTGCAAATCTGTAGTTAAAATCACAAGGATAACGCAATTAATGTAATTAATGAAATGTCATCGGCGTATTGCCTTCACTTTTTACATTTGGTTTTAACTTAAACCGGTTCAGAACCGGTTTTATTGAACTTGCGTGCGAATATCCTAGCCTACAGACGCACGTCAAGTAACTATATAGGTACTTTGAACGGAAACAATTTACTAGCAAAAAATATTGAGGGCTTAATTTGAGCTATATCTTAAGAGGAAAGTGTACCGGTGCTCTCTCCTTATAAACGTAGTCGACTGTTTCCTTCCTGGATAATGGCAAATATTTTTGTTGCATAAAACTTATAACTGCAATGACCATGCCCCTATGTTATTGTCGCGTCGGGGGACCGCTCTTTAACTATAAAAACACCTTCATAAAATAATAATATTAAAATTTTAACGAAATAGTTAAAGTAAGTATTAACAATTACAAGTGAAACTACTTACAAACTAAATATTTACACAACTTAACTATCCAAATAAATGCTAAACAAAAAATTTAACGACGACTCTTAAATTGATTCGAAAAAAAGAGCGGTCGCCCAACGCGACAATATTTAATCAAAAAAATTCAGATATTCTTACGTAGGGTCATAATTTCGGGGTTATTTTTTTTTGTATTTTCTTTATTAGTTTTTTGGCTTTTTACGTTTATCCTATTTTTATTATTTTGTGTCGGGGGTTTTTTAAATTTTTTTTTATGTTCTTTAAATCTTAATTTCCTAAAAAAATTGATATTGAAAAAAACCAAGACATAGGGGCATAGTCATGGCAGTTATAGGTTTTATGAACCAAATATATTTGCTCTACTGTCATTATCCAAGGAGGAAACAGTCGACTTGGTTTGTTTGAGCGCCGGTACCCTTTCCTCTTCAGACTTTGACAAAAAAGACGCGGTGCGGCCATGGCGGCGCGACCCACAAAACGTGAGATGGGTCCATTGATAAATCGCTAGTGTTTAATTTATTTACGCAAATCGCGTCGCTTGGTTCGCGCAGGTTTGTCTAAAGCCTTACCTATAGTAACTACTAGATAAATATATTACGTAAATATGTTAATGCAACTTCTTAATTAACATATTATCTGAGATCTGATCATTGACCGTAGACACTTAAGTATTATATACTTACCTACTGCCTAATTTTCATAACTTTTTGCACTTTGCACGCTCCAAAAATGTGAAATTATGTAATCAGATTTGACATGTATAACGCAAAAAGTAGATTTATTGGATATAGCCATACGAGTACTTACTATATTATATTAGGCAAACTTAACCTAAACTCGTAATTATTATTAGCTATTTTATTACGCCTCTTAATTGTTTTAATTACCCAATGTTTTCCTAAAAAAACAGATTGCGCCCCCGCTTCTATTTTTTAGTTAGCCTTCATTTTCCTAAACTAAAGTAGTAGGTAAATTATATATTAAGAGATAGCTAAAAATGCTGAAGGGATCTTTCAGCATGTTTCGCTATCTCATATAAGGTTATGTTACTTGGATTGATGATGATGTCTCCTTGATCGATTTTGGTCATAGTGAATATTTCTGGCTACTAATGTGATTGGCGTATTTTTGCAAATAATGTTCTGTAGGTGTGATAGTGCTTGGAGGAAATAAACTTAGTGGAACAGTGTTTAGGTGAAATGTAGCACTGAGTAAATAAACAAAGGCATAACAAACTTTGTATGAATTGAATGTTAGGTTTATTGAATAGTCGGTGAGTCTTCATAGTTAAACAGTAACAAGTGGAAACGTATTTCGGTCTAGCTTAGTGAACCCGTTCTGCCACATATCGGGCACGTAAGCACACCAATTACTTGGATGAAACCGAGTCCAGTATTTAACGCCACGCCGATATTTTTTTGTAAATTCTGTTGTGCTCTGACATTTCCATAAAACCTGTTGTACGTGCTGTGCAGACGTAAAACTTATGAAGCATCTTTTCATCCACTACAGCTTTCAACGATATCGCAAAAGACATGAATCCATCAATCAAACAATTCTTCTACACTCGTCGTCCGCTAAACAGTGGAGATGACGCTGTCAAAGTGGTGGAATCTACTAATGATTTCACATCCCTTTTGGAGAGGACAGCTCCAGCTCCTTGGTTCAAATCTGAAGGAGACGGGTTCAATGGAAAACTCCTTTATATTTACACGTCTGGCACTACTGGATTACCGAAAGCAGCTGTCATTTCACCTTCACGGTAAGTCGACAATCAGGCAAGACTTAGACAAATAAGTGTTTTGTTATGGGTGACAAATCGCAGTAGGTATTTTGATTGAATTCTTAGTGTGTTCGATCTATGGTCTGATCAGATTATTCAAAAGAGAGAATCGAACTTTTCCATAAACAATAATATGTGTTCCAACGAAGGTATAGTAACATGAAAGGGGATTGTACAAGACGTCTTGGGCCTTGGGAACAACGTTTGTTCTACGACTTTTAAAAATTAGAACATTATTGGAAAATTTCGATGTTGGGGAACAGCTTTAGTTCCACGATTTCTTTTTTGGTAAATTTCGAGGTTATGTTTATAGGAAAAACACCCATTTTCTAATCTAAAGTTTTTTTAATATTCCAGAATGTGTTTCATGGCGTCCGGAGTACATTACTTAGGCAGCTTACGTCGAAGTGACGTCATCTATTGTCCCATGCCGCTCTATCACTCAGCCGGTGGATGCATCACAGTCGGTCAAGCATTTATCTTCGGATGCACTATTGTTCTGAGAACAAAGTTCTCAGCATCCTCTTATTTCCCCGATTGCATCAAGTACAAATGTACGGTAAGTTTTTGAAAATGTTTTTAAAGTATTTTAAATTTACATGGTATACAACGGTAGGCGTTAAGAATCAACCACGAGTGCCAAAAGATGCGATACGAGGACATAGTTGTTCTCTATTGCCTCGTTGCAGGAATATGATTTGTCTGTTTTCCATCAAGCAAAAGCCGAAATATGGTTCGAAGATTGGAAAAACTTATCTAACGACTTTTTAGAACCTTGAATTATGTATGGTTGTAAATCTTTTTTCAAGCCAAATTATTTTTTTAAAGGTCTTGGAATGTAAATCCTAGGTTGAATAGAAATAGTTACAATTGCCATTGTTTAAAACATGATCATAAAGTTATCTATCATTAAAAACAATATCCGCGATAAGCAAAAAAAGATTTCCAAATATTTTTTATAGGAATTAAGTTAACTTAGAAGGTCATGATATTCGCTAATGAGCAAAATAAGGAATTTCAAGTAACACTTCCTTAAATTCATAATATGTAACAAAGTCATGTCTGAAAACCTACAATGTAACCATGAGACGTGTTTGCATTGTGTTTTTGAAGATCCATTAAGAGTATTTGAGAGGTTAATCTTCTTACATTGCGCAATGAAGTCGTAATAGAATTATGATATTGCATTTTTATTTAAAACCGATACATAATGTTACATTGAAGTGCCAGAGTGAAAGGCAGTGAAAGTGCCATGAAAGCGCAATGTATGCAAGTATATTTGCTAAGATGCAAGATGGGAAAATAAACGCGGGAAGCAGAGAAAGTTCTTTTTAAGTATTGACACGACAGTTAGGTATTGTTCGTTATGTTCATTGGCGTCAGTTTACACAATTAAAATTAATTAACACAAAGTAAGATCTTAACTTACGTGCGTTCGTTGGCTTATGTGAATGTGGTAATCAAGGTAAATGAGGTTTCACGGAAAAGTATGTTTAGTTATGTACCTATATAGCAGTGAAGCTTGCAAAGAATACATTTCTTTTAAGATATATGTTTTCTGCAAAGCGCGAACACACCTCGGCCGATAAATACGGTACATCTTTTAGGCACTATTTATACACATCTACTTCTGTAAGGAAGTGCCTAAAAATAAATTAAAAACATACTTCTAGGCAAGAAAAACCCTTACTTTCGGAGAGACTTTCGGGTCGGGGGCTTGTAAGAGTATGGGCTTCTTGATGTTGACACAAAGACAGGCATTGCCAAGTTAGGGATTTAACCTAACTAGACAATGCAACCAGTTATTTATCGAGTAAAAAGTTTCTAAGTGCACTTATTATAATCCGGCATAGTCTGGTAAACTTCACGAGCGTTTCTAGCCATACTTGGATTTCGGTCTTGGAAATTGCGACTTTTTGGCGTGCTAAAGCCAAAAGAAGATGTAAGGTGTAGTTCAGGTCTCAAGTTGATTTCGACGGAATATAATTGTACCTATCTATACTTGCAATTGTTTCTGTTTCCAGGCAGCTCACTACATAGGCGAGATGTGTAGGTACCTCCTCGCGACACGACCCTCGCCAACCGATACTCAGCACATCGTCAGAACTGTATATGGAAACGGAATGAGGCCTACTGTGAGTTTACTGTTTATAAAATCGTTATATCTACTTCTGCTGGCCCAAATTTTGCACTTATTAAAAAAAAATGTGTGATATTTTGGTTTGTCAAGTCCGTGACTTCACGATTGTAGATTCGAAGCAAATGCCATCTTCAATGTATCTGTTATCAAAATGATTGTGGCACAGTATCTTCTTGCTACTTTTACCTAATTTATTTAAAGCTAAGTACCTATCATTCATTTTACAGATTTGGACTGAATTCGTGAAAAGATTCAAGATAAAGAAGGTCGTCGAATTCTACGGCGCTACTGAAGGAAATGCTAATATTGGTAAGTCAATGGTCCATTGATTTGACCACTTAAGTAGTGCCTCCCTAGAACCTTTTTAAAATTAAACAAATATTATGTCTGATTACATATAATTTTTTTGATTTCAGTGAATATCGACAACAAAACCGGCGCTATAGGGTTCGTATCGAGAATAATTCCGGTGATT
This sequence comes from Idaea straminata, assembly GCA_951213275.1. NCBI lineage: Eukaryota > Metazoa > Arthropoda > Insecta > Lepidoptera > Geometridae > Idaea > Idaea straminata. Next base: position 5,522,012 of record OX577846.1, on the reverse strand, counting down.
TATCCTATCGCTATACTGAAAGTGAACCAAGAAACTGGAGAACCAATCAGAAATAAAAAAGGATTATGTCAAGTATGTACCTACCTAAAAATTGTTACCTATGACAGAAACGAGTTAGAATAGGATTCGGTCAAAAAGTCCATTAGAATTTTGCCAGATTTAAATTTGGTACTCACGTTTCGTCTGAAAATTGGCCTAGCTAGGTATGCCAATTTCCAAACAGTAGAGATGTTACGTGTCAAAAAAGAAGGGATAGACCAAAGTTGAAGCGGACAGATGTGGTAAAAACTAAATCGAAATCGGTTCATCATCATACAGACACGTAAAACTTATAACACCCTGTCGTATTTGCGTCGGGGGTTAAAAAAAGGACAAATATACTACAAAGTGTCCCCAGACGAAGCGTCTGATAAACTGAAACGGAGGGAAGAAGACCAGAAAGGCAGATTCTATAGGTTACGGGTGATTTGCGTTTTTTTTTATTAGGATACAATTGGACTCTTTATAAATAACTCGTAATTTGCTTTACAGGTAGCAAAGCCACACGAGCCAGGCGTGTTCATCGGCAAGATTAGACCAAACAATCCTTCTAGAGCTTTCTTAGGATATGCAGACAAAGAGGCGTCAGAGAAGAAGATCGTTAGAGATGTATTCAGCTATGGAGACTCGGCGTTTATATCAGGTACGTTGGTAAAAACCGAACAAGTCAGAAAGGGAATCTTTATCGGTAAAATTGGACCAAACAATCCTTCTACTCTCTTTTGGGATACAGATACGTCAGTTTTGAATACTCTCCGTTTCTATTAGGTACTATCTATTGGAAAGTGATGCCAACTGAGCCAGCCTAGAAGACCTTATCGGCCAGATTAGACCAAACAATCCTTTTAAAGCGTGCTTAGGATACGCAGACAAAGATGCATCGGAGAAGAAGATCGTTAGAGACGTATTCAGCCTAGAAGACCTTATAGGCTAGATTACACCAAATAATCCTTGTAGAGCTTTCTTAGAATGGAGAAGAAGATACCTAAATCTGACTTAATCATGACTTCTTTTATGTTCTAGGTGATATCCTAGTAGCAGACGAGCTCGGCTACCTGTACTTCCGCGACAGAACGGGCGACACTTTCCGTTGGCGCGGAGAGAACGTCTCCACTACGGAGGTCGAGGAGGCAGTCTCTAGAGTCGCTGATCAGAGGGATGCTGTCGTTTATGGAGTTGAGGTAAAACCTTTAATCGTGTCGATGGCATGAGTACCTATAAATTCAAGTTAGACCGCCTTATCCGCCCAGTATTCTGCCAGGTCTTTGGCATCACTGTTGGCTGATATCTCGTCATCAAGGGTTATCTCATCACCACAGCTACTAGGGCTGCAGGAAAACTCTGACAGATGCTGCTTAGTTTGCTCTGAAGGCCAATTCTCGTAAATAACACTGATAACACACAAATAGCACAAAATACCCTCAAAGTCAGGTTTTGAAAATTAAAACTTTGAGGGTATTTTTTTAATCGAAATGCAATCGGAATGGTTTTGCAATGTAATTGAAATAGTGTTCTTTACGAGAATTGGCCTTCTGAAGCCATGCATTATGCATGCGTACCAGCTGCTGCTGCTACCAAACAATCCAGATCCACTATAGCAATAGTAGCATGGTAAAGTCGTAGCTGAAAGGCAGGGATTTTTCATCTTGATTTAAATAATCCCAAAAATATAGCGTTTTTCGGAGTTTTCTTTTAATTTGACCACCTGATGGTAATCATATTTTTTTTTAAGATCCCAAACACCGAAGGCAGAGCTGGCATGTGTGGTTTAGTCGACACTGAAGGCACTCTGGATTTGGAGAAACTGATTAAAGACATGGCGAAAGATGGAATACCTAAATACGCACGACCAGTGTTCATTAGAATTATGGATAGTGTAGATATGACTGGTAAGTTATTTAAAGCTGTTTCACCCACGTAATATCGGGATAAAATGTTATTCTTAAGTCTATGCGTTATTCTCCAGGGTTCCAGCAATTTCAGACTCAGTTTAATTGCAACCGGTTCAGTAGTTTTTTGTGCGAAGAGTTAGTTATAATTCTTATCCCGTTATGTTGGCAGTAATGCAAATAAGTATTGCCTTAATACCTTGAATGTACTACCTTGAATTTAGGGAGACAGGGGAGCCAATAGCACGGCATAGGAACTATTTGACTGTAACATGAAATGGAAATCACTTTATCATAGAAACCTATTGCTCTTACGAAACCATTAGGCGATAGGTACTGTGGCTGGATGATTGCAGAATTTAAACCCCGATTGAAAAAAAACGAACAGCCCATCTATTCGTCATATTTGATGAAATTGGTTCAGTAGTTGGTTCCGTACTCTTCTGTCTGAACTCTGATTTTAAACACTTTATGTTTTAACGTCTAAAATTATTTCATTGATAGTAAAAATAAGACCGTATGCGTGTAATTTTCACTATCAATGAAATAATTTTTGACGTGAAAACATAAAGTGTTTAAAATCAAAGTTCAGACAGAAGAGTACGAAGTCACTTGCAAAAATCAAATGACAGAAGTGATGACAAAAATACGTCATAATCTGTAACAAATCCAACTTTAGGTTATTGAGTTAAAATGCACATCTCTACTGCTGCTACGTGCCTGATTTTTTAATGACAAATATTTTTTTATCTTAACAGGTACATTTAAAATGAGAAAAGTTGATCTACAGAAGGAAGGCTACAATCCTTCAGTGGTGAAAGATAAGCTTTATTACTTAGATCCTAAGTTAGACAAATACATTCTCCTTGGAGTGGCTGAATATGAGAAAATTGTATCGGGACAAATTAGACTGTGATCTTATTTACATTTTAGACTAAAAGCCTTCACAGACTTAGACGTATTTCTCGATTCTAATCTTAAAGTTTCATGTGAAATATTTAATGTTTGATCGAGTGCGTAAACAACTACGAAGCGATGATTCGACGATTTAAGTATGAAGTACTAGCTGTACACTGCGGTTTTTTCCGTATGTGTTCGGGATATCGGAATGAAAAGTAGACTATGTGGTCCAGGACTAGAGTTTTTAGGCACGCCGGCGCCGCCGGTTTTTGCGCGCGGTAATCGGCGCGAGGTTTAAAAAAGTAATCTTGTGTTCTAGTTTCAAAATTGCGTGCTTTGCCGATATGGGCGAACTCCATACAGCCCCCTTAGACAAGATTACTTTCCATTAGCGATATCTGCATAGTATCTTCAATCGACAGATTTTTTTGTATGTAATTGACATTAATCTGTCTGAGAGTTATCATTTTTTTTCTTTAACGGAAGACTACGTTGGCTTATGTCAATTTCATAAAAAAAAGAAAAAACAAAAAAGTATGACGTGTTACTTACATTTCCGCCTACCGCGCCGATTACACCGCCGCCGATCATAAAACCATCGGTGTAGGCATCTATCCATCTACCTGTGTGCCAAATTTTAGCCCGATGGCATGTCCATTGGCTTGAGCTGTGGGTTAATATATTGGTCAGGACTTAGAATTTTATATTTATAGATTAGTAGGATCAGAGAACTACCTGCTGAAAGTTTGTTACCCTGCAAGAGCCCAATGAATTTAGTGAAATTATGAGAATGTGTGTTTTTTGTGATAAAAGCTGTGAACGAATGTTTTGTAAATAGCCATTATTTTTATCCGGGGATGGGGAATATATGTAGGTACAAAATAGATAAGATAATTTTTTATGTATTTACCTAATTATAGTGATAATTGAAGTGTAAACTTTTTTTAGCGCGGTACGCATATTTTCTCCTTTTATTTTGTTCCTACGAATGTAGGTGAGGTGTGTCATTTGTGCCTTACTTTAGTAGGGGTAAGATTTAATTCGGCTACATATCAAAATTTATCAAAAGATATATACTTAGATCTAGTTTTAAGAATTAATTTATTGTACTGTACTTATTTGTACAAATTACTACTTTTGTACTTAGTTTTTAAGGTATTTTTAAACGATAAAAGAACAAAGTATTACATTTATATTTTAAATGTGGAAATTGTTTCATTTTTTGACCGGATGAAGAAGATTTTTTTATGGTGAGAAGTGAGATAACTTGAGTTTATGTAAAACAGAACAAGGTTCCGATATTTATTAGGTACCTACAATACGGGGAAATAAATCATACGGGGAAGCGTGCTACATCTTAGGCCGCATCGTCACCTACCTCAGGCAGGTGTGATAGTGGTCAAACGAAGAATAAAATTTAAGAAAAAAATACAAAAGGTGGTAACTAGATGGAATAATTAATACTTAGAACTTTACAGCAAAATATTTTATTGGTAAAATTTAAAAAAAATTGTTAACAAAATGGTAGGAAGTCTCGCATGTGGTATTGACCTAGTGGTACATACCTCGACTGCGGTTCGAATCCCGCGGCCGAGAACCAATTGATGTTTCTTACAAATATGTGGTATGGGTACTGGTTGGACGTCCCAGTAGTGCCTGGGATAGTCTTCTAATACATGACCGAGGCACTTCCCTCCACAATAATAATTATTTTTTGTAACTGACAGTACTTAGTAGTACTTGGTAAGGGTAGGTGGAACTTTTTTTAGGATACTATGCCGGCACTACGCCTTAAAATAGCATGGATTGAAGTTGATGGCACTATAGGTGATCATCTAGATTAGATAAAGGTCAATATTATTAGGATGACACAAGTAGCTAACACGTAAGGTAAGCTACAGTATTTTGGTCATATCATGCGCAGTAATAAATACGAACTGCTCCAACTACTGATGCAAGGTAAAATCCAAGGGAAGCGACCACCCGGAAGGAGGCGCACTTCATGGCTTAAGCAGCAGCATCAAAAGTAAAAATAGTCTTAATGATAGCCGACCTGCGGTAGGAGATGGCACCTCAAGAAGGAGAAGATCTTAAGTAAGTAAAAAAAGTACAATTTGGGGGTCTTCAAGCCTCATTCCACTAGGATCCACCAACGAAGCTCCACCAGTGGATCCATGGATATTTTTTTCCCTCTTCAATCCACCGTTTTAGAGCAATAAGTCGCGAGTGAATAAGTATTTTTTAGGAAAGCGTGCTACATCTTAGGCCTCGTCGTCACCTACCATCAAACAGGTGTAATGGTGATAGAGGTAAAAAGCTCACCTATCATTTGTAAAAAAAAAACACTCTTACTACACGACCCAACATAAAGCCTTTTGCTGCTTCTGTGAAGACTACTAATGCCATCTAGATTCTTTACGTTTTTGTTTGCAAAGTATGACCGCATTTGTTAAAAAAATGCACTAGTTATCTTTAATTAAATAGGTAAGGCCAAGCTAGTATTATCTATCGACCTGACTCACTTTATCTTATCTCCTTTATCAATGGGCGACGCTAGCAAAATACGAGTGCTTAGTTTTCATTGTCCACACAAGAAACAAGACTAAATTATACTAAAAAAAAACTTGTTACTAAAGTGTAGTGTAACTTTTATTCTAACTGCTATCTCTGGTAGCAATCGTTAGGTCAAATTAGACCTGAAAACTCGAACACAAAGTGACACGCGATATCTACTAAGGAAACCAATGTAGTGTATAGTTTTTGTCTTAAAAACTTTACAATGTAGTTAATAAAAACCATAAATAAGCCTAAGATAATTATTTCCGTGCTATCTGGGACACTGTAGTGCCTGGGACATGTTATTAAAAAATAATTTTGTAGTTTTATAAGTGCTTATAAAATGGTGACCTGTGAGCTCGACAGAGACGTGTCTGGTGAGATCTTAGGTTGGAAGCTGCCCGCTTGGAAAGCGCTCTTGTTCCACAAAGTGATTCCTTCATGCGGAGGACTGCTAGTGTATTTGACACTGATATGTTTCGACTTTGCTTTAGTCTATGAACATTATAAAAGTGGCGATGATGGGTATGTTTTTTTTTTTAGTATGCGTCATTTTATCTTAATAGTTCAGTATTTTAGTACTTTTTAACCGATTTCTCGAGGTTCTCAATTCATCCGTATTTTTAGGGTTCTGTTCCTCAAAAGGTAAAATAAAGAACCCTTAGTAGATCACTCTCTTGTCCGTATGTCTGTCCGTGTGTCACCACCGATTTTTTCAAGAACGGGTGAACCTAACAAGAAGATTTTTTGTGTGTTCATTATTCACCGATTACTTGAAAAAATGTCAGTTTAACTGAAAAAATGGCACTTAGATTTCAACCACTGTAATTTTCGTCAAATCTTCTCCGTCCTAAGGTTGCCTGGAAGAGACCGTGTTAAACGGTAAAGCCGCATATTATGCCACTTTATATTTAAGCTTGATTTTTTAATGTTTACTAGCTGCGCTCCGCGGTTTCACCCGCGTAAGTCCCGTGCCCGTGGGAATAAATGAAAAGTAGCCTATAGCCTTCCTCGATAAATGGACTATACAATACAAAAATCTTATTTCAATTCTAACTACTCGTAGTAGTTCCTGAGATTATCGCATTCAAACAAACAAACTCTTCAGCTTTATAATATTAGTATAGATTTATCCTTGTGTATCCCTTACAGATTAATGGCGTTCGTCTTAATATTAATGACGCTACCGGCTCTAATATCTTTAGTTTTCACCCTGGCATCACCTCCACCAGGTCTACAAACAGATCTGTCCGCTTTCAATGTCAACATGCAGAAGAAAGAAATAAGGTGGATTGTTATGCAGTTCGTCAACACATTGTTCTATCCTGTTGCTGCTATTGGAAGGTAAGATAATGTTGACTTTAAAAACGGTGTTGCTAGTCTAGAAAACGATTTTTACATTCAATGTTTCGTGATAGGTACAGTTTGCATCATAAGTAAACTATCAGTTTGCTACAATAATACTATCAACAAGTATTGGACTTACGACCTTCTTATAAAAGACTTTACACACAAACAGAAATCCTTGAATTTAAAGTAATCAGTGTGATTATTATTTTCAACTAGTTAGCTATGTCTTTAGTTAATTGGCCAAGTGGTATATGCCGTTATACCAACCGACGTGGGATCGATTTACAGGTTTCGTTGTAATAATTTTGACATTACAACGAAACCTGTAAATTGGCACAGGATTGTAAACGTTACGGTGCCGGTGGACTTTCGAGCGTTGATTGTACAAGTATGTATTCAGTGGTACAAGTAGGTCAGCTGCCCTACATATATAACTTCTGTAGTAATCATCGTGCCAACAATGTAAGTTGAAAACTAGGGAAATTGAGGAATCCCCATTTTGAAATGTAAAACAAAGTATAGAGATTAGTTTAATAACTTCACTTCTCTTATCTTACAGATACTGTTTTCAAATATTCTGGTGGGTAGAAGCAGTGTGTGCTGCTCGTGATGAAGACGAAGAACGGACTAATGAGGCCTTGCACGAGGCTCGGAGGACATCGCCGATTGAACTTTACTTGTTCCTTCAAGCATTCATACACTGTGCACCTAATGCTATTTTGAATATTTTAGATTTGATGGCTAAACTTTCGACTTCTTCATTTGATAAAAGTAAGAACTGTACCTACTCACAAGTTATCAATCTCATAATTTATCTATACATATAAAATTCTTTGTCCTGACTGACTGACGGATCAACGCACAGCCTAAACTGCTGATCGTAGAGACCTAAAACTTTGAGGGTGTGTTCTTTGTATGGTGTAGGCATCCGATAAGAAAGGATTTTCCGAGATTCTACTCCTAAGGGGGTGAAAAAGGGAGGCAAAGTTTGTATGGGACAATGTGATTCCTTGGTCCCTTTTCGACTTCTACGGGGACGAAGTCGCAGGCAAAAGCTAGTATGAAATAAAGTTCTAAGCAATGTTTTGTTTCTAGTTTCAGTTCAGTCAGTAAGTATAGTCGCTTCCTCACTGCGGATGGCTAGCACAGCAACAATGTACCGCAGATTCGAGCGAGAAAAACTCTGCGGAAGAAATTATCCATGGAGAAAGAGCTACAAAGAAACAGATATTCTAGTTACTGACAGAGTTATCAGCAACACAGCCAAGAACGACGAAACTGATAATGTTTATGAACCAATACAAAAACGACTGTCAAGATATTCAAGCCAGTTATCGGAAGACAAAAATCGAGTTGACAGCGATCTGATGAAGTTTTCTCCAAGAACAACTGCTTATTCCGACGATAAAAATAGGGTTGACAGCGATCTGATGAAATTTTCTCCAAGAACAACCGTTAATTTGGACGATAGAAATAGAGTTGACAGCGACCTGAGTGAATTTTCTCCGAGAACATCGACTTTTTACGACGATGCGTATCACTCTAACAGTGAATCTGATACGAGTTCTGATTACCTTCCACCGATGCCTCCTAAACCGGACACTGGTTCTGGTTTCGACAGTGACAGCGAATATGTTAGGCCATTATCGATAATAGACAAAGTAGCACCAAGAAGAAGAGACACAGAATATAATATAGAAAAAGTTAATATCACTCCGCCGCCAGTGATCCCGGCTCCAAGGCCGATGTCGTTTGCAGTATGGGCGGAGAAGCTTGTGGAAAATGCAGAATCGATTCCCATGTGGTTGTCGGCCCCACAGAGAAGTAAATACTACCATGAAGTTGTGCAAGACGAACCTGACTTGCCAAGACGAGTACCTAGATCATATATGCGAGGTCTTGAACCACAAGATGCTACAGCAGCTTTAGTCCATTACTTGGGCTGGTACATGTTTTTCATAGCAAGATTGACATCCATCGCTTGCTTCATCAATTTCTTCCCTTTTATCGCTATTATAATACTATTCTCACATTACCAAGTTATGCTATTGTTTCTGATCGTACCACAAGCCAGTTCGTTGAAGAGGGGTTTTTATATTTTTCTAGCGTTCATTTATTTGTTTTGTCTAATGGAGTTTAAGATACGTTTTCGACATGTGCGAGTGTGGCACGTGTTCTGGATCATCGTATGCACTATAGAGACTGTTGTATTCACAGGGTTGTGGGCTTCGATTAACAATTCTGCTGACACTTGGTGGAAGTGGTACGTTACAAATGTAATATTAGGCAGTCTAATACTTAGCTACGCCTGTTTCACTGTCTACTTTGTATTATTGAAGCCGAGGGAAACTATTGTTTATATAAGGAATAAAAATAATAGTACCAACTAGACTGACTAATGTTTTCTGAAAATCATTTTTGTTTTGAATCCCTTGTTTCCTTTTAACGGGAAGTTATTTTTAAATCGTTCGTGGAGTGCCAGGTGGTCACATCCGTATCAATTTCAAAAGTAATAAGTAAACAAATCGGTTTAGGGAATCGGTTTGTTTATTATTTTAGTATGATTTTGACCTACGTTCAAATAATAACAGCTAGAGAAATAGTCAATCACCGAAATAATTTTTAGTAAAGCATCTTTCTTCATATCACTTAGCAGAATGTGCCGAAATGATTATTTTTAGTACAATTCGATAGCGGTTTCACGGAATCTGTCGAACCATACGTAAGATGTTAACCTATTCTTCTGGTCTCGCTTTTCCCTACGAGTAGGATTGTGTAATACAGACCATGTCAATAAACACTTTCCGTTTTACTTCAAAGCAAACCCCTGTTTCATGTGAGTGAGATTTGCCTTCTGCTGTGAAGCCCACAAGAAGAGGTTTTTAAAACATTTGTGACAGATTTTCACATGTTTTGATGAATCGTGTTAAAAGCATCTAACTCTATAAATAATTGTGCTAAGTAGTTCTTTCTACAAATTATCTTGTTACGAGATGAGTATACTTACTTGATCGTTCCTAATCACTTTAAATTATCAAAACATCGTAGCTTTATCCGTGGGAGGCCCGTAGTTTTCGTACAATTTATTTATAACAGAATGTTGTTGTGGAGTACAATGGCGCCCTGTCAATATATGTCTGCATGATACTCAGTGGTTCATGTGGCAAGGCTGCTGACCGGTTATGACCTGAAATGTTACGAGAAAAAATAACTTTTAAGTTATTCGATCTTAGTTAGTGGAATAATAAGCTGAATTAAGGAATTAATTCATCGTAGAGACCTTACAAACTACTCTGTATTTATTTATATCTATTTTTACACGACTTCTCAATTCGTCGCGTAACTATATATATTTTTATCTATCTTAACCGATTACTCGAAGACTGCTCCAACGATTGACATGATTATTTATTTGTTCTTTAAAGATTAAGGGAAAAAAATTGAAGTCTACCACTATTCCTATTTGTCAAATAGGTATATAGGAAAACAGAATCCAAGACGTCAAAGTAAAATCAACTATTCTACTATGTTAAAATGTTTAGAGAGTAAGTAAAGCGGAAAATGCACCTTATGCATTGCGGTATGATCAAAGACTTATCCAAGGCACATAATGAATGTTACTTATTATTAAAGTGTATGTTGCGATTATTTTTTGCTAATTTACCGTACTCTTACATGTCGATGGACCTGCGGAGATGAGTGTACAAGAAATCAAGTAATTGCTTTAGTAAGAAAAGGCTCGCATTAAAGTGTCGGTCGTACAGTACGTATATTGCATGTTATTCAAACAGCTTTGATTAATGAAGTTATGGTGGCATTTAAGTATAATTTCACATCAAAGTAACGTCATTTTCTCGGCTTTGATTGAACACCTTGGGAACTTTTAAGCACACTAAGAACGAAGTTTTAATAAACTCGAAGGGAAAATAAGAAAAATATTAGTAGCTTTAGCAAGTACGAAAATAACACTTTGCACAAGGGATAAGTAAGGTGAAATTCTTTGGCTAAGAAATAGGTCAAGTATTTGGATTGTAAGTGGCTAATTTATATAAAATTATTATGGTAACTAAGTAGGTATCAGGTTTGGTTCAACTCAACGGTCGACATGGTCAGTCTTGTAACCAAACACCCCTTGTATACAATTTCCAGTATCCATGGATTCAGGGTTGTCATACCAATACTTAAATCATCCTATAAAGATATCATCGTGCAATTAATTGATAAAATAATTGCGAAATTGCAACCTGTTTTATCAAATTAACTAAACGGTAATAGTTAACACTTTGTTAGTAACAAATGTGGTGGCGATAGAAACGTCAATAAGATTTTCCAATGGAGCAAGTTAGTTAGTTAGCGGGGGCTGTGATATCGCGTGCAGATACCCCTGGCAGTATATTAAGTACACGAGAGATAGCCCTGCGAGCAGCGAGGACTGGTAAAGAGGCGGAACAACCGCAAACAACGCACCGCCTTGTTGCGTTCAACGATAAATCGAATTTTGCAGCGACACAACTGCAAGATCGACTACCACGATTACTAGACTTACGATTATATCCTGTGAAGAATCTTACTACAGCCTCGAGCCTGCATAATTTAGAAAACAATAAGTTTCACCCTCGAGCCCGTCCGGTAAAGTCTTTCAATGACCATAAATTCTAACATTTATAAATAGAAAGCCATATGTTTTAGCTTATCAATTAGTTATTGCTATTTCTATTGAGGTTAGAATTGCATTAGGTATAGTTATTTATTACGAACTTGTTGGAGCCGGCGGCATTACCTGCTTTAGTCTATTGTACTATTAATTTCAAAAAAGATAAATGAGTTCTCAATTTGTCATTCAACGTCGTCCGTCGCTTTACAAAGTCTATGGTCTAAGTTATTTTCTTAAGCTACTATTAGTTTTTTTACAAACTTAGTTGGGTTGGGTAATTGGGTACCATTTATTACTAAAAATATCTTAAAATCCTACTAATATTAGGACTATAAATGTGAAAATTTGTGTGTATGTTTATTAACTCCTTGACGCTAAAATTACTGGACTGATTACAATTTGTAGATAGCTGATACCTGGATTAACACATAAATATGTAGTTTCAAGAAGTAGGCAACAGTAAAAAGAGGTAATAATAATAATCAATGTAGGTACCTACACTTTTCCATAGAAGAACAATAAGTAATAAATAAGTAAATGCATCGTAGAACATGCTTCGTAGTAAAGTATAGACATACAGGAGTTCAAGAATGCTTCTTGATTACGGTGAGGAGACAATGGTTGGCACTCGGACGAATGGTGATAAGAGCAGCCCCGTTACAGAGGGTTATTCCCTACGTCTCATATTATGCGACGTGGCTTGTTGCAACGAACCACGAAATGTATTTGCAACGTCTCACGATTCGTGGTCGGCTGTAAGAACTCTGTAGGAATTATACTAATTCGTATGAGAGCATGACCTTACAATATACTACCACTTTCCGTTGTAAAGTGTATGATAGTAATTGGTTTGTAAATACTAGGCATAACTCAGTAGCGGGTAGCTCACAAAAATACTCTCAATATTCTCAAATTCTTTTTCCAGTTTATTCAATACTTCCTTGGCTGTCAAGAGAAAAATTGAAGAAAGAGACAGATAATGTAATACGTGTGGTTTATATTATCTTCTACTGACTTCTGATTGCCTAGTACTTTTTAAAGACCAATAACTTATGTAACAGAACCTTAAAATGCTGAGTAAATCCTTCATTCGATTATATATTTTTATTTGACGGCTGTACCGTCTGTCTACTTTTAGAGAACGAGTTGCAAAGATTGTGGAAGGTTTGTAAATTGAATATATTATTATTTTGTGTATAATTGGCTAGGAATTGATGTATTGGAATAATATCTGTTTGTAATATCATATTTCTTGTTTAATTTGATGAATTCTGAGAGGTTCCCCTACACATATTTTATACAGCAAGGAAAAGTGGTGTTTTGGATGCATGGTCGATTACACCTCAAATAACGTTTTTTCAATTCCCAATATCTCATGAGAAGTAGAAAACATTTTTCGTGGTTCGCTGCAACAAGCCACGTCTCTTATGAGACGTAGGGAACAACCCTTTACAGAGTGCGTCCATTTCTCCGGTGCAAGCGCACAAGACGATAACATAATGACTCGACTCACAATAGTAATGTGTGTAAATAACAACATATTGCTACCTAAAGTATTTTAAGTTCCATGAACTGTATAGATATTGTATTTGTGTCACGTGTTATCGTCGTAATTTTGTAATGACTTTTCCGGAATCTTTAAGATTCTAAAAAAGATTTCAATGAGTTGTTATTAATATCTATTACATACGTAGGTATAAACGAAGAGATAGATTACACAAAGGAAACTCCTATATGAACGCAGATGACGAGCTTACTTAGGTTAAGTAAATCTTATTTGTTTTTTAGGGTTCCGTACCTAAAGGGTAAAAACGGGACTCTTTTACTAACCTTCTGCATCGCGGCCTTACTAACTTATAGGTTTCACCCGTGACGTTATCCGCGTAGAAGTAAATTTCCCAAAATCCTTTCATAGCTCATAGCACTGTCTGTCTAAAACTGAGGCTGTATCTCATGAATCGTGATAGAAATTTTCACAGATGATGTATTTTTCTGTTGCCGCTATAACAGCAAATAGGTACTTAAAACAGAATAGTCTGACTTGCACTTGGCCGGTTTTTTTTCTTTTGTCCTCAAATTAGATGATCAGTGAGCTGTTTGTTTGAAATTTTGTTTGTTTGTAGCCTAAATCGAGCGCTTGGTTCAGGTCAAGTGTCCTTAAATGTTTAATACTTACCTATAATAGTGTCCAGGTATGGCATTCTTTGCGGGTTTTCGAAGATAGCATAACTTAATGTAGGTACCTAATAATTACTTAGGTATCCGCAATTTGATACGTAATGGAAGTTCCAAAATTCATAGATTTTAATGACCGGAAGAAAGGATGATGATCATATTCAACTGTTTTCGTCTGTGTGAGGTCTTCGTGCGTAAGTTGTAATATTAGGATATCTAAAGATGGATAGCTAATCTGTTTTGTATAATTATTTGCGTCATAATGCCAATCTCATTATCTACTATTTTATTAACGGTTTGTGTAGCATGAATCAATACTTGTTTCGGTTTCATTATAAAATCCAAACTAATCAGAATACTTGTAGCCTTATGGTTAAACGGTTTACTAAACATAATATCTCACAATACACAGGAAACTTCAATTTGAACAATAAGTAACCTAAGATGTTCCGACTTCCGACCTATTTCCGATTTCCGCTTATTGGGTAAGCTATCAAAATAATCAAATTCTCCCACTTCACAAATGTTTACTTATTATCTTCCTCACGATTTGACAGATTTAGGTTTTGTTTGGAAGTAGCAATCAATTCCACGTGCGTCTCAGATTTAGTGCGGCCTAAATTGTAACAATGAATGACTGTAAGTAATATACATAAGTCGGTTCTTATTACACATAATCCATACCATCCGTGCGTGTCACGATGATACATTTTGGATCATCGTTACACTTGAGACCGCTCGTGGGTCATTATTCGATTACCCTCTATCGGGGTTTATACACTTGAAACCCCCCGGGCGACTTTTGCACCGGCCAAGAAGGCACTTGGGCCTTCTTGATCCCATGGAATTGTTTCAGCCAAATATGCGACGAGTACGATTACTCCATCGCCCCTTAGAGGTGGCTGGATCATATCACCAACTAATAAAGATGTTGAGACTACAGTATCATCATCATCCGAGCGATGTTTCCGGTTGCATCCCTCTCAGGAGCCCGGGGTCCGCTTTCCTAGTTTTACGCCTCCTACACTAAAGACTATAGTAAGTATCTCCAAAGTAAGACTGATTTAGGAAGTTCCTTGGCCAAGGGCGGGATAAAGGTCCCTCCCTTGACCAAGGAACTTGTTGGCATCACGTAACAAGCGCAAAACTGGTCGCACGCTGCAATTATCCAAAGACAGCGTGCGCGCTCTACCATTATATGCCTTTATTTATACTTGAATAAACAGATATTTCATCTCAGTCATTATTATTGCTACTGCGTAGTCGAAGGCGCCACACTTCGAGGTAATATACCTACCAAATTGTTTCTTTTTTCATATTTTAAAACATTAGTTCAATTACTGATACAACACGAGAACGTGTATAGAATTTATTTAAAATAAGTAGGTAATTACATAAAAATATGAGACTTGTATTAAGTAGTTATAGGGCCTTTAAATATTAATAACCCTACTAAGTTAGGAAACTTAATACGTATTTACTTAGGTAAGTAGACAATTAATGTTACTGAACAAGCAAAACAAGCGTTTATATTTTAATTAAGAATACATTGTAGCAGTTCCGATTGCTCCAGGGGGAGCCGAAGTCACAGTTTCTCATCTCCGACTTACCTTAGTTGACAGAGCGGAATGTACAGTACACTGAGAAGCGGCTAACAAGAGTGGAGTCGCGAGAGCCAAACTCCCATTAGAACAATCTATCCGGTGCTCTATATCCCCGTGATACGGAAACGTTTTACATAATGGAAATTAAACATCATTCTGAACAACTTTAACTTAGATATTAGCTTTAAACCTTTCACTTCCGCAACTATACCTACAAACCAAAGGTAAGCACTGTTTACTAAACTTTTAAGCACTCATTAGCACTTAAGTCTCGATTAAACATCTCTAAACGTGCACCTCACGAATCCATATCGAAATCTAACTACTGAAGAGTGCAAAGAAAGATTTATGTTACTCTATATTTGAGAGTCGAGTACCTTACTTAAAATGCTACAAGCAGACACTATGGATTGAAGATATCGTTTAATAGCCATAGGAGTGCGTGCGCGACGCTGCTGACCTATATAAAAATACTACCTATCTAAACACTTGTCTATGCATACCGCGAAGTTATCAAATAAAGATAATTACCATTATTGACTTAATATAACTTTTTTGGTTCTTTTGTGTTTTATCTATAAATATAAAATTATAAATAGCTGTCCCGGTTGTTTTGCCACAAAAAATAGATATTGTTCTATTATTCGACCACAAAAAAATTAATACAAATCGGTTCAGCTGTTTAGGTCGACTTACGCCGCGAAACTAGGATTTTATATATTATAGAGATAAACTCAAAGTCCCGACTGACTCACTAATATTACACATGTATATAAATGTAGCCATGCGCTAAAAAAATATTACCAAAACTTAAATTTACTTACCTAACTTACTTTAACTGATACTACTAGCAGTGTTGTTTATATTTTCTAGACAGTTCCAGCCATCGTAACTGTATAAACCTCTTTCGTTTGGATAGGTAAGTCTACCTGACACTTCAAATAAAATATAAAGGAAGCTTGATCAAGGATACGGCCTGATTTTATGTAAAACGAATATTGGTTTTTCTAGAGACCCATATATAAATAAAACAGTAAACGAACGAAATATTTTTTTAGACAAAATATATTAGAGAACTTTTAGGTGTCACAGAAAAAGTGATTTCTTAAAATAAAGCTTAGTTGTGTATGAAATACTATTAAGTACCTATTTTATTACCATAATGGTAGATGCAACCAACAAATGGACGCTACTTGCATAGTTTTGCATACCTTCAACTTTCCTATTCAGTATTAGTCATGAAGCTTCAAATAAATCTTTTTGAATAATAGCCGAAAGCTATCCTAGTCTACTTCATTGAATTTCATTGTAATGCATACGTAACAGAATACACCGTAATATTTTAATTTGTGACACGATGCGTAGGGCACGGCTGTGGGAATCGCGCTAAACGCCTCGTCACGATGCGTGGCCTAGCCATGTAAATCAGGTCCAAAGGAATATCATTAAATTATTCAAAGGTCTGTGTCTGAAACAGAGTTTCTCTTTAACAACATACATATTATATGATTCAGTAATTAGAATCATAGTTTAAGTAGCAGTAGATTATTTATAGAGACTATTGTACGCGTTTACGTTTGTCTAAATAGCTTTAACTAAGTCTCTCGCCACTAACTGACATAGATATCCTAATAACTCATCATTATGACTATAAACATTAAATACTTCGCAATTCACAGTCATTGCCGGTCAAGACTTCAAGATAAAGGGGTGGTTGTGGTTTCGCCTGCCACGGTAACCACCATTCAGACAATTTATATTCAAATTGTAATCCAATACAACATTTAAGTTTACTAATTCTAATAAACGACAACGAGTTGTCTGCAGAGGCGTTAATTGCCCATTTAAAGGGTATAATTTGAGTATACAATTCTACCGTCATTCAGTCAGTATGTCGCACTGTTGAATTCTGCAATCATTAAAGTTCCACTTACCAAATAAGGAGTATACATTCGATCTTATCAAGCGATTCTCTCGGATTCAAAATCACTGAATGTGTTGGGCCGAAGAATCTTTATTTATGGTGAGACAACTGAGATTCAATGACTTGTGCCAGAAAACTTGGAGACTTAAAATAAAATGGTTGTCTGTAAATTTGGTTTAGGGACGACAATTTTACGTGATAATTGCATAAGAAAACGATGAAAAATGAAAAAAATATTGTTATTCCTATACATTTTTCTTCTTTTTAGGGTTCCGTACCTCAAAAGGTAAAAACGGAAACCCTTATAGGATCACTTTGTTGTCCGTCTGTCTGTCTGTCTGTCAAGACCTTTTTTCTCAGGAACGCGTGGAGGTATCAAGCTGAAATTCATATCAAATACTCAAGTCTATGGTCTCTTGGAGCTGTGAAAAAATCAAACTTCTAAGTCAACGCGATCAAAAGATACTCCCGTTTATGCCGCAAATTTTCGACACTCGCAAGGGAATCAAAACCTACAGGGTACTTCCCGTGAACTCAGAATCTTGAAATTTGGTATGAAGCAACGTCTTATAGCAGAGATATAGGAAAAATTGCGAAAAGTATACATTTTTAGTTATATCATATAATAAAAATATTTTTAATAATTTTAAACTTACTACCCCTTTCCTCATGAACGCGTAGTGGTATTATATTGAAATTCATATCAAATACTCAAATCTATAATACCTTTAAGCTGTAACAAAATCAAACTTCTATGTCAACGCAATCAAAAGAAACAGGAATTAAAACCGCATATTTTGAAACTCGCCACTACTCGCAAGGGAATCAAAACCTACAGGGTACTTCCCGTGAACTCAGAATCTTGAAATTTGGTACGAAGCAACGTCTTATAACACAGATAAAGGAAAAATTGCGAAAAGCATAAATTTAACATAATAAAAGATTAAACATTTACTCCAAAAAAAAAAATACGATTTAAAAAAAAAAAACCATGTTTATAAAAATAAAAGGGAGAGCATCTCTTCCAAATATAAAATAAAAGAAAACTAATTAGTGGACCCAAGTGGCTGTGACTGTGGAGCAGGACCAGCATTAAGCCAAGCTTTTTTATCAAGGATATAATCCTCTAATTTATAATATGCTTGTCTACATAGTGTGCGTTTTATGCATGTTTTAAATTTTGTCTCGTTCAGTTGTAGAATCCGCAGTGGTATTTTATTATAAAATTTTACACAATTCCCCATAAAAGAATTTCGTACCTTAGCCAATCTAAACCGAGATTGATCCAAATTGTGCCTATTTCTAGTATTAAAATTATGTCTATCACTTCTCTTCTTAAAGAGATGAAGATTTTTCCGAACATACATAATGTTTTCATATATGTATTGACAAGGTACCGTCAGCTTTCCACATTGTTATGTTATGGATTTCATTTAGCAATAAAAATACCATAACTTTTACTTATATACCTACAGGTTTGTACGGAACCCTCGGTGCGCGAGTCTGACTCGCACTTGGCCGGTTTTTTTACTTCATGTATGTCTTCTATGCGTCACTCGTCACCATAGCACAAACCCAGATGAGCGATATTATTGTTAAATACTCTGTTTCCTAAGTTACCATGACGCGTCTAGTCATATTACCATGACGCAGGACGTCACACAATGCAGGTGTTCCACCAATTTATTAGACGTTTTCACGTCAAAAACTTTTTACTTAAGTCGATCTGCCAGTTGCCAGATTAACTTACCTACCTCATTACTTATATACTTAAACCCTTCCCTAAAAATACTTAAACCTTTCCTCAGGGTGAGACGTGGTCTTACATTGGACCATTTAATGGACTAGCTTCTTACTGCGAAATTATCTGTGCTCAAGAGTAAATAAAGGAACGTCTTCATATAAACTCGAAGAAGTAAATATCCGTTAAACAATTACCTAATATCATCTCATTTTACTAATGGAAATTCCACGTAAGATATTGAAGAGTATAAGTTTGTTTATGTTATGTCAAAGTTCATTGCAATTATTACGATAGGTACCTATAAAGATGCGTCTTTAATTTAATGTTAACTTTTTAAGTACTAAGGTTACTTACCTACCTATAAACCTATACCCACCTACCTACTGAGATAGTTAGGTGACAGTAATGGGTAATTTATATTCAGTGTTGAAGCGAATTGACTTGAACATCGTACCTACCTGTAATGGCGCAAGTAATGGTAGAGTCACTTCGCTCAAAGCTCAAGCGAGCTACGCTGAAAATCAAAGGCAGCTTAGAACTTTTTGGAACGCGTTCCTTTTCGCGCGTTGCGAAAGGGGACTAGACGGAAAAAATTAAGACTAAAAGTTGTAACGACACTTTTTGCTAAGCCGTGCGGGTGCGCGTGTTTCTCTGTCTCTCTCTTTCATAGAAAGCAAGCCAGTTTACTAAAACTGAGCCTACTGATAAAGTTTATATTACATTATATTAGTTAATAATAAAAAAATATAATTATAACTTTTAAAAAAATTACAATTCCTTCACTAATTAATCGAAATGAACTTCGTTCCAGCCGGATGTCCCCTGACACCTCTCAAATTTTATTTTACACGTCTGCACGACGAAAAGAAGGGTAATGTGTTTATCGGTTTATAAATGTTTGTTTCTATGTGGCGTTCTAGAGGCCAAACTGAAGAAGTGTGAAGACTGATTTTGATGATTTCTTATTCGCCATGTAGATACCTAGAGTACCTTTCTACTCTCCTAGAATATTTTAATTCTTAGAACGAATAGTAGGTTGGTACTACTTATATTATTTATTTTTATTGACCATCATAATAATTTATCAAACAGTTTATTAGCAATAATTTAAAATAGATTTCGACAATATTAAAGGAATATTTCACAAAAATTTAATAAAGTGAATGCTATAAATTCAGATAGTGACATTCAGTAGGTGTCAAAACATTTTTTAAGTGATATATTACAATAATAAATGGAAAATTATGTAGTAAAGTAGTATACCTATTTATTTTCAACATAATTAATCATCACTAAAAAAGGAGCTAACTTGTGCTGTTACAGCAAAATATTGACTAATTAACTGTGTAAATTTAAGGCGCTCTTCCAGTACCGTGTGTAGGTATTCACATTACCTTAGGCCCCGCTCTCAAAACGTAGCGTGCTGCGTGCTAACTGTTATATTTGATCGATATGCAAAACATTTTAGCATTATTATCCACAAATATAGTTCCTAGAGGTCAAAACCTATCATTTAATTCATTTTTAATATACCTATACTACAAAATTATACCTATAATACATGTATTCTTGTCAGAAAACTTTTAACAAAAGATCTTCACTGCAAAATCACGTTCACGAAAAAATCCCAAATACAAAAACGAATAACAAGGCAAGCAAATAATATAATCCTGCGAGGTCCACGGACTTCTTACGGTAGAACTAGCATTTTATTCGGAGGAGCGCTTTTGTACAACAAACTTCCAAAAGACATTAAAGAGGTAAAATCAATGACAGTGTTCAAGAAAATTCTAAAACGGTATACTCTTGATAAAATATAATTAGAAAATAAATAAATAAAAATAAATATAACAATAAAACGCTGGTCTTCATGTAGGTTTCAGTCTCCGAATTGTTTCAAGATTTATATCAAGATTTATTAACTATGGAATTTAAATTTTTTATAATATTCTAACGTATAAAAAGATATTAAAAATAATAATAACTGGTTTCGGTCCCCGCACTCAAGGCCCGCGATAGCTTAAAAAAAAATAACAATAAAAAAAAAATAAAAAAAAAAATGGCACAAAAATATAAATAATCAAATAGTTTTCAAATAGTCTACGACTTAACTGGTGGTTAAACGAAGAATACAAATTGTCGTGGTGCAAATGGTCCCGCTTTGCAACGTTTAGATGTCGCTCGTTGTTCTTCGTTGGACTTCGGCTATGATCGGGTCGACCGGTGATGAGTTGTGTTTCGACTTGGTCAAGTACTTAGATAGTTTTTAAATGTACCCACTACAGTTTATTAAATAATTATGATAATTTATAATCCTTCTTTAATAGTTTATTTATATGAAATTGTAAATAACTATATCAAAATGTATTAAAATTAAAGTGAAATAAGTAGGTAAGTGTCTAATACCTATCTATAAACAATGTGATTAATAAGTATTAATGTACCTACTTTCAATGTCGATGTTTGCATGATACGCTCGCTCATTTTTTGTAATTACTTAGTCAAACATATTTCTCAGTAAGCGATTTATTGTAATCTTATGGGAAATAAAGAATCTTAAACCTTTTAGAAACATACGTTAACTATTTTTGAATAAAACCCGATAAACGATCTAATAATTCTCTGTTTTCTAACATTTTTTTTATCGAACGAAGTTGTTCATATCATGTTTTCAACCACAATAAACAAAAATATGGTTATTAAACTACAATATTCATTTATATCCAAATAACAAAAAAAGAATATTTGATTACTTAGAGTTGCTTAAAACAAAGGTCGATTTTGGTAGCTTTATTAGCACCTGCCCTTAAACTAATATTATACTGATGTAACGATGATACATTGCTACGCCATTTGGCAACAAGCTAAGCTAAGCTAGGCTTGCATTATGGTGGCCAGATAACGAATAGAATACTTGTTTCCCATGAGTTTCTTGTGCCTTTTTCTCATTGGTGGGCGCGTTCCGAAGGCACTCATCCTAACTTAGTTTTATTTTAAAAACGTTTCTGTGATCTTTGTACAATATATACATAAGTATCCAAAGGAATAAAGAAATTTGACTTTGTATACATTTCTTTTGTAGAAAAATACTAACAGACACCCAGACCAGAAACAAACTATATAAGTAGATTTATAATTCCAATTATGATTTTAATTTATATATACATATTGAATTCAAATTTTCGAAATTAATCTGACATGTTTTTCTTACTTGGTAAGCAAATTTTCAGAGTAGCACTCATGAAACTTAAGTAAAATGGGTTATGTTACTATAGTATTGCCATGTTACTTTCCAATTTAACATGTAAACTGAGATGTAAATATACCATGTCAACGATTTTATAAAAATAAAAAGGCAAATTATACGACAATCCCGTCTAAGTAGTCAAGTCCGACAAAGTTAAAGCATTATCTGTACCACTTGCGTTCGAATGTTAAAATATCAATATTAACAAGATATCAAAATTCACTTAACATGACAACTTAAGAATTTACAATATTATGCGCCTCTGACGACATTACCCGTTTTACAATATCAATAAAAAGAATGTTTTACAACTGGATAATTTTGTCGGAATTAAGATTACATCACATACGCTGCTATTAGCTTATGCTAATAGTCTTTTTAATCCAGTTAGGTACTAAATTATCAGTAGATTTCTAGTTACCTGTAGCAAAGAACTTCAAATTCGGTAAAACCTTCATGGAAAATGAAAATAGGTAAGGAGGTAGGTTACTCTATCAAAACAAATAGACTAAAGAACTACTTACGTATAGTTAAATTAAAACAATATTATTTTGTTTCGTAAAGATATTATGTTTTGTTTACATAGGTGGCGGGGTACACGAACAGCGCGAGCGGGACGATATTATGGAGCCGGGAGGCGGGAGCTATAGGATGCCCACTTCACGTTAACTCCGTACCGCTGCGTGACGCCTACCGGCTGAACCGAATACACCGGAAAACTTCGCGCCTTTTTTCCTAACCTATATTTCACAAACAATTCAAATATGTGGACTACAATTTGTTTAGTTAAGTGTTAGTGTCACTTGAACTTTATAAAGGTAATTTGGAAAATGTGTGCAAAAGTGCAGTGCGAATTTTTTTTCTTGGAAATTACAATGAAAGTTATTGGATAAAGCCGCAATGAGGAAGAGAAATCAGAGCCAGTCTTCGGAAAAATCTAAAGGAAAACGGAGGGTGAGTTATGTAGATAAGAGGGCTATGACCAATTATCTTTTATACCCTTTAGCTTTGGCCCGTTTAATAAATAAGGGTATGTATGTACCAACCTACTTAGAAACGTCGTAGAACTCAATGATTTATACTTACTACCTATACTCAAACAAAATTTAGGTTTAAAAATAATTTGGCGCACTTACATTCTTGTAAGTGCACCAAATTATTTTTACCAAAATCAAAATAATTAGGTTTTTTAAGTAGACTAATAACTAATTATTTGAACTACTACTTTGTCTAATCAAGAAATCGGACGTTACTAGAAGAGTCTCATAAACAAACAGAGGTTATGTAAATACTAATTACCTACACCTCTTTATTATTTGTGGCGTAAAAACAATAAGAAAATATTCTAGGTTTTTTCAAGTTGCCTAGTCATAAACACAGGTGCCGCAAGATTGAACTCATCCCACATGATCCTAAAAATAGTGACACGGTAAAATTAGGCCACCTGTGGCATTTAGCTACCTATGTATATAGTACAGTGTTAAGGTTAACTTAGGACTTAGCTACACTAGAAGTATAACTGATACTTCGTCATACAGCATGCTAATTAGACACATTGCTGGGTATAAATCTTCAACTTTGCCATACTTTCCTGTGCTATCTACCATGTCTTTATGGCATGACTGATTCATGCCAGATTCGATACGACTGCGCAGTTCCCGACCATTCTATGATATACCTTAAACTGTCCCTTCAGGCCTAGCAGCTGTACATTGACTAACTCTACCTATTTTCCCTTTAATTTGTACCATCAAGACGAAAAGAAAAAAAAAAGTTTTGGCTTATTTTTAATTAGTCCGGATGGTAACGAAATAGGTAGATGACATCGTACATCTACCTATTTCGTTACCATCCGGACCATACGAATATTATCACTCTATAGTCTTAGCTTTGCTATTCCTTTCATCATTGTGGGTCGCCAATTTGTCTGTAAGTTACCCTTAAATGGTACCTAGCAGCCTAAAACTTCTACTGTAAGCCATCTTCGCATAATAATTCTATTAGCTGATATCTCGCGAAAACCATTTCGAATAGCTCACAGTTTGAAGGCTAATAAAGAAAAACACGGGAACGTTGCACGTGTAATGCATCTTAATTTTTTCCGCACACTAATTCTATAGGCTGACAGATGGCTAACAGTCTACGGACACAATCGTTTGAGACGAATAAAGGAGAACAGGGAAACGATTGTCTTCAAAGGTAAACTGCATCGGCCTAAAATAAATTAGCCTGCGGGTGGCCCTAAAAGTATTTGCTAACTAGTAAAATGACAACCTTCCATAAGTAATAAAATATTTGTTAGAAATTATTACGAACCAAGTTACATGTTTTAACATAGCAATTCACACTTAATGAGTCGTAATGAGATGTTTGAATGCGAATTGAATACAAATGAGCACAGTAGCGGTATGCCACCTACTCACTCCTTTTTAGCTGTAGGTATATTGCTTCTTCTCGTATAATGGTGTAACACATCTATTGTCAAAGTTTTCAAGTCGCTCTAAACCTGACCTAACGACCGCTACTAGATTTAGTAACTGGGACTTATAGCTTTACGTGCATCGAAGCATGGAGTTCGACAAGCACTTTTGCCACACAATGTTAATTGGTCACCCATCGAAAAGTTAACCCCATCAGGCGTAGTTTAATTCGCATGAGCGTAAAACGATTGGCAGGCGTCAAAGCGCATAGCCTGTATAGATAACAACAACAGCCTGCGGAGACTTAGGTACAAAAAAAACTTGCGCACTGAAATCTTCCTACTACGCCAATACTAAGCCTTTATTTCAATATTTCTATTCTACCTATACCGAAATTGAAAACCTCCGAATCTATAATTTATAATATTACTAGCTTTTGCCCGCGACTTCGTCCGCGCAGGAGTCGAAAATAGTTGAGTTTTATACATGTGTCAAAATAAAATGTAGGTAATAAATACTCCTTTATTGAAATCAACTTCGAAGCAAATCACCCCAAAAATAACTTTCTACCCCTTTTTAACACAGTTAAGGGATGAATTTCAATAAAGTACGAAACACGTGTTCCATCAATTCTGTTAAAGAATGTTTATGCAAAATTTTAAGAAGATTGGACCAAGAAATCACTTTGACCCATACAAACTTTGCCCCCCTTTTTCACCCCCTTAGGAGTAAATTTTCTTATCCGATGCCTACGTCACACAAAGAACAGACCCTCCAAGTTTCAGGTCTCTACGATCAGCGGTTTAGGCTGTGCGTTGATCCGTCAGTCAGTCAGTCAGTAGTTCAGGACAAAGCATTTTATATGTATAGATGAATATGAAAGTTTGTGTGTGTGTGCGTGTGTGTATGTATGTTTGTTACTCCTTCACGCAAAACCTACTGGACCGATTGCGATGAAACTCGGTACCTATAATTTATAAATGTGAAAAGGTAGACCATAGGTAGGTTGATATAGAGGTGAGCTGCCTATTTTATAATTACGATTTTTAATCAATTGTTTAAAAGAACTACTATAACTCATCTACAATTCCTTACGAGCAATGAATTCAAGTTGGTGCAAAATAAAAAATAATAGATAGGAAATAAGTTAATTAAGTAGATTGTATTTACTATCTACAGGTACTATTGTTTTCCTGAATTAAAACATAAAAACCTTAAAACAACTAACTTAAGTGCAAAATATTGTTAAGGACGCTTATGAAATAAACAAAAGTAATGACTTTGTTTATACCCTCAACGTAATCACGTTTGGGGCCAGTGTCCCTCAGTTACACGAAACGTGTACACAGAGATAACACGAGAAATCAATTACTAACTTACTTAAAGTATGTTATTATGGTATACTTAGCTACCATCCGACAAAACTATACAGAAAAACAACCTAACAATTGAGCAAAATAACAAAAGTATTATTTCGTGAAAGTCAGATGACAATTTGCACGGGTAAGACCTCATTTAAATCTTTTTAAATTTATTAAGTGTTAATTATGGCACTATTGTCCCCAAATGTACAGCGAATCGCATGAATATCCGAAAATCTTTGCAATTTAGGAGTTAACATAAAATTTCATGGCCATAACGGGTATTTTATTTACATTTTGTAAAATATGTAGGTGTTAGTAAGTTGTGGGTACGGAAATTATGTTTAAATAAATAAATAAATACTGCAGGACATTCCACACATCGCCATCTAGCCCCAAGCTAAGTAACTAGACTTGTATTATGGGTGCTAGACAACGGATATACTACTTATATACTTTTCTTTTGTAAATATATACTCATAATACATAGAAACAACCAGACCACAGACAAATATCTAAGCATAAATACTTGTCTGAGGCGGGAATCGAACCCGCAACCCTGTGTTTGGCAGTCCGGTATGGTGACCATTGTGCCAACTGGGACGTCAAATATACTTATACTTGTTTATACTTGTATTAGTACAAAACACAGTATCAAAAGCACATCGTCTTTTGACACTGTCTTTTTATCGTCGCAAAGTTGTCCCTAGTTTACGATGACGGCGACATTTAAAAAAAATATTTTAAACGCAAAATACATAAATATTTAAATGAAACAAGTAGATACTATGAATGTCGCGTTTCCTCATTTTTGTACTTATCAGATGAAGTACAAAGAATATATTTCTGCTATTTTCTTATTTACCTGTCACTAAGTAACGATCAAACCTAATTGGTTAGGGAAGTATAAAGGCGAAAATATTTAAGTTTGATTAAGCTTTAAATGATAAGAACACATTATAATTGCTCTACAAATGAATAAAAATTTTTTTTTTCAATATTTAGATAAGTAACGCCCGAATACTAAAATGTTACTTATCTTAAGTGGCGATTAAATTGTCATTTAAGTACCATGTTTAATTAGAAAAGGAGCGTCTTAAATATTTAGGGGACTCTCAAATTTTAAGTGGCTTTTGAGTATTCGGGCATAAGTTAGTAATCTTCTCATTTTTACAGTTGCATAATGTTACAGAATACTGAACTCCGTCACATAATAGATAATGGGTAATATTTGGCATTTTAGATGGAAAATCACAAGTAAACTTTCATTAAATGAATAAGCAATGAATAGGCCGCTCTGGCCTATTCCTACTGAATGTTATGGCCATGTATTTATGTAAGTAGATATCTTGGATCCTGGTTAAATCAATTCCACTGTTTTCAATATTGCTCAAATGTATCAGAATGAGATAAATTCTTTGATCGTGCGAAATACATTACACTCGAGACGTTAGATTAAACAAAGTTATGCCGCAACATTTTAATTTACAAAATACATGACTAAGGCGTAACATCCTTTCAATTCCACTTAATCGTCTGGTATCTATACTATAATATTATAAAGCTGACGAGTTTGTTTGTTTGTTTGAACGCGCTAATCTCAGGAACTACTGGTTCGAATTGAATAATTCTTTTTGCGTTGGACAGCCCACTTATAAGGGAAGGCTATAGGCTACTTTTATTTGGATATTCCCATGGGATCGGGACTTACGCGGGTGAAACAGCTAGTATTGAACAAAGATTTATCCCTACTATGTCCAGGCCCACTGTATAGATAGTCTATCTAAAGTTCTCTACAACGGATACAATTTTTCTTCTGCCTGCTTTAAATTTATTTGATGTCGGCGCAGTAAGTGTTTTTCTTCCATTTTCATCCGTCCGTCATCTCATTGTCCATATTCATCTCTCTCGTAGGTATCTGGTCTCACACAATCCATCCATCTTTTCTTAGGTCGTCTTCTTCCTCTCCATTCCTCTATATTCATACTCATAACTTTTTTTCGGTTCCCTTTCACCTTTCCCGTAACTGGCGCTACTTTTTGGCTTCATTTAATATACTCCTAATATACTCCTCCTTATTTTATCCATCCTCTATACCTACTCCACACATCTATCTCAACATTCTCATCTCCGCTGCATGCAATCTTCTTTAATTATTCTTCTTTACGGCCTAGCATTCTGATCCATACACGAAAACAAGTCTTTCACGGTTTTGCAACGGATACCTTGACCAAACAATAAATAAATTTTTATCCTGTATTTATTTTTGTGTACCTATAAAAGTGACAATTCATTTTTAAAATGTAATGTCAAGTTTAACTACAAATAATTGAAATAATCTACGTATTTTTTAAATCTCGAAGAAGATCTTAAAAACCCTGTTATGACAAATAACTTATATTTTTAATTGACTAGTAATAGGGATAATGAGTGCGTATTGTAGGTATGTAGTTCTAAGAATTTGTAACGAGCCAAAATCCCGCACATTGGTTGGTATGAACATAATGATTAAAACTAGCTCATTTATAACAATCGCCATTCATATTTTCTAAGCTAATAACAATATTTTTAACCTCTGCCCTGAGATAGCAAAAGCGTTGAAGGAACTTCACACACAAATTCCCCAATACCGAATTCAAATAATGACGTTATCTTTCCTTGTGTTTGTATAAAGACATGACAACTCAGTTAAATAAAATGCAATCTTCCACAACTTGGCCTTCGTGAAATAGAAAGGAAATCTCACGTGTGGCTATCCATAAATTGGTAAAATTTAAAGGGCCATTGTTTCATGAAATCTGAACTTTATTTATTAAATTATCCTACACTGACATGCAAGTAGTCAATAATTTTACGACAAGATTGCACAAATGCGCACTAAACAACATTATAAAGTAAATATTGAAATTATCTGTGGATTTTACGTGACGGTATGTCGGATACCGTATATCTGCGAGGGAGAGTATCGGTGATCGTGCTCCAGCTAAAGTACGGTCGGCTGCATAATTGCAGATCCACTGTAGAGCTACAAAACGGCTGTCGTAAGAATGTTTTCATCACAAGCAAGATTCTAGGCACCAGCTTTAGGTGAAGTTTAAAGTCTCCTCATCAATTAATCAAACAAAAAAATATTAGAATGCAAACATTCCAATAATAGTAATTTTCAAACTCTACCGAGGGCTGCGGTAGTGCAGCCGACTGTACGTAATGACGTCAATTTCCTCTTAGAGCTTTCGCTCGGTATTCATTTCAAACACTTGTTGCACCATTGCTAAATATTATTCGAAAGAAACATTTATTAAAAGAGCTCATTCTTCTCTTTCTATTCAAAATTGAGTGACATTGGGATAAGTTTATAGGATCCTAATAGTTGTAGTCGGTGCGTTAGAGAGACCCCTCCCGGTAATTATGTCCGGTAAGTACGTACCCATCATTTGCAGCCACTCGATTTATTTTTAGATTAGAACGAGTTTCTGCGTCTATTATATTTAAATCGTGATTAATGCTTACGATCGTATCCGTGTGATCGGTTCTTTTGGACTCTTATCTGTTAATCAATTAATAACACAGACGAGGTGGGGTCCGAATTGTAATAAACAATCATATGACAGATCGCATTTATAAATTAAAGGGTATGGTGCGGTGCGGTAAAATACAGTGGGTATTTATTTGCGTTTGAGTTCGAGAAGAATTCTGTCGGTAAGATGGGCGGGCGGCGAACACCGCGATAGCGGGGTCACGTTCCCGAGATAAAACATGAGATAACGCCAGCATCTTCACTACTACGCGATTGTCTTTGGCTCGCGTCTTTGAACTGAGACTGCGTAGCTGGTGTATTGTACCGTGTTGGTAAGTAACTGTGATACGATCGCATCGCATCGGTATGCCTGGTTCTTTATGGATTAGGTATTAATCTATGAGACCATAAAATAATGACAAAGTCAAGAAGATAACACAACAAATCTATTAGTAAAGGTTGTTTAAGTACCGTAAACAGAATACTGGTTCAGATATCGATCGTTTGAAATTTGTTTTCTTATCGAGCTATCTCTCTGACTTTCGAATAAGCAGATATATTATTATTGTCATGTTAAGCAAACATTATGTTTATTGAAACTTAATAAACCAATTATATTCCTGTTATTTAGGTATTTTGTATGCACACACCACACCTACACAAGTCATAAAATATCGTAGCTTTACGCTAACGTAGAACGTCGGATATCAAATATCCGTTGAAAGCGTCAATTATAAGATGATTCAGTGTTCTCTATCTATTACATAGATACATTGCAACATATAGCAAGATATCATTAAGCAATATGTTATGGTACGTAACGAATATTATAGTTTACCATTAGGTATACATAATGTGAAAGCCGATATTTACTATATTTTTCGGAAAATAAGTTTGAATTTTATTTTGCATACTTTAAGGCGAAGGAAAATATTGTAAGGAAACCGATAATTATGTTCGACTTGGCTTACAGGCATAATACCTTTTCTTCTTCTGCCTGCCCTTATACCAATTTATTTTAGCTCGGCGCAGTATGGCTTCTTCTTCCATGTGTCTAAATACATAAATTTACCAATTCGGAGTTACGAGTAACACCCTTTGCTAACCTTCCTTTGCCTTGCCGTGGGATATTGTAAACTTTTCTATTATTTTCCTTTAGGTTATATCTTTTCTGATTTTTCACTGATTATAAAAGTATTTACTCAGACCTTCAGAGTATGTTAGATGTATGTCAGCTTTAAAGATTCGTTGGGGCGCCTGGCGTGGGTTTAAAATTGACGCTGACCAATGACTACGAGTATCATAACTTATGTGCGCTCATTTATCTTTTACCAATCAGAGGTTGTTGGAAAACTAGTATCTATACATATAATAAATCTGTAGACATCAAAAAATCTGTAATTGTAAGATATCCAGAAAAAAAATACACAGGTCGCCTTAAAATCGTTAGCTGAACACGATAGGGTACTTTTTAGAATTTTTGTCTGTTTGTCTGTTTGTCTGTTTGTCTGTCTGTTTGTTTGTTTGAACCAGGTAATCTCATAAACTACAGAACAGATTTTAAAAAGGTCCACACGAATATGTTCAGAATATATCAGAATAACATTTAGGGTATGTTTTAATTTAACTTTAATACAATAATTAAGATATTTGATAAAAAAACATTTAAAAAATAAGAAATCGAAATATTTTTCCGTGGTAAAACGTAATCGAACGTCAGAAGGGAACAGTACCCTTACCACGGGTTATTTACGTATTCGATTAAACATACTATATTGAGTATTCACTATGAAACTTCCTAAAAATCAACTTACTAGGTCCACCTGTCTCTGAGAATATCGGTAGTGACACACCGACAGACAAACGGACAAAAGAGTGATCGAAAAAGGGTTTCTTTTATTTCGAGTTCTTCAAAAAGTCATGGTAGGGGTGCAGTACATGCCTCCGTTCAAGATGACAGCTGACATAAAACCAAATAGTTTGCATTTAATACTACCTACGTGAAACTGAAAATGAGGTTAATACAAAGAGGTACTACTACATAATATTACCAATCTCCTTTACCGAAGACCTCCGATGTTACACTTCTATCGCGCTTTTCTCCTGCCTGCTATAGTTTGAATTATGAGTTCAAGTAGCGGAAACCTTAGATAGTTAAAACAAAAAAGAATTATCCAAATCGCTCCAAGAGTTTACGAGTAATCAGCGAACATACATAAAAATATATAGTTACGTGACAAATTGAGAACGTCCACCTTTTTTGATGTCGGTTAAAAAATATACAGGTAATAGTCATTTGTAAAAATCATTTTTTTTTCCAAAATTACGTAGCCCTGCCAGCTACCTAATAAAAAAAACTGGTTATTTTGGTCAAGAATTCAGAAAATGGGATTCATAGGACATTTTGTGCTAATAGAAATTGGACTTAGTTTTAGCTTATCATATTGTTGTTTAGTATGTTTTATTTGTGAAAAATTAACAAAAATAGTACATTGTTACCCAAGGTGTGAAAGTCACTCATTGAGTCCCGAGACGGAGTTTGGCGCCCGAGCGTAGCGAGGGCGCTAATACTTCGAGGGACTAAATGAGTGACTTTCACACCTTGGGCAAACAAAACAAACCCGAGGTAAACACTGTGCTTTTCATTACGAATAAACATAAAATTCTTCCTAATAACGAGAGTGAATGAGAGACTCCATACTACCTGATCCTCTTACAAGGTTGGGACCTTATGTAGATTTTTTGCTTTTGCTATTTGTTTTCAACATGTTTTCAATACTCAAATACGTCGGTACTAACCGAAGAGATTTTTATAAATTAGTTTATCCAACACTGAGTGATGACGCGAAGTCCGTAGATTTAAATTACAGTTTTTGTAACACGGTTTGTCTAGAAAATGTTATTTACACAAAATAAACAATGATAAATGAAAAACCAGATTAAACTTAACACAAAAACATAATAAAATAACAAAGGATAATACTAATTAAAATCATTCAAAATGCAAGCATTTCCCGCCAGTATTTTTTACTCAAGAAACGACACTGACCGCACGGTCACATAAAGCCACATCTGCAACATCTTGACAGGGCGCCGGTAGAGGCGCAGCATGGTCATACGTCGCTTTGACCATTTTCATCTTTACATTTATTTTATTAAATAAGATATCTTGAACTAAATATATTAACCTGAATTCGATTACTAAGAAAAAACCTATTATGTACTAAACTCTGGCAGTATGGATGAGCCGTGCGAAGCCATAATTGTTATTCTTCGGTGTTACCTAAATCAAGGAGGTTAGGTTTTTGAAGTCCCTAATGCGTAATGATACTGATACTGGCTACAAACACATTGCACAAGCCGCGCGAAGGCATAATTTAACATGACAGCTGTCAGTGAAAGCGATTTTCCCTAGGGCCGAAAGTTTTTCCTTCTACACGATCTTCAGGCATCTTTAGACCTACTTTCGTAGTATGAGTAAGCCTAGAATAAGAATTGCCTTTGCCAAATCAATTAATAATATAGTTTAAAAACAATGTAACTACCTATTTTGTTTTTATAACTTACACCGAATGATAAATTGTATCTATGCAGAAAAATGCTAGGTATTCTAAATAACCCAAAACCACATTGCGATCGAAGTCGCGGGCAACAGCTAGTTCAATAATAAAAAAATATAAAACACAAAATAAAACCGAGTAGGTACGTTGATTTATCATATTCATTTCAGTAGTTTTGTAGGTGTTATAGATAAAAAAACTCATTTCGAATTCTATGAATGAATAACTGTCTTCCTTTATTTC
This sequence comes from Idaea straminata, assembly GCA_951213275.1. Lineage (NCBI taxonomy): Eukaryota > Metazoa > Arthropoda > Insecta > Lepidoptera > Geometridae > Idaea > Idaea straminata. Next base: position 5,488,829 of record OX577846.1, on the reverse strand, counting down.
TGCCATTAGGTAGATGTGGTTATTGGTTTAAAATACGACTATGGAACTTCAAGTTACTGATTAAATGAGAGGTAGTTCTCATTCAATGTATTCTCGATACCAAATATGAACGTGAACCGTTGACTATACTTGCCGCAAAAAGTTGTAGCATCCGATTTGGACATATTTGTAACTCTACTTCAGTGTGGAATATACGGTTAACCGAATAAATATTTTCTCTCGCAATGTCTGCTTTATGGTTTTAAAATGAATTCAGCAAACTCAATTTCGTGTTGTGAGATAAACACAAAGTAAGTGTTTAAGTAGTAGCTTCGCCCCGTGGTTTTACTTATTAGTGTATTTATTAAAACATACTTCAAGTCCATATAAATCTTTTATTTTCACAACTTCTACTTATTACACACATCAATTTAGTCAACCATAGACAGAGAGCAACTTGACTTTTTTTTTAATACCTAGTGATGTGACATACAGTTAGGCGATGGGAAATTGCCCTTTTAACATTACCTACCTACGTTAATGTCGATGCCGTGAAAAAATCGATTTAAAATTTTTGCCACAAACCGATTTAGACCGAGAGAGATTTTAGCTACCAACACAGAATACATTAATAGTTACGACAAACTTTCTCAGCCCTTTAATTTCCGAAAATTCTTCTTAGTGTTCGCCTAGAACCTAAACGTAACCCCATGCGAAGTTTCAGACTCGTAGCTCTTGTAGTTTTTAGAGCTACTACCCACTATATCATCGAGAGGTCAAAAATATTCCCTTCATTAATGTTTGGAGATGACAATTTAATTTGGCTAATCGATATAGGGCGTTCTCAGTAGTCTGTATAAAGGGTAACGAAGGTTATGTATGGCAAACTTCAATTAAGATGGATTGCCTAAATATTCCTTTAAATATTTTAGGCTCCGAAATTTTCCAGAATTTATGCATTGAATCCAGTGAGATGTAACATTTAATTGAATCAGAGATTTTTCTCAGTAATTGAGTTTGCTTTTTAATTTCAATCTGTTGTTTGTTTTGTAGTCTACGTGGGATTTAAGTGGAATCTTGTTATTGCTATTTTTAATTAATATTTTTAATACGTAGGTAACTTACTTCTTAGGCAGTTTAGACACTACTGCCTATCCGGGAGGCCAAAGGGAACTTAAAAAATAAACATCACTGACATGGCTCTATACGCCTTTCTATCAAGTTTTGTTTGAAAAACCTTTTTTCACGTTCCTGCTAAAATTAAATTAATCATACAGTCTAGTGTTTTACCCTTTGGGTACGGGACCCTAAAAAGTAGGTACTTATTAAATAAGAACGATTTTTTGGTGTGATTTGCGACTCACACTGGCTACTAAAGTATTTACACACCTACCTAACATACTGCCTAATTTAAATACTATCGTAACGACTTTATTATTAAAGAATAATGTGCCCAATTCATCAAATAAACGACTCAATAGAAATAATAAGTAGAAGACATCTATTCCTGTTTTTGGTTTAAGTGTTGAATTGGTTTTGACCCCGGGGTCTATGTTATTTATGATTAAGCAAAACGACCTTTGAGCTTAGAAAACAATATTACTTAGAATAGAATTTATGACACATGGCTGCAAGCTAGACTCGTAAAATTATTACATTATCTATCCACCTATATGGGAAATACAGGACATGAATCTGTTCACTCTCTTTGCCGCGTGTTAAAAGCTCTTTTAGAAAGTAGTTTGCATCGGCACGTGTAGCACAACTTTATTTCGTGTTAATTCCCTTCAGGTGCATTTTAACACTTGCATTGATTACCTATTTTAAATGTTTATTAACATATCGCACCTCCGCTCAAATAGTGTCATAACTCAAAAAAGAAAACTTTCGAGAAAAAGGTGGCGCTAAAGTAATAATCTAACTGTTTTTCCGGGGAAACTAATAGAATTAGGTATATGAACAGTTCAATAGATTTGGATGATTTTTTAAAGCTTTGTGTGTGTATTAGGTTCCCAGAAAATATGAAATAAATAATATGGGTTTTGAGTTATGACACTATTTGAGCGGAGGTGCGATATGGTTTTTTTGACGTGATGTCTTACAAATTGGTGAACACCTGCACTCTCAAAAAAGTGTGACGTCATGTGTTACTGACAAGTAACCATAGAAACGTTATTGACAAGTAATCATAGAAACGTCATTGACAAGTAACCATGACAACGTATTTAAGTATGAAAAATGGTAATATGTCAACGATACAAAAGAGTTCATATGACGTTATCACGTCAAATTATTGTCCGTAAACCGACTTTAAAGACAACCATTTTTTTACCATTCGTTAGCCTTTTGTTTCAGCACATAATCTCTGTGCACGATATTTGCGCACATTCATAGAGAGATTCTGATGGGTCACGGAGGAACTACCTTTAAATTTGCTGGTTAAGCCATAAAAAATCATTACAATGTTTTTGTAGGTAGATAGTTTATTTCACTCCAAAATTCAAATCATAATACTTAATAATTATTAAATAATCACAATACTAAATTGATGACTACTAAGTAAAATATTTATTACTGTCGTATTTCTTAGTCATTATTTGCTATGTTGAAATTATTTATGGTTACCTACTGTTTAACTATGAAGAGACAACGACTGATTTGATTTAATAGAATAATAATAACTATAAAATGATTCAAAATTGTTGAAGAAAATAAAAATGAAAAGCAAGATTCGTGAAATAAAGTAACTTTCTAATTATTTTACTTCATCAACTGGCAGACAGATGGCGCGATATTGAAAATGTATGGGCCCTTCGACCCTAATACCTCTATGAATGGGCCTCATGTATGCCTCTCTGCCAGTTGACAGTACTAAAATTTTATTTTTATAAAATTTTAGTATTTTTTTTATTTTTTTATTTTTTAATACATATTTGTAATTCTGTTCATATGATTTCTGATCGGCTTTTGCTTCCAACAGTTTCGAATATCATTTTGATTATAAAAAAACCGTTTAAAAACACGTTCAATGATGGAAAAAAATATTTCGATTTCTCAAATTCGTCCCATTTGGGCCGTAGCACCGTAAGGTACATAGGACGAGTTCACGGGTCACTCGTTATGAATCAAAAGATTGTTATCATAAAGAGAGATAAATGCTATTTCTATAGGTTTCCGTAACAGTAGTAAAGGTGAGTAAGTTATATATTTGGGAAATAGAGATCCATTTAAGGCTACCCAGCCTTGTGGAAAACATTGGAGAGGTACATAGGCTGGCTAGCACAACATGCTGCTGTTGAAGAAAAAAAAATACATACAACCGAATTGAGAACCTCCTCTTTTTTTTAAGTCGGTTAAAAAACAGTACATATCGCAAGCTACTCGCTCAGTCGACGTGCACTAATATATTTTTAAATAAACTCTACAAAATAAGTTGTCGAATTACACTTATCAAATAAGGAAAACGTTATTTTGTCAAGAGGTCAACATGTAACAATGTAAGGCGAGATAGAGTACGTAACCTAATAAAACTAAGAGAGGATTTTTATTATTCCAGTAGGAATTCATTTAAACTTTTTAAACTGAAATAAATAAAACCTCTTAGACAAAATTGGTTTCTATTAGCAATATCGCCAATCGACAGACTTTTTTTGATTATTTTTGTATGAAATTGACACAAGCCAACGAAAATTACGTAGTCTTGCGTTAGAGAAAAAAAAGGATAATTAAGTATGTATGTAATGCCAATTTTATACGATGATTTATCTCAATTTCATACAAATAATCTATCGATTGGCGATATCGCTAATAGAAAGCAATCTTGTCTAAGGGGGCTGGTTAAGTGAATTTTCGAATAAGACTTTTAACTGACATGGTTATTTTCACTACTAAAGTTATTAAAAAACGGGATATTTAGAATGTTTTGTTTTAATACATTTGGTAATATAGCCCTTGAAATTAGTGACAAAATAACAAGAAAATAAATTAAATAAATTGTTTTTCAGATTGACAATGATCAATAAAGCGAACATTTATTAAGTTCTTCCCATTTTAACGAAATATTTCGTTTTTAATTAGGTAGGCGGTGGTACCTTAGTAATAATTAATTACCTACCAGTGGAATAGAGCGAAATTTCTTTAATGGTACATAACATCATCAATAGCCCCAAAAATAATTATTAGTACGTGTGAAGAACCCACCTGAATCGGTAAAGGTAAGTCAATGGGAATCGGGTTGTATGGACCCCTCGCTACTGGTATCCACTTACTGAAGGGAATATATAAATTATTTTATTTTACGTAAAATATAAAAACGTATCCGTAATCAATCATGCGAGACGACTTAGGTATAGCAGGTACGTAAATTAAATTTCGATCAATAAATTTATCTTACAATATCTTCGATGTAAAATGTTGTAAAAAATTCTTGTCACGCTCCGCAGAACAACCTTAATTCAAGAGTTATATAAATAATTGTTTAATGAAGTGGAAGTTTAGAAAAAAATAGACTTAAGTCTTTTCATAGAAAAAATAAGAATTTCATTATATTATTTCCTACTTATAGAAGCTACGAACTTTTGACTAATTGTAAATACGCTACGAAAAGCAGTACTTCCTTTTAAATTAAATATATACTTGACATACCTATTGTTTTTCAAACAAAGTAGATCTTTAAATTGTATTTGATTTTTAAATTAAAGTAGGTTGTGAATCGTCAAATAAAGGTCTTTATTCTCGTTCAGAATTTCAATTTGTATTCACTTAAAGCGGAATTCAAAGCTGGATTTTCTGGAAACATCAAGTAGAGATTTTAACTGTTTGACGATCATAAACTCTTTTTAATTTTTACCCGACTACGACGAAGCCAAAAGGGAGGGTTATGTGTTGACCTGTATGTAAGTATGTATGTTCATCTGTTCCCACCTAACTTCAAAACTACTTAGGTACTATAATTCAACAAATGAAGTATCGTTAGAAGCGTCTCAATGATACATAGAGTCATAAATTAAAAAATTAAAATAATTAAAAAGTACCGTGTGGGGTATTTTTTTTTCTATGACGATCTCGATGCATTTGACGGAGACTAGCCAATTCTAACCCAGGACCGAACTGCTTGAAAAGATGCAAAGGAGACGTTTTGCCCAGCAGTGGGACAAGATAAGCTAACAAAAACAATCTCTTAATTAAAAAAACTTGTTAACTTATTCAGGTGTGCAAATACAAGTACCATCTTTAATTTATATGTGCACAAGCAAGCACGAACGTTAGTGCATTTAAATCTAACAAAGCATTGCGTAAACGAAGCGTGCACCATTAGCTCAGTTTAGTTTCTAATTAAAGGATCATGATCGTTCAGTATTTGTGCCAGGCCAGGTCTAAATATAGGGTTGTCAATTCATAAAATAATAGATACTTAGATAAAGTATTAGGTGCAAATAAACATAGTCAGCCAGTGCCTAGCCTACCTAACCTATGATGTAGAAAATTACATTGCTTAAAAGTTATTTTGAAAAGGTTATTGTTTCAGGTATAGATAGTAATTTCAATATTAGAAACTTTCTGACTATGTCCTTTTAAATTAAACAATGTGCCAACCCTATTCTGAAGTGGGACATTCGGATATGCGCAAATACCGGCCAACAATTCGTGTGTCCCAAATGCAAGCTTCCGCTTTAGGCCCCTGTGTCAATTTGATTGAAGGACAAATACGATTCAATCAAAGATCAGTAAGACATAAGGTTAATTAAATTGAGGAATAACTTTACAGTTCAGATTGATGTGTCGTTACAGTGTGGTTACAGTTTTTGGGGCATTGTCTCTATAATGTGTATGTCAAGACGATATTATTGGAGACTTTAAATCGCAGACAGACTGGCCGTTCAACTATTTAGCTAATTGAGGTCATAGATACGAGTATAAGTAGGTCGATTAAGTCACATAATCAGATTTGATTTATGATTATAGGTAGGTAATTATGATTAAACATGAATGTGTTTGCAAATCAACAAGGAACCGCAGTTAAATATCCACTAGCATAAATATCTATGCAACTCAATATAATGCCTTTTGATTCGAACTCATATTGCGGTAAAATTAAGATCGGCAGATCAAAGACCTAACCAACCTTCGCGGCAGATTTATTTCAAACAAACACTTCTATTTAAGCGCTTTACGGGTTGATGGTATCATAAAAAGTACTTCGTTTTGACACCAATCTGGTGTTTATTATAAGTTTAGGACAAATGTGACCCGCCGGTGTAACCTGACACCCAGCCGTCTGTCGACCGACTCCACTCGTCATGTTTGATCTACTGAGAGCTTTTTAAACTTTTTATGTCTTAGTTTAGAGCATTTTAGGCGCCTTTTACTGCTGAATAAACATTACACGATTGTCCCTCGAAGGCGTGATGCTGAGTTGTGGCTTCAACTGGTATAGTTAACGATCAAGGCATGTAAGTACATACTTCACATACCGATGTAGGAAGGTATACAATAATCTTATTATATGTTTTGATTTTTACAAATCCAGTTCGGGTATACTTAGGAGTAGATAAAGTTTCAGTTTATTGCCAATTTTAATACGATCCGTTTCAAAATCACAAAGGGGCAATTAAACAAGTTGGATAAACGAGTGGATATTGTTTGTCAACGTTAAAAACAAAAGTGAATTTCTTTTCGTCTAATAGGAACTCTAGGTATTTAATTCAGTGTTAATTGGCTACTCATAGTAGCTAAACATTCTATGCAGTTTGACTAATAGCTCTACCATTAATAAAATGACGTGTATGTTTACATACAAAGAGAAATAGTTTTATAAGTTACAAATGGTTCAGTCTCGTGTAGTTTGCCGGGCGTTAAGCGGTTGGAATTTTAAATAAACATTTTTAATGATCGACCCGCGTCCCGGGCCAGGTGCACGCATACGGTGCTCTTATTCCCCCCTACTTCGCCTCTATCCTACTCTTTTGTTCCAAAAACAGTTACCTATTTATTTAGAGAGAGGTAGAGCCCTTTCTTTGATAGGTATCGAGAGGAACATTGGAACGGAAACACAATACAGCTCAGGAAGTGGAAGTACGGATAGGAACTTCCACGATGATGGGCCGCTTCCATTGATGTCAATTGAACGAAACATATGTTTCAATCATATTCGTTTATTTGAACGCCCCAATGAATGAATAAAACATTTACCGATGTAATCGAATAATAAATTATGCTAACGGCCCATTACTTTTAAAGTCGTTTTATTATTTTGAAAGCTCAGTAACGCATACGAGACGTTGTGTCAAACAATTCACTTGTCTCAATTTAAAGTGTTTGTCTGAGATCGACTTTACAAGACTCGTAGGCGTAGTGTAGAATAGTGATGCAAGCGTTTAACAATAGCTACAATATTAAATCTTATTGTTTTGCCTTCGCTGAAGCGAAGTCGTGAAATGTGTCATGTCACTAGAGTATAACTTGTCGACATTTGTAAATGTTGTAATTTGTTTACACCACCTAGGGCATATTATTTCAAAGACCCAAAGATATTAAGCCTTGTCGCTTATATTCGTGCTTCAAATATCTGTTATTATCATACTAGTACTTAAAATTAATTAATTACATAGACCTAGAATCAACACGCTTGTGTTAAAGTATATCTATGAATTATAAGATTGGTAAATAAAAAATATGATAGGATAGAAAGGTAATACATTATATGTTAATTAAGTTGATTTATGTAACATAATACTTTTATGTGTGAAGGTAGCTTCTTCAAGAAAACGACTATGTAACTTTTACATTACAATGGTAAGTTTTTAAATAAAAGTAGCTTATTTCGAATACAAATTTCGTTTTGGGTGGTAGCTTTATAAAATAAGCACATGAATAGATATAGCCGCTTGGTTATTGAAAATTTCAGATTTGTTTACGTAAGTGTAGGTAGGTGGGTACCTACTTCGTAACAGATACTATTACAGTCTAACCAATAAAGAGATAGATTGAATATATAAGATTGATACGACTTAACGTGGATCGTAATCAATATAATCTTTAATAGTACATTGCGATAAAAGTGTGGTAAATTGATCATTGCAATGAGGCGGTTTATGACGCGCGAGCAGAACGTGAGCGCGTTTATAAAGCCGATATGGAATGATCAAACCACACGTGTATCGTACGACATTTTTATCACAGTTGCGAATAAAAGAAAAGACTTGAAATAATAAAAATATTTGGGCTATTTTTTTAGGCAATATTTTTTTGTTGAATAAAATCCCGAAAGGGCAGGCAAAAGACTTTTAACCTATACAGCCGCGTCCGACATAGAATATTTTTAGGGTTTTCCATTTGTTTTTGCGTCGGGAGTTAAAAACAGAATATAGTGATACGGAAAAAATATATTTAAGTAAAGAAAAAAAACAAAAAAGCAAAACTCAATTTTTAATCGTTTTCTAAGATTATCGTTCGTAAACCGATTTTATAGACAACCATTTTTGCTGGCTGCAATTCTTTATTGGTACCAGCCTTTTTTTATACATCAAAACAGTATAACCCAGTTAAATTAAGAATGTTTCATCTACATAACATGTAATTAGCAGTAAGATACGTATTTAACTTATCAGGATAACTTATACAGCACTAGTTGTATCATGGTAATGTGCACACGCGTGCATAATACGTTGGATTATGAGCCTAAAAGCCGTTTAATAAGATCCACTTTATGAGCAACTGTGATAAAAAGAATATTTTATTGTTGAACATTTCAAATTCCAACTTTTACAATTTAATTTCGTAATTTTAGTGTCTACGTGTTGCATTCCTTTAGACGCAAAACACCATATACGCGAAACACCAACTCGAGATTTTGTGGTGTTTGCGGATTATTGCATTTGGATTGTACCCGTGATGGCATTCTGCGCTGTATTCTTGGTCGATTTTATATTGTGGTTGACACCTACACGTATAGGAATCCGTTTCCACGCGGTCTAATGAGAAATTGCAAAGAAAACACCTATTTACCTACTTCATTAAAAAAAATAGGTGCTCTAAGTATTTGCTGATTTCAAAAAAGTTTCATTTAAGTACACACATAGGTACTTGTTTTAATGCCTTTATTTCGATCTATTGTTATCACATCAAACAATGGTGCTAAAACCTAATCTCTTAATTCATCGGTATTGTCAAAACAATCCTGGGACGGAAATAAATGGGTGTCCAACTGAATACTCTCACGAACGCGGAAAGCTTCTTTGTGATGATTTTCTATAAGTAGGCAATGTAACCGCAAACTATTCGAATTACATTGGATAAAATATAATTATAACTAAGTAGTTAATATTGTTATGTATCCTATTTATTTATTTGGAAATCCAAAAGCTATTATAAAAAGAATTTGACAACAGTTTATCAATAGAAAGCCAATTACAGGATCTCACGAATAAAAATAGAATAATCTAACAGGGTAAGGAGTGAGCACCTCCTACAAATCCTGCCCTCTTAGACAAGATTGCTTTCTATTAGCGATATCGCCAATCGACAGATTTTTTTTGTATGAAATTGTCACAAGCCAATGAAAAGTCACGTAGTCTTGCGTTGAAGAAAAAAAATAGAAGATAAATTCCAACTTAAGCTAGTTTTATGTCAATTTCATACATTATCTATCGATTGGCGACATCGCTAATAGAAAGCAATATTGTCTAAGGGGGCTGGTATTTGAAACAGTTCCGACTAGTCGTACCTACAGAATCATCTTGTTATTTGTAAACATGTTTTTGTTAAATAGGTATTTTTTAAAGGAGTTTTTGATGTTAGCAGATGGAACCTAATATACTTAATCTCGAAGAATTCATGTTGTTGTCGAGCAACATGTTCTGCAACATGTCGTGCCGTTTGTCCCCTAATGTATTCGAGCCTTTAATCTACAACTGGCGAAGTTCCATGCCTTCGTTAAATTGTAATTCTAGAACGTCGTCGGTAAGCTCTAGGACTTTTCCTTCATAGTTGTGGTTTCATATATTACAAGCTTTTATTTAGCTTCACCTGTCCCGATGTCTGTCATGGAATCTTGCAAATAAAATTTTATCCACTTCCCGGTTACCGATTGAGCTGAAATTTTGCAAACATGCATAAATCGCGCGACAATGCAATAAAAGCTTGTTTTTAAAAATATTTTTTTTAATCTTTTTTTCTTGTTTATATTGTAAAAAATGATGAACGGTCAGGATTTGAACTCCGGATTGCACGTTGAGTTGTTGATGTTGAGTGAAGTACTTCACCTCACTCTAGGCCAACACTCAACACTGAATAATAGTTATTAAACTAGCTTTCACCTGCGCCTTCGTCCATGTAGGACTTGACTTTTACAATTTAAAGATAAATAAGAATATAAATAATTTAAAAGTGCATACAGGCTTGTTTCAATTTATATTACTTAGACATTACAGTCTGGATTGCCCCATAAACAGAGTCGATTAATTTTTACGATCTTTCGATGGGCTTAGATTGAACTTATGACTTGTTTAATTATAGAATTACTGTTGGGTATTGGTGATGTTTTGTATTCTTATTTTGACCGTTAAAAAGTTTTTTACTAAAAGTTCGTTTAAGTATAATTGTGTAAAAAAAACCCTGTAATCCGCCTGGGTTACCTCTGGACCTGACCCAAAAAAAAACATTAAAAAATTGTAAATAATTTGACCAGAGTTTAAAGAATTTTTAAAATGTGACAGCTCCATTATTTACCTAAGGGCCCGCTGCCGCAAAAATAAATATGAAACGGTATGACGGGTAGCTACGCGGTAGTATTTAGTTGTTTATCTATGGATACGCCTTCAAATATATTACAGTGCCCGCTGCCAATAAATAATGATGTTGCCACATCTTTAAAAATCTCAAATTTTCAGTAAATAAGGTATTTAGGTAGGTTTTTTTTCCAAACTTTAAATGAAAATAATTTTATTGAGTTTATTCAAAATTATTGTTTTATGTCTTTTTGTTATGCCCTGCTGGATTACAGCGTTCTTGTAACATATTGTATAGGAAGGTAGGTAGTTAGGTAGAACTATTGATATTGCGTATTATTTTAATCAATTCTACTAATTAACATTAAGCTTCATTTAATTGCTATTAATTACCTCTTTACCTTAACATATTTAATAATTAAATATTCACTACATAGGTACTTCAATAGATTAATAATCTATATGTATAATAAGTAGGTAAGGTATGTATTTATTTTAAAAAAGTATGCTTATTTATGTAAGTATTATATCCTTACTGATCACCATAACATAAGCCTAGTCGCTTAGCTAGAGATTAGATGGCGCTGTGTGCAAAATTATGCTATTGCATGCTTTTATCGCGGCCTTTGAGCGCGGCGACCGAATCAAGAAATGCCGTAACGATAATATAACACCCCCCACTCCGCCTATTTATTTTTATTTATTTATTTTATTTATGTTGATGCGGCACGTAGTACCTACTATCTCTCTACCTACTGCCTACAATTGACGACCCAGTTGGCACAATGGTCACCATGCCGGACTGCCAAACAAAGGGTTGCGGGTTCGATTCCCGCCTCAGACAAGTATTTATGCTTAGATATTTGTCTGTGGTCTGGTTGTTTCTATGTATTATAAGTATATATTTACAAAAGAAAAGTATATAAGTAGTATATCCGTTGTCTAGCACCCATAATACAAGTCTAGTTACTTAGCTTGGGGCTAGATGGCGATGTGTGGAATGTCCTGCAGTATTTATTTATTTATTTAATTAATTATCACCTCGGTGATGTCGAAGTAACGGACCGCCAAGTTAATTTTATTTAGTTTGTCGTAAAAATTACCTAGTTAGAAATCGAAATAAAACATTTTTTTGTAACGCGCTTTTGGAACAGATTTTTATAGCTACTAAAACCTTTATTAGGCTTTGCAATAAAGGAGAGCGGTGTTGGCTTAGTGGTCGATACCTCGACTTTTATTCTGAAGGTCGTGGGTTCGAATCCCGGCCGGCCATGCACCAATGTATTTTTCTTAAGAAAAATTTATATGCGCGTATGGACATTCCTCTTACGGTGAAGGAAAACATCGTGATGAAACCCGCGGCTTAGTTGGCTCTAGAAGTATTGACAAGTTCTCTCCTCTGGACATGGTCGACTAAGCTGAGACGGTAGTAGGTGCTGGGCAAGCCTACTCCATCCTCACGCAAAAAGGACCCAATTAAAAAGGGTCCAATGACGGAAAACAGCCTGTATACAAGTACAAGTGGCTTTACAACTACGTCAAGTTTAAATGTCGTTTATGAATTAGCCGCCTTAACTTAACTTTTTTTAAAGTCAACTTTGGATAATAATAATTTAAAGCCTTATATAGTAATTGAAATTAAGTTCTTAAAGCGCATTTTACAATTATGTTAGACTCCAACTGCAATCCCAACTACAAACTGCTGTCGAATTCCAACTAGGCTATTTTACAAAAAAATACATTTACCCAGCATTTACCCGCTAAAGTTGAACTTTGGCGGGTAAATGCTGGATAAATGGGTCCAAATACTATTATTTATCAAATCAATAGTAAAGTATTACTTTATATGGATGGTGGTGACATCCATTATTGTAAAATGTTAGAGGAAAGATAATGTTTAAACATTGTATACGATTTATATGTATAGATTTGCCTATTCTAACTCCCCTCACCTATTTTATTTTAATATACCATCACATTTTACAGTCTAACTACCTTCCTATTTCGATAAACTACAACGCAATACGTTGAATATAAGGAAACGAACGAGCTAAGTAGTTATTTTAACCGAGTTTTTAAAGTGGTTCTGAATTTCAGATTGTAAAGTAGATATTCAAGGAAAAGTGGTGTGAAATCGTGAAACTTGATGTGAATAGGATATCTTTGACCACCTCGTATCCGTTTCAAATCGGTCAAACTGTTTTGTGTATTCACTAAAGAATTTTTTTCATCTATTAGTAAAAATAGTGAAAAAATCTTTCTTTCTCTCTTATTTATTCAACAACTTTAAAGTACGTTTATAAAAAACTTATGTTTAAAAAATAAGTTATTAATTAAAGACGCAAACTCAGCATTATGTAATCGCAAAGTAAAAGCAGCGTTGATGTTCTGTTACACCTTATTTACTGGTGTTTTACAGATGTTTGCAATTTTTTTGAAAATCCAGGAAATATTTGCTTCGGAGAAATAATAAAAAAAGGTTTTTACTGCAGTGATTGATTTATTTGAAGGAAAAGTATTGATAAAGATATTTTGGACCAAGAGAGAGGCTAAAAAGGTTGCATCGAATACCTACTCTTGTCAGGGTGAAGTACACGTGCCCACTTCCTCGCGTCAAGCGTGTGAACTTGTCATGTGTAGGCCGTATTGTGCTTAGCACTGTGCCGTGATTTGCGATGCGTGATTTGTACGATTGAACGATTTACGAAAACAAATTTACAAGCAATCAATCAATTTTCCAATATGGTACGTAATTACTAATTAATCAAACTTGTTCCTTAAAAATCTAGCCTGTAAAGTAACTATGGTAATGAGTGAGAGAAAAAAAATATCAATTTTTTTCAGTGCAAAGAAAACCCTTTTCTGGGGCTCATCTTTTGATGTCGCAAGCGGTACGTATAACTTACCTACAAGTACTAACAATTTATTACATTTTTGTCATCTCATCCAAGATTTGCTCCAAAACTATAAATTGTAGCTGTCGGCTCATAGACATACAAATATTTACCAGAAGTAGTCAGGAAAACAAAACCGTAACAATTTTTTTCTTGCAAGAACGAAATCGTTCAGTCTAGTGCGACATTTGTGTTTAAATCTCTCTGTGTCGACCACGTATCAATATTTTCCTTGAGAATAACATTGTGACTCGATAATTTTATAGCTAGGTAGGTTATCGTGAATGTGATAAATGTGTAGGTAAGAACTACTTAAAATTAATTAATTTCGTATCACAACATTCATAACCTATCGAAGTTGGCAAACAAACATCGACAGTAAAATATTATTTCGATAATTCACTTAGGTATACGATATTAATTTATCGTAACCCCAGGCCACGGCATCAGCAGCATGCGCTACACTCCACGATAATGTGGCCAAAATAACTTCATACTGATCATCTCAACCGTTTTACCAGATAACGCAACGCTCACTAAACGTCTTATTTTATTAAAGCGCACACAAGAAAATATGTGAATGACGCACAATAGGCTGTTGAGGCTCTATAGTAGGTACTAAAGCTGTATTGACCTAGGTAATGGTAGATATCTCGACTTTAAATTCGAAGGTCGTGGGTTCATTCCTAGCCAGCGGTGCTCAAACAGATTTTTCTTACAAAATTTTTATGTGCGCTAATTAACATTGCTCTTACGGTGAAGGAAAACATAGTGATAAAATCCGCGGCTTAGTTGGCTCCAGATGTATTGACGAGTTATTTCCTTTGGACATGGTCGACAAAGCTGAGAGGGGTAGTAAAGGCTCTGGGCAAGCCTACTCCATCTAATACATCTCCCAAATACTACAGCGCCCTGAATAGCAAGGATTTAAGTTGCTGGCTCTGCTATTTAAATCTTTTAAATTACATTAGAGGCCAATATTATAGTACCTACTAGTAACACAGTGTACTAGGTATTCCTCTACCTTTTCCTTAGTTAGTACCTCCTTGCGTACACAGTGCGCGTATCGCGTAGGTTTCTATCATCGAAGATTACGCGAACGTGCCTCGTTACAATTGGCAAAGATCACTTATAGGTTATACTCTGCCTAACAACAATAAGAAACAGCTATGCTTAGGTACCTACTTAGTTTTGTTTTTACCCGATGAACTGTGCTACGAAACTAAAGTTTAGTGTTTTAGGAACTAATAAAAGTTCTCGGTAGTCCGAGCCAACTCAAATAAGAGTTAAGTCGTGTTCCTACAGAACTAAACGGAAAACAATTTGAATTTCGTGAACGTGAAAACCCTAAGGTACCGAACTTAATTTATACGGTTAAATGGTAAACATTCGCTTTATGCATGCCACGCGTTAAACAATTAACGTGAAAATGTATTTTAATCTGTTTTAATTAGCTGATTATGTGCTATTTGAAATGTAACGCATGTAGCGAAGGCAACACTTGTAGTCAACATGTCACTGTGCTGTTGTTATAAAGCCCACGATTCTGACCAAGTTCTGACCCCAATCCTAAATGAGTGAATAGATTTCATGCCAATGTTATGAATTTATGACCACTTTGTGCCTTGTAAGTCGGTAAGTTCTAAATATTTTAATAATGGTGTTGTAAATCCGCTTAGTAACGCTGAAAGAGTAGGCAGCCCGATTTGCATGAAAATACCGTTTCGTTAACCAGACTGTCAATCAGCTCACAGTAGCATTGTGGTAGAACATTTTTAAAAGTAGGTAATGGATATTTTTCACAGGTCTCTTCAAACTATCTGTGCTTATACGCTAAAGTATCTTTCACTGTTCTTATTGACATATTTGAATAAAAGTATCTGGCGTTTTGTACGTGGTACATATACTTTGTATTGCGTTATATCAGGTGACTAGACTAGGTAGATAAACTTTCCTTACAACAAATTGTTGGGTGGTAGCTGTCACGTTCTGAATAAAATGATAAATTGTGTTGTCTGTTAACATTTATCTAATTAATACCAAGATTATTACATAACAATTTATCTGCGAGGTATTGTAGAGCTCATTCGTAGCATAAACCTATATAGGTTTTCTTATATAGGTACCTATCTTAAATCCTTAATAATTAATGATTTAAATGGGTACCGAATAAAAGTTATAAAAATAAAGAAAACAAGCTTTTGTTGCAAAACAATTCTACCATTACCTATATGTTTTTCTTCGCTAACATACAATAATATGTTCCCGGAAGTTTATTTTAACTTATGCTAAACTTTTCAACTCATAATCAAAGGTTTTAAAGTTTTAATTTTGTCTTATCCTTGTTTCAGAGACTTCGAGAGCACGATGAGAGGTTGGCGAGGGTCGCGCGGGAGGAAGCTCGCCCCGAGCAGCCAGATCAAATGCCAAGTAACAACCTTATCTCTTTGCTACACATAAATCTCTAAATCACAGATAACCATGTTTGTCTACTACCGTCACTAATGTGTCTAGCGAAAGCTTTGATGAGGCGTAGGCTTTATTTATGATGCTGATATAATATGATATGAGTAATCAAATTAAAGCAAGTTTACACATTTGCTACGATAATCGACATTTATTGCTAAGAAGCACGTTAACTATCTGGCGCCCAAACTGTAACAGTGTAAAATGTCATTGTATGAGAACTTTCTTTTTCTGCTTTGCAGCATTGTACTTCCAAGGTAGCTGCAAGCCGATGTCGTGCGGTAAGGAGGCGGCTTGCATGCCGTATAACAATACGGTCCATTACTGCCGATGTACGTCAGATGGAAGTCCTGCTACCGCGGACTTCAGATGTCCTCGGAGTACAGGTAAAAGAAAAACTTACTAAAAACGTACAAAATCATTTACAACTAAGAAATGTTTTAAAAAGCTCTTACTATTTGGTTCATGCTATCTGTCTTTACTTCATTGTATTGTTATTGCAATTATGTATTAAACTTAATATTTCCTAATTATCAATTTTGTGTTAATTTACGGCCACAACAAAGGCGGACAATACGGTCGTCTCGGTCATTCATCATTAGGCACGATGATACGTGACGTTTAAACATCAATTTGACGTGATCGATCAGTCAATTGGTCGGTTAGTTGACCTATATGGTTATTTGTTTGTTAGTAAGCAATCATTCCATGGTTATTTCATTGAAGCTTACAAGAAATAAATAAATATAAATGAACCCTAACGATTTGAATATTGTATAAATCTGCCAAGCCAAAGCTTACGTTTTAAAGCTAAAACTAAAATGTCCCTTTTCCCTTCCAGTTCCGGTAACTCCAAAGCCCATTTACAACGTAATCCCACCTAGAACGTCGAACAGCACAGCCGACAGTAGATATGCGCCCGCGCCGCCCACCGCTCAGGTAACACATCCATCACAATTACAAAGCTTTATCTCCTTATCCATGTTGCCCACATCTGTCTTCATCGTTACCACTTGAGAAATAGTTTGATTAGAAAGTTGTTAAAGCTAGAGAAATTAGTCAACATACCTAAATACACTAATCTCTATACATACTCGTATAAAATTCTTTGTCTTGAATGACTGACTGACGGATCAACGCACAGCCTAAACCGTTGATTGTAGAGACCTGAAATTTGGAGGGTGTGTTCTTTGCATGACGTAGGCACCGGAAATTCTACCTATAAGGAGGTGAAAAAGGGGGGCAAAGTTTGTATGGGACAATGTTATTCCTGATATGTTAATGTTAATGTTGTTCAATGTTATTTTCAACTTCTACGCGGACGAAGCCACGGGGAAATCATTAGTGTTGTACTTTCTTACTTAACTTTGTTTTAGTAAACATTTTCCTATTTAATATTATTCATTTATGTAGCTCTACTTTGGTGACTTACATGAGTTAGTAGTTATTCATATTGGTAAATAGATTCATTTTCATAAAATAAATTATTATTGAAGAAACACCTAAGTAGATTAGATTTTGGTACCTACACAATTTATGCAGATGTTTTCACATAAAGTGGTCAGATACACTTGTAACATCGAAAATGAATTCATGATCGTTTAAGTGTTGCATGTGGCTCATTTTAAACGTATCAATTTACTTTATTTAAATGAGGCCGTTATACTCGGGGAATAAAAAAGAAGTCTTACAGATTATGATAATATCTCATCTCATATCATAACATGCACCTACTTCTTACCTGATAAGTTCTCTCAATTAAATGGCATCAAAATAGAAAACGCAATATTTGGTTTTAGCAAATAAACATGAGTGAGATCGTATACCAATATATCTTCTAAGTTAAATAATGTGAATGTCGAAACTGCCCACACGGTGTGTAATTAAAATCGTTGTCAAGTCACGTCCATGTCATGAGATGAAAAACTAAATCTGTGTTTTTCCATGTTTTAGATAGGCAGACATGAAACACTTGATAAATATTCATGATAGGTCAATATTGATAACGTCCGTGGGACACGAAACTGAACCAGGGCGACGACATTTATGATTTAGCTGAACGAACATTAATCTATGTTAAGTACATCTATCTACCTTATAATGTAGGTACCAAGCCTGTCCTAAAAGTACAGAAACTCATATCAATAATTCTCGTCTCAAACGTCTTTGTCGACTTTTCTTTTTCAGATTCCAAAGTCTCTAGTCAGTGGAGAAGTATTCGCCGAAGCCACAGCAAGCAGTGATTCAAGAGTTCTTGGAGCAGGTGTGGATTCAAACACTGGTATCCTCTTGGTTGCACTGGTTGGTGGTGTAGCTCTACTCTTCATAGTCGTCTCAGCAATTATCTGGTACTTCAGGAGAAGAATATATGACGTAGACGGCAAAGCACAACCGGTAAGAATCTTAAACCTTGATTAACTTATTTAGCTATTCGCTGCTTAATAATTATGTAATATCTTCTCGTTGCACACTTCAAAATTAGTAGTTCCGTTTAAAAAGCAAACATTTGTTATAGCGTGTGCGACCAGGAGAACCGCTTCTAGCTGAAAGGTATATAACGAACCCTCAGTATGGTGTTTGTGGGGCGATCCCTGTGCCGGTACCCAGTCCAGGGGCCATTGGCGGAGCACCGACCGAGGACGATACCAACGAACCTCAAGTTCCGCTCTTGGACAGACACGCCCTGACATTCCTCGAAGAAGTTGGTGAAGGTTGTTTTGGAAAAGTTCATAAAGGTAAAGCGGCATCTTACACATTTAATTAGTTGCGTCAAAAATAAATAGCGGTGTTATGATATTTTCATTGAATTAAATTGCAGGAATACTCAGAGCAAGTAACGAGGAACAAGTGGTTGCGATCAAAGTCTTAAAAGAAAGTGCGAGTCGCAGTGCAGAAGAAGATTTCGTGAGAGAAGTCTCAATAATGTCAGCATTCCGACATGAAAATATTTTGTCTCTTGTTGGTGTTGTTTATAGAGGTTCGTATTGTACACATCAATACCCCATACATTAACTTCATTGTCTTTATTTTCGAAAGTTATTTATTTTTTATGTTTTTCATTTAAGATGATATCAGCGCCAGTCCATGGATGGTGTTTGAATACATGGAGTGGGGAGATTTAGCCGGTGTACTCAGAGGCTCCAAGGGTGGCGGACGTCCCGGCCCGACACTGACCGAGCCCGTCCTACTGCATGTAGCGCTCCAAGTAGCTCGAGGCATGCAGTATTTGGCTTCTCGAAGATTCGTGCATCGAGATTTAGCCGCAAGAAATTGTCTCGTTGGCGCAAACCTTGCAGTAAAAATTGCTGACTTCGGAATGTCCCGTGATGTGTACACATGCGATTATTACAAAATGGGTGGAGAACGACCGATGCCAGTAAGATGGATGTCACCAGAAAGCATCGTGTATGCTCGTTTCACTCATGAATCCGACGTCTGGTCGTACGGAGTGGTCCTGTGGGAAATCTACAGCCGTGGAAAACAACCATTCTACGGTCACAACAATGACGGCGCAACGAGGTTAATTTTGAAAGGCATAGTGTTGGTACCTCCGGAAGATTGTCCACGTTTCGCTTGCGAATTAATGCGAGCGTGTTGGAAATCGGACCCTCGGGAAAGGATAAATTTCGATGAAATCTGTAGAAAGTTGGAAGTGGCAGCGGGTAGTAGGGCGCAGAGCCAGGCGGCACTGCCAAGGCCGCCGACATCGCCCACCCCGCAGGACTCGGCAGGATACTTGATTCCGTCGCGGCAGCCGCCGATGGACTACCTGACGTTGTCGCTACCAGAGCCGGGGTTGGACGAAGTGTCTGACTCGAGCGAGGACGATGACGAAGAGTACACCTGACGGTGCGCGCCACCGCTCGCACCGGTCTCACAATACGTGCCAATGCCGACCGCCTTCTCACACACATTCCTGCCGGACCACGTAACTCAGTCCGCGGCGCAATACATCTTTTGAGAGACGAGAATTCACGAATACTCATAATAATTATATGGTTTACCATAAGTGTGATATTTTTTCATTATAAACGTAACATCATAATAATCATAGTCATAATAATTATTTTTTCAACTCAGCATTTAACAAAGTCGTGTTTATAGACTTCATAGATGTAAATTTTAGGAACACTTAAACAGTCTCTATGACCAAGAAGTATCCTGAGTGTTTTATGTTCAAGTTATTATACCAAAACTTAGAAAATAAGTGAAATTAACAGGTATGTATAATAAGTACAAAAGTGTAACTATTTAAAGTAATATTTAAATTCATGAGTAGGTATATTAAATAACTTAGGTAGGTACATTAATTAATCTCAATTGAGTTGCATAGACATTCTCAAATAGTTTATGTTCTGTAGGTACCTATGTATTACAGGTGTATTTAAATAGCTATAACTTGCCCATTTACCATACTAATTTAAAACATATTTATCACACATATTAATCCAGATGTTAAGATGTTTAAGAAAGTAATACCTCTCCTTTTGAGAGAAGGCTATTGCCCCGCAGGCTGCAGTTGAAAATATAAATGGGGGTTTGAAATCACTGGGTTCCTAGGTTTCACTGGAGGTGACCCATGAAATGTCGAAGAAAAAGTTTGCATTGAACAGACAGGGTGTTTGCGCATGAGTTAAATGTGGTTGGTTTTGGGGTTCATGGACAGTCAAAATTGGCATGGGTCACCTCAGTTGTAACTTGTATGAATCTCAGGCATAGTACCTAAAGTAGGTATTTATTTCTTAAAATTAGGAGAATGAAATGTTTACAGGATCATATAAGTTTATGATCTACTTTGGAAGAGAAATATGTTTTTTATCTATTTATATTTATGTGTGTGTGATCTGTAGAGATATTATTAATGTGATGTGAATTTAAAATAAACTTTTTAATGAGTTTTATCAAATTTGATACAACATTCAGCTGTTTTGTAAGTATATTGTTTGTCCATTAGTCACATCACTTAAAGTTATAATGTAAGTAGATATAGAAATTAATGTTTTTGTAAATAAAAATAGTGAAGGAACTGAAAGTAATTTGTTGCCTACTTACCCATATTATTATTCCCTCGTTCTCTTTTCTGAAAGCTCTTCCTGAAGGTAGTATATGTAGTAGGTATTGTATTATTTTTCAAGAAAACCCCCGTAACTCTTCTACCCCTACGATAGCGACTTACTTTGCCAGGTAGGTAAGTACTAAATCTTAAATGAAATAAAAAAGTTGAATTGTAATGCAAGCTCGCGACTTACAATAAGATACTTAACTTCCCCAAAAGTATTTATATTTCGATTATAGCTATAGCTTTGTTTACGATGCACATTAGTTAGATAGAACTATAGAACCAAATATCGCGCCGCGCTTGGACATTTTTGAATTTCGGTTTCTTGTCAAAGTGACAATGAATAAATCAGTGACATGCTATAGTATTTTTGTAGGCTCTTACCCGAAAATACAAGCGCCACCACATTTAGTCGTCACTGTCATGAATGACAATAATACATACGTCAATGTCACTTTTCACAAGTTTTCCGAAAGCCGTCAAATCGGTTTTGGAATTCCCTTCGCTCGCATCTTTCTTGTTGCGGTAGAATTCGGCATTTACTATTTTGTAATCGATTTTTCTCAAAATGTAAGCTTTATTCTGAGAAATAACCAGTGTCTTGTTGTTTTTGTGTTTAAAAATCAAAATGCCTCCGGTCAATTCGAAGACAAAAAAGGGCGGAGCAGAATATGAGGTAAGTAAGGAAAAACAAATAATTGATAAATTACGTCTTTCTTAGTTTTTTCGGATAGATTTGCAGTTATTGATCTATTATTAGCAGTTAAATTGTTGTTTTTGAAAAGTATATAGGTTTTTACTTATAGTTATCACAATACTTACACAGTACTTAGTCTATTTGAAAGAGAAATCTTATTAGATAGTAGCGGATTTTATTACATGGCAAAGTTTCTGTGAAAGCTTTTCAAACATCGGCTTATAATTGAGCAGTACACAAGAAAAATTTAAATTTATTTTTTGCCAAAATAAGTCTTCTATGTTAAAATTGTAAAGTGTGCTTAATTTTTACTAAAACTTTAGAAATTCAAATTAATGCACACACACAGATTTCAACAGGGATTCAAATCCTCTAGAGTTCAATTTTGTGCAAATCTACATTGCCTATCTATATATTTTAGATAGGAAATATTTGATTGTTTGTTTGAATTGAATAGGCGACTCGACTCAAATAAACTACTCTACCGAATTTTGATGAAACTTGGTATGAGGATATATTAATTTACTGGCAGTGTTATAGGCTACTTTTCATCCCTATATTCCCATGGGATCGGGAGTTATGCAGGAAAACCATGGAGTGATGCTAGTTGAGACAAACTAAGTTAACTTTTTGGGAGTAGATAAACTTTTACAAATAGATACGTACCTTAAAAGTTTTTTGATCTTAAACACAAGTAGGTATTGAATAGATGTTATCGTTACCATAATTACATAGGTACCTACCTACTTACATCAAGTCTGTATTTACATAACAGTGGTGGACAGTAATAGTAAACAATGAGACATAATATCTTTGCTTAAGTAATAATGGTCTTTTTTGTGAGAAATATATTAAATGTAATTAAGGGGTAACACCATGGAAGTCAGAATTTTGTCCAAATTTGTTACTCACGACAATTGATAGGGAATTGAGCTGCAATGTTTGAGCAATCCAAAACAAGCATTTGAACCAGCTGCAACCGGTAATTGTGAATATACTGCATACGTTAAGGTTGTACAGAAAAACTCAGAGTAATCTTCTTTAATATAAAAATGAATCGCAAAATGTGTTGGTAAGCGCATAACTCAACAACGCTTGGACCAATTTGGCCAATTCTTTTTTTGTTGTGTTTGTTATTGTCCGGAGAAGGTTCTTATGGAAGAAATAATTAAGAAAATTGCGTAGAAAATTATTACGCGGGTGAAACCGCGGGGTTCAGCTAGTACTTTATATATTTGCTGGGAACACCCTGTTATTGACAATGCATTAATAAACTTGTAATGTAGACTTTGGAGTCATAATACATGCTTATTATAATAATGGGTAATGCACATTATTATTATATAAGACAAAATTAAACACTATTTTCTCTTTTATTAGGCACACTCTGAAACATTTCTAAGTCAAACTTTATTTAAACAATGCTTTGTATCACTTTATAACATTCAGTATTAGAAAAATGTACCAATGGACCATTTCTTACTATAGTAATAAAGCAAAATCTTAAGTATTTTATGTAAATAGGTTTGAAATTGATTGTTTTTTTTTAGAACATAATAGCAAACAAATGTACTGCGCTGGACTTTGAGCAATACATTCAGGACAACAAAACACTTCTATTAAACGACCCCCTGCGGGACATCCTACTTTATCCAACTGATGATGTTTCGGTAAGTTTAATAGTACAGATATGATAAGTATTTAGCTGGATGCAAAATGAGTATAAACTTGTATGTGCTGTTTTTCCGAAACTACAACTCTTTAGCTGGGTTATTTTTGGCCTGAGGATGGAGTAGGCTTGCCTAGCACCATTTGTTATCCCTTTTCAGCTAAGTCGTAGCATATGTGTTGGTAAGTTGTTTCTTCTGGACATGGTCGTCCAGTGGAAAGAACTCGCCAATAGGTATGGAGCCAGCTAAGTTATTACTTAAATTTTCTTTGCTATAAACCTCACGGAGCCCGAGACCTTTCCAACGAATGCAAAACCGTGGAAATCGGTTCGTGCGTTCTGGAGTTATAGCGTCAGGGAGGAAAACCCGACTTATTTTTATATATTAGATATATATATTCGTCTTGTTTACTTAATTTTTGTAGACAATCTCTTGTGTAACAAAATTAATTTCATAGGCATATCTACAATATGCCACAGCCCATATTAATGCAAATTAGATAATAGAATAGTAATGTCTTAAAGCTTTTTACTGCAAAAACATTTAGTCTTAAGTTATAATGTTGTGTTGGTAATGAATACTTCTTATGAAATAGCCAACTAAAGTCATTGAACTTGTCAAAGACTTACATTTAGGTACTTACATTTTAATGAGTGAAATACCTACATAGTAAATGCTTCTAATTATCGGACACAGTTTACTCAGTTGACTAGTTTATTTAACAACTTATCCATCATTGCATAGTATAAAACAAAGTCACTTTCCGCTGTCTGTCCCTATGTATGCTTAGATTTTTAAACGGATATTGATGCGGTTTTTTTAAATAGATGGAGTGATTCAAGAGGAAGGTTTATATGTATAACTAGCGACCCGCCCCGGCTTCGCACGGGTGCAATGCTGATACTAAATACACTACAGAAAAACTGTGAACGTTGTATATAAAAACACAGCGGCCCGCTCCGGCTTCGCACGGGTATAAAATATATAGATAGACTATGTGATTAAAATCGATTCAGTAGTTTTGATTTATTCATTACTGCCCGTGGCCCGCACGCGTTAAATTTGGAGTAAAACAATCCCCCTTTCCCTATACCATGAAGATTTCCTGCTATCTTTGGAATATCTAAATTCATTTTAACTTATTTACTTTTTAAATTTTTTTGCCTCACCGGGCGGCCGGCCGGTACAGCCGCAAACGTTACGTCCCGCAATTTTTAAATCTGTAATATCTTCGAAAACAAAATCCTGGGACCACGAGAAAACAGCGGAAAATATTCACTTAAATCATACGGTGTAAAGGGCCATATAGATCTATATTAAATGAACAATGTATTCAAGGTATTTAATTGGTTAAGGATTAATGCTGTATTGGTTAAAATCGCTTCGAAAATTAGCCATTATTTGTCGTAAAAAGTAAATGACAAAAAAAAGTTATTGTGGGTTATCCATAAGAGATAGACATATACCTACCATCACGGACTTTTCTGTAGACCTTTTCAATGTGTACAATACTTAGTACATTATTTTGATAAAACTAGTAGGTTTCAGCCTGCGTTTGCAATGTAAGCGGAAAAAATGTAATTATTTACGACATCACATTAGAAACCTCAAAAATAACAGTACTGCTCCACTATTTAATGGATGTTATTATACATATAAACCTTCATCTTGAATCACTCTATCTATTAAAAAAAACCGCATCAAAATCCGTTGCGCAGTTTCAAAGATTTAAGCATACAAAGGAACATACGGACAGAGAAAGCGACTTTGTTTTATACTACGTAGTGATACACGCATAATATAGCCGTGCGGAGCGGGTCGCTAGTCTGTAATAACTAACAATACCAAACTTGGTTTACCATAACATTCTAAAATTCTTTCTCTAGGATTTATTTACTAGCGACTCGTCCCGGCTTCGCACGGCTATATTATGCATGTATTATACATATAAACCTTCCTCTTGAATCACTCTATCTATTAAAAAACCTAAAATCAAAATCCGTTGCGTAGTTTAAAATCTAAGCATACATAGGGACAGACAGCGGAAAGTGACTTTGTTTTATTTTGTGTAATCATTCTGTAACCAAGGCTTGGTTGACAAACCTCCAAAAATAGACAGCGAGAAAAAAATATCATCAGAATGATTGATATGCAAGTTACTGCATTTCTATGTTTAGAAAAAAAATTAAGGTCATTAAAAATCACACAGTATCAACATTCGGAAAATGTAAAAGTTTGTGAGTTAATAGATACGCACAAACTACTAAAACAAGATGAAACTTAGTATGGTTTAACAAATAGGCTACTTTTTATCCTGTTATTCTCACTGGTTTTCCGCGGGTAATACCGTAGCTAGTTTTTCTATATTATTGAATCTGAACGCTTAGCATAATATGAGCGTAAGAACCCTCTATGCCAGCCAAGAGCATTGTTATTAAATTGATATTTACCGTCCTGACTAGTGATTATATTCTATTTGGCCCTGGCATTAACTGATTTGACATATTCGCGTTGTGTCGGCTGACCTTTGAACAATGTTCTTTTATTCATAGAGCGTGGTACTTCCCCGCCGCTGGAGAACTGTCACGACAGCAGTGCCCGACGTTCGGACGGCTGCCACCTGCCCCTTGCTCACTCGACAAGCTTTGCTCAGTTACGCCTCAAGCTGGAACTTGATACATTTCAAGTACAGCAATTATTCAGGGACTTATCTTAATTTGGCGCGGTAAGTTCTATGAACTTTTTTCTAGTCTATATAAATAAATATTACAGGACATTCCACACATCGCCATCTAGCCCCAAACTAAGTAACTAGAGTTGTGTTATGGGCGCTAGACAACGGATATACCCTACTTATATACTTTTTTTTTGTAAATATATGCTTAGAATACACAGAAACAATCAGACCACAAACAAATATCTAAGCATAAATACTTGTCTGCACAAATACGAACCCGCAACCCTGTGTTTGGCAGTCCGGTATGATGACCATTGTGCCAACTGGGTTGTCACAAGTCTAAGGTTTCACAGTCACAGCTCACAGCTAAGGAAAATTATGGTCGACACATTTTTAAATTACGATATCTAACTGTGTCATACTTTTAAAAAAAAGCACACAGATTTGATAGACATATTCTCTAAATACTCATTAGAAGATTGTGTAATAGATAAGCATAAGTTACGAATGTTATGTTATTTTAGTAAACAACTAATTAAATAAACATAACCAATTAATAATAATTAGTTAGTAACAATATTTTCCTGAAACAAATACCAAAAAATAATATTTAAAGGATATATGGAATGCTAAAATCAGTCGAAACTGAATCGCTCGTTAACAATTAAATTAACATTGTTTGCATGACCATGATGCAATGAGATATAGATAGCAAGGTACATATTATACCAAGGCCGCATTTCCTATCTGATTCATAATGTACAACCAAAGGATGAAGGATAAACATATTTTTTTATTCCATGAATATTTAATACATTGTGAAAGTATACGCTTTCTCGTTTAAACTGGTTTAATATAAGTTTTTGTTGATACTATTTTATGCTTGTTTAGGCGATGACATAAGACGTTTAACATACATTTCATAATCACCATTTAGATGTAAATATACATATAAGTTAAATATCTTATTTATTAACGTACAATTGCGGCATTTATAGACGCTCTCGTAACACAGTCACCCACAAATTAATGATGAGATAATGCACTCATAATCTTATAAACTATTTTACCGATTTCGATAAAGCCTCCTTTGTTCGGAAATAGTACCTATTTGTTCGTAATTTTATATTTAAACTTGAATTTAACACATTACTTATCTCTTTGAATCTTTATACAGGAAATTAGATAGACATCACCGGATGCGCGACAATTTTAGCAAAGCTTAATTAGTTTTAAAGTCGGATAATTTAACGCCATTTAATATAACAATGTACCTTATTCCTAGGCCTTTAGAGAACAAGTTTCCTACAGAAGTGTATGACATAGATGCGGAAACAGATAGCGATAATGAAGGGCAGGCCGCCAAAGTGGACCTCGGCACAAAAGAGGGCTACCTCCTCAAAGGACCTGAAATCGGCTCAGATAGAATATTCAGTAATCTTGCTTCAAAGTCGTTTAAGAAACGCTATTGCTCAATGCTGCGTGAAGCTGACGGCACATATATTCTTGAAGTCTACAAAGATGAGAAGAAAACTGATACTAAACTTACAATCGTTATGGATTTTTGTTCGGATGTTGTCAAAGTAAGTTAGAACCTGAAATTCAGTATACATTTACGCTTTAACAAGAATTATTTTTATAAGTTACATGTATCCATCCATTTATCTAAAAAAGTGAATTATGTGAAAAATTTCACATCCATAATTATCTGTAGGTTTGTGTTGATACTTATATGAAAGTAAACTGAATTTTATAAAAAAACGATTCCAACGCAAAAGCCATAGAATCAGTTCTCACATTTCTTTCTTAACTTGTTGTAATTTTATATTGACTCTTTTTCAGAACCCAAAACGTGGTAAATTCTGTTTCGAACTTCGTATGGCAGGAGGCAAAGGCTACACTTTTTCAACTGAGAATGAAGACGAAACGAACGATTGGATAACAGCATTCAATGCAGCACTCAAGAAAAATCAGGATAGCCCAGAGAACAGCCAAAATGATGAGGCGTTAGATAAAGGTAGAATATTACCCACCTGGTTAAACATTTTCTTAGGCTTGTTGTTTTTTAGCTAAGCCGCAACAGGGTTTCTAAGTTTTTTTATTAACTTCTAGATACGGACGTATCTCTAACAGCGGAACCACCTCCTCCTACGTACGGAACCCTCAAAGGGCTCGAACACAGCATGAATCCACTCCTGATGCGGTACTCGCGAGAGACGGATATGTCGATAGCGGCCTCAAGGAACGATTGTCGATACAACCTGTTCAGTATGCCGTTTAAACGAGCCGTTTCGCCTGAACCGCAGTTAGAACCTTTCAAGTAAGTAAGAGTTAGAAAAGTAAAGCACAACTCCTAAAAGGAGTGTTGACATAGATGATTTGATTAGGTATCCTGGATTAATGAACGTCCTATACTTTCTATCTATATCTATACTTCCATACTAACATTTTAGAAAGGAAAGATTTTATTGTTTGTTTGAATTGAATTGGCTCTGAAACTACTGGATCTTGATAAAATGATGATTAATTGTGAGTGTCATAGTCTTTTTATCCCGATATTCGCTCTGAATCGGGAGTTACGTAAGTGAAACGTAGTCCTTGCTGGTCCTTTATAAGTGTGAGCTGGTGCAGAATGGTTCATGAGACCGAGAATTATTCATTTTTTGACCATGTATGATCTAAGAAAGGATTCATATTCATTAGCATTTTTATTATTACAATTAGTTCAGTAGCACTTTTATGACCAATTAGGAATCTACTAAATACCTCATTGCAATTTCGTTGGCCAAAATACGCAAAATTATATTTAACCTTGATTTTTTTACAGAGAACATTTTGGCCAAAGAATATTGCTCAAATGCGAAAGCTTAAAGTTTAGGTTACAAGCGCCGATAGACGGCGATAAAGAGTTGCTCTGCCAAGTAGAACCTTACTACACTTACCTTGCCTTATACGATGCGAGAAGCGGGAAAAAAGTCACGGAGAATTTCCATTTTGATTTAAACCATGACGCGGTGAAGGAACTAGTCAATGAAGTCGAGTGCACAAAGTCATTAGTTGAAAACTTTAGTTACGATGTTAAGTTAGACGTTAAACAGATATCGGATGAGTGGTTTAGATCTAAGAAACAGGTTAGTGAAAGATTTTTCTAATATGGCATGTGGGGATGAGATACTATTTTCTGCTTAGCAAAAATCTATTATATAAAAATGAATCGCGTAATGTGTTACTGAGCGCAAATCTCGAGAACAGCTGAATCGATTTCGCTAATTCTTTTTGAAGTGAAAACTTCTTTTTAGCGCGGTACGCATATTTTTTGTTTTTTTTTTATTGTCAAGAGAAGGTTCTTATGAAATAAAAAATTAAGAAAGTTGCGCAGAAAATTATTACGCGGGTGAAACCGCGTGGTCGGATATAAAATACTAGAATTTCTGTCTTTGCCGACTAAAAGCTTGTTAGTGTAAGCTAAGTGAAATGTTTTAGGTATATTGTTTCTTTTTATTTTAGTACTAAATTTATTTCCATCTGTAAATAATTGTTCTTATCTAGTGAAAATAATCATGTTAGTTTAGACTCCTATACATTTTATTTGTTTTACATACTATTTGGCACTTTTTAAGACCCAAGTTCATTTTAAGATTCGTTTGTGGGTTCGTGTTTGCTTTTCTCATGTCAGTGTGTTTATCCAATTAAATCATTTCAGGTCGTCCTCTCAGTAAACAATCCACACCCAGATCTATTCCTCGTAGTGAAAATAGATAAAATACTTCAAGGGCATGTGAGTCAAGTGCTAGAACCTTACCTCAAAGCGACTAAGGATCCTCGGTTAGGACTGAAAGTTCATAAGACGGTTCAAGCGTACGCAAACAGAGTAGGGACATACAGGATGCCTTTTGCATGGTCTGCAAAACCTTTATACAGGTAATAATTAGCACATCAGAGTAATAGACCAGGGGTTCGGAGATCGGCAACCTTTTCCATTCAAAGTTTTTAAAGAGCCACAATTTGTTTGCTAACAATAAATAAAGTACTTGCGTAAATAAAGTAATATTTGAAAATAGTCAGCACTCCAAATGCCAACTTCTTCACTTCACCATGCGTCGAATATAAGTGCCTGAACTCGATTTTCTTTAAAATATATACTATTAGCATATGGAACTAAAGAGCCACTTCACATCCGCAAATGGTTCGCAAGCGGCAGGTTGTCGACCCCTGTAATAGACGATGAGGCAGTGTTTAGACGAAGTACTTTTGGTGTGCCAAACCATTTCTTACGAGGTAAACACAATCTACATGTCACAGATGACGTAGCTGTTTATTGTGTGAGCGGACAAAACAGTCCATAGTTTACCGAAAGGCTCATTAACCATAGAGTATTTACAACAATTTTTAAATCTCTGTATTATTACAGAATGTACAGCAACGATCTCGATGTAACGCCTGAATTTCCCTCCATATACCGCCAAGAACCGAATAAATTGTCGGACGATGATTTATTGAAGATATTGTCTGACTTTCGAAAACCGGAGAAGCTTGCCAAACTTACTGCGATACCCGGATGGCTTAGTATTAATATCAATCAGAGCAATGAACAGATACCGAGTAAGTGTTTTTTTAAAGCGAGGAAAATAAATGAACGTGACGCGGGACACGCGTTTGGAACTAAGTTCCTTTCAGACAGACATATTTTTGGAAATCCGGTCTTTGGTTGTAATAGTACCTACAGTTTTTCCTACGGCTTTTCGTTTCACAATTTTTTCGTAACGCTTAGACTGGTTTGAACTGGTTTTTATAGAATTACAAAACCGCGATAAGAAACTTCGGTCCAAAAAGAAAAATCAATAACACATTGCTCATAATAAATTAATTTGTTTCAGATTGTATGACAAGCGCATACGCAGCACTAAAACCGTTCCCGCTACCCCCCACCTCTCCCCTTACCCTAGAACTAGCCACTCTAAACGTGGAGCCGGAACAACCGTACGCAGCGTACGTACACCATCTGTACGTACGACCTTTGTCTTTGAACTTCGAGTCGCAGAAGGTGTTCGCTCGGGCGAGGAATATAGCGTGTTCGGTGGAATTGAGGGATAGTGATACGGGAGATAATAAGCCTTTGCAGGTATGAACATTTCAAGATACATGTTTCTAAGTGTTCTCCAGGGACTTAAAAGTATTAGAGAAATCTAATAGAAGCTGAAAGATTTGAATGACACGATTTCGATTATATAATGCTTCCCTAACAATAGATCGGTCTTATTTTATTCTTAAAAGATAGGATTAGCCACAAACCTTATATAGTTTAGTGCTAATTGATTCCGTCGATGCTTGGGATCTGACCTTGGAAACTAACAGCATGGTTACCCTTTTGGCAAATTTGTTTTTGTACGTTTCTCAAAACTTTCAGCTAAAGCTTTTAAAAACTTTTAGTGAAACTAACTGTATTTGTAATTTAAGGTTGTATACGGTCGCTGTGGGATGTCAACCCAATACCGTTGCTCAGTTCTCCATCACAACGCGAGCCCAACTTGGTATGACGAAGCCAAGATCCGTCTCCCGGCTACCATCACACAGCAACACCATTTGCTGTTCACCTTCCATCACATATCTTGCGATTTGGCTAAGAAGAATGATGCTAATGTCGAAACTTGTATTGGGTGAGTAAAACCTTTTAATAAACATTAAAATATAATATTACTATGTATACATTTTTTTTCTATTAATTATTTCTATGCACGGTTTGTGCATATAGCCAGTGTGTAGTTATATTTTGCATTAATTTATGAACCGATTTTCATAAATTGGGCTCTAAAGTGTTTAAAAAAAGTCAAAAGTCGTTGTAGTCCGTCAGATTAGAAGCTATAGTAAAGCGGATTTAACCATGACCTTGTAGGAGATTTGGAGGCAACGAGAAAACTCCATCTTCGAAACTGATTTGACTTTGACTACACTTGTGTACTTATATAATACTCAATTGAATAATATATTTCACCAGAATTATCCAATAATTCGTTCAGATTACAACTAAGTTAAAATGAAAATTAAATAAAACTCTTTCTCTCGTTCCCGCCAGAACTCTTATACTTAATTACCCTTGCTTTTATTTTGACAGGTACGCATGGACACCACTACTAAAAACCGATAAGTTTATAGACGAGTACATTAACCTTCCAATCGCAACTCATTTACCATCTGGCTATCTATCAATACAACCACTCGGCTTAGGAAAGGGTAACTCTGGCCCCGAAGTAGTCTGGGTCGAAGGCGAGAAACCACTGTTCCGATGCCAATTAGTACTAGACTCAACCGTTGCGACTAGAGATATACATTTACATAATTTGTTCAGTCAAGCTGAAAGATTGATAAGGTCAAATTCGCCCCCTACTTCGCCCTCTCCTCCACCGTGGAATGATGTGTGCAACGCTTTGAAAGCTGCGCACGCAGTCAAACTTAGTTCCTTGATCGGATTCTTGCCAACTATTATGAATCAATTGTTTGAATTGATGGTAAGTATTTATACTACACACTACAACAGTTCGAGAGATAATGACCGCTTTGAAGTTAGGTGCAAAACGATGCGCAACAGCAAAAAATGTAGACTTTACCTACTGCGTAATTAATTGCACCTAACTTCAAAGTCTTTATTAAGTTTGATTCGAACTCTACGCTACATACAAAATAAATGATCTGCTTATATAAAAGTAATCTTTATGTTTTTCAGACTGTAGAAAAGAGTTACAATCAAGATATGGGATATCAAATAGTGAAATTGATTGTTCACTTTGTACACATGATACATGATTATGGACGGAAGGATCTCTTAGATAGTTATGTCAAGGTAACTTTAAGAAAACTATTCTACTGATATAACAAATGTTAATGTCTGAGTTTATGTTGCTTGATGCCGAATCACGCAAAAACTAGATAAAACTTAATAAATGTATTTGGTGTGGCTAACTATATGGTTCTATAGTCTCAAAGGACTCAACTCAACCATCCAAGTTACATGATACTAACTTTTAAAGATAGTTTGACTCCCAACGGGATAGGGACTCTTTTTTACATATCCCATTCACCGTTTGACCACCTGCCTGATAGTAGGGAACGATGCGGCCTAAGATGTAGCACACTTTCCTAGAAGATACATATTTACTCGCGACTAGAAGACCCCCAAATTGTACAAGTCAGGAAACACAGACGTAGGCAACACACGGATAAAACTATGTGGTGCAGCTTGCGTTTTTTTTTTCTTGTATCCATCGAAGTAAAGACCGCACCAAGCGTTTCTTAACCCCGCCACCGTAAACATGGCGAGTGTAGCTAGACCATAACCTTAGGATCTTTTTTTTTCAGTATGTATTCAACTGCGTAGAATTCAAACTGCACACCGTGTTGACGGCGCCACTGCACTTGTTCGTAGATCAGAATCAGCAAGACTTTCTTTTAGGGCATAAGTTTATGCAGTACTCTGGGTTTTTCTTCGACATTATTGTCAAGAGTATGGCACAGTACTTGATTAATACTGGGCGAGTTAAAGTAAGTCGATTTTCTTTGCCTACTTCTAAAATATTATGAATGCCGAGGATATTTGGATGAAATGTTATTTAAAACGATGTTAAATCCCGATATTCCTACGAGACTTGAACGGCAGAAGTCGCGTGACGCATTTATTTAGTCACACTTTACGTCTAAATACATTAAATGACTCTTTACGTCTTAATACAGCTAAACCTAAACAATACTTAACTCCGCTGTTTTTCCCCTCAGATGTCACGCAATGAAAGATTTCACGGTGATCTCTTGGAAAATATAGAAAAGTTAGTGACTGCAGTCGAACCTTCATACATTCTACAACAACCAATGCAAACTCACATATTTAACAAAAACCTTGCTTTGTTTCTCAAGGTAAATTGACCTTTATACTAAGTTTCATAAACACTGTTATTGTATGAACTGTCTGTTATGTGATTGTTTTAATTTTCAGTCGTGTCTATCTTTCATGGATAGAGGATTCGTATTCCGTCAAATAAAGAAATATCTCGATAAATTCAAGGCGTGTGATCCAAAAGCCCTGTTCGATTTTAAGTTCACGTTCCTTCAAACGATTTGTTCACATGAACATTTCGTTGCGTTTAACTTGCCACTTCAAGCTAATAAATTGACCAAAGACTCGGAAGATGGTACGTAAGTAAAGCTAATAGGGCCGGGCGACACGACGCCAGAATTCCAAGTAGGTTTGCGATTCCCTTCCGTATCTTGACATTCACTTTTAAACCGACTTCAAAGGAAAAGGTTCTCAATTTTTTTTAAATGTATTTTTACCGATTATATGCACTGCAATATCATTGTTAATGTAACAATTATTAGTAGTACAATAACGCTACAAGAAATCGATAAAAAATATCCGGGCACTATAACAACTTGCTTTGGGTTTAGTAACCTAGTTACTGACGTCGTGTCGCTCGGACCCTAGATTTAAAGCACTTTACATTTGTTTTATTTTGATTTAAATGAAATGTTTAAACTGTGTAAAGTTTTAATGTAATCATTGTCACACAGATCCCGCGAAATTGAGATTGACAGAGGACTTCATAATGAGACATTTCCTCGCCGGAACATTACTAAAACAAGTAACATATAGCTTTATTTTATATATATTAAAGTCAACAAAAATCCAACGTCAGGTTTAAAAATAAAAGCTTTTAATTAAGTTCAACTGTCATATATAAAATTTATTTGTATCCACCCAAAAATATAGTTCATATTGTAAAGCAGTTTCTAAACATAGTTCTTAACTTTTAATTAATGGTTATCAATATTACTTACGCTATACTCTAAAAGCTTTTTATTCATTAAGATAATTTGCTCTTGGACTTTTCTATAATCAACTATTAACTGTTACAAAACATAACCTTTGCTACTTATTGTATATTTCCAGGTAGAACAAAGTTTAAGAGAGGCGCCGCAAAAGCGTCGCACTGCATTGAATGTGTTACGTTCTTTGATGACGAAACATGAACACGACGATCGGTATCGGTCGAAGCAGTGCAGGGCTAGATTAGCTAATCTGTATTCACCTTGGCTTACTATTGTTTTAGGTAAGTTCTGCCATACAAAATCTTATGTAAGCTATATCATCATCATCTTCCTGCCCTTATCCCAATTTTTGTTATTTGGCGCAGTATGTCTTCTTTTTCCATTCACTCCTATTAGTCGTCATCTCATCGTTCACATTCATCTCTCTCATGTCTTGTCTCACGCAGTGATCCATCTTTTCTTAGGTCGTCCTCTTCCTCTCCATCTCTCTAAATTCATACTCATCACTCTTCTAGTCACATGCGTCTCCTCTCTTCTCATCACATGTCCTAACCAACTTAAACGGTTCCCTTTTACTTTTTCAGTAACCGGTGCTACTTTCAGGCTTCCTCTAGTATACTCATTCCTTATTTTATCCATCCTCGTTACTCCACACATCCATCTCAACATTCTTATCTCCGATGCATGCAATCTTCTCTCATCTTTCTTCTTTACGGCCCAGCATTCCGATCCGTACATGACGACAGGTCTTATCACGGTTTTATAGATTTTACCCTTCAGTTTAAGGGGCATGTATAGCTTATATATCACTGACCAATTATAATGCTGATTTCTGCACGTTCACGGAAAACCCCAACGCTATTGGTCAATACAGAAACCTATTGGTCAGTGATTGATAGCTTTCGCTTTCGTAAAATTAGTTTTTTCACCAAACACTTTATAGTTATTTTCATTATAAACCTACAGAGATCGGCCATCGCCTCGTGACAAAAACTCTCCCTACACCAATATTAGAGAACGGACACGACACACCCGATGGTGACGTCACCAACACAAAGAACGCCAATATCCAGAAAGAAGCAACGTCAGCTACAAGTACTCCGAGACGACACCGACTGACTTTACACTTTGATCACACGCCTGTGAGGAACTCTTCGCATTTCAAGGACCCCCCAATTGTACAAGCAAATCATAATATGTATTTAAAAGGTATGAATCTGTGTTTATTTTTGTTGTTTGGGTTTGTCTTTGTCTATGCAATTTATGTATGGGGCATGTAAGCTTTACCTTCATTTCATATATGATTCGTTTCTTCTAATTATGGCACTGTAATTAAACTGTGACCAAATTAAATTGGCTGTAACCACAATTTGAAACAACACAAGCACTTGTGTGCAGTTTTTACCAACTTTTTCGTGCAAAATGGCGATCAATTACTGCTATACAACTTATTATTATAAATTATCCTAAAGCGTCTTACCTTCAAAGTGACTTGTACTCAACTGTCCACATTGATTTAAGCAAGCACTTCGTATTTCTAGATCACGCTAACAATATGTCACAGAGTTCTCTCGAATCAGTTTCGACGATGTCCGGAGGGGATTCCCTGCCTCGAAACGTTGGCAGGCTAAACTTGCACGAAATCGGTGACCAAGTTAATAGGTAAGAAATATTCATACACCATAGAGAATTAGAGTATTCTGCTTTATGTGTAAAAGAGACTATAGTTGGGCGTCAAAATTGCTTTCAAGATATCTGCCGTATTGCTAAATTTTTAAAGCAGTTTTTCGTTCATTTAGATTCGGTGTGATGTCCCCTGAGGAGGTTCGCGATGTGCTTTTGTGTTTCCTGTTTGTTTTGAAGTATTTGGACGATGAGAGGCTTGTGGAATGGTGGAAGACACAGTCGCAAGCGCAGCGACAATCGTTCTTTAATGTTTTGGAGTAAGTGTTTTGTGAAATGTCTTTTATTAACAGATCAATAAAGAATCTTTATTACAAAGTCAGTTGTTCAGTCGACCCTCGTTGTCAAAGAGCCTAATACAATGATCGCTTGATACAAGCAAATCCGAAAACAGACCAATGATAAGAATAAAATAATTCTGATTGACTGAACATTTTTTAAAGTAAAACCATTTTCGGTGCGATTTCGGTTCAATTTTGAATTCATGGCTTTTAATAACATGAAACTCTTTTTTTATGTTTTCTTTTAGAATATGTGCTGAACAATTCCAATACGTCGGTCGAAAGAAAATCCTCTCCGATTTAAAAACGACCACACCCGAATGTAACGGGAAACCAAAGCCAATGAAAGCGCGGACTTTACCCGCAAGAATGAGCCCGCCTGATTTCTCTAAAGAACCGCCTATTATCGTTGAAAAAAACAATACTGTGAATAGAGAAAATTTAGCTAATATTACTGTGACCACAGGTACTTGTTTATTTTTTTTTAAAGCTTTTATCGTTCGGGTGGAATCTTGCAACCTAATTTTGATCCACTTACCGGTTATCAATTGAGCTGAAATTTTGCATACATGTGTAAATCGGGTGACAATGCAATATTATTACATATTGCTCCGCAGTTTCACGCGTAACTCCCGATCCCGTGGGAATATAGGGATAAAAAGTAGCCTATAACACTCCCAATAAATCAATGTATCCTCATACCAAGGTCAAAATCAAAATCAGTCCAGTAGTTTCGGAGTCTATTCGATTCAAACAAACAAACAATCGAATATTTCCTCTTTATAGTATTAAGTATAGATATGCGTTCGAAGTTACACCCGTGTGGAATCGAGATAAAAAGTTTCCAATATGTTATTCGAGGCTTCAAAGCTCAAAAGCTAAATCTAACTGACGTAATGTTTCTTGACAGAATTAGAAGCAATGGCAGAACATACGGTGTTATCCGCCGGTTGCCTAGCAACGGAAGTAGGGCTGATCATTATAGACCGAGCTTGCCTCTTTATGAAGAACATCGGTGCCGCAGACGGAGCTGCGGCGAAACCTTATATCAAACTATTACAGTACCCGCAAAGTGAAACGTTATACAAGCATTTGTTCGCGGCACTTAGAGCGTATATTAATCAATTTTCGGAGACGCTTTTCGAAGGTATGTTCAAGCGTTTTAATAATAACTCTCGTCTGTAATAAAAACACATCTAGTATTATTAGATGGAAAATTAAAATTCTACAATCATAGCTAAAGGTGAGTTAGAGG
This sequence comes from Idaea straminata, assembly GCA_951213275.1. Classification (NCBI taxonomy): domain Eukaryota; kingdom Metazoa; phylum Arthropoda; class Insecta; order Lepidoptera; family Geometridae; genus Idaea; species Idaea straminata. The sequence continues at coordinate 5,450,624 of OX577846.1, read as the reverse complement.
TGTAGATGTAATCATTAATCATTAAAATATTTGCATGATACCTACATGCAATCATATAAATTATAGGTATTTATTGCTATTACATCATCGATACTAAGCTCAAAATTCTTTAATAATTTTTATAATTTCGAATATCCTTTTTCACTTCTTTAAGTTTGGATCCACAAACTCAAACCAGCAACTTCCTCTGATTCTTAAATAGATAACATACTCAGAATCGATACTATGTCGATTTGTTCTTAATGCCTTATTAGATTTTTGCTGCCGTTGAATGTCATTGACTAGAGCGAAGTGAAGCATTCCATAACTAAAGTTTCACTGAGGAACGTATTCGAGTGCGGTCGCACTAAAATATGACGACTAAAACACGGAACTTTACTTAGTCCCTTTCTTTTTTGCTTAGGTAAAAGAGTTTGAAAGTAAATTTTATTTAGTTGCGTACTCTTCGGGTCAGTAGTTAAAATATTACAACCGAATTTCTAACATATAAAAATAGTACCTGGATGACCGAGCTTTGCTCGGTATTTTTATTTTTTTTTTTACTTAGTCTAACCTCAAAGCAAACACTCATTGACTTCGTGTTACTTTACAACGCCATCTGCTGGAATAACTTTATTGCTCACAAAAAATAGTATTAGTAGTTCGCCAATAGATGTCAGGAAGAGTCATATTTTTCAGATAAAAAAAAAGTAAGTTTCGATAAAACACGAATAAAATGACATTTCTAAAAATGATTCCTAGCTAGATCGATTTATCGCCCCCGAAACCCCCTATATACCAAATTTCATGAAAATCGTTGGAGCCGATTCCTAGATTCGAATTATATATATATATATATTTTTGGCTTCAGAAGTGGAAATTGACTAAAAAAAAACAAATATTAACAAGAAATCCGTTTACTTATTACTAAAATCACAATTTAATGAACAAAAAGTAATCACACTAAACTTAGACTTAATTCAATTAATTCACTCACTGCACACTTCGAAAATACACTCTAAATCACACGAAAATGGCTTACGTAACCTTACGACGATCAACAACAATTCCCACGGACGTCCGTTCACTCCAAGCGCCAAGAAGCAAATGTCCCTCCTGGCGCGTGCGCCTTGCTTTTATAGGCGTTAAATGACGTAGGAGCGGGATCTCCTTACACGGCCTCTCCTGACGATGTGTCGTCCTCGACACGTGCTCTTCGAGTGATGCCACTGGGACCAGCGACGGGCGAGGTCGATGCTTCGACTTCAACGTCGTCATCTAGGAGAGGCATAGATGGGTCGGCCGCAGAAGGGGACTCTGTTTGGACAGTCTCCTGATCATCAGCATTTTCATCTGTAAACAAGATCTAATCAAAAGCAATTCTAAGAATTTAAGTAAATGCACACAGCCTTGCACATCCCTCTCCATTCAGATAATTCATTCATCGCTCTTTTATACATCATCGATCCGTTCACACAGAAAACACACTTTCATCACTCTCAAGCGTAATAATTAAACCCAGCCAAGGCATTTTTCCTTAGAATCGACGTCCTCTTCGCGTTGATTTCGCCGACTGACAGCAGAGTCCGGCTAGCACCACCTGTAACATGGTCTGACATGCAGACCCGCTTGACGCAGACCGTATTCATACGTCAAGCTGCTTGACACGCAGACACCGTATTCATACGTGCAAGCCTACTCGATACGCAGACCGTATTCGTACGTACGAGCTACCTCGACACGCAGACCGTATTCATACGTGTGAGGTCATAAGTTGACCAGATACTTGGCAAACTTATGCATCCACCAGTTACCCAACAGGCGGGAAATCAACAGAACCATAATTAAGAGGCACAGCCTTGCTACTAGCATCGTAGCGACTAGGCCAGCACATTTGTCTGAAAATCAAACAACACGTTAAGAGGCTCACTTACTCTCGAAGAATGCGGTACATGTTTCTGGGCACCACTCGCCCCGCCACGATACCATGTACTGGGCTGCAGCCTGTGTCGTTTTGCCGTAGTTGCCGCTAAGCAAACGTAGCGTGTAACGTCCATTGGGCAGTACTTCTGTCACCTTATAAGGGCCGCGCATGCCGGAGTCGAGCTTCCCTGTTGACTGGGAAAATTTTATGACGAACACACAGTCATCAACATTAAATTCTCGAGGTGGACGTCGACGTTGGTTAACCTGGTCGTCTTGTCTTGCCTGGTTGTTCCTTAGCAGTTCGCGAACCCTGCCCCTAGTGACTTCTCGTAGAGCCTCCCTGTTAGGAGTTGAACCTTCGACCGCCACGTCACGCACTAATGCTCGAACCACAGGCGTTGTGGAATCTGTGCCAATAAGAAGATTTAACGGCGACACTTGTGTAGTTTTCTGTTTCGTGATATTTAGCACTAGCTGAAGTTTCCACAACGTTTCCGACCAGGGTAAGTTCTTGTAGTTTGCCTGGATACGTAGCATGTTAAGGACAGTGCGCATGTAACGCTCAGCCTGGCCATTTGCCTGATGCATTTCCGGCGTAATGTAGTGCAGGTTGCAGCCGAGTTCGTTTATCCAGGTTACGAACTCGTTTGACTCGAACATCCGTCCTCTATCCGTGACCATAAGTTTAGGTACGCCGAACAAGGAAATTGCTTGTGTAATGACGCGTTTTAGTTCGGCAGCATCTTGTCTATAAATTGGGTAGAGGAGGATATATTTGGTGAAGGCATCGACAACAAGGAGAGTGAATTTATACCCTTCCGATACTGGCAAAGGACCCAAGGCGTCGACGTGTACTGTATGAAACGGAGTATCAGGTTTTTCCCAAGAAGTGATATTTTGCAATGGGGCCCGCGGAACTCTTTTTTGCGAAATGCACACGAGACAATGGGCAGTGTATTTGCCAACAAACTGTCTGAGACCAGGGAACCAGAAGTGTCTGAGGATGAGATCGAGAGTCTTCTCTGCATCAATGTGTTCGTGTTCATCGTGGAATACTCTTAAAAGGCTAAGTCGGTGTCCTTTAGGTATGTAGCAGAGCAAACGTGGTTCCTGGCCTACTGGGACATATTTGTAGTACAAGACTCCATTTTGAACACAGTAACGATTAGCATCTAGCCTGCCATCGTGAAGTTTTTGAATAAGATCTTGGGTCTCATTATCGGCTGATTGTGCAATTTGGGCCCAATTGCGGGGTCTGGAAATTTGATTGACGCTAGCTGGATTGCGACTTAGATAATCTGCATGGGGTAACATCACTCCTTTGCGATACTCAATTGTGAAGTCAAAGTCCTGGAGGTAGATCCACCACCTGGCTACTCGGGGCAAGAGGTCTTTCTTACGCTCAGTTGACTTAAGAGCGTTGCAATCGGTAACTACCACGAATTTCAGGCCAACCAAGTAGTGGCGAAAGTTTTGGAGCGCTTTGACTACAGCGAGGGTCTCTAGTTCATAAGAATGGTACTTGGCCTCTGCTCCCTGAGTGGATCTACTGAAATATGCCACAACATGTTTTTTCGAGTCTGGGTGAATTTGTAGGAGGACGGCACCATATCCAGCACTGCTGGCGTCCGTATGAACTTCGGTGGGGAGGTTTGGGTTAAAAATGGCGAGGACTGGCTCGTTCGTCAATTCTCTAATGAGATATAGGCGAATGGCCTCACATTCAGAAGTCCAGTTGAATTTGACATTTTTGCGGGTTAAATGAGCGATAGGGGCCGTTTTTGTAGCGTAGTCTTTTATGTACCTCCTGAAATAACCGGCCAGACCCAATAGTTGCCGCACCTGCTTTACGTTTTCTGGCGGTGAGGTATTAACCAGAGCTTCTGCTTTTCGTGGACTCGGCCTAACCTGACCCTGACTTACTAGTCTCCCCAAATATTCTACCTCTGTCACGAGAAACGAGCATTTACCCAGATTGATCGAAAATCCGGCTGTTGTAAGGGTTCTAAGCACTTTACGTAATAGTTCAATTCCTTCATCTACCGAGTTACTTAACAGAAGTACGTCGTCGACGTAGACTAATACGTTCCCCTCGTTAAGATGACTACGTAAGGTGTCATTTATGATACGCTGGTAGACGATTGGGGAATTGGCTAAACCGTATGGCATTTTAATGTACTCAAAATGTTCTTCAGGCGTCACAAAACCGGTAAGATGGATACATTCCTCCTTAAGGGGAATCTGGTGGAATCCTGTGGCCATGTCGAGGCTACTGAAGAATTTAAACCCACCCAGCCTATCTATGTGGTCGTCTATCAAAGGGAGGGGGTATCGGTCTTTTACTGTAATTCGATTTAGCGCCCTATAATCAACACAGAGCCTATCTGAGCCGTCACGTTTTCTCACGAGTATAATTGGACTTGCGTATTCCGATTTGGAACGCCTAATTACTCCCTTGTCTAAGAGGTCTTGGGTAATTTCTCGAACTTTAAGTTTTTCAGAGTAGGAGAGTTTATACGGTCGATAAACGACAGGGGTGGAATTGGTAAGCTTTATCTCCATCTCACCCGTTCGGACTGTGGTCATAGCAGTCCCTGATATCAAGAAATTAGAAAATTCACTTACGACAGACATAAGACTTTCCAATTCCTGACCCTGAAGAGGTGTATTTACTTTGACCTGATCACTTAAACCAACTGTATTGACTGTCGGACGACTATTTTTATCTGTACGCGTAAGATACTGTCTATCTTTAGTGCGAATATAGGTGATCCCATCACGGTTCAATACATCGGTGCCGATTATAATAGGTGCATTCATAAAAGACGATGGAACGATTACTAAATCTACCTCAATTGAAATGTCGCTAAATTCTACCGTGAGCGTGACGTAAGACGTTGCAACTACTTCTTTGTCACTCAGACCCTTCAACACACAGCGTCTCGGCTTTGGCTGACACGTGAAATGTTTCAAAACATCTGAAGAAATGAGGGACACATCGAGGGCACCGCTATCAATGAGTACGTCAACTGGGATTCCATCAACTACGGCAGAAGTTATGTCGTTACCTTGCGCGACAGTAGACCGGTAGGAGCAAAGGTTAACATTGCGGTGATTTCGCTGCTCCGATTTTGCTTTAGTAAAACACTTGTCCTCGGTATGTCCCAGTTTCTTGCAGAATGTACAAGACTTACTCGAGGTAGGTTGTGTGTTGAGAGGTGTGCTGGGAGCTATATTACAAGAGCCGCCGACATTTGTGTTCGACTTAGATTTTCTACAGTTGCGGCTAAGGTGTCCGTATCGATTACAATTAAAACATTTTGGACCTAGTTGGTTGTTTGATTTCACCTGACCCTGCTTTTTAGGTTCAATAACCTTATCACGCCTCCCCGAGGAAGACTTCGTGTAAATCGACAAAAAGGAGACAATAGTGTCAGGGGTTAAGTCCGCGTTGGCCGCTGCCGCACGCACTTGTGGATTGTCTATACCGCGTTTAGTTTAGTTTAGTTTTACGGGGCTGTTTCCGCACTTAGCCTCATTATTTGGGCCATTGTGCGTGTGAGAATATCCTACTTGTCACTCCAACCATCCCAGGTCCTTCCAGAAGGCTAGCAGCCTTTTCAGGTTGCTACAGGCCTCCGGAAGAGATGCCGGCGATTGAAGAGACCGAGCCCGTTGATCTGCCACGCTACTGCACTCCATGAGCACGTGCTGTGGGTTTTCTTCTGCCTCCATGCATCCTCTGCACAGGGGGCTATCTGTGACACCTATGGTAAATAAGTGTTTGTTTAATGAACAATGACCGGTTATGACACCTATGATCGTCCGGATTTCGTTTCTTTTTAGTCTAATGATGCTGCGGGCAAATCTTTTGGTTGCTTCCGGAACTGCACTCTTTGTTTGCCTGCAGGTTTCGCTGTTTTTCCATTCTGTTTTATGTGCATCTTCAGTTTTTTGTCGTAGCCATGTTTTTATTTGGGCCTGGGGTATGGGCAATAGAGGTTCCGGACCATAAACTATTGCCGCGGCTCCCCTTTTGGCCAGTTCATCTGCTGCGTCGTTTCCCAAAGAGTTGCTATGCCCTTTTATCCATTGCAGCGTTACTCTGTTCATATTTGCAATGGATTGGAGTTTGTTATGACATTCCATTATTAGGGCAGATGTTAGAGTATTGTTTTGTAGCGCTTGAAGTACGGATGCACTGTCAGAGACAATTTTGATGTTGAGATCCCTGACATCTCTGGCTGCAACCGCTTCTGCTGCTCTGATAATTCCAATGCACTCAGCTTGGAAGATTGTGTTTAGTTTGTCTAGAGTGGTTGATATTTTGATATTTAGGTCGTTCGAGAAGACGCCGGCTCCGGTACCGTCTATACCGCGTATGACGATAAGCGTTCTTAAGTCATCACTTAGCCCCTGAACTATTCTCAGACGTAATAGGGTACGTCGGGCATACTCTGCGTAAGTAGAATACTTATCGGATGTTGTATTCATGGCTTCGAACAATATATTTGCGTAGTCTAGTTTACTAGGGCAAAGAGGTTTAAATTCGCGCTTAAAATTGGACCACGTCCTATCGTTCGTAACCCATTCGCCTAACCAAACCCTAGCGTCACCCTTCAGGCAAGAAGCCACACGTGAAAGGCACTCATGGTCGCTCCAAGCGTTAGCCTCTCTGGCGCGATCCACTTCCTCGCACCATGCCTCGATTCCATTAATTGATGGATCGAAGTTCGACACGTAATATTGTTGTGATCTCGCAGGTTGCATCGTTTTTATTGCTTGCATCAATGCATGAGCGAGAGTGGATGCCTCAGAGCAGGGAACACTGGATTCCATGGACTGTTGTCGCTGTGAAATAATAGGGGGTGTAGGAGTAACCGCCGGCTCTACGACAGGAGCCGTAGGCAAAACCTCACTATCTTTATGGCTAGGACGCTCTTTAACGGGTGAAACAATACGTGAACGCGACCTCGACTTATTGCGAATACCGCTACGTGAACGGTCTCGACTACGCAAATCGCGCCTATCCCTAGAACGCGGTCGGTGCCCTTCGGTACCGCGAGAATCGTGTCGATCTCGGGCACGCAAGCCATCTCGCGAGGAACGGTGCCTATCACCCGAATTATGGCGCGACCTGTCATCACTACGATCGCGTGACCTACGGGAACTATGTCGTATACGACTACGCGACCTACTCCGCGGGCGACGCTTTTCTCGACTACGTGATCTCGCTCGCCCCATTATCACGAAAACCAAATAGGGAAAAGCAAAAACAATACGAAGCTAGCAGTGGTCGTTTACAAAATATTTTTTTTTTTTAAAGTTAACGGTTTTCTTGTTGACAACAATTTGCACTTATTTACGTTAAAGTGGGCTTAAAAGTCCTTTATCCCACTTCTGATTTTGGCTTCAGAAGTGGAAATTGACTAAAAAAAAACAAATATTAACAAGAAATCCGTTTACTTATTACTAAAATCACAATTTAATGAACAAAAAGTAATCACACTAAACTTAGACTTAATTCAATTAATTCACTCACTGCACACTTCGAAAATACACTCTAAATCACACGAAAATGGCTTTAACCTTACGACGATCAACAACAATTCCCACGGACGTCCGTTCACTCCAAGCGCCAAGAAGCAAATGTCCCTCCTGGCGCGTGCGCCTTGCTTTTATAGGCGTTAAATGACGTAGGAGCGGGATCTCCTTACAATATACAAGAATTGCTCTTTTAAAGATATAAGATATGTACTTTAATTTTTTTTTTTTAGTTGTATTGAGTTTGGTGTTTCGAATTAAAACTCAACCCACTTGATGGAAAGTAGCGATGAGGTCGAAATTACACTGGTCTAAAATGTTCTCTGGTACTTTTTCGGACACTTAAGTACCTACTTATGTCGCCCACCAGGTGGCAGCACAGTATGCGCAGGAGTGGTCGGTGCTGTGGTTAAATTGTGCGAAGCTCGCGCGGCAACTGTTCGTCGGGAAGCTGCTGCTGCGCTCTACTTACTCATGAGGGCTAACTTTCAACATGGTTCAAGTGGAAATCTGACAAGAGTACACTTACAGGTAACTTCTATAATAACACATTAACCTTCTTTGCGTCGCGCAGTCGGTTAAAACTGCTGACAAATCGCAGTTTTCCGAACAAAATCGCCACCGGAACAAAAACAATACTAGTCGTTTTTTTAACACCTTTCGTTGACGATCAGCCAATACTCCTGGATCTACAAAAAAACGAAGTGTTTTCTTAGGTATTTGCGATTTGTACTTATAATAATGATATACTAGCGAACTTTTTGCATTTATTTTTGTCATAACGAAGGCCACAATTTCTATAATCACCGACAGACTGCACAAACTATCTATAAGTCGATGTTTCCACATTGGAGTTGAAACGGGTGAAACTAATAAATAATAAATAAATATTGCAGGACATTCCACACATCGCTATCTAGCCCCAAGCTAACTAACTAGACTTGTGTTATGGGTGCTAGACAACGGATATAATACTTATATACTTTTTCTTTTGTAAATACATACTTATAATACATAAAAACAACCAGACCAAAGACATATATCTAAGCATAAATACTTGTCTGAGGCGGGAATCGAACCCGCAACCCTGTGTTTGGCAGTCCGGCATAGTGACCATTGTGCCAACTGGGTCGTCAACTTTAAGGTGCACTTTGACTTAGAGCGTAAACTTATATTTATTTATATGTAAAAGGCCGCCCATTTGTGCAACTTATACTTTGTAGCTTATACTTATATACTTTTTCTTTTGTAAATACATACTTATAATACATAAAAACAACCAGACCAAAGACATATATCTAAGCATAAATACTTGTCTGAGGCGGGAATCGAACCCGCAACCCTGTGTTTAGCAGTCCGGCATGGTGACCATTGTGCCAACTGGGTCGTCAACTTTAAGGTGCACTTTGACTTAGAGCGTAAACTTATATTTATTTATATGTAAAAGGCCGCCCATTTGTGCAACTTATACTTTGTAGCTAAGTTTGTACTTTGTGTATATCGTGTTCTGTTTCTTCCTGTGTCTATCTATCTTATTTTGTGTCTAATACAGGTCATAATGGCAGTATCGAAACTGCTCGACAACCCGACCGCACTCAACTGTAAACGGTTCCAAGAATCTCTATCTGTGATAAATTGTTTTGCGACTGGCGACAAGGCTATGAAAGGAACTGGTAAGTTTCACCATACTCTCGCTATTTATTGATCTGAATTTCAATAAAAAGAAACTGTGATCTAGGTAAAATTACTGGTGATTTTATCCACGGGTTGGGATAAATATTGACCTATAACTTGTGCCGAAAATAATGTGACTTTCTTTCTGTTAAAAAATATTTCTAGTAGCTCCGAAGATTAAGTATTTCAAACCTCCATTCAAGCCTAACCTCTTTATAATATTAGTATAGAAAGGACAATTTGGTTTTCCCTTTCAATTTGGAAAAGGAGAGACTTACCCTACTTGTATACGGGCTGTTATCCGCACTGTTATCCTTTTTGCGTGCTTGCCCTAAAATTTCCCTCCAAACAATATTTAAGGTGATAATATACCAAAAGTGGTTTTTAATAGGATTATCAAACGAAGTAGCAGAGTTAATGCGACGCGTGCGCACTGTTGTCGGAGCGCGAGCGCGGCTGGCGGGCGTTGGGGGAAATGGCAACTCAGGTATGATATTTTTAAAACTAAAAATTCGCTACAATTTAAAAGGTGATGTTTTGCAAACCCTTTTTTTGCAAGGACATTTTATGACCCAGTACGACTAATAAAAATTAGTTTTTTATCATTTTAAGACTTGAATTGATTCCAGGTTGTTTGTTTTTGTGTTTTGTAGGTGCTGGAAGCGTCCTCTTAGCTGAATTACAGCATACGTTAGCTGCATCATGCCGCGCCACGCCCCGCCTTCGCCATGCGTGGCTCGCCACCCTTGCCGAACATAATGCCAGGCAGGGTGACCATGATGAGGTAAGGAAATCATTTTTTCAATTATACTTTAGACAACTTTTGTAAAGTATATCTTACATCTAACTTCAGTAATCTTTACTACATAGTATAAAACAAAGTCGCTTCCCGCTGTCTGTCCCTATGTATGCTTAGATCTTTAAAACTGCGCAACGGATTTTGATGCGGTTTTTTTAATAGATAGAGTTATTCAAGAGGAATGTTTGTGTATATAAAACACAACTACCACGCGTACGAAGTCGCGGGCAACAGCTAGTTCAACATAAAGAACAGTGTTTATTAAAACCGGTTAAGTAGTTTATACGACACGGACTGGATTGTTGCCAGTGAACTGTCGCACATTGAAGAGTTGCCACGTAATACGAAAAGTCTTAACTCTACAGGACGCATAGAAATTAGAAAAAGGTTTAATTATTTTCTTTTTTTTTCTTTTACCAGGCAATGTGCTGCCAACTCCACATCGCAGCTCTGATAGCCGAATACTTGAAACTAAAAGGATCCTTATCCTGGGGCGCTGATGTGTTTCTCGATATTTCCAAAAACATTCCTCAAGACGAGACGGGCCTCAAAATTGACGAGGGTAAGTAAAAATGCACAGTTTTATCAATTAAATGTTTTATTACATGCACACTAAAGTTCATTTTAGTAACACAGCCTAGGTTTTTTGGTATTATTAGGCAAAGAGCCGTTTTGAGCGAAAATTTCGCGGTAAAATACTGATAAATTAAACATCTATTTTTAACCCCACCCTCTAGACACATTTTGGATTTCATCCGTTTCTATCTTATAGATTTTTTAAAAAATTTCTAGGTCAAGTAATTTGTTAAATTATAATCACACTTTATTATAAAGTTATTGAATATTTACGTAGCAAGTTTGCAGTCTTCGATAAAGTCACGCGATACAATATATTTGGTGAGTTCCTTGAAGGTTTCTATGGGACAGAATGCGTTGCAGCCTGGCACCTCCATCAGACGAGGCTCTGCTGAGTCATCGTCCCAGTAGTAAATCTGAAATGAATTTAGTATTTATGACGATATTTCTGACCTAGCGGCTTATGTTCAAATTTGAGAAAGAATGAACCGCTATTCAGTGTTTACTGCAACAAATTGTTAAATATTGGCATCCATCACTACATAGTATAAAACAAAGTCGCTTCCCGCTGTCTGTCTGTCTCTATGTATGCTTAGATCTTTAAAAATACGCTACTGATTTTAAAGCTGTTTTTTAAAGAGATAAATAGACCATCAAAAGGATGGTTTTATTTTAGTATACCTATTAAAAAAAATCCATTCACATTAGTTCCGAAAAATTTCAATTTTATTTCGGAAATATGCTAAATGACAATAATAAAGATAAGTTTGTAATAGTTTTTCGCGGGTCAAATTAATGAGAAAACCTAAAAAACCCTAAATAGTATTGTTTTATTCGACGTACCTTAAAACCGAACCGTTCGTTCTCTTTTATCTTCTCAGTCTTGCCTTGTTGCGGCAATCGTTCGTGTAATTCGAAAAGCAACGCCGCCCCAGGATCGGGCAACCTGGGTGGCGGCGCGACGCACGCAGCTAAAAGCGCCGCGACCGATACGGGCGTGCCCGTACGAACTATCACGCGTAGACGGGAACTCTCGGCGATGTTTGATGAGGCTTCTTTTATTATTTGTTGGAGAAGTGCTCCTGAAATATGCAGTACATATATGAATCACTAGCTGCGCCCCGCGGTTTCACCCGCGTAAGTCCCGATCCCGTGAGAATATCGGGATAAAAAGTAGCCTATATGTTTATCCAGGTCTCCAGCTATCTACATCCAGTAGTTTTAGCGTGAAGGAGTAACAAACATACACACACACACACACACACACAAACTTTCACATTTATAATATTAGTAGGATTAAATAGGATGGTCAAAGTCAAAATTTCTTTATTCCGTTAGAATTTAATTGTTACAAAAACTCTTCTCACATTTTTCAACTCTTAATACCAATAGTAGTTATGTGCTGGTATGTTTATTAGTTAATCAAGCATATAATAAATTTATGTAGACCAATGTTTCAACGTCAAGCTAGTTATAAAAATGCCTCTAAAAATTCAGAGGATTAATTAATCTCATAATTATTATTTAGTGTTAGACTAAACTTTTTTCTACTTAGCCAAAAAATAAACAATAAGTCGACTCTTGTTTTCAAACTTGTTTTTCCTATCAAGTTACAAAAAGTTTAATTCATCACAATACAATGGTGTTCTTTACGACTTAATTGACCGGACAAACGAAGTGACTTCTAAGAGGCAATCTGAACAAGCGTTTGTATGTTTATTAGTTGCAATCTTCAAGATTTTTTTGGAAATTGAGACTATCAGAACTTTTAAGTTTGAACATGAGCAGGATCGGAGTTCAATAACTGAAGATGATGTTGAAAATTACAAGGCTACCAAATATTCCCGAGTGGGGTACTAAATTAAAATGCGTAACTTCGGTTACAATAATATGGTATAGTGAAACTGATCAGACGATGGAGCTAAAAGGAATCTATAGAAATTCATCGTCTTAAAAAAATAAGCTGTATTCGTAGTAAATCCAAACAAAATTAAGCTGTAACCATAGGAACTTATTTTCTAAGAACGACGAACGAATCAGCCGATAATGGAGTAAGTAGGTACTGCTATGTACTCAACATTTAAACGAGGTAGTCTTGCTGTCGTAATCGCACCATCAAGTACTTTAGGCAAAAAAGTTAGAATCAAAGGCGATAATGTATATGAGAGCACTCTCAAAAGCTCGCCAGTCCGCAATTAGAGGTTATAAGCGAACGAAGTCGCGCGGAAAAAGCTACTAAATAATAAAATGTTAGAAACACGTTTCTGCTGCATAAGTAGGTATTATTAAGCTCCTTGACCTTCTCTTGGTTACCTAAATATCAAATTTTTGCAAGCCGCATAATTAACCATAACTAAGCTTGCTCATCTCACCTATGAAATAAACTAATATTTCTACAATTCTCGAAGTAATCAATACTTGAAAGTTTCGACTTGAATGAATTTTAAGTGTAATGAAAGAATTTCTTTTTTTCAACTCGTTTTCAGAGCTCCAGTAAAATGACGGTCAGACGGACAATAGTGATCTTATAAGGGTTCCTTTTTAGGTTTTAAGGTACGGAACTTTAAAAATAACCAGTACTCTACTTACCTCCACTCAATTTCCGAAGCAGATTGTTGTGAAACATCATTGAGTATTCCAACCTAGCAACATCCATTAATTTTCTCTTCACGTGTTTCGCCCATTTCGGATTAGCTACTTTGATATCGTCCTGCAAAACGTTAAAATATCGTCACACGTGACAAACCAGTTCTTGAGTTATAAACTTGTCGTGCTCTTTTATAATGATACCTTACATTAATTATCACCATAAAATATTTAAATTATTTGTAAACTAGTCCACTTTCTTTTTCCTAAAACGAAATTATTTTCATAATAATCAAGTATGGTAACTAATTTGTGCCCTTAATTTGTCGATTCAAACTATTAGAATTATCTATGTTTAAGTACTCAATTATTCTTTTCTTGCCTGTATTAGAAACAAATTATTTAAATCGTAAGCTTCTTGCGGCGTGCTGAAATTAGTGTCAGTCAATAAAGCAATCTTGTGAAAGAAATCTTTATAAGGCACCAATAGACCCTCTTCTGTGAATGCGTCTAGTATCCTTTGCTTCTCTTGTTTATACCTTGGACAGTTCTCTTCGTATAATAACTGAAATAGATCACAATATAATTGAATAAACACATTCATATCCCTGAAAAATGAAAAGAGCAACAGATTTGTTTCTTTCTCTGCGCTTTGAAACTTTATATCACTGAAAATATATATGCCACTGTTCACTTTTTTATAAAGATATTTGTACATACAAAATCTTCATCCCTCGAAGGGTAGGTATAAGGCACTGGTTGCCATAGAAATGTTTCATTCCATATCTGTTCTTCTGGCGGTGGCCATAACCCAGCCGCAATTAGTAGAGCTGTCATCTTACTCAGCTCCGTATCAGATGCAATAACGATACTGTTCTCTACGAACCGAAAATATTTTATTAAACTTACTGTGATAGTTGATTAATTTTGACGACCCAGTTGGCACAATGATCACCATGCCGGACCGCCGAACTTGCGGGTTTGATTCCCGCCTCAGACAAGCATTTATGCTTAGATATTTGTGTGTGGTCTGGTAGTTTCTATGTATTATAAGTTTATATTTACAAAAGAAAAGTATATAAGTAGTATATCCGTTGTCTAGAACCCGTAACACAAGTCTATTATTTAGCTTGAGACTAATTGGCGATGTGTGTAATGTCCTGCAATATTTATTTATATTGTTTATTTATTTATCCTACTAATATTATAAATGTGAAAGTTTGTGTGTGTGTGTATGTATGTTACTCCTTCACGCTAAAACCACTGGACGGATTGTGATGAAACTTGGTATGTAGATAGCTGGAGACCTAGATCAACACATAGGCTTTTTATCCCGATATTTCCACGGGATCGGGACTTACGCGGGTGAAACCGCGGGGCGCAGCTAGTTATTATATATTTCGTTCTTAAAGAAGTCCAACTAACCTTCATCATAGTATTGTCCTAAGAAATCATTATATCTCTTCCTAAGTAATGCGCCCATTTCGAAAGTTAACATTTTCCCTTCCTGTAAAACAAACGCATATTTAAAGGTAAAATAACCACTGAAAAATATACCTTAGTGGTATCATATCAGTATTGGAGTTGGGTGACGTGCGACAAGCAATAAATCATTATTAGAGGCTGACGGCAATCTACGTCTGCGACACCTCGTTCCCGTTTAGTCGCAAAACTCGACCTTCGTCGCTGGACTCCCTCGCGCAACTACATCGGGAAGTCGACACTCGTTAAAAAGTCATTCGTCCTGCGTAGTCCTTCCAAATAGACCCTCAGCGGTTCCGCAAGTTCAATGTCACACAACACGTGGCGACTGTATGTCTGTTAACACGGTAAAGTCTAGCGTCGAATAAAATCAGTAATAGTTTTCTTCAAATTACGGTTCGTATGATCAGGTGATGGTACGAAGAAAAACGCAACAAGTAATCTTTTGTCGTATCTAATATTGTTATAGTAAAATAGAAGAACGGGATGAAGGAGCGCCAGTTTATGAATGAGGTGTAATCTGTCGGATGACGTGAGAGATCACCGATGTTCGCTGTTGAATGGTGGAATTCATTCGTTACGGACGGCGAACGTCCGATTTGATGAATTGAGGAATCACGCTTAGAGGTTTCATTGTCGAAAAACGCCTCGCTCGCGATTTCCCATGAAATTGAATACGGTTTGAGAATAAAAAATTCTTTGTTAGGCAAATGCGGTTTCATTCCAGAGGCCTATAATAATTGATGAGTGATGTAAAGTATTTGTTGCAACTATATGTGAATTATGTTGTATACGAACGTTAGTCATCGCCCCTGCTCCGTAAGGTGAGAAGACATGGTCAGGTGGCGGCGCTCCGAGCATCGCCAATTCACGCTCACTCGGCGTGCGCTCTCCGTGAGACATTAGCTGTTAAATAGAGTTCAAACAAATAAGTTACCAATGAGGATACTGATTATGTGAAACGAATTCAGTATTTATTAACGTATCTATGTACACTAACCACGTGAACTTGTCGGAGCACTGTAACTTCTACGGTCGAGTCCTTGATTAGTATTACTGCGACGAGGGCTGAAAGTAATATGCAACAATAAATATGGAATGTTCCAAAAAGATAGTTCAACTCCCTACTTATTTAGAGAGTTGTTTTACTATATTTATAACTAGTTGTTGTGATACGAACCGGCGATGAGTGAGATGCCCACCAACACGCCGAGGCAGCAGCATGTATTTTCCATGCGCATGCTCTGGCTGGCTGCCGGTTGCGCCTCGTTGGTCGGCTCCTCCTCGCGGCCGCCCTCTTTCCTAAATTAAACGTTTTCTACTTAACATCTATAAATCTTCTACACAGTTCCTATGATCAGAGCACACAAACAAACAGAAAACCTAAGTAACGCGGCCTGAGGTCTTCGCACATTAAAAAAGTACTTATTACGTGTATTTCCAACTGCAGACCTCCTTTCTTATAGTGTTGCGCATTTAACTTTGATCGATAGAGGTGTTGAATCGAAAAATTCTAAACAACACCATTTGCAACTGTGACTTGGAACAAATTAAACCTTTTGTTGTCAATGCTCAATGGCTACCAAGAGATATTTTCAAAACATACAGTATTTGAAACATGTTTCTGTACCTATAACTATCATTATCACAGCGTATTTGAAATCTTGTTGCTGGACTAATAGTCACTATTATGATTTGATTCGTATGATTTTAGATATCCACCGACACAATAGACCTCAAAGTCTGTTTTTCGCTACCTACCTCTTCAGTCTACATAACACTCACATTTTTCTTCGTCGAATCGGCAGCTCTACATTTCAATCCGTTCTTAATTATTATTGGTACAGTCACTTAGCATCGCTCATTATTAAAGTTAACCAATTAGATCATTCGGGATTAAGAAAACTGCACTGTTTTTAACTTATTACGTTGTTTGTAATGGGAGGAAGTGCACGGCGCGCGAGGCGGGGTTCCACTGAGAGCTACACGGGACGCTCACCAGATTCACGGTCGCTACGACCTGTGCTCGATCAGATGATTGACTTTGTCCAATCGATTGTACGGTACCTACTTATACATGCGTACCCTCATCGTCCTATCGTCCGATATTTTCATTAGTTGTCATCATGTCATCAATCACGTGTATGACAAATTCTGATTGTTCCTTCTCTTAACTACCGTGCATATCACTAAATTAGCGTTGCATTTCACGAATCGCACTGAGCGTAGAGTGTAACTCTGCGACGTTACATACGATTAAATATGAATGAAAATAGATCTTGTTGGATAATTCTGCAAGAGGGTGCTGTGATTTGCTAGTTAGTGTGAATTAGAAGATTGGTCAGCCGCGGTGCCATTGTACTGCTGGTATATCTTCCGCTTCTCCTAGCATCTTTCAGATTGATAGTCTACGTACAAGTAGACAATTAATATTTAACTATTTCTAATAACTAACTATCTGATTACTAGCGCTGTAGTTTAGCGTTATGCTTGCTGCAGCATTTCGGCTGAGGTCGGTCCATTTGTGTTAGCACACAGCATCCCGGACTTTTTATATTATGTGTATTAATTCATTATTTTTTGTTGATTGTTTTTTTTTCTGTTTTATTCTATTTTTGTTTTCTTTGTAATTATGTAGGTATACAACCTATTTTATTATGGTTTTACTTTTTTTTTGTCCGTGTGCTCTTCTAATAAACGTCTATTCTTAAGAGTAAAGGTTACCGGGGGCTATCTCCATACCAAACGTAGTCTACTTTTTTCTCCCTGGATAATGACACTAAAGCAAATATTTTTGCAGCATAAAATTTATAACTACCATGACCTTGCCCCTGCCGGTGAAAAGGTACCCCATGCCCCATGCATTTTATATGCCTTAAATATAAAACTCATAGCCCTGACTGACTGGTTTATTAACACACAGCTCTACCAAAAGGACGGATCAAACTAAAATTCGGTATACTTACAGAGATAACTATTATGACGTAGACATCCGCTTACAAAGGATTTTGGACATAAATGATGTCGTCACACAAATGTTTTACGTCACATGCATTTTTTAAATCTTTTAACATCATACTTACAAAGAATTAAAGATGTAATAAAATAATTTAAAACCTCGATAATATTTAGTATTTGCAATAATAACCATACCATTAAACAATTTATACAATTTCATTAGGTAATAACATAGGAGACGTGGTGTTATAAATACTTACTCGCATTTAATACAAATGACGTTTGTAAACTGCACCATCTTCTTTCACTTTTCATAGAAATATACCTAGTACTTGACACGGTAAAACTATTTGTATATTAATTGTATCATCACGCAAATACTATAAAATGATAACCGAAGACACTCGTCTAATGCCTGCAAAGGAGAGACGATGTATGTCATTATATCTAATCAAGTTGTAATTATAGTCTTAATACTTGAATTTTCATGCCTTCTGCATACAGACAAGGTCACGGTGATGAATCTGAGATTCGCATAATTAATCCACTAAAGAATGCTTATAAAACATACGAGTTTACTTAATTGACATTAGACATTAGACATTAGAAGTTCCTTTGTTAAAATCTGACTTTACCCTTCATCAAATCTTGTTATAAGTACTTTGTTTTATAAGTACTGCTCTGTAGTTTACTATAAACTAGCTTGCACCCCGATCCCGTGGAAATATCGGGATTAAAAGTTGACTATTTTTTTAACTCGATCTAGCAGTTCCTGAGATCAGCGCGTTCAAACAAAAAACGGAAGCCCTCAAAGATGAATAATTTTCCACATTTCCCACTGATTCTTCGCTCCTATTGGTCGCACCGTGATGTTATATAGCTATTTTTTTTTTAATTTTTCAATTCGAACCAATAAATAAATAAATAAATATTGCAGGACATTCCACACATCGCCATCTAGCCCCAAGCTAAGTAACTAGACTTGTGTTATGGGTGTTAGACAACAGATATACTACTTAAATACTTTTCTTTTGTAAATATATACTTATAATACATAGAAACAACCAGACCACATACAAATATCTAAGCATAAATACTTGTCTGAGGCGGGAATCGAACCCGCAACCCTGTGTTTGGCAGTCCGGCATGGTGACCATTGTGCCAACTGGGTCGTCAATAGTTCCTGAGATTAGCGCTTTCAAACAACGAAACTCTACCAAATACTTAGGTATTACAATTTTATAATTTTTATTGGATTTCTTACTTAAAAACCTAGTTTTGTTTTCAACAAAATTCGTTGACGTTTTAATTTTTATATTTGGACACGTCTATTACGTGGATAATCTGATATTAAATGGCTAAAAGATTCCACAATTCTAAAACAGTATGTGTAGACTTTGTGTAGACTCGTTAATTGGGTGTTTCAAAATGCTTTCATATCAAACTCAATCAATGTCAGAGTTCGATAGCCCAGCGGCCCTCGCCGATCGTTTATGGTCGTTAAGCAAAGTGTGGCGTGACCACTACATTGATAGGAGATCTATTAAACGTGTCACAAAAGATATTGTCTCAAGCTCTTTTCAGAAAGACAGACGAAAGTATATGGTCGTGAAAGGAACCCACTGTAGTACTGCTGTTAAACCGAATTGGTAAGACCAGAAGGACGATACAGGTGTATTTGAAACAGTTTTTGGGTATCAACTGCTAAAATCCATAGAATGATATTCGTACTGTCGTAAAGGTGAAGATATGCTTTGTATTGTCATACATG
Organism: Idaea straminata; assembly: GCA_951213275.1. Taxonomy (NCBI): domain Eukaryota; kingdom Metazoa; phylum Arthropoda; class Insecta; order Lepidoptera; family Geometridae; genus Idaea; species Idaea straminata. The sequence goes on along the minus strand of OX577846.1, from coordinate 5,431,329 downwards.
ATTAGGGTGATTTGCCTCGATAGAAAAAAAAACGTGAAAATTGTCATATTTTTGAAATTTTTCTTTTTTACGGCGATTGTAAAGAAAAAACAAGTACAAAATTTATATTTTCAAAAACTTTACATCAAATCCCATAAGTTAGTACAGATTGTTTTTCACTAAAATAGATGTTAGTCTTTAAATTACATAAAACAGTTAAAATGGCCATTTCGCGGCGTGCGGGGGAAAGGGATAGAGAAATCGCGCGACGCGCGCGTGGGAAAGGGATAGGGATTAATTCCTGGTAGCAATCTATCCTACCTATATTTTACATAAGTTTTTTCGTAAACATGAATGGCAACTTTATCGCTAAGCGAATCACTTAATTACACAAGGGTAATAAAATTCAATAATCCAAAACACGAAATATTACTTATCAATATAATTTTTATTTTACAAATTAATAGTTCTCATGTTCTAACACGTTTCATTTGTACTTTTTAATCGACTAAAAAAAAGGAGGTTCTCAATTCGTCGCGTAATATATATTTTTATACTATTTATTGTCTATCGCATAAAATCACAGCCGTTGATAAATAACAGTTCACCAGGTATTATTATTTATCAATATTTAAAATAAATAATAAATTAACTTAATAAAACTATGAATTCATGTTACACTGTTGTTCGAACTCTTCTCTGGTCCAAGTGTTTTCCTTCACGGCGCTCACGAATTTGTCATAATCACACAGTAATTCACCTTCACATCCTTTTATCGCGAGTACCTGCCCCGGACCACCAGCATCCTTGGCATACACCGCCTGTAATGCAAACACAAATTAATCTTCGTTCTTAACATTTGTTTGTACTTGATAATTTCATAAGCATATTTGAGTAACTAAGTGATGAAAGTAAATAACTAAAAAGAGTCATGTTACTGAAAGATCTGACTGAAGTAGGAGTGTCCAACATAATTTTATGACGGACTAGCTTTTTCCCGCGACTTCGTCCGCGTAGATGTCGAAAATTGACCTAGAAATCACCCTGTCTCATACAAACTTTGCCCCCCTTTTTCACCCCCTAAGTGGTAGAATTTCGGAAAACCCTTTCTTATTGGATGCCTACGTCATACAAAGAACACACCCTCCAAGTTCCAGGTCTCTACGATCAGCGGTGTAGGCTGAGCGTTGATCCGTCAGTCAGTCAGGACAAAGCATTTTATATATGTACAGATTATTTTTAATCTTCGTAGATTATCTTTCAAATTCTGGCAATAAAAACAGAAAATACGAATAAATTCGAACCACGCGATAACTTAGATGTTTCAATGTCGATGCTACTGAAATAGGCCCTCCCATTCTAGGCCACTTAATCAGCTGTACTGGCATTGACAATCGGCAAGGTCACGCCATGGTAATCGTCAACAATATTCTTATTAGGGTCTGAATGGATTTTTTCCGTACAAATTGACATCTAAACAATCATTATGACATCTTTTTTTGTAAGATTTATCACCGCAAGTGAATGCTAATATATGTAGTTAAGTTCGGCTAATGTCCCATGCTTTTGAGATCTAACGCATTTCGTTTTCCTTACGATGTTTTCCTTCACCGTAATTACATGTTTTTTAAGGAAGATTTAATGTGATTTTTTTGGATTGTATAGAAAAACCCATTGGTGCATGACCAACATCGAAATTCGAACTCACGACCGTCGGATTTCAAGTTCTATCTAAATTCTTACCGCTATTCCATATTTGCCATCCCTCTTCGTCCTCAATTCCAAAGAGAAGGTAGCTCCGTAGTTAGGCTGGTGTGGCTCAAAGACATTTGCTGCAGCCATTAGTCCAGCCACATTGTTCTCGTGAGCAGAATATAGGAGCATCTTGGGCTGCTCGGTGTTACCCGCTATGTAAGAACTGGTAGCGTTTAGAATATCGTCCATTAGCACACCTGAAAAAGAAACGATAAATAAAGTTAGGTCAACTATTGATCAATTAGAATTTTATCACACTTAGTGGTAATTAAACCCCGAAACGTGCAATAAATTCCATAATATAAATAAATTATAGTAAGTAGTTTTGAAGTTAGGTGGGAACAGATGAACATACATACAGGTCAAAAACATAACCCTCCCTTTTGGCTTCGCCGTAATCGGGTATTAACAAATAAAATAGATGTTATTTAAATATGTTTTTCTTCACCTGATGCTAGTCTTCTCAGTTTTGAAGTTAAAAACTCAACTGCGTATTCTATTTTGGTGACTTCTTTTATTTCGGGCATCACCTTGCACGCCCAGTCCGGCGCACTCACTCCAACATTATTCTAAAACAAGAAGTCAACAATGCTGTTAATTACCATAATTACCTATCCATTTATTACAAAAAGTTGGCACAATGGTCACCATGCCGGATTGCCAAACACAGGGTTGCGGGTTCGATTTCCGCCTCAGACAAGTATTTATGCTTAGATATTTGTCTGTAGTCTGGTTGTTCCTATGTATTATAAGTATATATTTACAAAAAAGTATATAAGTAGTATATCCGTTGTATAGCACCCATAACACAAGTCTAGTAACTTAGCTAGATGGCGAATATCCTGCAATATTTAATTATTTATTGTATTACAAAGAGATTGTTCAAAGACGTACCAGCGTCTGGAATAAGTTATCCAAGAAGAACACATCTTCAGATGTAGTGACATTTTGCCCAGTTTTCTCCTGGAGATATTTGAATAGGCCCTTGTAAGGTTGCAACCACTCTTGGACTTCCGGGTAATCGTAAGCCTGGTCCCTTAGTTGAATATAGAGGGGACAATTGTACCAGTATAACAGCTGCAAAATAAAGCATTTTATGAAAATAACGAATTGGATCTGAAAATCCATCCTACTAATATTTAAAATGTGAGGTTGTGTGTGTGTATGTTTATTACTCCTTCACGCAAAACTTGTAGACAGCTGGAGACCTGGATTAACACATAGGCTTTTTATTCCAATATTCCTACGGGGTCGGGACTTATGCGGGTAACACCGCGCGCTAGTCTTCTTCTATAATATAAAAATTAATCGCTGAATGTGTTGCTAAGCTCAAATCTCGAGAACAGCTGATTTCGCTAATATAAAATAAATGTGTATATACTCGTGCTTACATCATCTATGGAGGCAGGGGGAGTATCGTACGGTACTGGCTGCCAGTTCAGGCTCGGATTCCACTTCTGCGCTGGTGGAGGCGGGTACAATGCAGCTAGAGCGGTCAGAGCAGTCATCTTTGTTCGGGCGTAGTCCGTAGTCCTTATTTTTATTTCATCGTCTAGGTACAGCCGAGATATTAACCCATCATAACGCTTCCTCAGATATTTACCGACGGCAAACGCTCGACGCTTCCCTTTCTGGTTTTATTTAAAAAAGGGTGAATTGAAATTATTTTCAAACCTTTACCTTACTAATTAAACTTTAACCCCCTTATTCCAAAACGAGGTTTAAGGATAGTCCGAGATGTGGATTTAAACCTTAGATTTAGACACAGACTTACTCGTGAATTATAGTCTTTATATAATCTATAGGGATAGTGTTTAGACTATACGCAGTTCACGAGTAAAACAGGTAAAAGTTTAATTTACAATCAACACTAATTTTATAAAGAGGAGATATTTTTTTGTTTGTAACGAATAGACTCCGAAATACTGGACCGATTTTGATGAAACTTGGTATTAGGATACATAAATTCATTGGAAGACATTAAGTAACATAGGCTACTTTTTATCCCGTATTCCCAGGAGATCGGAAGTTACGCGGGTGAAACAGAGGAGCGCTGCTATAGTATAAAAAAAAATGCTAAAACGAATCACCAAATTAACTGCATAATAGTACATTACGATATAAGTGTGGTAAATTGATCTTTGCATAGAGGCGGTTTATGACGCGCGAGCGGCAGCGAGCGTGTTATAGAAGCCAAGATGCAAATATCAATTCCACACGTATATCGTACGACGTTTTTTATCACAGTTGCGAATAAAAGAAAAGACTTGAAAAGAAAACAAAATAATAATTAACAAAATATTTGTGATAACTCTATGTTTACATTTTTTTAAGGCAATATTTTTTTGTTAATTATGCTCCGGAAAGGCCAGGCTAAAGACTTTTAACCTATACATCCTCGTGTGACATACATTATTTTTTAGGGTTTTTCTATTTGTTTTTGCGTCGGGGGTTAAGAACAAAATACAATGGTACGGAAAAACAATATATTTAAGTAACGAAAAAACAAAAAATAAACAACTCAATTTTTAATCGTTTTCTAAGTCATAATCACGTAAAATTTTCGTTCGTAAACCGACTTTAGAGACAACCATTTTTGCTAGCTAAAAAACTCTTTGGTACCTACCTTTTCGGGATAACTTTACAGCACTAGTTAACAAATCTAAAACGCACGCGTGCATAATATGTTGGATTATGAGCCTAAAAGCCGTTGAATAAGATCCACTTTATGAGCAACTGTGATAAAAAATTAATTTACTATTACTACATTGCTAATACCGTGAATAATATACTTGACTAATGAGATTTTATATTAAAACGGTATTTCGATAGATTATATTTCGAAGCTTAATTCTCGATATAAGTACACACATGTAGTTTCTTGCATCCAACAGGCAACTCGCTATAATGTTAAGAGACACTCAATTGATAGTTTTTTGCCACTTCCGCTCGTCGCATCGGTGGCGCCACTCCAATCGACACCTCATTCTTCTTCTTATACGGGCAACGAGCGCACGCGCACTCTTAACAAAAAAATAATCTTCCTTCGGATTTTTTTGAAATTCGTAATAAAGACCTATTATACCTACAGTGTTACTTACGTAAACAATGCCTAAAAGGAAAAGTTCTCGACGTGATCGTCACGATCACAAAAGAAAGTGGCGAAAACTGATTATTTTTTCCGATTCGGAGTCACAAAAATCGGGTAAGTTTAAATTTTTTATCTAAGTGAAAAATAACTGGTGATAATTGCTTAGTGTCGAATACGTAATGTGTTATCACATGCCGCATATACGCCTGGGGGTTGACCGTGAGTTAACACAATGGCATTTTTTGGCCCGGGGATTGACCGTGAGTCAATACGACGGCAGCATATCGACCGGGGGCTGACCGCGATTCAGACCCTGGGACAAAAAATTGCTAAATGCAAAAAAGAAATAAATATAAATATATTTAATCGACTAAGTACCTAAAGTATATATATATATATAAAAAAAAAAAAACCTACAATAATTTCCGTTTGTTGTAGATTCCGAACAAGAACAAATAATCACCACAGATACTGCGGCTACCACAGATCCCGCGGCTACCACAGATCCCGCTTCTACAATAGATTTCATGATCCCTGCGGCTGCCATAGGTCCCGGGGATACGACAGAACCTGATGTGGATCTTGCGACTATCCCAGAACTCTTAACAGCAACGGAGGCGGGGAATGTTACATCCGTTGATGACCCCCCTTTACCAGCAGTTGACTCTGAACTTTTGGCGGCGCTGGGCGACCCGGTTGAGGACATTCCCGACTACGGAGATGATATCCTCCCAGACCTAGCCCAACGTTGGCTACCAGCCTTAAGAAAAGGTCTAACAAAGGAGGCAAAGGAAAGCCTGATTAAGACTGCTAAGATCCCGGGTAACTGTAGACTACTTCGAGCGCCAGTATTGAACCCAGAAATTTCAGCAGCAATTTCTGACACCACCAGAACCCGGGATAAAAAGTTAGAAGCAAGCCAAAACCAACTAGGCCTAGGGATCACGGCCGTTGGTCGTGGATTATCGCTCCTCCTTACTGGAGACGACAAACAAAAGAAAATCCAAGCGATTAAAGAGATCTCAGACGGGTGCAAAATTCTAGCCGAATTGCATCACGCGGAGACTAAAGCGAGGGTGAAACTTATCACACCCGGGCTCGACAAAGCATTTCTCACAGTAATACAAGATGTAGATAGAGATGAGACGCTTTTCGGCGCCAAGCTGTCAGAGAAAATAAAAGCTTCCCGTGCCATAGAAAAGCAAAGTTTACAGATAAAGAAACCTGTACTCGCTCAAAAACCTGGTACGTCAGCTCAACGTCCCACGACACGCTCTCAAAACCAGCCGGGAAACTGGTCGGGCCCCTCTCGTTTCCGATCATCGAGCAGAGGGGGGCGAGTGGGAACACAGCAGTCCTCGTCGATGCCGAACCGCAAGACGCAGTCGCAGACTTCGACAACCAGCAGGACCGCTGCATCGTCGACCAGCAACAAGCAACGTGCTCCACGATAACAAATCAGGTACACGCCGGCAGATTGCAGCTATTTTATAATTGTTGGCAATCAATTACAAATAATACAGTCGTTTTAAATTGTATACATAAAGGTTTTCAGATACCTTTCGTCCAGAAACCTACTCAAACTTGTATACCTAAAAATAATTTATCACATAGCGAATCGGAGGACATGACTCTAGCAATAAATAATTTACTAGATTTAGGCGCGATAGAAACGTGCAATCCCTTAGCTGATCAATTTATTTCTAAAATATTTTTGGCTCCGAAATCGAATGGTGGCAAAAGATTTATTCTCAATCTTAAACCATTAAATAAATTCGTCGAGAAAACCCATTTCAAAATGGAGGATTATCGAACTGTTGCGAAACTTATACCACGCGATGGATATATGGCAACAATTGACCTCAAGGAATCATACCTATTGGTACCCATTGCAACTTCGCATCAAAAATATTTAAGATTCAAATTTTGTCATAATAATTCATCTATAGATACTTTATATGAATTTAAAGCCATGCCTTACGGTTTATCTATTGCGCCTCGAACCTTCACAAAGATCATGAAGGAAGTAGTGTCATATTTAAGACATAAAGGTTATGTTAACGTTATTTATTTAGATGACATCCTTTGTCTTGGCACAAATTATAATGAGTGTTTTGACAATGTCACAGAAACACTACGCATACTTAAATGCTTAGGTTTCGTAGTAAATTTTGACAAAAGTGTTATAGAACCTCAAACACTTTGCAAATACTTAGGATTTATTTATAATTCGATGCAAATGACTTTGTCTCTGCCTGTCGAAAAGCGTAACAATATACTAAACTCAGCTCAAAGACTTAAATCGTCACCAGTTTACAAAATTAGAGATTTAGCTAAATTTATTGGTACCCTTACGTCCGCGTGCCCAGCCGTACGTTACGGCTGGTTATATACGAAACGACTTGAACGAGTAAAATTTCTAGCTCTTCAAGAGCATTCCACATACGAAGCCAAAATAAAAATACCTCAAAATGTTTTTCCAGATTTAGAATGGTGGATTAATAATATTCAATCTACATATAGTCCAATCGGGGATTTGAGTTATAGTTTAGAAATTTTTACTGATGCTAGTCGCACGGGTTGGGGTGCATTTTGTGACGGTCAACGTGTTCATGGCAGTTGGAAAAAACGTGAAATTGAATTTCACATCAACTATTTAGAATTGATGGCAGCATTTTTGGATTTAAAAAGCTTTGCTCGCGAAAAGCGCGACTGTAGTATATTGTTACGTGTCGACAATACTACAGCTGTAAGTTACATTAATCGAATGGGGGGAATACAATTCCCTCATTTGAATGATGTGACTAGGTCAATATGGCAGTGGTGCGAGAAGCGTAGTATTTGGTTGTTTGCTTCATATATTAAAAGTAAAGATAACAAAGAAGCTGATGAGGAGTCAAGAAGAAATAATCCAGATATTGACTGGAATCTTTCAGATGGAGCCTTTAATGTAATTTTGCAAAAGCTAGGCACGCCAGATATTGATCTCTTCGCTTCTCGTGTCAATGCGAAATGTAGTAATTATATCTCCTGGAAAAAAGATCCCGATGCTCTTACAGTAGACGCGTTCACGATTACGTGGACTCCTTGGTATTTTTACGCATTTCCACCTTTTCCGCTCATTTTAAAATGTTTGCAAAAAATTATTACAGAAAGAGCAAGAGGTATACTTATATTTCCATATTGGCCATCGCAGCCCTGGTTCCCGCTGTTAAATAGTCTAAAAGACTCTGAAATTATTTTCTTTGATTCGAATAACGATGTCCACCATTGCTCTTCCAGGCGTCAAGCGGTTACCCTGGCTGCGGTGATAGTATCCGGAACGCGTTCACCTCAAAAGGTATCCCAACACCGGCCCTGAACATCGTGTTAGCATCTCTTTCAAAAAACACGCTATCTCAGTATAACGTTACCTACAAAATTTGGTGGGATTTTTGTACAAGTAACAGCTTGGATCCCTACAAAAGTACAACCTCGTCTATTTTGTTATTTTTAACTGATCGTTTTAAAAAAGGAGATTCCTATGGGTCGATAAATAGCCATAGATCAGCCCTTTCTCTTCTAATAGGAAGCGACATTTGTGCCAACGAGCAAACTAAACGGTTTTTCAAGGGTCTATACAAACTTCGACCAACTGCTCCTAAATATACTGTAACATGGAACCCTCAGGTCGTTCTTAATTATATTTCCGAATGGTATCCTAACATCGGTCTTTCCTTAGAAAAAATTACAAAGAAATTGGCAGTGTTATTGGCTATATGTACGGCCCATAGGGTTCAGACCTTCTCTCTTATTAAACTTAAGGCGATAAAATTTGGCCCTAACGGTGCAAAGATAGGTATAGCAGAAATTATCAAAACCTCAGCAGTAGGTAGGGAACAACCCATTTTAATTTTGCCATATTTTAAAGAAAATCTAAGTATTTGTCCGGCTACAACACTAAAGGACTATATCGATGAAACCAAACATTTAAGACCAAATGATTTGCAGAATTTGTTAATTACCTTTAAACGTCCCCACAAATCTGCAACGGCACAGACAATCAGTCGGTGGATAAAGCAGGTGTTAGGTGAGGCAGGTGTGGACGTGGCGACGTTCAGCGCACATAGCACGCGTCACGCGTCCACGTCTGCAGCCCACGCTGCCGGAATATCCCTGGACGTGATTAGGAAGGCCGCAGGTTGGACTCGGGAGTCTCAAACCTTTGCAAAATTCTACCATCGTCAAGTTATCGACGAAGGGGACTTTGCTAGATCAATTTGTCTTCAAAATAATATGAATTAATTATTGTTAATAATTTCATCATTTATATTATAATTAAGAAAGAATATTATAATTCATTTTGTTATTTTGTGTTGAATAATAACCTAATTGCAATAGAACATCGTATTTTATTACAATTATCATAATTAGATAAGTATCGTATTTATACCTACAAAACTTTCAAGGGCTCTAAACATCTACATGTGTGTACTTATATCGAGAATTAAGCTTCGAAATATAATATAAGATCAAACGAGCTTCGCAAGCGAAGTTCGATCGATATTATATGAGTAAGCTTAATTCGAAGATATAAGCTCCCACCCCCCCTGACCCATTAGGAAAGTTTTGTAGGATCTCTAAAAATAATGAGGTGTCGATTGGAGTGGCGCCACCGATGCGACGAGCGGAAGTGGCAAAAAACTATCAATTGAGTGTCTCTTAACATTATAGCGAGTTGCCTGTTGGATGCAAGAAACTACATGTGTGTACTTATATCTTCGAATTAAGCTTACTCATATAATATCGATCGAACTTCGCTTGCGAAGCTCGTTTGATCTTATATTATAAAGAGGAAATATTTTTTTTTTGTTTGAAACGATTGGGCTTCGACACTACTGGACCGATTTTGATGAAACTTGATATGAGGATTCATTGAATTATTGGAAGTAACATAGGGTTCATTTCATACCGGTATTCTCACGGGATTGGGACTTACGTGGGTGAACCGTGGACCGCAGCAAGTAAACCATACTTACGTTGGTAAGCGCTTTCTTTCCATACGGGAAATATATGTTTTCTCTTAGGTTTTCGCTATCAGGATATAAAGCGAGCTCTTCCGGATCCGGTGTCCTATCCCCGTGACGAATGATCTGTATAAAAATACTATAAATTTTTATTTATACTTCATTAAGTTAAAATACGATGTTTTGTTTTATAAGTAAACAAAAGGTGATAAATTTACTGTGTGTGACGTACCACATGTGTTTGTCGGAGCTCTGTATTTGCCAAAACGTCTTCGCCTCTGATAGGGTTCACCACTTGGCTGTTACTGCCCTGGATCGAATTTTCAGCGCACGCGCCTACCGCCAACAGAACACTTACAAACTTTATTAAACCCATTTTTTTTAGTTGAATTTATTTCCCGCCAAATATTTTAAATACGTTCACATAAAGTATACGCGCTCGCGAACGCTTTTCGACTGCAGAACTACATAGTCTCTGCTCCATTTATATAGAGATACATAGAATAGTATATAAGAGGATAGTCGGGACAGCGAGCGATCGTGTCGCGTGGTTAGAGCTCTATTCATTGATTGGTTAATAGTTTCCCAGGAAAGAAACGGCAATTTTTTTAGGGCGTAGGTATTTAGCTAAATAATTTACTAAAAAAAAATACAATTTTTTTATTACCAATTCAAGGTCTCTACAGTTTAGTTAGTACTTATGTAGGTTAAGTCAACAAGAATTATAGCCTGATTAAAAAAAGGGCATTTTTGCCTCAACATCACTTAATTGGTAGGTATTTTATTTATTTAATTTACGAATAGATAAGCCAATGCCTAAATTGTTGTCGTCTTAGTCCTACAAATGACAAAAATAGTAGAAGTAATTGGTATTTTTTGTAATGTGAAACATTCACTTTAATTTAATTACGAGTTTGAGTAAATTTGCATAGAAACCTAAAATAAAAATCAATTTGATTTTCATGCAAATTTGTTCATAATAATAGATCATTGGACTGAATGAATAACTTTGTATAAGCATAGGTACATAACATGTCGTTTGTTTCAGGTATGACGGACGTTCATTACAACGAACAAGCCCTCTTGGACCAACTTATGTTGTGTACAGATTTCATCGACAAAGCGGAAAGATACGAGCTCCTAGGTCCCCTATATCGACTCATAATACCTATTTACGAACACAGGAAGGACCATCAAGCGTTACTAGCTTGTTATCAACACCTTACTAAGGCTTACGCTAGAATCATCGAGGTGACAAATTCGGGGAAAAGATTACTAGGAAGGTTCTACCGTGTTGCCTTCTTCGGTAAGGCACATTTCGGCGAGGACGAAGAAGGCGTTGAATTCATTTACAAGGAGCCGAAATTGACGTCACTGAGCGAAATATCCGAGAAATTACAGGATTTCTACGAACAGAAGTTTGGAGCTGGACATGTCAAGATGATTATGGATTCGGCACCGGTATGTAAATTTATTCGCGTCATTATTGAGGGAGCATTAATTGCATCAATCTGGAGGCCAATTCTAGTAGAACATTGTTCAAATTACATTCCAATATCATTCTGATTACATTTCGATTACAAAAATACCCTCAAAGTAGCTCAAAATACCCTCAAAGTCAGCTTTTGGAATTATTTTCTATTATTTGTAATCGGAATGATATTACAATGTAATTTAAACATTTTTATTTAGAATTGGCCTTCTCTTGTCTAGGATATTAGCTGTTGGCAAGATATACGAACGTTAACCTTTACTACAAATCCGGTTTTCTTCCATCATACGATATCTAATTCCCCTAAAACATAAAATTCCATTTAACTTGTAATAAACGTATATAGAAATTGAACGTCATCAAAGTCACCATGATGGTCAGTTTAAGAAAATTCCGTTTTACTCATTATTTACAATGATTTCTTGAAATGGAAAACTTTTTGAAAATATTTTGTACTGATTCATAATAAACCACAGGTAAGTTAATAATTAAGTGACAACTCTAGCGTTAAGTACCTACGAAGGATATTTCCATGTTTCCTGTAAGTATTGTATTATGTGTGTAGAATTAATTCCCATAAAGGATAAAAGTTGACCATTGACTAATATTCATTCAAGAATGACAAGGCAACATTTCCTGTCTAAAGTTCATATTACAAAGATGGGTCATTATGATTTAGGAGGTTTCTAAAAATTACATTAAATTATTCCATCAAAAAAGGTGTTGGAATATTTCTCTTATCCTATAATACTTAATATCCTGAAGACTATATTCTTCAGGTTACTCTGTGTGTCTTAGAAAGCGACTAAGAGATACTTGTATCTTGTGCTAATCATTACACCTTGAGTTTCCCACGTGGTGTGGCTGCGGTGAACCAACAGTATTCCCAATGAGGTCAGACAGAGCGTAAAATCTTATTGGAGAATCACTATCCATTTTGTTGCTATCAACACTATCACTATGCCATCGCCATCCAGCGGGGGAATGCCGCTTGCATTCTCGCATCTTTTGTGCCGGGAGTGTCGCGGGGCGGTTTATTTGATTAGTTATTTATTTTATTATTATTTTTTAATTGATGTTTAATTAGTTTAGTAGTTTTCAATCTTTTTTAAATAAGAAAATGTTAAGTATGTGTGTTTATAGCGATTACCTCGTAATAAATAGTAAATACTTACAGGTAAATCGCGAAGAGTTAGACAGTAAACTGGCCTACATCCAAGTTACGTGGGTCCGCGCAGCACCTGAAGGCGTGGCAACGACAGGTGGAGGGGAAGGTTCCTTCGAGCGCGCTCACAACGTACGACGGTTCGTCTTCGAGACGCCTTTCACGAGGGACGGCACTGCTAGAGGACCTGTGCACCATCAGAGGCTCAGGCTTACACATCTTACCGGTATAAATAAATATTACACGACATTCCACACATCGCCATTTATCCCCAAGCTAAGTAACTAGGCTTGTGTTATGGGTGCTAGACAACGGAATACTACTTATATACTTTTCTTTTATAAATATATACTTTTAATACATAGAGACAACCAGACCACAGACAAATATCTACGCATAAATACTTGTCTGAGGCGGGAATCGAACTCGCAAACCTGTGTTTGGCAGTCCGGCATGGTGACCATTGTGCCAACTGGGTCGTCAAATGTCGTATGTGGACAACAAAGTGAAGTCTTACCAAATAGTTTGACCTCACCTCACCTGCAAGGCAAGAATGGGCCGAGGATAAAAATGATGTCCATCCATTATGTCCTCTGTCAAAGGAACAAAGTATTTTGTCCACCTGCCAAAGCACGGCAAAAGGGGAAAGGATAAGTATATCCCTATTTGACATAACACGTGGACATCTATTCCCCGCCTCAGTAAATTTAATTAAGTCAAACAATTGACATTGACAAGAATGACAAGCAGAGCTTTATAAAAGAACGAATTTATTATGTTGATTTGCGACGACATTCAATGTAATTAACTGTTTTATGTAATTAAAAGACACATCTATTTTAGTGAAACACCATCTGTACTACATTATGGGATTTGATGTAAAGTTTATGAAAATTTACATTTTGTACTTGTTTTTTCTTTACAATCGCCGTAAAATTGAAAAAGCTCAAAAAAATGATGATTTTTTAGGATTTTCACGATTTTTTTCTATAGAGGCAAATCACTCTAATCGTGTTTCCAAGTGTATGACAATACAAAGCAATTCTTCACCTTTACGACAGTAGAATATCATTCTATGGATTTTAGTGGTTGATACATAAAAACTGTTTCTAAGACACCTCTATCGCGCTTCTGGCCATACCACTTCGTCTTGATGGTATTAAACCTTTTTTTTTGTTTTTCAGCCGAAAATTGGTTCCCGTACGTGAAGCGGCGTGTACCAGTCACCGAGACACAAGTCGAAGAAAAGAGTCCGATCGAAGTCGCCGTCTCTGAGATGGAAAGCCAAGTTGCTGAACTTGCTGAGATAGTACATGCTAAAGCACCGGATATTAAGAAACTGCAGTTGAGGTAAGAAATTCTAAAAAAAGTTACTATCTGTATATATAAAAATCTTGTGTCACGATGTATGTTGCCAATAAACTCCAAAACTACTTAACCGATTTCAATCAAATTTCACATTTACCCGTATTTTAGTCTTACTTACTGGATAGGATAGTTATCATCTCAATCATTCGTTTATGTCGTGAATGTAAACGAATAAAATGTATCAATTAATGGTTTCTTAAGCAAGTGTTTATTTACTGTTTAGTTTTATGAAGTTTTCATAGATGGCGGTGTACGTTGATTCATCGATAAAATTCTTCAATATTGTTTGACATCTAGGTTGCAAATACACCCAATAGATGGCGCTGTGTTCGGGACTTACGCGGGTGAAATCGCGGGGCGCAGCTAGTAATAATATGTATTATATTCTGCACTAGCAGCGCTCTGCGGTTCCGCCCGCGTAACACCCGATCCCGTGGGGATATCGTGATAAAAATTTGCCTATGTTATATCCACTGAATCAATGTATCCTCATACCAAGTTTTATAAAAATCAGTCCAATAGTTTTGGAGCCTATTCGTTACAAACAAAAAAAAAATTCCTCTTTACTAAATAAGTGTAGATGTATGTATATAGTAATAGGGCACCTGCGAGTAATATATGCCACCTGCCATTTTAATTAAAATCTTAATATTACGTAAAAAAAATGGAAAATCTACTTAAAAAAACAGGTCATTAAATAAATATTGCTATATTGTAAATCGGAAAAAACAATTCATTTGTTTATTTTCTTGTTATTTTGTCACTAAGTCAAGGTCAAAAACTTTTTAGTGACCTTTTAGTATTTATATTGGAGCTCCTAGAACCGCTACAGATACGAGAACACGTTCTTATGAAATCATCCTTTCTTTATCAAATAATTAACATTTACATTAATTTTTTTATTTTAATTTGGTACAGTTGTCGAAAATGTTTTTTACTCTACTAGTTTAGTACAAGAATCGATTCACTCTTACAAATCAACATAGGTTGAAGTATCAGAAACTTCACAAATCGCAAAAAACTAATTAAATACATGTACTGACACCTAAACAAACAAGCAATAATAGTAAATTAATCATAAAATTCTCGTGTCGTGGTGTTTGTACGGCTGAACCGATTTGTATAAAAAAAACTTGAGAGGTGTCAAGGGACACCCGGATGGTACGAGGATCCTTTCGATTAATTAGTGAAGGAATCGTAATCAAAAAGTGTCGTTACAGCTTCTGGTCTTAATTTTTTCCGTCTAGCCCCCTTTCGCAACGCGCGATAAGGAACTACGTTCCAATTTTGTGTATATTCGTTAGATATGAGAATCGGCCAACATCTATTTTTTTATTATACTTAAACAATGTTTGCTGGGACAGCTAGTAAATACTATATTATTTCAATGTCTTCTTTACAGGTTACAAGGTAGCGTATGCGTGCAAGTGAACGCAGGTCCGCTCGCGTACGCAAACGCCTTCCTTGACCCGACGCTCGCGCCTATGTATCCTGACGATATGGTCGAAAAATTAAACTCTACTTTCAAGTAAGTTTTAAATCTTATCCAAAATGGCACAGTATTGAACTGGCGACCTGAATAATAGGGGATCGGGTACTAAGCGTTTCGAAATCAATAAATAATGGTTTTAGTGTCAAAATGTACGAATTACTCTGGTGCCAAAATGTCCTTATGCCCATAAGTTACTATCACAGAATATGTTGCACAATGACTACCTAGTTGACCTAGTTGGCACAATGGTCACCATGCCGGGCTGCCAAACACATGGTTTCGGGTTCGATTCCCGCCTCAGACAAGTATTTATGCTTAGATATTTGTCGGAGGTCTGGTTGTTTCTATGTATATATTTACAAAAGAAAAGTATATAAGTAGTATATCCGTTGTCTAGCACCCATAACATAAGTCTAGTTACTTAGCTTGGGGCTAGATGGCGATGTGTGGAATGTCCTGCAATATTTATTTATTTATCTTATGTAAAATACATTAAAATTAATTAGCCTCCTCATAGGGGACAGATAACTGTACATACTACGATGCATACGATGCCTTCTTGTCTAATATCTTGCTAGACAAGGTTCCAGGCTCGATTCCCGCCGTAAAACAAATATTTGTATGACCTGCCTGCAGTTCAAAACATTCTAACTGGGCACCATAACAGAAGTCTAGTTTCTTAGCTTGGGTTACGCGGATGCTGTGTGTAATGTCCTGCAATATTTGTTTTTAATGCTAATCCTAACTAATATTATAAATCCGAAAGTTTGTATAATTATCTGTTTGTTTCACGGTCAAGTATACTATGTCCTTCTTCATCCTCTAAACTTTAGAGGATGAAGAAGGACATAATATACTTGACCGGCATAGGATACTTTTGATTCGCCGCCTATAAAGTTAAGATCCCGAAATTCCCGCGGGTTCGGGACTTACGCGGGTTCAAACGCGGAGGAAAGCTAATTTTCCCATAATTATTTACAGAGATTTCCTCACAATATGCCACGCCGCCCTACAACTGAATGCTAAGCTGATAAGTTCCGATCAAGTGTCCTACCACGAGGCGCTTGAAGCGAACTACTTGAAGCTCAGCGAGTCACTGTCCACCGTCCTCGGGCAACCCTTACACGATATACTTGTTAACGGTAACCTTAGCACTACGCTCACTGGGGTCGAGATGGATTCTAGTAATGCTTGATAAGTGAGATACTTGGATATCTGGAGCTACAAGAAGCAGGGCAGTACCCTGGTAGTCAAAGTCAAAAAAATATATATTTATTTGGAATCTTACAGTTTGTATGAAATCACATTGAAACGTCTTAAACACGAAGTTTGGATATGTGCCTTCAGAACGAGAAGAAGGGTCACACGGGTCAATATTACAAATATTTGAAGGAATTATTTGAAATGGAGCAATTAAAGTCACATCCATGGGTTCTTATAATTAAGGTACGACGAAGTATCATAGTACGCCTTACCGCACAATTTATGCTTTATAACCTTTTCTTGATTGGTCTTACTGGAGCCAAGTAGACCACTGCGAAGAAAAAGTCAATATGGTTTCATCAAAAAGGAGACATTTGGATCCAAAACGGATTCAGGACATTCTTAACCCACTGCTGCTCTACTTATATGTTGTCATTGGTTGACCAATCAGAAGGCCAATTTTCATTAAAAACATTGTTCAAAAATGCAATCGGAATGATATTGAAATGTAATTTGAACAATCTTATTTATGAGAATTAGCCTTCTGACTTATATAAAGCCTTCCTAAGCCATCGGTGTTGCAATAAATGTCATCTGTCATAAGAAGAATTGTCCCTTCCATAGACAATTCAGTGGTGACTTGAAGTGCTCAGTCAGCCTCTTCATCTTCGAATTCCTCCTAAGTACTTATTATCAATTAAGTCCACACAATCGAACAAAAACGCACAATAGAAGTTATGAAGTTCTTAAAATTACTATTTTAAACCTCTGTGTAATAACATCTTTACGTTAGCTAATTTAAAAATATATATACTGCCAGTAGCTAAAATTACAAAGTCAATTAAAGATTTTAGGGCCATTTGTAGTAAACATCTATTCAAAAAAACATCTATTTTATTAAACCACCACTCCACCACTCTAAAAACACTTATTTTCAACTAAGTCCCTAATTTTTTCAGAAATTTA
Source organism: Idaea straminata (assembly GCA_951213275.1). NCBI lineage: Eukaryota > Metazoa > Arthropoda > Insecta > Lepidoptera > Geometridae > Idaea > Idaea straminata. Next base: position 5,413,812 of record OX577846.1, on the reverse strand, counting down.
CTATTCAAAAAAACATCTATTTTATTAAACCATGGAAAAACACTTATTTTCAACTAAGTCCCTAATTTTTTCAGAAATTTAAACTAAAACCGTGTTTTATTCGCCCTTAGAATCTATACATATAATAAATCTGTAGACATAAAAAAATCTGTAATTGTAAGATATCCAGAAAAAAAATACACAGGTCGTCTTAAAATCGTTAGCTGAACACGATAGGGTAGTTTTTAGAATTTTTGTCTGTTTGTTTGTCTGTTTGTCTGTTTGTCTGTTTGTTTGAACCAGGTAATCTTATAAACTACATAACAGATTTTGCCAAGGTCCACATGAATATGTTCAGAAAATATCAGATTAACATTTAGGGTATGTTTCAATTTAACTTTAATACAATAATTATGATATTTGATGAAAAAACATTAAAAAAATGTGAAATCGAAATATTTTTCCGTGGTAAAACTTAATCGAACGTCAGAAGGAAACAGTACTCTTACCACGACTTTTTTACGTATTCGATGTAATATACTATATTGAGTATTTACTATGAAACTTCCTAAAAATCAACTTACTAGGTCCACCCGTCTCTGAGAATATCGGTAGTGACACACTGACAGACAGACGGACAAAAGAGTGATCTTATAAGGGTTTCTATTTTTTGAGTGCTTCAAAAAGTCATAGTAGGGGTACAGTACATGCCTCCGCTCAAGATGACAGCTGTCATTAAAACCAAATAGTTTGCATTTAATACTACCTACGTCAAACTGAAAATGAGGTTAGTACAAAGAGGTACTACTACATAATGTTACCGATCTCCTTTACCGAAGACTTCTTCGATGTTACACTTCTATCGCGCTTTTCTCCTGCTATAGTTTGAATTATGAGTTCAAGTAGCGGAAACCTTAGATAGTAAAAACAAAAAAGAATTATCCAAATCGCTTTAAGAGTTTACGAGTAATCAGCGAACATACATAAACAATATATATATACGTGACGAATTGAGAACCTCCACCTTTTTTGATGTCGGTTAAAAAATATACAGGTAATAGTCATTTGTAAAAATCATTTTTTTTTTTCCCAAAATTACGTAGCCCTGCCAGCTACCTAATAAAAAAAACTGGGTATTTTGGTCAAGAATTCAGAAAATTGGATTCATAGGACATCACGTTCCTTCAAATACCCCGTTTCCGAGACGCTTTAGATGTTTGGTGTGAAAGCATTTTTTGTTCAGCGTAATGCCTGCTATCAATATGTAAGGATCTCAATGTGCATCGCGTTATTTTAAGTATTAGTATATGTTCTGTCCAATTGCCTTTCTTTTTAATCATTAATATTATTATTTGATAATAAAAACAATGTAAAATATTATTTGCACCAAAATAGATTATTATTTGCATGATGTTGGTATTATAAATACTATAATAACCTCTTATATTATTAATTGAAAAATATGAATCGAGACCCAAAGGTAGTTGATAATTATTTTTCCTTTAATTTACAAAAATCTAAAGATAACTAGGAAGACAAAGAACGTTGAAAGTTTTGTGCGAATAGAAATTGGACTTAGTTTTAGCTTATCATATTGTTGTTTATTATGTTTCATTTGTGAAAAATTAACAAAAATAGTACATTGTTACCCAAGGCGTGAAAGTCACTCATTGAGTCCCGAGACGGAGTTTGGCGCCCGAGCGTAGCGAGGGCGCTAATACTTCGAGGGACTAAATGAGTGACTTTCACACCTTGGGTAAACAAAACAAACCCGAGGTAAACACTGTGCTTTTCATTACGAATAAACAAAAAATTCTTCCTAATAACGAGAGTGAATGAGAGACTCCATACTACCTGACCCTCTTACAAGGTTGGGACCAAAGAGGTTGTACATTATGTAGATTTTTTGCTTTTGCTATTTGTTTTCAACATGTTTTCAATACTCAAATACGTCGGTACTAACCGAAGAGATTTTTATAAATTAGTTTATCCAACACTGAGTGATGACGCGAAGTCCATAGATTTAAATTACAGTTTTTGTGACACGGTTTGTCTAGAAAATGTTATTTACACAAAATACACAATCATAAATGAAAAACCAGATGAAACTTAACACAAAAACATAATAAAATAACAAAAGATAATACTAATTAAAATCATTCAAAATGCAAGCATTTCCCGCCAGTATTTTTTACTCAAGAAACGACACTGACCGCACGGTCACATAAAGCCACATCTGCAACATCTTGACAGGGCGCCGGTAGAGGCGCAGCATGGTCATACGTCGCTTTGACCATTTTCATCTTTACATTTATTTTATTAAATAAGATATCTTGAACTAAATATATCTACCTGAATTCGATTACTAAGAAAAAACCTATTATGTACTAAACTCTGGCAGTATGGATGAGCCGTGCGAAGCCATAATTGTTATTCTTTGGTGTTACCTAAATCAAGGAGGTTAGGTTTTTGAAGTCCCTAATGCGTAATGATACTGATACTGGCTACAAACACATTGCACAAGCCGCGCGAAGCCATAATTTAACATGACAGCTCTCAGTGAAAGCGATTTTCCCTAGGGCCGTAAGTTTTTCTTTCTACACGCTCTTCAGGCATCTTTAGACCTACTTTCGTAGTATGAGTAAGCCTAGAATAAGAATTGCCTTTGCCAAATCAATTAAAAATATAGTTTAAAAACATTGTAACTACCTATTTTGTTTTTATAACTTACACCGAATGATAAATTGTATCTATGCAGAAAAATGCTAGGTATTCTAAATAACCCAAAACCACATCGCGATCGAAGTCGCGGGCAACAGCTAGTCTCTAAAATAGATCTATTCTCAAATAATAGTGCCATAGTTTGGTATAAATCTTTACAATTTTATAAAACGCATCATCAGTCCCATGGACTCGGATCTTGTGGGATTCAAAACACACTTAAAAAATGATAGAGACCTCAAAATATCTGAAGTATAGACAAGTCATATGAAAAAAGTTTCTGCTGTCTATAGGCGTTGATTGTTTTATTTATTATCAATCGAGGATTTTTAAAATATGACTGGAAAGGAACCACACTGACGGACATATAAACTGCATCATAGTACTTTGAAATAATAAAATATATATTTCAAGGTCGTCTTGTGCTATGACTTGTAACTCAACAAGAGTTTCGGTACAATAATATGGATTCAATTTTTGTATAAATAGTTTGCATACTTATCAAAATATTCATTTGAAAGTAATCCTGGACTTTGATGCAGTTTATGTGCCCGTCAGTATAGTTTACAATTGGTTTATGTAAACCAATTGTATAATGATTTGGTATATGTTGGTTTATGTAAACCAATTGTATACTAAATCAAAATAAACCAATTGTGATGTGTAATAATGTTATTACGAACAAATATCGAAAGCCATACAATTTTATCGTGATTTTAGCATTTTGTAAATTAATCAAATGAGTAGTCTAAGTACTGGTTAGTCTATTTAAATAATAGAATAGGGCAAGGGTTTAAACTACCTAATTAATAACTACAAATAGGTAATTCATTGCATCAAAAGAGTCTAGCAGAAAAAAAAAGTTCGCGGGATTTGCGCGTGTTTGGAATGAAGTCCCTTTACTTACTTTTTTATATACATATAGAGATTAGTCCTTCATTCTCTTTCTCTTACGGTTTTTCGTAACGCGTAACATTTTTTCTCGGCTAGACGGGATTTAGCTGATCTTATTAGAATCTTCTAGTTGACATATTTTTATTCTGATTTTATCAATTTAAAAAAAAATAGAGGTCAATCCATAAACAATGTACAAAAAAAGCACATACTTAGCTCAATTTTTTATACTATCTTAAAACTTACTTATTCCTTACTGTTCTTACGATTTACTGTATAGTTAACAGCTCAACTCTTTGGAGCTCCCAAATCGTAGTTTTAAGCGCTGGTTGGCGCTCAAGATTATAGCTCTAGAAAAATCTATAAATTACTTGCATCAGCCCGCGGTTTCACCTGCGTTAGTTCCGATCCCGTGGGAATATCGAAGTAAAAAGGAGTATTTTATTCCGAAAATTTATATTACTCATAAAAACATGTCTACCACGATTTTTGTCATATACGAGTACGTACATAGTATTTGAAATTGGTTTGGAATTAGGAAAAGAAAGCTACAAAAAAAGATCTGTTTAAAAAAGGTTTAATTCTAGTTTTCTCTTACTAACACGAGCAACTTTTTCACTGATCCTTAGCAAAAAAAGCTTATATTCGTGTGATTTTGCCTTATTTTACTATTTTTTTTATATACATATATACACCCAGACATATATTGCCTATATTATTATTTTTTAATAACGATTTGATTCGTAAAAAGTTGCTCGTGTGTATTTAATTCTAGCTTATTAGCTATATTATTATATAGCGTTATATTATTGAAATTTTACGCATGTTTTTTTGTTTATTTATTGTGTTAAATTGTAGGTACTTAAATCGCGTAACTTTTTTATTTCCATTTGTACAAAAATAATTTATTTCTTGTTTTTCTTTACAATAGGTACAAAATTAAAATAGAAAGGTACCTTATTAACATGTTTTGTTTTAAAACACAATGTCTTAAGGTTATTTATATAATTTTTATTATCTCAATTCCAATTACTATCGTTAATGCGACAGTGTGTTTGTTTTACGTTTAAACTGCTCGACCGATTTGGATGAAATTTTGCACAGCGGTAACCCATACGATGGACAAGGACTTCGGTAAGTTTCATGCGATATTTCTAAGAGTTTGGGTGAAAATGGGGCGCATCTGTTTTTTTACAAGAAAATTGACAGTCCATTGTTAATAATACCTATAAATATAAAATTCTCATGCTAGTTGCCAAACTCCACCTAAACGGCTGAACCGATTTGTATGAATTTATTGTGTATATTCGCTAGGTCTGAGAGTCGAACAACATCTGTTTTTTGTATATGGCAAAACAAAATTTGTCGGGACAGCTAGTTATTTATAACTTTGATGAATTATCAGGGGACAAAATTACATAATTGTCACTAGGTTACTTAAGTACATGTCATAGACAAATCATAATATTTTAAGATGGCATATACAATCAAGCAACATAAGTATAGCCCATCGTATAGCTCCAAAACTGCTACTATTGGAATGTCTTCAACTCAAGTAAGATTTTAAAGTAGCTTCAGTTGAAGTTTAAAGTTTTTCAACTTATGAATTTGTTAGACAAGCATTATTCACGACCCAGTTGGCACGATGGTCACCATGCCGGACTGCCAAACACAGGGTTGCGGGTTCGATTCCCGCCTCAGACAAGTATTTATGCCTAGATATTTGTCTGTGGTCTGGTTGTTTCTATGTATTATAAGTATTTATTTAAAAAAAGAAAAGTATATAAGTAGTATATCCGTTGTCTAGCACCCATAACACAAGTCTAGTTACTTAGCTTGGGGCTAGATGGCGATGTGTGGAATGTCCTGCAATATTTATTTATTATTAGAACGAAACTATTCCAAAAATAATGCTAGAACTCTACGATATGTCTACAGTTTTGTTACCGACTGTCCACATCTCATTTCGTCCAATTAAGAGTATAAACGACTTGATAAAAAAGAAATAGGTCACACTGCATGGCAACGATTGAATCGTATGATTTGCCTACGTCACATCGAACCATGCAATACATTACGTTCGTATATTCATTCCTTTGTTGCATTAATTTATTTTAATTATAGCATTTTTAAAACGTGTATCTATATTTTACACTATACCACCTATGTTATATAAGGTACCGGCGGTTAATAAAGGCCCTAATTAAAACTAAATATTTCATAAAAGTAGGAAAAACTATTTAAGACGAAGTGGTAAGACCAGAAGCGCGAGGTGTCTGAGGAACAGTTTTTGGGTATCAACCACTAAAATCCATAGAATGATATTCCTACTGTCGTAAAGGTGAAGAAATGCTTTGTATTGCTTTGTTCGAAACACGATTAGAGTGGTTTGCCTCGATAGAAAAAAAAAACCTGAAAATCTTAAAAAATTGTAATTTTTTGAAATTTTTCAATTTTACGGCAATTCTAAAGAAAAATCAAGTACAAAATTTATATTTTCATAAACATTACATCAAATCCCATAAGGTAATACAGATGGTTTTCACTGAAATAGATGTTAGTCTTTTCGCGGCGCGCGGGGGAATGGGATAGAGCCATCGCGCGCCGCGCGCGTGGGAAAGGGATAGAAGTTTTCTAGGTCCTACTTCACTTTAAACTTAAATTAGTACTATTAGATTGTCAATCTGAAAAATTTGTTTATTTGTTATTTTGTCACTAACATCAAGGTTTTAAAAAAACCGATAGTTGCCCTTATTACCCGCTGGTAGGGTATTTTAAGTTTAAAACTGGTTAAGAGCCAGTATTTTAAGCCCTTACTAAAATAAAATATTTATTTAATTGTGAATGTCTGTAAAAGTTTTAATGTTTTTATGTACCTAACAGTAGCGAGGGGTCCTTACAATCCTAATCATAATGAACTTTTTAAACTCACACGATTTGTATTCATAGTAATTATTTTCCCTGGTCTTTTTTATTTCTCTTACCGTCGAATGGTCGGTGGAATAGTTGCGACTCCTCGCGACTATGACTATTGTAACATATTCGAAACGTCGAGTTAAGATCAATATATTTTACTCTGTTTCCTAAATTTCTACCACTAACAATCTTTCCTACAATCGTAATCTGGTCACTGGTCCCAGTTCGGTCGGGGCCTAGAAAGCGACTTACCCAAAAATACGCGATTAAATCCTGGGAAAATAATTACTACCTTCACGATTTCAGGCACCTTCCAAGACCTATCTTGATCTGCATAATCTCTTTCGTGTTTTTATCTATTGTTATTTTATCGACTTACCTTTAAGATATTTCTACCCCTCACTACTGGTACCTAACAAGTTTTTCTACTCATGAAGCTCTCTGGAAGATGATCTAAAATTGGCAATATAAATTAATGTAGGTAGGTAAGTATATTATGTATTTGAATACATACCCAGTACTTTACCTAATGTCTCGTTTTATTAAATTATTTTTAATATATTACATTTTTTATTAATATTTTTTGTGCAAGTCTTGTATTTGTATTTATAGGTAGGTATCGATTTTATATGATTGTGTCTCATCTCCACCGCGAATTGTAATAGCATATTCGATGGTCGGCGCCGCGCGAGATGATACTGCGGACAGAACCGTAACCTGTAGTGCGAATTTTTGCGTATAGCAACTCTCTCACGTTTAGAAAAATATATATATGGAAAGTTGAAGCTTCGCATTACGTCCGCTAGTGGCGCCTTTCAACTTTACCATTTTCGAGTCTATGCAAACGTGACAGTAACGTTTGGGATACGAAAAACTCGCACTACAGTCTCTGAATGTTCATCGAATACTATCACAATTCGTAGTTGAAGTACCTACTCTTATTGAAATATTATTATAATCCCGCCTAGTTGTAAATTAATGCACCTAAATACCCATAATTATGTAAGATATTAGCTGTCTAAAACAGTCCATTAGCGGAGCCGAATCCTCTCGGCTTTAATACATACCGATTTGTACCGATTCTCTAAATCTTACTGTTGTAATACATTTTATATGCAAGCAAATTTAGTGGTTTTTTTAACAGTCGTTAGTATGTAAATGACTAGTAGCGCTCCGCGGTTTACTCGCGTAACTCCCGATCCAATGGGAATATCGGAATGAAAAGTAGCCTATGTTATTGCTAATGGATCAATGTATCCTTATACCAAGTTTCATCAAAATCGGGCTTGTAGTTTCGGAGCGTATTCGATACAAACAAAAAATCTTGCCTCAAGATACGTTACCTACTTACTTGCCTGACGGTGCCCTTAGAAAATAAAATGAAAAAATCATCGCTGAATCTATAAAATGAATACCTACCTATATGCACAGAAAAAGTAACAGGAGGTAAGTTACTTTTTGCTAGGTATGTGTTTAGTTTAGTTTTACGGGGCTGATTCCGCACTTAGCCTCATTATTTGGGCCATTGTATATTGGGAAGTCTAATAATCAGAGTCTCTAACTTTCAATTTGGCTATAAATTGAAAGTTAGACACGCAAACTGCCCAAAATGAATGTCTACACAGCAAATTACCTAAGTTGTTAAAGCTTTGACTGCCCACCTATTAAACGCCTAGTGATCAAAATGATTACCAAGCAAAGTGCCTCAAATGCAATAATTTTTAAGTAATAAATCTTCGCATAAGCTTCAAGATGACAAGAAATACTATACATGTCTTGCGAAGCCGTAAACTTAGGAAAAAATGTGCAATGAAAAAAAAAGTTATTTGTCAATAATATTCAAATGTCATTGTCAATGTCAGTCGTGCGTGTGTACAAAATGAAGAATTGAAATGAAATTGAATTTAATCTAGCTCGTAGAAATTGAATTTTATCGGTAAAATTTACATTCAATTACTATATCGTGTGCATTTTGCGTCATTCAAGGACATGGAAGACGAACTAGAGGACAAAGTTTTACACCAAACCTACCAATCGCTTATGAAAATACTCACACGTTTCACAAGCACTTCGCCGTTTGATACCTCCGTGAGCTATTTCTGGAAGATGGTACGACTATATTTTCTACGATCAGAGGTGCTGATCTTCTCTGTCGCTGTATTACTTTTCTTTATGTATCTTCAAACCATCGAATTATGGAGCCGGACTATGTTGAGCCGGTTATCTCAAGCGATGAGTCCGATTAGCGCTGTGCAAAGAATAAAGTTACTCGAGGGAGATAATGATAAACAAAGCTGGGAGCTGAAAGCATCTCTTAGTGCGGCTTATGCTATTAAAGGAAGAAGAATGCACATGGAAGACAGGTTTATTATTAATGAAAACATCAATGACACAGGTATTTCATTATTTGCTATATTTGACGGACACGGCGGCGAATTTGCGGCGAACTACGCTAAAGACCATCTTATTCAGAATCTGTACAATAAGATTGTAGAACTTAATGCGTTCAAAGATGGTAAATTAATCAGCACTCCTCAGACTGAAAGCCCTGAACTGTCACCATCTAAAGAAGAGAACAAAATTACTGTAGAAAAGAAAAATAGCTTCAAAAAGACCGCAAGCACTGCTGACGACTCTTCTAAAATAGAAATAACAGATCCCGAACTACTGGCACAGTTGAATAAGGCAAGGCCTATTATTACGAGAGAGGTGAGACCGACTCGCCCAGTGAAGAATGTAAACATACCACTATCTAGTTATATGGATAAAGGTTTAATTAACTATGGGAAGCTATTGACTGATGAGGTACTCGCAGCTGACAGGCTCCTCGTGGAGGCGGCAAAACGCTCCATGAATGTAGCTGGAACCACAGCCTTGATAGCTGTCATGGAAAATAACCATCTCATTGTTGCCAACGTCGGAGACTCAAGGGGTGTGATGTGTGATGCAAGAGGCAATGCTATACCTGTTTCGTTTGATCATAAACCTCAACAGGTTAGTTAGTTAGACTACCTAGCAAAGACTTGCAATGAATAATTTCAGTTAATACTTGTTTAATTAACAGCAATACTAATTGAATTAGTAACCTTTAGTGAAATCTTGGTTTTTAATTAGCAATTAATTAATGAGTTTTTAACCGACTTCAAAAAAGGAGAAGCTTCTCAATTCGTCGCATATATATTTTTTTGTTTTTATATTCAGGTCCGTGAACAAAAAAGGATTGAAGCAGCTGGTGGTTACATCGCCTTCAATGGAGTGTGGAGAGTAGCAGGTATTCTGGCAACATCTCGAGCTATGGGTGACTACCCACTTAAAGATAAGAAATTTGTTATAGCTGACCCAGACATACTGACTTTTAATCTTGATGACCATAAGCCCTTGTTTTTAGTCTTAGCTTCAGATGGCCTCTGGGACACATTTACAAATGAAGAAGCAGTCAAATTCATTAAAGAGAGACTTGATGAACCAGACTTTGGAGCCAAAAGCTTGACACTTCAGGCCTATTATAGAGGTTCTGTGGACAACATAACTGTCTTAGTAATAAATTTTCTTAATGGTAGAATCTCCTCTGCATCTACTAATTAGTTATATCTAAAATTTGAAAATGATTTTCTAAATCAATAATATTTTTTGTGAATTTTATCATTATATAGCATAATATATTTCATAATAATGTCCCAATATATTAAAAATTATCTATTAATAATAAGACAATCAATTAACAGTGTATTTCTAAAGATTTTCTCAGTATGAATGATTTGACTAAGTAGTACAAAATGGTTATAAGAAAGAGTCTTAACAGAGAAGTATCCACATATTTTTGCAATTGAATTTACCAAGTTTTACTCATTTTATACTTTGTAAGTATAAAGAATTTACTATTTCGAGTTTTTCATTAGATCTTTAAATATTGGATAAATAATTTCGATGTATTAAAATTATAGTAAATAGGTACGTCCAGTAGGCAATCTAAATGGCGTAGACGATATATAAAGTTAAATAATTGTTGTAAACGTGCATTAATTATATCGTTAACTTTTGAATTATTGGATGGTTGTGAAGTTGTTTTTAAACTGTATAACAATAGTCTCTTATTCATAGTTATTACCATCCATATGTTTACAAACATTATGCACAAGCAAACATGTCATATTTGTTTAATAATATTTATAAAAAGTCCTTGGTGTGATATTGATATACCAATGTGTAGGATTTACTATTTTTCTTATTAGATTATAATTTTTTAAACTGATATTTGTATAAAGAAAGATTATGTCGTGTTCGGTATTATAAAAAATGAAACTAACTAATCACCTACCTGCATTTTGATGATATAACATAGCATTATTATCGACTTATTTTGCCTGTGGTGCTAGTCAAAGTTAGTAGTTATGTATTTAAATCGATATTTTTTTTAATAGTAGCCATTTATTTTTGAAAACTTATGCCATGAAGCTTTAAAAGCTTCCGAGAAACAAGAGTACAATATTTCTTTAATAAACTTCATATAAATTATGATTTATGCATCCTGTCTTGAATTTTGGCACTAATTTTGACGAGATCCAGACGCGTGTTTCACGTTATGTTGCATGATTTTATTATATATTTTTGTATGATCTTTGTCAAAAACAAAACCCCACTATTTTATATAAAGTATTATAATGTATACGCCCCTCTTTGTTCATACGGGGGTTGAAAACAAATACGATAGTTTTGATTGTACATCGCTAAGGTGCAACGTGTACATAATAAAACGGGGCCAAAGATAAACAGCCCACATATTGAGTGAATGTGTCCAGCAAACATAAAAATGTGTTAAAACAAAAGATCAATTTGGACCAAAGCGTCTACTGTATAAGTTAAGACGTAAAGAAAGAAAAGAGTGCCAAACGTTAAAATATTTTTAATAATATCCCAATGAAACCAAAGACCACTATTTAAGCGCCGACAGGCTTAGGTATTTAACAAATAGTAATCTTTGGTATTTACTTGCTTAAGTTTGTTACCGGTTGTTAAGCTATTAAAAAAGATAACGCAGAAAGTATAGGTACGTACTAATTTAGTTGTTTACGTTGCAAAGTTAACTATGTCCATTGTCAAAGGTAATCCTAAATGTTTTATACATGTATGTGTACCGAAATTGTTCGTAAATAATAAATGGTTCTGTGGATATTGTATTTGATTTATTGATTTAGTGGATTCACTTCGAGGAACATATAAATAGGTCACAAATCGGGACAATCTTATTTTAAAATGGCAATTATTTAAAAGAATGCGCGAAAGTAGGTACCTACTCAGAGCATTGACCTCGCCAGGTCAAGATCTGATGCCAAATAACTAAACGAAAATCGTGTTTTGTTTGTAAATACATTACAATGGATAGAGACTAATGAACTAGCAGCGCAGTGCTCGCTATAGTATCACCTTCGTAAGTCGGAATCCCCCGGGAAGAACGGGATAAAAAGTAGCCTTTAAATCACTCTCAAGGATTCAACGTATCCTTAAACAATTTTGTATCAAAATCGGTCCAGAAGTTGACCTCTGTGGCGCGTCGGGCGAACATCCGCTTGCGACGTAGAAGGTTATGCGTTCGATTCCCGCCTCAAACAAATATTTATGCTATAGTTATTTGTTTCTGGTCTGGGCGCATGTATGTAAATTAAGTATATATTTACAAAAAAGTATATAAGTACCTATTCCATCCGTTATCTAGCACCTATAACACATGCCTACAATATTTGTTTATTAATTACGTACCTAAAATCCTAAATAAATCATCTTTATAATATTTATTAGTTTAAATTAGTTAAACTTACCTACCCCAGAACATCTACCTCCTAGGTGAATCTAGATGTTAAAAATCGTGAAGGGCCACTTTAAATAAAATAAAACTAAACTTTAAAATTCATATTATCATAAGTATTGTATTCAGGCATTTCAAAACACATTGCTCTTTCGCAATATCATCAATTCAACGTTGACATAAGTTTTTAACTTAGAAATAATTCCATCAAAGTAAATTAGATACAGCGAAAGTTTTTAAGAAAGACAACAAAAGAAAAATAATTCCATTTCCGATCTATAAAATACAACATAACTTTCATTCAAAAGTCAAATTCAAAAAAGTAATAACACAATTTAAATAACACAGAAATCTATTGGGTATGTGATAAAAATATAGCTTTCCCAATTACAAACTACCCAATTAGAAATTTGAGAATAGAAAATATATCAATAGTATAGATTTTAGTTTTATTTGCATTTTTATTGACTAGAAAAAAAAGCTACGAAACTGGAAAAAAACTAAGGAATGTTGTAATAAATATTTAGATAAAATATTCAATTCTTATTGAATATTAGTGAGTAGGTATTTTTAAGGCACAGCAAACAATTACAATACAGCGAAATTAACCCATTATTTTTTATTTGTATACAGTCGGATTAAATTGCAGTCATCAATAACACTAACAAAAAGTAAACTTTTCTTGGTCAAACGAAAATGAAATGAGTTTAAAAAACTTTGTATGGCGGCTGGCGCGGTCTCAGATCCACCATTCTTTTGCTTTGTTAAAAGTCGCGTTGCACAATAAAAATACAATGGAAACGTAAAAGGACAAAATACTCGTATTCTAGTACATATTAGACTTAATTTTTCATTTTTATTCTAAAAATGAAAAATTACTCAAAAGTGGTGGATCGAGTCCTATGCCAAGTTTTTCAAACCCCTTAACGAAATTACTATTCATTCTGTATTTATAATGTAGCTGCCCCTTTTGCATTCTTATTTATAATAATATCTAATCTATATAAAATCAATAATATAACCAAAAATTGCAAAGTGACAAGACGATGCATTTTTCCTTGAAACTATGATTCCAGAAATGCTGAGTGCCGGCTTACGTACTCAATAATATAACATAAACATAAAATGAAGTAATTAGGTATAATTATAAACATAGACTACAACATAATCGGACAAAATTATCGGCGTATCTGAGCGAACTGAGAAAGCGCGAGTGGAATTCTACTCCGTGATTGGTTGATATAGTTGCGCGATTGTTAGTAAATAGTTGTGATTGGTTGTTTTTGCGCGAACTTCTCCCCGCTACGTCACTTTTTGTTCATATAATCTTACACAACCCATACACATAAGTATACATATTAAATTAACATAATATATAAAATATCATATCGATACCCCCTTATGTTATATTAAACATGCCAATTCAATCAAATGCAAGCCTATTTGTTGTTTATATAAAAATATACTTTAGTGAATTATACATAAGTACTTCTAGTATTATATTATGTATCTTTAAATTCATAGAATCTCAAACTCTTCATCTGAGTCATCAAATTGTCTATCCACTTCTTCAAACTCTGAAAACAAAAAAATACAAATATGAAACATAGTCTAAGTAAAACTGTAGGGCGAATACGTGCCTGCGACGAAGAAGGTTGCGCGTTCGATTCCCGCTTCAATTAAATGAAATTAAATTGGATTATAAAATTAACCAGGGGCAGACCGCCCCTCCCCCATTTTTTCATGAATTTAGCTGTTAGCCACTTGCATATATTGATGTCCCTCCCGCCCAATACAGTTGGAAATCACGAGTCGCCCCGCATCCTTACATGGTTATGAAATAATTATTTTCGCTCAATTCGTCCATATTGTTACATTTTTCTCATAAACACCAACATTAATATTTTTATGACGTCAAAAAGGGCGCTTTTAAATCGTTTTTGTTCATTCTTACGTTCGCCTTTTGTTTCCATTTCGACTCTTCCAAATCTAGTTCTATAAACGGCCGAACGGATACGACGATTAGTTGATCGGAACCCAATACAAGGAAATTAAAATCCTCTATCGGAACCAGTTCCATATAAGTAAATTAAAAGCCTCGTACGGAACCAGTTCCGAAACTTCGGTTCTATAGACGGCCGAAGCGGCTACAGTATCGAGGCAGACCCACCAGCACCCTGAACGCTTATTAGGGAGTAGTTTAAAACTGACCTGTAAATAAGTTTGTATTTTGTAAATCAATATCGTTTGTGCAAGGGCCCCAATGCGACGGTCTTTTCTCGCATATCTCGAACAGAGGCTGAGCTTCCTTCATCAGGTTCGACTCAATGGCAGTGCATAGTTCCTCGAAATCGTTTCTAGTTCTGCAGAGAAAACACTGAAAAACAAATATATAGAAAATTATTATTTAGTCAATCCCAATTCATTGCAATTAGTAGGGTTGCCTGAAAGAGACCGCCGTCAGCGGCAAAGCCCTAATTCCAAGGTTTTAGTATTTGTTGTTACAACAAACTTTCAACTGTCTAGCTATGACGGTTCATGAGATAAAGCCTGGTGACAGACGGACGGACGGACAGTGGAGTCTTAGTAATAGGGTCTCGTTTTTACCCTTCGGGTACGGGACCCTAAAAAGAGAGAATGGTTGGAGTACTACCATTTTGGGACCCAGTACCACCCAGTTTGGCCCATGTGAGTTAAAAAAAAAAAACCTAAAAAATCATTAAATTTGATATAACTTATACATACCACCGCAACAGAGGGGTCCATGGCAAGAATAGGTATCCGTGACGCAAATTTACAGTGATACGTGCAATCCATTTCCTTTTGTTCATCAGTCAATTTATTCTGAAAAACACAATTTTTATTGAATCTCCATTTACCCCTGTACAAATTATAATTAAATGTACAATACTGTTTGACGGTGAGTTGGAAACAAACAAAACTACGGATCTATAATATTAGTAGGGAGTAAGGAGGCTCCGATGTTAGCCTTTATGTTAATCCAGGTCCCCAGCTATCTACTTACCGAAGAAGTAACAAACATACACACAAACTTTCACATTTATAATATTATTGAATAGGATTTCTGTTCTAGCCGCGTAAGGATAAAAAGTGGTCATAGTTTCGACGCATCAGTAGTTTGTTTTTGAGGGGAAAGATAGTACTTACCTCAATGAGTCCAGATCTCTGCGTTGTATGTGGATCCAAGTATATGACCTCGTCATCTACACATCCAATGAGATATAGAGCTTGGTTCGGCTTCCCGCCGATAACGCCGATAGATTGTGACGTTTGGAAACATGCCTGGAGGAATTTAAAAAAAAACATATCATACTCAAAAATCAACGAGCGAGTAAAACCGACGTTCTTATCGCTCGCCGGAAAAGTGACGTCAAGTCCGTCAATACTTGTTGTGGGAATTACCGATCCCCACCAATGCCTATAAGAGCAAGCGGTCAGTTGAGCACGGGTTCTTTAGCTGCTTAGTCGTCAGTCAGAAGGTGGTTGGGTTCGACGCTGCATACAGTAAGACTATTCTAACTACGAGATTTGGTAGGTTAGGTTAGCTTCTATTCCTAAAAGGTCTAACTTTTGATTTACAATAATACCAATCCCTACGGAAACCTACATTGCGCGTGGCCCGACACGCACCGGTTAATTCATATTTATTAATGAGAGCTGTCAATTATAATTATGTTTCTTTTTATCTTTTCATAATATAGCTAAAATTAAAGCGTAAAATTAAATTAAGGTATGTGTGCTAATTGACATTGCTCTTACGGTGAAGGAAAACATCGTGATGAAACCTGCGGCTTAGTTGGCTCCAGAAGTATTGACAAGTTCTTTCCTTTAGACATGATCGCATAAGCTGAGTTTGTTTCTTCCTGTGTTTTACAAATAAAGTTATCTATCTATCTGAGAGGGTAGTAGGTGTTGGGCAAGCCTACTCCTCACGCAAAAAGGACCCAATTAAAAAGACTCTATTTGCGGAAAACAGTCCAAAACGCTCTTATCTTATGAACTTTAGACCAAATGCAGTTGAAAAGAGCAGTTTCCTTTAACACTTTGTTTACCTTTAGTCCATCCACGTAAACCGGGTTAATCTCACTGAGTCCCAACCTCAATGGTACAATAAGTAAGAGCGGCATCCAGTCTGTTACTATCGCATCGGGTGCGTTCGATGAATCACCTCTATCATTGTTTACGATGCAACGTTTCACTGTAAATATCATTTATAAGAATTATTAATTAAAAAATAATATTGCAGGACTTTCCACCATCTAGCCCTAAGCGTCGTAACTAGACTTGTGTTATGGGTGCTAGACAACGGATATACTATTTATATACTTTTCTCTTGTAAATATATACTTATATATCTAATATAAAAAATTCTCATGTCACAATGTTAGTTACCATTCTCCTCCGAAACGGCTTGACCGGTTTTTATGGAAGTTTAGATGCATATTCAGTAGGTCTGAGAATCGGCTACTATCTATTTTTTTTGTTTCCTTTAGTTGTTTTTTGTAAATGGTAAACCGTTTCCCGGGACAGCTAGTAATTTATAGAAACAACCAGACAGACAAATATCTAAGCATAAATACTTGTCTGAGGCGGGAATTGAACCCATGTTTGGTAGTCCGGCATGGTGACCATTGCGCCAACTGGGTTGTCAATTGGAATGATACTTTGAGACTTTTACTTCTACAAGGAAAACAAAATATATAAATATCAAATTCAAAGTCCTGACTGAGTGATATTATTATATCAACGCACAGTTCAAGTTGAAGCCAAGTTTATTATGACGGAGACATCCACTAAGAAATGATTTTAGAAAACTTAACAGGTGAAAACTAGTAAAAATAAATAAATATTGCAGGACATTCCACACATCGACATCTAGCCCCATTCTAAGTAACTAGACTTGTGTTGTGTAATAAGATAAAATATCTGAAAGTTGGGGGACTTTTGAGATGTTTTATCTATCAAAAGATAGAGAGTGAAGAAGGGGGCTCTTTGTCCGTTAACTCTTAATAGAGAGATAGGAGGTGAGAAGTGTTTACTGATACTATTACTATATTTTTATAATTAAGGTTTGTTAGGAACTTACGTATATCTTCTTTGACAACTGTGTTATCTAATGCAACATGGATGACCAGTGAACTCCATTTATCATACACCACCAACTTCCTACAATGATACCACAATTAAACATTCTACTAGCTGCGCCACGCGGTTTTACCCGCAAAAGTCTCAATTTCGTTCGTTAGTTATTATATCAAAGGAAAAAAGGGACATTGTGTGATACTTTTAAAAGTAGTTAGGTACCTACAATAGTTAGGTATATTTGTAAAAAATAAATTTTAAATAAAAAACATATATAAATAAAATAAAAAGTTCTAAAAGAGAATGTCCATTTTCTTACATACTAAGCACCCAGGTTATATCCACATTATAAAATTACACAAGATTTTGAAACATAAAAATGTTTAGACATTGTGCTATTGCACAATGTCTAAACATTTTATATGTCTATGGGGATTTTTCTGCATTATGAACCTACCTAAGTACTTGTGCTACTGTGTTAGGCCCAAACCACTGTCCAACTTCCTTGCCCTCCGAGGCCCCCATCAAGGCAACCTGGTGAATGGAGTATGGTGCCTGTTTCCTTTCCTCAAACCTTTGTATTATTTTCAAATACGTTGGGTCTCTGAAATAAAATAGTAATTATTATTGAAAGTTAAATTATTTGTTTATTGTCATTCCTCATTCGTAAAGCAGGGTAATGAAGTTGTATGCTTCTGTTTTTCCTGACATGTACGGTCAGCTGCATAATTACAGACCCACCATAGAGCTCCAAAACGGCTGTTATAAGAATGTTTTCAACACAAGCAAGATTCTAGACAACTGCTTTAGGTAAAGTTTTAGGTCTTCTAACTCATCAAATAATCAAACAAAAATTATTAGAATGCAAACATTCCAATAAAAGTAATTTTCGAACTCTACCGAGGGCTGCAATTATGCCGCCGACTGTACAATTTGGTCTTTATGTCACAAGTAAACTAGTATGTACTAGAAAAGTCTGTATTGTCATGTGCTTAATATTTTTTACATAATAATATGATAGGTTAGTGTTTGCTGCCTGCCTAATGGTAGGTGAACATGTGGTCTTTATAGATGTAGCATGCTTTCCTAGAAGATACCTACTTCACTAGAAAGCAGCTGTAGGATTATTACTGCATGTTTTATTTTTATAATTACTTGTTAACTTTTTTTTGTCAGGATTTTGCGAGACAAGCTTGCTTGGTGCAGGAGCAGCTGTAACTTATAACTTAAAAATCTTTATTATTATTTTATTTTTTCAACTAACAATATTACCATCTGTAACTAAATCATTGTATTTGTATACTTAGTATAAGTTTCGTTTCTGTATTACCGTTATGGCAAATAAAATTTATTTATTATTACTATCTATTTCTATAGACGGTAAACAACTATGAGTCTATACAACCATAAAATTACATAAGACTATGTGTGACACATACATTCAATGGAATGTATTGTGTGAATTCTTTATTACTAGCGACCCGCTCCGGCTTCGCACGGCTATATTATGCATGTATTATACATATAAACCTTCCTCTTGAATCACTCTATCTATTTAAAAAAACCATATCAAAATCCGTTGCGTAGTTTCAAAGATTTAAGCACACAAAGGGACATAGGGAAAGAGAAAGCGACTTTGTTTTATACTATGTAGTGATGTGTCACAAGTCAGCACAAAGGACTTATATTTCATATTATGAGAAAAAATCCAATAGGATCTAAGTAGGCCAAACCGGATTTACGCCGCTGATTTTCCAAATTTATCTGGTTAAAACTAGTTCCTTTAGTAATTTACCTTGTCTCCGGAGTCCATACCCAGTCGGAAGACAGGTGTATTCTAACCAGCGCCACTCCAAGCACCATCTGCCCGCATCGTAGCATACAGCCCCAGCCCTTATCAGACGTCAGACCCTCGTCTCCAATAGGTACAAAACCTTTGCGATATGTACACCATATTATTGAAGTTACATCACGTCTGATACGATCTAGGTCTGTAAACATAAAGGGCAATGTGTTATACATCTGTAGATCTAAACTAAAGGTTCTTCGAAGTACCCACATACCTTGAATAGCGCTATATTTTTTGCCCAAGACCCAAACATTTTCCTTTGTTTTCGGAATGTCGTCGGGCTCCGCATTGTTACCGTCGCCGGCTAGGTAACAAATATCAAACACCGCATCCATGTTCTAACATAGTTTGTAAAGAATGTTATTGCAAAAATTAAGCTTTGTTTTCCAACAAAATAATATTATTATTCTGATTGGAACGGCGGCGAAAGAAAAGAAAATACAAGTCAGCTGACAGTTGGGTGAAGTTGACAACTAACTATTTCTGACACTAACAATGACAAATATATTCAGTTTGGGTTCCGCAGACGAGGCGCAGGCACCGGTGCACCAGTGATTAAGCCTGGGCGCAGACGCACGTTTTTCCGCATGTGGTTATCGCGTGCGGTTATCGCATACGTAACGCATTGGGGTTCCCTTCTAAGTAAATTCATACAAAATGAGCCTGTCAACGCACACGTGCGTGTTTTTCCCGAGCGGAATCCATTCCGCTCGTGCGTTTCGATTGCAAGCCCTTGCGGTCGGAGCGAACCGTACGAAAAAAACCTAATGACGTCATACGGAACGTACGCGACGCAGCGTTTCCATACATTTTGTACCAACCGCCCCACACGTACGAAAATTATGAATCGGAATCGCGCCACGCCCCCCGTGGCGCTGCTCCTGATAAAAATTGATTTTAAATTAATAAATTGATAAATTCTTAGTAAAGTTGATTCTCGTAGATTCTCTAGTATTTTACGGATGTACCCAATAACTGATATTTCATTTTTCGATGATAACAGAAGCGCAATTGTCAATAAATCGTCATCCTCCATTGTCGTGCATTCACAACGCTGTCCCTAGTCGTACTGGCCAGGTAAAATTCCGCAGGATAAAAACCGTACGTATGCGCCAGGCGAGCGGAATTCCGAATTGGAAACGCACGCGATGCCACATGCGGAAAAACGTACGTCTGCGCCCAGGCTTAATCATCTTTTGGTGCACCATCCAGGCCCAAAAACGGATCCCCTCAAAAAAAAAATCCTACGTCAAACTTCAAACAAACGTCAAAACAAAAAATTGTTTAGCAAAATTTGATTTTCGTTTGTCCTTCGTGTTTTATTTAATAGATTAGTTCGAAGAAGATTTTTCTGACCCCATTATACTGGCTAACAAAATGACGATGGAGTCTAGTTCACTGGACTACGTAGCTCAGGCTTGTATGGATCTATCCGAAATGCTAGGTGGAAACGATCTAGAACTGCCTGAGTCTGAACGCGAGATCTTCGTAATAAATCACATCAAAAAAGTGTGGGCTAATGTTTCTCCAGTAGAAGATTTTAAGAAAAGTGAGTTGTAACACAGTAACTTAAACAGGCAGGTGTGGGCTGTTGTATACTTTTCTATCACAAAACATTGTAGTTCCTAGTCATTCATAAGGTTTCCTACAATATCCATAAAGAAAAAAACATAGTATTTAATAGATAGATGACTTTATCTAGACGATGCGTGAATGGAACACAGCATAATATACACAAAGTAAACATAGGCACAGAAAGTAAAAGTTGCAATGGGCTGTGTTATTGCTTGAAAGCGATTTATAAATTCTACTATTGGACTTGATCTTCCCCTTGGACCTATTATCACACTCTGATTATTTATCCATTACACTTTAGGAACTGAAACTGAATACGTAAATAAATTACCAACAGCTTTCCAACAGTACTTTCTAAGGACAAGCATCAGCCCTTTCCCTTTTCTTCTTGTTATTATTTTCACCGCCTATCTATTATCTCAACAGCTAGTTCATAATAAAAGTTTAAAAAGCATAAATGCAAACGAAAACATGAATTCTTTACTCTTTTAAAATTGGAATAGAAAGAGCAGATGGTCTTTCTGTTGTTATATGACAACCATAATACTAAACCACAACAACAACTTCTGTTTTGTTTTTTTTTTTAATGAAAAAGATAGAACATCCTCTGAAATGTTATGCAGTATGATTTCTGCTAATAATTCTAGTAAAATTAATGTGTATTTCAGATCTAGGATGGGTGAATGTATCTGAACCCATATCATTAACACAGTATTGTTCAGATAAGATAGTTGTGTTGGATTTTTGGACATACTGCTGCATAAACTGCTACCATGTGTTACCTGACCTGGCTCATTTGGAGAAGATATATAAACCTGAAAATGGAGTAGTTGTGGTAAGTAGTCCAGGAATTGGTCACTGTGGTAAGGCAAATTCTGACTTAGCCTTTTTACTGTTGTAACACACAGATGCCTCTGCACTGTTGTAATCTATCTGTTCTCCTTATTATCCTGCATGTGTGTTTGTGTTATCATTGCAAACAAATATCTAGTCAATTATAGCATCTCTGGTAGTTGGCATAATGAGCCTCAGTCTACATTAATTTAAAGAGGACTTATTTTTTGTTTGTAACAAATAGGCTCCAAACTTCTGGACTGATTTTGATGGAACTTGGTGCGAAAATACACTCATTCATTGGAAATAACATAGGCTACTTTTTATTCCGATATTCCCATGGGATCGGGAGTTACGCGGATGAAACCGCGGAATAGTAGCAGCGCTACTAGTCATAAATGAAATAAAGTTCTCCTTAATTTTAGCCCAATGATTTGTAAAGCTCACATAGCTCAGATGGTTAGAGCACTGCACTGCAAAAATTGCCACATAGTCCCAAGCTAAGCAACTAAATAGCCAGATAAGAGATAGAATACTTTGCTTTACGACTTTTGACAGTTCATTGTTTGAGATAGAATACTTATGCATATACTTTTGTTTTGTTAATACATACCTATATTTGTTGTATAATTGTTGTTGAGACCTTTGTGTCTCAAATTATATTTATTTTGATTGTTATCATAGATAGGAGTCCACTGTGCCAAATTTTTGAATGAGAAAGACACATCCAATGTCCTGGCAGCTGTCCAGAGATACAACATACACCACCCTGTTGTGAACGATGCTGAGAGTGTCATGTGGGAAACTCTTGGGATAAGATGCTGGCCTACTTTACTTGTTTTAGGTAAATAAACTGTTTGACAGAGAATGCCAAGCCCAGTTTAGCTTTACGGGGCTGTCTCCGCACTTAGCCTCTTCATTTGTGCGTGTATGCCGAGCCCAATACAGGGTCTGATATTTATGTATTATTTCCGTAACTCGACTAAAAGATTTAGTTATTAGGGAAAAACGGGACCCTATTACTAAGACTTCACTGTCCGTCTGTTACCAGGCTGTATCTCATGAACCATGATAATTGAAGATTATGTATTTCTGTTGCTGCTATACCAACAAATACATTTACAGAAAAATAAACACACACACACACACACACAAAACACAGAAAAATAACTTTTATGTATTTCTGTTGTCGCTATAACAACAAATACTAAAACAGAAATAAAATTAAGTGAGTTAAAAATTAAGTGAGTTAAAAATTAAGTGAGTTAAAAATTAAGTAAAATACGTGTGGAACACGATCGCGCGCAATCACGACTTTTTTTAAAATAGAAACTACTAAACCGATTATGATAAAACATGATATTATGAAGATACAAAGAAAACCAACAGAATTTTGAATATTTTGTTAAATCTAGTCACCTTAAAGACTTCTATAACTAAGTAAATGAACTCCTCACAGATAACAATTACTATTCTCGCACTTTTAATGGTAAGATAGGTGTTAAACGTCATTTGAGGACTCATTAGATCAGTATCTTAAATAGGTAGAAATGTAGCCGAAATCAGTTGTGAAGTATTATTATCCTCAGCCCAATAGTGCAGCGCTTAGATTGCCCGACAGTGCGAAACTGGACTACAGTACATGAGCGGTCTAGAGTGGCACTATTTCATCATAAATATCAGGCCAATTAAATATTTTGTATTTCTATGTTTTTTACTAACTACTAGTTTATAAGTCAGTACCTGGATGACCAAGCTTCGCTCGGTATTTTTTTTTTTTACTTAGTCTAACCTCAAAGCAAACACTCATTGACTTCATGTTACTTAACAACCAACGCCATCTGCTGGAATAACTTTATTGCTCACAAAAAATAGTATTAGTAGTTCGCCAATAGATGTCAGGAAGAGTCATATTTTTCAGATAAAAAAAAGTAAGTTTCGATAAAACACGAATAAAATGACATTTTCTAAAAATGATTCCCAGCTAGATCGATTTATCGCCCCCGAAACCCCCTATATACCAAATTGCATGAAAATCGTTGGAGCCGATTCCGAGATTCCAATTATATATACAAGAATTGCTCATGTAAAGATATAAGATACTAACAATACTATTAAATTAATTGAATTGAATTATTATGGTATAGAATTTTGTTTTAGCCAGTTTAATGCTAATAGTAAAACACAAAAATGGTTTGTGCTTTTATTTTTTTACAGCGAATAATCTTTAAACCCTTTGGCATTTATTTATTTACATACTATTAAATTTTGTTTTTTTAGGTCCAGGTAACAAACCATTGTTTGTATTCACTGGAGAGGGGCACAGGGAAGAATTAGTTTCATACGTCGGTATTGCTTTGAAACACTTTGGTTCAAGAATCGGCACAACTCCATTACCAATATCTATATTCAAACATATTAAATTGAAACAGGACGACTTTTTAAAGTTTCCTAGCAAGGTAAGGGAACGTTCCTATACTACGTGACCCTTCCAGGGGGGGGGGGGGGGGGTCACAGGGGCGGACGGGGGGGGAAGCTTAGGTTTTCAAAGGATATATTATTTATATAAAATAAATAATATATAAATATTACATTAAAAATGGCCACTTTATACTTAAATACAGGTATCCCCAAACCCGTATTACCGCGGTCGCGCAGACGAGCCGTTCATGGCCATATCTGACAGCGGCCAACACCGCGTCGTGCTCACGGACTGCGCGGGAGTCGTGCTGCGGGTCATTGCCGGCCCGGATCCGGGGTTCAAAGATGGAAGTAAGAATTAATACAAGATCATGAAATAATTTAAATTTTTTTTTTAATATCACTGTTTACACTTTGAATATGGGACGTGAAACCAACTATGAAAATTAAAATACGCCAAACACAGGGTTGCGGGTTCAATTCCCGCCTCAGACAAGTATTTATGCTTAGATATATGTCTGTGGTCTGGTTGTTTCTATGTATTCTAAGTATATATTTACAAAAGAAAAGTATATAAGTAGTATATCTGTTGTCTAGCACCTGTAACACAAGTCTAGTTATTAATTTATCTGGCAAATACCATAGACTACCTCTATTTCTACAAAACATATTTTATTAACAGAGCAGTTAATAAAATTTTTGGCAACTGGAAAATGTCTTAGGAACTCCTGCATATAAGATTACATACTTCTAAACATAATTTACCATTACAATTCACAGAGCTAGAAGAGGCACAGTTCAACTTTCCCCAAGGCCTGTGCTGGCTGTCGAGTAACGTGATCGCAGTTTGTGATACAAACAACCATGCTGTCCGAGCTATACATCTCGATGAGGGCACCGTTGAGGTGTTGACGGGGAACGGGAAGCAATCCGCTCATGGGGATTTAGGTAAGTTTTCCGCGCAACAACGGAGTGGTTCACTTTTCACCCTTATTGTCCTAACGGAAAGTAATCTATACTAATATTATAAAGCTGAAGACTTTGTTTGTTTATTCTCAGGAACTACTGGTTCGAATTGAAAAAATATTTTTGTGTTGGATATTTTTTTTATCAAGGAATACTCTTTATTTTGATATTCTCACAGGATCGGGACTTATGCGGGTGAAACCGCGGAGCGCTGCTAGTAAATGATACTTATGGGAAACTTTGTGCGTTTTGTTACCTCAACAAAAAAACTACAGAACCAATTATTATGAAAGTTGTTATGTAGATAGCTGGAGTCTAGGCTAGTAATAACAGAAGTCCACTTTGGCTATGATATTTCCGTAAGATCAGGACTGACTCGGGTAAAACCGTGGGGCGCACCTAATTTATAATGTTTTATTAGGACTACCTATCTTGCAAACAAACCTGCGTAGATTCTGCCCCCTTAGACAAAATTGCTTTCTATTAGCGATATCGTCAATCGACAGACATTTATTTTTATATTTTTGAACGAAATTGACACAGGCCAACGAAAAGTCTTGTGTTAGAGAAAAAAAAGGTGGATAAGTTCCATCTTATGCTAATTTTGTACAATGTTTTATGTCAATTTCATACAATTAAATCTATCTATTGGCGATATCGCTAATAGAAAGCAGTCTTGTCTAGGGGGCAGATCTCATGAAAATTTTCGACAATCCTTTCATTGCCAATAGTAACGTATTTTACTGTCAATTAATCAATGTATACCAAGTTTCATCTAAATCAGTTCAGTAGTTTCTCAAAGCCAATTCAATGCAAAACAGACAGACGGACAAGAAAGTGAGGGTTACTTTTTTACCTTTTGAGATACGGAAACCTAAAAACAAGCTATCAAATCCTGCCTCTTTATAATATTAGTACAGATGATAACTTGTTATTGTAAACAGGTGGTAAATGCCTCGGTATGCAGTCGCTCTCGTCTCCGTGGGATATCCTGCTATACACGACACCAGATATGGACATGTCCGTCCGTCCGTTGGTACCTCCACCGCCGCCGCCAGGACACGCGAATAAGGAAAACGAAGAAAATGCTAATGGGAAAGGTGAGAAAAAAAATAATATTGAAAAATAATAATGATTTCATTTAATACGAGCTGCGCCCTAAAGATTTACCCCTATAACGCCAAAGAGATTGAATTACCAATGTCTGTTACAAATAATTACGTATTTATGGCGTTATATTTATGACGTATCAAATCAGTCACTCAAAGCGAATAAATATGATTTCGTGACTGTTTTTGATATCTTAGACATACAAAATCCACTACGGGACTCGCAATTGCACTTTTCTATTTCTCCCAATCAAATAACCTTGATAAATGGTATTTTTTTGTTATTATTTTAACACATAATTTTCCAGATAAAGAAAAATCGAATGAGAAACGTCGAGTGCTGCTGATAGCGTGTGCGGGTTCACATCAAATATGGGCACTGTTTTTGGACACCACTATATGGTGGAAATACAAGACATATACTGAAGGTAGCACCACCTCATTTTATTTCTTAGTCATTTCTTAGACAGCACAAGCTTAAAATAACGAAATAAAGTCAGATCCGCTCACTCCAGTATGCCGCCAAGTCTTTGGTATTGTTATTGACTGACATCACGTCATCTAACGTACAGCTACTTGGGCTGGAGAGACAGACTAACAGGTACTGCATAGTTTGTTCGGAGCACTGCAACCGGAGTATTTCGGGCATGAAAATCAAAATTGATAATAAATTTGTTGCATTCTTTACAATATTTGACCACTTGTAAACGTCAAAACAATATTACGCGGTGAAACCACGGGCCTCAGCAAGTGCCCCATAAAAGCGTTAGTTTAATTTGTACGCTGGTTTCAGAACTGAAATATTCGAAACTAGCGTACGTAGATCTCTCTTTAATCTGTGGTTGTATGGTTGTAGGCACGTGTGTTTGTATCGCCGGGTCGGGCGCGGAAGCGGCACGCAATGGCGCGTATCCTCACACCGCTTCTTTTGCACAACCATCCGGACTTTCACTCAGATTGGGTAAGTTTTGAATGTAATCAACATTCTGATACAAGACTTTCTCGGTCTGATTATATGACTGTCTCAATTAAATAAATGACTGTCTCAGTTAGATACATGACTGGCTCAATTAGATATATGACTGGCTCAATTAGATATATGACTCTCAATTAGATACGACTGTCTCAGTTAGATATATGACTGTCTCGGATAGATATATGACTGTCTCGGATAGATATATGACTGTCTCAGTTAGATATATGACAGTGTCAATTACATATATGACTGTCTCAATTACATATATGACTGTCTCAATTAGGTATATGACTGTCTCATCAGTTAGATATAATGATAGATAAGACAGATCTTATTGTTATTTATTACATTAGGTTAATGCTATAATATAATTTCGTGCTCAAATGATGTTTTGATTAAGAAAAAATATGAAATGGACCGAATTGAAACGAATTGAACATGAATTTTGTACTTTTAGGTACTAGCCCAGAGCTATTTATAGCTGATTCAGAGAGTTCTTCTATTAGGCGATTAGCTCTTTCTTCTGGACAAGTTTCAACTCTTTGCGGCGGTGATAAAAACCCTTTGGTAAGTGAAACTTCATTTACTTACTAGATGCGCCTTGCGGTTTCACCCGCGTAAGGCCCGATACCGTCGGAATGCTAAAAAGTAGCCTATGTGTTAATCCAGGTCTCCAGCTATCTACGTATCAAGTTTCATTGCAATCGATTCAGTAGTTTTTGCGTGAAGGAGTTACTATCACACAAACTTTCTCATTTATAATATTAGTAGGAAGTAGGATAAATGGTGTAATTATCTGTGCATGTGGTATTCAGTCTCCTCGCGACCATGACTATTGTAACATAGTCGAAACGTCGAGGTAAGAGAAATAAAAATATGCAAACCTAGTTAAGTTTCCAGGCATTTGTTTACGTAATTAATTGTAAGAAATTGTATATGTCCTTTTTAATAAATAAATAAAAATAATAAAAATTACTACGAAAATAATTACTATACAAATCGTGTGAGTTTAAAAAGTTTATTAATGTTTGAATGTTGTTAAAAGTGTGACATTGGATGTTTTTTTTTTGTATATTTGTTTATTTCGTGTTTTGTAATTTCTTTTAAAAAAACCCTTCTAATCTTTAATATTATTTTTTCGTGAAGGAGTAACAAACACTTTCACATTTATAATATTAGTAGGATAGGATTAGTAGAAAGTAGGTTACACATGGTGTAATATAATACCTCTAATTATGAATTATATTTTTTTAGAATCTCTTCGCCTTCGGAGACGTAGACGATATAGGAATCGAGGCAAAACTCCAACATCCTCTAGGCGTAGCTTATTCCGAACACAACAAAATACTCTACATAGCAGACAGCTACAATCATAAAATAAAGAAAGTCGACGTCGCTACACAAAAAGTAACATCGTTAAACTGTTTGAAGATCGAATCGACTGACTTGACAACATTCAACGAACCATCCGGCATAGCCGTCAGTATCGATGGTAAATATTTATACGTAGCTGACACTAATAACCATTGTATAAAAATAATAAATACAACGAAGAATGTGTGCCAAGATTTTAAAGTGAGACAATGTGAGCCTAAATGGGTCGAACCTGAGAATCTAATCCTGTACAAAAACGATTTGTTCGTGAATAGAAAATGTGGGCATTTAGTCATATACTTCAATGTAAACTTAGATGTAGACTCGAGAAATGTGAAATTCACTCCGGGAGCACCTCAAAACTGGAATATGGTCATCAGAGACGAGAAAAACAGAGATGTCACATCTGATGATTTTGAATTTCTCAATTGCTCGTCTAAAGGTACGAAGCTACCTGGTCGTGTGGAAATGAAACTTAAACACAGAACAGATAAGACTCATTATAGAATGTACCTGAGTTTTCAGACTGCTTTGTGCGACGCGTCCGTTTGCTTCTCCCATACGTTTACAATAAGATCGACAATTCTCGTTCGAGATTCTGTTAAGATGGTCGAATCGTATAAGATTACATGTAAAGTGAATCCTATTAATCGACCAGATAAAAAACAAACAGAATAAATTCGTATAATCATAGACTAATAATTACCAGATGTAGACTAAAAAGACCCCTTATTTCACATAAAAAGACCCCTTATTTCACATAAAAAGACCTTTTATTTCACATAAAAAGACCACTTATTTCACATAAAAGACCCCTTATTTCACATAAAAGACCCCTTATTTCACATAAAAAGACCCCTTATTTCACATTAAAAGACCCCTTATTTCACATAAAAAGACCCCTTATTTCACATAAAATACCCCTTATTTCACATAAAAATACCCCTTATTTCTAGATGGACTTACTGCTAATTACAATCTAGATCGCGTCATCGCTATTGGAACGAAGTTCCTTATCGCGCGTTGCGAAAGAGGGCTAGACGGAAAAAATTAAGACCAAAAGTTGTAAGGACACTTTTTGATTTTATCACAATTCCTTCAGTAATTAATCGAAAGAAACTTCGTTCCATCCGGGTGTCCCTTGACACCTCTCAAGTTGTTTTTTTTTACCTAATAGTTTTTTGAATAATAAATAATAATATTTGTTCGGCTCCAGATAAAAAAGAATTAAAGGTGAAATATTAATTTTAAACATTTTTCTAATTACTACATAGTATAAAACAAAGTCGCTTCCCGCCGTCAGTCTGTCTCTATGTATACTTAGATCTTTAAAACTACGCAACTGATTGTGATGCAGTTTTTATAAAGATAGAGTGATTCAAAAGGAAGGTTTTAGTTTGTATTAAAAATATCTTAATTCTTTATTACAGAGACATTTAAGTTTCTGTTTTTCAAAAGTTTGATTTATTGACGACCAAGTTGGCACAATGGTCACCATGCCGGACTGACAAATACAGGGTTACGGGTTCGATTCCCGCCTCAGATAAGTATGCTTAGATATTTGTCGTGTTCTGTATAAAATATATACTATAAGTATATATTTACAAAAGAAAAGTATATAAGTAGTATATCCATTGTCTAGCACTTATACCACAAGTCTAGTTACTACGCTTGGGGCTAGATGGCGACGTGTGGAATTTTCTGCAATATTTAATTAAGTTTTATAAGTTTTGTAACAGATGGCGTTACTAAAATGGTAATTATTAGTCAATGGCATAATGTATCTGCGCGCGTTTTGATTTGGCCTGTAAAACACAAAACTGTTGCAACTACAATTCAGCCAATTCATTTACCCCGTCTTATAATAAGTATTTGAAGAGCACAAAGATAACTTTACTAACATTTCTACTTAAGTATCAATGAAGTGATTATTATTTTTAGTAACAATCGTTTTGCGTTTGCAATTTAATTTTTAACTTTGTTATCTAAATGTAGGTAATAAAACTTTTTGTACCAGTCAGACAGATTTTTCTTATTTTGTGAATACCTAACCTATTTATGTTAAGAGAAAAGAATAGATATTTTCTTTAGAGTAGACCATAAGATGAGGTATATGTATTAGGCAAGCCTACTCTATCCAATACATGTCCTAGGGACTACAACACCCTTTATAGCATAAATAGATTGACGACCCAGTTGGCCCAATGGTCACCATGTCGAACTGCCAAACACAAGGTTGCGGGTTCGATTCCCGCCTCAGACAAGCATTTATGCTTAGATATTTGTTTGTGGTTTGGTTGTTTCTATAATAATAATAATAATAAGCCCGCAGGGCACCTTGAGGCGAGGTGTCGGGGAGTAGCGACCCCGCGGTTCCCGAGTGCTCCAGGGGGAAGCAACCGTTCCTCATCTCCGGCTGGCCTTAGTTGGCTGATCGGAGTGAAAAATTACGAGGAAGCGGTCCCCCGCCTCTGGCTTGCCTTCACCGGCCGTCCAGAGTGGAGTCGCAAGAATACGTTCGAAAGATATATGCCGCACGTCAGTGGTGAGTGGGCCAGGTAGGCTGGACCCTCAGGGAGCCCGTGACCTGAGTTTAAAACCCAGTGCGGCATCACTATCTTTAAGCCACTCTCGTCCCTGTTGCCCCCTGGCTGTAATTTACTCAGCTGATTAGGGTGGCCCAGTTTGAGAGTTGGCGAGTCTCCACCTGCCACTTTTACATGTTTGTTGAACATTTTTACGGCAGGTGCCATAGTACCCATAGTTCCCCAGTATCCAGTCCACTACCATCCCATCACAATAGCCCAAGTAGTAGTTTTCTCCTGTAGTTTATCAATAGTTCTATTCAAACCGGAGATTGTCCTTGGCTGCATTTTATAGTGCAGACAGGGATAATCGCCGGTTTGATGTCCACATCATACTTTGCCATTAAACTTGTTATTGTAAAGGGCCTCTACGTGTTGGCTTCGGCCCCACGCATGCCTTCCAAAGGTCCGGGACTCCATAGTCCCGTGATATAGGACATATAACAAACAAATAATAATAATAATAATAAATAATAATCTAGTTACTTAGCTTGGGGCTAGATGGCGATGTGTGGAATGTCCTGCAATATTTATTTATTTATAGATTAAAGTTTCTGACGCTGAAAGCTGCAATAAATTTTGCGTAGGGGTTCATAAGACTTATAGGAAATTCGCATTATCAAAATCTAGGTGATTTCTTACCGTGTATTGACACGGCCAACGGCCATATTGGGCCGTTGGAATTTCCCTACACCAGGAATAGCCACACTAAAGACAGCGTCTGTGGCTTTCATCAGGTCCTCTGTTGTGTATGGTAGGGCATAATTGACAGGGAAGCAAATGCGCCACGTCTTGTTTTGGGGCAAAAAAATCGATTGTGTCGAGATTCTTAACCATGTTCGATCTATAGCGACCAACCTCCGAGCTGAGCCGATGTCTAGGTGACTCAAACCGCGGGGCACAACTAGTATTGCCTCTCTATTAGCTCATGTCAATATGTCTTTCACTTAATAAAAATTAAATAGCATTTGATTGGTATCTTAGCAA
The DNA here is from genome assembly GCA_951213275.1 of Idaea straminata. NCBI lineage: Eukaryota > Metazoa > Arthropoda > Insecta > Lepidoptera > Geometridae > Idaea > Idaea straminata. The sequence goes on along the minus strand of OX577846.1, from coordinate 5,381,720 downwards.
ATTGACGTCCGGCCTTGACCGAGGTCGACGAGTCATGAACGATTACAAATATTTTTTTAGGCTGATGTTACTTCTTAATACGAATACAAATGCCAGGGACGCTTTCCTTAAACGCATACGTGCTTAGAAAGTTGAAGAATCTTCTATGTTAGTGATTTCCAAAGTACCTACTAACTTTTATTATAAACCATGGCTGAAAGATCCCTCATTTCTTTATGGCCTTCTGCAATATCACGTGGAGAAATGGAGATCCAACAGATAAGATTAAGTGTCAGCTACTGAAATCTAGAATTTTGATAGTTTTGTTTGTGATAAAACCCGTCTTTCAGTGACTTATCTTCTGATGGGGTACTCAGACCGATTGCTTTGCGTGTTATTCCATCTCTCACTGTTAATACCTTCATGGTCTCACGTGGATAAGACGTTAAAATCGGCAAAAAATGTGATGCTCAGTTTCAGGGCCATTTAAAATTTTGCTTACCCACAGGTGGGCAACCTTGGGTCGCGACCCATAGTTTGGGAAAGACTGCTCTATGTATTCTATGTATATAAAATTTGTTTCAGCGAAGAGGTTTTAATACGAAAGGGGGTATTACCCCCTTTCGTACCCCCTTCGCTGAAACACATTGTATAGCGTAACGTAAAGACATACGCGTGATTCAAATGGTCGCGCCCCCTTTCCGTATAAGGCCCATAAAACCTATTTCCTTTGGCGCTCCGTCCGAAACATTCTATCAATTCAAATCAAATAAAACATTATGAACTCATCATTGGGCACGTGAAGGGCCAAATCGAAAAGTAATGCGGTCATTCGTCGCGAGTTTGGCAATAAACGTGTTAGAAAAGTTAACTTGGGTATTTAGCCATCTATGTGGCCAATTGGTACTCGTTTTAGTAGGTATTTAATTAATAATTTGACATTTTAATGATTCATTTAATTTAAAATATAAACTTTTGCTGAGTTTTATCTAAAAATAGGTATAATTTTTAATGGATTTCATCCACATTTGTAACTAACCGACTACGAAAATGTCTTTCTTTTGGTAACCAGTTACAAACATAGTTTTTTTTTAAGTTTGATAATAAGCTTCGAAAACAAAATTAAATTGTTGTTTTCATCCGATTCATTGATGTTCGAAAAAAAAAGAAAGTTTCCTAACATGCAATTTTTGATTAATTTCAACAAATTTCAGTCATTTTACGTCGTAACTTTGGGTACTTTTGTAAGCAGGTCAAAAACTTGCATCACAAACTAGACCTAATGCGAAGCCCACTGCTTTTTCAAAAAATGTTATGCGGTTTGATTAATAAACTTATTATTGTTAGTTAAAAATTGATCTGTATAGTGTTATTATTGTAATCCGTATTAATTTTAGTTAACATTACTGTAGGGTATTTAGATTTAGATTTCTATTATTTTTGTTTGTTCTGCGACTAGACGAACATTTAAATATTTTGTTTTAGTTAAGTTCTCATGTAAGTGACAGTAATGTCTTTTGAGAATCTTTAAACCTAAACCTATTAATTAAGCACTGTTGGATACGAATAGATAGATGTAGCAGTGTCTAATTATAACAATTTTGTAATAGAACACTTATTGAGAGGTGCATGCGTACGCGCATCCGATCACTAGACCCTGGATATTAATAACAACTTAGCAGAGGTCTCATCACATTTGCATTACTAAGTGCTTAGAATTAGAACAGCGGCCTTACTATCTAACGCCTCTTGTCCACGATGACTTTTAATCACGACACGACTTAAAAAAATACGAGATAGATAGGCTGTATAAGAAAGAAAGACAGAAAACATTTATTTGGCACACGACACAAGACAATCAGAAAAGTAGTCACAAACTTAGAAGCTAAAAAAAACGAAAAAATAATAATAAGAGAATACAAAAGAAATAAAAAATAAGATCTAAGGAGCCGTGTGCCTCCAAAAAGGTTCTGCCTCAGCAATGATAGCTGCACCAACATTATGCTGATACAGCCGCTGGTCTTCCGGCAGGACCCTTACGGATGAAGCTTCGCAAATGTCACAAAAACAACACACAAAATTTACTTATAAGAGACAACCGTAGTAGAGGCGTAGGTAGGTACCTAGAGTGGTAAGAGTCTTATTTAAGCCAAAGAGTTCTCATTGTTGTAATAAACTAAATACTTAACCCAAAGAAGTTAGATTAGCAACATTTGTTACAAACTATGACGTCACTTCCGCCATTTGTCCCTACTTTCCGACCGATTGGATAATAGTAATTTTTGGGACAGTACTTTGTTGCCGACTAGCGACTGTACATTAAGATAAACAAATTATTTCAGTACAGCTATTAATTATCAAGGATAATATGGAAAAAGACAATTAAATAAAAAAATATAAAAATTGAAAGACCTAAGTCCAAAGTTTTCTAAAAGAAACAAATCTTCAACCAGTGGACTAAAATCAGCACATTGCGATTAAAGTGTTAATTTAATTTAAGTGACCATTACCCAAATTAAAAAGTAACTACAAGCAAATTGAAATTAAAGTAAGCTAAACGACAAAAGTGGACAAGGCTCCTGAAAATCGACATGATTAACTTATTCATAACGCTGTGAATCCAGATTGATGTAACTACATATAAAAGGCAGTTCAAATTGTTATTTACAGCGGTTAACTGCTATAACTTACATATTAACCTTGCTTTTTGAAAATTCCAATGCAATATTCTGCACATGACTTCGTATTGTGAGTTTTTGCACGTTTATGATACTATCACGTCAACGTTAATCGAATTTTGTATTTATACAAAATCGATTGACGTATTTGAAGGGTTCCTTTGTCGATTGAAGGGTTCCTTTGCACCGGGTGCGATTAAATGATTTAATTTTTATTTTGTAATTTATGTAAGTATCTAATACTAGTAGCGCTCCGGGGTTTCACCCGCGTAACTCCCGATCCCATGGGAATATCGCAATAAAAAGTAGCCTATAGCCTTCCTCGATAAATGGACTATCCAACAAAAAAAAAACAATTTGAACCAGTAGTTCCTGAGATTAGCTTAAAATTGTTAGTGGCCCTTAGCCATGACGTAGGTAGGTAGATAGACACACATGAATCCAAAAACTCACATTACGCCTTTTCTTATAATTTAAGTGATATCCGGTTGATAATATTATGAAAAAAATTGAAATATGGGAGTGGAATAAAAAATAATCGTAAAACACAACAATAGAATTCATTAAGATTTCATCTTATCTTGGTCACTGTTTAATACTAAACATCACTATAAGTATATTGTCACTTTTGCGTTTGTTTCTTACTACAAAAGTAGGTACCTATATACTAGGTTCACGATTAATGACTGGGGGGACTGGGGGGAATAAGATCGGAATATCTCTTTAAGGAAAAACGTCTCCCATGAGGATGGGAGACGTTATACGCTGAACCGCTTTAGTTTTTTTTAACCTCCGAGGCAAAAACGACGGGGTGTTATAAGTTTGACGTGTCTCTGTGTGTGTTTATATAGGTAAAGAGCGGTCCCCCGACGCGACAATATTTAATCAAAAAAAATCACATCTACTTACGTAGTCATCATTTCGGGATTTTTCTTTTCGTAGGGTTTCACGTTTATACCTTTTTTGTTCTATTTATAGCTTTTTTTTCCCCACAGTTTTTTTTTTGATTGTTTGAGGCTTTTTACGTTCATACTATTTTTATTATTTTGTGTCGGGGGTTTTTTTATTTTTAAATTGTTTTTTTAATCTCATCGGACTCCCTAGTACTACACCTGCTGAAGTTACATAGTATTTTCATTCTATGCTCTGTCAAATACGTATAGCTTCATTATTTTATGATATTTACCTTCATAATTATATTGCCTAAGTAAAATACACATCATACATTGTTCTGCAATCAACATAAAACTATCACAATCACGGTCAACATGAAGATTGCTCACAATTACATACAAATATTTTGTCTTCAGACCGCAAATTGTTTAATAACCCGTAACCAACGCTGCAAGGGTAAAATATTTTAGGTACAAAGACGCACTAAGCTCAAAGAGGCTAAGGTCACAGAGTCATTACCGGATCGGTTGTCCGAAAACAATTGCATCGTGCCTTCTCAATTAGATCCTCAATGTTCTGCTAACTTGACAAGTGCATATGTTTTGATGAAATTCACTATTCGCTTCTTACACTTGCATTGCGAACAATGCTTGTATCGGGTAGGTATATTGAGATTCCATTATCTATAATTCTATAATAATGTTATAAAGCTAAAGAGTTTGTTTGTATGCGCTAAACTCAGGAACTACTGGTCCGAATTGAAAAATTATTTTGTGTTGGATAGTCAACTTTTGAAGGAAGGCTATCGGTTACTTTATCTTTTGAAATTTCCACGGGATCGAGAAATACGCGGGTAAAACGCGCGGCGTAGCTAGTCTTCTATACATATAAAATGCTTTGTCCTGACTGACTGACTGACGGATCAATGCACAGCCTAAATAGAGACCTGAAACTTGGAGGGTGTGTTCTTTGTTCTTTGTATGATGTAGGCATGCTATAAAAAAGGATATTCCGAAATTCTACTGCTTAGGGGGTGAAAAAGGGGGCAAAATTTGTATGGTACAACGAGATTCCTTGTATAATATTTTATTATCTAGAACCATTTTCGACTTCTACGCGGACGAAGTCGCGGGCAAAAGATAGTGTTTTGATAAAATTCAATATTCGTTTCTCAGACTTGTATTACGAACGGTGCTTGTATCGGGTAGGGATATTAAGAGTCCTTTATAACTAGTGACCCGCTCCGGCTTCGCACGGCTATATAATGATTGTCTTATACGTTCATATCTTCCTCTTGAATTACTCTATCTATTAAAAAACCGCATCAAAATTGCGTTGAGTAGTTTTAAAGATCTAAGCATACATAGGGACAGACAGCGGAAAGTGACTTTGTTTTATACTTTGTAATGATAATGATGATATTTCCTGTAAAACTTGCATTGAGGTAAAGCGGCAAAGTGTCTGCAAATATATAACTCAAAACCATTAAGAAAGGTAAACATTATTTTTATATAGAACTTGGATTTTAATAATGTGTTTGTCTATGCGCATAGAATAGATAATGCATATCAACTGGTAATTTTTTTTTATAGAAATCTCGTTTAAAACTGATAAAGTTCAATATGTATGGAATGGGTTCTCAATATAGCTTGATTCCTGGGACAGCAGTCAACGCAAGCACGCCATTGCATGCAAAGACCTGGAAAAAATCATCACCATCTTAATGCTTGCAAAAGATGTTTTGTTAAGCTATCTATTAATAATCTATACTTGTATAAGCAGAAGAGTTTGTTTGTTTGTTTGAACCTGCTAATCTCAGAAACTACTGGTTAGAATTTAAAAAATATTTTTGTGTTAGATAGTCCATTTATCGAGGAAGGTTATAGGCTATTTTATATTTCGATATTCCCACGGGATCGGGAGTTACGCGGGTGAAACCGCGGACCCCGGCTAGTAATCGAATATAGTTGACCAATCGCAAAAGATAGAGCTTTTGTTCTCTCCTTGTCTTCGCAATAGATAAAGTTAAGAAATACTTAAACAAAGGTAATATTTTATAATAACTATTCCAATAAAGTAGCATAGCGGTTTCATCATAGCAACACAATGTTTAAGAATCTCAATAACGCATGGCAAATTATATATTTATAATTATGCGTTTACTGTTGTCTGTACATCAGGCACAGGTACCAAGTAAAGAGATTTAAAAATTATACATTGGAATTGAAGGAACATCCAAAACAAATCATATTGCAGGTCAATTGACACAGCGACATCTAGCCATAAACTAAGTTACCAGGCTTATGTTATGGTAGCTAAACAACGGATAGCATTTGTACTTAAATACTTTCGATACATGCTTATCGAACATAAAGAAATATCTACTCCAGAAACAATGCATAGATAAATGCAACAATGCATGTTTGAGGCGGGAATCGAAACCTCAACTGTCTGCCAAAGAGGTCGTCTAGCTAGAGGTGCCATTGATCCTGATCGAGTGTCAATAAGGAGAAGGGACCGGGTAGGTAGATACTAACTACTGAAGTCAAGATGTCAATGTGTATCAAAGTCTCATCGTCAATATGTACAAAAGTCATATTAAAGCATTGTTAACAAGTACAAAAGTTATCAGTAGGTAGACATTCTGACGTATTTCAAAGCTACTTGTTACATTGAGGAGAATGTTTGAAAAGATCAAAATGTTTTCTCTATGTCCTCTAATGTTAAGTGTCTTATGTACAGCGACATTGTTTTCATGCTACGCGCTGGATATGAGCAACCAAGGGCTATTTTTTTTCCATCGATTCCGCGCTTGGCATTCAAAGCTCGTTGTTCTGTCGACAACTCCATCGCAACAAAGAATTGTAGCCATATGAGGCATTGATATAAGATTGTTTTAATATATAAGTAACTGTGTAGGTACATATAGGTGCTAAAATTCTAAATAACCTATTTTTTATTTATTTAATTTTCAACATTCGCACTTTATTCAAAAATATTAAAATTAAAAATCAGTTTAATAAAAATTGAATTTCACAAATAAAAATAATAATAATAATAACACACATCTATAATATAAAAATGAATCGCAAAATGTGTTGGTAAGCGCATAACACAACAACGCCTGGACCAATTTGGCCAACTCTTTTTTTGGTCTGTTTGTTATTGGAGGTTATCAGGAGAAGGTTTTTATAAAATAAAAAAATAAGAAAGTTGCGCAGAAAATTATTACGCGGGTGAAACCGCGGGGCGTAGCTAGTCACAAATAAAAAATACCGTCCTGAGCGTCTCCAAGCGGCATCGTCCCCAAGAGACTGGCGGCATTCCCCCTAATTACCTAATAACCTAACTGTTTTTCATCTCGGGCAAAAAAAATGATGCGTTAATACGACCTTGGTATACAGCCTACTAAATAGTTACTACCGGCACCGGTCTTCTTCGTTGGTGAAGATTGTTGATTGTTACGTATGTGTTTTGTTTTTATCAAAAGTGCTAACATGGAATTGTTGGTGATATTTTTACCGACAATTTGGTGTGACTTTGAGTCTAAAATTCCGTATAGCTTAAAATAAATAAGGAATGAAAACGAGTCTAGCTTTGAAAAGACAAGAATTTTCGGCTCAAATTACCCCAAAATATCGGTAAAGATTTCACCCACAATTCCATCTCAGCACTTTTGAGAAAAACAAAACACATTCGTTACAATCAACAATGTTAGTTGTAATTGACGGGTATTTCTGATGCGTTGCGTTTAGCAGCATAAACAGTCTTAACCTAAGCTAAGGAACCTAATTAAACAAGCACAATTAAATACCAACTTTAAATTTACATATTTTTAGCCGTTAGCAAGCGCAAGTAAAGTTGTTAAGTTGGACTATTTATTCAAAAAGCCAGAAGCTTCGAAGAAAATTCGTGACAATCGAACTCGCTACTTCTCGTTCAAATTGTTATGTTAGTGAATTAAAGTGATTCACTCTTTGCGGTTTGAATTCATATTTTATAGAAATACTAGCTTTTGCCCGCGACTTCGTCCGCGTAGAAGTCGAAAATAGTTCTAATAGGATTGAACCAAGGTCCCATACAAACTTTGCCCCCCTTTTTCACTCCCTAAGAGGTAGAATTTCGGAAAATCCTTTTTTATCGGATGCTTACGCCATACAAAGAACACACCCTTCAAGTTTCAGGTCTCTACGATCAGCGGTTTAGGCTGTGCGTTGAACCGTCATGCGTCAGTCAGTCAGGACAAAGCATTTTATATGTATAGTTAATGGTACCTAACCTTGGAATAACGAGGCACGTAAATTCATGTGATCGTTGTTTTATTCAATACTTGAATCTTTTCCTTCGGTTTTGTTGACTCATCTATATAATTGTTATAAATAATGTTAAATAACTTACCTACCTAATGCCTAACTATCTATTCTTTTATACGCTCCCTTCTATATTTTAGTCTGTTCCTATTTGTCGATCGTCTGTCTATTCGGTTTCTATTTCTTCGGTCTATTTTGTTAAAAGCTGTAGAGTTTTTTTGTAAAATAAAATATATTAATAATTATAGACTGACCAAGAAATATCTGAAATTACATTCGTATTGGGGTTTCTTTTAGGACGTAACTTATCACTAAGAAAGAATTTTTAGACAATCGACCTCTAAAGGGGTAAAAAAGGGCTGATAACGTTTATATTAACTATTATATGTAGGTATTCTGTGTTTGTAGGAAGTCAATGACACTTTTATTGAAACATTATAATGCAAAAAAAACGCGGGGGCGCAGCTAGTCTTCCATAATAAAGGAAAATTTTACCTATGAACTGTTCCTCAGCATGAAGAGAGCAAATAAAGTAGGTACAGTCGGCTGCATAATTGCAGCCCTCGGTAGAGTTCAAAAATTACTATTATTGGAATGTTTTCATTTTAATAATATTTGTTTGATTAATTGATGAGATAGAAGACTTCAATTAAAGCAGGTGTCCAGAATCTTGCTCGTGTTAAAAACATTCTTATAACAGCCGTTTTAGAGCTCTACGGTGGGTCTGCAATTATGCAGCCGACCGTACCTACTTGATTTTCTTGCTAGATGTTGGTCTTGAAATGTCTCTAAACAGTTGCATGTGTACGATGCATAATCTTACAAAATAAACACGAAATCTATCGTGATTTCATGGTCTTAGCACCTGAATCAAAACAATTGTTAGGTATTTGTCACCTATCATAAATGGGCCTATCTGCATTTGTTATTCAAATAACTTAATACATGTTTAGCTTGTATTTAGCATCGTGTGGCAACGAAGGCTGAATTTATCGTCATAAGAAGGTGAACTATTTATATTAAATCCGGTCAAAATACCTGTCAACAACAACATCGATATGAGTACCTATAGCTTCGAAGAATCTTGCTTATCTCATTAACTTCTTAATTCATTGATAATTAATAGCCTAAATAATATAGATTCTGAGATAAACTTTTAAATATTTAGATACGTTTTTTAATTAAAGTCTTAGGAATTTAATTAATTATGTAAATCTAAATTTAGAAATATTTATAGCGCTCGAAACGAGTAGGACACTATTCGAATAATTTTATCTCATGTGGTTGCTGAGTTTGATAGAGTCAATAAACAGATATTGAGTTCGTAGAAATTACGGTTTTTAGCTAAATTACTTTAGTTAATTTTAAGTTATCAGATGCAAGATGACGAAGTTTGCAGCAAGCTCTTTTTTTTGACATTCCACACATCGCCATCTAGCTCCAAGCTAAGTTACTAGACTTGTATTATGGGTGCTAGACAATGCTAGCCCTTTAACTACGAGGTAGCTTTTAGATATGTGTACCAGTAGAATCAGTCCTTTAACTACGAGGTAGCTTTTAGGTATGTGTACCAGTAGAATCAGCCCTTTAACTACGAGGTAGCTTTTAGATATGTGTACCAGTAGAATCAGCCCTTTAACTACGAGGTAGCTTTTATATATGTGTACCAGTGGAATCAGTCCTTTAACTACGAGGTAGCTTTAAGATATGTGTACCAGTGGATTCAGCCCTTTAACTACGAGGTGGCTTTTAGATTTGTGTTCCAGTAGAATCAGTCCTTTAACTACGAGGTAGCTTTTAGGTATGTGTACCAGTGGAATTAGCCCTTTAACTACGAGGTAGCTTTTAGATATGTGTACCAGTGGAATTAGCCCTTTAACTACGAGGTAGCTTTTAGATATGTGTACCAGTGGAATTCGCCCTTTAACTACGAGGTAGCTTTTAAATATGTGTACCAGTAGAATCAGCCCTTTAACTACTAGGTAGCTTTTAGATATGTGTACCAGTGGAATCAGTCCTTTAACAACGAGGTAGCTTTTAGATATGTGTACCAGTAGAATCAGTCATTTAACTACGAGGTAGCTTTAAGATATGTGTACCAGTGGAATCAGCCCTTTAACTACGAGGTAGCTTTTAGATATGTGTACCAGTAGAATCAGCCCTTTAACTACGAGGTAACTTTTAGATATGTGTACCAGTGGAATCAGCCCTTTAACTACGAGGTAGCTTTTAGATATGTGTACCAGTAGAATCAATCCTTTAACTACGAGGTAGCTTTTAGGTATGTGTACCAGTAGAATCAGCCCTTTAACTACGAGGTAGCTTTTATATATGTGTACCAGTGGAATCAGTCCTTTAACTACGAGGTAGCTTTAAGATATGTGTACCAGTGGATTCAGCCCTTTAACTACGAGGTGGCTTTTAGATTTGTGTTCCAGTAGAATCAGTCCTTTAACTACGAGGTAGCTTTTAGGTATGTGTACCAGTGGAATTAGCCCTTTAACTACGAGGTAGCTTTTAGACATGTGTACCAGTGGAATTAGCCCTTTAACTACGAGGTAGCTTTTAAATATGTGTACCAGTAGAATCAGCCCTTTAACTACGAGGTAGCTTTTAGATATGTGTACCAGTGGAATCAGTCCTTTAACTACGAGGTAGCTTTTAGATATGTGTACCAGTAGAATCAGTCATTTAACTACGAGGTAGCTTTAAGATATGTGTACCAGTGGAATCAGCCCTTTAACTACGAGGTAGCTTTTAGATATGTGTACCAGTAGAATCAGTCCTTTAACTACGAGGGATTGATGGAGAACCTGTAACTGAGGAACCTTATTTTCTGTGCCTACTGAGTCAAAGTCAAAATTTCAAAGTCAATTTTTTTTATTTCTTTGGAAGCTTAATACAATGGTACATATACCACTTGAAATCGTCTTAAAAACTAAGTTAGGATGTGAAAAGTTTTATTTATATTAGTTTGCATTTAGGTCGGTCGCACTTTGGTATTCCATCGTTGATTTAACACAGACTTATCACTTTGCATTTTCACGGTGCCATATAACACAATGGATTCCCACGACGCGTTATTTTTTCGTTTCTTGCACACAATAGACTGCGTTTGGCAATTGTTTATAGTAAATATGTGGGTAAAGATGTCGATCTGACCGTTTATTTACACTTTGTTCTTGTCTTCCTTTATTTTCGGTGGTAAATGTCATGGTGTTGCGAAATACAAGTTTAGTTATGTTTTCACTCTTTAAACTGAAATTACTTTATTCAGTATTTTTAACTGATTTCAAAAAAAGAGGTTCTTTCACGATACTTGTAGATATTTATTACTGGATTCAACACACGACCCGTTTCATTTGAAATATTGGTTTAGTTTAGATTTCTGTAATTATTATAGATGCTGCTGTTTAGTTTATTAATAAATAAATATAGTTTGATTCAGTAACTACATAGATTCAAAGATTGGACTATATAATAAATATACTTCAGATTTGAGAAAATATTTTCCCGGGACTTAGTAACGTATATTTTTATATTTATCCTTACCTCGACGTTTCGAGTATGTTAAAATAATCATGGTCGCGTAGAGGTATGAGAAATAAAAATAAAAATATACGCGATTAAGACTAGGGGATATTTTTACTATGAATAACAGAGCGTATAATTTTAAAAAGTTTGTTAGAAAACGGTTTTCTAAGTAGGTACGGTCGTCCGCATAATTGCAGACCCACCGTAGAGCTCCAAAACGGCTGTTTTAAGAATGTTTTCAACACAATCAAGATTCTAGGCACCTGCTTTAGTTAAAGTTTAAAGTCTTCTAACTCATCAATTAATCAAACAAAATTTATTAGAATGAAAACATTCCAATAATAGTAATTTTTGAACTCTACCGAGGGCCGCAATTATGCAGCCGACTGTACCTACCTGCCTACTCTAAACTCTTTTATTTCAATCAATAGGTACTAAGTCACTTGTGTCGTGTTAAGTCACGTGTCTCTTTTTGTATAAATATTATTTTTTGTTATTGGTTTAATTCGCGCGTCACATTGTGTAGGTAATTAAGCGAAGTAATTAAGTGACCTATAAATTAGAAAATATTGGTCGTTAGTGCCAGGATAAAGCAAAAAAATCAAACGTATTATCATTGTAGGGTCATCATCGTGTGCCTTCGAATAGCGGTCATATATAGTGTGTAAGAAAACTCTTTAATATCTCTAAGGTACTTAGGTACACATACAAAAATATATTTTACTCGAAAATAAAAGAATTAATTTAAATTAAACTTCAAGGTTGTTTTTTCTCAAATTTTCGCAAATTTTCTCAATAAATAAGCAATTTTGGAGATGTGGCATCACCAATCACCATTATTTGTAGCGGGCCTATGGTGCTGTCACATTTTGAAAATTCCTCACACTCTGGATGAATTAGGGTAATTTTCCAAAATGAAAATATTTTTTATTATCCAATTTTTCGGTTGACTCTCAACGTCTCCCGTAACGTATTCCCTATTCTGCAGGGGAAAAGCAGGAGAGCCGTTAAGAGCTGAACTATTCAAGGAAAACTTATTTTCATATCGTTTTGAATAAGGTCCGGTGTACGGTCGGCAGCATAATTGCAAACCGACCCTAGAGTTCTAAAATTTCTAATATTATTGAAATTGAAATGTTTTCATTCTTATAATTTTTGTTTTATAAATTCATGAGTTAAAATACTTTATCTTCAACTCAAGTAGGTGCATAGAATCTTGCTTGTGTTAAATATGATAACAGTAGTTTTGGAGCTCTGCGGTGGGTCTGTAATTATGCTGCCGACCGTACCTACCTAAGAGGAATTACAGGGTTATTGTCACACACTGTATAATCAAATTATCATTTTCCTTAGCGAATTACGCAATGTTTGTATTCACCTACATCCTTTTTGGCTTTGACTTGCAATGCCTTGCATGTCATTTGCGAATAATGAACCGAGGGGAATTCTTCATGCGTTTCATTGATTTAAGACCCCGATTGTTAGTTTAGTTGTTTCTACCTATTATTAAAATTTCAATTCTCATTTCTATTAAAAACTATCATAACAGAAATAACTTCCGTTATATACAGATATCAGAAAGATCTGTATCTTATTTGCTATCAGATGTTAATTACAAAAAGGATAATGTCCTCTTCCATAGAAGATATGGCTTGCACTCAAACATTCTTTTTTAACATAATAATCATTCAGACTTAATAACTATTGTGGTATTAAGTGCTAGGAGACTTTTATGAGCTTTCGTCTAAGGCAGTTTTGCTCAAAGCCAAGTTTCAAGTTCAAATTAACTCTTGCGTTTCAAGTTAACTCTTGCGGGTTATAGTAAAAGTCTTGTTTTGAATTAATGTTTAATCTCCACTCACAATAATTAATTTAATTTTACATATATGTTATAGTGGTTTCTAAGTAGGTGAAAAAATGGGGGCGCTAAAAATAATTTATTTTCAAAGTGGGCAGTAGACAAAATAAGTTTGGGCACACCTGATATATTATCCTACTCTGTAAGGTCCTACTCGTATTTACTATGAATCGATTTCGTTCCATATTGCATTTTAATTGATTCCTATTAGGTACTTACTTTACTTGGACTTAATGAAAGTTATAGCAACTCAACTATGACAAATTAATAAAAAAAAGATTTATCAAAATCGGTTGATAAAAAAGTGCGCAAACATCCATAAAAATAAATATACAGACAACCGAATTGAGAATCTCCTAGTTTTTTGAAGTTGGTTAAAAAATGAAGATGTATTCGAGCTTCCGTTCATCATGCAGAAACTTAAAATAATGCCATCAATCAACATTCAAGCGATATTCCCGGTTGCATCCCTCTCGGGAGCCCGGAGTCCGCTTTCCTGCTTTTACGCCTACACTTCGCACGATCTTCGCATCCTGGTTAGTTAGGCCATTTGCACGCAAGAAACCTAAAATAATGCACTTTTTATTAAATCTATTCCACTAATTATAACATAATGACGAGGGGCATTAAAAATAAACCAATTATGTAAAACACAATAATATTTTTTTATCACAGTTGCTCATAAAGTGGATCTTATTCAACGGCTTTTAGGCTCATAATCCAACATATTATGCACGCGTGCGTTTTAGATTTGTTAACTAGTGCTGTAAAGTTATCCCGAAAAGGTAGGTACCAAAGAGTTTTTTAGCTAGCAAAAATGGTTGTCTCTAAAGTCGGTTTACGAACGAAAATTTTACGTGATAATGACTTAGAAAACGATTAAAAATTGAGTTGTTTATTTTTTGGTTTTTCTTTACTTAAATATATTCTTTTTCCGTACCATTGTATTTTGTTCTTAACCCCCGACGCAAAAACAAATAGAAAAACCCTAAAAAATAATGTATGTCACACGAGGATGTATAGGTTAAAAGTCTTTAGCCTGGCCTTTCCGGAGCATAATTAACAAAAAAATATTGCCTTAAAAAAATGTAAACATAGAGTTATCACAAATATTTTGTTAATTATTATTTTGTTTTCTTTTCAAGTCTTTTCTTTTATTCGCAACTGTGATAAAAAACGTCGTACGATATACGTGTGGAATTGATATTTGCATCTTGGCTTCAATAACACGCTCGCTGCCGCTCGCGCGTCATAAACCGCCTCTATGCAAAGATCAATTTACCACACTTATATCGTAATGTACTATTAAGAACACTTTGTTCTTGGAAATGCTAATTCCGCCCCCTGATTCACAAAGCGTCGAAAGGCAACCGAACCGAAAAAAAATTGGCTGCTCTTTCACTCCCGCGACTTTTGACGTATTGCCATCCTTGTCTTTTCAGTTTTATACGTTTCGGTAGTCTTCCGATGGTATTTGAATCGGCCTCCAGGTACTATACTGTAGATCCATACAGTTACAACAGAACGAGGAAAATCCTGGAAAAATGATAATTTTCAAGATGTTCTTTTTTTCATATCCTTTAACTCTACCAAGAAATCAGACAATGAAATAAATTTTACCTATACTTTAAGTAATTTTAAGATCTGTCACACGACATCTCATAGCATTATTATCACGTTAACTTGTTTTTTTATTCGATTCACTGCTTGTTTTATTTACCGAGTTCAAAAAAGGTGGTTAGTTAAAAGTTGTACGTAGGTAGGTAGGTACAAATGATTTGCCTTTATTCCTAAATTACATAACAAATCCCGTTCTAAAAAACTTTAGTTAAAAAATTATACTTACTTAACTTACTCACCTTACTAACATATTTGTTTTAAAAGACTGACTCAAATCGAGGCAATACTATCGAGAGTATTGTTGCTCGTAAATAAAAATAATCGATACTATCGTTTTCAGAAGAAAACTATCGATAGTTCGGCAACACTAATTGTCGATAATAATCGAATGCCGCGATCCTTAAGTTACCTTTACTTACGCCTAAAAAGGTCAGTAGGTAATATGAGAATATTGTATGAACCTCCATGAACTGGCCATCCCTTCCTTATAACTTATAATATAAACATTATTCGATTATTGTTTTTCGAACATTCTATTTTTATTAAATTGTTTAAATAACATATTTTTGTAAACGTTTACTGAAATATAGCCATTTTAGGGTTCCGTATCCAAAGGTTGAAACGAGACCCTATTGCTAAGACACTGTCCGTTCATTCGTCTGTCCGTCTGTCTGTCACAAGGCTGTATCTCATGAACCTTGATAGTTAGGCAGCTGAAATTTTCACGGATTATGTATTTCTGTTGCCACTATAACAAAGAACAAATAGGTAATACAGTGTAGTGAAAGTAAAAATCAGTGTCAAACATGAAGTTTTCTCGTTGCATCCAAATCTCCTATTAAGGTTATGGTAAACTTGCCACCGCTTTACTATAGCCCCTGACTTGACGGACTATGACGACTTTGACTGTTTTGCAACACTTTAGGCCCGATTTATGAAAAATCGGGTCATAATTTTATGCAAAATATAACTTGACACTGGCTAAATGCACAAGCCGTGCGAAGCCATAATTAATAGAAAAAAAATAATTAGGTAATACTATTTTTTTTAATTAAGTAGGGACCCATACAACATGGTACGGAATCCTTCGTACACGAGTCCAACTCGCCCTTAGCTGTTTTTTTTAAAAGTAGGTAGCTATTAAAAATGTTAGGTACCTGTCAGGACAGTCTCCGACAAGAGAGGAGTTTTAAAATTGCTACTATTCTAACGTTTTCAACTGAAGTGGGGCTTTAAAATCCAGCTTCAGTTTAAAACATCATTCAGCATTCTTAGCCACAATAATGCTTAAGAGAAAAGGGTACCTGGCGCTTTCTCCATACAAACGTAGTCGACTGTTTCCTCCCTGGATAATGACACTAGAGCAAATATTATTTTTGCATAAAACTTTAACTTCCATGACCATGCCACTAAGTTTAGTTTTTTTTTTAAATCTTAATTTCTATGATGATTAGAGAATAAAAAAACCACAACATAGGGCATAATCATGGCAGCTATAGGTTTTATGCAACAAAAATATTTGTGCTAGTGTTACATTGTCCAGGGAGGAAACAGTCGACTACGTTTGTATGGAGAGAGCGCCGGTCATCAGAATCATTCATTAAAGTGAAAGGGTTTCACTTTAATGAATGATTCTGTTAACTGTTTAATCAATGTTTCATTTTTATAAAAAAGTAGGTACTTATTTAAGTCGTCATTGAAGGTGATATAACGATGGATTTTTTTTAAATAAATCAATTAATAAAGCGTTTCTCAATCGGATATCTCAGTCGTGTCGCGAATTATGGACTACTGAGATCTTACCAGGAGTTTTTTACGCACTCGATCAAACTTTGAGTATTTTACGCTTTAAATTCAACCTTACACTTTTCCATATGCAATGTGTATAAAAATAAATATAATAAAATTCCAGAAAACATAATGAATGTACATAAAATAAACATATTTAAGAAATTATTATATATTATATACTGAGATAAAAGGTTTACTAATAAATAAGAAATTTAATATGTAGGTAGTTACATGTTGAGCATAATAAGATTGTAAAGCCCAACCGGGTTCATGTGTCTTTAATATTAGTCAAATAAAAGGCAAACCTATCTGTATGAAGCAAGCAATAATCGATGATTATTTTATAATATTTTCTAAGAAAAACTAACTCCCGACCTTCTGTTTACCGTGCTAAGAGTATTTCCTATGAAGCTTTAAAACTGGAATCGGCTAATATGTGAACTTAAAACAGTATCTCTATTTAGGGTGACCAAATTGAAGATAGATAAAATAGACGGCGCGATAAATAGAGTTATACTGTTTTAAAGTATTCCTCGCGCCTCGCTTATTGGCCGATTCTAGTTTTGAAGTTTCATGAGAAATACTCAATTACGATAAGTTTGCGACCGAGTGCGTAAACTTGTAGTAAGGTCTCTGGAATTCAATAAAACGTACGAGTAAATACTCGATTGATAGCCACCGACACGTTCAAAAGATAAACTTTAACTATGGGATTCCATATTTGTTTTTCGACATGCTATTATAATTTTTGTATAGGAAAACTAAGCCAGAAAACGTACTAGTAACGCTCTACGCGCATGTATAGACTCTCCCTTGGCTGAATGAGTGGCGAGGATGTAAGTAACATCATGCAGTAAGCCAACCATTCAATAACATAATCAAGCCGACGTTACCTATTTAAGTCCGTGGGTTAAATAAATAAATAAATATTGCAAGACACACATCGCCATCTAGCCCCGAGCTAAGTAACTAGACTTGTGTTATGGGTGCTAGACAACGGATATTTCTAATTATGTACTTTTCTTTTTTTAATATATACTTATGATACATATAAACAATCAGACCACAGACAAATATCTAAGGATAAATACTTGTATGTGACGGGAATCGAACCCGCAGCCTTGTGTTTGACAGTCCGGCATGGTGACCATTGAAAATATAATTATAAGGTAAGATGAAAATCAGAAGAACACCCCTAAAGTAACTTATTGGTTAAATATAATTATTGGTTATAATTAGCACCGGTCTTACGTGATGATGAGAGAATTATTTTTTTGTTTAAGGTGAAGAAAATGCACCCTTATGCATCATCCTGCCGCTCCCGCTCCCGCATTGAGGGTATGTGGAGAGCTCCCTTTAGCCTGAAGGTGGAACGTGATCAGAGGTTTCACCCACTAAAAACTCCACACAAACTCCTCACACGCCTTAGTGTCAGGACTACGAGGACGTTGTGCGATTCTCCGCGGTAAGATCAGAGTATCCTGAAGTTCCTGAAACGTCTGAAGTAGTCTGAAAAGATGGCAGGCGCGTCTCGTCCCACCATACGCAAGGCGAGCACGCGCCGCGCATCCCCGCTACATCTAGTATAAAAGCCGCCGACCGAACCAGCCGCGCGCTATTACAACAGTGTCTCTGTGATTTTTCCCGCCGTCTGTATTTATTTTAAAAATCAAAGGTAAGTGAACTTTATTTTAACGGGAACAAAAGGGATACGCGGGATAGCATTCCGGACAATAGCTAATTAATATAAAAAAAACGATATCGAGTTATTACAAGTGATTTTTTAAATAATTATGATAATTAAACGAATCACGCGTCTTAATTAAAGCACCATTCACGAACTTTAATTAAGTTTGTTTAATCGAACGTAATTCTAAGCTGTCAACTTGACAGCGCCCTTGCGCAAATTTTTCACAAAGTTGATTACTCGTCAAACTTGACACAAAAATTGCTAAGCCGGTGGTGTTTGCGTCAAATTGCGTCCTTATACATCGTATACGCAAAGGCTGTGGTATGGATTATCGAGTGCGCTACTCCGTATGTATGTCAAGCTGTTGTTGCAACATTTACTGTAGGTATCGATGCAAGATCTCAGAGAGCCCTTTTCTATGGGGCTGTTTCATCACTCAACTCAAACTGATGACCTAGTGGGTGCTCTCGCTTGCCCTTAACCCTCTAATCTGATTGTTAACATTTGAAGGAGCAACTACTTATCTATAAAGCCTTAACCCGTATGATGCTATATTACTAAAAACCTGTCATGTGATATTATATCTAAATAATTTATACCTACTGTATAAATAACTAGTTAATTAATTTTAAAATAGTATTTCAAAACGTAACATGAAGGTCGACGGCCATCGATATGACTGAAAGATGTGGACTTTCAAATACCTACATGTGACATAAATTATCTTTAAGACAAGCTAGTAATGACACCTGCCGGATTACTTGATTATTGCTGGCATCGGTACTATGTATTTTGACATCCCCTTTATATTAAGATTTATACAATCTGTTTCAGCGAAGAGGTTTTAATATAAAAAGGGGTTGTTTTAGACATCTAGGCGAACAACTTTTGTTCTACGACTTTTTGGAAATTCGAACATTTCGTTCGAAGTTTTTGTATAAAACAGCAGATTTTCGAGTAAAAATTCCCTCAGAATTATCGAAAAAAAAGTTCGAATTCCCAAAAGTCGTAGAACAAAAGTTGTTCGTATAGACGTTTAGAACAACCCCCTTTCGTATTAAAACCTCTTCGCTGAAACAGATTGTAAAGACGAACTTAATGTCCACATAATTTGGTCCTCTGAAGTATGGCAACTTTAAGTCCCTACTTATGTTTTGCCCCTATGTTTTTTTTTAAATTTTAATTTCTATGATAATAAGAAAAAAAAACTAAAACATAGGGGCATAGTCATGGTAGTTATAGGTTTTAATATATTTTGGCACAAAAATATTTGTCATTATCCAAAAACAGTCGACTACGTTTGTATGGTGAGAGTCCCCAGTACCCATTTACCTTATCATGCCTTATTTAAAAAAAAACCTTATAAATGACATAAGTTTTCATAAGAATTTAATGACATCGAAAAGAACAACACGAAGTAACCTTTGGATGTTATTGTTACATAATGTTTGCGGCACTGCCCTCGGGCGGGATCGTCGAAATATTTAATTATGTTTTGTTTGTATCTCACTATACATTATCCAAGTAGATATTTATCTTTACTCTTCGAGCACATACCTAGTAGAGGCGTAATGCGGGACATAAAATTTAGAAACTGATCAGTGGTTTTTTTAACTGATGTGATTGTGTTGCACTACACTTAAACTAAGTATTTTACATCGTTTTTTTTAAATAATCGAGTAAGATCTGTCTTAAGAAAAAAAATCTCAATGTAAACATATACAATCATTCAGCTATTGCATAGCTTTTATCGCGAGCTTTGAGCGCGGCGACCGAATCGAGAAATTTCGTAACCAAAATAAAACCTAACACCCTCTACTCCGCCTACCATGTATTAATTTCTTAAGAGTTAAGAATTAAAATTTAATTTTTCCTTGTGTTATTTAATCCCGTAAATTGATCGATTTAAAATGAAATAAAAAATGTTTAATTTCCATAAAATAGCATGTTGTGGCACCAAACATTCCGATACTAACTATTTGCTAGCTCAACTCTAGTGTAAACTGACAATTGGAATCGGAATCTTGGTCGGTCTATCTGAACGCAACCATTGCATCGTCTCATTGATCTAGCGGAATCGTCGGTAAGCTTAATAAATGAATTTTCTCTCTACTGGGTATAAGCTCGATGTCTTTACTATACAAAACATAGTAAGGTATACATACTTTTTTTCAAGTGATGGCTTCGCACGACTACTGCATGATAAAAGCCAATGTCAATAAAAAATATTTACATTTGTGTAACAACACTTGTTAAAGTTAAGGTTCAGGGTGGTTTAAATTACCTGAACTGTGTCTTAGATCATCACGTAAAATCATATTAACTCACTTGAGTTTTGATTTTATTTTCATTAAAAAAATAAAAAGTTACCTAAACTATGCAATTTAATTCGAAATAACTCTAATTACAGCTTAAAAAAAGGGAAACACAACAAGCCATGTTTCAAACAAAACCCTACCAAGATTTAGTCGCGATTCATTGAATAAATTATTTTGGCTTCGTTCAAAATTAACCTATTAAATTCAAAGTAATAACACCTAAGTACCTACAGTTCAAAATATAATAAATAAAGTCCTTAAAACTAAAAATTATTAGCATTGCACGATGTATATTAAAAGTAACTACTTTCGTTTAATTTTAGCAAAAATTGAGAATAAATCTGAAAAATCTTATTATCTTGATAACTGTACTTTAGAAAACAAACTACAACTTAGTTGTTACGCTCTTTGGCGATCTAGTCCAAAAGCACCATCAAGATTTAGTGTTAAAGCGAATCCAGTCATACGTGCTGTCTAGTCCTAGAGAGAGGTAGTCATAAACGTTCTAACCCGTTCACAATCACGAACTCAAAAAGCAGCAAGTTTGAAGTAGTAAAATATGACGAAGCTCTACTTTGAGTGATGTAGCTTTGTCTAGATAAAGGTTTACATTACATCCGGGAAATGTTAGAGATTGTAAGCTGAACTTGAATAAGATGTCCTCGATAGAGACTTAAACTTGACCTTTAACTTTGAACCATCTACATACGAAATTATTTTTAAACTGATGTTACTGGGCGAGGTTCTGTGTCAGAACATACCGGTTCAATGGAAAAAAATATTTTTAAACAATGGTAGACAAAATCTATTTATGCCTATGACATAAATACATACCACACTGATAAAATTGTGTTGAATAAAATGAAAAGAATCTGAGGTAACACTCCACTCTAATAGCCCATTAAATCAAACAAAATAAATGCACATGGATTCATACATCAATGAGAATTATGCTACATAGTATTGAGACATACCTCGTGATATTTTCCATCAATATGGTATGAGTAAATAGCAAAAACACCTAGTAGGTACACTAAGGTTAATATGAAACATTGCATGTGCTGCAAACCTCATTAAATTCAAAATTTATTAGCAAAAAGCTTGTCCCACGAGAAGCTAATACAATACATTGGTATTTTATCACGCAGTCACTCATTCCAAGGACGCATTGAGCAACTTGAATTAGTTCGACAATCCGATGTTATCGTGCGGAATTATTGATGTCTTATCATTATTTGTCGTAATTGCTAATAGCTGGCATGAAGAATGCCTATTCGAATCTTTAATTTGAATCCACTTTGAACAATTGATGGACCTAACCTATTCGCAGTAGGTAGGTATGTACTTGCCTTAGTAGGACTAATGTCGATATTTGCGCAACGGTTCAAGGCTGCTGGCTGTTATTATACGTGTTTTTAATATTAAAAACGACATTGTACCTTTTGAATATTCACGACTATCTTTATGTTCGTTGATCGCTCGAAACAGGAACCGCGGATTTTCGCGTTTCGCGGTAACACTCGTCATTCAATTAGCGTAATATTATTATATTATAATTTCCTTATTTGCGATGATAAGTGCTCTTTGTAGTTAATTATTAAAAAAAACTACTAGTGAGTTTTTATAAAAACAAAGGAGCGCGTTGATGTCTTTTGTTTGAAGACGAAGTCGTCGTGAATAAAAAAGTTTATACATTTTACTACAATAGCGTTTTGGTTTGGCATATTATGTACTAGCTTTTGCCCGCGACTTCGTCCGCGTAGAAGTCGAAAATGGACCAAGGAATCACGTTGTCCCATACAAACTTTCCCCCCCTTTTTCACCCCCTTAGGGGTGGAATTTTTGAAAATGCTTTCTTATCCGATGCTTACGTCATTCAAAGAACACGCCCTCCTAGTTTCAGGTCTCTACGATCAGCGGTTTAGGCTGATGTTGATCCGTCAGTCAGTAGTTCAGGACAAAGCATTTCATATGTATAGATTTAACAAAGCGTATTTATATTATTTGTAATGTACTTTGCTTGTTTTACAGTTGTTAACATCACGTAATACTACTTGAGTAGCTGAAGTTGTAGTTAGGTATTCGTGACATATGCAAATTTAAGTTTGTAGTTTATAATGGGTAACTAAGTCGTTAATGTTGTAGAACAAATTAACACGACCTAGAGTAGTAAAGCCCTTTGTGTACTATAACCCGATTATTATAATCAAAAGGGGACCGGGTCTTAAATGTTTCAAAGTCAAGATGTCAAAGGGTATCATAGTCTCAATGTCAAAATGTACAAATTGCTGGTAACAAAAAGTCCTTATTCCTAATTGTTGCTACAATAGAATATTATGTTAAAGATATGTGGAAATGATATACCGTACAAATGAGAAGATATACTCGTACCTACCTACGGTTGCCTGAATCTGTAAAATTCCATTTTGATTCTATGATTATTAAGAGGAAAGGGGAGCTCTCTCCATACACGCGTAGTCGACTGTTTTCCCTCTGGATAATGACACTAGAGCAAATATTTTTACAGCATAAAACCTATAACTGCCTTGACTATGCCCATGTTTTTTTGTGATAATTAGAAAATGAAAAAAAAAACAAAACAAAGGTTTGATTGCAAAGGGAGTAAAGTGACAGTGCCTACTAGGTATGATTGTATTCCATAAGTCTTTTAAATACTTGTGCGGTTTAGTGGAAGAAGTGGGATGGGCAATGCAATGTGTGTCATTAATTAAATAAATTCTTTAATTGATTTTCATCAATCAATACGTTCTGCCCATATTATGCACGGTTATGCAAGTCATTGCTTGTTGTCTGTGTGTCATTCGTTTACTCGATCATTGTTTGTTTATCGTACAAGGGTCGTTTAAAGTTTACTAGACATTACGTAGACGGCAAAATAAATTTCACTTGACATATGATGCACATGCAACATGTTTACTGATTAAGGTACTACTACGTATTGTGAATATGAATTAACCTTAATTGTATACAACACTCGCACTTTCGCTTTTTATGGCTAATTAAATTTATCTGTAATTAAATACATTTCCGAAATTTCATGCAATATTACTTACAAAGTAAAGCCATTTTAATCTGTTTTAGTTCTTTAAAATGTACTGTCATAAAGTTGTGGAATTCTTGTGTTGAGTAACTGATTGTGGTGGAAGGAGGGTAATGTCTTTAGCTCTGAACTTTTTCGTTATTTGCAATAGCTATCTAGTACAAATATTATGATGAACAAACATTGGTCCATGTGAGTTATCAGTCACTAAATAATCCGATCCTACTTTCCGACTTCTTTTCATATACACCAAAGTATTAACTATGAATCTTATACGTAACTAGATTTAGCCCGCGACTTCATCCACGTAGGATTTGAATTTTCCATATTTTTTTCTTAGTGAATACTAGCGTTCTAACAAGTGTCCATTCTTTAGAGTTTCGCAGTTTCACTTGCGTAACCCACGATCCCGTGGTTATATCGGGATAAAAAGCAGCCTATGTGTTAATCCAGCTATCTACATACCAAGTTTCATATAAATCGATCCAGTAGTTTTGGAACCTATTCGTTACAAACAATAAAAAAAATCTCTTTATAATATTAGTGTGGATTTGAATGAACGAAATAAGTGTTATTAGAACAAAGCGCAACGCGTGCCTATAGAAGCACTAGGATTGTCAAACAAAAAGCTATTGAAGTAGAGCTGGTGGGTCGTGATCGAGCCTGACGGACGCCCGGCCTCGAGCGCCTTGCGAAACCCCGTGGAAATACATTGTATTCGAGCCTCGCACTAAATCCACGATTGGGACACAAGATTCGCGAATACCATTTAAACTCTCATATCGAAGAATCGTATCGTTTAACGATCGTGTACGATGTAACATTTGTTATTATCCATTGTAACGCTCGCAGACCTTGGAAGAAATACAACAATCCGTTCGATCAGAGCTGACCTGCATCCTATTAATATTACGATTTGTTATTCTCTATTATATGGGCTATAAAAGCTATGTTAGGGTAAGGAAGTAATTAATGGAAGCCCTGAGAGCTCACGACAAGTGCCATCTTAGCTTAAAGCGAACGTGATGATGTGACGATTATATTGACGATGTTCGCAATTACCGCATACGGTCATAGTATAGTCGATATCATACATGTCAAGGCTTTATTATACATAGTCTGTTTGCAGCACGATCTTAGAGCTTGACGACACCGTTTCCGGGTACATTACGCGGTATTATCTTTCTACGACATTATTTGTTTAAGTTTTTGCAAACGTTACCGAGAATTATGCTTAATTAAATCCTACGGTGTACAGTCATGTTTATTTAGGTATGCTAAACATGATATTGTCATACTTCTAACATCTGTAGCACGGTGGGCGAACCCCCACATGTTATATTTAAGGTTGGGGGTTAGATTCCCGCTTTGGAACAATTTTGTATGATCTAACGATATATAGATTCTGGTTTGATTGTTTCTGTATATATTTACGAAAAATAAATACAATAAATGGGGTACAGTTAGTCAAATAACTCAAACTTTATCGTACCCGGCGTAAAGGTTCCCATAATGATAGAAGCATTGCCACTTTGAATGGCGATGGCTAACCTCTGCGCCAGAAATGAGCCGGAGCGGGAGTCACCCCCATCATATTTACGAAATAGTAAGTTTTCCATCCGTTGTCTAGTTACCATATTACGAACCGAGTTGCAGTTTGAAACTTCGATATCGCTGTTAGGAATGTCGTACAATATTCTTACAATACAATATTTAAGTGTGGTTAATGAGTTCTGACATGAATGAGTTCTGAAAAGGTTATGCAAAAAACTCTGTCGTTCGCTTATGTTCAGTGTCGATTGTTTTTGATTATTCACATGTTAGGATGTGTTGTCAGCTGACGGTCAAGAGTTGCACATGCGTTTGCGCAACACGGCCAGCGGCGCGGGCGCCCGCGCACCTCACCCTTCACCCGTTGACCAACGCGTAAGCCGCTCAACTTACGTCAATTGGATAAGACGATCCCATCGATCTAGGGTAGGATTCTGTATGATATATGAGCGTGAAATATGACTTCAGAAATAGCGTACGTGAAGTAAGTTTACGGAATGATGTTTCGGCAACCGAAAGTTAGTGACATCATTCATAGTTAATGTTTTCCGCAGTGTACCTACACCAAACACCTACAGTATACATTCTTTAAGGGTCATATATGTGAGCATTGATGACACATTGACTCGTGAAGCGACTACTAATAACGTTTTACTTTTATAATAATTGTAGTGTGTAAAAGCCATGTGATTAAAAGCCGCGATGAAACCCGCAGCTTGATTGGCTCCAGACATTTCGACGAGTTCTTTTTAATAAGTTTTTTTATTTCAGTAACTAAGAGGTATACATACATTTTACATAATTAGGTTGGAGACTTTCTTTTAAGCGAATAACGCCTGTGTCAGAAAGCCTCACTCTTCCAATATCATTATTATAATTTGATTAGTTACTTACATTTTCTTGAATTGACAAGGTCGACTAAGCTGAGAGGTTTAGGTTCTAGACAAGCCTTCTCTTCTCAAGCACTACAGTGCCTTGAATTTAAAGTTAATAGCTCTGCAAAAATCATCTTTGATAGATTTAAAGACTAATACTTTTTATTAAAAGCCATCTCCAACATATCCCAAGCTTTACAGAGCGCCTTGAATAGCATGATTTAAGGTTGCTAGCGCTGTAAAAAAACTTAGATTATATGTAAAGACCAATACTTTTTATCAAAAGCCATCTCCAACATGTCCCAAGCTTTACAGAGGCGCCTTGAATAGCATGATTTAAGGTTCCTAGCGCTGTAAAAAAACTTAGATTATATGTAAAGACCAATACTTTTTATCAAAAGCCATCTCCAACATGTCCCAAGCTTTACAGAGCGCCTTGAATAGCATGATTTAAGGTTGCTAGCGCTGTAAAAAAACTTAGATTATATGTAAAGACCAATACTTTTTATTAAAAGCCATGTAAAACCTAACCACGGAAACGGCTCAAACGGCTAATCTCATCAGAATCAAACTTTCACTTGGTCTTCCTTTCAAGATACAATAAATACTTCTTGGGGTATTGGGTATTGTTGTGCAATTATCAGGATATAAAATCTAGCTGGCTGACCTGTTCTGAAAGGCTTGATAACGAATCTAGAAACACCTCATTAAATAATTCTTATTACATTACAAAAATATATATTTTTCTATTTAATTAAGTGGTAAATTTGTAAAAAAAAATAACTCGTAAATAAATAATCCCGGTTGGCACAATGGTTACCACGCCGGACTGCAAAACACAGGGTTGCGGGTTCGATTCCCGCCTCAGACAAGTATTTATACGTATTTATGTAGTATATCCGTTGCCTAGCACCCATAACACAAGTCTAGTTACTTAACTTGGGGCTAGATGGCGATGTGTGGAATGTCCTGTAATATTTGTTTTTTATCTAAAATGAGATGGCTGGTTTTTTTAATGAAGTGTAGGTAAGATTCTTATTCCAAACACCAATTCTAATCAATTATTTAAAAATACCTGCTTGCACTTAAAACAGTTCATTAGAAAAGTATATATATTTTTTAACAGATTTCGTTAATTGCTTTTTAGATCCTTAAAAAAGTTTTTTAATTATTATTTTTTTTATAAAATCTGCTAATGAATAAAAGTTCCGTTGCTTGTATTTTTTTTTCCCGCGACCTCAAGCTATACTGGATACTGTGTAATTAACACGACAATAGATATATCATTTTTTTATCAAGATATTTTAGTTCTGGTTCTCATAAAGCATAAGAGACCGATGGCGAGCACTACATAGAAAGATAACTTTACGAAATAAACTAAGTATTTATTCTTTCTAGCTAGGCGGTCTAGGCGGACAAATGTCTTGCCATGGCCCATCCGCCAGGTCGTGGCAGACTAGGTAGACCCAAGAAGTGCTGGCTTGACGTCGTAAAGGGTGATATGCGTGCAAATAGCCTTACTAACCAGGATGAAGAAGATCGGCGAAGTGAAGGCGTAAAAGTAGGAAAGCGGACCCCGGGCTCCCGAGAGGGATGCAACCGGGAACACCGCTCGGATGATGATGATGATGATAGTCTAGGCGGACAAGGTCGCGGGCGATTTTACAGTTCTAAGTATTATATATTCTGTGACCTCAGTCCTTAACAAAGCAAAGCTTGCAGGTCTCTATGGGAACTATAACTGAATTATCTTGCTCGAGAAATGGTCTAACAATCGAGTCTCGTGTAATTTTATACTAATTGCCTAACAATAGTTATCTACATACAAATTTATTACAGTTCTCTGTTATGTAGTATATGTAAATGAGTCTTCTACCCATTACAACAAGTAGTGACTTTATTTGTATGATGTGATGTGTAATCAAGGATTTATGTAATATATACTAGCTGTTGCCCGTTGTTTGACCTGCGATAGTTCTCATCCCGTAGAAATATCAGGATTATTCATTATGCGATGCGAAGTTTCAGACTTCTCATACTTCAGAGATTTCGTAATGAGTCCTTTTTTTTTAAATTAGCAATTAATTCATGACTCTATGTCATGTAGAGGGCGCCACATTTAATTTATGGTGACGTCACATAGCCTATAACCAGCGGACATGGACCATTGAAACGCTTCTAACGATACCTCATTTGTTGAATTATAGTAAGTAGTTTTGAAGTTAGGTGGGAACAGATGAACATACATACTTACATACAGGTCAAACACATAACCCTCCCTTTTGGCTTCGCCGTCGTCGGGTAAAAAAATTATGTATTCTCCAATTTGCCACTATGTGGCAATAATGCAATTCAAAATTAAGTTTTAAGATTTGTCAAATGAATGTTGTGCATAACTCTTATAGAGCATGAATCTACTTATTGATAGGTACATATTCTTTATTTTGATTTGTATTGGGCGACCCAGTTGGGACAATGGTCACCATGCCGGACTGCCAAACACAGGGCTGCGGGTTCGATTCCCACCTCTGACAAGTATTTATGCTTAGATATTTAGTCTGGTTGTTTCTATGTATTATAAGTAAAGTATTTATTTACAATAGAAAAGTATATAAGTAGTATATTCGTTGTCTAGCACCCATAACAGAAGTCTAGGTACTTAGCTTGGGGCTAGATGGCTATGTGTGGAATGTCCTGCAATATTTGTTTATTTATCCTGTTGCGCTCTATAGTAAATACCTAAAATAAAACAATATTAGAGTTAGTAAGAACCGGTGGGAACGATTTGTAATTTCTTTAGGTATTATTATTATATTTGTATACTTAATTATAAAGTTTTCGTCGTGTTGCGGGGTCATTTGAATCATTACATTACGTATGTTAATTATACACCTCTATGTAAAGTGCAAGGATTGTTGTATGTTATTTATTTTTGTATTCAAACGGATGTAGCATTATTTTTATCTTTTTAGGATGCCAACAATATGATTAATATTCTATCCAACTAAAATTATAGATGCAAAAGTTTGTGTATGAATGTGTTGATATGTTTTAATTGCATCTATTAAGCATCTATTAGAAAACTGATGGTTTGTTCTACAATAAGTGCGAACAAAGTGGTGCTTTGGTGCGCACTTATTGAAATCCGCTCAATAGTAGGAGATAACACTCATAATTGGAGATTAAAAGTAAAGTGTACCATTCGGGATTGAAATGTATTTCCTCGGATTACGTACTATTCCTTTGCTCTGGTCGTGGATTTAAAATAGCGCCTTCGCGTAAACAGCATTACTAATTCAAAACCCTTGTGATACGATCTAATTGTCACGCAAAAACTACGGAACCGATTACGATGAGACTTGGTATGCAGATAGCTGGAACTTTGAAATAACTAGGGCTCCATCTGATAGTTATGTATAACGCAATAATACCCAGTAGATTTGTCATACGCATAAGTTAAATATCTTAAACGCCCACATAAGCGTACGGTACGAACAATCTTATGTTTACATTCCAAACAAATACCTAATAAATTATACCTAATTCTTTATAATTCACATCATTATACAAACATTAGTGGCATAAGTGTGGAAAATAAAGACGTATGTAGGTACCTATAATTATAAAATCAATAGTTTTATAGCAATAGTAGAGATCGGTGTTGGCCTAGTAATAAATCTTTATTCTTGCGCAAGATTTAAACAAAGCTTATACCTAAATAACAGAAGTAAATTTATTTACTTGATTAACATCTGCTGAAACAGGTAGTAAAATCTACTAATTGAACTAGGCAAAGCCTGTATCTCAGTTGATAGTTTCTTCCTTTAGAACGCAAAATGTCATTTTATAATCAAAGTTAGGTAAATCTCTTAAACACTGCACTACTAACACGTAATACCTCGACTTTCATTGATATAGTAGACTAGTCTAGAATATAATTTATTATTTTATCCGTGTACATAAAGTTTATAAAAAACTAGCGACCCGCCCCGGCTTCGCATGACTATATTATACGTGCATTATACATATAAACCTACCTGTTGAAACACTCTATCGATTATAAAAAACTGCATCAATATCCGTTGCGTGGTTTTAAAGATCTAAGCATACATAGGAACAGACAGCGGGTCCCAATAGATTATTCATATCGAGCTTAAGAAATGTTATTTTTCTTATGATAAATGTATGTGCGGTAATTGACATTGTTCTTCTGGTGAAGGAAAATATGAGTTATTGTTTTTTTATTTGTTTTATAAATTATACTTCTCATTGTATTCAGATGCAGCCGTGGTTGTTTGTGGCTTGTTTGGCCGCAGTGGCGACGCTCGCCGTCGCGCAGAAGCCTGGCAGGTTCTTATCGCTGCCAGTACCCCAGAAATGCGCTAACAGTAAGTACATACATACCTTTATACTATCAAACGTCTCCCCTGGAAGAGCATAGGGGGACGGCGAGACCGTTTGATCCTATTTTTAACTAGCTGCGCCCCGCGGTTTCACCTGCGTAATCATTTTCTGCGCAACTTTCTTAATATTTTCTTTCATAAAAACCTTCTCTTGACAATATCAAAGACAACAAAAAAAGAATTAGCCAAATTGGTCCAGGCATTGTTGAGTTATGCGCTTACCAACACATTTTGCGATTCATTTTTATATTATAGAAAAGAAGATAAAGAAGATTAGCGCTTATCGTCTCCCGCAGTCCAGGGGTAACTATAATCGTGAGATAGTTCATGACAGGGGGTCCGTTGAGAGTAGTCTGTTAGGGGAACCGTTAAGCGTGAAACCAATAATCTAGAATCTTAGAAACAAGAGTCTAAAACTTCGCATGGTTGTTCCTTTTATGTCGTCATAAGAAAACGATTTTGAAAATTCGACCTCTAAATAGTAACAAGTAACTACTAGATGTGACCTACAAAACTATTTCATAAAAACTGGACTTTACACAAAAAAAAATACATGCAATTTCGTAGCAGTTTTGTAGCGTTTTCGTAGCATTGCGCATTGCTGTAGCAAGTACTGGTTGGACTATATTTATAACATGATAATGAAATTTATTTTAAAGTTTTTCGCAAAAATGATCCAGATATAAATATAAATCGAAAGAATGAATCCGTTATTTTGTAACCCGCAACTTAAGATCTAAATTTACCAATAAAAATATTGGCTTTTACATCTAATCTTGTCTCTCAAGTATCTAATCTCTCAAGTATTGTTATAAACGTTTATTCATAGTTGTATGTTTCCCAAATAAACGAAAATAAATAAAATAATCTAGATGATTTTAACAACTCTAGCAACTTTAATCTACTGTATTCCGGGTGCCGTAGTGCCTGAGGACATGTATTACATCTAATACATGTCCTCAGGCACTACGGTTAATGATATACCATATTCTCAGCTTAATCAACCGTGACCAGAGGAAAAAGCTAAGCCGCGGGAGTTAGGGAGCACCTTAATAATTAAGACTTTAAAACTACTCTAAAACCGAATAAAATCACATTCATTTCATAGGCGACATGTACATATTTGTGGGTTATTTTGTCGTTTTCGATGGTTTATCAGTTGAAAAATGATGTATTTTTTATTTGTATGAGACGATTCTGTTTGAACGAGTTTCGCCGCTCTATTTCCATTTTTATTGAAAGCATATGACAACTTTAACTTAGCAATTTAACCGCGTATTTGAATAGAAACTAAAATTAACTAATCTATAAATATAAAAGAAAGAAAAAAAACTCATCAAGAAATCCCTTAAACTGCAAGAGGAATCTGAAACTACGCAAGAGATCGTAGGCGAATATTAAGATAGGATTTCTGGAAATTCTACCTCTAAGGAGTTAAAAAGGGCTGTTAATATTTGTAGTTTCGTAGTAACTATTATGTAACTAACACTAACGCGAGTAAAGCCGCGGGGCTCAACTAAACCTATCCTACTAATATTGTTTGTTACTCTTTCACGCAAAAACTACAGGACCGATTGCGATGAAACTCGGTATCTAGATAGCTGGAGACCTGGATTAACACATAGGCTACTTTTAATTCCGATAATCCTACGGGATCGAGACTTACGCGGGAGAAACCGCGGTATACCGCGAGTAACTTATAAATAAGGTCTCGTTTTAGTTAAGATCGTGTTTTTGTTGTTTCCAAGATGAAGAGCAACGCTCCAGGAACTCTGTTGCTTATCCAACTAGATAGCCTTGAATAAACTTCTAAACGTTTTACGGTCTTAGTAGCTTCTAAACAGGATTTTAAAATATATATTTACACGTTTATGTATAATCGACGCTCAAAAGTACACCGCCACCTTAATGCTGACAATCCTGTGCAGCACTATTTGAACATTAAAACAACGTATCCGGTAGATCGAACCCACGTCGGTTGGTGTAGCGGGTGGCGGCTTATACCACTCGGCCAACTAATGACATAGGTAAAATGTTGAAAATAATAATCACACTGAGTACTTTTAATTCAAGTATTTATTATTATGTGACGTCTATTAGAAAAAGGTCGTAAGTCTGATACTTGTTTATAGTATTATTGTAGCACAAAGATAGTGGACTTATGATGCATACTAGATAATATGAATATCCTACTAATATTATAAATGTGAAAGTTTGTGTGTGCGTGTGTGTGTGTGTGTGTGTGTGTGTGTGTGTGTTTGTTACTCCTTCACGCAAAAACTACTGGACCGATTGCGATGAAACTCGGTATGTAGATAGATGGAGATCTGAATTAAAACATAGACTACGTTTTATCCCAATATTCCCGCGGGATCGGGACTTACGCGGGTGAAACCGCGGGCCGCATCTAGTTATATAATATACTGACTAGGACTGCTAAGCTGGCGCATGTGATAGGTCCAACGGTATATAATAAACTCCCAAATGACGTGGTTTCGGCGGTCAGCCTTCCAGGTTTTAAAATTAAATTAAAACGTTGGCTGCTTGAACGGTCGTTTTATGACTTTGATGAATTTTTAAACTAAAAGCGTAAATTCGAATTTTGTTTTACATTGTATTTATTTAATTGCTGTAAGTAATTGAGTTTACTTTTTATTTAATTTATTATCCTTGACATGTAATTATTATTTACCAATAAATGAGTATTGAGTATAGGGTCGTAAATTTTTTTAATTTAACCGAAATAACTTGAGAAATATCGACTCGAACGACTACAATATTAGACAGTCAATCAAATTTGCCATTTAGGACAGCACATGGCTTCTTAAATATTCTTCGGTTTAGTGTATGTTTATTTATTTGTTGTATAATGTTCCCTATTCCTTTTCGTGTGTTTAATTTTAAAGTTGTCGTGTGCCTATACCAAATAAATGTTTTTCTTTCTTTCTTTTTCTTTCAAATGCTAAAGGTCGTAAAGCTATCACTAGAGTCTGCGGTTTCCCTAATAAGTTAGTTTCTTTATTTTATACTAGCAGTGGTGCGTGCCTTCACCCGCGTTGTTCGCATTCTCATAAAATATGAAAATACAAAGAGTATAATTATATTATTCACAAATAGGCCCCACCGCGCCACAGTGTTTTCAATTTAAACATGGCATTAAAGATGCTTGAGTTGAAAGACTTATTTTAAATTAATAACTAAAATTAACTTATTAATCACTAGAGTATATCAACTTCAAGACAACGGAGTCACCTGTTGCCTGATCGTATACCTTCATACCATGTATCAAAATCGTTCCAACAGAAAAAAAATCTTTATATTTATTACTGTAGAGATTAAACGGAATCTGTGTACTTATCATAATTTGTTTTATACATTTCCTATATTCAAATTTATTATTACGTGTGGATTGAATATGTTAAAGAAGTAGGTATCTATTACCTCTATATTACCTACCATAAAACCACATAGAAACATGAGGAATCTCATAAACATATTTATGTAACAATATTTTAAACGTAACGAAATAACCCGGTTAGATTAACGAAGGAAAGTGAGAGTGTCTCTGTCATTGACCGGTAGACGGCAAGGTCGTGGACTTGAAAGGGCGGTGGAGGTGGCTAAATTACGAGAAACGTGTGTAATACGTGTCCTTCAAAAGAATTTTTTTTATTAGTGAAAAGGCCTATTACGCTACGTAGAGTAAATCGGACTATCAATCATACCAAGACAGTCTAGTTAGTAATACTAAAAGAGCTCGCTATTTAAAGACTCGGTACACTGGGCTTGTCTTCGTAAAACAGTCTGAATAACATATTATAAAAGTCAATTGCTCGAAAAATTGTAAACAGAGGCCTTACCACGATTGTTTATGCTCTCGATTATACGTACCGTATTGAGCATCTCCCCTAGAATTAGTCAATACGCCATCCGAGATAGATAGCTTAACATACATACATGCATATTTGACGACCCAGTTGGCACAATGGTCACCATGCCGGACTGCCAAACACTGGGTTGCGGGTTCGATTTCTGCCTCAGACAAGTAATTATGCTTAGATATTTGTCTGTGGTCTGGTTGTTTGTATGTAATATAAGTATATATTTACAAAAGAAAAGTATATAAGTAGTATATCCGTTGTCTAGCACCCATAACACAAGTCTAGTTACTTAACTTGGGGCTAGATGGCGATGTGTGAAATGTCCTGTAATATTTATTTATTATTTATTTATACATGATACGCGACCAATTGAGAACCTCCTCCTTCATTTGAAGTTGGTTAAAACAGTATCTATTTGTGATAGTACCTGTTTAGGGTGACTTAATCTTATTTGATGTAGATAGCTGAAATAGACGGCACGATAGAGACAGAAATCTATGATTTTATACCATCTCAATCTGCGTGTTAGCCCACCCCAGGAGTTGTATAGGAAATACTTAATAGGGTACGTTCGAGTGTTTTAACGACTCGTGGTAAGCCCTCAGAACTTAAAACTAAAGTGGTAATAAGCGAAGTCTTAAAGTTATTTTAAGACTAACAAGCCAAAATCCAGGAAATAACATGATAGTTAAGCTGTAAAACATCACGGCACAGTTACTATGTAGGTGAATCATTTTGTAGGTATTTACGTATAGGGGTCACTAGTGTTTTATTACGTGTTTTATGGAGATGTATGAATTATACATGTGTTTTTTATTTATAGACTGTTTTGTCTACTTTAACACTTTGGGTGACCATATTTTAAGTATAATATTTACTCGGCCGGTATGAATATGAGTGTTGCGTCGCTGTTAATTAAAATTTAAAGGTTTTTACCATTTAAATTTAAAGGTTTTTACAGTTTAAATTTAATAGTACATTACGATATAAGTGTGGTAAATTGATCTTTGCATAGAGGCGGTTTATGACGTGCGAGCGGTAGCGAGCGTGTCATAAGAGCCAAGATGCAAAGATCAATTCCACACGTATATCGTACGACGTTTTTTATCACAGTTGCGAATAAAAGAAAAGACTAGAAAAGAAAACAAAATAATAATTAACAAAATATTTGTGATAAGTCTATGTTTACATTTTTTTAAGGCAGATTTTTTTGTTAATTATTCTCCGGAAAGGCAGGCTAAAGACTTTTTTATCACAGTTACTCATAAAGTGGATCTTATTCAACGGCTTTTAGGCTCATAATCCAACTTATTATGCACGCGTGCGTTTTAGATTTGTTAACTAGTGCTGTAAAGTTATCCCGATAAGTTAAATACGTATCTTACTGCTAATTACATGTTAGGTAGGTGAAACATTCTTAATTTATCTGGGTTATACTGTTTTGATGTATAAAAAAGGTAGATCCAAAGAGATTTTTAGCTAGAAAAAATGGTTGTCTCTAAAGTCGGTTTACGAACGAAAATTTTACGTGATAATGAATTAGAAAACGATTAAAAATTGAGTAGTTTATTTTTTGTTTTTTCTTTACTTAAATATATTGTTTTTCCGTACCATTGTATTTTGTTCTTAACCCCCGATGCAAAACAAATAGAAAAAACCCTAAAAAATATTGTATGTCAGACGAGGTCAGAAGAGGACGACCATATCCATTTTATTTGCCACTTCATCCCTCACTCTGGGCTATAATTCAGTAAGCCCACTTGACGTATCTTACGTGAGACACAGTAAAATAGTTTCTAGAATATTTCAATTACAACAGTATTACAACAATTATTTTGTGTAGTTTCTATTCATATTTTCGAAAATAAATAATATTTATAAAGTCGTATTTCGGCATACTTCGGGCGTCATGTCATCAATAAATCATATTGAATGCTACCCCTAAATAGGCTTACCATAATTAAGAAGAACCAAACCGGGACGCAGAAAGGAAAATACTCATTTTCGTTTTGCGTTTCGCCTTATTTGTGTTTTTTATTTTTAAAGTGCAATCAAAGCTAAAACATAGCTATTAAAAAATACAAATATATATTTTTTTATCAAAAAGAAAAAAAAGAGATAATTTGTACAAACAACTCAAAAAAATTGCCTAGGTCTATTATTTGCCCACGCTTGCCTTATATTTTTCATTATAGTCCACTTTCTTGAGAATCCTTTTGTCGTGCGTCATACATGACATGTTAAAGCAAGGCTTCAACGATGCATTTTTCTACCTTCTCCGATCGTCAATCGATCAAATGACCGGGACGTTAATGCAAACCGGTCGGGACGCCGGGACGCCGGGACAGGGATCTTAAACCGGGACCGTCCCGGTCAAACCGGGACGTATGGTAAGCCTACCTCTAACCAACCAGTCATTGACTAGTCAGTAGTGAGGGAGGGCACTCGTCAATTTAAGAATAGCCTCAGCTCAGTTATTTCCGTAATATAAAATTGTTTTATTAAAATTACAGGTCATAATGTCAAGTTCTTATTACAAAATCTATTCACATCCTGGTCGGAAATTAGTGTTATTTTGTCTCTAAGTGAAAAACTTATGAATGGATTACGTATTGATGACTAAAATAACACTTTAAGCATTGTTTGTTTAAGATAATTCTCAACAATCTCAACACAATTATTTAAAAAATAAACTTAGTAAGCTTTGAAGAATGACGTAGGTACCTACTTATTATGGATACACTATGTAGAATAGGTATTTAAAAAATATTAAAAACGGTCGCATCTTAGGCATTAGTCTCATTATTGCGAGTGATTTTATTGTGATAAAATTGATTAACTAACTTTACATCATTTTTAATCGTGGCCGTTTACTTAGTTAAATAAATTATACAAAGAGTAACGTGTTATGTGATTTTATTACCTACTAGCTGCGCCCCGCGGTTTCACCCGCGTAATAATTTTCTGCGCAACTTTCTTAATTTTTTATTTCATAAGAACCTTCTCCGGACAATAACAAACACAACAAAAAAAGAATTGGCCAAATTGGTCCAGGCGTTGTTGAGTTATGCGCTTACCAACACATTTTGCGATTCATTTTTATATTATAGAAGATTTATGTTAATTAAGCATACTTAACCCAAGTACTTACATGGGTAGATACATGCACTTCTTAATAAAAGCGTTAATTATTTGGTTACATAATTTGAACTCATTAACAATGAATATTTTCTGTTATAAATTTGCGCCTTGGTAACCCACGTTAGTTCCGCTCACGAAGGAATAGCGGGATAAAAATCGCCTTTTATCTTTCTCTACACTATTAACTATCATTGTAAAAACTTTGTCGAAAACTGTTCAGCCAATTGAATGTGAAGAGGGAACAAATAAACAAACTTTTGCATTTATTTTAGGACACATGAATAAGGCTAGAAAATAATGTTGGCCTTTATCTTGATACAACGCCAGCAGCTTAAATTCATGCTTTTCGTCATATCCTATTCCATTTGATAAATGTCTCTGGCACTACAGAGCACCCTGAATCAGCTCTGCTTGGCAAATCCGCTTAGCTTGTTAACCGTGTCTAGAAGAAAGAACACCTCAGAAGCCAACTAAGCCGTGTGTTTCATCACGATGACCTTCACCGTAAGAGCATTGTTAATAGTGCACATCAATTTTTCGTTAGAAAAATTCATTGGTAGGTACGGTCGGCTGCATAATTGCAGACCCACCGTAGAGCTCCAAAACGGCTTTTATAAGAATGTTTTCAACACAAGCAAGATTCTAGAAACCTGCTTTAGTTGAAGTTTAAAGTCTTTTAACTCATCAATGAATCAAACAAAAATTATTAGAATGGAAACATTTCAATAATAGTATTTTTTGAACTCTACCGAAGGTTGCAATTATGCAGCGGACTGTACCTACATGGCCGGCCGGAATTTCGGAATGAAAGTCGAGGTTTCTACCAATATGTTCACAAAAACAACAAAGGTACTATTTAAAACAATTTGACTTTCCCCTACTCTATGTCATGTACTAAAGAACAATTGACCTACAAAGCAGATCTATTAACGACTGCATAAAGCTATTAGGCGTAATAATGTGCATCTTTGTTTTGAAGGTAACTGCATGCATAAACATGGCCAGAACTCTGGCTTGCTGAGTTTTATAATAGAGCTTAGCTTTCTTAGACTAAAGACTTTTTGGCGTACTATCAGCACATACGTATAAAAACTCATGTGCTAGCTATGTGCATGAAAATACTGAAGAAAACTACATTTAAGACCAGAGCGATTTAATTTCGACAGTCGCCCAACGGCCATTTGGGGAATTAGGGCTCTTAATTAATTTAGGCCATATACTTATAGAGTTAGAGGCTTGGCTATACATAAGCTTTTATAACTTTTTAATCGACTTCAAAAAAGGAGGCAGTTCTCATAAACCAACCTTTTTTACATGAAATGATTTTAAGGATCCCATCCCCTTTTAATAATATTATGATAGTGAAACAAATTTTGGGATGAGCCACATTAAATAAAGGCGCGCTAAAAGAATCGTGACAAATTCGCCCGCTCTGTACAAGGATGATCATAAAGAATATCTATAGGGGTTCCTTGTTGATTAACCATAAAAAAGAATATAAGAAAAATAGCATAATATCGGAAAAAACAAAGACCGAAATCAGCGTCCTTGGTGGTAAATAGTGAGAACACTCATCGGTCGATAAAAAATCTATAAGCTGCCGATGAGAGCTCTCACGGGACATGTTTATATAATACCTATTGAGTATATATAGGTACATCTTATACAAGTATACTTAATGAGTAGTCATTATTTAATAATAAGTTTATGATGAGTATGATCGTAGATCTCATAGTTTCGAGCTCACGGCCGTCTAGAGTAGAGTTCCCCGCAGCCTATCATTGGACTACTTACGATAAATATTATTAAAATAATATCATATAAACCTATGTTAAATATTCATTCAGTTCACAATGAATTTGAAATTATCTACGCCTTTGAATTGATTGTTAATTCAGGTATATTAACCTCTACGATTAGACTAAACTATCGATTTTTATTGACGCATTTCGACTTAAAAGTCCTTCTTGATTTTCGTAATAGTCAAACTAATTGGTGTGGAGTGAAGTGAAAGTTTATGTCACCGCTAAGACGTGAATTAAATAAAAAACTATGGTTTTAAGTAAGGTTAAATAATAAATTATATTCATAAAACTTTGTTTAGGAATATACAATACTAGCAGGAATCCGCGGTTTCACCCGCGTAAGTCCCGATCCCGTGGGAATATCAAAATGAAAAGTAGCCTATAGCCTTTCTCGATAAATGGACTATCCAACGCAAAAATAATTTTTCAATTTAAACCAGGAGAACAAACCCTTCAGCTTTATAATATTAGTATAGTAAAACTATGTTGTATGTAGGTACCTATTAGTTTTACTGTAATTGAAGTAAGTCAACAAAGAAAATTGCTTATAAATAATAATAAAGCCCGAATTTTGTAACATACAGCCTTCAAACGAATGAGTGCCACAACCTTTCGTTGACTTAAACATCCGACGGCGTCGATCGTTATTTAATTTTATTATATGTAGGTACCGAGTTATTGATGGCTTCAATATGGATTTCAAATTTGATAGATAAAAGAACCTTGGTAAATGATGCAAGGGAGAAATACCTTACAGGCTACCTTTTAGTACGAACCTTAAGTAATAGGTTAAAAAATGTCTGCATACGGCATGCGTCTTTCGTCTGACGCTAAATCTTACTAATATTATAAAGAGGAAAGATTTGATTCTTTGTTTGTTTGCATTTAATAGGCTCTGAAACTACTGAACCGATTTTGATGAAACTTGGTATGAGGATACTCGGTACCCGGTGCTCTCTCCATACAAACGTAGTCGATTGTTTCCTCCCTGGATAATGACACTAGAGCAAATTTTTTGTTGCATAAAACCTATACCTTACTGCCATGACTATGCCCCAATGTCTTGGTTATTTCATTTTCTAATTATCATATAAATTATGATTAAAAAAAGACATAGGCCATGGTCATGGCAGTTAAAAGTTTTATGGAACAAAATATTTGCTCTAGTGTCAGTATCCAGGGAGGAAACAGTCGACTACGTTTGTATGGAGAGAGCACTGGTACCCTTTCCTCTTAATTCATTGATAGTAACAGGCTAGTTTTTATCCCGATATTCATATAGAGATCGGGAGTTACGCGGGTAAACCGCGAAGCCCTGCTCTGCTAGTAACCTATAATATCGGTAGTATTTAGTACCTTCTGAAAAATATAACTAAGCAATTATTACCTCAAAGGTTGAAGCAGAATCTTGAATTGTTTCCCAGCATGGCCCTACGAAAGTATTCAGGACAGTATCCCAACTAATATTATAAATCAGAAAGCTTTTTAGTTGTTTCCTCTTCAATGCCAAACGACTGAATTGATTAAATGAGAATCAGCATTGTTTTGCTAGTAGGTACCTGCTGTGATTAGAGAAGCTTTTTCAATTCCGATGTTTCGCGGGATCAATAAGTCTAAGAAGAAGAAAAAAAAGGTAGGCCGAGACAATTGCATATTCGTCTGTCTGTCAAACCACAAGGTCTGCTAAATAATTGCCAGCAATCGTGTGAACCTTAACACATTAACGTCTCAAGCAATCATTTCTCATTACCGATCTTTACAATTGCTTGTAATTTATTAGCTAGGCTAGGTATTGTACTGAAATCTACCTTCTAACATTCTACAGGCATATACATAAGTTTGATTATCGAACATGCATCTATAGGACTCAGATAATTAAAGCCACTAATGTGTTAAACAAAGAATAATACGATTAAATTACTAGGTACTAAAGATTTATGATGCGGTCTATCTAAAAGGAAAATAATACTTAATCTGGGTTTACCTACTTTTAGGTATTCTTATGAAATCACAATCTAAGGTGTTGCACAAAGTATACATAATCCGCTATTGATTTGATATTAATCCTTTTCTTATGTCATACAAAAGACATCAATGACGGAATTAGTACTTAGTTTATAGCTGAGAACACTTATAACGCAGTGTTGCAACTTGCAAGATGTTTGCAAGTCATGTGACCATGTTTGTGACGCTCGAGTTATGGACAGGGTTGATATCAACAATGCAAGCGAGGAGGCGAAGTCTGTCTGTTTGTCCGCGCATCCGGCGAACCATCCTTGGCCCAGTTCGCGTCCGCGTGACCGACGCATCTGTTTACCCCGACTCCGACGTCGCGTCGACCACAAACCGCTACCAATTGCAACACTGTCTGCCAGCACCTCACCGCACATACCTAATATAGGTTTAGCTAAAATAAATAAATGTATAGCTATTGACAAACGAATGCAAATGTTTGATGCGAAAGGTTCTACACCAGCCTTTCCCAAAGTGCGCGATAAAGCCCCCTTGTGGGCGCTGCAGGCCTAAAGAGACTGAAAAAAATGGGTTCTGTGTATTTACCATAGAATTTGACGTTCGTGTTCTTTTCTCTAAGTTTCTTGGTTCCTACTACCAACTGCGCTCAAGTTTCAAGTTCACTCTTGCGGGTTATAGTAAAAGTTTCGTTTAGAATTAATGTTTAATTTCCGCTTATATAGCTCACAATAATTAATTTAATTTTATGTTATAGTGGTTTTTAAATAGGTGAAAAAAATGGGCGCTAAAAAATAATTTATTCTCAAAGTGGGCAGTATACAAAATAAGTTTGGGAACCCCTGTTCCACACCTACATGCGCGTAACGTAAATAATCAACGGTTACACGTTACGTCTTCAAAAGGTAAAATCAATGTCGATGTCGTGCCCCTATTCATAAACGCAGTTTACGTAAGTAAGGTGACATATCTCTTTGAGCAGGTATTTGTAATATTCAACAGGTATTGAAAAATGTAGTCTAAATATAAGAGGAAAGGTCGTACGGCACGCGTGGGTAGAAGATAGGTAGTAGGTACTTACCTACTTTACTTACTGACTAGCTTTTGCCAGCGACTTCGTT
This sequence comes from Idaea straminata, assembly GCA_951213275.1. NCBI lineage: Eukaryota > Metazoa > Arthropoda > Insecta > Lepidoptera > Geometridae > Idaea > Idaea straminata. Next base: position 5,339,239 of record OX577846.1, on the reverse strand, counting down.
CGCGTAGGAGTTGAATTTTTAAAAATCCTTTCATTATCGGATGCCTACGTCATACAACACACCCTCCAAGTTTCAGGTCTCTACGATCAGTTGTTTAGGCTGTGCGTTGATCCGTCAGTTAGTCAGTCATTCAGGACAAAGCATTTTATATGAATAGACTAGCTTTTGCCCGCGACTTCGTCCGCGTATAAGTCGAAAATTGACCAAGGAATCACATTGTCGAATCATATAGCCCCCCTTTTCACCCCCTAAGGGGTAGGATTTCGGAAAATCCTTTCTTATCGGATGCCTACGTCATACAAAGAACACACCCTCCAAGTTTCAGGTCTCTACGATCAGTGGTTTAGGCTGTGCGTTGATCCGTCAGTCAGTCAGTAGTTCAGGACAAAGCATTTTATATGTATAGATAGATAGATTATGTAACTTGGTATCTTCATTGCGTAGGTAACCTTAGATATTTAATCGCTATTGTTGTTCGTAGGGAGCCCCAATGTCATGACCGTGGCATGGGTACACGACCTGCGGGACAGGTCCGTCGTCACCTGCTCATTATCGTCGCGCTAAGTAGGTGTTAAATATACGTCCTACAAATTTATCTGCCTACCTATTATATTGTTATTCACACTGAATGTGAATTAGGCAGCGACTTATGTATGAGGTCGTACGATTTGATATCTTTACCTTGTATATCAAAGATGTTTAAATTACAGTGTTTAGTGTTTAGATTACCCCGGAGCTGCTCTTTCTGCAGCGTAGAAGCAGTTGTTGTATCCGTCAGAGCAACAGGAACTTTGCTTTTAGAACGAATTGGTTCGGTGAATAAATTAGTGCTTAATCTGCTGTAATTGTGCGCGAAATAAAAAAATTGAGCATGCAGCCATTGAGGAAAAAAACGGAAAATAAACTAAAGATTTAAAACACTCATTTCGTTTACGTTTACAATGAACACAGCGCGCTAACTGTTTAGTGGCTCGATTGAGCATTTTCGGTGTTTGGGCATAATTAAATATTTTGTTTTAATTTTTTCTAGGACCAAAGGAGTTTTTCTACAGAGGGCACCATTACTTCTACAGCGGGCACGTACCTTCGCTCGCTAATAAGAAAGTAGACTGGCTGGACGGCCGTAACATCTGCCGAGAGTACTGCATGGACCTCGTTTCCATGGAGACGCAAGAGGAGAACAATCTAATCTTCAAACTTATTCAGCAAAGTAAGTTGGTTCTTACTTTTGTAAACTTCTCTAAAGCTTTTTTAATTTATTATTTCTATATGCTCGCATTTTTTATTCGAATAAAAAATCGTATTAATGGTCGTATGAAATTTGAAGCCTGAAATTTCTCGGGAGGTTTCGGAATCTATTACTTTAAAGCAATATATTAACTTTAGAATGAAACATATCTAAAAGTTTTACCTATACTTGTTGAATCTATTATAGTTAATTTACAATTATTATTGTCTTGTTTACAGATGATGTACCCTACATCTGGACTTCTGGCCGTCTCTGCGACTTCAAAGGCTGTGAATCACGCAGAGACTTGGAGCCAAAGACAATTCTTGGATGGTTCTGGTCCGCGAACAGAGAAAAGATTTCTGCTACCAACCAGGTAAGCGGAAGAACTTTCATTTTTTATTATTAAAGGGAAGGCACAGGGATCACAGATCATACAGCCATGTCTGGCATAATCTTATTCACCTTTTCAATAAATATAAAATTCAAAATCCTGACTGACTGATATCAACGCACAGCACAAGCAAATGAACATATCAGGGTAAAATTTGGCACACGTATATTTATTTATTATTATTAGATTAGATGGATTCGTTAAAAAGATTTTGAAAAATTCCTTAAGAGGAAAGGGTACCTACGCTCTCTTCATACAAACGTAGTCGACTGTTTTCTCCTTGCATAAAACTTATAACTGCCATGACCATGCCCCATATGTTTTGTTTTTTTCTTTGTTTTTTAAATATTAATTTTTATGATAATTAAAAAGAAAAAAACCAAGACATAGGGGTGTAAGCATGGCAGTTCTAGGTTTTATGCAACGAAATTTTTTGCGCTTGTGTCATTATCCAGGGAGGAAACAGTCGACTACATTTGTATGGAAAGAGCGCAGGTACCCTTTCGCGGACCTTAAGCGGATAAAGTCGCGGATGAAAATAATTTAAACCAGTTTGCTTATCTTTGTGCAAATAGAGATACCTACTTAATAAGTAGACGTTGTAGGTGCCTTACGGTTTATTGTATCTAGTATCTATTTTCAGTTATTTCCTGGTTTAAAAACCGCAAGGCCTTTCTATCTTATTTATATTAAATGCTATTTGAACTTTCCATTTCAATGGAAATTGTCACTTTCACAATGTTTTATTGTATGTTTTATAAAATGCTTTTTTATCTTAATCTTTATAGAGATTGGTATTTCAAGTTACAAACTAAATATAAATAGGTAGCTAACTATATATATGGCAGGATAAGTAGGTCCAATGAATCAATGTATTCTCAAACCAAGTTTCATCAAAATCGGCCCAGTAGTTTCTCTTTACTCTTGACTCGCGATCCCGTGGGAATATCAGGATATAAAGTAGCCTGTGTTAATCCAGGTCTCCAGCTATCTACATTCCAAGTTTTATTTAAATCGGTCCAGTAGTTTCGGAGCCTATCTGTTACAAACAAACAAACAAACAAATAAGATATATGCTTAGATTATAGTTTACTTTACAATTTTTTTACATTATAGATCCCGAACGGCTGGGGCTACAACCCGTGGTCGCAGACCGGTCACAAGAAGTTGCGTCAACCTGACAACGCTGAATTCGACATCAACGGCACAGCCGAGTCTTGCCTGTCCGTCTTGAACAATGTCTACAACGACGGCATCGCTTGGCATGACGTCGCTTGCTACCACGAGAAGCCTATTGTCTGCGAGGATTCCGACGAGCTGCTCAACTACGTAGCCAGCACCAACCCTGGGCTTCGTCTTTGATCACCTTCACATCCTTTGAGTTAGGTGCCGTAAAAATGATGGAAACCACAATAGTTTGCAAATCAAAGACTAACTAAAGAATACTTCTATAGTACCAACTTATCTCTGGTGTGACCAAAATAGCAATAACCGACCAAATAGTTATAATGAAGGATTTGTCTTCCAAACTAAGAGCTCTATTTTAGAATCGCTCGTGTGACATAGCTTCGTATACGTCTACAAGTCACGCTCGACTTCCAAGTCGCATAACACCAATTTTCTGTATTATTTAATTGTTCGTCGTCGAAATTTAAAATGTAAATTTTTGTTCCTTTTACGAAGAAAATTGAAAACCGGTAAATACCCACGAACATCCGAAATAATCTTAAAAGACATATATATTTTTCAAAGATCGTTTCCGAATGTTTGACTATGATTGTTTGACGTTTATTCTACCACTCGCATGTCGGCGTAGAGTGGTGGAGACCACTCGTTGCATGTCGGCGTAGAGTGGTGGAGACCACTCGTTACGATCGAGCGATTCAAAAATAGCGAATTTCCGATGTCGAACCAATATCAGTAGAAATCGAGCGCTCGATACGTGCCGAACGATTCAAAAATAGAGCTCCAACTGGTTGATCAGAAAAAGCAAAAGACAGTCGAAAAGTTACGTAGACCGTAACACCATCACGGTAAGTTGGTTGTACTCTTTTGTAGTCACAAAATTAGTTACCATATTAAATAAGTAGATATTTATTATTCCGCAATTCAGATCTCTATACACTGCCGGATTCCATTGTACAAAATTGACATGTACAGCATAATTTAAGATTTAATTAAGTTCGTTTATTGTAAGGGAAGAATTTATATTTGTATATAAAATAAAATAAGTTTTTTTATATTGTGTTTTATTAATCTATATATATAAAAATGAATTGCTGTTCGTTAGTCTCACTAAAACTCGAGAACGGCTGAACGGATCTACCTGATCTTAGTCTTAAAATGTTCGTGGAGGTGTAGGGAAGGTTTAAAAGGCGAGAAAAAAATTGAATAATTTCCGGGAAAACCCTAAAACAGCCCTTTTATATTTCCCAAACAAACGTTTTCTAGAGTCAATTCCTACGGGATCGGGACTTACGCGGGTGAAACCGCGGGGCGCAGCTAGTAGAAATATAAAAATGGTAATGGCACTTAGGTTTGCAAACGAATACTAAAAAACTAGGTAAGTTATAGAAAATCAGCCACTTTTTAAGTGATTCCAAATGATGTAGGAACAAAAAAAACTTAGAAATAAAATGTGTAGTACTAACAAGAGAGCGAATTGAACGAATACTTTAAAGTCTTTTAAAAATGTCAATTACACTGAAGTTTTATAAACTAACTAGCTGCGCCCAGCGGTTTCACCTGCGTAAGTCCCGATCCCGTGGGAATATCGAAAAAAATTATCCTATGTCCGTCTTATGACTGTAAGCTACCTCGCCACCAATTTTCAGCCAAATCGGTTTAGCCGTTCCCGAGTTATAAATGGTGTAACTAACACGACTTTCTTTTATATATATAGATTATTCTTAACATGTCAATGACACTTAGGTTTGTAAACGTATAATTCTCAAAATGTTAATAAAACTTAGGTTTACATACTAATCATTCTGAAAAAGTCAATGACACTTAGGTTTAGAAAGTAATAATTCTCAAACGAAGCCTCAAAGAGGTTTATAAACTAATAATTTTCAAAATGTCAATTCTACTTAGGTTTATAAATCAATTTTTTTTTAATATCAGTGACTTGGTTATTATTTCTTAGGTTTAAGTAATTACATAATTCTCACAATGTCAATTACACATAGGTACATACTTCCGTAGGTTTTGATATGCCTAAATAGTCTTTCAAAAAATTCTATTTCAGCTTACCTACTTTATAATTACAGGGTGTTTTTTATGTGGGCCTTCAGGGCTATATCCTAAACTATAAGAGATAGCGAAAATGCTTGAAGGAGTTGCGTGCCCGATTTTAACAAAAACTAAAACCGATTCATTTGATTTTTGGAAAAGTCATTACCTAGCCAAGAATCGAACCTGTTGATTTTACAAAAAAATAATCACCTATATTTTTTTTTTTATTTTTTTATTTATTTACCAAAAAAAAAAAAACAATAACATAACATACATTATCTTCACTCCCTTAAACCAGTAATTGGTTTGTGTGAGAGTTGCACAATCCTCTTACTAACTAAACCTACATTACCAATCGATAGTGTTACTAATAGATATCAATTCCTGGAAACAAACATAGTATGGGAAATAGCTTGTTTTTGTAATATTCTATAATTTTCATACAAATGAATTTTCATACAAATGAATTTTCATACAAATGAATTTTCATACAAATGAATTTTCATACAAATGAATTTTCATACAAATGAATTTTCATACAAATGAATTTTCATACAAATGAATTTTCATACAAATGAATTTTCATACAAATTTCTGAAAAATGCAGTGAGATGGCCATTGACGTAACAAACTGCTGCACTAAAAGTATTTACTATTTTACAAATGTTACGTAAAGTAGAGAGTTAATAACATATTTAAGAACATTTAAAAAAATATCACATACCCTCTATGCCTCATACACTTTCCAAAAATCTAATGATACAGTTTTAGTTTTCATCAAAATCGGGCACGCAACTCCTTATAGCATTTTTCGCTATCTCTTATAGTTTAGGATTTAGCCTTGAAGGCCCACATAAAAAATCATCTTGTATATTTGTAACAAAATACGCACTGTGTACTTAAAACAAGAGAACAAACAATTAGCTTAAAACTAATTTAGTCTCAAAATGTTAATCTTAGGTATAATCTTCAAAACAATATAGATTTCCTACTATAGAAATATAAAAATCTTATATTCGTAACAAAATAAACACTGGACTTAAACAAGAAATCGCCTAAAACTAATGAGTCTCAAAATATTAATGACACTAAGGTTTCGTTTTTTAGGTATAAATCTTTAAAAAATATAGATTTCCTATATAGAATATAGATAAAAATCTTATATTCGTAACAAAATAAACACTGTACTTAAACAAGAAATCGCTTAAAACAAATGAGTCTCAAAATGTTAATGACACTAAGGTTTTGTTTTTTAGGTATAAATTTTTTAAAAAATATAGATTTCCTACTATAGAAATATAAAAATCTTATATTCGTAACAAAATATACTTAAACAAGAAATCGCCTAAAACTAATTAGTCTCAAATAGTCAATGGCACCACTAGATTCGTATGAAGTCTTAACCAAAGTCTACATCACGCGACAACCACAGAACGGACGTAAGACAGTTTAATGTTCTTTCATACAAAATATATTGAAACGACGCGACATTTGACCAATAGACGACGTCAAAGCTTGGGGAGTCAGTCTTGGACTATGACTACGGGTACAGGCAGTAGCGTAGCGATGGGGGAGGGGGCTCTTGCGAGTGACATGCAAAATCAGAAGTATGCTATGCTATGAAGCCGTATCTTACAATCATGCATTAAACCAAGGTTACACCGTGTTAAATCTTATTATGGAACTATTTTTTATGAGAATCATATGTTTCATAGGAACAATATCTTCAGTCATTAATAATATTATTTCGTCTTATTTATTAATAAACCATCTTTCTGTCAACAAGAATATACTACTTTAGTACGAATATAAAAAAAAAATAACAGGCAATATATTATGTGTCAAAAAAATAACCACAAACCTACTGAACTAAATAAAAATAGTAATAAGGAAAAAAATACTGAAATTAACAAAAAAATACGATTTGCTAGGCTGCGCTAGCGAGGGCCCCTAGAATTGGCTCTGCCAACTGACTTTTTATCTTTGTACTTACAACATTGCTCATCTCTAGCTTTATTAATCAAAATAGTTAACACATTGTGTTCTTCCCCATCAATAACAATATATTGTTTAGAATATTGGTCTATTTCTTCCTGAACTAAATAAAAAAAGTAATAAGGAAAAAAATACTGAAATTAACAAAAAATACGATTTGCTAGGCTGCGCTAGCGAGGGCCCCTAGTATTGGCTCTGCCAACTGACTTTTTATCTTTGTACTTAGCACATTGCTCATCTCTAGCTTTATTAATCAATATAGTTAACACATTGTGTTCTTCCCCATCAATAACAATATATTGTTTAGAATATTGGTCTATTTCTTCCTGAACTAAATAAAAAAAGTAATAAGGAAAAAAATACTGAAATTAACAAAAAAATACGATTTGCTAGGCTGTGCTAGCGGGGGCCCCTAGTATTGGCTCTGCCAACTGACTTTTTATCTTTGTACTTAGCACATTGCTCTAAATCTCTAGCTTTATTAATCAATATAGTTAACACATTGTGTTCTTCCCCATCAATAACAATATATTGTTTAGAATATTGATCTATTTCTTCCGGTGTCAGTTTGAAATAACTACAGTTATTTTGACCAGATATTTCCAAAGGGATATAAGTTTCACCTGATTCCGTAGATGAATTATCCCGCTCGCATACTACTTCAAACTTTGGTGTAATTTCACAGATAGCATTGTATTTATCTAGGGTTAATTTTGACATTTCGAAATTGGGTATTTCCGATTCGGAAAGCTCCGGTTTTAACTGACACGCGTGGTGTATTCTACGGTTTTTGTAAAATGTTGGTAAATCTGAAGAGAAAAAAATAATAAAAAAATTGTCAAAACAAAAATATAAAGAAAAATAAAAAAAATCATACAATGGGATGGGACTTCGCTTTCTACTATTACTATGGTCAAAATAATGCAGGCCAGAGTAATGATTATAGTACTAGAATGCTTACTTAAAAATATATACTTACCATCCCTATAATAAAATACTCGTGTCGCGGTATTAGTTGCCAAACTCCACCTAAACAGCTGAACCGATTTATATGATTTTTTTGCGTATGCTCGTTAGGTCTGAGAATCGAACGTCTATTTTTTTCCTTTTTTTTGTATAATGGCAAAACAACGTTTGCCGGTACTAGTAATTCAATTCATCTCTACTGGTCATGGTCATTTTAATACAGAACCTAGTAGTGCTGTCATCTATGAAGGCATAACGGAACTAAAATTATTTAAGTAATTCCTATACGAAAAGATTGGAAAAGTTAACCCGAGATGGCGCCAGTTACTATTTATTTTATTTTAATTTATTCGGAAAGCAGAAAGTGAACTATAATAGAGTAAGATATATAAAATTAATTCTACACACCATTTATGAGCTTTCGCATATAGACTCTAAACAGAACGAACGAACGTTACGAAGATTTATGTATTTTTTATTACTATTGAAATGACATAGATCCACGGTGATCCACCAAATATAAGTTGAAGGTACAAAATTATTATACTTACTTTGAATATAGAACTCTTTGTTTCTTTCCAAAAACACAGGCCATTTCTCTAGCTCATCAACTAAGTTCACAAAACCACCTAACTTCTTGTCATGTAGATAAAGTTCACCAATGACCTGAAAAATATATGCGAGTTTGCGAATATGTGTGTATGTATTTGACTTTTGACGTATGTTACTTACTTCTTCAAGCAAAAGCTCTTCAAAAACTACTGAACTAATAAGCTTCACTTAGATTCGCTTTTTTTTTATAAACTAGGTCCTTATTGCTTGACTAGTTGCGCTCCGCGGTTTCACCCGCGTAAGTCCCGATCCCGTAAAAGCAGCCTATAGCCTTCCTCGATAAATGAACAGTAACTATCAAACACAAAAATAATTTTTCAATCCGAACCAATATTTCCTGAAATTAGCGCGTTCAAACAAACAAATTCTTCAGCTTTATTATCCTACTATCCTACTAATAATATTATAAATGTGAAAGTCTGTGTGTGTGTGTTTGTTACTCCTTCACGCAAAATCTACTGGACCGATTGCTATGAAACTCGGTATCTAGATAGCTGAAGACCTAGATTAACACATAGGCTACTTTTTATCTCGATATTCCCACGGGATCGAGAATTACGCGGGTAAAACCGCGGGGCGCAGCTAGTATTCAATATAGATAAGTAGCATTGAGATCTTATTCAACTGATCAACTTGATCAACTGGGTTGTCTGCAATACATTCTCGGCATAGGTATTGTGCGCATTACATTGATTTACATAACTTTCTTGGTTGATTTTTACTAGTCTATCGCCTATGTCTATCGCTCGTATTCACAAACAGAACAGTAGGTACTTAAGTTGCTCTTGGATAAGTGAACGCACTGCGTTAACTCTACACTCTAGCGAATCAGCGTCATATTTGCGGCTCTATGCGTTCGCACGCACTATGCAATCTCATAGGGTTGATTGTGAATTGTTTTGAATTGAATTGTGAGGTGTTTGTCCAGTAAGATCTTTCAGTTTTTTTTACCCAGTAGCTGGAGCTGCCACAATGTAACTAGTCCAATTTGAGTGAGCCCCATTAAGATGAATCTTGGTATGTATGTAAGGTCGGCTGCATAATTGCAGACCCAAAACGGCTGTTATAAGAATGTTTTCAACGCAAACAAGATTCTAGACACCTGCTTTAGATGAAGTTCAAAGCCTTCTAACTCATCAATAAATCAAACAAAAATTATTAGAATAAAAACATTCCAATAATAGTAATTTTTGAACTCTACCGAGGGCTGCAATTATGCAGCCGACTGTACCTAGTACCTACACTGACTGTACTGTACCTACACAGGTGGACCCCTGGAATATCCCGATATTTCCTAATAGAGCGAAACCGCGAGACCCAGCTAATATACGGTTAAAACAACAGTGTGCAACTAATACTTACAACATCATTAAGCTTGCTAGATATCAAAGCAACAGGAATAAATATTTGTCTATCAGATTTGGCTATTAATTCTTTAGACTTTTCAATAGCAGCTTTTATCCATTTTGTGGAAGTTGAATTCACTATTTCACAGTTCTCATCTATCACCTGAAACATATAATATAAAACACATTAACAAAGTGTAATTTGAATCTTGACAAAGTTTAACAATCCATATGGTTTAACTTTGTTATGCTGAGTGGTGGACAATCAGCTACACGGACGTGTGTCATTCAAGTAGTTAATAATAAAAAAAATATATTATAACATAAAAAAATAAAAGTTTATTACAATTTCTTCACTAATTTATTGAAAGGTACTTCGTTCCATCAGGGTGTCCCTCGACACCTCTCATTATGTCTGTTTAGTTATAGCTGTTGGTTCCCCTAAAAATAAATAAATAAATTACATATTATCATAACAAACCTTATCAACAGGGGCCACGCCATGCAAGCTCGCTTCAAACACCTTACTGGGAAGCCTTTTATACTGAGTCGGTAGCTCTACGAATACAGTCCTTTCAGTTGGACGCAAGTAATATCCATAGTCTACGAGCCAGAACAGTAGACGGTCTTCCAGAGACACGATACCTCGTACCCAGTTGTTTTCATGTAGTATTGCCACATACTGAAAGAAACATATTTATGAAAAAAACCGGTCAAGTGCGAGTCGAGTATGGCAACAGAAATACATCATCTATGAAAATTTCAAAAACTAGAAAATAGCTTGAATGATTATGATGGCATGTATTTTAGTGGGTCCAAGGATGATTTAGATTCACAATTGGATCCAGTGCGCCAATCAGATTTCAAGTTCAAATGAAATAATATTTTTTATGTACTTACAGTCAATTATTACTTATAAACCCAAATAAGTAAGACTAAAAAATCAACCTAATATTTTATATTTATCCTATCCTACTAATATTACAAATGTGAAAATTTGTGTGTGTATGTTTGTTACTCCTTCACACAAAAACTGCTGGAATGATTGCGATGAAATTCGCATGTAGATAGTTGGAGACCTGGATTAACACAGGCTATTTTTATCCCAATATTCCCACGGGAGAGGGATCAGGAATCACGTGGGGGAAACCGTGATAAGCAGCTAATATCCCATAAAAGCAAAAAATAAAATGATGGATGAGTATAGTCATCTACCTACCTATCTATAATATTAAAACAATACGTCTTTTGTTTGTACTGAATTATGTTTTGAAACTAATGGACAAAAGTGGTAAGATGCATTAAAACTGCAGTAACATAATTAGGTATATTATATACATTTAAACCCGATATTTTCATGGGACACTGCGCCTCACTGCGGGGAATGGCTGATCAAACGCTCTTTATTGACCACTAGAAAAGGTTTGTAAGGCTATTTTTTTATTTCTTTTTGGATAAATGTTAGTGTTATTAAATTAAGATAATAGGGACATGGGTTAAACTTTTATTTACATACCTGGCCGTGATCTATTGGTCGTATTTTGTCCAAGGGTTTATAATTATTAGTGCTTGTTGTTATTTTTTTGTCGGTCGGAGCTTTTTCTTTTTCAGGAATGCAAAAAAATGTGAATGGGTTGACGAATTCCGTCACAGTAACAAACATTTTACCATTGAAATTAACTGAAATTATAGGTTTTAAGCAAGGGTTTAAATAAAGCAGAAAAAAACAATACTAGTAAATATTTTTCGACTAACTTTGCGAAAATGTGTATACTCAGCGTAAATTTGCGCGGGTTCGCTTTGGACCATAGAGAATTAAGACTTATAAGTGTTGCCCTTGACCATTGTAAAAAATTCACAAACTTTTAAAAAAATAATTCTTTTTTATCCGCTAAATTGAATGATAAACAATTAATATGGTAAATAATATGTATTATATGGTAAATAAATATAGTCTTACCATATACATACATGTTAAGCGTACACGAACGCTCGGACGAGCTACATGGTAGGCGGAGTGGGGGGGGGGGGGGGTGTTAGGTTATATTTTCGTTACGGAATTTCTTGATTTGGTCGCCGCGCTGAAAGCCCACAACAAAAGCTGTGCAATAGCTTAAAAATAAATTGAAATATAATAAGTAGGAGAGCCGCCTAAAATACCATAAAAGGCCATTTTAGGATCTTCTTTCAACGTAAAAATACCGTTTCCGGGACCCGTTTCAGAGGTTTGGTATGAAGGCATTTTACCCTTCACCTTTCTCAACTTCTAGGTGCTTGGAAGAGATCGCTTTAAGCAATAAGGAAGCCCTTTGTAACACTTAGACTTAAGTTTTTTTTTCATATTTTATGTAAGTAATTTAAAAAATGGTGTTTACAATAAATAATTTATCTATCTATCTATCATTATTTGTTCGCCCTAATGCCTTTTATGAATAGTTATAATATAAATAGGGATATAGGGCTTAAAATGCACCGCGCACTTTTGGAAAATCACAACACATCACGTTTGGTGAACGTATACATAGCCGCGCCTCAGCGTATGCTGCGGGCGAGGGCGCCGCGCCGGGGTTGGTGATGTCATCAGCAACGCTGTGTTCAGCTGACGGTAGATGCGTATGACGTCGCTTTACGCAGCGGCGGCTGCGTACGGCCGATACATCGTTATCGCTAGGCATAAACAAGTGCACCGCGCAAAAAAATCACTATGCCACAGTAAATGTTAGGACTCACTCCTTCATGCCAGTAAAAGACTAAAAAAATGTTTTAAGTGTAACCTACTGGCAATACTGCAATTTGCGATAGTTGACACTGACATTGTTTTCATTCTTGTCATTGATTGTCAACTGTCACATTCGCCATGTGCGATTAGCAGGCGCGGCAAAAATCAATTCTTTCCTAATAATTTTATTTTGTAATTTAAACCAAAAATCACAACATCGAAAACTTAGGCTTAGACGCTGAGCATAGGCTAGGCAAGTATTAACTTTTATGAATCATATATTTCACTACCAGAAAGAAAAACAAGATTTGTAACAGCCTGGCAAACAACCTCTTGGTTTGGCTGGCATTGTTTTTCTTTATCTAAAGTTAGTTTATTTGCCTAACGTTTAATTTTCACTATACGTATTTGATAAGTTACGGCTTTGATAGGTTACCTACTTGTAAGAAATCGTTGTTATTGATGAGGCTGCTCATCTGTGCTGCAACTGCAACAGTGCTTTTCGTAATTATAGGCGAAGAGAATACTACGTAATTTTAGATTATAGGTAGGTACCTACCTACTTTAAGACCTACTACCAAACCAAAAATACCTAGCAATTACCGTAAGTAAAAAGCATCGACTAAAGTTGCTAGTTCTGTATAAATTACCTATCTAGATTAATTATAATTCTTCAATATAAATGATGATCACTCAACATAAATTTGCAGAAAACATTATGGAGTGAGGTCGAGTTGGGTAGGCGGCACCGAGGGTCACGCAGAGGTGACAGGCGAGCGTTCGTCGCGTCGAGTGTACCGTGTGAGAGATAATGTGGGGAGGCGCGACGCGGACGGTGCGCGGCGGTGGCGGTGGATGGCGGCGGCCGGGGCGGTCGCACGGAATGCAGCGGAGACGAGGGGCGCGGGCGGGGCGGTCGCTGCTGCCGCGGCGACACTCGTGCTGGCTCAGTCCGCCGCGCGACGTCGACACGAGAGCTGACGGACCTGCGCACCACTACGCCTCTGCAACCACATCGCACGCAGGTACGTACACTAGCTATATACGTACCTATCTACTATCACGCGTTACCAATCGACTCAACACTTCACGTTGACTCTGAAGACTTCATTACGCTCGACCGGTTATTTCCGCCCGCTTCTCTCACCGGATGGTCAGAAATAGCCGCGGTTATCATCAGCGGCTACTCCTACTGCTTTTACGATATTGGTAGACACGGGGGACTGATGACCGAGGAGTAGAATTTTTGTAAAACCATAATTTAAATACGTAGTTGCCGGTCATCGCTACAACGGAGTTGTGCGGCTTTTATTTATCAGTATTACATTATTTATTATTTGCCGGGCGGTAGAGTGCCGGTGAGGTCAGCGAGTGCGCAAGGCGAAGTGCGCCTTATCGCGCAGGCCGTAGGGTCGCGGGCGCGCACGACAAGCATCCGCTTGGACGACGACGACGCGGACGACGCGAGCGCGTCCGACCTCGGGATCTGTCTTTGCTCTCTGCTCTTGCGGATTTGCGTCGTCGTATTCATGTACAGAAATAAACCGATCTAAGTAAAACCTACCACACTTTTAAAACGACTCTCTACGTGAAATTTTTGAAGAGCGCAAAATTTTTGCTGTTTTTGATTGTTTAGGAATGTTTTATGCGTTGAGAGGAGTAAGTGAGAGGAGGAACCTTTACAACACGCTCTCCAGTCGATGTAAGCTAACAAAACGCCAACGTAGGTACTCACTGTAGTGCAACGTGACTTAACTATCCATAGAATCTTGTTAGCTGATAGATTACTTCTTTACGCACACCTAGGTACCTACCTACTTACTTCTACTCGTGTGGTTATTGTTTGTCAGAATGACGTGGGCGTGTGCAAACCAAGAGCTGCACGAGTCTCGGTACTCACCGACATTGGCGATAAGATGCTAACTATCTATTACGTAGTCGGTAAAAGCAGCTCCATAGAATATAGATACTCGGCACAGCAACTCGGCCGCTGTGAAATATTCGTGAAATGTATCAGATTGCTTGACGACGCGGGATCCGGTGCTCCTCCGGTGTTGTCTTCGGCAACACATCACGATGCGTGTCACACTTTACTGAACATGCCAAACGCGCTCTTATCTATTATGGAACACGCCTTATTATTCCGTGATATCGTGTCAACACTTATTACACCCTCAACTAGGGCTGCCATACCGTCTCTGTTTACAGGGACGGGACATGTACCGGTTTGAAACATTGTGTCTTGTGCCGGTCAGTAATTACGTTGCCCACAATAGTTGCCCAAGTTTGCAAGTTCCAAACCTGATCCAAGTTTAGCTGCACTAAGATAGAAATTCCGTACCTATGACTCGATTGACTCATACCCGTATGTAGAGAAATGTAGAATATGACGTAAATATACTCGTATATTTCTCTTGTGTATTTTCCTTTAATCGAACAAAGCTGGAAATATTGCGGTGCGGTCTCTAATTCCCATTTACTTAAAATCACTATACCTACTACGGTTAAAAAAATGAAATAATATTCTGTACTTATTGCAAAGGAAAAAACATTGGATTGAAAAGCGCATAGAAATTGAATCTTAAAAATATTAAAAACTTTGCGAACTTTCGTTTTAACTTTTTAGTAGTTTTTGAATGGAAAACTTCATTATTATGCTAACAAAATATAAAATTTATTTGATAAATAACAAAATATAAAATATATTTGATAAATAACAAAAAAACATTAAACATCCCGGTCATCATTCTAACAACATTTATGGTAGCCCTAGACGCATGGTATGAAACGTTCTCGACCTCGTAGCGGGCGGTCGAGTTACGCCGTTCTCGCTTCTATACGTAGAGGTTGTGAGGGCATTACTGCTCGTACCTTTCAAGGGAATTATTGCCTTTGTCGAGTGAGCGAGGAGGGTCGAGATCCCCGACGCACAAGAGTGAAAGTTAGGGAGGTGGGTGAGAGTCAGGGGTGGCGGCAAGAGTAGTCGACCCGGACTTCTACCAAGGATTTGCTAAATCTGTGAGGTTGCTGAAAAAGCTTAATTTAGGTATACTGTTGTGGTGCCACTACCTACCTAAAGGTCCTATGAGAAACCTATACAGAACCTTTAGAAAATAAATATTTTTTAATAAACGTTTATTTATGTAGTATCTACACTAATATTATAGAGAGGAAAGATTCGATTGTTTGCATTGAATAGGCTCCGAAACTACTAAACCGATTAAGATTAAGAATACAGTGGGCCATTGACATTTATAGTCAAATCAATATGAAATCACGTTAAAAAATATCTAGGAAGTACTTGCCTAATAAGCAGTAGCGGATTTAGGCTTAGGCCCGTGAGGCCCGGGCCTAGGGCGGCAAATTTTGAGGGGCACCAAAATTTTGAAGACGACTAAAATTAAAAATCGATTGGGTTTTCTGTAAACTGTAAGACCAAATTTTAAAGTTTATTTTATTGCGCTCTTACTATCTAAACATAGTACCATTTTGAGGGTAGAATTTCTTTGTCAAAGTAATTAATCAGGCAATTCAGGCAATTACTAAAATCTGAAATATCTAACAAAAAGATTTTAAAAAACTTTTTTTTAATGCTAGCATATTATTTATTTACGAAATTAGTTTTTTTTTCAAATTTCATTCAAATTTTAATTGAAAAATTATTTGCGTGCAAGTATGAAGCAAGACAGACTCAATGCACTTGCATTACTAACCATTGAAGCACAATTGGTTCAAGAAATTAAGTATGAGGAGGTCATTGATATTTTCGCACGGAGGAAAGCAAGAATTTTTTTTTATATATGATTAATCAGATAAAAATAATTTATATTTTAATTACAAGCAATTTATTATTAATTCTATATTTAATTGTTATGTTAAATAAATAAATGTTTAATTTATACCTATATATATATATACTGTTACGAAAGAAAAAGGGCGCCATATCGTCTCGGGCCTAGGGCGCCCTCAAACCTAAATCCGCTACTGCTAATAAGCAATACAGTAATTGTTTAATATTATAGTATAGTACAAACAAAGACAAACAAAACTAATTTATTTTGATACTTACCTACAATAATAATATAAAGCAAAAAAAATAGTGTCCCTAGGTATGGTGCCCAAGTACCTATCCTCCATATCCGTAGCATCCATCCATAGTAGATGCATATAAAACTTACTTGATAAAACTGAAGAAATCGTTAGTGAGTTAAAAACAGGAACGTAAGTTTCACCTGCATTAGACGGTTGAATAATTCGTTTCGTTGTCGGTTGTCGTGGTAGAGTAGAGCAGACCGCTGCGGCAGCCGGCGCGCCTGATGCGTCGCGTCGCGTCCGCGGCAGCTGCATTGCAGCTGGCATGCCTAGGGCTTTTGCTCGTTTTGTCCCACACAGAATCCATAGATAGGCTGCCACTCTCATACGTAAGTAGGTCTACCTACCTACCCATAACATACGCGGGCGGGACGCGAATGGCCACTGCGAGCGCTCGCTTCTCATAACTTAATTACGTTTGCCTGCGAGCTACATTTCCTCTCATCCAGTGTTGATTACATTTTTCAGTATAACGTTATTTTTTAAAAGATTTTCAGTCATCACGATTTTTTTTTTCAAAGCCTCGATCTTTTCGTAGGTATTGAGAACACTTCCCTGACCGTATCACCAGAAATTGTTACGCAGGAGCTTATGTAAAACTTTTCTGGACTTTTAACGCAAATTGAATCGAATGTGCTTTATTAACTTGTATTAAGTTAACGTGCCAAAGCTTCGAGAATGCCTTTTCTCTATTTTGAATCAAACGAAAAACAGCATAAACAACAATCGATTTAAATAAATAAATATATCAAGACATTCCACACATCGCCATTTAGCTCCTAGCTAAGTAACTAGACTTGTATTATGGGTGCTAGACAACGGATATACTACTTATACCTTTTCTTTTGTAAATACCTATTATACTTATTATACATAGAAACAACCAGACCACAGACAAATATCTAAGCATAAATACATGTCTAAGGCCAGAATCTAAACCCCAACCCTGTGTTTGTGAATCCGGCATGGTGACCATTGTGCCAACTGGGTCATCAAATCGAGTTTGATCATACATAGGGAAAATTCCTTTGAAATGGAAAACAAAATTCAATTTGACCTGTAACTAGCCTGTTAGAAGCAATCAAACACAAACATAGTGGTCAAACAAAACTTATTACCACTCTTTTTGAATCAGGGATTATAACGCAATACAAATCTTCCACACTAGATACATATGGTCCTCTCAGCTAACGTACCTACTCATGTTAAAAGATATGTATAGATACCTAAAGTATGGCGTAAAAGCTTGGATGGTCGAACACAGGAGGTCGCCGGGTGGCCTCCCGCTGGCGACCCCGGGCTCGGCTAGGTAGGGGGCTGCTTGCTGCTGTAATTTTTTCTCAAACTCGTGTTGTCGATGTCAGACTAGAACCTTGAAGCAGACTTGATTCTATTATTGTTAATGCACAAATAAACCTTAGTAATAATATTGTTTTGCAACAATGAAAATTACTGAATTTCCATATAAAGCTGGCAAGAGCTTAAAACACGTGATGATTTATCTAAATTGTATAATTTCAAGCACGTTTAACAGATTTATTGACGCTTTTAAACATTCTCTAAGTTTGATGGGTATCAAATATGAAAAAAGGAGTACCTATTTCTATCAGAGTATATCATAAACTAGCTGCGCTCCACGGTTTCACCCGCGTATGTCCCGATCCTGTGGAAATATCAAGATAAAAAGCCTATAGCCTTCCTCGCTAAATGGACTATCCAACACAAGGATAATTGAACACAAGAATTTTTCAATTCGAACCAGTACTTCCTGAGATAAGCGCGTTCAAACAAACAAACAAATAAACTCTTCAGCTTTATAATATTAGTATAGATTTTTCTTCTAACTGAAAGTTTTTGTTTTCTTGAATAGACCTTGTTGTCTTGATTGGTTTGTTATGTTTTATGAAGACGGAGATCGATTACAATCGGCGCCGCATCGTCAGTGGTCGGTTATTTTACTGTTTAGAAGTAGGAGTACCAACCAACGCAATAACCCGTCCCTGTACTTGAAATGTCGCACCCAAGATGGAGGTACTACAATACCACAGCTAGATAGATACCAGTATATAGGTATACTTGTAGATGACGCGACATTCGGTTCCATGTCACTCACTCCATCGAGATAACACAATCAGCGATAGCCTTGCCGCAATATTTTTTACTTAGGATTCTATTCAGTCGGTAGGTAAGTAAGTACATACTTACCAAAGTCCACAATGAAGGAAAGAATACTTCTTCTTTTTCTTCTTCTCAGGGTGCCTTGAAGGTTGGCAGTCAGCACAGAATATTTTCGATTTAACCGCTAAAAATGTGTGCGGCACTCGCTATCCCTGTCCACTCTTTGATATTCTGCAATCAGACTTTTTCCTACTACCGACTTTCCTTTTCCTAGTTTTTAAGACGTTTTCAAGTGGTCTATGTACAATTGTATTAAGCATCCAAAGAAATAAAAAAAATTGACTTCGACTTTGACTCTATACCTAAGCAAGGTTATTTTAAATGGCTAAACCGATTTTCATTTTGAATTGCTTAAGGAAAATTCAGTTTAAAGAAAATCAGCATTAACATTGATTAACCGGAAGCGTACGAAATACTACGAATACTCTCGCAGCCAAACTCAAGCTCATTATACCGCCTTTGCATCGGTTATCATACCAAAAAAAAATAATTTCAAGGGTTTATAAACAACAGAAATACATCACCTGTGAAAATTTCAACTGTTTAGCTATCACGGTTCATAAGATACAGCCTGGTGACAGACAGACAGACGAAAGGACGAACAGTGGAGTTGGATGTTAGGTTGGGTGAATTGGGTCCCGTTTTTACCCTTTGGGTACGAAACCCTAAAAATGGATACGGATTTTATTTAATTAAATTGAAGTAATGTTTTGATGTCGCTTTGTCAATATATCAATGAACTTTTTACCAACACTGACTGACTAGTTTTTTAGTTTCCAGAACTAAAAAGTTAAACTAGAATTTTTATTCAAACTAAAAAGAAAACTTTTAAACCTACTGTATGGGGAGTGGGGATCAGTTTTACGCCACTTAAATTTCGCTGAGCTTTTCACCGATAACTATTTTTTTCGAAAGTTCATTTGTTAGTAAGTTAGTAAAAAAAATAAAAACATTAAGATGTTCTATGTGAGATACTTTTATCTAGACATTGGTACATTTTTGTTACTTATCTAAATTATTGTTTTTGGACGACCTGTTTTACGCAGCGGGTGAACTCAGGCGACACAGATAGTTGCGAGTTCGATTAACGCCCTGAATAAATATTTTTAGTTATAATTCGTCGTCTGGTCACCAAATTATAAGCCTAACCCCTCAGTTTGGACCCAGATGGCGCTGTGTGAATGTCGTGAAATGTTAAAAAAGGAGATTGTGGTAAAGGAGAACATCGCTGAACAAAACTGTTTAGCGTGCTGATGACTCTTTGCTATCCCCCATGGAACGGACGCGACGGGCGTGCCTGCAATGTCACTGAAACGAAAAGAGGTCGCCCCGAGCGTGTGTCCGCGTCAGCAGTCGCGCATCCAGCCAACAATGAGGAGCGGCGACGCGCAATGTGCTATATCGAACTCGGCATAATCGCAGATAGGAGTCGCTTCACCGCCACCGCTGCGCACCAACTGCTTGTATTGTAGGTGGCACGTAATGTATGCGTGCTCGGCTCGCTCGCCTCGTTTCAATTCGATATCGTCGCTCGGTCGGTGTTGAAGTCTCTTCGAGTCGCTCAGCGCTGCGGACGACGCACTCGGTTCACATTTACGATGACCTCACCGAACAGACTTCGTTGAACGCTCACCGCACCACATAAATAAAACAATAACCAGCCGCGATGTCGCTCACATAGATATTTATGCCTTGACAACGCGCCTGTTACTAAATACATACCATACTAAGTATGTTTTAATATAATAATGATTACTAGCACAATCACAAGTATGTACCTACTTACTATATACTTACCCAGTAGTAGGCATGTAGGTATGTACCTAGCTATCTGTTGCGTTGAACTGGCTTGAATTTAATGTTATTTTATCCTTACGACGACGAGAGAACACTGAAAACTATCTAAGTATATGAATATGTTGACTACCAATAAGTACATAGGTTGGTACTTTATTTTATATTCAATAACAGCAACAATAACAAAGAATTCAGTGCCACCAGAATGCTAATAAAAATTGACTTATCCGATCTGCTAAGTCCCTACCCATTTTCAAAGCTATGGTAACTGATCACTACCTCAGTACTGTCTAATCCTACTAATATCCGTATATATTCCTGTATTATTTATGTTTGTATATATACCATACATACATAGATATGTATCAATGAATATAATTATTTGGTATTTATTATATATAATTTAATATTGAAGACCATAATTATGTAATTATTGTATATCATCACCTTTTAGAAGTTAAATTATTCACAACCTACCATAAAATCTGAATCAGTTCTTTTCCATCCAAAGGTTGCCTGGAAGAAATCGCTTTCAGCGATAAGGCCGCCCATTTGTGCAACTTATACTTTCTAGCTATTACTTTGTGTTTATCGTCTTCTGTTCCTTCCTGTGTTGTACAAATCTTATCAATAAAACGTATCTAATCAAATGAGATTCAGAGATCATTAATTACATTTCACCTTCATTACTCAGATCAAAACGTAATTGAAATAATACTGAAATACTAAGTTGAGAGGGACTATTTGGCGTCGTCGGTCGGCGATGGCGGGCGTTGGTTGGCGCCGCATATACATGTGCCCACCTATCTAACTCTACTATGCTGTAGTTAGGTATAAGTACTTCTTATAAACTGTACGAGGCCACGTACCTACCACCTGACACGATAGCACAACGATAGCAGCTGGCAGCCGGCTGCTTGCTTTTGCGCACATCAAACTCGTTTGCAAAGAAGCTTCAATATGGCGAAGCCACCATCCTACCTATCTATGCAAGATCAATGCCTGAAGCTTTAACTAGGTACATGGTACCTTTATTGTAATAAAATTTTAAAAATAGAATAATAACAAACACTATAATTTAATTATAGATTTTATATAAGTTTAAGATGGTACCTATTCTTCTGAAATTTTATTTTAGTACTTTTAATAAGTACTTATTGCATGCCCGCAATGGGTAAATTGTTGTTACTTAATTTTAAAACCACCTACCATCCATTGTACACAATTTATGAAATAAAAAATTCTTATTCTTATTCTTAAAAGAACGAACAAAATAATATACATGTTTTGATTGGCTTTAGGCCATAGATCAGTTATTTATTACTTATGTAAGTGCATATTATTTTTATCAAAAAGCGTACATGCTGCTGCAATAATTGATTTGCATTGCAGTTGCAACAATGATGATGTATTGATGAAGAATATGTACATTTACTAAGTACCTACCTACCTACTCCATCTATAAATATTGCATATAGTACGCTAGTTCAGCTTAGGCTTATATAAACCTTGTATTTCTAAGAAATAGCAGCCGTTTGTTTGATGTCTTTGTTGTGGGATCGCATTGTGGAGTGGCTGTCCTTTTGCTTCGTCCGTGATCGTGTTTTTCCGTGTTGTGTAGCGAGCAAACAACGTGTTGTCAGATAATAGTCGTATACACTATATATTATTATAGTATAGTATGTATTATTATAGAGGACTTCGGTAGGCAGCAACAGTCGTGCAGACCGCGATGCCGACCGACACGTCGTCGCTCGACCCTGATAATTTACTGCGCTTGTGGTACTTCAACGGCTTCTTGCGACATATTGCTTGTGCCCACTTTCCTGAGTTAACAGTGCCTACGCCTTGTACTACCTCATGTGGGCGAATAGCTGACTCGTTTCAAACTTGTGAGATCGATTTCCGCTGTCGCTTTGCCTTTTTAACGATGATATTGAAATTTACCTCAAAATCAATCAAAAACGACGATTTATTATTATTTTTGTGTATAATTACGTGAAAATAAAATATGTCATGATATCATATTACGAAATACTACGTCGTCGTTTGACTAATACCAGTCTCAGTTAGTAGGTACGTACATACTCAGAACAATAACTAAAGGGTACATATAGGTAGTAAGCGGTTAGTAAGTTTTAAGTCATAGAAAATACGCGATATCAGTTAGTTCTACCTATGGTTCTACGAACACTACTTACTTACTTGTATACTTAAGTACCTACTTATTTTTTCATCCAAGTTCAGCTTACCGGAGTTCATACTGAACTCCATCAAGAGTTGATGAATTTCGTCCTGTCGTTTATGGATTATTAGTAGATAGGGAGTGATGTTATCGGTATTATAATATTGGGTTGGTTGTACATAATCTGTTAATATGTTTGGAGTAAAGTTGCCTGAAATTAGGTATTAGGTACTCAGTATGATAGGTAACAACTATATTGCACGAGTACGAAATCGACATCGTTCTATGCGTGATGTCCGTGACACCTAAACGAGCGAGCAGCACCTCTGCTATCTGGTGGTTAGATAAGACACATTATCAGTGGGCCTCCGAGAGCGGCTGCGGTCCGGTGTTTGTTATGTCGAATTGGTAGTGTCGACCCAGGCAGCGACTGACGCGGCAAGCGCGTCGCACATGTGGCGGAACGTGCAGCCGGGGGCAGGCGCTCGGGGGACGGCGGGCGCGCCAGGGACGGACGGCGGCGCGCGGCGGCGGCGTCGTCGGCGGCACACACCGGCGCACGTTGCCATACACACACACACCCATCCGACATACCGCGCCCGTCCAACACGACGAGCGACGACGACGCCCGCGCCCGAGGAGCGTCACTGCGCCTTATCGCAGCCATCTTTAAACGAACACAACTCACGCCACCCGCCACTTGGTACGAATTCCAACTCTGTTGGCGCGATGGCCATCGACGCCGCCGCCGCCCGGCTGCACTCCTTTCATTGTGCGCTATAAGTGAGCGCCGTGCATCGCTTGGCAGACTCCAAGGTCATAATAATTACCAGTTGGACCGGTGACTGTCATGCTCGTTAACAACACTCGCGTTTCAATATCTATCTTTGTTTCTACCTACAGGATGACGAACAAACCAACGACTGCGTCAATTGTTCTACACAAGTAGGTAGATGGTACCTATATCTACCTACTTGTGTACAACGTGTACCTTTAATAATTTGCAAGCGCAGTAGTCGTACCTACACGTGTTTTGTTAGTAATTAGGTGTCAACTTGGATGTTCATTATTTTTCCAATTCATTGCAGTCTTTTAGCTTTTTGACTTGGCCCGATCTTGAGCCATTTTCCTAATCAGAATCATAATAAATTGAATTAAACAACGCTAATGATTGTGGTTGTTAACGTTGTTAATTATCCACTGTTCGCATTCACTGCGTCTTGATTGTAGAGTCGTAACGTAGGTATACTTACGTACTCGTAGGTACGCTACAACGGGCACGTGCGAGGTGTCCTCATTCGAAACATGTTAAGGGTTCGTTCGACGACGGGATGTAGGTATAGGTATAACTACGGTACACATCTCGTCTCTACTCTAGGTAGGGCAGGCAGGGTGTTCTTGCGGCGACCATCTGTATCGATCCCGGGAGGGTGGTGTGGGTCGACATCCCGTCGCCTACGTCGTCAGTGGAGAGGCGGCTCTGGCAAAGCTTCCGTGAAATCCAGGCTAGAGGCTGTCGGGTGGGTGATAAAGGAAAACTGCCTACGTAGCCGGCCCCTGGCGGGTGTTCGTCGTCGTGTCGATGGCGTGTTGTCGCGCAGCTATATATAGCGCGTGTTGAAGCCGGTGTATGGCCGCGCCCGCCGCCGCCGATACCGCCGCCGCAGTCGCCGCACTCCGGCAACAACGTCCGACGAAAGGTCAATTGGCGCGCAAATTATTTGCGTCGCAAAATCTGCAACTCGCTGCACCATCCTATGTCATCAATAAACTCTGCAAATAATTTTAAAATGTCTTCAGCTCTAATACTATGTTAAATATATCTGTTGTGTGATAAAATAACATTTAAGTATTCGAATAATTATCATTGCGTTTGGCACCATATTAAATAGATACTTGTAAGAAGTAATGGTAGAGGTATCTACTATGTATAACGCGCTCATACTGCTCATGTAGAAGTTATTTGACGGATTTGAAGACTCAAAAGACCTTTTTTAATTTATGATGTACCTAGTAATACCCTGTTTTTCCGTTGTTAAAGTACATTATTAAAATTTGGATAGGTACAAGACAAATGTACATGTTTTATTGATGGCGCCGAGTCTATCCACTACAAATAGTTTTTTTTATTACCGGTCCTTAACACATCGTAATTGTTATTAATCTATCGAATTATGCAATAAGAGATGGGTTGCACTTGCATTCGTAATTTGGGTATAATTAATTCAAAATTACTTCAATTTAATATGTAGCATCAGTTTTCAATCTTTTCATAAAATTCTTTAACTGGATTGTACATTTCCTTCGGCGTCGCTTCTCGTATCTATTCCGTGCTTGGAACAGCCAGACGCATATAAGGACAAGAACGGGTTTGAACAAGAGGTGGTCAGTGAGTGTGGAGGCCGGGCCGAGGTGAGCGTCACTCAGGTACTCGGAGTTAGTCACGCTTGGAATGCCTACACACGGTCCTCCTCCTACAAGAACGCTGCAAAACATGACGAAACTCAGATGTACCTACCTATCTAACTATACACACATCTCTGTATCATCCACACG
Source organism: Idaea straminata (assembly GCA_951213275.1). Classification (NCBI taxonomy): domain Eukaryota; kingdom Metazoa; phylum Arthropoda; class Insecta; order Lepidoptera; family Geometridae; genus Idaea; species Idaea straminata. The sequence goes on along the minus strand of OX577846.1, from coordinate 5,313,937 downwards.
TGTGCCGCGTTCATCGCGATCGGTGTCATCATGGTGTCATATACCTATAGTAGGTACTTACATATTATCTACACCACGATATAACAGCAGTGGCTTTACCAACAAAGTAAAGCATTTGACAAGCTCACCTAATAGCATCTACTAAAACGCGAATAAAAAGGCTCATTTTCCGAATTTACTATATTACGAAGGTATTAATTTGCGAAAACACAATTATCGACAACCGAACGCCTCAATTAATATTACGAACGCGCAATTTTATTTCACTCGCCCTTACGTTTATTTTATGTAATCCCTATCGAAATTATCCGTACCTACCTACCTATTAATACAATCGTGCCAATTGTCCGAAGACGTCCACAATCTACATTATCATTGTGTTAATGTGGTATTGTTATACCTCGGCATAAGTACACCAATGCATAAGCAAAGCGTCTCAGAACTCGGTAGGTACCTAGCTAGTCATCATGTCAAGCACATTGGCTTAGTTGTTTGTTATCGACCGATTTGATCATCGTATCATCATACTTCATATACCTACAATGTGTTTGTATATCATTCTCCGCTTCTCTGGGGGTAGATTCTATGCCTCAGTTTGAACATAAAATGTTCGAGGGTTAACGCATTGTATACAATTACGGCACGTAATACTCACCTACTTTTTTACAAGTTAAAAAATCTTGTGTGGTTATTATCAGTCAAAAAATTAAAGAATGACACATGTACTTACACCCATTAGGGTATCTATCAAAAGCATAACTTATTGTTTGCTTTCTACATTAAAATAAAAGCCGTAAATTAGCACTGAGTGAATGATGTCGTACATATACCTGGGCGCTAGGTATCTTGCCAAACCATTTCTCAAGAAATCAGTACCTATACCTATGTAACCTACCTACCTATATTCGAACATCAAACGAAAGCAAAAGTGTCCTCAATATGTTCAGATGGCTCGTTGGGCTCAGGAATCCAATAAAATGAAAGTGAATGGCATACATAATTTGTATAACATTAAGTATTTACTGTAAGACTTGTAATAAAGTAGATAGATAGACGATAGTCCGTTATGGTTACATTTATGATGCGTCATTGTAAGTCAATTAAACACCTAATTGAACCGTAGCTCAGTGAAATAGGCTCTCAAGAAGCGTGCGCGTGTTAAGGATTCTGCAATGTCCTCGAAGAGCCGATGCTATTTTCGTGATCATTGTGACAAATAAACAGACGGAGACGTCACCGGGCGGTCGAGACGACGCGACGGGTTCGCCAGCGAGCGCAGCGATGTATGTTGTACCGTATAGGTAGACGTCATCGACCGCGGCCGTGGTAGAGTCGACTCGACATCCCTGCATCCCCGGCCAGAGCGGTGCTCTATAAATACCCAGCAGGTGTGGTAAGCGGGGTAGGACGCGCGGGGCAAGGGGCATCCGCCTCTGCAGAGCGCTCCAAACAAACCGCTCACAGCGGCCAACGGACCTTAGCGAGCGACGCCATATCGATTGCGAGGGCTCCCCCTGCGGCGCGCCGCCGCCTCCATTGTACTCAGCTTGGGATGCCTTCTCCGAGCGTTTCCTGCGTTGTCGGCCGTGTCTGCCGCCGGCTGCCATCGTACCACCCGCCCCGCACCGCGCTCCCATTCCCCCGCGGCGGTCGCCCTTGCTTGTCCCGAGAGGACACGTCCGTCCGGCACCTGCCTCTTATTTGAGTGCTTCGTACCATGATGTGGGTATCGTCCTTTATTTTCTCTTTATCTTTGGATGCGAGGCATCCTACGAAGAGTTTTTATTTGAGCTTTTGTAAATGATTAGTTGTTACTTGTTTTAGCAATATTAACGTAAAAAAACCTCGAGCCATGCTTTCCGAAGTAGCAAAAAAATGAATGAGCTCAATTAAATAGTCGTCAGTTTATCGAATGTCTTCACATTTAACAGCATAGGTACCTATACTTAATTGATTGTTAAGTTGTGAAGAATAGGTAGGAAACCTATTATGAAATATAATAATAACATCTAATAGGTAAGTATTAATAATGTTTTTGTGATGTAATAATAGCCGCCATCAGTGATATGATGACAATCTGAACTGACTGCTAAACATGCCTTTGAAGTATCATTGTTCGTCTATGAAAGTACGGAGGGTGCAGATATCCGAAAATTATATCGCCACTAACCATGAAACGGTCACCCACCCATCCAAAGAATAACCGAGCCAGATGTAGATTTCCACGTAATTGTAAAATATTACAAGCAGCCCTTGAGAAAACCTTACTCTACTCTAATTACAAGAAATTTTTGTTTTTCCGATGCAAAAAGCTCTTTTGTTGTTTTTACTTGAATTGTACCTAACCAATTAACTTTTTGGTTATATGTCTCATTACTCATCTCCTTAAAATGTAAAACTTTCTTGTCCGTAACATAACTTTTGTAATTTTCCGATATTTTTTAACTTGAATAGGTACTTTTTATAGGTAAATTGATCTTTCGTATGCTTAATCAATCAATTAAACTAAATTTTTTAATATTTTTCTTAGGAAAAGACATCAACGCATGTCGTTTTAAAGAAATATTTTGATATGCACTCGACTTATGAGTATCTGCAATTCAACTATTTATTTACCATTAACATTTTAATTATTTTATGCAGAGACAGCTTGTGTTAAAGTTAGAAGTAGGTATTTATTTGATCATGCAGCCTTTGGACACGTTAAAAATAGTTTTGGTACCTACTTAATATTTGGCAAGATTACTTGCTAGCTCGGTCAACTGTTATCAAGAGCTGGTCCGATAGATCCTTATGACACATACACTAAAGCTTACCTTGTTACCTTGGAACTATGTGGAACGCAATATTTGAAATCTTAGCAAAACGCACAGCGAACTGCCTGAATGGGAGGCATCACTACTGTAACATGCCTCCTACCTACTTATCTCTAGAACATAACGCCGGTTATAATAACTACTGACACTAGTTATAATAATATAATCTACGTCAATTTGCAAGTTATTTCGTTGGGCCTTGGTAGCTTTGCTTAAATAACATCGTAGGTATCTAAATCTACTTATTATACATTCATCCATAGTTATATACAGCTCATTAACACTGAGGTCGTGTACAAAACAATGATGACGTGATAACAACGAAGAGCTCCATCTAATTAGTAGTTTGTCGAGTGGAGGTCGTTCGTGGGTACGGCGACGGCTCCCTCAGCTGTCGTCGAGGAGGATGTAGGTATAGGAACATGGTCCCTGCGGCGGCGGCGGGCCGCACCCACGCGCCCTCGCTCCTCGACCCGCCGCCGCCGCGCCATCCACCGCGCCCGCTGCTCTTGCCGGCTGCCTGCCTGCCGCGCCGCCTCATTCAGCCGAGGACGGTCTCGCGCTTCGCACACGTGTCGATTGCAGCGCGGCCGCCCGCCGTGCCCGCCCCGCGCACTTCTCCCGCCGCGCGCCCTCCCGGAACGTTTAACCGACACCGACTATTGTTTTGTTGCAGCGGAGTATGCTACAGCAGATGTCCTCGTCGCTTAGCACTCAACTCGTCGAGGACACTACTATTACGCGTCCGCTTCAACGACGTCCCTCAGAAGACGTCTTATTGGAAATCTCTTCGACCGCAGCATATTTTGAACTTTCGCAGCGAGAGATAAGTCAGAGTTACAATTGTGATAAGTGCAAGTTTCGAGCGGACAATCATCGTGCTTATCTCTGGCACGTACGTGACGTACATTTTGGACTGTTTAAAATTTATGAGTGCTCGAATTGTTTATACGCTTCGGCGCAACATCACAAACTTTTGAGTCATAAGCGAATGTTTCACGGAGAAACATCTTCTTTATCTCCTAATAGAATGGACGCCGAGGTTTACGACAATACTGCTGATAATACGGAGCGAATGGAAGATCTACTTGAAGAAATAGAAGAATGCGAGGACTCTCCAATGGAAGAAGAGAGTCGAGACGAGCAGCCCGAGGGTATTGACGAAGTCATCATCGAACCCCGTACCTCCAGCGCTGCGAAGGCGAAAGGCAAATTCTTTTCGTGCGACAAATGCCACTACGTTACCCATATAAAAGCGAGGTACACAAAACACGTCAAGTACCACTCTATGCCTATGATAAAGTGCACGATATGTGAATTTCGCACGCCATACAAATGGAACTTGGATCGTCACATGAAGAACCACGGTGGCAGTGGAAGTTTCGTGTGCTCGAAATGTTCTTTCACTGCGGACATCAAACAGAGCCTGACGGTGCACGAAATGAATCACCACATGCCGCCCATCGGTCATTGGGTTGCGTGTCGTCGCCGCAACCGGGTGGGTGCCAGCGACTTGGCAGCCGTGGAGCCGGTGCTCCCCAAGGAGGAGGAAGGGAGCGGCGACTCGCGCTCCTCTCACTCGACCTCGGTGAGTGTCGCTCGTCGTGCACGCTCTACGTACGCTCCGCGTGCCGTATGTTGGTATTACTTGCCCCATCTCCCCTCGCTCGCTGTACCTACTCTACCCTCTCCCCTCGCACCTCGATCCTGCCCCGCGTACATCGCACCGCTGCTGCTGACGTCATCGCCTTGTCAATCTTATCATCAACAAGCACTCGAGCGCATGCAACTGCACACCGCAACCTCTCTAACACCATTCACTAACAATCTGCATGTTTATTCCTCAGACTACAATAAATAAAGGCAGACAAAGTGCGCCGAACAATCCAGTGACTGCGATTGGTCATACATGTGTGCGTGTCACCCATAGCAACGCGCTGCTTACACTGTAGCAATGCATTTGTTTATAGGCGTGTAATGTTGCTTGTATCAGATAATAAAATACCAATAAAAAAAATCTATCAGTTTTTTTAATAAGGGCCTTAATAAACTAATACTTAATCTAAATCTAAACTAAATACCTAATCATATTATTTTAAACACCTTTATTTTGTATAATTTTTTTTGAAATACTGTCTTTTCGCCTCTACTTTTAAACTTCTTCTTTTTTGTTGTAAATGTTTAACTTTTCTCTTCTGGTTATCACTAAATATTTTTTGTCGTCTCAGATTCATTCTCATCTTATGTTTTCGAGGCGAGTCAAATATGGATTCTAAGTCCGAATCTTTTATGTCGTCAAGATTATCGTCATCCGTATTTTTTTCACGGGATGGTCCTGCATCTTGATGTCCAAATTTCTTATCAATAGTTCTGGTACGGGATGGTTCTGATTCTTGATGAGTAGTTTCTTTAAGTTCTATATGTAATAGTGGCATTGCGTGCTTTTTAAGACAACGATGTTCTTTTTTTCCTCTGAAGTAAATATCCTCTTTTTTAAAGTGAGCTGAGCAGATAACGCAAAATTTAAATGCTATCCATGTTTCATCTTTTCTATTTTGACGGACTATGGAAACCCAGCGATTGCGTAAAACAGAGTCAACTGGAAATCTAAAAAAAAACAACGCCTTAGAATTAAGTATAAGCTAGAAAACTTATAATTTTTATTTAATATTTTTCATAAAAATTATCTTATTATATTTGTATTTACTGTAACGTGCACGGTTTGCATTTGCACATATAAGCCAGTAGCCTAATAAATTAAAACATTGTCGATAAAAAAAAAACTAATTACAAATTACCACAAAATTGGGGAAGACGCATACTTGCAACACTGGGTAATTATGACATAATATGTTTAGGTTTTGTGTTCCAAGTCGTGTTTACAATATTTTTCGATGAAAAATATGCAAAATAACTAAATTTACCTGTGAAAAGATATTCCACCGTGACTTTTTTGTTTTTGGGAATTGTTTTTGCATTCCTTATAGCAGCAATACGGCCATGATGAGCAAAAATATACGCAGCGAAATACTATCATAGACACGTATGACACGTTTGACACTTGGTTGCGTACTAAGTGCGGAAACGTATTACTCATGCATTTAGTAGCACTGAACTGGGATTCACTCATTTGTTCGGCGCGCTGTGTCTGCCTTTATTTATTGTAGTCTGAGGTTTATTCATATTTGTTTTGATTCTGCATGTAAAACTCGAACAATAGGTTGCCCCAATGTTATGGGTCATTAATTAATCTAAGTATTTATTAGTTGCACTAAATGGCATAACATGGTGTAAGTTAATCTATAATACTATAATCTACACTAATATTATAAAGAGGAAAGATTTTTTGTTTTTATGTTTGTAACGAATAGGCTCTGAAACTAGGTACTAGACCGATTTCGATGAAACTTGGTAAGAGGATACATTGATTCATTGGGGCTTTTTATCCCGATATTCCCACGGGATCGGGAGTTACGCGGGTTAAACCGCGGAGCGCTAGTAATTGATAAAACTATAAAATACCTTATCTGTAGCTAATTATTTATTTAGGTGTATTTATTTATTTTGAAGGTCCCAATAAGTTATGACCCCGAAATAAGTCGGTTGATATGAATTGTGGGGTAGTATATATTTATTTATTGTATAACCAAGCGAGTAGTAATAGCTCAGTAGCGCTAGGTCTGCCTTAAAAAAAATAGCAGTGCAGTGTCGGTCGCGGCCGGTGTGATTTAAGGTGAAAGGGTACCGGTGCTCTCTCGATACAAACGTAGTCGACTGTTTCCTCCCTGGATAATGACACTAGACCAAAAAAAAATGTTGTAGGTTTTATACCTATAACTGCCATGACCATGCCCCTATGTTTGGTTTTATTTATTTTTTAAATCTTAATTTCTATGATAATTGGAAAATGAAAAAAACCAAGACATAGGTCCATAGTCATGGCAGTTATAAGTTTTATGCAACAAAAATATTTGCTATAGTGTCATTATCTAGGGAGTAAAAAGTCGACTACGTTTGTATGGAGAGAGCACCGGTACCCTTTCACCTTAGTGACCAGTCAAGTCCATTTTTAGGGTTCCGTACCCAAAGGGTAAAAACGGTATCCTATTACTAAGACATAACTGTCCGACCGTCTGTCTGTCACCAGGCTGTAATCTCATGAACCATGATAGAGCTAGAGAGTTGAAATTTTCACAGATTATTTCTGTTGCCAGTATAACAAAAAAATACTAAAAAAATATATTAAATTCCCATACAATATGGCACGGAACTCTTCCTGCGTGAGTCCGACTAACACTTGGTCGGTTTTTAAGTAAGCAGTCGATAGATAATATGTCATCATTACCAGCTGCGCCCTGCGGTTTCACTCGCGTAATTCCTGATCCCGTAGGAACATTGGGATAAAAAGTAGCCTATATGTTAATCCAGACCTCTAGCTATCTACATACCAAATTTCATTGCAATCGGTTTAGTAGTTTTAGCGCGAAGAAGTAACAAATATACATATACACACACAAACTTTCACATTTATAATAATAGTATGATATTCTTGAAATCGCAATTCGATTGGTAGAGTCATGAAATTAAATAACTGACTACGTATTTTTGTACAAATGTTGCCATGAATGGGCTAATCTCAGTTCAAATTATTTTAATTGATTTATTCTTTAATCTAAAAAGAATATTCTGAATTTATATTAATATTATATTTGGTATCACTCATACTCCGGAGTATAATGAATAAATTAGCTAATAGTAAAAGAGTTACATATAATAATTCCGAAAAATGAAATCTGAGATCTGACACGTGCGAGCGTGCCTGGCAATGAAATGCTCTACAGGAAAAACATTAATTTGAATTAAGTAAAGGAGATGAAAATCACGGGGATCTAATTACTTACATGTTTGGGAAAAAAAACTAATAACATTTTAATCTATGACATAATAACTATTTTCTTCTATTATCAACAAGTACTTAGAAGTGCACAACTAATCTATAACAAAAATACATTGGACTTTTTCCCCCTTATTCCAAAACGAGGTTAAACGATAGTCCGAGATGTGGATTTAAATCTTAGATTTAGATGCAGATTAACTCGTGAAGTAAAGTCTAAATACTATCCCTAGAGAGACTATAGGGATAGTGTTTAGACTATACTCTAAACACTAGATAGAGACTATAGGGATAGTGTTTAGACTATACTTCACGAGTAAATCTGACTATAGGGAGACTGTAGGGATCGTGTTTAGACTTTACTTCACGAGTAAATCTGCATCTAAATCTAAGATTTAAACCCTTCTTTACCACTATCCCTAAATAATCTATAGGGATAGTGTTTAGACTACAGTTCACGAGTAAATCTGTGTCTAAATCTAAGGTTTAAATCCACATCTCAGACTATCCTTTGACTTCGTTTTGGAATAAAGGGGTTTGACTTTACAACTAAAGTCGTATTGTTTTTACTTCACCTGTCCAGATGTTGGTCATCAAATCTTGCAAATTAAATTTGATCAATTTCCTCTTATTTAATCGTTAATTCGGGATTTCGTTTTAAGGAATTTCATTTTTTACGATTATGATAAAGTAAGTAAATTCCCGTTAAGGTAGTTGTGATTTGAATACCCATCATTTTATGTTATTCCGAGTTCCAACATGACATAATACAGTAAGTAGGGATTAGGTTTAGTTTATTTTTGCGTGGCTGTTTCCGCACTTAGCCTCTTCATTTAAGGCATTATGCGTGTAGGGATTAGGTATGTAGATATTAAAATAAGTACCGTAAGTAGTACTTCCTTGTCAAATAATTTGATATATACCTTTCTTATTAAAATTTCAGGACGCAATGGGCCTCCAAAATCCAGAGAAAGATATAGTTAGCTGCAACAGTGACTCCAATGACGCACCGCCTTCACAAATAAGCAGAGAAGATTCAATATTACCAGGTCAAATGTCACCTAACTCCGGAAATGAAGACAGAAAAAACAGCAGAAGAGCACCTAGACCCATACCACAACTGATACCTTTAAACGCTTCCACACCAAACCAAAACAAATCAGGCGAACCACCAGCTAAAAAATTTAAAGAATCTACAGACGTAAGTAAATTTGAATCATTGCCAGACGATATTTCTTTAATACCAGTCACTGCTCCAAAAGAAACTGCAGTGCGCAAGAAAAATAATTCATTTTTCGACAAATTAAAAGAACGGCTTTTAACAGAAACTGGTAAAGAAGGATCACTGAAGTGCAAAAATTGCGGCTTCGAAAGCAAATGTTTGTCGGAACACTCTGTGCACGAAAAAAACTGCACAGCACAATCTAATCGAGTCATGTTGAACACTGCGCTTCCGAGCATGGGCTCTACCCGTTGCCAAAATTGCAGACACAGATGTAAATCTAGCGCCGACCTATATGTACACATGCAAACATGCGGGAAGAATGCGAACGCGACAGTAGAAAAATCTTCTGAAAACAAATATGAAAATAGTAATGAGGCTAGCACTTCTAAATTTGAGAAGGAGTCTGAACCGCATCCCATGGAAAATGTAGTATTTGTGTGGAATAACATCGGCCAAGAGTCTAACAAATTCGATAGACCTCTAGACATCAACATCAATGATGACTCTACTCTTCCTGAACATAATAGAAACTATGACATAGAAGCGGTCGATGAAAACGAAGGTATGAACTTGTCGCCGAACAGTTTAAGTCTCGGGAAAAATGTATACAAATGTCCAGATTGCAAATTTTGGGCCGCGACAGCCTCAAGGTTTCACGTGCATATTGTCGGGCATCTAAACAAGAAACCTTTCGAATGTTCACTTTGCAAGTATAAATCTAACTGGCGATGGGACATAACTAAACATATAAAGTTGAAGTCGGCGAGAGATCCGGAACATTACGATGCTAAAGTACTAATGACAGACGAAACAGGTAGAAGAAACTACAGCAAGTACAACAAGTTCTTAGCTGTGCCAGTTTTAAATGAAAATGGCGAGAACGAGTTTCACTACATTGATCCTAACACAACGATGGACGCTACCATGGAGATGGATGAGTCGTTCAATGACTCAGGGGACATGACCATGTCTGCCGACATGCAGCCGTTGAATTTGCAGACACAGCCCAACGAGCTCAAATATGATTTAATGGACAACGGAAACCAAGACGTCAAAAAAGCGAAGAAAACTTTATGGAAATGTAAAAAGTGTAACTACAAGTGAGTATCTATACATATTAAACGCTTTGTACAGAATGACTGACTGACTGACGGGACAGATCAATGCACAGCCTTAACCACCGATCGTAGAGATTTGAAACTTGGAGGGTGTGCTCTTCGTATGACATAGGCATCCGATAAGAAAAGATTTTCCAACGTTCTACCCCTTAGGGGGTGAAAAACGGGGGCAAAGTTTACATGGGAAAACGTGATTCTTTGATCAATTTTCGACTATTACGCGGAAGAAGCTTGTTTGTTATAAAACACTTGTTGTAAAAAAGTTTGTATAATATATATCAAATTTTTACCTTATACATTTTCAGAGATGCGTCCAAAGAGGCATTGTTGGAGCATGTGAAGCAGCACTCGAGAGGCGAAGGTAGTATAGACGACCCCAGTAAGAAGGCTGAGAACGCAGCCGACCCCGCCGACCTCGCCTACCGCTGCGGCCACTGCAACCAGCTCTCCAACTGGAAACATGTAATACAGGTTAGATTTACTATTATAGTACTAGTCCCGTCTTACGGTTTTACAATTTTCGATCCCGTTAAAATATCGGGATAAAACGTAAAAAACAAATTATTCAGGGCGGACATTTACATACCAAGTAATAAACATTTACTACCATAAACACAACAACTTTCTCATTCATTATATTAGTGGAATTTATAATAATTAGTGAACTTATAATAACTGGCTGTCCCAGCAAACGTTGTTTTGCCATATACAAAAAAAAATATTCGATTCTCAGACCTAACGAATATACACAAAAAAATCATACAAATCGATTCAGCCGTTTCAGAGGAGTTCACTAACTAACACTACGACATGATAATTTTATTTATATTAGAGATATTATACTGTCTAATTGTTTACATTTAATTAATTTTTATTGAATAAACCTTTAAAATATAGAACTTTTACGTTTCAGAGGCACTGTCGACTGAAGCATGAAGGTATCATAAAGGTAATCACAACGGTCAAACCTAAGGTCGATCCCTCTCAAGCAGCCAATAACGAAGTGTTCACCGACGCTTGCACGAAATGCCCGTTCAAAACGAACGACAAGAGACATCTTGTTGAACACATGCAGCAACATCAACCATCAGCTCAATCCATCTTCAAATGCTACTTCTGTCCTTACTTCGTAAAGGACGAACAAGACTTGATCCAACATCTGCTTCTACACGGTATCACCGATCCTGAAGATTACATTGCTAAAGCGATGGGATGTAGATCACCTTTACCGGATCAAACGGCTATTCTGCCCGAATCAGTTCCACCTACCACCAGCGGTACAACAAAGAGACACAAGTGTACGGACTGTCCGTATGAGACAAACAGCAAATCTCAATACATGTACCACGAACAATTTCACAGACTACCCGCAGATACGCCGTATAAATGTCCCGAATGCAATTACAGCGTCTCCAAAAGGCATTTGCTTCATCAGCACCTCAGAGTTCACGGGATTCATACGAAGAAAAATGAGTCTGAAGCCGAGTTAGAAGCTTCTACATCGTATCACAACAGATCAGAAATCAAGTATGAGGAATTAAAAGATATACCGTACGTGTGGGTTTCAGCAAGAAACGAGTTTCATAAAATGTATAAGTGTCGGTATTGTTCGTACGTGAACTCGCAAAAATGCAAGATTCCTAATCATGAAAAGATACATTGTCTAGCGTTCGAAAACAGCGATGTGATAATTTATAAATGTCTTGAATGTAAATTCACATGTGATAACGCCGGAAGACTAGCTGAACATTCCAAGAGACATGGTTTGTTGTATGGTCGTATTTATAGTAATGTTGAAGATGATATACCAGATGAAGATCAAATAGCAAAATTACGTCGAGTCATCGAATTAGAGAAAGCTACGATACCTGACGATTCAACTAAAGAAGACAACACATCGGATGACGGCAATGAAACCAAAATGATCTATTTTTGTCAAAAATGTCCAGCGAGATACTTTACTGAAAGTGAAATTAAAACGCACGAGAAGTTTCATGATCTAAGTAATCCAAACAAATGTAAACATTGTGAGTTTTCAGTTCCTGAAGAAAGCGATCTAGCGACTCATATCACTATGCATTCCGATGAATACCATATAAGAACTAATATGCTTAACTTTGTTCATAATTCCCATTCACTGTTCAGAGAACCTAGATTAGAATCGATTCGTAATCCGGAAACATCTGAAGTAGCTTGGATAATTTCAACTGTACCCATCAAAATAATCGATCCTGTAGAACCCCACAGCAAGGTAGACACGAAACATTCGTCTAAGCAATATTGTTGCAAAGAATGCCCAGCGAAGTTCTTCAAAAGTTCAGCATTGACATATCATATGGGTTTACATGGTGGAGAAGGCGACCATAAATGTAAAAAATGCAGTTATGCGGTTAAGAACGTCGGTAATTTGGCCAAACATGAATTATTGCATGACAATGAGAATAAACAACACAACAATGAATACGAATCTGGAGACGACATGGACTATAAAAATATCCCATTATCGGGAACTGATTTGTTCCAAAGGAAAACAGAAGCCCAGAAGAGAGTACTGACCGATAAAGATAAGTTAGTTAAACCAAACGACCATTTTCCGCCAGTTCTTCAAGCTGATCCGCAGTTCGGTTACCTCATGCATGGTAATCCAGAGTTTATTTACCCGACTTACCTGAAAAATGGTCGTCAAAAAGAAAAACGTTATAAATGCCATAAATGTCCATCAGCTTTTGAAAAGAGAGAACAATACAAAATACATCTATCACTCCATGGTTCTAAACAGAGATACAAATGTGAACTTTGTGATTACTCCGTCAAATATTATGCAAACTACGTCCAACACATGAGAAAGCATCAGATGAACGACGAAGCCCAAGCGGAAAGGAAGAAAAACAACAATGATTTTACAGAACCCGATACTCAAGTAGTAGATAAACAAGACGACAGCGCTGATAATATAAAGTTAGCGATAAAAACGATGCCCAAAGGAACTCCCAAGAGTGATTTTCAACAATTCTCCATTAGAGATCAACAGACGCTAAGGCTACTGCAACGCAGGCGGTCTATGGTCAACGGAACGAAGGAAGCAAACACGTCTGAAACGATCTCACCGGTCAAAGAACGCAAGCTGCACATGTGTTTACTGTGCCCCTACACCAATCAAAGACAGGACGCTCTAAGTAACCATTACAGAAGACACGATGCCCAAGATGTCGTCAACAGTGGTAATCATAAGTGCTCGTATTGTGATCTGGTAGTCGTTCAGTCACATTTCCTCCGCGATCATCTGAAAACACACTTCAATTATCATAAAAATGTTACCCCAGAATGTTTCGTGGCAAATGACAATGTTAGTTTTACTATTAAGAGATTAGATGAGGAGTGTGAACCAATTGATCTCAAATTAGAAATGAAAAGCAAAATTGTACCGTGCAATGACGGTAATGAAAAAATATTTGTAAAAATTAAAACAGGTGAACTTGTAGTTGAATAAGTCTCATAACTTGATAATGTAGGTAAATTATATTATTTGTAACAAACTATAATTAAGGGGATAGTGTAGGTACTCTACATTTTTACGAAATATAAAAAATAATTATTTCAGAACATCTGGTACCTGTATCCCATTTCCATAAAGTACCTTTTAAGGTAAATGTTTGCTCCTTCTCGGTTTTATAATTATTTTCAGTAAGTAATAGTTTATGCCAAAAAGATAAATATAATCTTAATATTATACTTACTTACTATTATCGTATTTAGTTTAAAATTATGTGTAATTTTTTAAGTGAAGATAAAGCAACATGCTTCAATTGTAATCCAAACGTTCCATAAATTCACCGCGGCTAGGTAGAACTTCGTAGTACAACTATAATCGTATGATCAAAGGTCGTAGATTCGAATCCTACCGTGGCGAATTCCCGGAAAAGCGTTTGGTAAAAGTACTTAAATACTAACGTATTGTTATGCACCAAAGTGTAGCTTGCCATATTAGAATTTAACTGTTTCAACCATATTCAGAGACATGCATATTATTGAATTTGTCATAAAACTAGTCCAAATTTATTTAGTAATGGTTGTTAGAATATTTCCATTAGTTAGACAATTTATACAAATTCAAATAAGTTACTATTTGTAATACTTATTTATAACGGAAAAGTATAAAACAAAGTAGCTACACTTTTCAGTCAAAAAGTAGATACAATATTCCACAGATCAACAATAAGTGAAATTAATTAATTAAAACTATCTGTTCATTGTACCTAAAGGTACATATAATTTTATATTGTGTATTTTTATGTAAGTGCCAGTAATATAGTCCTAAGGACTCATTCCCATTTTGTTGTGTAAATCAATAAATATTATAACTTTTACATTTTTATCTTTCTTTCTTTCCTAAAAGTTAGTATAAATAAAACTGATGTTATCCCTTAAGCAAATAATTTATTTAACTAATGTTGTTACCTTATCTAAACAAGATTTCATTTTCCATCAATATGTAGTAAGGTTAGCATGTAAAATAGCTGAAATGAAAAATTTATTAATACAATGTTATATTACGTTGATACAATATAGTACCTAAGGTAACATAAGGGTAAAACTATATCTATGGATTATAGATAGTTAAAAGCAGTCTTAACAGAATTTCCAGCGATTTCCGCACTCATTGCACAGTACAAAGGTGGTCATAGGTTCATCTGAGCTCCGGGTTTGGAGCTGGTTGTAAGTGCAATTCTTCTTTTTACATTTGCCACATTTGAGCATCTCTGTTTTCGTTCCTTGTACTGTGGCAAGTTGAGCATCATCAATAGCTTCCTTGATAAACTTCTCTCTGAGTTTCTTCATTTCATCGCTGGCCATTTCCTCTGGGGTCATTTTGGCGAGACGAGACGCAGAGATTACTCCATTCAGAAAATTAGTTCTCAGGGTTGGGTTCTTGGGATCTTTTAGGTTAGCGACTCTGGAGCGGACTCGATTCTTGTACCTCATGTCAGTGTTCTTAAATTCTAAGAAAATGCATTCTTCCAATTCCTCAGCTAGTTCTTCTGGAGTACCACATGAGTTAGGTTGGTCTCCTTCCACCTTGAGAGCCTGTGAGAGGAGTTCACGGCACTTGAGCCTGACAGCATCAGCGGTGTTAGACTGTGGTGGAAATGATGCTGGTAGCTTTTTGTCTTTCTCCTTATCCTCCTTCCTGTCCTTATCTCTGCCCTCTTTTTTAGATTTAGACGAACTTCCATTGTCCTTAGAAGGGGTTCCCGGTGTAGACAGAAATTTTTTCCAGTTTTTAATTAGCGTTTTGCACAAGGAATTCACCTCTTCATCCTTGCTAGACTTTCGTAAAGCGTTCACTGTCATTCCTATTCTTGTCTTGGTCAAGACATCCAAGTTTATAGCCATCGTTTGCAGAGCTTTCAGCAGCTCCAAAGCTTCTTCTTGTCCCTACAACAAAAATAATAACATTTACATTTCTTGATTCTTTTGTTTTAAATGAGTAAGCTCACGATTTCCAATCAATAAATAAAGACACCGGCTGATCACAAACATAGCAACCAGCATTTTATCAAGAAAGGATGTGCGAATTTAGTTCTGAAAACCGAAGCCGCTATAATTTTGATGAAAATCGAGCTTACCGTGCCGTCGTCTGAAGTCATCTTGGTTAATTTTTTTTGTATTTTCATTACATCTTCTTCCACACTCATTTTCGTTGAATTAACTATGAAACTACAGCTTCCCGCGTATTTATTAGAATGTTTCGATAGAAAATTATTGGTAAATCGACCACCACACGGCACAAAATATTACTGAACCACAGAGTGAGTACGTCATTTTTTTTTCACGACCATAGACAACTCTGACAACAGATAATTCAAACAAGCAAATCTAACCAATCAAATGTTTTGGCGGGAATAGCGTCACAAGCGGCAGATTTTAAAATTCTTTGAATCGAATCCAAGTACCTACTTGTAAAGAAAACAGTATACTCCTAGCTATTCTTCACTCATGTGCGCCTAGTTCTAAAGCTAATAATAAAAAAATAAACAAACCAAGTAAGTAGTTTACTAGTTTACATATTCAACTACAGTCACTGTTTAAAAAAAATGTTAGTATAATTATTCGTAGTGACTTGCGTAACTAAGGTGGTGGTAACATAGGTGGTTAACGAAAATCTTGCAAGTCAGAATTTAGACCTAGTCACTTTTTAAACTCATGACTATAAATTTAAAAAATATACGATGATAAATTCAAATAGGTACTTACCTACATCCGCAGGACGCAGCAAGTAATACATAGATGCGAAAGTTTGTTTGACATTAATCCTTCTTTACGGTCTATTGGGGGGGAGGGCGGAGGGGCGGACCGCCCCGGGCGCCACCATTTGGAGGGCGGCAAAATTGGGAAAAATCAATGTTGTGCCGACACTGACGGTCAGTCAGACAATTATATTTTCAAGAAGCTCTTACCCACTTGCACAATATATTGAAAATCCCTCCCGCTCAATACAGTTGTTGCAAATCACGAGTCGCCCCGCATCCTTACATGGTTTTGAAATAAATATTTTTCGCTCAATTCGTTCATATCGTTACGTTTTTTCTCACAAACACCAACATTATTATTTGTATGACGTCATAAGGGCGGCAAATTGTCAACATAAATATTTGTGTGACGTCAAAGGGGCGGCAAATTATGACGACGCCCCGGGTGACAGTGACCCACACTACGACACTGGTCTAATGACGCAACAGATTTTAACGCTAATAATTCTGGACATTCGTCCATATGGAACTCCAATTGGTAGGATGAGCGGGAATACATTTTCCCGTTGTTTCCATTAATTATTATTGTACACTCGTGTGGTAAAAATCATTTTCTATTGATATTTATGCTTCCATTACGGTCGGACCGCTCCCTCTGAGCTCTTCCTTAAGGGATTCGAAGAGAGGTAAATCTATACTAATATCATAAAGCTGAAGAGTTTGTTTGTTTGTTAGAACACGCGAAACCCAACAACTACTAGTTCGAATTGAAAAAATATTTTTGTGTTGGATAGTACTACTTTTTATTTTGATATTCCCATAGGAACTTACGCGGATGAAACCGTGGGGCGCAGCTTGTAGTCAATATTTTAGATAATGCTATAGGTGACTTTTTATACGAGTGAAACAGCGGGCCGCAGCAAGTATATCAATATATGACACAGTATGGCCTTCTGAGTGTACCCTTCCAACTAGGTATGTAGTAACATATAAAGCAAAGCGGTTCACTGCTTGCCGTTTCAAAATAGTTTACGACCGCGCACCGCGAATACATCTCCTTACTTTTTGTGCAAAGGATTATAAAGAGGTAGGATTATCTTAAGAATTAAATGGCAAAATTTACTTAGACCTTAATTTAATTAATCGTTGTGTCGGTTTATACAGGGTCTAATAATTATAAGTGAGTCCTCCGGCAAAATAACTTCAAATGGGTGCGTAGAATTATGGTTAAACAGTAATAATAATTTAGAGTACCGGGCTTTAAGTAGGTTAGGATACTCAACTAATTACTACAGCGATCTCAGTTCGTGATTAAAGGTGGCCAAAAAATATAAGAAATAATTAAAAATTTAAGTAGTATCGAAAATAAAAAAAATGAACTTTTTATGTCCAGGGCAAAATCCTTGGCAAAATCATTCTGTATCTGTATTTATCTACACTTACTAAACATAGTTATATTAGTGGAAAATTAGTTAGTTTTCTTATTTAACCTTTTTATAAAACCGTGGTAAGCAGGTAGGTAAGTAGGTCTAATTTATAATAAATAAAAGAAAGTTACACCATTTATAACTCGGGAACGGCTAAACCGATTTGGCTGAAAATTGGTGGGGAGGTAGCTTACAATCAGAAGACGGACATAGGATATTTTTTTCGATATTCCCACGGGATCGGGACTTACGCGGGTGAAACCGCGGGACGCAGCTAGTTTATAATAAATAGAAGTGTTTTACTAATCTAATAAAAAGGAATTATATTTTGGGGCTTTTGGTTTATGATTTTTTAATATTTTTTTAATATTATGATTCTCATCTATATGTTTAGCGAATAGCCTTTGAAACTATTGGACCGAATTCGATCTAGTATTATGCTAATATTTCCACAGAACATAACGATTAATTTCCTCTTCCATAGTCATCATCAGCTACGTAATTGAATTTACCACGAACTTACAATGAAAGATATCGCAATAAGCAAAGTGCACTCAGAATACAAATATATTCTTCAGTAATGGTTTTTTTAATTGAACTCATTATCACATGGCAAGTTAGTTAAAAAGCTTTTATCCATAATAATTTCATCAGCCATACTAAATGGTTAAAAACCAAACTACTGAAAACGCTGCGATTACAGCCTTTAGACGCATAACACCACATACGCCAAACACTAACTCAAGATTTTGTGGTGTTTTGCGGATTAGTAAAAATATTTACGTCAAATAACCAACTACTACAATACCACAAACGCAAAGCACCACCTTGTAAATTAATTACCATCAAGGTAGAGTGGAAACGAAAACATTATAAATTCTAAATCAAGTCCCCTAGTCCACGGAAAAGAAAAACAAAAGACGATCGAAAAAAAAAACAAAAGACGATCGAAAACATATAAACAAAAGACGACCGAAATGGAAACAAAAGACAGAGCGTAGGCAAATCGAGCGCAAATAGGTTTCAGATTTTTCACTGGAAATTAATGACATCTTTATTGTGCTCTAGCATCGTGCTAAGAACTAACGTTTTTTTTTGGGTGCAGTATTTTTTAAATTTTAATATTTTGGCCTTATTTATTTCGTACCTTTTTTATTTAGTTCTATTTCTATTCTATCTAACACGAGCCTATTTTGACGTAATAACGTCTAATAAATTGATGGAACACCTGCATTCACGCTGAAGTGTCATGTTACCGGAACATGACGCATCCCGTTCCCGATGTGTGACGTCATGCGTCATGGTAACATGAGAGTATTTAATAACAATATCACTCATCTGGGCTTGTGTTATGGTGACGAGTGACGAATAGAAGACTTTTACTTATAAAGGAAAAAATATATACATAAAGGAAAAGACAGAATCAAAAAAAGGAAATAACAAGAAAACTCAATATTTCATCGTTTTCCTATGACGTTATCACGTAAATTTATCGTCCGTAAACCGACTTTATAGAAATCTATTTGGTATTTTTTTTAAACTAATTTAATATATAAAAACACGCGCACGCGGCACTGCTTACAACTATAGCAAAAAGTGTCGTTACAACTTTTGATCTTAATTTTTTCTGTCTAGCCCTCTTTCGCAACGCGCGATAACCGATAACACTTAATATATTATGTATAATAAAACTTTGTCACTAATTACAAGGTTTTTAAAACCTTTTATTGGCCCTTATAACCCACAGATACCCTATCACATGTAAAAGTAAACTAATAACTTCGATTGTTCGATATATTTTACATATTTATGCAATATTAATCGTGTGTCAATACGTATCAACCTTATTTCAACATGACAAGATCAACTTTGTTCTGAAGAAAGGACCCTGACCTGCTTATGTTTATTTAATTTTAAGAGGAAAGGGTACAGGACTCTCTCTCCATACAAACATAGTCGACTGTTTCCTCCCTGGATAATGACACTAGAGTGCTACATTAATCATTATCAGACAATTATCATAGAAATTCAGATTTAAATAACAAAAAAAACATAAGGGCATGGTCATGGCAGTTATAAGATTTATGCAACAAAAATATTTGCTCTAGTGTCATTATCCACGGAGGAAACAGTCGACTACGTTTGTATGGAGAGAGCCCCCGGTACCCTTATCTGACTCTGTCATTAGGGTGACCAAATAAGATACCTGCGGGTAACAAGAGTCACTAAAGGTTTTTTTAAATAACCTGTTATCTATCTATACATATAAAATGTTTTGTCCTGATTGACTGACTAACTGACGGATCAACGCACAGTCTAAACCGCTGATCGTAGAGACCTGAAACTTGGAGTGTGTATTCTTTGTATGACGTAGGCATTAGGATTATATGTTTGTATGAATCAGGATTTTCCGAAATTCTGCCCCTTAGGGGGTGAAAAAGGGGGCAAAGTTTGTATGGGACAACGTTTTTTGGTCCAATCTACTTCAAGTTTTTTACTTCTACACGGACGAAGTCGCGGGCAAAAGCTAGTAAGTAATAAAATAACAAGAAAATAAACAAATTAGTAATTTTTCAGAATGTCAATAAAACAAATATTTATCTATTGACCCACTTTTAAGTAGTTTTTACGAAATATTAAGCTTTTTATTAAGGTGGCAGGTGGCCCTTTATCCCCGCAGGTACCTTAGTTAAAGTAAGAACCAAAGTTATTTACTTATAACTTGGTTTCATGCATGAGTCAGTAATTCATTACTTTAGTTATCTTTTGTTTAAGTAATTCATTTAGAGGTGTTTTTTCTCACGAGTTTACGAAGCTCATCCAATAACTACAAAAACATGTTTATTAAACAATGTAGTATACCTACTTATTTTGACGCTGATAAATATTAAGTAGAATAAAACTTATACAGAAATGCAAAATTATAGAGACAATAAATAATGTATATAACAGAGAAAATAAAGTATCTTATGTGACTGTTCCCCTAAGGAACCTACTGAGTTACGCGCTAGCTCTAAAAATACAAAAAAACCTGAACTATTCCAATTACAGGGCTACGGCTAAACTCAAAATTTCCATTAGCTACGAAAAGAATGCTACGCTACGATTATTAATAATCTCTACGAATTAGCCTTAGATTTTGTAGCATTGAGTTTTACATTAGTAGCTTGACCTGATTAAATCTATTCCCTGTTTGCGAAAGTTTTTGTGTTAGTATGTGTTTTACCTCTACGAAAAATACTAAACCGATTGGTATTAAACTTGGTAGATAGCTGGATACCTAGAATAACACTTTTATCCCTCTAAAATTTCTTTTTTACACAATAATAATCTATTATTCTATAACCACAGGTTTCTATCGCATTATAAATAGAAGTTATTTTAATACTTACCTGACGACGTTTCGATCGAGTTGCCCCGATCATGGTCACATAAACCTTTTGGAACGAAGTTCCTTATCTGGCTAGGGGAACTAGCTGAGAAAAAATGTTACGCGTTACGAAAACGTGAAATGAAAACCCGTAAGAGAAACTAATCTGCTACATAAATATTTAAAAAAATGCCGTATATAACAAACAATTAATATTGTTTAAAAAAAAAGGTAAAGGGTCTTCATTCCAAACGCGTGTTCAGCGACAAGTTAATTTTTTAATCCCTTTTTAAATAAAAAAAATATGATTGTATAAAGTTTTTATGCTTTACCTAATTTTTTTCTCGCAGTGAAAATGTTGAAGTTCGTGGTATTGGCCGTAGCGGTGGTCGCATGCGCCGATGCGTTTTCAACGGGCGCTCCGGAGAGCACCTGCGCCGATATGACTCCCAAACACCCTGTCGCACCTCAGAAAAGCGCTGCGCCTTACATTCTCACTACAAACACCAAGGTAAATGTTGTTCCCTAGGTTTTAAGTTTGTAGGATTCCGTATCCAAAGGGGAAACGGGATCCTTTTACTATGACTCCACTGTCTTTCTGTCACTAGGCTGTATATCGTAAACCGTGATAGCAAGACAGTTGAAATTTTTACAAATGATGTATTTCTGTTGCCGCTATAAGAGAGTCCTTGCTCTGCAGTAGTTTGGTTTTATTAAGGGCGGCTTCCAAGACATTGTGCTTAAACAAATTTACCTAAATCTAATATTATAAAGCTGAAGAGTTTGTTTGTTTGAACGCGCTAATCTAAAGAACTACTGGTTCGAATTTAAAATTTATTTTTGTGTTGGATAGTCCATTTATCGGGGAAGGCTATAGGTTGCGTTTAACCCGATATCCCCACGGGATCAGGAGTTACGCGAGTGAAACCGCGGAGCGCTGCTAGTTCCAGCTAAATGTATTTAACGGGTAATCTTTTTCAATTTTAGTCGTAGACGACAGGCATATCTTATCTTGTATCTTTAAATGAGCAATTCTTGTATATATATATAATTGGAATCTCGGAATCGGCTCCAACGATTTTCATGCAATTTGGTATATAGGGGGTTACGGGTCGATAAATCGATCTAGCTAGGAATCATTTTTAGAAAATGTCATTTTATTCGTGTTTCATCGAAACTTATTTTTTTTTTATCTGAAAAATATGACTCTTCCTGACATCTATTGGCGAACTACTAATACTATTTTTGTAAGCAATAAAGTTATTCCAGCAGATGGCGTTGTTAAGTAACACGAAGTCAATGAGTATGTGCTTTGAAGTTAGACTAAGTAAAAAAAAAAAAATAGCGAGCAAAGCTCGGTCATCCAGGTACTTGCGTTTAATTATGCGCCTTAAAAAGTAACATTGTTTACAGGTGGTAAAATCTGGTGCCCCCATGGAGGTGACGATAACCGGAAACAAGGCGGACAACACCATCCGAGGTCTGATGCTGCAGGCCAGGGACGGAGACAAGCCTATTGGAACCTTCATCATACCTCCCAACTATCCTTATGCCCAACTTCTCAACTGCGGCCAACCGGGGGTGAGAACCTATTTTACTGATACTAAAGTGAAAGTCGATTTTAGTGCCTTGTAATTAGGGAGGATAAAGGTAGACGCAGATTGATCAGAGCCGAAATAATCGAACTTTTGTCTAGGGGAAAAGGTATATTATGGTAATAGAGATAAGGTACTTACATTTATATTACCGATGACGTCATCAGCGCCCCCTTAGACAAGATTGCTTTGTATTAGCGATGTCGCCAATCGATAGATTTAATTGTATGAAATTGACAAAAATATTGTATGAAATTAGCTTAAGATTTAACTTGTCCACCATTTTTTTTCTTCAACGCCACACTACGTGACTTTTTGTTGGCTTGTGTCAATTACATACAAAAAAAAAAACAAAAAAAATGACTTTTTATTGACGATATCGCTAATAGAAATCAATCTTGTCTAAGGGGGCAGAGTCGACTCTGAAATATAAATGATCCTTATTTCTATTATTATAAGGATCAATCTGTGTCCACCTTTATCCTACTAATATTGTAAATGTTTGAATTTTGTATGTGTGTGTGTGTTTGTGTGTATGTTTTTCCTCCTTCACGCAAAAACTACTGGTACAATTGCGATAAAACTCGGTATTTAGATAGCTGGAGACCTGGATTAACACATAGGATATATTTTATCCCAATACTTTAATGGGCTGGGGATTTACGCGGGTGAAAATGGGTGCAGGATAAAGAATGTATAATAGGCGCCAAGTCAAGCAACCATGAGCCTTAAGAGGAAAGGGTACCGACGCTCTCTCCATATAAACGTAGTCGACTGTTTTCTCCCTGGATAATGACACTATAGCAATTATTTTTGTTGTATAAAACTTATAACTGCCATGACCATGCCTCTTTTCTCTTAACACATCCTTTTTCTCAAACCAAAACGCGGTACTTGGCAAACCTCGACAAACATCTATAGTTCTTTTGCGAATATTTGTTTCACGGCGGGAATCGAGCCCGATACCTTCTGCGAAGTCGTCTGACTGTACTAGTTGAGATTCATTCAATCATATTTTTTTTCATTAAATGTAAAAACTTATCTATTTTTACAAAAATAAACACAATAATACAATAATTTACCCACATATAAATTTAATAAATTACATAACACTATTATCTCAAGTTATTCTAGAAATAACGACATTTTTAGAAACGCTTTATTTCTTATAAAAAATAACTCCCATATCATTAATAAACTAAACAAAGAAATACGTCAAATAACTCCTAAAAAGGTAATTTATAGATCTTTGTTTTGTAATACAAGGAAGAAGGCATACTTAAGTGTTGCATAGTAATTATGATCACAATTCCTTCAAGTCTAATGGCATTTTTTGTTGCAACTTGCTAAGCAAATCTTATTTAATTTGAATGCTTCTTTACTAAAAAAAAGAAAAAACGTTAATAAACGC
This sequence comes from Idaea straminata, assembly GCA_951213275.1. Lineage (NCBI taxonomy): Eukaryota > Metazoa > Arthropoda > Insecta > Lepidoptera > Geometridae > Idaea > Idaea straminata. Next base: position 5,289,830 of record OX577846.1, on the reverse strand, counting down.
CTAAAAAGGTAATTTATAGATCTTTGTATTAAAACTAGCATTTTTTGCGACTTCGTCCGCGTAGACGTCGAAAATGGTACTTTTAAGCAAACCACCCCTAAAATACCTTTCTACCCCTTTTTAACCCCTTTAGGAGATCACGTCTTCCATCAATTCTGTTAAAGAATGTTTATGCAAAATTTGAAGTAGATTAAACCAAGAAATCACGTTGTCTCATACAAACTTTGCCCCCCTTTTTCAACCCCTAAGGGGTACAATTTCGGAAAATTCTTTCTTCTCGGGTGCCTAGGTCATACAAAGAACACAACCTCAAAGTTGCAGGTCTCGATCAGTGGTTTAGGCCGTGCGTTAATCCGTTAGTCAGTCAGTCAGTTATTCAGAACATTTTTTTACATATATAGATGATTCATGTTTTGTAACACAAGGAAGAAGGCATATTATGGTGTTGCATAAGGATTATAATCCTATTTACCCTCAATTTTAATTACATTTTTTTGCAATAGCTAAGCAAATCATATTTAAACTTTAATGCTTTATTACCCGACTATAGCAAAGCCAAAAGGGAGGGTTATATTTTTGACCCGTATGTATGTATTTTACTAAACAAAGAAAATAAGTACAATAACTCCTAAAAGGGTAATTTATAGTTGTATTGAAATGAATCATTTTTTGTAACACAAGGAAGTGTTGCATAGTAAATATGATTACATTTTCCTTCAACTGTTAATGGCATTTTTTGTTGCATTTGCTAGGCAATGTTATATAACTTAAATGCTTATTTATCTACACGACTTATTAGGTAGGTAAATAAACTTTTTATATTATTATGGTTGTAATAATAACTAGCTGCGCTCCGCGGTTTCACCCGCGTAAGTCCCAATCTCGTAGGAATATCAATTCGAACCAGTAGTTCCTGAGATTAGCGCGTTCAAACAAACAAACTCTTCAGCTTCATAATATTAGTATAGATTAGCCCTTATCGTCTCCCCTAGCACAGGGGGTCCGTTGAGAGCAGGGTATTTTTGTTGCATAAAACCTATAACTGCCATGACTATGCCCTTATGTCTTGGTTTTTTCATTTTCTAATTATCATAGAAATTAAGATTTTAAAAACAAAAACAATAAAAAACCAAAACATAGAGGCATGTTCATCTATCTAGAGTTTAACCGGTTGATTATGGTATGGTACTAGTTTGAATCTTTACTTACGTGCTTTTTGAAGACAAAACAACTTGCCGGAAATTAAGAGGAAGACGTCACGGTCATTCAAAATTAGACAAAAGTACATATGTCACTAAAGTGGGTAGGTGTATATTTTGTAGTTTCCTTCCTCGATCAAGTTTTTATCAAGGGAGGTACATGAAGTACTTAAGATCCTATGTCTTTTTATCGGTCCAATATTGTCCATCCGTTATGTTCGAGTTTAGATAATGCGGCTGGCTTCCATTGCCTATGTCTTGGAGTTTTGGGTATTAAGAATAATTATTTTGTATTTTATTGTAGCTTAAGTTAGGTTATTGAAAATTTAATGAATCATTTAAAAAAGTCCCCAAAATTATGCAATATGACTAAAATTAACACAAGAAAAAGTAGAATTGGCCTAGAGTGGTACTTTGAATTTAATTCCAAAGGTCGAGGGTTCGAAACTCGGCCTTACCAATGGATTTTTATTATGAAAATTTAAGTGCGTTAATTGACATTGCTGTTACGCTGAAGTAAACATCGTGATGAAACCCGTGGCTTACTTGACTCCAGACTCTGGACACGGTCGATTGAGCTGGGCAAGCCTACTCCATCCTCATGCAAAAAGGACCCAACTAAAGAGGTCTGGTTGCGCAAAACAGAAAACCACAGGCTATGTTGTTAGAACCATATATTTCTGTTTAAATAATATATTATGTTATACTAGATGTGCCCCGCGGTTTCACTCGCGTAAGTTTTGATCTTGTGGGAATATCGGGATAAAAAGTAGCCTATGTGTTAATCCAGCTCTCAAGTTATCTAGATACCGAGTTTCATTGCAATCGGTCTAGTAGTTTTTGCGTGAAGGAGTAACAAACATACACACACAAACTTTCACTTTTAAAATATTAGTAGGATTATGTTTTGTGTATGTATTATTTGATAGACAATCACACTTTGTCTAACCTTCAACCTGCGGTGCGGTAGCTCTACCATAGCGCTAGCGCTCCTTGGCCGAATTCACAATCTTGTCATTATATCACAATACTATAGAATTTATGTTAGTTTGTAATGATTTAGCTCCATTCTGACATAAGTACGCTGTAATTATCGTAGGATATGTAAATTACACGGTTAGATTACAGTTAATAATTTTATACTTTGACGACCCAGTTGGCACAATGGTCACCATGCCGGACTGCCAAATACAGGGTTGCGGGTTCGATTCCCGCCTCAGACATGTATGCTTATATATTTGTCTGTGGTCTGGCTGTTTCTATGTATTATAAGTATATATTTACAAAAGAAAAGTATATAAGTAGTATATCCGTTGCCTAGCACCCATAACTCAAGTCTAGTTACTTAACTTGGGGCTAGATGGCGATGTGTGGAATGTCCTGCAATATTTATTTATTATTTTATTATATTTGATCGTTAAAGTGATTGAAGAAATAATGATTCATTGATAAACTTACGAAAATAATCAACTTAATATTACCTACTTAGTTGAAGTCTTCAATTTCGTTAATCTATTACTCAGTGGCGGATTTACCAGCAGGCTGAGTAGGCTGGAGCCTAGGGCGGCAAATTTTAAGGGGCGGCAAATTTAGTTCATATTTTTTTTATTTCGGTTTAAAAAAAAAATATTATACACACACATAATACGAATTTCGAAAATTGGAGAGAAATTAAAATATTTAACAAAAATCTAAATATTCTCACCTACAGTGCTAATTAATAAATATTTCAATCTCTGCATGAACAATTCCTAAACGCTTTACTAATTATTCATTAATGATTATGAACTTTTAGAATATCGCAATAGCGATTCGATATTATAATCGAAATCTAGTAATTTTTACATTCTTCACTGATAAGTGCTATAATTTTTTCTCCGTGTACCTAATAATTATGAGATCTGCTTACCCAATTCAATCGATATAATATCGATGGTCTAATAAAAATACTGACTAAAATTGACTAATTTTTATTAAATAAAAAACTAGTTCAATATCTTATAGAGATCATATTAATCAAATAACTGATAGTTGAACGACTGTGACTTGACAATAAAAAAATTCCCTCCACAAAATATGAAGTGAAACAATTTGCTCATTAGAAAATTGATACATTTTATCAGTTAATTATTTTATTTGTAGTAAGAAAAAGTTTGGAAAATCCAAATGAGCAGGCCTTAAGCGCTCATGTCGTACACGAATTATTTAAATTAAATGTTTAGGTACATCAGTAGATTTGATAACTTTTTCGCAAAGCTAACTTTTTCAGAAAATGCCAATCGGATTGAATTAATTATAATAAGATAAAACAATACTCAGATGTAACGAGGATGATGGAGCACAAATTATTAAGTTGGAATTTTATTGATAGAAAATTGATATGATTGTGGACTAAGATATCAAAATTTAGAGGCGGCAAAAATTGAATAGCCTACGGGCGGCAAATCTGTAAATCCGCCACTGCTATTACTACATAATATAAAACAAAGTCGCTTCCCGCTCTCTGTCTGTCCCTGTGGATGCTTAGATCTTTAAAACTATGCAACGGATATTGATGTGGTTTTTTTTTAATAAATAGAGTGATTCAAGAGGAATTGTTTAGTATATAAGACAAAACTACCACGCGTACGAAGTCGCGGGCAACAGCTAGTATATTAGAAAAATCAATTGCCCTAATTAATGTTAAATGATCATCCCCTAAAAAAGGCTCGTCCGGTTTGGAATCCTTTTTCAAAATACATGTTTTACCTTAGTTTTACAATTTGAAAAAACTAAACATTCTTTTTCTAAAGGATTTTTAAGAATTTACGACTATGTAGATGTAGGAATCGGGACATACCTACACCATAAATAATTATCATAACAGAGAAAAAAATATTTTTGCTCCGAAACTACTGGACCGATTGTGATCAAACTTGGGAAGAACATTTAAATCCTTGGATTATACGCTACTTTTTAGCCCCACATTCCCACGAGAACCGGACTTACACTGGTGAACCCGCTGACGGTTGCTAGTCCATAATATAAAAATGAATCGCTGAATGTGTTGCTAAGCGCAAATCTCGAGAACAGCTGAACCGATTTCACTAATGTTGTTTGTGTGTTTGTTATTGTCAGGATTTAGAATGTTGCTCAGAAAAATATAAAACGGGTGAAACCGCGGGGCGCAGGTTGTTGTCAATAAAAATAGTCATAATATTTTGTTTTTCAGAATGCTGTGACCCACAAGAAACACAATGAGCCACAAGATCCTCAGACCCTCACCTTCATCTGGACTCCTCCTCAAGGCTATAATGGAGTCATCAAATTCAGGTAAACTTTATGAGACACCTATATATAGCTGAAACATATTATTGGAGAGAGTCTTTAAGAGGAAAGGGTACCGGGGGCTCTCTACATACAAACGTAGTCGACTGTTTTCTCCCTGGATAATGACACTAGAGCACACATTTTTGTTGCATAAAACTTATAACTGCCATGACCATGTCCCTGTTTCGTTTTTTTTAATCTTTATTTCTATGATAATTAGAAAACGAAAACATAGGGGCATAGTCGTGGCAGTTATAGGTTTTATGGCACAAAAATATTTGTGCTAGTGTCATTATCCAGGGACGAAACAGTCGACTACGTTTGTATGGAGAGAGCGCCGGTACCCTTTCACCTTAAGATAGCAAAGAAATGAAGTGAGCTTTTTAACAGCAAAATTTTAAGGCAGTTCAGTCATCAATTACTTTTGTGTTAGGTACCTTGGTCATTTGATTATAATTTACATCCAACATACGTGTTTGGTAATAATAATGACTGGTATATTTACAAGTTGTAGAAGTAATTGCGTGCTTTATGTTAGACGTGATTGAATATTTATAGGTAAGGTAATATCATTATACTTCTACCAGCGCCAATAGGACCCTGTGCTTTTTGTTAGTTTATTTGTCTCGACGGGTTTCGATAAAAATGTATAGAGTGGTAGTGTGTAGGTTGAGAATAATAGAAGTCACTTTTTATTCCGATCCTTCTATATCGGGGTCTGAAAATGCAGGTAATATCTTGGGGCGCATATATTTTATTATAACTTAACAATCATTAATCACTGTTTAAATTATTCAGTTTCATCCTAGAGACCTATTCACCTTTAAAGTCTAATCGAAGACGTAAGTCAAAGCATCGACCTTGTGCAGTCGCATGTCGCAAGATGCTACTAAACTGATGATCGGAGATCTGTCGGAGGTTCTATGCTTGATTGTTTACGACATTATCGCGCAACAACTGCTGTAACAAAGGTCGTTATGCGATTTTATTAAGTTGATGATCTTTTATTTGTTTCAACATAATTATCATTGTCATTAGGTCGTTTATAATTCATTTCCCAGTTAGCAACTTTTAACTGCCTTTTTCATTCTTTGTCCAGCAAAAGGTTGCCTAGAAGAAATCGCTTTTAGCGATCAGGTCGCCAATTTTGCCATACTGGTATTTTCTATTATTTTTTCTTAAGTATTTATATTAGAATCTTTTAATGGATAAAACATTTATCTACCTATTCTTCATATTTTTTCTGTGCCTTAATATTTTAACTTTCCTACCTAATTCGATTATTCATTTGTTTTGAACGGGTTGTGATCGCATTAAAACTACTAGTCCCCCGCGACCATGGTCGATGCAACCCGATCGAAACGTCGTCGGGTAAATATATTAAAATAGTAACTAGTAGTTTTTACGCGATCGCAACCCGTTTTTTCCATAAAATAAATAAATATTAACGCGTAAAAATTGAGATTTAGAAGTACCTAATTACGATTAATTTTAAACAGTTTTTAGGGTTCAAAGGTAAAAAAAGGAACCCTTATAAGTCCGTCCGTCTGTCTGTCTGTCTGTTTTTGCATAATTATTGTTTTGTTCGCAGAGCCACCATCGCCCTGAACGGTGAAGTTTTCTGGGTGGGAGTTGAATCTGCCCCTGTGAAAGTTACTAACTAAAGTATTATTTGTATAAGTAGCTATAATTTAAGTAAGTCTTAAGCTATCGGCAATAGTTTGTTGCTCAAGTACCTGCCTTTTTTATACCTTTACCTAAATATTATGTATTTTTCAGTATATCTACGTAAGTGTAAGATAAAAATGGAATTTTGTATTAAACAGTCGAATAAAAACCTACAAAAATGGATTCTTAGAAATAGCATAATGTAAGATGTTAATATATTTTAAAGTTTATAAATAAATTCTATTTTTCCTATGAATAATATCTTTGACTTTATAGTATTTAAGTATGTAGGTACCTAAATTAGGTTGATTGAACTTATTGAAACATAAAAATCAAATTTATAAAATCTTTATTTAAACGTAGCACCTAGAAATTTGTCCTCGAGATCCTTTCACAAACATCAAGTCTTGATAGTATGAATAACATGGCAAAGTCAGTAACTATAGATAATTACATGGTAAGTACATTGTTTACGTAATTATAATTATGTATTGAAGCAAAGTAAAAGTATTTGACATCATAAGCTGAGATATGGAATGTAGAAACACTATCAGAGATATTGAACGCAAGTTGAGATTATTCCAGCAATCTTCTGTCTCATTTATTGGGTTTATGAGTTTTGATCAGCCCTATTCACTGCCTGCCTGAAATCGAGGTATCATGTACGAAATACGTTACCTTAATTAAAGAAATCCATCGAGTAGTTTGGAAGATATGAGGGAATAAATAATTTTACAAACATACAAGATAGGCGCTAAAAACATAACCCTTTCCTTGCAGTTGGGTGATTAAGCCTCTTATATAGGAAATATGGTTCGGTTACCAAAACAACTTCTTTTCTAAACTGGTGTTTTTAGAGAGTCTGCTAATTTATTTGACTCTTGTTCGTCGTTACTGGGGCAATAGTTTGTACCTACAATGTTTTTATAATTTATATGGTAGTAAATTGAGATTCGCGGCTTTAATATGGGTAGGTATAGAACAAGAAACTAGGGCGTATCAATCATGAGTTTTTAGTCACCCGCAAGCCTGAATTTTCAGAAATAAATTCGTCATATTTGAGCAAATTCACGTCACGCAAAGCAAGTGTGGATCGTGACGTGTTTGACAGATCTTTACTTTCTGTAGGCCTACCTAAACAGTGCTTTACTTGCAGTTCCTAAGGAAAACAAACATAATTTATATTACTAATATCTTTTATAATAAATAGGCCGCTTAATGGATACGATTATCATGTCGAGAGCTAGGAAGAGACTACTTAAAGTTAAGTGATAATTATCTGATCTTAAATCTAATGAAGACAAGATTTATTTACGAGTGTGCTAACATCTATCACATGAAGCAATTCCAAAATGCAGATTATATAAATATAGGGTCTACTAAATAGGTGCGATACGAAGAGCGTATGTGGAAACTACGCTATAGCGAAAATGGCTAGAATGAATTTCGCATTAAAGAAATTCGATGTAGCCTTTTTATCGAGCTAGCGTTATCCGCACATAAACATAGTAAAGCTTTAGTATAGACCCTCAAATACCTACTCGAATCTACACATCGATTTCCTAACATCTATTTGTTTATTAATTCAAGTCTCTGTTGCGCAAGCTATTTGATATATTATCGAATTTTAGAAATGTTCTCCAAGATTATTAAACGTCATTGACATTTAAACGAATCAAAACTGTACCTTGACCAACACCCTTGAATTCATTGATTCAAGTGTGCATCTTATGCAAATTATGTTTTTTGATAAGTTATTTTTTTGCTTTGTTATTTACTTTGATTGATGTTACTTAATTAATGATCATTGTAAGTTTTGAAAAATGCTTTTTTTTTAAGATTCAACAGAGACTTATGGAAAACTAGCTGAACTATTCGTTCATGAGTATATTCAGCTTTCAAATCCTTAGACAACATTTTGATGAATGTTAATTGTATTTTTAAGTAGCTTGAGCATTTCCTATCACAATTGTGCCCAACAGGAATACATTATGATCGACTTACGACTCTTGAACACTTTGTTTCAAACCTATATTTACATCGCTAACAAAAGAGACAATGTAAAGACTGAGATTCAATGTTACTGCTGATAGGCCAAGTCAAATTTGTATCAAATAATCGCATCAAATTGATTTCAGTTTTACCAATTTATGAAAATTCCATTAAGTATTCAATCTCAGATTTTACAATACTTCATTAAGACTTTCATACATTACAAACTATGGAAGTTGAAAGTTGTAATGAGCAGAAACTCCTTTTAACTATCAATGTACGCAGATAACTTTAAACAGAAAAATATTTAGAACGAAATGGCAACTGAAATAACTTATTAAATAACATAATCTTTGAGGCAAGAATTTAGCTCAGTTACTTAGGTACTTTGATATTAAAAATATCTTAAATCTTATTACAAAAATGTGATCGACTTCCTAATCTATGGACATTCTTTCAGCCTAACGCATTTGAAAACGGATGCCAATTTATTTTAAATCTATTTATTAGTGCAGGTTACGATATGCATTCAATCTTATAATATTGTCGTGAATTTCATTTTTTAATTCCACACAGTCTGCTATCAGTGCTGGCAAGACAAGGTCATGTTACAGCCACAAGGCAATACCGGTCTTTTAACAATATTCTTAGTATAACAGATAGGTATAGTTACTCTATAGCCCTTTAAATATCAATTATTTGGTTACCATTGACTCTACAAACATCTATGATGTAATAGTATAAATAAATTACAAACTAAAAAAATCTTAAACAACAAAAAAGAAAAAAGTAATTCTTAAAGAGTTGAGAATTTAGATTTTGAAAACAAAACTATCATTTGGTAAATTAAATGCACTCAAATTTAAGAATCTTAGAGCTAAATACAAAACATCACAGTTAATACTGAATAAAGTAAATAAATACATATTATAATGTGTGAATATAAATATTGCAATGCTATCATTGGTTCTGGATGAAGTAGTTTTGCCTCTTAAGCTGTCGATACAATGAGATATACTTCCCTGCAGCAGAGGTGCGCGGAACTACGTATTGCTTGCAGAACAGCTTTGGGTCTTGAGCCTTCTCTGACAGCTCTCCACAATCCAATGCTCGGAGAAAAGCAAGCACAAATGTGAAACAGTTGTGTCTATCTTCATCATAACGACTTGCCTCCCACAGTGTGCTCGAGCTCACCTTAAATATTTAAGAATAATATTATATCATTTCCACAAATTGACTTGGAAACTGGTAAGATTTTATGTATTAGAAAGTGATACAGATTTCTATCAAGTTTCTCAAAAGATTTATATCTTGCCTATCATAAATAAAATAACTAACTGACAGCTAGAAACATTATTTTTTGATGAACTAGGTACATTTTCTAGAAGTCTCTGTTTTTCTTTGTATTAATAGCACAAATAAAAGAGAAATTAGGTAGGGTCAGATCCACCCACTCCAATGTGCTGCCAGGTCTTTGGCGTTGTTATTAGCTGACATAGCTGGAGGGCCAGATCAAGAGGTGTGGCATAGTTTGCATAAGAGCCCCGCAGTCGCACTGGAACTGACATGGAATCCCCGTTTTAAATATGTTTTATATTGAGGTATCAGATCTAGGTAAATAAAACTCACCTTCATCAAAACTCCATCCCAGATTTCATTCCAGAGCTCATCAAACTGCTCAAGCAACAAACATTGGTCCCAATCAGAGCTCATAGCGCTATTGTTCCATTTCTTAGTGGATAAGTCAACGCCATGGATCCCTTTCTCACTAAACTCCACAACTAAACCTTGGGAATTAGTAACTCCTATGTGTAAGTCTTTAGAATTGTAATAGTCACTGAAAAGTAAAACGTGAGATAGGTCATAAAAGGGTTTAGGAATGAGTCATTATGTGATGTGAAGAGAATTATAGCTACAAACTTACTTCAAAAAATCTCCATGAGTTGGCTTCATCACAATAGCGCGAGGATGTTGAGATGCTTTTACAAAAGGATAGGGAACCCTGAAACAATAGTTGGCCACTTAGCAACAATTTAACCTTCATTTAAGTCACAATAACGGTCATTGATAAAAAATTGATCACGCCTACCTGAACGGCAAGAGATTGTAGTCGTATCTATCCAGTTTTTGTTGACAAACCGGACATTCTTCAGGAATTATAGTACAAAATACTTTGTGATCGCAATGGTGGAAACAAAGAATACCCGGATCCATTTTTGCAAGAAGATTTATTTCGTAATCTCAATGAAGCCTATATTTCTGTATACTCCAAAGGAGCCGGTGACGGTCAGAGGAACTGTGAATAACTTAAAACTTGTGTGCTATTGTCGATTAACACGGTAGCGAAGCAAAAGCGTTTAGAAAACCACACAACTATTGTCCGCCTTTCACATTTTGTGAAATTCGTCCGTCCGCAAATCCGTATGACAGAGTTACGTTCAAAAACTAAGTAGACACCATGGATTTTATTTAGAGGTGGAGCAAAGACATTAAACAAAACTATAATTTTTCTTCAGATACACAAACCAATATCAAAATAGAACTGAATACACAAAAAATAGTTAACGTATTTATGTTTGTGACTTAACTTCACAATGAATAAAATATATTTTTCATAAATCTCCTACAAATTACATTTTTAAAATTAGTTTTTGAACGCCTCAAAAGCAACTTTCCATCGTGTTTCTGATTGGCTGCTTTATTATCAGCTGTGTGTGAACGTGAGTCAATGAACTCAATACATTCATTGTTAAACCGACGATTGGTTAACTGCAATGACGTCATTGTAACTTAAGTGAGCGGCAATTTCAAAAGCCGATAGCTTTTAAGGATTTATAAAACTTTTTTAATTAGGTACCTATTTTTTTTAATACTACCAAGTAATATTTAGTAAGACTATTTTACTTAAATGTCAGTAGGTAAGGTACTACAAAAAAAAAACAAAATCAGTCCACGCGTTTGGCCTCTAGAACACCACAGAAACAAACATAGACCGATAAGCACATTACCCTCCTTTGCTCAGTTGGGTAAAAGGGGAAAAGTAGATACTATTTTATTCAGTGAATTATGTAAATTATAAAAGATACTAAAGGTGATGATATGATACGATCAAACTGACATAAAATCTATATGCACGTAGGTATACTGTTGATATTGTGCTAGTTGATGTGGTGTCGGAATTTTATCAATAATTTGTGAGTCGTAAACCTATTGTGTGTTTACTTGTTGCCATAGAAACGGCTCGAGGCGGTAAACCACACCTATTCGGACCTAGTTTTTCGTTCCAGTTGAGCAACGAATACTGCCTTTCATTGTTAACATAGCTATCACACATCTAACTAGATAACTAAATTTAAATTGTTATAAAAATACAGGATCGTCACTTATAAATACCTATAAGTAGTTTTAATTGTTCAACATGATCACCGAAGTGCAAGTGTTGTGAAAATATTATAATTTATGGAGTAACGAACAAGTAAGATTATTTTTGTCTATTTGTCCACGACTTTGACCAACCAGTCTTTTTTGTACGCGATAAAATTATTCACAAAAAAAAGATTTATCTGTGTGTCACTTGTAAAACTAGAAAACGACGCAATTGTTTCAGCAATCAAAAGTGCCTATATTCTATAAACTGCTGTTATAAGCTAAGTTTTATCGAAATCGGTTAAGTAGCTTGTGAGATTAGCGCTAACAGACAAACACAGAAAAAAGAAAAATAGCTTAAAACGATGATGGGATTTATGTTAACACAATTTTTGGAAACTAACAAATAAGGGTAGGTACCTAAGTATCTAACTAAAACTATTGACAAACCTACACGATTAGTCGCGCGACTTAAGCGATCCAATTACGCCGCGAAACAAAATTCGTCAAATTAATAATTAAATTTTAATAATGTTAGATATAAGCAGGTCGATCGTGTTAAATATTAGTACTTAGAATAAGTAAATGTACATATTTTTGGGTCTAACAGAATAATTTAGCTATTATTTTTACTTAATTCAGTAATTATATGTACAAGACCCTAGGTTCTAATTTTAAAATAACTTAGTAACTACTTTATACGCCTTTTTCAGTCCATCACAAAAATAATGGAACCAGTCTAGGAACCGCACAACATGGGCTCAGAAAAGAACAAAGCGTTCCATTTCGTGTGGTCTTTTATGGCCGTGGTCAAAGTTGCGTGCGCGGGGGTGTCTTGCCTGAGCAACCCCTGTTACCACGGGATCTGTATCGATGATATAAACAGGTAGCTATAATTTTATACATCAGGTGCCTATTAACATGAATATTTAACGATAGAATACGTTGTGCCTACGCACGCATATAAAGGGAGGTCCCTGTAATAAACAAACTACTCTATTAATGAAAATGAAAACTAACTCATTTTTCTTTAATAAAAAGTCAAACATTTCATCCACCATTTCATCAATTGTCTATTTAGGTAGTCGTTATAAAACTCCTTAATTATTGAAATAAAATTTTTCATCAATTTTCTATTTAGGTATGAAGTCGTTAACTGTTGGCAAAATATTTCAACACATTTTGTTTGACATAGTTTCAGCACGGTTCACGAGTTCATGTTTATATAAGTTTGAGTTTACTGACTTAACCTACTACAGTACTTACGAGTATCTACGAAATCTACCTAATAATAACATCGTTGATTCGCGTGACGAGTTCCCACCAATCTTGCGGTTTATGAGGTCAAAGTTTGGTAGAAACTCTACAGGTTCAACGAGGGAAGACTGATAAAATGCTTCAGCATTTTTACGGTACACTGATCAATACGATTATGACCCCTTTTTGACGTTTATTACGTGCGTACGTCCCAAGACGTTAGAACTCGGAGATCTCTATGCGTTAGTAGAAAGATAAAATATACATTATTTGGATGACTTACCCAATATTACCCATATGGTTACGAACCTAGATATTTATTTATAGATACTATATCTACGTGAGTTTTAATCTTAGGACATAGACCGGGCCAGCACCTACTATCCTCTCAGCTTAGTCGACCATGTCCAGAGGAAAGAACTTGTCAATACTTCTGGAACCAACTCAGCAACTAACCTCGACTTTCATTCTGAAGGTCGTGGGTTCGAATCCTGGCCGGCCGTGCACCCATATATTTTTCTTGAGAAAAAATGATGTGCGCTAATTGACATTGCTCTTACGGTGAAGGAAAACAAACATTAACTCAGTATATTTGTAAATAACTTTCAGTTACTAACATGGTTTTAAATAAGTTATTTGTTTTCGTAGTTATAGGACTTTCTTGGTAAAGACACAGTTGTCTAAAACGAGCTTTATCTTTTGTAAGTAGATTTACTGTTAAATATATATTTCCAGCACATTCTCATGTTACTGCGTTGATGGATACACGGGCGTGCAGTGTCAGACGAATTGGGACGAGTGTTGGTCCAGCCCCTGTCTCAATGGAGGCAGCTGCGTTGACGGCATCGCTTCATACAACTGCTCATGTCCTGATGGTTTTATAGGTACGGAAACTAAGAGAGAAATGATGAGGAATATTCAAGGAAATAATAGGGAATTTTGTCGTGACGCATGATGGTCTTAGAAATCCCATGTTTTCTTGGAAAACATTACTTACGCACAGGGAAATTTTAAAGAAAAATACCAATAATTTACTTGTTTACATAAATGTATAAATTACAAGTCATAGAAAACTTATTTTTGTTGTTTAATATAGGTGTTATATGTAGAACGACGCTTATTACATTACTGATTCGAATGCTCCATTATTCATAGAGAGTGAAATGCGCTATCAATTTAGTAAGGTTCCATTAAACGTCTACCCACATCATACTAGTATTATTATTAGTTTATCGATCTATAAAGTAATGACCTCGAAATTGGGGTAAAGAGGTAAGTACCTACCTAACTTTGAAAAATCAACACAGCACACCTGCATTATGATGATTATTTAATGAAGTTTTAAAAAATCAAGGACTTTCGAAGTACCCAACTTACCTAAGTTCTTAAATTAAAATCAGATTAGTTATCGAAAGAAACAACTTTTCTGCTCAGTAAGTTGCCTAGTTGGATGGTACCTGCCCACAGAAAATATTTCTGTGTTTGATTTAGACGGGCCTAATCTCTAGCTTTTTCTATAGGTGAAAACTGCGAGACGAATTACAACGAATGTGAATCGAACCCCTGTCTAAACAATGGCACCTGTATCGACATGGACAATGGTTACGTCTGCTCCTGTGTGCCAGGCTTCTCCGGCCAGCATTGTGATGTGGACATCGCTATGTGTAATACCACTGAAGAGGTCAGGTGCTATAATGGAGGTCAGTGCATCGAGGGACCTGGATTCAAGTTCTACTGCAAATGTTCGCCAGGTGAGATCTAGGTTAATAATATGTCTAGATTTCTTATTTTAACAGATCACTTTAATAATAATGTCATGGTTGATGTTATAGGATGGACCGGCAGAAAATGTGAAGATCAGATAGATGAGTGTGAATCAAATCCTTGCCAAAACGGTGGTGTTTGTATCGATGTCCATGCTGATTACATGTGCGCTTGTTCTTTTGGTAAGTTTAATATTGAGAATCTTGATCTAGAGAAAGGTCTTCTTTATTTATCTAAACTTTGATCTTTTCAGGTTTTACTGGTAAAAGTTGCGAAGTGCAAATAGAATTCTGCGACGAAAATTCTTGCAGCAATAACGCTTTGTGCGTCGTGGAAGACGGAGTGAGGGTCTGCTACTGTGTTCCTGATTTCCACGGGGAAAGATGTGAACTGCAATATGATGAATGTTTGCTTGGACCGAGGTATGAAACCACCATAATAATTTTTAAAGTCTTGAAGTTCAACACCTACACTATTAAATTTTCCTTTGTTTCAGATGTATGAATGGTGGTTCTTGCGTTGATGGTGTAGATAATTTTACATGCTCTTGCCCCCCAAGACTGACTGGTCCTCTATGTGAGTGCCTTATCCTAGAGGATGGCAGTTATGACTGCGAATACGTAAGCCCCACTCCAGGCTTCACACAATCTGTGTTCACTACCATATTGTTAGAAGAATCTACCACTGAAATGTTCTCGACATTATATTTTAGCACCAGTGACTCAACAGCTGTAGATAATGCTACTTCTTCAGGATTAATAATCTCTACAGAACAAGAAACGACTGAATCAATAACACATATAGCAGAAACTACTATCGATACGGTTACAACTGAGGCTTCTACAACAATTACGGAAGAATTCAGTAAAGTCACAATTGATTCTGATGATAAAAATCAGGAAACTACTGAAGCTATCTTTACAACCTCAACAACATTGATAACTGACGAAATATCAACAGAAACCGTGGCTAAAACTACAAGTTCGGGAGGTGTATCGCCATCGCCTTCTGAAACTGTGCCAGTAACAGAAGCAACTGGCAAAGGAATAACTGAGACTACAAATAAAGTTGATCATACGGATAAAATATTCACTGATGCTCCAACTGACGTCACTGATATTGTAACACCTCCAACGACTCCCGTCACGGAATCTGTTGAAATTACCACTGTCTCTGAAGTTTTACATACTACAGTACAATCTGAGTGCACTGATTCTGTTTGTAATCATCACGGAACCTGTGTTAACACTCCGCATGGCATTCGTGTAAGTAACCTATACAGTCCAAAAGGTAAGTAAGTAGAAATATAGTTGTTTAATGACTTCTTAAAATTTGACAGTGTCATTGCTTATTTAATTATGGAGGAAGATTCTGTGAAGACATTATCAATATAACTTCAGCAGCCTTCGGTGGAAATTCTTTTGTGACCCACAACCTTCAAAACACCACCTCTATAGACATAGGTTTCAACGCAAAAACCTTGCTATCTGATGGACAAATAATGCATGTTGATATTGCACCTGGTGTTTACATGCAATTGTATATCAATTCGGGATTGTTGAAGTTCAAATTCTCATGTGGATATCAGACTATGCTTTTAAGTGAGCTGAAGACGTTTGTCAATAGAGGTTTTCTAATGCATATTGAGACCAGGTAAGTTAATCTTCTGATCTAATCTTCTAATATTTGCTATATTTATTCCAAAGATACGAGTCTGTCTTATTCGTTCTAGGTTAGATATATTCCCTAAAGAACAACATTGCAACGCCACCCTCCGTCTCAACGACACAGTAGCTATGAGCGGTGGTCAGATGGCCAACATCAGCACTTTAGATCACAAAACCATCTTATACCTCGGCAATTCACCGAATGTGAAGAACGTTGAAGTCAAACCTTTTATTGGTTGCATCAAAGATTTGACGGTAAGATTTACAGAACGAAGAATACATATAATTATACTGAAGTAGGTAATATAAGAATTATTTTTTGATGAAACTAATCAAAACAAATGATTTTAGGTGAACGGTGAAAAACGTGAAATTTTCGGCGAAGCGTTTAATGCCGGTGATGTTAGAGAATGTGTGTCCCTTGCTTGTCTTTCCTCACCCTGTCTTAATGGAGGCACTTGCAATGATCGAGTCGGAAGTTATAGCTGCTCTTGTGCGAATGGGTCAGTTCTTCTCACATGTTAAAGTTTCAAAGGAGAAACCTTGTAGCAAGTTTAACACTGAACCTGTCTTCCCCAAAATGGACAAATTGAGTAAAACTAAAGAAAATAAAATAATTTTAACTCTTGGTTGGACTCTGAAACGCAATATAATGACACCATTTAATGAAATTCTGTCTCAAATACAAACTTCGATGTTTCACCTATTTAACTTTTCTGTGTTTTAGGTGGACAGGCGAGCACTGCAAGCAATCTGTCTGCGAACATAACCCATGCCAATCTGGAGGAAGCTGCGTCAAACATCCGGGTAGCGGATTTCTTTGCCTCTGCCCTTATGGAAAACATGGCATTTTTTGTGAATACAGTAAGTCAATCTTATTGTTATTTAAAAAAAAACTCTATTTGTTATTTGATCATCAAAGAAGTTGTTGACAAACTAATGTACTGGAACAGAGTCACCTGTATTGTATCCTTTTTGCATCACCACGTCACGTCACACCTTGCGCTTCTTATTAACGTTCGCTTTTAATAAGTAAGACTTTTTGTTATATTTTCAGATGTCGAAATAACCAAGCCTTCATTCTCACCAATAAGCACCGGTATATCATCATACCTGCTATATCCACTCTCTGCGGCTGCAATGAATTCGGACCGCTTCGACTTGAGGCTTCGCTTCCAAACAGCAGATATGGACCAAATAGCCTTGCTCGCGTATGTTGGGCAGAATGGACACCATGATTTTCGAAGCCAGCATTTGGCACTAACGTTTGTCAAGGGGTATATTATGTTGACTTGGAATATGGGAAACGGTTAGATTTTTCTTATTATTTTCCAAGTAATATATTTTGAATTTTGGCCTTTCAATTAACTTTAATTTTTGTTTCTCATAGACAAGGAAACTTCTTTTTTGAGCTATAATCAAATATTTTCTTAAATCTGCAATTTACATACCATAAACCTAAATGAAGGCTCTAAGATAGCGCTTCGTATATTTGCATTCATATTTTGCATATTTATATTTAAGCTACGTTACCCCAGGTCCTCGTCGTATCTTCACATCGCGCGCTATCGGCTCTCGACGTGGCGGCCATACAGTTCGCGTTTGGCGTCGGGGTAGGACGGCAGGCATCAGTGTGGACGCAAGGCTCAATGCCAGTGGGAATGCACCCGCTGCGCCTAGTGAAAAAATGACTTTGGCACCTTATTTGTATATTGGTGAGTAGATTTTAAAAGGTGAACTAGAGCTTCTTGTTTGACAAACGACATAAATCTATTGAATTCTCTAACTAACTTTGGACTTGTATGTGAAAAAAAGTCAACCTTAAATTGCAGGTGGTCACTCGTCGGAAGGTTTTAACGATTTAGCTCACGACTTGCCATTGCATAGTGGATGGCGTGGTTGTATTTGGGAGGTGAGTTTCCTTTGTGTCTTTATCACCAATCTAGTGTTAACCCCTTTATAATACGAAGCCGTAGAAGATGATCAATATAATATTATTTGTTGTCTTGTAGATTGGCGGTGGTTCAGGCAATGGTCGAGCGATAGGCGGTCGCGGTGTGGGTCAGTGCGGTGTCACTCAATGCGGGGCTCGATCCTGCCAAACGCCGAGAGGCGTCTGTATACATTCACCAGCTACTTATGGGTAAATAAACGACCTTTTTCAGAATATCTTCCAGATGAGCTTGATAACACTTTGTCTTTATAATAATGACTTCTGGATTTAGATTAGTTTTCTTCAGTATGACCTTAGGAGCTAAGTAATGCGTTTGTCTAGGTAGAGTCAGTTTGCTTTATTGTTTAAGTTTGGGGGTATTATTTTAATTTTTCGTTGGAATCTGTATCTTCGTAATCTATCATTGGCATCATCCTTAAATTCTTCAGTATCTTTTTCTCTCTTCAATTAGTCTCTTTGACTTCACAATTGCCATTATAATACCTACTTATGTTTCAGGTGTATTTGTAACGAAGGTTGGTTTGGACCCACCTGTTCTCATTCACAAAACCCTTGCGATATCTCGGTTACGAAATGTCGCGGTCAATGTGTGGTCACCGCAGACGGAGGAACGCAGTGCGACTGTCCCTATGGGAAGACTGGACAATATTGTGAAGAGGGTAAGTCAAATGTGCCAAAAGGGAAATGGTACCTACATTGTGGCCATTAGCGGAGCTTTAACGATCTGATATTAATTAACAATTCAACAGATCTCTTCCCAACGGACGTATTATTCAGCGGCACTCGTTCCTACATCGAGCTCCATTCCCGCTCCGTATCCAGTGTCAGCTTATCATTAGAAGCCGAAATCAAACCTACAAAAGAACGGGGTTTGATATTGTTTGTGGAAACTCCTCATTTCTACACATCTCTCTCTTTGCAAGGGGGAGTGCTGGAGTATCGATGGACTGGTAAGCATCTACAATGGCTACTATCAGCTATATATTTCTCGATAAGCATTAATTATTTTCGTTTACTGACCCCTAAATATTTAAGACGCTCCTGTCCTATGTAAACATAATGTCAATTTCGCTACCTAAGAAAAGTAGCCTTTCAATATTTGGGCGTGAGTCTGTAGAGATTGTTATGAATAGTTTATCGGTGACTATCAACAATTCCTTGGATGATATTCGAATTAATTGATTTGAAAATAGAGTATTTCTGGTTGATTGTTATTTTCAGATCGTGTGTCCGGTCTAACATCCCTAGTGCGGAGTAGTGCGGTACTATCAGTAGCGCAATGGCACAGCGTGAAGGCAGGTCGCTACGGTAGCCGGCTGTACGTGTGGCTCGATGACAAACTCAGTACTGAAGCCATGTTGGCCCATGCGTACCCACATACTGATAGTAATGCCACTTTACTCTTGGGTACGTTAGACAAACATTTTACATTAATTGAGACTTCTACCTTTATAGAGATCGGTTCCAAACGTGTATTTTTGGGACCCTCGATGTTTTCTGAAGAATGTTTGTTATGTCCTTCTTCACAACATAAACGTTTCGCCACCACTGAAACGTAGGTAGTGTCACAGATTTGCAAGATTATTAAGGAATAGCTGAAAATGTTAATTTAAAATAACCAATCTTAATGTTAACTTACTGCATAGTAGATTATCAATTTCAAAATTGTTGTGAGGTACGGACGTAAAATTCTATGATTTAAACAGATTAATCATTTTTTTACAATTAAAGGAGGTGCTAAGGATCTGTCAACGTTACCTCTTGATGCCATGTCCGGAGCACCGGAAGCGTTTTCAGGCTGCATCAGAAACTTGCACGTCAATAATATTTTGATTGTGTTAGAAAAACCAAATATTCTGGGTAAGTAGTAGGTATAAATGTATAAGTCAAATGCTAGAAATGATCTGTGTTTTTCTTTAACGTGAAATTGGACCTTTGGAATGATTCTTCTTTTGATTTAACAGTTTCAAAGTAATCCACTGTTTACTTTATCGACATTTTTATCTTATAATTTTCCATTGCCAGGAACCAGCTTCCCGCTATAGTATGAGGGTAGGTACCTTACCTAAGTACTTTAGGCAAATGTCCTAAATCTGTTACATTCCAGATGGTCAAAACGTAGGTGATTGTGACGGCACAGCTTGCGGAGGAGAAACATGTGGTAGCGGTACCTGCACGGTGGAGGGTGGTCGACCGCGATGCGCGTGCGCCGGACAGACCGCCACTGATACTACCGGATCTAGGTAATAGAAAAAAGCATAGCCATATTACGTCTAACCACGCTTTTTCACTTACGTTTTTCCTTTTTTGATTTTACAATTAAAGTTGTAGTATACAAAAGTGTGGCTTTTTAGATGTCGTCGTCACGTGCCATGTTCTACGTCGCAGTGCACCGAGCCGCGCGGCCATTGTCGCGCCGGAAGCTGCATCTGTGCAACGGGATACACCGGCATCAATTGTCAACAATGTTAGTAGAATTTTACCATCATGACTCTCGCAGTTTACTTCAGACCTAGTAGTCTAGTAGGTATGATTTCCTGAATCGGTCATTAAAGATTTTTATAAGAAGATAAGCTGAATATGTAGGTATTTATAAACACAATGATTAATTTAATGTAGTCAATTACTCAATTTTTAATCCTCCTACTCCTTTCTGATTCTTTCCTATTTATCTGTGTCTTTCTGCTTTATTTAAATATTTTTTTCTCCAGATATAAACATATCAGTCCCCCAACTTGACGGCGACTCATTGATATCAATGTGGCGACGCGGCGGTGTGAGGCGCGCCAGTGAACAGCGCGCACAACTCACGCCCGCGTATTTGTCACTCAATTTCACTACCGCGCAACCTAACGGGTTGCTGCTTTGGATTACTATGGTAATAAATAGAGATGTGCCGAATATTCGTTTAGTATTCGGTATTCGGCATATTCGACAAATTTAAGGTTTTCGGCCGAATTATTCGGTTTTCATGCCGAATATATTCGGTTAAATTGCATTAGGTTTAAAGCTGATTTGTACTGCAAAACCTATCCAGTTCCTACCATTGCTTAGTAAATCATTAACGTTATTTGCTACATTATAAATGTAGTATAATATTTATTGTTACTTTATTACACTACTAGCTGCGCACGCGCTCTTTTACGTCTACTCATTGTAGGAAATGTAAAAATATAAGAATAATTAATAAAACAGTAACTTTTTGCACTTAAACTGTCCAAATTAATTAATTAACAATTACGAAACGCAATTTGCTATGATTCCTGTGACGTATTCTAATGCACTGGTAGTAGCGGGGAAGTGAAATGGCAGAGGGCGGCGGGGCACACCGGTCGCCCGCTCGCTTGTGCAAAGCAAGTATAAACCTGTTTGCGCGCCAAAACTACGGAGCGCGAACCGAATAGTTCTGCCGAATATTCGGTTCGGTAAGAATGATACCGAATAGTATTCGGTATTCGGATATTCGGTTAAATTGCTATTCGGCGCATCTCTAGTAATAAACTTTATAGTCTATTAAAAATAGGCTGATAATATCTTGTTTAAAAAAATACAGGTGCCAGTAACATAATCATATGCCCTGGCAAATGCAACACTAGGCCATATGGTAATATCTTTCAAATTTCCGACCGCGCGGTAGTACCTAATGCATGGGTATTAGATCGAATAGCTTTGTCTTGCTTATAGATTACACCTGAATTTGTTTTAGGATACCGACTACATCGGTATAGGTCTAGAAAATGGATACCTTCGTCTAGTGTGGGCCTTCAACACTTCGCAACCTCGTGCCAAAGTGGTGAAGCCTTCAAGGTCCCTCTCTCGTGTAGTCCCAGCTGTGGGCTACCTCGCCGACGCGGAGTGGCACATTGTTCAACTGAAGACAGAGAGAGAGAAAGTCACGCTGACTGTGGACAACGAACCGGCTTACGAGGAATTAGGTGTTAACGATCTGGACCATTATGATGACATTCAACTTTATATCGGTAAGAGAATAAGTAGCTGATTTTAATTGGTACGTTTTAGTTGCACTACATCAGAGTTAAAAGATATCATTTAAAAAAATATTTAGCATCGATGTTTTATTTCCTTATGGGGAGTCCCTCAAGGATCAATCTTGGGTACCGTTTTCTATTTATTATTTACATTACTGATTTTAGTCCCAAAAAATGACAAAACTATCTCAATCTTCAATATATTGACTTAACTTACGAGTTCTTTTGTTTCAGGAGGAACCACAGATGAAAGTGGAATAGCAAAGAACATCTTTCCTTACAAATTTAAAGGCTGTATCGATCACATTTCTACGAAAGAAAACACTTATCTAACGGATTACAATGAAGTGTACAGTGAAAATATCAAATCGTGCCAACTGTTCCCCCTCGCGTAATTAAGCAATTAGGATTAACAAGTGGTAAATACTCAAGTACAAAAACTTTTCTAGTCTTCTTTTATAAAACATTTGGTAAACTATATAGAATAATTAACAAATAAAATAGGACTATAATTGATGAAAATAATGCAATCAGCATGATTTCCTCTTCCCAATCTAAAATTATAATGTAAGGTGCGTGCGTTTGTGCTGTTTTGTGCCTTTAGATTAGACGTTTTGTAGAAAGAAAATTAAACATTCAATTTACACAAAATATAGTTTTATTGATATATTCATGTTTAATAAATTGTATACATAATAACATCATCAAATATTATATTATAAACATATACATTTCGTTATACGTACTTATTCAAACACAAATACAATATGAGATGTTATCCCCATTTAAACATTATTTTATTTCATTATACTAAACGTTTAATTCAACACAGTATGTAATATATTCAGTAATCGATTGGCATACATGTTCAGTACCTAAACATGCCTCTCACAAGAAGCTCGTGAACATCAGATTTACTTATTTACATTACAATATTAAAAGCAAGATGTACATTCATAGAGTCGTATGTTACGTAGAAATCATTAGGCCTATTTACAACGTGGAATTAATTAACTTGGAATGCTTTACTGTGGTACACCGCGACTCAATCAGCTTGCGTCGTCGACTCTTCTACGACATGTTAAAACTTAGGAACATTGATTCCCTCATTTACACTATATTAATCAGATATAATTTCTAAAAAATAAATATTATATTAAGCGATAAAGAATAAATAAATTGTTAATTGCACATCATTAATATAAAAAATTTCGAAAAATTAAATAGTTCCTTTATTGGTGGCCAGCTGAGCTGACCTATACGTTATGCCTTACGGAAATAGGCACGAAGTGAATTTGTCTCCTACAATATATATCTTAGTAACATATTTATAAAATTACCCTAGGAATGTTTCTGATAACAATAATAAACAATATAGAATGAAAAAGAATAAGCAAATCACAGGAGTAAATATCATATATTTACGATATATTTATTTAGTAAGATCTTGACACTACTTGATGTGTCATCGTCCATATATGTTTGACTTGTATTGAAGACTATAGTACATACATATATACGAGTAATTATATTAAGACGGAAGGAACGAACAAGTGGTCTACAATCTGCAATAGAACCTAAGTAAATATGACAATATCCACTTAATACATGTATCATGTACGACATTTATTATTTCCACGAAACAACATTCAATTAATTGTAGATAATAATAATTGATACTAAGAAACATCAATGTTTAATTGTATATGTATAATACCCCGTGCACTCATTAATCTAACATATTGAATATAGGACAATAATAATTAAATTCATTTTTGCTTATCTACAGAATCTGAAATTCGTTTAAAATTATATTTTATAGATGTAAAGTAATCTGTTAACAATATAATATGTCTAACATCGTCAATAACGTAACAAGGTCCAATCAATTATGGGAATTACATTTATATTTCATTAAAAAATAATAAAATAGAACAAATTTCACATTTCCTTACATTTAGACCAGGTGGTAACAATCTCGAAAATTCATAATCTCTAATTTACAAAAATTATACTATGTTTATAATTGTCATCATTAATAAAAAATGGTCAAGTCTATTCAATACAAAACAACAACGCAATGTTTACTACGTTACAATATGTATTAGGTATCTATATCGATATTTAAAAGCATTCGGAGTACAAATATAGCTGCATAGCTGCGCATCATGTCATTTCTGATAAACAAACATCAGACATGGAGACGGTGTTCATATTGATCGAGAGATCGACGATCGACGAGCGACGCGACGGAGACCACTCTCGACCGTTAATATGAATACAGTCACATGTGATTAGTCAAAACGTAGTATAGAGTAAGCATTTCATGTCTATAAACAAAGCTTTTAGTTGTAAAATCAGTCTCATTCGCATAAGGAAGTGATCACAGCACACACACTGGAAACTCGTTGCAGAGTGAGGGGTCTCCAACGACCCGACATAACGACATAACTCAACTTTACAACAATAATAATAATAGAGCACCTTGTTTGCTAACTTCTTATACTTAAATCTGATACGAGTGATAAAATACGGAACATACCCATAGTTATTATAAAAATACCAAAATCAATACAAGTGTGTATATGAGGAAAGGGCTAAAATATTGGAAGTACACTCGATATTATCATACGATACGTCAATATATTATAACAATAATATACCACACGCCCCGTCGAACAACGAACGAAATGACAAGTAACAAGCGGAGACTAGATTACGAAAATTTGTGAAATTTTAGACCCGAGACACGAGATATCGCAAAGCTTCCACTTTTATATAAAAATATATAGGTTACGACGTAGCCTCACTTCCGGACACGATGTTCCAGACGAGCCGCGTGGAGCGGCGGCGGCGCGGGCCATGCTAGCCATGCGGGCCGAGCGGTCACAGGCGGGCCAGCGCGCGCGGCCGCGCCGCCGCCAGCGCGCGTCAGGGTTGCGGCTCCACGAATATGCGCTCTAGCAGCACCGCCATCAGCACTGCCACTAGTACGAAGGCAGCCGCCACCAGCAGCGCCAGGTGTCGGGGTTCGAGGGCCCGCGCGGGCCGTGCGACTCGGCGCGGCGGGCGGGACACCGCCGCCGTCGCCGCAGGCATCGCCAAATTGGCAACGCCCGACCACGCGCCCGTTTGACCGTCCCTCACCGCGGCCACCCGCACCATGTACTCTCCGCCCGCTTCCAGGTCACATATCGTATACATCAGCTCGGGCCCCGCATACACCTGCAACGATAACGTTCCGATCACAATGTGGTTTGATAAAATGAAAATAAACATTTGTTAACAAAACAAAATAATACATTATATAATAAGACTGGGGGACGTACCAGTTTAAAAATGGAGTCCTTGACTCGAGCGATGTGCAGAACGTACTCAGAGTCTTCGACCGCATCCCACGTGACGTCGACCTTGCGCGGCGTCGGCATCGAAACCGTAGGAGTGCGCGGCGGGGGCGGCGGCGCGGGGGTTGTGTGCCCCGACACTGGCTCGCTCCATGGCCCACGCCCTCCGCGCTCGTCACTCGCACGGATGCGGAACCAGTACTCGGTCGACTCGCGTAGCTTCTTCACACGACAGAAGCGCCCCGGTCCGCGGTACACGGGGCGAAACTCGCGCCCTTCCTCGGCGCGCATCTCGACGCAGTACTGCACGCCCTCGCCACGGCTCGCCTCCCACTCGAGCCGCAGCGTGTTGTGCCCGGGCAGCCCAATAACGAGGGCGGGTGGCGCCGGCGGCGGCGGACGTGTCGCCGCCCGCGCTTCCTCCGACCACTCGCCGAGGCCAAGCGCGTTGAGCGCGGCGACGCGTACGCGGTACACGGTGTCTGGGGTGAGCCCCTCGACGAGCCGCTCGGTAATAGGACCCTCCGTTTCGAAATCGGTGTCGTCGAGCTGCACGCGGTAGCGCAGCACGTCAGCGCCGTGTGCGAGAGGCGCACGCCACGTAAGCCGCAACGATTCGGCGGTCGCCTCGTGACGCAGGTGTGTGGGTGCGGCGGGCGGCGCACGGGGTGTCAGCAGGTCGCGCGCGGCCGACCACGTGCCGCATCCGGCCGCGTTGCGCGCGCACACGCGGAATAGGTACGCCGAGAAGGGTGTTAGCTCAGCCACGAAGCAGGCGGTGTCGGCGCCGCGATACACTTCCGCAAAGGCGTCTGCCGTTGCGGGCGACATCTCGAGCCGGTAGTCGAGGACGGGTGCGCCGTTGTCTACGGGCGGCGTCCACTCGACACGGGCGGAGCGCGCGCTCTCGGCGGCGACGGTGGGAGGCCCGGGCGCGTCAGGGGGCGCCGGCGGCGTCGAGAACGCGAGGTCAGGCGAGGCGGGTCCATCACCAACCGCGTTACATGCGATCACCCACAGGCGGTAGTCAGCGCCGGGCCGTAGCTCCCGCACGATGCAGTCGGTGGCGAGCGATGAGTGCATAAGCCGCACAGCGCCAGCAGAGTCGGCGACCTTCATGAAAAATAAATAAAACGACAATATAAAGCAATGAAAGTTGAAATGGGTCTCATATTTTTGTTAAACACACTTTTGAGGCAGGCAAATTATAGGTAAGAACAGCTATCTGCTGCGAGCATGCTCAGCATTTAATGAAGTATCTAAAGACATTGATTTGGACTTATTCTGTACCAGTGTGGCGGCAATAATAATGTAGAACCATTTTAGCCGCAAATAAAAAATAGCGTCGTCTTCGTTCTTGTCGTAAAGATATACACACACGTGAAGTGAACACGAAATTGCACATTGACATCGCAACAATAAGATAGAGTACATACAAAGCAGTGCGGCGTGAGCTAGACGGGGCGTGGTGACTTTGACTTGACGTACGAATTCAAATTCCGGTAAAACTAATATAATTAATTATCTTACCTCAACACGGTATTCGGTGAGTGGCGCACCGCCGGTACAGTCAGGCGCGCGCCATCGAGCAGCGAGCTGCGTGGCGCGCGGCGGAGCAGCTGCTTCAGGGCGGGCTGGCGCTGCGGGTACAGACGCCTCCGTTGTCACGGTCTCCGACGTTGACCATTCGCTCTCGCCGACCAGGTTGGCGCAACGCACGCGCGCGCGGTACGCATGTCCGGGCCGTAACCGATCGCAGTGCGCCTCGCGTTCTGGCCCTTGGTACGCCGGCCGGTAGCCCTCGCCGGCGTCCAATTCGAGCGTGTACGTGTCGACGGGCGCACCGCCGTCTTCGGTGGGCGGCTCCCACCGCAGACGGAAAGCGCGTGAGTGTATCTTGCCACGCGGCGCTGGCCGGCCGGGTGGTGCCGGCCGCTCGGCGAGCGTGCGGTACGTCACCTCGGGCGACCACGGCCCCTGTCCATCGACAGTCTCGCATCGCAGCCGAAAGCGGTAGTCGGTCGCTCGGTGCAACTCAGTGCAGGTGTAGGTCGTGTCCGTACCGGCGTACACAGGCAAGAAGCCGTGCCCGCGCGCCGCGTCGTCCATCTGTAGCGTAAACTCCTCATCGGCTCGGCGTTCCCAGGCTAGCTCAAGCTCAGCGGGCCCGGCGCGAGTGAGCTGCGGCGGCGCCGGCGCGGTTGGTGGTGTGCCCGCCGTCCACGTGACCATCTCCTCGCTCCACGGACCGCGGCCACACTCGTTGACAGCAGCGAGGCGCAGCCGGTAACGGGTCTGCGGGCGTAGGCCGGCGAGCGTGTGCTGCCGTGTGCGCGGTCGAGCCGCTTCAGCCCAACCCTCACCGGCATCGACTTCGAGCACGTAGTGCTGGAGCCTAGCGCCGTTGTCGTGCGCGGCCGTCCAGCGCAATAAAAGCGATGAGCGCAAGCGTTGCGTAACGCGCGGCGGTGGCGCGCGGTCGGGCGGCGCTGCTGGCGCTCGGAACGTGGCCGCCTCGCTCGCCGCGCCGGTCACCTCGCCGGCACGTACCTGCAGGCACACCGAGTACTCGCACCCAGGCCGCAGGTCCCGCACTCTGTCACAAACGATAACATACTGATCACTCTCATCTGTCTATCTATCTGTTTGTTTTATGATAATGTTCCATTCAAAAGTGTCACTCACCGACAAGACAAAGAGGAACCGCTATAGATGGCCTTGTATCGTCCACGGTCACCCAGAAGAAGTTCATACGTAAGTTCGATGTTTGGGAGATTCACGCCTTCTGGCAAAGGCGAGTTCCATTGTACTAGGGCACTAGTGGGAGTTATATCACTAACCTGGAAAATGTTTTAAAATATGAGTTTTTAACTTTTCAATAACTTAAATAGTCTAAGTGGACCAGCATCTTTGGAGAGCTACAATACAATAGCATAATATGTGATATTACTTGTGGGGTCCTGGTGGCAGAGAGCAGGTCAAGGACTGCTTGCGTGTCGTCCTCTTCACCCGTGACGGAGGCGCCGGCTGATGAGCCTTCACCCTCAGACCAAGCTCCGCTGGATGCGCCGCCGCCGCCGCTCGTCCCACTACCTCCACTCCCGCCTCCACGACCATTCAACTCCTTACGCGGTGACAGACTCGGCGTCGACGCACCAGAATTCACTTCTACAAAACGGATTAGGTATATTATATCTATTGACTCTATTTACCTGAATATTAGCAGCGCTCCGCGGTTCCACCTGCGTAACTCCCGATCCCGTGGAATTACCGGGTAAAAAGCATAAAACTCCCAATGAATCAATGTATCCTCATACCAAGTTTCATCAAAATCGGCCCAGTACAAACAAACAAACATGAAATGTTTCCTCTGTATAATATTAGCATCTATACTTTAAAGATATTTAAACACCATATCGACAGTTAAAAGGAAATAGGGCATAAGTGAAATTTTTTGTCAAAAATGACTTTTGAATGATATTCTACTCTTATAAATAAAAAAAACAATTAATGCTTTCTTTTTTCTCGATTTTAAAGCTGTTTTCATTTTTACGTTACGATAATAAATAAGAAAGTTGTGACCATTTTTCTGCAATTTCAAACTTTAAACAGCTGTCCTGAACAATTTTGTTTTTGGTGGTTATACCCTATTTCCTTTTAACTGTCGATATGCAGGTTTCAAACAAACATTAACTTTTATAACTGCAAATATTGATTTTAAATATTCAGTTTCAAATAATCATATATATGCATGCAAATTAAAACCATAAACAAATTTTAATCTAACCTATTCCATTAGTTCTATTGGTATGTTTCCTTTCTAATTTTTGTTTCAGTTTAGAGTATTGTCGCTGCGTTCGTTCATCCTTCTGATAGACAGGTGGCGGGGAGTGCTGCATGTGGTGCTGCGGCACGTGGTAGTGGGGATATGCTCCGCCATAGAAGTGCTGAGGGCCACCCGCACCATTGGTTGGGCCCTGAAAGTTTAAAACAATAAATAAATAAATATTGCAGGACATTACACACGTTGCCATCTAGCCCCAAGCTAAGTAACTAGACTTGTGTTATGGGGGCTAGACAACGGATTTAGTACTTGTATACTTTTTTTTTATAAATATATACTTATAATTCATAGGAACAACCAAACCACAAACAAATATCTAAGCATAAATACTTGTCTGAAGCGAGAATCGAACCTGAAACCCTGTGTTTGGCAGTCCGACATGGTGATCATTGTGCCAACTGGGTTGACAATAGGTGAGCAATTTTAACTTCTCAAGGAATTCTGATTTTCTTATGATCGAAACTGTACTCTACTATCCTGATATTCCCATGGGACCGGAACGTATGCGGGTGAAACAGATTGCATTGTTTATAAAAAAAACTTAAGGCTAGTTCGTTTGTAACCATTGAAACTATATTGTCTTTGAAATGTCTCAGTTATAATAAAAAATAATGAATGAAATTTGTTTTATTTTAATTAAATGTTTTTTAATTTAGGTGTACAATATATGCAGGAGTTTTCACGTGAATTTTGTCATACACCCCACATAGAACACAACTTTAATTCAGACAACACATAATCGAAGTAAATAACTAGATTCTTATGTTAACTTTATATCAAAACAAACTAAGTAGGTACAGATTTTAAAAATCACAAAATTCACTTCACATTGATATTGATTTTATCAGCAATATAATCACAAGAATAATATTGCTAGTCCAACCATATTGTTATGGTTTTATGATAACAAAGTTGTCAAGTATTTATAATATTTTTTAGGGGTAAAAGGTTAAGGTAATCTAAAACTAACCTTATCATCTCTTTTTTTTGTAGAATTGTCTTTGTTAGGATCAGGGATATCCATAGTTTAAAGTTTACAACATGAATGTTCAAGGTTTGGTTCTCACTGCCACGTATGAGCACGTCGTCGCACCGACTGTTCGCTACGATAACGTTTCCAACACTCCGGGGCTATGTTTGCAAACGTAACGTGGCTTTACGATTAGATTACTGCCTACACGTAAGCCAAGACTTGTGCCACAATATCGATGAATTTCTTTACAGTATTCTCGAACTTTTACAAAAACAATGCCGCAAGCGAGATTGAAATGATCGTTTGTTTACACAGCAGGTACGAAGGTAGATCGATTTTTCTTCGAAGAAAAACACTCGAATAATTCTTAGAACTTTATATACCTAGTTTACTGTAATCTTGGCGAGAGACCACTATTAATTTAGGTTATTAGTTTAATTTAACCTTTACAAACAAACTCTGTACATACAAACACAAAATATTATTTTTACCGCAACCGACCGATAACAATTTTTTTTTAATTATACCATAGAGGAAGGCAAACAGCTTTTAGCCCATACAGCCTTGCCTCGATTTGGAAGTAACGAAAAAAGTTCATATTCGACCATTACTCTACTAACGATCATAGTTAACGATTTATATTATATTTGACACTGATTTTTACTCTCACTACATATTATTATGTCCTAATGTATTGTTTTGTGAAAATAAAACTGCAGCACGACATGTTGTAGGCTCGTTCCCGCCAAAGCCCCAAGTCATATCTTTGACATTGACGGTACAACCACTGAGACAATGGCTTCTCCAAAGTTGCTCATGTTGCCAACGTCACATACTATTAATTTGGATTAGAATTTTGATTTTATTAAATGTTAAATGCTTCAAACACTTACATAATGGTGAGGCGGTTGATGATGCGGCGGAGGCTGGTGGTGCGGCGGCTGGTGGTGGGGTTGGTGGTGCGCGTGGTGCGCGTGCGCAGGCGCGTGACCGTGCACAAGGTAGTGTCGCATGTTCTCGTCGATCACGGGCGGCATCATTGGAGGCATCATTGTCGTCGACGTTACAACTGGCATGCCTCCTGAAATACCTACGCAAAATTTCCCATATTATTAATTTAGAAAAACACCCTTCATACAAACTTGGACCCTACAGTTACTATAATCTTCGCTTTCAGTCTACTCTTTGGGTTTTATAACAATAGATAATTATCAGACAAAATTAAAAGATTCAATCAAAACGAAATTATCTAGGTAAGTATCTAGTAACTACTCATAGAAAATAATTAAAAAAATAAAAATAAAATAATAATAAAAAATGGGTATGCTGCATTAGGGACGCTGCCATATACAAAGAGTTCTCAATTTTATGCAATGAACTTAATACCCTGAAGAAGTTGGATTAGCAACAGCCGTTACAAATTTTAATTATGACGTAGATATTTATGAAGTCCTTCATTTGATTTTTGCAACCCCCTTTTTACACATTTATTCATGATGAATGTGATGGGTATCTACTGGAGTGGGTAGGTCATGTCATGGACGGTTGGGTTTTGCTTTATTTTGACATCGTCGACGCCGTTCGCCCGCGCCGTCGTCCCGTTCCGCTTCGTAACTTGCGGTCGTGTTGAATGAACGCATTTGGTTATTCGTAGAAATCGCTCTTTGTGGGATCATCCGCTTTTGTGGATTTATAACAGCTTGTGGCGGAAACATGCTGCATAGTACCTAGTTGGTTGGATAATAGATAGAGCAAAGCTAACTTGGCCCTTTGTTTACAATCGAGTTGGTTAGATATTAATAAATTCTTGAGATTTCATCAGATAGTACCTATTAAACTAGGTACTTCTTACCGTGCAATGCCGTGTAAAGTGGAAAATGGTGATAATAATGATGCTCTTAGATCCTGATAAAGCACCCAAGGAAGCCTAGGTTTATTGCCTTTATTAACCTCAACATTATTTAAGACAGTTCTGATGAATCACATGATACCAATCAAGTATAAGAGAAAAGGAACCTATTCCTGACTACCAAACTTGGATTTCGTAGAAAAAATGTTACTATCAATCACATAAATTCTTGAAAATAATACAGTCACTTGAGAATAAAACATATTGTAAAAGCGCTTTTCTCCACATAGGTATCTTATGCATTAGATCGAATCTGTCAGCTGAGCGTCATACAAGCGGACGTGCTACAAGGAAGCATACTGGAGCATCTAGTATACCAGAACAGGCACCAACGTAATTTTTCTTCAAAAGAACCAGGACGAAATCTTAGAGTGGCTTAAAAAAATGCGTATGACATTCCTTGATTTTGTCCCGTTGCCCTTAGCAACGGGACAAAATCAAGGAATGTCATCTTAACATTGAGGCAGGAATCGTGCCCCCCCCCCCGTGAGTTCCCGCCATGTCGTGGCGGGGGGGCTTAGTAACCGTGGCCTTGCCAACCACGGTGAAGCCAAGAGGAACCCAGGGCAAAGCCAGGCTGGAGGAGCTGGCTAGCCCAAAAGGGACCGCTCCACCGACTTCCCCGCAAAGTCCGGTGTGAGCGGTACGAGAGGTAGGTCGCAGTGCTGTATGGGCGGTACTGCGACTGAGGCCGGTTGCGGTGTAGTATGGGCTGCACCGCAACTGAGGAGTAAGGGCCACGGCGGGAGAGGGTTGCCGGTATTGCGGTGAGCCGTTTCCCCTACCTTCCGTGGCCCAGACGGGGCCGCCACCGTTAGATGGCGGACGCGGTGGGGTCGCAGAGGAAGAGGACTGCTGGTGTGTTGTTGCCGCTTTCCCTGTCCTCTGCGACCGGAGTAGCTGGCGATGGGGCTACTTACCTGACCCATCGCAGGGGACCATGGGCGTCCAGACATGGGGCTGTCTGGCGTCCATCCGCTTGGTCCCCGAGAAGGAGGTTGCGACGTGCCACGTGCTCTGGTGCGTCGCAACAAGGGGGAGGGGCGAAAGCCTAAGAGGAGGGTCCTCACGGACAAATGCCGTCGGGGCTGCTGATGAATGCGAAAGCGATGCCGGTAGCCCCGACAATAGGCATCAAGACGGAGCACCCTGGGGTTTTAGTCGGTTGGAGCCCGACATACCACTTCGTTGGCCTCAACAACGGAGTGGTACCCGACCGGGTTTCCCCAGGACAAAAATAAATAAAAAAAGGGTTCGTGGCCGCCCATGATACTCAATGTTGAAGTTCCGTAGAAAGACTACGTCAGATACCTCGGATTACATTTAGATAAGAGTAAAACACATTTTACTGTCTCATTAATCAGCGCGGTCGGTCTCAGTTATCGCTAGAAAATAAAATCCTACCCTACAAGGCAATCCTAAAACCTATCTAGACTTCGGGATCCAGTTCTGGGGTACGGCATCCAACATTGAAATAAGTACTGCAAAGATTTGAAAATATAGTGCCAGACATAAACCTTATACTCGTACCTAGCCCTAAATAGGGCTGACTAAAGTGCCGAATACTGCAGGGATCACCCGAATTTAAATAACATACTTAAACTACACAAATCTATAATAGGGAATTAAAAGGATCAATCTCCTAGCATGCCAATATAAAGATGCTAAACCTAAGCATACAGATCGCAGTATTAGAAGACAAACAAAAAATAAAACGTATCTTGCGTTAAATTATTTTGGTCCTTGGTGTTGGTAAGCACTCGCTATAGGGCATTTCACACTTACTAAAGAGCGATAGGTCTCTCACATACCTTTGAATAGTAGGAACCATGCCAAATGCCATTCTTAAGTTACATACCTATTAAACCTAGTGTTATATAAGTACTAACTATTTATTACGGAAGGACCTACTAGCGTTGTTCAATAAATACTTACCTGAATATCATACATATCAATAAAAACCGGCCAAGTGCGATTCGGAATCGCGCACGAAGGGTTCCGTATCACGTATGGTGTTGCCCCACCATTTTTTTTCTGTTTTATAGCGGCAATAGAAATACATCATCTAGCTAAATTTAAACTGTCTTGCTATAACGGTTCATGAGATACAGCCTGGAGCCTGAAGTGTTAGTAATAGGGTCCCGTATTTACCCTTTGGGTACGGAACCCTAATAACTATTTGATAACAAAGCAATTTCTGCGTTTTAGGTACTCAGCGAATAAAGGTGTCGTACGGTAACGCGCGTGACCTCATTATTAGAAAAAATGCACGCTTGTTTTTTACAACCAAGGGGTATAAATTATAAATTCCAAGTAACAATATTTATGGACTAGGATGGTACCAACAAACGCCTATCAATAACGTAAAAGCAGGTATTTTTATTTTATTATGTTCCTAGATAGGCTATGAGCATTGAGCACGACTACGGGTTAAAAATACTAATTTATCATTATAATAATATCTAGGAACATAATAAAATTTAAACACATCATAGTCGTTTCTAAGCAAAAGTAAGTATATACAGAAGGTATAGGCTATTATTTCTTTGGAATAAGTAAAATGACATACCGTATTCAGGCAGTACGGTGCACATGTGCTGGGGATGCTGCTGCGGATGCGGGCACATCTCCTGCGGTACGTAGTACTGCTCTGGGGGGTAGTACTCCCCGTAGTAGGGGTCGGGGGGCCCGGGACCTGGGCCGCCCCCCTCCGCGACGCCCACGCCCACCATCGCGCCTTCTAGCAGCGCATGGCCGGGACGCGGCCGCGGCGCCAGCGCCAACCGAGGTCACTAATCTACCACTCAACTCGCACCTGGAACAACGAATACAAACTTATTAGATAATTGTTACTCAAAAATACGCCAAGCATGGCAAGCAAGCAACCTTTGGAATCTTATCCAACCATAGAGATGGTATATATGGGCCAAACAATTGGCTCAGGGATGCTTGGTAGAGATACAATACCCAAAAAATCGCAGAAATTGTGAGAAGATAATGAAACTTAAAATAGTTATGTAGTTTTCGTAGCTAGGTATAAAAAATAGTACTTAGGTAGGTCATAAGATTTCTGCGAAGAAGATGCATTAGCGCAAGTAGTTGCCCAAGAATGATCACGTCGATAGTGAATATCGACACATCCGTGTGAGCACGTCGTGACCGTATTTGCGATTTAAATGGGGTGCTGTCAGCAACCTCACGAGTTCTGCCTCGATGAGCCCGCGAACTGTGTCAGTGATTGTGCCACGAGCAATGCTCCTTGAAACCAAAGTAACTCTTCAAAAAAATAGACTATAATTTAACCTAACCAAACGTGAATAGATAACAAACAAGCCCCGCGCAAACCCGCGACTGTGTTACTGATACGGGACAATTTCATATCATCGTTACAATAAAAATATGTTTTGTATCCATAATATATCACTAAATAGGCGCTCGGACGGGGAGTTGGGTAAACTAGCTAATCATATCACCTTCACTGCGATGTTGGCAGTTTATCACACACTAGCTGCGCGGTTACACCCGCGTAAGTCCCGATCCCGTGGGAATATCAAAATAAAAAGTAGCCTATAGTCTTCTTCGATAAATGGACTATCCAACACAAAAATATTTTTTCAATTCGAACCAGTAGTTCCTGAGATTAGCGCGTTCAAACAAACTCTTCAGCTTTATAATATAAGTATAGATTTAAATAAATGCAACTTTTTTATATTACGTATGTATTTGTGAACTTTTATCACTTTTCAGGTACTTCGTGTCCTATACTTAGATCACAAACAATAACAATGATGCATATTATGTACTAAGTATCAATGTACATACAACAATCAGTCAACGAGGCAATTTATGTATGAACAAGAATGAATAATTCGACAAAATGTCGCCTGAGTCACGACAATATCAACAACAAGGTGTAGTCATAGCGGTTGCAAAGGTGATTTTTTATTCATATTTATTGTGTTTATATAAGTTTTGTTTTTACAATAAGAATCCTTTTAATTTGCTCACGTTGTACTGAAATCGGCACGTTTTTATTCGGTGTTTGCGTCCGATGCATAAAATATGTACCTGTTTTCCTTTACAAAAGAAAAATAAATTAGGTAAGTAATAATTGAGGTCCGTTCTATTCGTCGTTTGTAACTAAAGGATTCTGTGCACAAGTTTAAAAAATAACCATAATATTATATCTACACTATTAAGGAAAAAAATTGTGTATTTTTTTGTTTGTAACGAATAAGCTCCGAAGTGGACCGATTTTGTTTTCAACGTCTAGGCGAACAACTTTTGTTGTACGAATTTTGGACATTCGAACATTTCGTTTCGATTTTCAAGTAAAAAATTCCCTCAGAATTATCGAAAAAAAAAGTTCGAATTTCCAAAAGTCGTAGAACAAGAGTTATTCGCCTAGACGTCTAGAACAACCCCCTTTCGTATTAAAAACCCCTTTGCTGAAACCAATTGTATAGAACTGTATAGATACATATACTATACTGAACCGATTGAAATCTGGTTAACCTTTAGATAACGCGGGTAAAACCACCAGGCGCAGCTGTAGTATGAATAATTTAGTTTATCAACTTAGGTACGTAAGCTTCAATACTTAACTATGTTCTTTGTTATCAGTTTGTTTACTTGATAAGTAGGTAAGTACACATACTTCCCCACATTGTGCTTACCCGTTATTGCATACTGAGAAACCGGGGATTTCCCGACAACATTATCGTTAGTCAATAGATTTCACACAGGCTGCAGCTTTATTTTTTAATGACAAAGGTAATAGGAACTTGACCTATATTAACAGCTAGGTAAGTGTATCTAATAGGTACCTCTATACGTTTCATTTGTCAATATCTCCTTTCCACCTCAGCAGTGGTAAAATACTTCTTTTTTTTCTTTCTTCGGTTGCAGACCGAAGTTATGGCTGTGCACTTGCACGCCAATGTCAAGTAATCATAAAAGTAACCCGTACACACTACTGCATATAGACTGTATATATATATATATCATATAACGTGGCGACGCGTCGCCACGCCAGAAATCGGTTTTACGTGCGGCTATAGATGTTCCACATCAAAAGTGTCACGGTCAACCGTATACCGACCTACGGACAACCATTTTTTTACATAAAACCTAGGTTTACTGTACACATGCCCCTCTGTTTTCAATTTTTTGGGCAAAGGGTAAAAACGGGAACCCATTATGTACTAAGAACTGTCTTTTTATCTGTATCTCATGCACCGTGATAGCTAGACAGTTGAAAGTGATGTATTTCTGTTGCTGCTATACCTACTAAAATAGAATAATGTAATGGTACGGAACCCTTCGTGCGCCAGTCCGGCTAACACATGGCCGGTTTTCTAGTAACTAATTTTTTACTAAAGAAAATGTGAACCTCTATCAACAAGTTAATCACAGTGGCACTGATACCTCTATGCAGTGGCATGTCTATAGAAGACCTTGGTTTTATAAAATTAAATTATTGCTCTAGACAAGCTATAGGCATTTTTCAGGAAGTAAATGGAAATACATTTTTGTAAAAACCGCTGCTAGAATACAGACTTAAACTTGATATTTTGTCTAATTAGCGAGCATCCTAAACAAAAAGTCTAAAAGAATCTACCTAGAGGTTCTTTATTGACTTTTTCTTTTAGTGGCGCGTAATTCAGTATGTTCCTAGATCATACCTAACTTACTATCAAACCTTGAATAAGTTCGTGCAGACTGCATTGCCATAATCCTACAAATACTTTATGAATACGAATTAGGCAACATTTTACAATCCAAATTGCGGTTATATGACCTTACCATTATAATCTATCTAGTAATTTTGTAAGTACAAACAAACAGTGATTTATAATGAAGGTACTACATACTAACAGCAGAATGTTCCTAGAAACTGCCAGGGTTGTCTGGCCATTGTGCTGATTGAAACCGACAGACGGATTTATAAAATTGCACATCGCATCGTGTCTTACATTGTAGATGTGGGTACAATCATTAGATATAGAATAATCACATTCATATAGTGCAGCGGTCGGCAACCTTTTGGCAGACAAGGGCCACAAGGTAGCAAAATAAACCAAAGGCGGGCCTTGTTAAATTAACCCTAGAAGCCTACATACGTATAATTGATCATAACCCATAGAAAATTTTAAAACATGCGGAATTTAATTAGTACACGACTTACATTACTTTTATATGTGTGAGCTTAATACATAAAGCAATAATCACCGAAAAATAAAAATGAAAACTAAAAAGGAACTACTAACAAGTAACTGATTTTATACTAATTTTAGTGTGGTATCTGTGGTTGCATTTGGGGGGCTTTTCTTGTATGTTAGCCGTCATATTTGTAGTTACAATTCGTAGAATGGCTCTCAATCGTACGGTCGATCGCAGTTCGTTCATTTATGATACTTAGAAAAATATTCAGGGATCGCAAGTCGTCTGCGGACCGCGCGTTGCCGACCTCTGATATAGTGGGTACTGGGGTACCTACTTACTTGATCTATCTGTAGATACCTATATCTAGAGCACATCTAGCTAGATTAATAATGCAATGAGTGGTTCTTAGATTTTTGAACTGAACTATGCATGCGTTCATATATAATTTAGTCGTAGATTAGGTAGGTATTAATACAAACAGAAAAAATAAAATTAAAATAGGTCCTACCTCTTAAAATGTTTTCTTGTGGCCAAAAATTATCTAAACGACAAAAACTTTTCGTTAACTAATAACTATTGTGATTTAAAGAAGTTTACATTGAGTTTTATTTTATTAATTAAATAAATAAAATAAATAAATATTGTAGGACAATCCACACAGCGCCATCTAGCCCCAAGTTAAGTAAATAGACTTGTGTTATGGGTGCTAGACAACGGATATACTACTTATATACTTTTCTTTTGTAAATATATACTTATAATAATACATAGAAACAACCAGACCACAGACAAATATCTAAGCATCAATACTTGTCTGAGGCGGGAATCGAACCCGCAACCCTGTGTTTGGCACCTGAAATGGCTTTCGTAATATCAAATTATGGGTATCTGGCTAAACCCATCTAAACTAGAGACAGTTATTAAAAAGCCCGGGTAAACAGTTTAAACCCACTTAAACCCACCCGTGGTACCTTCTTAAGTACCAAAAAAATGTTAACAAATCAACTCCGTCCTTCCATGTACCTAAATTCTTGAGACGATTATCCATTGGTCTCGATCTTTCAATTGAATAAACGCTGATAGGAGGTGATGGCGTAGTATACTGTTCGCTAATAAACGCGATGTAAATAAGGATACCTAGTGGAACGTACTGTGAAGTGGAGTGGTCCGGGGTCGGTCACTCGTCGCACCGAGGGTTGCGTGTCGCAGCACAGATTAACCGGCAGTCGTGGGGCTCAGGGTCACGGTCGTACGTACGCCCGATGCCCCCTCGCGCTCATTACAACTGCCTGCCTGGTGCCTGCATACGTCATTAATCCTACGAGGTAATTACTGGGTCTGCGAAACTTGTCTACTTATTGGCGCCACTATAAACAATGAACGATATCTATCTACCTATCTCGGCTTGAGACTGCTCATTATGTACTAGTCGTTACATTAAGTTTTTTTGCTGCTCTATTTTTAACTTTACTGTTCCATAAAACATTCCATTTTAAAAGCCTTTTATCATGGAGATATAATAGCTTGATGGATGCAAGAGGAGCAGTATAACGTAAGTGGTTAAACAAAGTTTTTTTTTAAATAAATTTCACAGTTCATTGCCCATCTAGGCACAGCACCTAGGCTTTTGTTATAGTCATATTGCCTAGATAACTGATGGAATATTTATCTTAATATATATAAATCTCGTGTCACAATGTTTGTCCTCAATGGACTCCTAAACCACTTAACCGATTATAATAAAATTCGCACACCATGTGCAGTTCGATCCAACTTGAGAGATAGGATAGTTTAAATCTCAAATTATAGTCGCAAAATCTACTATTTCTACGCGGACGAAGTCGCGGGCAATAGCTAGTTATACTATAAGATATGATTTTTTTGTGCTTCCTGCTTATTGGTGGATGCGTTCCGAAGGCATACATTGTAACTTACTTTTTAAGACGTTTTGATGTGACTTCATGCGAAAAAAACTTTGACTTTGAATTATTTTTTAAAATGTATTATAGTTTAGTATGATTTTAGGACTAACCTTGTAAATATTATAGGTAGACGTAGGTATTAAATGGAACGTAATCTCGGCTCTGACGCACACGCACTAACTTCAACCATCGATCGATTCAAACCAAAACCAATTATAATTTACGATAAAACAAAAATGTATTCACAGGAAACACAAGGTAGATTAAACGTGATCGAAAGTTTCCATTCAATGTGGGGAAAACCTTTGAGCATAAAATGGACTAATTTACTCTCTATATGTATCTATATTGAGGAAGGGTACCCGGCTCTCTCTCCATACAAATGTAATCGACTGTTTCCTCCCTGGATAATGACACTAGCACAAATATTTTTGTTGCATAAATCCTATAACTGCCATGACTGAGCCTGAGCCCCTATGTCTTGGTATTTTTCAGATTCTAATTTTCATAGAAAATAAGAGTTAAATAATTAAGTATTTATAAAAAATAAGACATAGGGTTATGACCCTATGTCTTATTTTTGAAAGTTGAAATGAAAGTTTTAAGTTTTATGCTGCAAAAATATTTGCTCTATTTAATCCACGGAGGAAACAGTCGACTACGTTTGTATGGAGAGAGCCGGTACCCTTTTCTCTTAATTGAATGAGCACGTGAAAATATTTCTACCCATGTCTTTAAAGTAGCTTGTTTTATGGTTGCCAGGAAGAGATCGTCTTTAAGCGATAAGGCTGCCCTTTGTGCCACTCTTGGAGCTTTCCTTATTTTTCTGTTTCCTGTTTTAGTTTGTATTTAATAGTTTTTTTTTAATTTATGGTGCAACAAAAGAGTTTATTTAATTATACTGTGGTTTTAACCGCTAAAATCTCGATCCCTTGAGAATATAGGACGGGATATAAGACGGTATCCTGGCAACACTTTCTCAATTGGAATGTTAGGAATGTATCCTCTAATACTTCCTGAATCTAGAGTTTCTAGAGCAATACTCCTTTCCTTTATCCGTACAGTACAGCTCTTTTTTTCTTAGTCTATGCAGTACAGTGCCTCTCCGTGATTGACATTCTTTTTTCAAAATGTATTTTTCCGGTAAAAACCTACTGCAGACTTAAACTGTGACGTCACAATCATGGCCGCCGCGATTCGTGGCAGTAACCAGTAAGTGACAGACAAACAATACCAAATAAATAAAATATTTGCAATATATTGTAAAATTTTATTCATAACGTATTAGCTACCATTTCCAATCAATATTTTATATTTTATTTTAGGATAGATTACATTATATTCTGTTTTTACAATTTGTTGTTATAACGGCAACAGAAATACATAATCTGTGAAAATGACAACTATCTAGCTATTACGGTTCATGAGATACTTGGTGACTTGTTGTATAAGGAGTAGGAATTGATATATAGGCAACAAGAAAGGAGTAAATCGTCAATGACCCGAATAAAGTACTTGCAAACCCAATAAGTAGGTAGGTACATGGAGTTTTGCGTCGCCCTACGTCATTTTCAGGGTCATTTACGAAAATCGATACCTCTACGAGTTTAGGCTGCAGCTTATCAATGAACACGCGATAAACGCCTGCCACTATGCCGTGCAATATTTTTTGCGATAGAGGTACCTAGGTACACGTAGGTAAATAGTTATAATAATTTTATTTTTCCGTGTCGTGAAAATAAACGCCTAATTAAGTAAATATCCTATTATTAAAAACAATAATTTCATTAGTCGGGTTTTTTTGTACACCTATTTATAGTATCTACTTATACATATTGCAAAACAACAAAATTAGCAGAAATCAGACGCTCGCGATGTAGCCGAAAACGGTTGTGAAGATATCAATATCAGTATAAAACAAAGTCACTTCCCACTGTCTGTCCCTATGTATGCTTAAATATTTAAAACTACGCAACGGATTTTGATGCGGCTTTTTTTATAGATAGAGTGATTCAAAAGGAAGGTTTACGTAAATAAAGTCGCAGTCGCAGGCAACAGCTGGTAATATAATAAAATGCACATACAATTTTTCACAGTATCAATTAGGTTCTTCGTTTTTTTTAACAATAATGCGTCGTGCTGGACTTTAAGCCACATGATATCACCTCTTATTTAGAAACAGTTCAATTTTAATTTGCCAACATATTTTTTTGTTAACTGTACTTTTAACGAAAAAGTAGTATTTCTTCGCGGGCCCCAAAGCCTACCCCAAACTCATAATTTAAAAAAAATATATACAACCGAATTGAGAACCTCCTCCTTTTTTGAAGTCGGTTAATAAAGATGGCTTTGTGGCCCTACCGAATCGGATTGTAATGCGGTTTTTTAAATAGATAGAATGATTCAAGAGGAACGTTTATATGTACAATACATACATAATTTATCGGTGCGAAGCTGGGGCGGGTCTTTATTATTATAATACCTATAGACAAGGATTAAATCCCGAAGTTACCCACCTCTTATTTGCGTAGGTAGCTTGTC
Organism: Idaea straminata; assembly: GCA_951213275.1. Classification (NCBI taxonomy): domain Eukaryota; kingdom Metazoa; phylum Arthropoda; class Insecta; order Lepidoptera; family Geometridae; genus Idaea; species Idaea straminata. Next base: position 5,246,967 of record OX577846.1, on the reverse strand, counting down.
CGCACGAGTAAATTCCAAGGTACGAGGTACCAAATCATATCTACAGAATCGAGAGTATTCTAGAGTGATTAAGGTTAAAGGTTAGCAAAACATATCTCAGACTTCAGCCCACTTAGACAAGATTGCTTTCTATTAGCGATGTCGCCAATCGATAGATTTCATTGTATGAAATTGACATAAAACCATTGCATAAAATTAGCATAAGATGGAACTTATCCACCATTTTTTTTCTCTAACGCAAGACTACGTGACTTTTCGCTTTCGGCTTGTGTCAATTCCATACAAAAAATTTATACTAATATTATAAAGCTGAAGAGTTTGTTTGTTTGTTTGAAGGCGCTAATCTCAGGAACTACTGGTTCGAATTGAAAAAATCTTTTTGTGTTGGATAGTCCATTTATCGAGGAAGGCTGTAGGCTATATTACCACAGAGGTCATCAAAAGTCAAAAAACTATAGGTAAATAGATAATTTAATATAAAAACATTTAATAAACAATATTTCTGTTTAAAACTTCGTTGGAAATCCCAGAATGTAGATAGATAGATACAAGAGCTGTGCAAAAGGAAAGAATCGTCTGAGTTCACGAGTTATTCTGAGAATTCATTTGCATATTGAACCAAGAATCTGCGTCATGTTGTCATGCAATAAGCGTTCGACACACAGTGTTTTAAATATTTTGGTTTAGTACCTGCTTTGTTAAGTAGGTATTATACCTAGCTAATACAAGCAGTGGTGGCTTGGTGGTAGATACTTAGAGTTTAATTTCAAAGGTCTTAGATTTGAATCCAGACCCGCCGTGCACGAATGGATTTTTCTTTACATAAGGAAAAGAATCGGTTCAGGGGTTTCGGAGCCTATTCGTTACAAACAAAAAAAACCTCTTTAGAAACAGGTTCGTGTTCGATTCCCGCCTCAGACATGTATTTATGCATAGATATTTGTCTGTGGTCTGGTTGTTTCTATGAATTATAAGTATATATTTCCAAAATAAAAGTATATAAGTAGTATATCCGCTGTCTAGCACCCATAACACAAGTCTAGTTACTTAGCTTGGTGCTAGATGGAAATGTGTAAAATTTCTCGCAATATTTATTTATTTAAAAAAAAAACAATTAAATTTTACTCTTTTTTATATTAGAATAGACTATAGGAGATACCGTTTTCGTCAATAGTAATGCAAATACAGATCAAACAGAACCAAACCACTCTCATACAACTCCCATATTCACTCAAACACCATCAGACACACACAATCAACAATAGGCAGGAGAAGAATAAGATTACAACTTTGATAGGGGGCAATGGGCACCTTTTTTCCCGTGGGTTACGGGACGGGGTGTCCATTTACACCAGGTTCAACCCGAGTAGGAGAAAACTCCACAACACAATTAGAATAGACTATAGATTATATTATCATAGTATGAAGTTAGATAGATTAAACTATTTGTTATAAGGAGACGTACAGTCAGGGGACAAAAGTGTTTGACCACCGTCAATAAATTAAAGTGTAAAAAATTACTTTGAAGAAATCTTCTACACATATAAAATGCTTTGTCCTAACTGACTGACGGATCAACGCACAGCCTGAACCACTAATGGTGAAGAACTGAAGCTTGGAGGTTGTTCTTTGTGTGACGTAGGCATCCGACAAGAAAGGATTTTCCGAAATTCTACCCCTAAGGGGATGAAAAAGAGGGGCCAAGTTTGTATGGGACAACGTGATTCTTTGGTCCAATCTACTTCAAATTCTCGACGTCGTCGCGGACGAAGTCGCGGGCAAAAGCTAGTTATATAGATAGTTATGACTATATGTACAACTATAAACATATGACTATAAACAACTATCTATAAAGTTTAATGTTTATACATTGAAGTAGTTCTGGACTTTTGACCTCATTCAACAGAGAAATTATAAACGCTTTATACTCAGTGACGGTGGTCAAGCAATGTTGTCCCCTACTGTACCTATACTTAATTGCTGCATAATTGCAGCCCTCGGTAGAGTTTAAAAAATATTATTATTGGAATGTTTTCATTCTAATAATTTTTGTTTGATTAATTGATGAGAAGGTTTTAAACTTCACCTAAAGCGTCTAGAATCTTGCTCGTGTTGAAAACATTCTTATAACAGCCGTTTTGGAGCTCTACGGTGGGTCTGCAATTATGCAGCCGACCGTACCTACTTTACATTTACAGTGGGTATATCAGAGTAACAGTGGACATAACGAGCACATGATTTTACACTCCAGTGATTGCAGACATAAATTGCCACGCACGAAAGCTATACCGATTATTTCATTAATTTTTCTGTGACTTGCTGAGTTATTATCTTTGATACTTTCTAAGTACAACCGAATAAAAAGTAGACAGGAATTTGAATGTGTTTATCTCTTAGATAGATTTGAAGTTTGTGATTCTGAACAACGGGGACTTTGAGCGCGGCGACCGAATCAAGAAATTCCGTAACGAAAATAAAACCTAACACCATCCACTCCGCCTACCATGTAGCTCGGCCGAGCGTTCGCTTAACGTGTATGTATATGGTACGACTGTACGAAGCTCGCACGATATTTTTTTAATATTTATCTGCTGATATTTCTGCCACGGGTTCTTTTATATTTTTATTTCTAATAAATAAGTAAGCGCTTGAAAACTATCTCACTCGATAGTAAGTGACGATGCGGTCTAAGATGTAGCACGCTTACCTTGACGATACCTAAACACTCTTGACTTAAATACTCCCAAATAAGCAGGGGCTTTCGAGAGACTCGAGCAAAGACAGCAGATGAAATGAGATTTTACCCGACTCATTGTCTTTTTGTGGCTGCACCGGCCTACGCATCGGAATATCGGATACGGAAGCTCCCTAAAATTAAAGGTGTAGGAAAAGGTCAAATTTTGAAAAATTTCTGTTTTATGCTGGAAATCCAGACGTCAACGACTGCCACCCGCCCGCGAGCCGCCCACGGCGAGCGAGGGGCGGGCGAACGCCTACGTAACCACGCGCCCAGGGAACATCGCGTGGGTATTTATAAACCTTCGTTTCAAATAATATCCATTCATTAATAGATATCCTTTTATCGAAATAAGTATTACCATTATAACGGTCCTGTTACAAATCTATTAATAAACTTTTTTGTGACGAGCACGACAATATTAAATGTAGGCAAGTATCTACCTATTACAATTCAATACATCTAAGCTTAATAACCTGAATTGGAGATATTAAAGTTAAATAAATAATAAAGAAATATTACAGGACATTCCACACATCGCCATCTAGCCCCAAGTTAAGTAACTAGACTTGTGTTATGGGTGCTAGACAACGGATATACTACATACATACTTTTCTTTTGTAAATATGTACTTATATTACATACAAACAACTAGACCACAGACGAATATCTAAGCATAAATATTTGTCTGAGGCGGGAATCGAACCCGCAACCCTGTGTTTGGCAGTCCGGCGTGGTAACCATTGAGCTAACTGAGTCGTTAAAATTGCTGTATAAATTATGAATTACAATACTTATTACTTTTAAAACTTATTGTATTGATACAAATGAATGAACATAAAGAATGGGTAAGTAATTAAATACAATTACTTAACCACTTCTCCCACTAAGACAGCCAGTCGGCAGATAATTTTGTAATTTTTCGTTCCATTCACCTATTACCCAAGCTAAGGTAGGTAGGTACAGTGTACACGCCATTCTCAGACAACTCTCAGACTTCCCATTAAAACTTAATTGCATTATGGAGCGTTGCATTAGCTTACAATACGAAACACAACCGTGATTGTACGTACGTCGTATTTACGGTTGGCTGCATAATTGCAGACCCACCGTAGAGCTCCAAAACGGCTGTTATAAGAATATTTTCAACACAAGCAACATTCTAGACACCTGCTTTAGTTGAAGTTTTAAGTCTTCTAACTCAACAATTTATCAAACAAAAATTATTAGAATGAAAACATTCCAATAATAGTAATTTTAGAACGAAAACATTCCAATAATAGGTAGTAATTTTAGAACGAAAACATTCCAATAATAGTAATTTTAGAACGAAAACATTCCAATAATAGTAATTTTAGAACGAAAACATTCCAATATTAGTAATTTTAGAACAAAAACATTCCAATAATAGTAATTTTAGAACGAAAACATTCCAATAATAGTAATTTTAGAACTCTATTGGGGGTTGCAATTATGAATTTGGAATTTATTTATTTTCGTGAATCACATGTTTCTTAGGTCTAGTTACAATTATAATGTCCATTGTGATCTGCATTGAATGCATACGAAATACATTAACATAAAATAATCAATTGTATTTTTAAGTGGCAATAATAATTATGAATTGTAACATTCTCTTAGGTCGTCCCATTACATGCTTTATGCAGCCGACTGTACCTATATTAAACGCCAGTATCAACTTCTGTCCATAATAATTTACAGTTGTTAATGGCGCCCGTACGCTGGGGCGTAAAATTACTCAGTGGTATGGGTTGGGTGGGTAGTAGTGGGTACACTTGAACCTTTGAACACATCCTATTCGCTTATTCTTAGATCGACACAGCCGTGAAGAAATCCAAATGATATTGATCTAATTTTATTCCAGTAATAGAAACTATAGTACCTTAGTGGTAGCGTATCAATCAGTTCGGTAAGAGCGGTGTTGGCTTAGTGGTAGATACCCCGACTTTCATTCTGAAGGTCGTGAGTTCAAATCCCGGCCGGCCGTTCACCAATGTATTTTTCTTAAGAAAAATTCATGTGCGCTAATAGACATTGCTCTTATGGTGAAGGAAAACATCGTGATGAAACCCGCGGCTTAGTTGGCTCCAGAAGTATTGACAAGTTCTCTCCTCTGGACACGATCGAGTAAGCTGAGAGGGTAGTAGGTGCTGGGCAAGCCTACTCCATCCTCACGCAAAAAGGACCCAATTAAAAGGAGTCTAGTTGCGGCAAAAGCCCGTATGCATAAATACATCACAATAAGTAGGTAGTTAATAGAACGCGGGAGGGATGTGTTAACAAAAATAAACGTCCACTAATGAAAATAACATTCATTGATAATATAATAATCTAAACGCGTGTGTGTAGGTAGTCATCCAAGTAAGTGGGTAGGTGTATCGCTATTATCTCAGCGGGGTAAACATTGACGCAAACAAAAGATTAAAATGTAACACCTAACGACGAGTTATCTCATTTTTACAGAAACGAGAGCAAGTGGGCGGTGCGGCGGCAGTGCGACGGTGATAGGTAGACTATAAACTCAATACATCAGCTTTCATTAATATAACCTTTACTTGTTTGTAACGTCAACTCATTGACGTCACGAAATAGGTAGCAAATATATTCAAGTTCTTAATATCGTAATATTGCACGAATGTAATTCATTATGAATGAATAAGCACAATTTTCCATAGTTTCGTGTTGTCCCGTGGGACCGGTCGACGACCTGCCAATCATCGAACACGAGAACGATCAACAGAAGCCGTCCGTATAACGTCGCGTCGTCAGTTAGTGTCGTGTCGAACACACATTGAACTGAATGACAATTGATCAAGGAAATTTCAATTAATGTGGAACTGAGATAACATCTGATTTCCTAAGCTTTTAAATAAAATAAATAAATATTACAGGACATTCCACACGTCGCTATTTAGCCCCAAGCTAAGTCACTAGACTTGTGTTATGGGTGCTAGACAACGGAAATACTCCTTATTACCTTTTTTTTTGTAAATTTATACCTATAATACATAGAAACAACCAGACCCCAGACAAATATCTAAGCATAAATACTTGTCTGAGGCGGGAATCGAATCCGCAACCCTGTGTTCGGCAGTCCGGCATTGTAACCATTGTGCCAACTGGATCGTTTTGAATCTGATTCGAGGTTCTATTACATTTTAGTGTCACATTAGGCATATTTTAAAACAAATTCTTTCTAATGATAATATTCAAAATGCAAAATTAACTGTAGGTACGTTACGTAATGTTAAAATAATTGCAATCGACCAAAATATTGTTACCGTTACCGATGCATGATTCAAAGAAGCTAAATATAGATAGGTACCTATTTATTACGATCAATATTCCAGGATCGACCGCCTCACATAAAACCAATTAATGACACATCGCATACCTATTTGTACGCTAATTTCAATCACAACTTTAGAAGAAACCGTGAATGAAAGTTAGTAATATGACTATAATTAGTATACGTAGCTACACCTATGTCTAATGTAGGTTTTCAAGTTATATTACCGACTGTGTTGCAACTTCCAAGTTTCCCATACGCTGGAGGCACAGAAAATTTACTTTAACCTACTTATACTTCCTGCTGAGCAGATAAAAAGTCGTGACACTTTGTAGACAACCAAACAAATCTTGTGTATCTCCAATGCAATATTGACGACTATTATATTGTAGAGATAAGTACATTACCTACATTTGTGTTTTGATGAAATAATACACGATGCAACAATAACCGTGATGAATACCTAGATAAATACCTAGCTGTGTAGAGTAATACAATAGGTACAAAACTACAATCTATCTATTGGCAATCTCACATGTAACGTGAATAAGTTTAATTTACCGTCATGATAACGTAAATGGAGCACGAACTATGCCGCATACATTATTTACAATGAATGTGGTAGCTTGCGCACACGCAATCAGAGTCGACGCGGGCGAGGAAAAAGTGTCATTAGCGATCTGGTTTAGTTTTCGACTATAATAAGTTGGGAAAAAATCTAAGCAAATTAGATTATTTTTAAGATTCTTTCAAAACAGATGGAATAATGCGATGTAGATTCTGATGACGTTGAGCAGTTATCCACAGGATACGGTGCCTCTTCCGCTGTCCACGAGATAATAATATCGCCCCAACGATTGGTCACAACACGACACATCAAGTCAAAACACAATAGAGGTGAAAATAAATAAAAAAATCTATACCTTTATTGTGTCGCGATGTAATGGAGCTTCCTTAAAAATACTAGTTCCATATGTGTCTGATAGTGTTGATCAGAGTAGGGTGACGGATAAAAAAACTTAAAGATCTCTATGAGTATAACTTTTAAGTTTCCAATGTTAAGGAAATTGGAGATTTCCTGCTTTATTATCACCGACAAACAATTACATAGTTTTTGGCATCAAATGAAAAATATATCTCTAGGCAGCATAGAAATTTCATTAACTTTAAGCCAGACACAACTCTTCAATAAGTCCCATTCATGCAAAATCTAATTATAATATACTATACTTTAAAAGAAAAACCACATTATCAATACATATAAAATGCTTTGTCCTGACTGACTGACTGACTGACGGATCAACGCACATCCTAAACCGCTGATCGTAGAGACCTGAATAAAAATAACAAAATATGCTACGTACGCAGTACGCACGTATGTGATACGTAGGTTACGTTCATAAAATAAATTACACAGTTATCTTTCTGTTATTATCTTAATTTTATTAATCGCAAAGATTTTAACAGACCTAGCGGCAAAACAAAGGTCTCGGCTTCTGCGAAGCCTATCTCCGCTTTATAATTTACAATTCACTGTGACACGGCAGCCAGTGGAATAAAACGCAGTAGGTAAGCACATGAACATGTTAATTTAACGTAATTGCAGGTAGATTTAACTGGTACAGGTGTAGCTCCCACGCGAAAGCACACGAGGATTACGGAAATACCTACTTTCCTCCCTCCAATCAACCAACATTCCCTTCACCAGACTAGCTTGCTCTAGTCAGCGCATATGAACCACAAACATGTGAACATAAAGCAACTACTGCATACTGAGTGTCAGCATAAACCCTCTGCTAAACTAATTACTTCAATACGTCTACTGTCTCTGTACTAGCTAGTTAATTGGTTTCGTGTAACAACTGCACGTGATAATAAGTGTGTGATTTGTATCGAGAAAGCGACTAAACGTGGGATACAAACAAATCATAAGCACGCATTCAATATCAAAAATCAAACATGGGATCTTATTCTCCGGAGAGGAGAGGGCACGTATACGGTTGTTACTGTAATCAGAGAAATAATAATAGGTTTAGATTCTGAGGGTTCGTCCTGCTTCGGTGCGCCGCCGCCCGCGCCGCGGGGAATACCCCAAATATATGAGTTATTATACATATACCCGTGTATAACATTATAGGTAAGCACATTGGATGTTTGTAACTTACTTAGATAAGATGGGTACCTACCTACATCAATTTACATTCCAAAAGCCCGTAAGTTCTTTCTTGGTTGTCGTTTAAATAAAATGATGATATCATCGAGGTACACAAATGATCAACATTCGGTTTTGATTTCGGTCCGCTATGCAGACCCCTCGCTGAATACAAGCTTCATTACGTTTCCTAAGCTCGGTTTCTGTTTTATTCATCCAGTCAAAGATCATGATGTCACCAAGCAGCATGTTACCACTGTGTCGCCAGCGAGAGGAAAAGTATGCCCATTGTTTTATTACCAACGTGCATATTGGTTAACTTCTTCAATTCGAATGGTATAATAAATGCAACTAAACTCCGCGTTTATGTACTCGTCAATTCAGTTTATGGTCGAATTAATAATCGGCTACATTAAAACAGTCCGTCTGTTGAATACTGAAATACTTATGGCTTGACAACACAAGAAAATTAAGATTCATTTCGGCCGGCACCAACCGGACTGAATGTCAATAAACCAGTTGGGACAAATCGCAGGAGTCCTCGGCCACTTGATTTAAAGCGATTAAAGACAATAAATAATCATTGCCAAAATAGCCTAGGTAACCTAACAATGACATGAATTTATTGCGGGAAGTGTTCTAAACGTTATTTTAGACATAAATTAGACCTTACGAACTGACAAGCACACACAGCGTTAACCGCCAACTGGGGATAGTTTTTTTTTTGCTATATAATTTGTGCTTTTGCAACTATTTTCATAATATATTTCGTACTCGTGAAAACTTATAATTAGCTTTGTTACTTATTTCGTTTTCAGTGTTTCTTTAAATCTGTTGGACTATCAATAAAATAAAATAAAGAGACGGTAAGGTACGGCCCGAAGTACCTACCTACGGTTGGTTACATAACAGACGTTATAGGTGGTTTTCAAGAGTCGTAGAGCAAGGGTCGTTCGCCTTCACGTCTGGAGCAACCCTTTAGTATTGCCCTTGTACACAGTATAATATTAATTGTATATTATTTTTGATCAAACGACATTTATTGACATTAATAAAATTATTTTTTGACACTTTGCAATACAAACATTAGTCTGTGGTAATACCGTCTGAAACCAGTGAGATGCATAGAAATCGTAAGTTCGTGCCTCACAACCACGAACGTGGAATTCTATGGTGAGATATAACAGTTGACATATCACTCTGAAACCGTAACTTGTGTTGATGAATTAGTGTTATTACTTTCTGATTTTTTATAAAGATTAATAAATTCAACATAAGTTCTATTTTTTTCAAATACCTGTAAAATAGAAATAGTGATAAAAAACATCAGTAAAGTTCCATAATGGAACTGATAATGATCCCTACTAGTGGCAACGAAGCAATATTAAAGTTAGATTCCGAACTTCGTTCATTACACTGGTAATATACAAATGCTTTCGAGAATGAGGCCCACAGTTGCATAATGTGTATACGAATGCTTCATTGTTTTGCATACGATGCGAGTAGATAACTGTCATATAATTGTTACTCATATTTTTTTTCCATATTTTCAAGTAGGTAGTCATACCTAGATTGTTTCTTGTGCTTAATTTATTACACAAATTAACGTTCATTAACCTTTTAATAGTGGTGATAACTTCTGTTATCTACGGTTAAGATTTTATGGTATTACGACACAAAATTAAATTGTTTATCAAACGAATCTAACCTTCACCGAAATTACGTGCGCTATCATGCGTCACGACACGCGCAACGTATCTTTTAATGGGTTTTGTATAAAAAATCAATTTGATACGGTATCCAAAATCAAATACCTACTTTAGGTACCCACAGGAGAGAGTGGATATTTCCTCATTTTTAGGGTTCCGTACCCAACGGGTAAAATGGCCTATTACTAAGACTTCACTGTCCGTCTGTCTGTCACCAGGTTGTAGTTGTATCTTATGAACCGTAACAGCTAGAGTGGAAATTTTCACAGATTATGTATTTTTGTTGCCGCTATAACAACAACAATTAAAAACAGAAAAAAGTATATTTAAGTGGTGGGCTCACATACAACTTGGTAAAAAACCTTTCGTGCCGAGTTCGACGCGCACTGGGTCGGTTCTTATTTTGGTAAATCTCTTAGAAGTCTAGGTAAAGTACCACGGTTATTTATAACGTCACCTGAAGCAACTGCTAAGCTATTAATTAACGATAGCTAGGTACCTACTCTACCTCTAATCTAAGGTAAGAAACCACGCCAATACTCGGTAATTAAAGTAGATACCTGCCCACTGTTCAGTTGTTATTAATGATGCACACGCCAATACTGAAACATTATCATTTACCTAGTGTTTGGTACACGTCCTAACATAGGGAAATACAAGATACAAAATTAAAAAAGGAAATTAATATTCTCAACAATAGAGCAGCATTGAAAGTATTGTAAGTCACCGAGCCGCGAAGGATGCAAGCTATGTGTAGAACTATCAGATCGGTCACGATTCGGACGGAGCCAAGTCCGAGGTACGTTGTTACATCACGCGCACTTTCTAACTCAACCGATGGCCGACGACGACGACGACGACATGCCGTACGATCTATATCACTATCAACTCATTAAAGTACCTTTCGTCGACTTGATAGGTAAGAGTACTGCAGACTGCTCGAGAATTGCGGATGAATTACACGGTACAAGATTATATGAACACCACCAGAGCACTCGAGGACAATACAGTTGTGCAACAATACTTTCGATTTCCTTTTGATACCTTGTATCTCGTTCGACGAATGATTTACGAGTCGTCTGACAATGTGAAAAGTAAAATGAGATGCATTAAACATTTCGACGTAGGTATCACAATGTTGCGATTAAGTTCGAAGAACAAAGGGGCCCGATGAAGTGAGCGTCACGAATCCTAAATAGCAAACGCATCGGAGCACAATCGCGGATGACGCGAAGCTATTGGAATGCTGGCTGATGTAGAATGCATGCGCACCACCACACACACAACGGTAGATAACTGGACCGCTCTCTATGTAGACGAGGGTTCGCATCCGCATAGAACATTCCTAATAGGTATGCCTATGAAACATTTTCTTTGAAATTCGATATGTGAGCGAACTCGGATAGAAAGATGAGAATGGCGGAAAAGTAAACCTAATTGGATCGAAACATAGAAGTTATATGACTCGACTAGAGTGTTATAGAAAGCACTTTAGAAAGGAATCGAAGGTACGCGTGACCCGTCGCGTCGTCGTCATCGCGTTGGCGCCCACCGACGACGTGGCAGCCTTCGATATCATCCTTTTTATTATCAACTATCTATTCAATGAAATGAATATACTTACATATAAATACAATGATTCTTTTATTTGTGGAAATTCTAGCATTTAGTTTCAGTTATTATGGATTTTACAATACATATATGTTTAAGTATTTATAATAAATGTTAACGTACATTGATACGAGTGTTCTTTGACTAAACAATATATGTTTCATTTTAACAACTAAGCAATAAATATTATATAAAACGATCTTTCGTGGTTGCAACATGCACTATTGAGTTAAAACGTACGTAGAATTTCATCAAATAGATTGTATGGCTCAAACGTTCCACAACGATGATGTCCAATCGTGCGCCTCTCAATTGTCGAGAGTGCATGTCTGTGGCGATTTGTTAGCTAAAAACTTGACTCTACTGCGTACTGCGATGTTCGTTTGAGCGATGAACTCAGCGTACGCCGCGCCGGTCGAACGAGAACGCGGCGCAGCCGGGTCGCGGACGCTATACGAGATGTTTAGATAATACATAATATATAGATAGACAACAACGAGAGCGAGTCGCGAGGCCATACGACTCTCAGCTGTTACGATCATCATCGTTCTATTGACTCATGCGAACCGACCTAGGCCTGCTGGCACAGCCATCAAAACTCACAACATATTATACTAAATTAATTAAATCAATATGCTACTCTTGACTAGTTCTCATAGTTGTTTAATTCATTTGCCAGAAAACGAGAACGACTTTGATTCGATAGAAACAGCTGTGTTTCTATTCTAATATGCACGCACAATCGTTCGTTCACCGAATTAGCTAAATAAGAGCAATAAAGGCTGACGCCCGACCGAATTCATACGTATTGATTGAAGACGTATCTTCAATTAATACGAGTACCTAACAATAAATTGTATGGTGTGTTATTAAGAGCCTGTAGTGTCCCACTGCAGGGCAAAGGCCTCTGTACCCCCCTTCCATAGTTCGCGATTTTCTGTGTCGGATTGTCTATTTTGTCATAAATTTGTCCATATCGTCTCGCAAAATAGGTAACTTAACTTAAGGGGTACAAGTCTTTAACTTTTAAGGGACCAAGGGAGCCTCAGTTGGAATTAAATGTAAGTCTTCGGGGGAGGCCTATGTTCAGCAGTGGACGTCCTGTGGCTGATATGATAATATGATGAAGTAGGTATACTTATTACGGAATTGATTTAGTTTTTTTATTATTTCATTGTTACGAAGAATATTTTATTCTTCAGTTAATAATTTGTTTAAGTATATAAATTAGATAGATTGACAAAAAAATTACACTGAAGTGATTTTGAATATAAATAAAGATAAAATAAAAACCTAGTTTATAATGAATTTCTCACAATTTAAAGTTGGTTTATTGAAAACCAAAATCTCGTCGGCGTCTAAAGTTTAGACGAATAACACCATATACACGAACTAGCAGCGCTCCGCAGTTTCACCCGCGTAACTCCCGATCCCGTGGCAATATTAGGATAAAAAGTAGCCTATAGCCTTCCTCGATAAATGGACTATCCAACACAAAAATATTTTTTCAATTCGAACCAGTAGCTCCTGAGATTAGCGCGTTCAAAAAAACAAACAAACTCTTCAGCTTTATATTATAAGTATAGATTTTGTTCCTTTAGACTATAAAAGAACATAATTGTCACATCTATCTACACTTGTTTTGTTTATTGTTGTCAATAGCAAATAAGTACTTTGATACTTATCACAGAAAATCACAGTTATGAGTAATAAGTATTTATTTATCGTATAAGACTTATCTACATAGTTAGATAAGAATTGCGTCATCTACAAACATTATTATATCAATTAAGCAACAAGTCATGACATAACAAATAAAAATAGCACATAAAAATGTAATTTTATAAATATTTAGTGCCACGTGTTGTGAATCTAATATAATTATGGTTTTTGTAAATAAAGTAGGTAAAATAACGTACCTAAACGATTAAATAAATACCTAACTGACACGAGTTGCAAGTTTTTTTGGATGGTAACACTGTTAGGTACAAATAAGTTTCGAAACTTTGTTTGTATTTGGTTCTTTCAATTATGGTGGATTAATAACATACCTAATCCAACCCTAACTTTATTAATATTATTTTTACCCGACTACGGCGAAGCAAAAGGGAGGGTTATGGTCAACCTGTTTGTATGTATGTATTTTCATTCGTTTCTGTATTTATTTGTTTGTTCCCTTTTTACGGTCAAAGTAACGGGTACTGGACCGATTTAGATGAAAATCGTCATAGTATTAGTTCAGATGATGGAGAAGAATTAGATTTTTTCCTTTGATTCCGAAATTCACCGCGGGACCGGGAACCGGGAAATGACACTTTGAAATGAAATGAACTTGACAGACTTTTTTGGTAGTCTTTTTGTGTGAAATTGTCTTGAGATAGAGAAAAAAAATGGTAGAATAATTTCATCCTACGCCAATTTCAAACAATGATTTATGTCAATTTCATACAAAACATTCTTTCGATTGGACATTTCGCTAATAGAAAGTAATCTTGTCGTTGTTGTTAAGATTGTCGTACGGAGTTCGTTAATATTGTGGGTAAAGCGCGCAAATTTGATACTATAACTCAAGATTATTTTTTTTAATCTCGCGCCGATTACGTCGACACAAAAGTCGGCGGCGGCGTGCGTGAAATTGCCGGCGACGTGCGCCGCGCCGTTCAGCGCTCATCTCTAATACCTACCTATCTAATAGAATGTAAACAGCAACAAATAAACCTTTGGTAACAATAACTGAATACGTAAAGCACGTATAGTAAACACATATCATGTCTAGTTACGGTATTTACTTTACAATTGGACGCGACAATTACAGTTCTATTCACTGGGGTATTAATTGTAAATGTAGAGAGTTGGAAAAGCACGCAACGCAGATTGGATCTTCCATACACATATGTCCGATGTTGTTTGTATCAGTAAAACCGGCAGGAAAACATGAGCCATCATGATGCGCCTCGCCGGTAACAATGAAGAGTTTTTTTAAACAATCTGAGACATTTCAATTGTTGCCTACCTACACAATGTCCGCTGCTAATATTAATTAACCCATGCGGCTTACGGCTTCAACATGTTTCGGCATTTTATGTTAAACGGCTTATGATACCTACACAGAAATTGAAATTTAAACTTTTAGTTTTTTTATTTTAGTCCTCTTACCTGATATTAATGAATTATTATGTGTCCCTTATCACGAGGCTATGGAGCCCCGGACCTTTGGCAGGCCATTTACAATAACAAGTTTAATAACAAAGTATGATGTGGACATCAAAGCGATTATCCCTATCTGCACTATAAAATGTAGCCAAAGACAACCTCCGGTTAGGATAGAACTATTGATAGACTATTAATCATTTTGATAGAGACACTTTTAATACAACAACTTTGTCGTTAATTTTATTTTCGATGCAGCCTAACATCTCTGCTCAGAACACGAAATTCACACTAGACTGTGTAAGGGGCGTCCATAAATTACGTGAGGTGATTTTTTAATTTTCGGCTCCTTCAACTTCGTTCTGATTTAGCCACTATAAGCCGCAAAAATCAATCAGAAAAAAAATTGCGTGATATTTGCCGAGAACGTAAGATTAGATGAGATATGACTCGACCCCCTCCCCCCCTTAAACAACTCACGTAATTTATGGACGCCCCCTAATTTTGTACGGTAAGTACAAAATATGACAAATGCCCGGTCTACTTCTAGTAATATATTGAAAGTCTTTGTTTGCCTGCATATAAAAACATTATTAGGCATTCAACAGTAATTCAAAAATGTTTTAATTCGATGACGTAGATAGGTACCTATCATAAACTTTTTGTCAGCAGTTAATTATAGTTTACAATGATGTTAACATCTCAATTAAACGCCTACTACGATCATTTCAGTCGGCAATTATCTAAAAAATCTTCTAAAATAAACAAATTATAACATTTAAAGATAATTAGTAAAACTTCACGCCTTCGGTTGATGTTTCATCTGTTTATCAATGTTTCAATATTGATAACGGCTACCAGTAGAGTTCAATTCGTGTCAGTAACTCTTATAATCTCTGTTAGCACAACAACAATTTAGAGAATAAGCAAGCATCCAATGTTATCAATATTATAGGTATCTTAAGGTCAGGTGCTAATAAAGCTACCAAAATCGACCTTTGTTTTAAGCAACTCTAAGTAATCAAATACTCTTTTTTTGTTATTTGGATATAAATGGATATTGTAGTTTAATAACCATATTTTTGTTTATTGTGGTTGAACACATGATATGAACAACTTCGTTCGATAAAAAAAATGTTAGAAAACAGAGAACTATTAGATCGTTTATCGGGTTTTATTCAAAAATAGTTAACGATTATTTCTAAAAATGAATCAAATGATAGGTTTTGACTTCTAGGAACTATATTTGTGGATAATAATGCTAAAATATTTTGCATATCGATCAAATATAACAGTTAGCACGCAGCACGCTACGTCTTTGAGAGCGGGGGCTCAGGTAATGTGAATACCTACACACGGTACTGGAAGAGCGCTTTAATGGTAGGTACAAACAATTTTGAGAGCAAAACAAATATAGACTTTTAGCACCCATAGGATGCTATGTTATCAGTTTTATTTGTCTACCTATTTACTAATATTGGTTTAAGTAGGTATTTTTATTAGATACTAGCAGCGCACCGCGGTTGCACCCGCGTAAGTCCCGATCCCGTGGGAATTTCGGGATAAAAAGTAGCCTATAGCTTTCCTCGATAAATGGACTATCCAACACAAAAAGATTTTTTCAATTCGAACCAGTAGTTCCTGAGATTAGCGCGTTCAAACAAACAAACAAACAAACTCTTCAGCTTTATAATATTAGTATAGACTAGCTGCGCTCCGCGGTTTCACCCGCGTAAGAGCCGATCCCGTGGGAATATCGGGATAAAAAGTAGCCTATATGTTAATCCAGGTCTCTAGCTATCTCCATACCGAGTTTCATTGCAATCGGTTCAGTAGTTTTTGCGTGAAGTAGTAACAAACATATACCTACACACACACACACACACACAAACTTTCACATTTATAATATTAGTAGGATAGGATAAAGAGAAAAAATGTATCGCAACAGGACAGGCTTAGCCTAGTGTGGTGGATCAGTGATGTAATAATTCCTGTAATAAATAACTTATGTTTTTAAAAAAATTGGATGGTGACACACGGACAGACAGACAATTAAGAGAGTGATCTTATAAGGGTTTCTTTTTTTACCTTTTGGGGTACGGAACCCTAAAAAGAACTATCAAATGAAAAAAAAAGTAAATATACACTGAAAACGTAGCTATGTTTTTATTTTTTGGGTTTATATTTAGGCTCGGAAACTTCTAGACCGATATTGATGAAATTTCGTACGACATTGAAACCGAATTCCCACGGGATCAGGACTTAAACGGGTAAAACCGCAGGGTTCTGCTAGATATAATAAAAGCTAAATGCAAACATTACCCATACATTGACGTCGGAACTTATACTAACATTCAATGCAGATAGAGTTTTCGCCCATAATATGTTGAACGTAGTTTTAATAAATAACAGCATCGCTTTCTCAGGTTCGTTTCAGTGTTTTATTTTTCACTGATAAATGAGCGTACGGTCGGAGTCAGAATTGCAGACCCACCGTATAGTTCTAAAATTACTGTTATTGGTATGTTTTTATTCTTTTAATATTTATCTAATAAATTCATGAGAAGACTTAAAAAACTCGAGCAAGACCTTAGAATCTTGCCTGAGATGAAAACATTCTTATAATAGCAGTTTTGGAGCTCTACGGTGGGTCTGGGATTTTGACTTCGACACCTACCTAGTTGTAGGACGAAAATAAAGTGACTTTGAGAGTAGAGGTCGTAGACTTGCAGACGGTTCACTCGTCCCAGATCGAACACAAAGGGTACCTAACCTACCTCCTTACACTTGCGTAATATCTACCTTTAACATTAACGTGGAAAGGGTACCGGGCGCTCTCTCCATACAAACGTAGTCGACTGTTTCCTCCCTGAATACTGACACTAGAGCAAATATTTTTGTTGCATAAAAGTTATAACTGCCATGGCCATGCACCTATGTTTTGTTTCTTAAATCTTAATTTCTAGGGAAAAAAAACTATGTGGTGAAAAAAGCCCTGAACCTTACTGAACGTAATAGAGGTAGAGGTCGCCCCTGTCGACATGGTGGGCCAGCATGACCCAACTTTTGGTGAATGAAGGCCTATCCGACTCGATAACCCGAAGAGCCTTGGCGCCGACAGAATAGGAGAGCTGACCCTACCTAAAGGCATATAGCAAAAACACCAGTTGCGATTTTTATGAGCTTGTATTTGATATAAAATAGTAAACTAGTGAGTATGGGTGTGGGTACTTAACCTATACAACTCGCTTAAGGCTTTTACGCGTAGGTATAGCTTTTATGAGGACATCAAGAGTCACGTAAGCTGTGACAGAGATGAGGTTGGCGGTTGTCGGCTGGCGTTATTTGTGTCAGGCAGGACGGAGGCTGGCCGGGCTCAGCTGACACGTGGAGGCCCCTCCCTCCCCAGCCGGCGACCCACGCGCGCCGACCCCTATCGATCGCACCCCCACCCGGTCGCATCGCCCACGGACGCCAGCTCGAGCTGCACCACTTGTTACATCTCTCTTACGCTTATCACGTGAAAATTCATCGTTTATGGCAAGGTAAAAAAATAATCTTCAAGAAATCTGGTGAAAGTATCTTTTTTATTAAATGACCCAGCAAGCGAAGTATGTGAAGCTTTTGAAAATCTAAACATCGTAAAACAAACATTCGCATTAAAAACACGCACAACTCTATTACTTGTCTACCTACACAAAACGTTTTAAAAAATATTTTGGAAAGGTAAAAAGAACGAGGCAGTCAACTAGTATTAACTATTAGGTAATAAGAGTAGGTAAGTAATAATCAAAACATGTTTTATTTTTATTTTTGGTAACGTTTACCAGCTCACGTTGCATTGGGTTACAGTTTGACAGGCAAATCCATAGTATTTTAAATAAACTATTGAAAAATTACTTCTAGTTTCTTTATTACGATTATTTTTCACATTTTTTTAATTGATTCGTGAGAGCGATTTTACAAAAGTTGATCCTTATCGAAGGAGAGCGGTGCATATTATTTAAGTATTGATCTTTGCTTAACATCGCCCATACTGCCTACCATCTATTAGAGCGTCCGATACACGTGAAACTAAAATATTATGTATTATTGTCTCCGATTGAATTCACATGACTTGAAGTTACAACAGTAACTCTCTATGGATGGATTATTGGTGTCATATTTCACCAGTCGCTTGTTTACTCTGATAAAGAAAGTTGTTAGCGTAATCTAATGGGTTAGGCTTATCATTCCCAATAGCGGGTTTGCCAGTAGGATAAAATGTGTATCGACAACGTCCCAGCCAGTAAATTACGTATTGATTGCCTTTTTTTATATTTTTGACCTGAAACGCCACCGGATTCAATTGTGTATCTAACATTTTCATCTTAATTTTCCTTTTTCATTTTGCTTTTCTTATAAATTTTAAGATCTTTTCTTTTATGTCCTAGTCAATTTTTGTCTCTATTTATTCTATAACAATGTTTTCGTGTGTTCGTCTCAAATAAACTATTATATTCTAAATAGGTCGAACTATTTTCAAGTTTTTGTAAGACAATGCACAGCGATCTTCGGTTGGTTTTTATAAGACAGCTGGATAAAAGTGATAAATGAGGTATTTTTTATAATCTTCAGTTGTAATTAAACGCTAAAATGATTAGTGTTAATTTCTCTTTTTGTCAAAGAGATGCATGTGCGCGCACGCACATGTTCAAGCAGAGAAAGTGTCATGTCATAACAGCACGTGCTAACTCATTTCGATATTTATTACTGCCTACTTTTAAAGTAGACAGTTACCATAACTCATTCTCAAATCTTATTGACTGAATGAACCAAGAGAGTCAAGATGATCATGCATTTATACATTAATACGACGATTATCGATTAATTGCTCCCGATTTTCATGTTTTTTTTTAATACGAGTAAGTAGTTAAAGTTAATATAATTTTTAATTTAGTAGATATGTACTCTTAAGTAGTTATCCGAATATGAATGATTTATTCAACGAATAATTAAAATAATATGAATAAAAGCAAACAAAGTAAGCCCTTCACATTGGATGATACCAATCGCCACGTATCTCGAAGTAATAAAGTACGAGAAGTTGTTTGACATGTCGCCGCGAGCTGCCGAGGATGAGGAAAATCTTCCAACATCCTGTTTGTGTGCACCAATTTATGGCACTAATGCGTTTATACTCGCGTATAAAAGAAAATAAGATACATATACAAAACATTGTTTACTTGAAGCTCTCGTATGATTCTAGTCTAGCAAATATATCTAGTTTGCATTAGTGGAGTTAGCGAAGTAGGTACCATAAATTAAAAAATCAGTTTTTTTTTTGAGGATTGAGGGTCTTTTTGAGTGTATATCTAATCAGTTTTGTTCAAGTTTGAAAGCATTAATGATAGACTTCAACTGCTTGATTAGATGAGATGTCGCTTTCATTTTTCTCAGCAACAACCAGTTTTGCAAGTACCTATTCTGATAGATGTACAGCTTATTTAATACTATTTCTGAGGTTTGGCACCCAGTAGAATATAATTGCAGCGCTTACAGCTGTGATTTTAAGTCCAAGTTAGTAAACGTAGAAACCTTTTAGATAGTTAAGAATAAAAAAGCTACCTACAGGCAAATTACCTGGTCATTTTTGCGGTCCTCACATATCTGGTTGTGGCTTGCGCGGTCAATGTTCTGAGAGGCCGATGGGGTGCGGGCGGGCGGCGCCGCCCGCCGGTCCGGGCCTCACGTTTTAGCTAAAATAATGCAGCCGAAACAACGTCATACAACTTGTTTGGGTGTATTTTTAAACTAAGCATTTGCATGAGCTGTTCTGGTACACGATGGATTTGAATTATCTTTTTATAATACTTTTAACGTACGATGTTCAACAATTTTATTGACGTACGTTATTTTATTATTGTCTTCTTCTCGAATATATTTCTACACCTTTTTAGAAAACTGTTAAGAATAATGATATAAAAAGAGGTAGGCACTTTAGTTAGTTTTATATTAATTTTGAAATGATCAGGTCGCAAACGAGTTGGGGAGAGCGGTAGGTAGTGGTCGCGGTGCGTGGTGCGGGCGGAGGCCTACGTTCAACGAACGTCCGCGAGCGCCACGAGCCCAAGGTCGCCGCGTTCACTCGCCAGCTCGCCACCATCAACCACCGACACAACTACGCATTATTTTATACTTCTATTCGTTTTTTCCCGCAGTTTTCTTAAATCTAAATAACACTCATAAAGATTCAACTGGTAGGTAAAACTGTGATCGGTATGAAATAATAAATAAAAATTTATTTACGTTTAAGTTAATAGAAACGCAAACAAAAGAATAAATTCCTAACGTGCATTCCAAAAACAAAAAACGCGTCTAAGAAATGATTGATTAGGTAGAATAAAGATTAGATTAGTTCATGAATATTTTAATATTGTGCTGTTTATCAAGTCACTAGGCACCCATAGTGTGCAATATTGCACATACCTATGTTGGTACTTACCTACATGCAGTTTCAACGTAAGTTCACTTTATTAAAAGTGAATGTTGAATGATGCAACCACTATTTTAGTGGTAAATTACCAAAGCAACAAAGCAATAATTCTCAAGCACTAACATCTGGAATTGAAAGTAAGTTATAATTTAATTGCATAATAAGAATATTACATCATCGATCAGTGATAGATTCAGTTTTCTGAAACCGATTGTAATCAACGTTGATGGTAGGTTCTTTCTTTACCTTTCTATTAAAATTTTCCTTAATTTTTTGATAAACATCGTTAAGTCGGTAACCTAAGGGTTAACCTATAGGAGAGGCAAGGAACCATTGAGTATATTTTTTTACTAAGTGATCATAAATCTGTTTTTTTTTAAACTAAGTTTGTCATTACCTATTACCTACTTCTATCATGTATCTTAATATCATGTATCTTTGGGAAGTCGAGATGTGTCTGAACCTTCTAGTTACCCAATGGTCCCTTACTTCCACTACGTCGTGTAACATTGTACATAAGTTCGCAAATAACATACCATAACTTCCTATAAACTATATGATTTGCGTGTAAATTTATTCGTGATTGGAGAAACATAGACTGACCGCACCCTGATCTGGTATGTCGGCTGTTGTAAGATCTAGCAACACACGTGTCTCCGACAAATCACCAGATACTGAC
This sequence comes from Idaea straminata, assembly GCA_951213275.1. Taxonomy (NCBI): domain Eukaryota; kingdom Metazoa; phylum Arthropoda; class Insecta; order Lepidoptera; family Geometridae; genus Idaea; species Idaea straminata. The sequence continues at coordinate 5,225,144 of OX577846.1, read as the reverse complement.
ATGCTACGCAAACCCCATTTAATGCATTTATATACCCTATTAATATAAAATTATGTGTTTTAGAATACTTGCAACACATTAATAATTCTTTGTATCGTTAATTCACTAGAACTACTCGTGTGTTTCGTTTTAAACTAGCCGAAATGTTAATGTAGTTGTCGAGTTAGAGTTAGTTAAAATAAAGCAGGGGACGAACGTTACAAACAGACGCAGGAATTAGTATCCACTGTAAATTTTCTGAAGAATCAAGCCCTTTTTTACAACGGCAGAAAATATTTTTCTCTGGTAAGGCGATTTTCTTCTATGGCACCTAAGCGACGTCGCTGTGCATTGGAGAAATTCCTCAAGTATTCGGTTCAATGGCCGCGCAAGCGTGAACATTCTGCGTCTGTGTGTTTGAGTGAACGGCGCGAACGCACACACGGGCCCATACCCTGCCTCTGCAAACACGACAGAACCGTTACCCGTTTGCTATGCTCCTACACATCACTTACCAAGGCCTCGCCAAATACTGTCTGTCTAACGACAATTAGTCACCGACTATATAGCCAGAATACGTTTCAAAATTTTGTGAATTGTTAGGTTCACGGATAAGTAAAGATTGCTCATAGTTGCATGGAACTTATGAAGCAAGAAATACGATAGAGAAAGACGATTGAATCAACTGCAAAGTGCAGTGTAACTCTGTGCAACCCACTTAGAAGTCATGCGGCAACGACAGAGAATCGCAATAAGGCCAGAGAGAGGGGACTCACCGCGGAATGCGATTACATCCCCTTGACGTTTCGACACTCAACGATGAGTACTAACCCAACTTCATTTAACTTACGAAATCAAATTAACGAGAACCTTGAGTTCAGTCAGCTGTCAGACTATTATGAAAGTTAAGTCGTTAACAAAATCTATACAAATAATAGTTATAGGCGATTTACGATGAACGTTTTTTTTGTTCAGAACTTCTTTTAAGGCGAAAATTATTACTCGAGCAAGAGTCTTCGCTAGCGATAGCTTGGTGGTTCGACAGTACAGAAAAACATAAGATATAATTAACGGCAATTTCAAGACAGCTCACAACAACAAAAGCGAAAATTAACAATGCTTTAGAAGTTTTTAGCGTCTGCTTGGATTCAGTGATTTATTGACTATTCGCAATCCCCGTTGAACAATATTCACCGTATGCCATTCACTGAGGCCTTAGTAAGGTTAAATCGTGTCTCATACACGGCTTGTTTTTTTCGCTACAGAGAATATTTTGTGTATTCAAATACAAAAGTCATACAAAGAAACATACATAGAACTAATATTGTGTGAATTACGTTTAAGATGGTGTTTGGACCAACTTATAATACAATTCAGGGTTGAAAAAATATAAAAATCCAATGGTGGGTAGTGACCTCTTTTTGAAAATAGGTGCTAGGTCGCTGGTTCATATTCGGCTTAAGGTTTTAATGTTACTAGGACCAAGAAACTAAAAAAATGAAAGCTTTCAAAAGCTCACACAAGGATACGCTTAACTGTTTACAATTAAAAAAAAACGATCATACCGAAGCTTTGCCGCATCTTTAAGAAGGAAAACGATGAGCATTTCAAGTCATCATCTAAGAAGTTAAATAAGACGCAAATACAATCGTGGTTGCACAGACGACGTAGAGCTGACATCCTGACCGATTTACTACGTAATTGAATGTGATTCAATTTGAAATAAGTGTTCATTGAGCTTGATAGAGGGCCATGTTAGACAAACTAAATCAAAGTGCATCAACTGAGAGAAATATTCGAATAGTAACACATACCTACAGGTCAAAAGAAACAAAGTCCACGAATATGCTTGCAGACGATTCAAACAAAATATATATTATATGCATAATACTAATAATGTTTATAAAGCTTATTTTGTAGACCACAAGCCAGTTAACGAGAATCGAAGTGCATAGTTGATTCAACTGGCATTTTAAAATAAAAGTTGTCTATAATGTCAAGGACCGCTTCAACATGAAGCTTTATGTGCGGCTTCCTTACTTCATCGTCGTCTTATTGAACAAGGAAAGGTTAAAATATCATCACTCATACTAGACACAGATTTAGTAGAAGTTACACGATCGTGTACAATTAATTGGTAAGGTGGAAACTAATTAAAGGGCTGTGTAACTATAATACCATGACTTGACAATACCCAGTTACTTGGAAATTTTCAAGGTATATGTGTTTGTATTCAAACAGAACGCCCATGTAAACGATAATAAAGTTATCATCATAATAACTGTAAATAAACAATAAGATATACAACTAATTCTGAGAACTGACAAAGGAACGTGCCTTAACTATCTAAAACGAGATTAAAGGTCACTGAGATTGTGTGAATTCGACCCAAGACCCGGACACTATGTGATAAAACGAATTCGGTTACCTAAGCACAACATTTCAGTTCACTTTGAATGAAGCATCTGTTGCTGACGACTACACTCGGAAATCCCAACGTTTAACAAAGGATAATTATTAAATTGAAGATTGTTTACTTAAATAGATCGCTATCTAAGGTCTATATTCCACATAGATCATTCTATTCGTTACACCTAAAGTTTATAATAAATTGTGGGTCACAGAGCGGAAGGGACGACGGACGGACGCGTTTCGAAATATAGCACGCACTATCGAGCTCATTATACTAGTTATGTGAGATCATGAGTAATGTCAACGAGATACGACTAATTTATCAAGAATGTGTGCTGCCCTGTGTGTAGATACACTGCACACCGAGGATTCGTATTGGGAAAACATGGGTGAAAATTACGTAATAGGTACCTGGTGTACCAACAACAACATTCTCACAAGCAAAGAAGAGAATCTAATAAATTTGTAAAAGTCGAAACCTATGAAATGTCAAAGGATATATACCTCTTAAATATTACAGATCAGTACGAATATGAAGTGAACAGTATAATGATATGTAGTGGGTGTCAGTTGCGCCGCGCAGGTTTGATAATATGAATGTAGACAAACATTAGCAGTTAAGAGGGTAGGAACATTGTTGCAAATATGAAGTGTATGCAGCAGAGCAACGAGCACAAGCTCCGAGTCACACTGACATTGCGTATAATCCGGCATTCCATATGGAATGCGGTCGCTCGACAGCTTGACCGGCCGCGCGTCGCGCACCGCCCGCACCTCTCTCCTCCATGTTTTCTTATCCACTCGCTTCCGTCTACCATATGGTATAGTGGGATAGGACCGAATCCAATAAGATTCAAACAAGATTAATAGCTAGGGGAAACGAATATAACATCATAGGTATTCTTTTAAGATTGAAAATGTAAACGTTTGTTTAACAAGTGGAAATTTTATGAACACAAACATTGTTACCAGAGACGTAAATTCTCGAAGCGAAAACGTTAGCTGCATGCATAAAAACAAGACGGCGGCAGATTCCCACAATTTTCGCTTGTGATCGCACGCAGTCCCCGGCATTCGAGGACTGGAGCGTATCAAAGAGACGGTCGCCACGTAGCTACTAATCGAACGTCCCGATCGTAGGAAGAAAAATTATCACACGTATCACAAATTTCACTCACCTTCTAAGGATGGTCGTAGATCGTTAAAAATATCCACTCGGCTCGATCTCACAGATTATACGGTTATCGTCCGTACAACACAAATATGCACCACACCAAAACGATAACATAAATAAACGCGGGCGGAACCACCACAGCGGCCGGCGTCCGATTGCTCACAGCCGATGTACTCCTCGCACTGATCGAAATGCAACTCGGAAATATGCACAGGGCGGGGTTGTCGAATGTCATAAACGGTCGGTTACAGAGGTCGGACACTCGCCGGTGGAACGCGTGATCGAGTTTGGCGGCACACCAACGCACGACGCGGCGCCGCTCTTAGGACTGAGTGCGTACAGCGAGCGGCGGCGCGGCGCGCGCTCCCCGCGCTCCGCCCGCCCGCTGCCACCGCCGCCGCCGACCGGCGACGACGAGGGACGTGGCCGCGCGGCGCCGCGCCGCTTGGCAACGCGACGCATGACGCCCGCGGCCGGGCCGCCAGTCGCCGACCTCATCCATCACGGCACGACCGAAGACACCATACTCTACTACACCGTAAACGATTTTAAGGACACGGCATCTCGTACCATATCTACTTACAAATTCAGAATACCCCAATTAGTAGATGCCTACCAACACAATGGGGTATCAATACTGTTATAAGAAATGTAATCAACATTAAACAGAGTGTGAAATTCTGTTTACTAACAGCTTGGAAACCATCTACATATTAACTTCGCCGATAAAGTTAAAAAAAATTGCTAAAAACAAGAGGAAGAAATATTTTATTTACCAATATAATCAGCAGCGAAGAGTACAAAACATTAGTCAAAATACCCACAATAGGTAGGTGATAGGACAATGTTTTATTAGAAGGGTAAGGTAAGACAAACACAACGAAATTAAACAAGAGAAGCGACCGCAGACATAACACGTTCCACGCTCAGCTATATAGACTGTTCCTGTAGTATATACTCTGCAATTATTGCACTTTCTTTCCCATTGTTACCATGATTAAATCAGTTTTACTATCTCTAGCGAGTGAGATTGGTGCAACGACGCTAAGCGGGGTGCGGGCGTCGCGGGTAACCTCTGGTTACGGCACGTTCGTAGAGGTACTCTGCACTGACACACTACTTTCACCTGTAATAGTAAAAACTGCCACCATTTGCACATTCGACGCGTTCATCTCCACCTAATCAAATAAAGGTAAGTAAAAATACCATAAGTAATACAACTTATAATATACGTTTATTTATCGAGATCACAGTTCCAACGTCCATAATTCTCACGATCTTTTCGCACATGTCATGTTCTTACACAAATTACAGATCTTAACACTAAAACATTTATTTAAGTATTTGTACATAATTCGTACTGACAACAAAACTTATGCATAAAATTTAGTCATTATTTATAGCCAGGGGTGCCAGGCAGGGTCCATGCGACAGAGGTTGTCACTGGTAGTGGCCGCAGCAACGAGTGTGGCGACCTTGCTATCTGGACCGTCGAACACAGCAAGGGAGTTGAGCCGACTCATGATCACAGTGACAGCCTTGTTCACCATGTTGATGATAGTCTCGTTGTCCATCTCAACAGGTTTGTTCTCCGATGAGGTACCAGCTGTTGGCAGACTAGACTTGTCTTCCAATCGCTTCCTGTACCCCGTCACCATTTCGTCGCGTAAGATCGTTCGTAATATGGACTGTATCTGAAATATTTACAGGTATAAATCCATGCATTTTATACTACTTTAGCTTTGCTACACTGAATAGTTTTTCGATTAATTGAATTAAAAAAATCTTTCAAAAAAGCACTGAAATACAGCTTGACAAGAATAGGAAAAAAGGTACTCAAATGTTCTGTGAGATTCAAATTGGGTTAGATAAGTAGGACGACGCTTGCGGTTTTCCATTAAGACCCATATCAGGCTGTAACTAAAATCGACGGCTACTTTCATTACTGATTAATTTTAATTTAACTAATATTATAAATACCTTAAAATTAGGTGTGACAAGACACCTTGCGACGGCAATGGAGGAGGCAGTGAGCGGGCCCGTGATGCCGATGTTCGTCAGCAATTCTGATATATTCGGCGTCAGTCGGAACGGCACCGGACGGTTGCAATCCAATTCACCTATTCAAAGTTCATATTAATCAAGTATCATATAAGAAAATATCCTTATAATGTGTCAGCTATAAAATTTAATGAAACGACATTCCGTTTTTAGTAAATCCGCATGCAAAGCAAGTCAAGACAAAACAGGTATGTAGGTACTTACGTAGTGCAAAAGTCAGTCATCAGTGAATAAGTAAAAACCAAAGCTTTAAAAAATATGCAACGACAAAAAGAAAACGATTCATATTCTACTAATAAAAATGCGAAAGTTTAGTGAAGGAGTGTGTGTGTTAATTTCAATTATTGTTCCTTTTCACGCAAAACTACTAAATCGATTGCGATGAAACTAGAGTCCGTATGTGGAGCTTTGGAATAACACATAGGTTACTTTTATCATTATATTCATACTGAATCCGGAAATATGTGAGTAAAACCACTGGGCGCAACTAGTAAGTCAATACACCTAAAAACCGATTTCGTTTGCAATAAAATCACCGATCCATGCATCAGAAATTAAATACCAAGCAAGTTATTTTCGTGTTATTCAAGCGCGTTGTAAGCGTTTTTAAAGTAAATACGCAAATCAAAGCTGAACATTTAAATGGTATTCGGCATATGCACAAAAGTAATTAGATACGAAACGAACAAAAACAGGAAGTATTATGTACTGCCAGCCAAAAATGTGTGGACACAATGTATAATCGCAAGCTTGACCCTGTGATACTGGTTAATAAACATTGCAGTATAAAGACAAAGCATTGCACTAAACATCTGTTAGTATAAGCCATTCGTAAAAAAATACAGCATCAACCAAAGTTAGTTTACGATACTATTGCGTCTAAGTCTTTTACGCCAATCTATAATATAAAAATGAATCGCAAAATGTGTTGTTAAGCGCATAACTCAACAACGCCTGGACCAATTTGGCCAATTCTTTTTTTGGTCTGTTTGTTATTATCAGGAGAAGGTTTTTATGAAAAATTAAAAAAGTTGCGCAGAAAATTATTACGCGGGTGAAACCGCGGGGCGTAGCTAGTTGGTAATAAAAAGTCGTTTCTGCAGTTGTAAAACAAACGCAATAGTAAAGTCAACTGAAGAAACTCAAAACCAAGCACTATATTGAAAACTGTACACAAAAAAGTTTGAAATTGCAGTAACAAATGCACTAAGCACTCAGCAGCATGCAAAAAAAAACAAGCTGTTCGCAAAAGCATTCTTAGCGAAAGTAAAAAAGATTAGTCAACCACAGAACGACCTCGTTTGTATTTCAAAATGTAGTAGACAGATTTTTGCACAAAAGATCGTTAAGTTTAAAAAAATATCAAATAGATATATATTTTAATAAATAGCAGCTTCCCGCGGTTTCACCCGCTTAAGTCTCGATCCCGTGGGAATATCGGGATAAAAAGTAGCCTATGTATTATCGCAATCGGTTCAGTAGTTTTTGCGTGAAGGAGTAACAAACATACACATATTTTGGCATTAATATTAGTAGGATAGGTTAATAGAATTCTTTTTGTACACCTACATAAGGACAAAGAGGTCAAAGTTGTAATTAAACAAACATCTATTTAAGAGTACCATGCCACGTTTATACAAACAGACTAACACCTAAAGCTCTCTCATACATATTTAAAAGACAAAATGCAAAAAGTAGCGGAAAGTTGTCAGACATTGATATCCAAATCACAAACGAAGCAAAGCTTTTATAGTGTATAAAAAATCCTGTAATTCGTCTTAGGTATCCAGGACAAAAAATAAATAACTTTTTCAATAAACGATTTTTAGATCGAAAGTTCGTTAAATTACACTAATTTACTAGAAAATTTAACAATTTTCAAAATGTAGCAACACCATCATCGACAGCAGGCTCTTTGGTAAATAATGGTATTGTCATACTCTGAAAATTCGCTAAACTCTGGGTAAAATTAAATAATTTTCCTAAACTAAAAAAAAAACATTTTATCCTAGTCTCAAATTTTTCGATTAAGAGTAACTACATGTGCCTTAGAAGGATTACAGGATTTTCTTAACAATAAGGTTGAAAGTGGTGCAAGCGAGACTAAATCCTAATGGGATAGATATGGGCTGTTAGAAGATGTAAAAATGAAGAGTCCATGAATAATTCCCACAACATGGCAAAGGTCTCGTGTCAGAGGCATTAGTGATTAGACAGACGCCACGGATTGTTACTACGGATTGGCGAATATCCTATCCCTTCAAACCAGACATGTTCTTGATAAGTCCTTCACCATAAGAGCATCTGCACATACATTCCACACAGCGCCATCTAGCTCCCATACTCAAACAAATAGTACATACCAGTAGTATCATCGACGTCAAACTTGAAATACGACACGTTGAGCAGCCCCGAGTCTTGATGCACATACATCATGTCAGGGTTGAGTCGTGTTAGATGCAGGACATATTCCGCGAAGCTTGCCAGCGAGAGTTGGAGGGTCAGCATCTTGCGGAAGGTCCAGTAATCCGTTGGTGAGGAGAATGTGGCCGCGGCCCATTCGCGTACCATGCCTTTTGGTACCATTGTTGTTTGCACCTATGTGAACAGTTAGGAGGGTTTTAAACCAAGTCATGATGCACATATTCTGTCCTCAACGACTTTATTGACTACTGTGGACTATGCATGGTGCACACCTGTATTAACAGCTTTGCACGCACGCACATGTGTCATAATCAGAATAGGCAAATAATTTTTTATTTTTACACAAAATAGGCTTGCATTTGACCACATTTCACGATAAGGTCGATGGTGTAGCATGCTCGCCTAGAAAGAGAGCCTAGATTTTACTCAGAGAAATTTCACCCTGTTACTGAGCAACAAGGTTAATAATTATCTTATTATAATAACCAAATATTTTATTATACAAAAATAGATTGCAACAAAATTATTTAATATACATTACCTCTCGCAAAATATCCCTAAGTACTTGTTGAGAAGCTTGCGATCCTCGAGCCTGAACCGCTGCCAAACGTTCGTAGTACCTCGCTATAGGCGCGTCGTATTCCACGCCCCTGGACAAATACAAGTTATTTTAAGTTAACAACGAGATTCATAATTATCTTGACATGCCGACAACTAACGGCGTGATTAAAATATACAGACTCCTAAACACCAGAAAACTCGCAAATAACCCTAATCCTCTCGCCTCTGAGCTCCTAAGCTGTGAGGGCAAGCAAAGATTGAAACATAAGCAAGTGCCATAAACAGGGAAGACGAGGCAATGGTCACGTCCTTCTTCAAGACATCGACTCTCAAACATCAGCTTACAGTCTCTCGACCGATCGCAGATAGAAAGATGAAGAGAAAAAAAATGACCACTCTATGAACATGTTTAATCTATTTGGCGTTACCACAAAATTAAATGTTCAATATTATTGATTGTGTGTGGTCTCGAGATAAAGTAACCCAGTAGTTGGGTAACTAAGTAATGATGATTACATCAATGTCTCACACTCGTAGTAAACAGTTGCAACACATTCTAGAATTATTGTATAAATAAGCCAATTAAACAGCAAATGTAACGAGAATGTTTATTTGCCTCAATTAAATCTCGAGATATTAACTTATTGCTGTGCATGTTATATGCACACTCGACATGATAATACTTGTTAACAAAGTAATCATTATAAAACAGATTAAATCACCCAGTTCATTATACATCGGAACTATAGAACCAATTACTATATGAAAGATAAGCTGCGCCTCGCGGTTGCACCTGAGTTAGTCCTGGGGAATAGTCGGGTAAACAGTGACCGCAGAGAACATTTAATTTTAATAAATTAACGAGCAATTTCCCTACGTGAATCCAGAAAATCATTTCTTAGTGTTACTAACTTAGGAACCATAAGAAAGACATGTGCAAAATTTAAAGTTTCTAGACTTCTAGACCCAGCGATTTAGGCTGTGCGTTTTCATCAGTCAGTCCTTGAAAAGTCCTTGAACAAATAAATAAATAAACAAATGAAACAAACTTTCGAATCTATAGTAATATTATAAAGCTGAAGAGTTTGTTTGTTTGTTTGTTTGAACGCGCTAATCTCAGGAACTACTTATTCGAATTGAATAATTCTTCGTGTGTTGGATAGTCCATTTATCGAGGAAGGCTATAGGCTACTTTTTATCCCGATATTCCCTTATCGGGACTTACGCAGGTGAAACTTCCAGAGCGCAGCTGGTTTATAATATTAGTTTTAAGATTAGGATGATGTTCTACTGTTATTTCTGATATTCCTTATATATTATTTCCATTTCCACATTCCATGTACAGACATTTTGTCCTTTCTAACTTTATTATGAATAATAGTTCGGATATATCAGAAGAAGATAAATTAGATTAAAGTAACAAGCAATAATAATTAATTATTAACATTGATACATGAACCTTACAAATGTCACGCTCTTTAACAGGCTATCGATATCGTTTACGAATAGTTTGATTTGCATGTGATTATCATTATGTCACCGGTTATACATTGAAATCTCTGCTCGAAAGGTTAACACGGTGACATTAGAAGCGAATTTGGTGACAGAATGAGTCATCAAGATAATTTATTGGTATCGTAAACCAGTTCAACGCGAAAAGCAAATATTTTACGGCTTTTAAGAATTTAAATAATAGTTTCTAAACCTTAGATTTAGGTTTGCAATGGCAATGAAATAATATGATGATGTAGACGAACCGTAGCTGAGTCACGAAATGATTCCATGTCATTCATAAAACTTAATGTATTAACCATAATAATTAGTATTTGACGAGTAAGGAAAACAAATCAATGTATAGTCATAAATTTTCGAATTCAATTGCATTTATAAAATAGGTAGTTCGTATCAACCGTAATTGAGGAAAACCGATTCAGGAATTATACCCTAATTAATTATAATTTCATTTTATGCTCTCTCGATTGTAGTTTATGTTAGGTTATGATTTAATATGTTCTTACAGCAAATAATACTAAAATATGTTCTTACAGCAAATAATTACCATTTGGAGGTTTTTATTACTAGCTGCGCCCCGCGGTTTCACCCGCGTAAGTCCTGATCCCGTGGGAATATCAAAATAAAAAGTAGCCTATAGCCTTCCTCGATAAATGGACTATCCAACACAAAAATATTTTTTCAATTCGAACCAGTAGTCCCTGAGATTTATAATATAAGTATAGATGATAGGTGTATAAGATAGATAGATACATTCTTTATTGTAAACACCAATTTCAAATAACATTAAATAAAAACAAAGCTTAAGTCTAAGTGTTACAAAGGGCGACCTAATAAATTAAAACAATAATAATAGATTTATCTCACCTGTTAGCGCATTCCGTCCTGTAGATGTCGAGCAGCGATATGGAGCTGGGGTTGTCTTCGACGAGCCGCATCTGAGGCGACACCGACACGACTCTTGGCACAGTAAAATGTAAGAACCTTCGAGAAGTTTCCTTCTGTTTCCCCAAATAGTGGTTCAACATTCTCAAGAGCTGTAACACTCTTTCTTCCCGCCTTGCGTCGCCCAATCCTGAGTCATTCACTACTAGGTATGGATATATCTTTCCATTATGACCTCGTATGTACAGCCTTCTTGCTGATGTGTTGTGTTTCTGTACGATTTCTACACGAGGCATGAACCGAGCGATTCGCACGTGATAATGAGTGTGTTTGGGGAGAAGGAACTCGCCAGGCAGTTCTACTTCTGCGGTTTTAAGACTGAAGTTTGATAAGAACCGGCATTTTTCTTCTATGAGGAACGATCTGGAAAAAGATTTGTGGTGAGTTGATGTAGCCATGATATGTGTTTTACATTTAAAATATCAAAAAAACCCGCTCTTCGGTTTTACAGGACTAGCGCAAACCAGATACTAGTAAGCAGACAACAAAAGACCAAGAAAATATCCGGTATTTTTAATTCGTCGTCTGTGTTGTGGAATGCCGTTGTAAGGTATTTACTTTGACCGATAAAAGTCCGGTTTCTGCGCAGGCCCTAAGGGTTGGACAGAATGTTGACTCACTTAGGCAATACTTTAGTTTTCGCCTCCAATATCTTCACCCATTTCCTAAGTTTCTGTATGAGATTTTGCAGTTTCATAGCGTTCGGCTGCGAGAAGTCAAAGTCAGCTGTAAATTGCGTTTTCATTTTCTGGAATACTGGATCCTGGACCGTGGCCTGAGCGCGCCGAGCGAGGCTCTCCGATGCAGCTGAAGAGAATGTACTACTTGTAATATTTTCTGTTGACATACAAAATGGAGAGTTCCAGTGTAATGTATACAGTCGCATTTGCTATAATTATACCATTCAACAATTTGTTCCCTTTTACTTTGATTTACAATAGTCGGTCGCCTAGACGTGTAGAACAACCCCTTTTGGGATTACATTACCCCCTCGCTGAAACACATTGCCTCAAACAATCAGAGCTTCTACGTAATAATTTATTTATCAAGTAAATTGATAGTTTCAGTGGAGCTTTATCTTTTATATTACGTAAACAAAGTTAAAAAGAACGTATCCATGCACTCATGCATACGTTGCGTTCAGTCGACTACAACCTGAAATTAAAAAAAGAAAATTAATATCGATTTCGCGATGCAAAATTATAATTACAATAACCATGCGTCGAAACAAATACAAATAACTTCAAAACAGTATAACTTTAAATTGAAAATATTTACATGGCTGCAACTATATTCTTGTAAATACGATTTCTTTGACGTATATTTACATCGAAATGAATTAAAGAAACAAAAAAACTAATTGCAATTTCTATGCAATTAATTTACGAAGTGTTTCTTAAATATTGTATTTAAATCTGACGACAAAAAGAACAATAGATACTTGAAAACAAATAAATAAAAACATAATTCTGTACGGTGCATAGAAACATATAATTAAGCATCAACACGTTATAAATAGAATCAAAAAAACTAGTAATATAATTTTTATTCAAAAGCATATGAAAAACTAGACAAATAGGTATTTGTACATGCAAGTCTATTGATAGAGCTCTTGAAGTCTCCACATGCGTTTTATTATTTAGTCATGTGTTCTGAAGGATGTACCATACTTCATTGAATATTTTTTTATATCTTTTGTTTTATATAATCGCTCGCTCTATCCTAAAGGATGCGATTATTTGTACAAATGGCGCGTTTTCCGTTAATAAAATTGCGATAAAAACGTATGTGTTTATTAAATGATGTAAAATGAGATTATTGACCTTGATAATCGTAACATAAAACCATAATGACATTTCAACCTTTTATTTTCTCATATTTCAACGAAATAATGTAGAATTGGGTATTTTCCAAACACGTGCACGATTTTTTCAGAAAAGTATTAAGGATTAAAACATATAAATTGAACACCTGTGAGTCGCATTAGTTATGTGAAACAATGATTCACCGTTTGAATACGCGACTGTTAGCTCATAGATACTCAAAATAGGAAACACAAGTGACTCATTATATAAACTTGGGTTTTAGATTAAAAATAAAAGATAACAATCAGTTACTTTGTACTTAAAAATGATGGCCGGATCAAAAACGGATGCAATGAAACTAGTTGTTATGTTGATTGTTTTAAAATAGCTTGTCTTATATCTGGAGTTCAACCCTTCATAATGTTGCTTGAAATTGCAAAAATGTCTTGTAATCTATTGTGTTAAAGTAGTACATACCTAGCATACAAGACTCACTTTCGTATATCTAAAGTAAGGGGACCTTTAAATTGATTGAAGCTCTTACAAAGGAACAACGACAACACCAAAATCTAAATTTAGCAAAGCTTAGTATACAAAACGTAGAACAGACATGCTATGCATGTACATTGATATGAAGTAATATGTTGATACTGACTGATACCAATTCCGATGCCGAAAGTGGAGACGACCTTCTTGATGAAGTTGAGTGTGTGCGGCGTAACGGCGGCCGCTGCGACGGCGACGCGGTGGTGGAACGCCACAACGTGGCACTTGGCGAGGCCGGCGCGCAGCTGCCGTAGCACCTCCTCGTACCAGTTCTCGCGGAACCACACCATCTATATACATAATGACGTCTCACTCACAAGGATAATGTTGGTAACTATGTCGCAGACCGCTTTGACATAAACTGCCCGCAGAGGACCGATGTAAGGAGATGAGGGAAGCAATTGCCTTTTTCTAATTTAATCAGGAGAATAGTTTTTTTCTTTTTATATGTATCCGTTAGATCAAGCAGAACATAAAACATAGAAACTATTGCAAAGTTGCTATTGCCCGCGACTTCGTACGCGTGGCAGTTTTCTTTTATATACTAAAACCTTCCTCTTGAATCACTCTATCTATTAAAAAAAACAGCATCAAAATCCGTTGCGTAGTTTTAAAGATATAAGCATACATAGGGACAGACAGCGGGAAGCGACTTTGTTTTATACTATGTAGTGATGAAGTATAGAGCTGAGGTTAGGTCAGGAGTTACCTGGTCTACAATGCCTTCTAGTGAGGATAGCACCGTGGGGTGTATCTCCCGTTGCAGCTGCATAATCTTGGAGCAGCGCCACATCGGGAGTGTCGCCTTGATGGGGCCCGCCTCAGTGCCGCCACCTGAAGTTGAAGCTTCGCCTGCTTTGCTTGTACCCTACAATCACAGGTTCGTTAAACATCAGGTGTTTAGAAGGCAGCAGTCTGCAGTCAGCTTACATCGTCAAAATCATAGGCTTATTAGTCCTATGGGCGAGAATTGCCTATTGAAATAACGGGGAAAATTCTCGACCTGCGTTGCATTATTATGGATATTTGCATATTTGTAATTCTTCAATTAAAATGTATTTACAAATAAATGGAGCTTACAGCTGAAGTGGTAGGTTGATGTGGTAGATGTCCCGCGGCGATGTTCTCGGCAGTCTTGTGCCTCTCGCGTTGTTCTATCTTGAGAGTAAGATACAATGTCCTGATGGGGAAGTACACCGCTTGTGGGTAGAGTCGACCCACCTACACAAACAAACAATATCAAACTGTTTTCAAAAGAATAACACTTTAATAAATTAAGGTAAAATGCAATAAGTATCATTAGTGCACTTTTAATCACATTTATATTTATTCGTCTGAATAGAAATAAACGCTCAAAATTACAATGTCTGTAACACTCACGTGACTTAAAAGATTGAGTATTACGTTTCCGTCGTATTGCACCAGACAGGCCAGCAGTTGCGGTATCCATGGCAACCACTGAACAGGCGGTACACCGACGGAATATTTGTCTAAAGCCTCAGCCAGACTGTTCTTTTCGTCGTCAAAGCTGAGCATCCAGAGGACCTGAAAGTGTACAAGTAACTTTAGATACTGTTAAAGTTCAATATCAAAGCTTGTAAGGTTTATTATTAAGATTCTAACCTTAGCGCAGTATTTCCTCGATTTCGATTCGTTCTGGTGTCGACAAGCGTGCAAAAAGCAAGTCATGGCAGACACTCCCGACGATATCTGTCTCGGGTCCCGTATAAATATCTGCTCTAAGTAATCTCCCCATAAGGCCCAAGCTTTCACCAACGTATCGTGTAATTGCACGGCGGCCGCGAACGCTTTATTCGCGTCCTCCGACCTCCCGAGCTGGGCCAACAGCAATCCTTTAAACGCGTAGAACTCGGCCGTCATCTCTTTTGTGAAATACTTAAAGTTTGTCGACTCTATCATGTCTAAGCCCTCCTGTAGTTCGTCCTTCCCTTCAGTCCAGGACATTTGAATATGACACTTGACTTGTTGCCGTATCTTTTGGAAGCAATCCACGATCGGAACACTAGGTATTGTGTATATGCGGTGTAGAGAGTCAAGGCATACTCCGGACAGATTGTGTTTTCTAGCTATCTTCGCGAAGTGGATAATAGCCTGTAAGAGTCATTTTAATAAGATTATCAGCAAAATTCGAAGATGAAGGTTGACTGAGTCATATCCAAATATCAAAACCTGGGAATCAATTTATTAGAATGTGAATGTTACCTGTGCAGATGCATGCACGCCGAGCATACTATGGTTGTTGGCGTGTTCAGCCTGTGAGTCGTAGTGTGAGGCTATGAACTGGTAGTGATGCTGGCGCCATGTGAAAATCGCGCCCCAGTGTGACAGCGGGTCGGCCACCACAGGCAATCGGTTGCGCCACGTCTTTACTATAGCTTTCATATCATGCAGAGATGTTGGCCGGCTGTGGAGTAGCCCCTGTACACGAGAGACACCGAGATAGTAATAAAATATTCACGCAGCTCATTAAGAATTGACACTAGGGCGTATGTGTGTGTACTCACGGTATGTATCTGGGCCGCCTCGCTCAGCTCCATGAGCTGATGCGCGGCTCGCAGTAGAGGCAGGTGTGCGTGCGACACTAGTCGCGGCAGACGACGCCACTCGCGCAGGCATTGCGCCGCCGCCGCCTCTGCGTGCCGCTCCACACCGCCCAGCTGCTGCTCCCCTGCACCGCCGGTACCGCCCGCGCAAATGCACAGGTATCCGCGGTACAGGTTCACCAGCCACGCTACATACGATACGAAAAAACAAACAACTAAAATAGAAGCAATACACTGAGCCTTATGGGCTCCAACTTAATCGAAAGTATAGCAATACTATTATTTATGTTATGTCTAGAACATAAAACGTTGAGAATCATGATTATTACCGATTAAAAAAAATACAAAGTTAGGAACACATAGAACTCACCTAATTCCTTCGGACAGTTGTACTCAACTTCGGCCAGCGCGTCTTTCATAGTGGACCAGTTGGGATTCCTCCACGAGCTCTCCAGTATAAGAAAAGGATCGCGGCCATTTCTTGTGAGGCCAATATCTAATAAGGAATCCCACTGGTTTAGCTCTTTAGCGCATTTCAGCCAGTGTTGAGTCCATATTGTGCATTCTTTGTGCATGTTCCCGGACGAGGGATTAGCGGCATATTCTTGTTTTAGTTTTGCCATAGCGACGTCGTAGGCAGCCTGGAAAAATAAAACAGTTTGCAAACTAGTAATTCAGCACTGGAGTCTATTGTAAACTCTAATTTCAGTTAGATCATATTTTATATAAATTCTTACTTGTGCCTGTTCGAAAAAACCTTGTTGTTCGTACGCTATCGCCATGTTGGTTTCCCGGTAGCGTGCGTGTTTCTGCCATAAACCAGACCACATATCCTCTTCTTGTAGAAGTTCATACATATCGCTCAGCGAGTCCAGTATTTCCTATAAAAGATATAAATTTACTGAAATGGTTAAGCCGCCAAAGTTTTTAAGCCCGTCTCGCATCTATCTAAAACTAGCTGCGTCCCGCGGTTTCACCCGCGTAAGTCCCGATCCCGTGGGAATATCGAAAAAAATATCCTATGTCCGTCTTATGATTGTAAGCTACCTCCCCACCAATTTTCAGCCAAATCGGTTTAGCCGTTCCCGAGTTATAAATGGTGTAACTAACACGACTTTCTTTTATATATATAGATTGTATCCATTTAACTTGTTCTTAGTAAACTTACCGTTGGTGTAGTGGTCTCAATTTCGTAATCGTATATTTCGACCTGGTCCCGCGGCGGTCTGCCGCTTGCTTGATCAATGGCCATCTGTTCGAGGTTCAACGTCATACGATGCCAGAGATTGTGGGTCTTTCCAAGATATTTCATCATAGGTCTAGAAATAAAATACAATAAGTTTAGATCATTACATTTTTAAGGGTTCCATACCCAAAGGGCAAAAACGGTACCCTGTTACTAAGACTTCACTGTCCGTCCATCTGTCTGTCTGTCACCAGGCTGTATCTCATGAACAATGATAGCCAAAGAGTTGAAATTTTCACACATGATGTATTTCTTTTGCCGCTATAACAACAAATACTAAAAACAACAAAAAGTAAATGTTTATTGAGTATCTATGTTTTAAAGAATTTCAGGTTATTTTCATGTTTACAATATTTTTTGTTAATTATATCACAAAATAGGCAAGCAATACCTATACAGCCTCATCTGACATGCAATATATTTTTAGGGTTTTTTTTGCTTTAACAAAAATACAATACTAAAAACGGAATTTAACTGTACGGAACCCTAAATTTGAACCCATTTTGAATTTCTCCATTACTCAAAGTGCTTTCCCTGCTGTCTGGAAAGAGGCACAAATTATACCCCTTCCTAAGAAACCTAATCCCAAAACTTTTTCTGAGTATCGTCCTATTTCCATTTTGCCATTTTTATCCAAAATCCTTGAACGCCTTGTCCACCAACAGTTATCTACATTCCTGGCTAGCAATATGCTGTACAATCCCTACCAATCCGGTTTTCGTCCGGGGCATAGCACAACTTCTGCACTTGTCAAAATTACCGATGACATTCGGAAAGGCATGGACGAACGTAAATTGACTGTATTGTCCTTGCTTGACTTCAGCAATGCATTCAACAATGTCGACTACGACATACTGCTTGGTGTTCTATGCTCTCTTAACATATCTCCGACGGTGATTGAGTGGTTTCGTAGTTACCTGTGTGGTCGCCGGCAGCGTATACGTGTCGAAGACACCTACTCATCCTGGTGTGATGTGTCTGCGGGTGTACCCCAGGGCGGCGTCCTTTCTCCCCTTCTTTTTTCAGTTTTCATCAATTCCATATCTGCTAATCTCACTTCTTCCTACCATCTCTATGCAGACGATCTTCAAATTTACACGCAAGTCTCTCTTGATAGTCTTAATGACGGAATTGCTACAATTAACAACGACCTGTCCAAAATCTGTGAATGGAGTAGATTATTTGGCTTGACAGTAAACCCATTGAAAACACAGGTCATTGTTCTGGGCAGCTCCAGATTGCTACCTAAAATAGATTGGGCACGCGTAAATCCGATCTTGTTTGATGGAAGCCGTATACCGTTTTCCAAAACTGTCAAAAATCTTGGTGTCACGATGGATACGGAACTGAGCTGGCAACCTCAACTAACAGAACTCAGTCGAAAAATATTTGCGTCTGCGGGCTCACTTCGTAGACTTCGGAACTTTCTGCCTACTGCCACTAAGGTTAGTCTTGCTCAATCCCTTATGCTCCCAATACTTGATTACGCCGACATCTGTTACCTCGATTTGACCGAAGAGCAGCTCAACAAACTTGAGCGACTTCAAAATGTATGTATAAGGTTCATATTTGGGTTACGCAAATATGACCATGTTTCAGAATTTCGATATAAACTCAAGTGGCTGCCAATCCGCCTTCGCCGGGATGTCCATAGTCTGTGCTTCCTCTACAAAACTCTATTTTATCCTTCATCTCCCCCTTACCTAAGAGAACGTTTTAAGTTCCTTAGTGACGGTCATGCTAGACAACTCCGATCCATTGATACCCTTCTCCTTCAAGCTCCCCTTCACAATTCAACTTTCTACAGCAAATCCTTTTCTTTTCGTTCTGTCATTCTTTGGAATTCTCTACCCCAACCTATCCGCTCTGCTAAAACCCTACCAATTTTCAAGAGTATGGTAACTGAACATTACTTTCACTCTATTGTTACATAACTCTTGCCTCCTATTTCTTTTTATATTTGTATTCTTGTTTGTTCTCTTAGAATTGCTTGTATAGTTTTATTATATTTTATTTTTATTTTTTGTATTATATACATATTGGTTAATTTATTCTCATTATGAATAGTTTTGCTAAATATTAATATGTGTATGTTATGATATCTATGTTTAAGTATTTAGTTTATATCTTTTTTTACGTATGTATTTATTATTATATGTGTTTCTTACACCACACGACCTACCAGTTAAGCTAAACAGACCTTCTCCATCCTAAGGTTGCCTGGAAGAAATCGCTTTAAGCGATAAGGTCGCCTGTTTGTACAATTTCGTAGTTATAAGCTTTCTCATCCTTTTTGTTATTTTCAATGTTTTGTGTGTTGTACAAATAAAGTGTTTATCTATCTATCTATCTAAATGCGCAAATCCGACTCGCACTTAGCCGGTTTTATTGTAAGTAGCTGCTGCACCCAGTTGTTTCACCCGCAAAATTCACAATGAAACTTTTATATCATTTATACAGTTTTTGTGTGATTGGGCAACAAATATACAGACAGACAAAACGATTTAGGCAGTCTGAAGACAGTATTTCAAATGCAACTTACGGTTTTATAGTAACAGGCGGGTTGCACCTTGCGAGCGCTTCGATGAACGTGTTCAAAGCGCTGAGCGGTTGATCTCGCTGTATCACGTGGACGCCGGATATTATAAACGGTACTATTTCGTTCATTATCGTCTAAAAACATCAAATAAAAACATATTTTTATTTAGCTGATAAAATGATAATAAATGAAACTTACACCCGTATTCACAATCAACTCTATGAGATTGCATAATGCGCGTGAACGCATAGATCCGCAAATAATATAGTAGAGTGAAGACAGCAGCACAAAATTGACCAATCATAGGGCCAATCTTGGCGCATTTAGCGCAGTGCATTCACTTATCCAAGAGCAACTTAAGTACTGTTCGTGAATACGAGCGTTTGCTGTTTGTTTCTATGACCGGACAGCGATGGCGTTTTGACAGCCAGCAAAGTCCGAATTACACATGATAAAAATGTCAGAATCAACAGTCTGTGCGTCTGATTGTCCATAATGTGTATTCACTGCTAAACTAAAATATTATTAAAGGAAACATTTTTTGGTTTTGTCTTTCTTTTGTAACGAATAGGCACCAAAACTACTGAACCGATTTTGATGAAACTCGGTATTAGGATACATTGATTCATTGGGAATAACATAGTTACGTATAATATAGTATACATCCATACCGGTAGTTGCTTGTCATCGAGCGTAGTCCACAGAGCCGGGAACAGAGTTAGCCAAATATGATGCGCAAGAGCATCGTCCATGTGCGCGAGCTGCGCGGCGCCCGACACCAGCTGCTCAGTGCGCACGCGACGACCAACCTCTAAGAATTCGGATTGTTTGCACACTATTTGGTTTAGCATGTGTTGTCTGCGAAGGAAAATTAACATCATATTCACGATGGACAGTACCTCTGGCATGCATTAATGAGATATCAATGTCAAGTCAATCTTAAAAAACTGAGCAACGGATTATGATGCGGATTATGATTTTTAATAGATGAGTAATTCAAGAGTAAGGTTTTAGTATATAAAATAAAACTACTACGCGTACGAAGTCGCGGGCAAGTGTATACTTAATATAATGCATACTGATACTTTGTCTCAATAACTGGAAAGCTACTAACTGTCGCATTTAAGTTAACAAAATATGTTATGTGTATCTATTCTAACCAATTGTACTCGTAGATAAGTCTTACCTATTAGGAACATTCTTAACAAAGTCCTCTTTCTGTGTCGAACTAGAATCGAGGTCGATATCTAGTACATCCTCTTTATCAGTTTCAATGGAGTCGCTGAACCCTTCCGAAGTCTCTTCCTTGACGCTCGAATAGATTGCGTATGACTTCCGTTCTTCACTATCGGCCGTGTTGATTACAGACGATATACTTGGTAGTAGGTATTTCGTATTCGATAGACGGATTTGGGTGCCTGTGATTTTAAGAAATATATAAATAAATAGAAATACAAAAGTGTGTGTATACAGAATACAGGGTGATTTTTTACACGGGGCTTCAGGGCTATATTCTAAACTATAAGATATGGCGAAAAATGCTTGGCGAAGGAAATGGCGAAGTTGCGTGCCCGATTTGAAGTTTTTACCCGTCTCTGTAAAGACTACCGGACCCATAACATAAGCACATAATTAGGTTTAATTGTCGTCCAGATATTTATTTATTAATACTCTTAGTATACTATACTGCTAACAGCAAAATTTTCTAAGTTTCGAACTCACTCGAGACACAAGTAACAAGCAGAAGTTCCAGGCACTGCTTGATCCAGAAATGCTGTCCAATATGCTCCCAGTTCTGCGAGCATATGATATAGAGCAAACGGTCGAAGATGCGCCGACGCACGCTCCCGTCGTACACTTCGAAGAATTTTGCGCGAATCTGCGGCTGAGGGCACCGGAGCCCGGCCAGGAACGCGGGCTCCAGTTTCATTGATAGCTCCGTTACTTTAAGATGTTCGTCTCTGTAACGAAAATAATTAATATTATAGTAAAAAGCTAGAACGTCATTTTTATACAGCACTGCAATACACCTTACTTTGACCCATAGGCTTTCCTTATAAATGTTTGATGTCTTTTAAATAATTCCTTTAAAGAATATATTTTCTTGTTGAGTGTTTTAGTAGCAAATAGATTCTATGATTTTTTTCTTACATATCAGGTGGTGGTCTTTTTTCAGGTGTGATTGTGTTCAGCGTTTCACAACTATCACACCAGCTTGATGGTAGGTGACGATGCGGCCTAAGATGTAGCACGCCTTCCTAGAAGATACCTATTCACTTCCGACTTTAAGACCCCCAAATTGATTGGTCTTTATTCGACTTATCTTGTGGTAAGAAATAACATTAAAACCTTATTATAGTAACTTCACCTACCTGTATACAAAGTTAATCATCTCTAAGAACAAAGCATTGAGTTCCAAATCGTCTGGGAATCGTTTTTCAACATACTGCATCAATTTAACAAGTAATATAGATTTCTCGCGGAGAGACGGAGCTGTTGAGTTCGAAGCGGCCGCTGAACTGCGCTGTTTCACCCATTCTTCTACCATACGGGTTATTGCTTTCATTACCTATACAAAGTACGAGAAAAACCTCGTGAGCAAATAGCAAACAATTATGTAGATTAGCTAAATAACAACCTTATATATATAAAATTCTCGTGTCGCGCTGTTAGTTGCCATACTCCACCTAAAAGGCTAAATCGATTTGTATAAAAATGTTTAGTCAAGATCTGATTTTTATTATTTTTTGCCTTTTTTTCTATGGCTATTTTTATTTTCTATTTTTTTTTTGTCTATGGCAAAACAACGTTTGCCGGGACAGATAGTATTATTATGTATGTACTTATTGAAAATCGAACTATTTTTGGAAAGTTATTACAGGATGTTAATATTGTAACTTACCTTAGCATCAGTTGTTTTCTCAATAAGCCCAACTAAAACAGTTCCAATAAAAGTTTTCCTCGTATCGACTGGCATTACAGATACGCGCGCTTTCAAAAGGTCTAATGCGAGAATCTGAAAAATTAAATTAAAACCAAATCTTATAAAAGTGAGAACCTAAAAACTTGAACTATATTTAGCTACGACTACAGAGTCGTATCTCATGACATAGATATCATATTTATTTAGACGTCAATCTAATGTGATACGCCTTCCAAAGTATCGAAAATAAATTAGTTAAGATCGGGACTATTATGTCATCTGTTAGTTATATTTGCATTTATTACTCCTCTCTCACTTGGCACATCTAAGTACACTCATATAACAAAGTTTAAAGGTGTTTCGATGCTTACCAAAAGCTCAGAGGTAGCGGCATCAGGGTTAGGCGCGACATGGTCCCTGGCCATTCTCTGCAGCACCCTCATCAAGGGCAACAACAACCTGTCGATATAAGCGGGGCTTGAGGTACAGCAAGCTTTGAGCATCATCAGTGGACCTAATAGAGCACCGGCGCCGCCCGGGGTCGAAGACCCTGCGCCGCCCGAGGTCGACGAACCCGCGGTAGTGCTAGCGCCTGCTGACTTCTCGTACGTAGCGAGCCCTTCGAACGCGTACTTACTCACGCAAGCGTATAGGGTTTCTAGTTCTTCATGCTGTATGAGAAAAGAGATAGAAATGTCGTTAAATTTAAGATATTTAGGCCATTCGTTTAATTTCACCTATTCATAGAAAATGGATATAACGATAGTTACCTTGGAAGCTTGAGTAGCCCCGGTAGGTTCAGTGGGGAATATGGCTGTAAGTTTGGCGAGTAGGTTGTGCGTCAAACGCACTATCTTGGCGTTGGTGGAGGAGACGCACGCAGCGAGACCGCGCTGCAGCGGCTTGAGAGCCGCGAGGATCTGTTCTCTACGGAGCACTCCCAGTAAAAACACCAATAGTTCTAGAGCGGTGCATGCATTTGCGCACGCTGCACCGTTAGATTCGGCACTTGAGAATACCTGAAAATGTACGTCTGCTTTACAATCTTCCGAATAAATTATATGTATGACGAATTACAATATAGATATTCGTCAAATAAAGAATATCCTTTTTCTTTGGAGACTATAATATATCAACGTTGTTTACGCCCTATTTTGTAGTAGTAGTAGTATGATACTTATGCGCTTTCTCCTTTATCAATGAATTTAAGTTTTTAAAAATTACTGTACTGTTTTTATTTGTTTTGTGTTTCTATGTTTTTTACTAACTACTAGTTTATAAGTCATACTAATAATAATATAGATGCAAAAGTCTAAAATAAATGAATTAAATTGAATTGAATAATTCAAAAATATCTCTCGATGTTTTAATATTTTAGTTGTAGTATAGACTAACTTTATCTAGCCAGGCTAGTTTAGGTTCACAGTGATGCGGCCAAACATCAGGTTTGAGCGCGGTCTTGAGCAGCAACACGCAGCGTCGAGAAAGCTGCTCGCCGGGAGTGACGCCGCCGCCGACACCCGCCGTGGCACCGGTGCCTCCAGCACCGCCAGCCACGCTGCCTTCATTCACCTAGGTAACATTACAATCATAGATAGATAGATAAATTCTTTATTGTAAACACCATTTTTAAACTACATTATTTAAATAAAAACCATAGCTTAAGCGGGCTTATCTCTCAAAGCGGTCCCTTCCAGGCAACCAACAAGTTGTTCAAATAGAATTCTAAACAGATTTTTCTTTGCAAAAAAAAAGCGCTAGGTCGCTTTGTTATAAACTTGGATTTTCCAAGAGTCGTATTTGGAAACCAAGATATATATATTTTTTGTAGTGACTTTAATATGTTTAAGTTCGGCTGAAAAGTGTTATGTTACCTGACATGCGAGCCTGAGTAGCAAGTTGACGACAACGTCGACGTGTTGCCTGTCCAAAGGCTTGGCGGCGCCGGCGTC
Organism: Idaea straminata; assembly: GCA_951213275.1. NCBI lineage: Eukaryota > Metazoa > Arthropoda > Insecta > Lepidoptera > Geometridae > Idaea > Idaea straminata. The sequence continues at coordinate 5,200,501 of OX577846.1, read as the reverse complement.
GGGAGGAGCTGCTGCCGGCGCCGAGCTCGCCTGCGGGCTTGCCCACCCCGTGTTGAGAGCCTTGCGAGACTCCGCCCCGCTCTCGTCACATGATACCCGCTTCATTGCGCCGCTGGGCGATGTACCCACCTGAACGGTAACAGACATTCCCTACCACGCAACTATATAATATACTAAAATTATTTAAATATAGAGCCCGATTGAAAAAAAAGCAGTAGTTACTATTTTAAGTAGTAGGGTTTCGTACAAACTCGATGTCTCTGACGCACCGGTAATGAGCTGGTTAGAGGGCGAGTTGTGTCCATAATATTTTCCTATCATTCTTTTTTGAAAATAAATAAATAAATATTACAGGGCATTGCATATAGCGCCATCTAGTAAAAAGCTAAGCCTAGTTGCGTAGCTAGCGTTATGGTGACTGGACAACGAATTTAAGAACACTCAAATATTTTCTATTGTAACTGCGTACATACTTATTGAAGACCCAGTTGGCACAATGGTCACCATGCCGGACTGCCAAAGACAGGGTTGCGGGTTCGATTCCCGCCTCAGACAATTATTTATGCTTAGATATTTGTCTGTGGTCTGGTTGTTTCTATGTATTATAAGTATATATTTACAAAAGAAAAAGTATATCAGTTGTCTAGAACCCGTAACACAAGTCTAGTTACTTAGCTTGTGGCTAGATGGTGATGTGCGACATGTCCTGCAATATTTATTATTTTAAAATAAATACAGAAACATCTAGACCAGAAACAAACTGGCATATACTGGCTTATTATATAATGTACATACGACGGTATCAGTGGCGGTGTGGTCGCGGATCCGCTGCAACTCCCACTTAAGTGCGACCTCGGCGAGGTCGATGGCAAGCCGGCGGTGCTCGAGCGACGCCGTCGCGCTAAAACCTAGTCTTTGCATCGCAGACACCATGTGACCGACTAATGCGTGACGTACAGGATAGTACACCTACAATACAAACAACAAACATACACTAGAACAAGGTCTTACAGCACACAAGTAAAGGGAAAATACTGAAATATAAAAAAAATGGAAAATCAGGGTAAATTTTGGTAGCTATTTATTTAGCTAATGTAAATTTGCCCATATCTTTTATCGTGTTGATTTTTATACAACAGGGACTATAGACCTCAGTATCTGGTATGAATTTCAACTTGCTAGATCTTGAGAAAATCGGTGGTGACACCGTGACACATGGACAGACAGATAATCTTTGGGTTCCTTTTTTTACCTTTTGAGGTACAGATCCCTAAAAATAAACAAGTTATCAAGAGCGGTGTTGGTCTAGCGGTAGAAACCTCGATCTTTATTGCAAAGGCCGAAGCTTAAAGGAACATTGCTCTTACGCTCTTAAGGAAAACATCAAGATGCAACCCGCGGCTTAGTTGACTCCAGAAGTATTGACGACTTCTTTTCTTTGGACATGATCGTCTAAACTGAGAGGTTGGTATACGTGTTAAACAAGCCTACCCCATCTAAAACATGTCCCAGACATTACAGCCTCTAAATAGCATGAATTAGTTGCTGGCGTTGTATAAACTAGATTAGATGTAAAGGCTATGTGTCCCATATCACGGGGCTATGAAGCCCCGGACCTTTGGAAGACTTGCATGGAGCCGAAGCAAACATGTAGAGACCCTAGATGTAACAGTCATTATGAAATACAAATCTATACTAAAATTACAAAAAAAGAAAGATTTTATTGTTTGTTTACATTGAATAGGCTCCGAAACAATCAATTTTGATGAAACTAGGTATGAGGATACATAGATTTATTGGGAGTGTTATAGGCTACTTTGTGTCCTAATATTCCCACGGGATCGGAAGCAACGCGGGTGAAACATCGAAGCGTTGCTAGTAATATATATTTTTACTAACCTTATAATGTCTCACAACAAGTTGTAATATATGGAAGAGTTGCTGCACCGAATGTCCGTCTTCGACTATGATCTTCTTAGTCCAATGTGTCAGCATTGTGTTACCGTCTTCCATACGTTGTGGCATCGCTGGCGTGAGAATCTCTAACGCTTGCCTAACAACGGAGCGTGCTTCAACTGCATGCGCTTTGAGTAGACTATGAAATACTGAAACGTACAATCAAGTGAATACAAAGCCGTAATATAAACATAATAAGACATTTTAAATGCTAGCCTTCAATAATTAAAACTGGTCCGCATCAAAGCTTTCCCTTTATCTATAGTTTTGAAACGCTAGATGGATGGGGCATTGAGATCTAATTTCATAGTCTAACAACTATTTCTTTTTTTTCCTTATTGTCTTTTGAGTGAAGGCAAAGAGTTAATTATTAGCCCATACAGTCGCGTTACACACTTCGTTGAATTTTACTAGCCATAAACATCTTTCGTTTTTTTAAACCTGTAGCAAACTAAATCAGCTATTGGCTTTATTTTGTGAGAGTGACAAAATAGAACTACCGAATGGTCATTGTACATTTACCTTGTAGAACAATCCTCTTATGAATAGCGAATTTAGCTATGATATGACTGAGAAGTAGATGTCCATGGTATCTGAAACAGAAATAGATAAATAAAGGTAATTATTGTATTAATGTGCGTGAAATGCCCTTGCCCTGCAGTGGAACGAATGCGTAGAAGTCGAAAAAATGTTAATGCAAAATTTAAAGTAGATTGGACCAAATAATCACGTTGTCCCATACAAACTTTGCCCCCTTTTTCACCTCCTAAGGGATAGAATTTCGAAAAATAGTTTCTAATCGGATGTCTACGTCATACAGAGAACACACCCTCTAAGTTTCAGGTCTCTACGATCAGCGGTTTGCGTGTTAATCCGTCAGTCAATCGTTCAGGACAAAGCATTTTATATCTATACTAATATTATAAAGCTGAAGAGTTTGTTTGTTTGTTTGTTTGAACGCGCTAATCTCTGGAACTAATGGTCCGATTTGAATGATTCTTTCAGTGTTGGGTAGTCCATTTATCGAGGAAGGTATAGGCTATGTTTTTTTTTTCTCAAAATTAGGGATCCGTAATAAAATTGCTATTTTGTAACACAAGGTGTAAAATCGAAAACCCATTTTTGCGTGCGCTGCAAAAACTATTGACAATAGAACAAAATGATGTACTACGGGTTTGTAGATCCCATTAAGACCTACAAAAAAGTCCGCGAGAACATATATCTAGCTATCATGGTTTAATCACAATAACCGATTTTGTGTTCAAAATAATTATTAAAACGTCTGAAGAAAAAAACTACGTTAAATATGTATCGTAATATTAAATCGTTATCAAAATTAAGCATTGTGTTATCAAGAGTATTTATGTAGAAGTAAAATACTTTTTGTTTAATCTCAATCGGATATTTTGTTTAAAAGTTATCACGTGTGTAAGATGTTAAGAGTTGGTACCTATTAATGAGTTATGGGCCATAGAGTTTTCACATAAAATCATGTAATAATCTTTTTCGAAATATATTTGTTGATGATTTTAAGTCTTTGAAGAGTATCCTATCCTATCCTACTAATATTATAAATGTGAAAATTTGTGTGTGTGTGTGTTTGTTACTCCTTCACGCTAAAACTACTGAACCAATTGCAATGAAATTCGGTATGAAGATAGCTAGAGGCCTGGATTAACATATAGGCTACTTTTTATCCCGATATTCCCACGGGATCGGGACTTACGCGGGTGAAACCGCGGGGCGCAATTAGTGTATAGATAATTGTGTTTTTAGAAGTTCGTGTCCATCTACCTTATACTCTGGTCAAATTACCTAGAGATCCTACTTACCTAGTAGCAGGATCAACATAATTCTTTCCGAGCAAACAAGGCCAAGCAAAGGTCATGAGCCTCCTCAGTTTATTTCCTTGCTTCTTGTTATTGGCGTCGTGAATGTGTGCTGAAGCCTGCTCTAGTAGGAGGCAAGCAAACTGCAGTAAAGATATGCGTACAGCATCTGAACATGCGAAGGGGTTCTCTGGGTCTATTACCTATAAACAAATAGCTAGTACATTTTAATAATAAAAAACGTTATTTAAAACAAAATTTAAGATTGCTTTAGTCCTCATTTTATAATGAAGCTAAGCTATGTCATATCATATGTATCATTTTTAAGACCATATTTAAGTTTCAGTGGTTAAAGTTGGTATTAAGCCTCGATGTGTTAGAGAGGCTACTATATATAAGTTTGATATATCGTTGTCACAAAGCTTGGCATTATACGGATAGCTCCACATGGATGAACTGACTTGCGGTTATTATTCTTTAGGTTAAAAACAGGACGACCAAAGACAATACTCACGTTATTTATAAAAACAGAGACAACATTGTCGGGATTGTCCTGATAGGGTGCAGGAGGACCGCCAACTATCTTCTGTCCCTTCTCGAAACTGACCGCGAAACACGGTATCAGGATCATTTGTAACACTTTAGCCTTCAATTCCTGAGACATTGTGTCGCTAGAGAAATGTTCCACGAAACGGAAGAAAGCTGAACGCTTCCATTCGACCGTGTAGTTCTGTGCTACTGTGTTCTCTAGGAAATCGCGAAGGAACTGAAATATTGAGACGAAAAGTTAGAAAGTTGTGATGTTTCTTTTTAACCCCCGACGCAAAAACGACGGGGTGTTATAAGTTTGACGTGTCTGTGTGTGTGAGTCTGTCTGTGGCATCGTAGCTTCCGAATGGCTGAACCGATTTTGATTTCTTTTGTTTGAAAGGTAAATTAATCGGGAATGGTCTTAGCTATATTTGATCGAAATCGCTTCAGCTATTTGAAAGTTATGAGGGATAAAAGTCGGGGTTTTTTTAATTCTAAATTTATTGACAGCCTTTTTGCTTTAGCAGTTTTGCTTCTAAAAGAAAGGTTACTTACTTGGAAATCAGGAATAAATCTGTCACACAATGCTCGCAGCAACTGGAACAGTAGATCGATGCTCGATGGATGGTGACAGAAGTAGTGTAATAGAATCTTTACAATCAGTTTAGGTTCCTTCCAATGTGTACAGTCTACCACTTCTACCTTCTTATGGGTTTCCTGTTCATAAAAGATTACTGTTGATGCGAGTGAAACTGCGAGGCGCACTAAGTTTATGATACTATTTGCGACGACACTTTATTCATCAGCTTAAAATTCAGATAAAAATCCGCCGCGTTTCTAAATTTTACTAAAACTATTTTATTCAGTATGAGTTGGCTAATGAAAAGAACTCTTCCAATTTACAAACCCTCCATTAGTTTTCAAACCAATTATGCACTTAGTGGTGGAAAGATGCATTTCCACTGACGCGGAGTGAAGAGTGACGGACCGTGAATTGGCCAATCAACTGTTTCCACTGATGCGGAATGGAAATTTCGAGCACAGTGATTGGCCTTCACGGTCTGCTCCTCTCCATTCCGCCCAGCTCTGCGTCAGTGGAAACGCACCTTGAGCCTTTTAATACTTAGGAGGAAAAACAGAGACTCTTTTAAGATCACTTGGTAGTAGGATTATCTGAATATTTTGAACTAAGAAGAAAATAATACGAACATGATACTGGTCACTACACCATATCCTCTTCAGCAACTCGATGAGGTCCTGCTGCGTGGATAGCCACTGATCATCATACTTTATCAGCAACGATATAACCCTTATAGCTTGGAACTGCATCTCCGCTCGGTCAGCTTGAGGTACGTTAGTAGCCGAGTTTGCTGCCAACAGCTGCATTAGGCGCGGTTTCTTGGTGGTTTGTAGGGCTTCTCTGTAGGCCGTACCAGCGTCCTGATGCTTGATTAAAAAGACAAGGAAACGACTCCATTGTTGATCTTTTATGTTGTTGTCGCTTAGTATTAGGTCTAGTGTTTCTTTTGGATATCTGGAAATATAAGTTTGTGAAATATTAGTGGATGCTATTTAATATTAAACTAACTACAATGGGAACCAAATAACCAAAAAATTACTAAAGACTTGGGCAATAGAATTAGAGGGAATGGAGATGACTCCAGTTCTGGCGCAAAGGTTAGCCATCGCTATTCAGCGTGGTAGTGCTACTAGCGTTATGGAAACCTTTGCGCTTGGAACAATAAAGGATGGGTTATTTAATTAGTTTGTCAATACTATTGTTTACGATGTACCATATATCTACGGTTTTAATTAACATAATAAAAATCTAATGATACTGATGAAAAAAATTACGGTTAGAATACTTTTAGTTTAAATATATGCAATTTATACAATTCGCTCCACAGTGGACGAGCATTCCACTGTGGAGAGTGTCTCAAATGATCGTCCACTTTGGATTCTTCAATATGATTCATTTATTTATTCAACAGTTTCTTTATAAAACACATACCTTAAAAGAAATTTGACTAATGGTTCTCTGAAAGGTGAGCCGGCTTCGATCATCAAAGACTTCTCAGTGTGGAATATCAACCGACACAGCACATCTATAAACCGCGGCGAAGCGGCCGGTATTTGATGGAATATACCGATTAAAATGATGATTTTCTGTTCGTTTTCCATGTTCTTAGAAACGCTTTGGAGGAAGTTTCCACCTAAAACGACACAGTTAAGGATATAATAAACTTCAATACAATACTAAAGTCATTCTAAATGGGGTATTTAACATGCTTTTGTAATATTCCGTATGTTTTATACTATAAATAAAATAAATACCTACCTCTATTAGTTTGTATAGAATAATCCAAAAGTTTCTTCAACAACTGCAACAGTTGTTCACATAATTTTTCACTAAACGTAGACGGGAACAATTGAGTCAGGTAAGACAGTCGTTTCGCACCGTTTACACTCAAGTGACGATGGTCACCGAGGGTAAGCAGAAGCGGACGCATTACTGGATGAACCATTTCCATGTCGATTTGGAAACCGGACAAGAACTTCTGCATACATTCAAAGCCAGCCTAAAAAAATAAAGAAATTAATTTTCCAAACACAAAATTGTGTTCATAATAATCCGGAAGTCTAGTTTGTTTGGTCTCTCTTTCTCTATGTCATCAATTCTGTCTATAGTTCAGCCTAAAAAAATAATACTTAATTTTCCAAACACAAAAATAGTTTTCCTAATAATCAGGAAGTCTGTTTGTTTGGTCCTTTCTCTATGGTCTATAATCTGGAATAGGGCATAAAATACTTTGCCCGTGTCATTAATTCGGTCTATAATCTGGAATAGGACATAAAATACTTTGCCCGTGTTATTTGTAATTATGCGAGCAACTGAAGCTACTAGTAGAATCCAGTAAATACTCAAATATTCAAATTATTCTAATCACCTGTTGTAAATCCTGATCATTCTTCTCGAGTGACTTGTACAGCACTTGGAATATCTTCTCTCTGCAATGTTTCTCCTGTATGTAATGACAGGAAGCTAAAGCTCTAAGTGCAGAGGCTCTTAGAGGTACTAGATTAACACCCTTGTAGCAAGGAAGTTTACCTAACATTACATCTTCAGCCTCGCATAGAGATAGTAGCTCTCTGAAGAACACTTTGTGTTCGTTTATGTTTAGATCTGTAAAGGAAATTCAGTATTTAAATGTGTGAATTACGCCAATAGTAAACTACAATTGCTTGAAATGTAATTACCTATAGTAAAAAGTCTTGGTTTTAAAGTGGTACAGAATGTAGTTCCATCCATTAGGCCCATTTGAGCATTAGCAGGTTGATGACGAAGCAGATGTTTCTTAGGTGGGATTATATCCGCCAAAACTTCTCTATGTGGGTCCATTACTTCTGTAACAGTCTTGTTCTGGAGTTCTGCTATCAACTCCAATGATTTCATTGCCTGTTGTCTGACTAAAAGGTGAGGACTGGTCACTTGAAGGACGAGTTCTTGCAATACGTCATGTAGTGCTCTAGCTTTCGCTGCAGCCACTTCAGGCTCTAACTCCCCTCCTGAGCCAACAGGAGGAGTCACACATACTCGTACCAATTTCTCTAGGTTCAACGTGGCCATGTCTATAGCTCCCGAAGATACCTCCCCAGTCAAATCCATCATGACAAATAATACAGCTTTCAAAAAGGCGAAAATGTGCTTGTACACCCATTCAGGAGCCATTTTCTCGCACATGAACTTCACGGCTATACAGCCTCCAAGTTTGGCGTACCAAGCACGTTCGTAGCACAGGGCAGACATTCGTTCTGCGAGATATTCCATCAAGGGTAGACGGCAAGCTCGCTCTTTGGTACCCAATACAGTACCAGCGGTCTCGATCATAAGCACTAGAGCCAAATGCCCAGGTTTGCATAATTCCTTTTCTTCGTGTCCCATTACAACTGCAATTGCGTCGACGAGAACTAAAGCATCGAGTCCTTCTTTAGGTGCGGCGCTGCCGACAAACGGACCCGCTTCTTGGGCAATCGCCACCATCGTGTAGTGCCTCACCAATGACACCATGGTCGGTAAAACGTGGTGACGCAGTTCCTTGATGGCTGCGGCCACGAACATTCCAGTGAGAGCAGTACAATGAGTGTTCCGTACTATTGCATTCGTACACTTGTAGTAAGGTCCGCTCTGAACCTGAATCTTTCCATCCAGGAAACTCGGATGGTTGAATAGTTTCTGTAACGTCTCTCTGTCGTCATCCAAGTTAAGTGATGCCGCTAAATAGCAACGCAACACTTCCCAGCACTGTCTCCTGTAAAACGGATCGGTGGTACTGGACTTCAGTGCTGAGAAGGCTGTTTCTACGACTTTGTCAACTTCAAAATCGATAGGTTTCACTTGATCTTGGAAGTAAGCTTGGACGGCAGGCGGAGGCGCGTCCGTTTCGCGATACTCGAGCCGCTGTGGTTCGATCATCATTTTACGATTCCCGCCTCCAAATTTTCCGAGAACCCTGAATGCAATCCTAGCAACTTCACTGTTGTGAAGAGTCCTCCACAAAGCTTGCATTAGATCGGCCCGAACAGGTTGGATGTGCTCGTACAAAAAGTCCGGTTGCAGGTTATCGACGCACAGCTCCAAAGTTCTCAACCCTTGAGATATAAGGGTATGAGAACCGTTCAACGCCGACACCAATGGGTCCATGAGCATTGGCAAGTATGGTAATAAACTGCTAAGTCTGACTGGTACAGTCAAACATAATTCAACGAACAAATCTTTCATGTGTTGCTTATGAAGACCGCTTTGAAGTCTATTTAATCCTTCCAACAAATTCGGAAGTAACGGCAAGAATTCTTGGTATAACAAATCGTGGCTTCCGCCACCAATTGATCTAAACAATGCTCGCAATAGTAAGAAGTAATTATAAGGTTCTTTCGCGGTCATAGCATAATCCATAGCTTTGTTAACAATGCTGTGGAGATGTGGTCGAAGCATTTGTTCGTTTTCTGACGGGAATAAGCTCACAGAGCCAAACACTAGCTTAAAGAGCCGTAGATATAAATTAGATCTTTCAACATTAGTGCCCATTTCCTCCATCCTTTTGAGGAGGTATTCCACGAGAACAGTGGCGAATATTGGCGATGTAGCTGGGTTCGATAAGAAAGTGTTGGCAATTATTTGTAATGTCATATTTTTGTTGATTCTTTCTACCATATGTGATATTGTAGCTGTGAATATCTCTTGGAAGGTTTGAGGATTCATCATTGAGAACTGAAAACAGAACAATATGTCATAATAATAGACTCCTTCCATTAACAAAATGATTTATATATCTCGCTTAATACTTACGACGCCACTGAAATGTTCTAAGACTTCCTTTTCCTCCTTGGATCGTACATGAGGTTGTGCGGGAGGTTGCGCAGGCGCACGTGGTGCGGCTAACGTGTAAATGTCCAGGGATTGCAAACCCCAGCGCACAAGCCGGATAAAAACTAAAGTTTCGCGAGCTGTGAATTGTTTTTGTCCCGTCGCTGCTGTCGATGATGTGCCTTCCGTAGTTGTAGCAGTCTAGTGAAAATAAAACAACATCATTAAACCATGTCATTGATCTTTAAAGATTTTTTTATTGTTTTAATAATAAATATTGCAGGACATTCCACACATCGCCATCTAGCCCCAGGCTAAGTAACTAGACTTGTGTTATGGATACTAGAAACGGATATACTACTTAAATACTTTTTCTTTACACAGACAAATATCTAAGCATAAATACTTGTCTGAGGCGGGAATCGAACCCGCAACCCCGTGTTTGGCAGTCCGGTATGGTGACCATTGTGCCACCTGGGTCATCAAATATAATAGTTGTTATGGCAGAACTTACTTTGCAAGAAGCACATCCCCATGTAATAGTCTTTACTCCACACACTAGTGTCTTAACCAATGTCCTGTAATCTCCAACATTTAAATTATTCATCTGTGATGACGGGAAACCTATCTTCGACTTTTCATCTGACTTTGTATTGATATCGAGTAGGTCTGGTGCGGGTTTTTCCTCTTCGACTTTGATTTCTGGTGTAGGTATCGATGTGGTTGGAGTGCCTGGTGTTGTGCCACCACTGGCTGTGCCATTGGGTGGTGGTGTCAAAGGTTTTGGGTTGCTAAAACAAACGGAAAAATGTTATTACCAAAATATAAAAGTTGTTTCTAAAATAAGTTTTTCTGCTTTATTATTATATTATGTGCAGTATATTAAAAATTTAGTATTTTCATACGTTTTATTCATAAGTGCAGGTAGCTGCAATTTAGATATTGTCTTGAACTTGAGTACGAAAACTTCAAGAATACGCATCAGCAGTTGTCGACCTTGTGGCTGTGCACCAGTCGCACCTTCGCTCTCAGATCGTTGACGAATGCAATCTACCAAGTTTAGGAGCAGTTTGCACGACATTGTTTGAATACTGTGAACAAATATACAAAAAATATTATTTCAAATTAAAACAGACCGTCAACAAAGTGATCTTATAAGGGTTCCTTTTTTATCTTTTGAGGTATGAAACCCTAAAAAGAAATCATATCTTTTTAACTTACCTTGTTGGTAATGATTCATCATGAACATTTTTAGAGAATAAATGAGCTGCAATAGCTAAATCCGACAATGGTAAATGTTGGCGTACATGGTGTACCAAATCTGCCAATGTCGAATATGCTAATGGTCGTAACGATTCGTGTACTGTCCATCCACCGCCGAGTAGAACATCTTCGTCAAATAAACGCTCCATGTAAGGAACAAATTCTGAAAAAAAATGTCTTAGATTAAAGACAGATAAGGATAAGGTAAAGAAAATGTGCCGAAGAAGTTAAAAGCGGTACATCTTTTAGTCAATATATTTAAGATATCGCGCAGAAGAGTGCTGAAGAAGTTAAAAATGGTACATCTTTGAGTCAATGTACTTACAACTAGCAGCGCTCCGCGGTTTCACCCACGTAACTGCCGATCCCGTGGGAAATTCAGGATAAACAGCATATGTTATTCCCAATGAATCAACGTATCCTCATATCAAGTTTCATCAAAATCGGTTAAGTAGTTTCAAAAAATTTCTCTTTATAATATTAGTATAGACATGTGGTTCTACTGATCTATAAGGGTACTAGGATTTAAAATAAAAGTCACCGTAACAATGCTTGCCCTAAATACAATCATTTAAATAAAATTTGTTTCTACATACTTAATCTCAAATCTGTAGCAAGAATATGTCGAGTAGCAATCACTAACTCCTTCCTCAAATGTGCTACTTCTGGTGGACACAATGTCAGTAGACCTATGATGCCTTTGACCATCAAGTTAGCATGATTGGCGATGGTGTCTTGGTATATTCTAATAATGTAAGCTAGAAAAGCTAAAGTCTTGATTTGTGCTCCCATAAAATCAACAAAAACTTCCTTGTTGAATGATGCGGATTGTCTGAAAAGAAAATTTAATTAGTAACAGAATAAATGTTTATATAATACTTGAATATTTGGTTGATATTATATTACCTGTGTGTGGCTGCAGGCTGCAGCGTAATAGTTTCCATGATTAGTGGAATAAAGTTGCTGACTTCTTGATGTACATTTTGTTTGTACAATTGGTACATTAGTACAACTATGATTGGTAGTTCTTGTATTACTTTCAGTGACAATACAGACCGAGGAATCAAATTATACTGGAAGATAAATTATACAAATACTTTTAATACAAATATTATAAGTGTAAGTGTGTGTATGTGTTTGGTTACCTCTTCATAAATAAACTACTGATATAGAGTACCACATAAGACTACTTTTTATTCAAATATTTCAACACAATAGACTCTATGAAACCCCATGAATTTCTTGTAGCTTCTTCTCATTGGTGTGCGCGTTACGAAGGCACACAGCCTAACTTAGTTTTTGAGACAATTCAAAGTGATCCTATGCAAATTGTATGATTCCAAATGAATAAAGAATTTGATGACTTTATTTTATTTCTTTGACTTGCGCCAGTTAAGCCCTTTATTTTGTAGTAGTTTAACTTACATGGTATGTGACCCGAGCAATAAATGGAGTAAGCTGGTCACCCTCTGGTACCCAAGAGATGGGAAAAGAAGTAGGGGTCGACAAATCAAGATATGGGAGGATGACCTAAAACAGCCAGTAGGCCCTTTCTGGTCCAGAGTGGCCAGAGATAGGACACACTGGAAGGAGTTGGAGGAGGCCTATGCCAAATGGCACACTGAACTTAGAGATCTATAAGAGAGTAGCTATTTCAGACATCAATCATTGTACAACCTAAGTTGGTAATAAAAGGCTTATTGTTATTATAACTTACAGTCACAATGCTTCCGTCCAAGAGTTTCTTCTCAGTATGTATTGGTGTAGTAGTGTATGTTTCCTGCAATAGCTGGTCTATATTCACCTCTGACAGGTCCTTAACCCTGATTGTGGGCTTCGGTTCAAATATCTTAGGGAGATGGTTTGGTAAATCTGAGTAGATGCCTTTAACCCATTGGAGGAACTTGTGTATCTGAAAGATAGATAAACGTTTATTTGTTCTCCAAAAGACACATATTGCTATACAAAACTGACTTAATCTAATTATTACAACATTTTCTCTACAAACAAAGTATAAACAACATGTGTGTGTTGCAGCAGTACAAAAGGTCCATGAATCAGTGTGTAGTTTCACTCTAGCAAGTGAACACTGTTATTCTGTCATCACTCAAGAGAAAGAAAGGAAACCAATGAACACAACATTGTGCATGAACAGGTTGTTGTAGATAACAGATTGTAGATTGTTGTTGATTTCAATTAGGCATTATCTAATAAAACTCAGAGCGAGGACCCCAGGAAGATTCTGCACTTCAAGTTGGAGCTGGATTGGCTGGAGTAGCAGTCAAGGAAGATTGCCTACATGCCCTCAACCTACTGAGGCATAATCTTTTTAATTGTCATAATCTCTGTTTGATTATCTGTTAAGGTATAATATTTCAACATGTTTTATTTTAATCTGTTTAGTTTCACTAGGAAAAATCTGTGGTGATCATCATTGTGAGAGCTAAGCTAAGACAAGTTATTGGTAACAGAAGATTACAAATAATTGATAAAACAGTCAAATTACTTACATCAACTTCAGTGCTATAAACTGGTCGATATTGCTTGTGTAATTCCATAAAAATCTTCAAACAAACAAGTACATTCTCTTCGTTTTCTATTTCCATCAATTTAAGCATCAGAATAAGTATGTTCTTGATGTAAGGTCTGAGTGTCTCACTGATGGGAAGTCGGTGGATCATTTCTAATATCAACTTACGAACTTGTTGTATATTGTACTCGGCTATGAAGTGTGGTTCCCCTTCTTGGAGTATTTTTAAAAAGATCTTTAGAGAATGGTCAAGGAATTGAGGATATTGTGGGGAACTGAGGATAACCTGCAAAAGAATGCAAAGTGTGAAATTCTCATGGTATTTTTGTAGACCGCTTTGGCACTCAAAGGTACTCAGTGTTATGTGGTGTTAGACATAATTTGTTGGTATTCATGTTTTAGAATTTCAGTATTTTAATTTAGCATACAGCTTTAATAGTTATTTTTATTTTATTAAAAAGGTGTCTATGTAGGTAGGTACTTCACACTGAATGCAAAAAGACCACATTTTTATGAAGGTAGAATTCATAAACATATAAGCACATGTTCCCCACGTCCAATCGAGTAGTAGACGAAGACTGCAAACTTACTGCTATAATTGTCCACATACCTCGAAGTTTTCACTGAGCTCCTGGGCAGCTTTCAGCTTGATTTCATCCTTGGCCCCTGGGTCAGCCAACATGGTCACGTAGCTGCGGTACGTATTCATCTGGGTGTGAGCGTCCGCAGGACCGCCCGTAGACATCGTAGCCATCATTTTTACTCGATTTCACCACGAATAATTATATCACAACACGATTTATTAATAATTAGATGTGAAATAAAACTGCATGGTAAAAAATAAACTACGGCGGCACCTACATGAATGTAGATAAAATTTGGATGTTAACATTTGAGGCAATAGTCATTAAAAGTTAATTTCAACGTAATTAGTTAACGATTTGTCCATTTTAATTGCTTTTTTTCTAAATTTACAAATAAAAACACCGCAACAACACCGAATAAGCAACGCCGTCGTCGAGTGAATGAATATAATTTTATTTTATTTATCTGTGGTGAGTGAGTGAGTGAGTGAATAAATGATTAATAGGGATGTACCAGACATGATATTTTGTTTGCTTCGTTTGATTTAATTTTGACAGAAATCATTCGATTTTTGTTGCTTCGATGTTTCATGGCTTACCATAAGTTGTCATTTTGGACCCTTGTCTATGAATAGAGTAGGCCATAAAAATAAAAATCTATTGTTTATTCCAATGTCATCGGCATCGATGGATGCTATTACAATTTACAATTTATTTTTGTAATAGATAAAATGGGTTGAAAATGAATTAAATCAATGTATTAGCCTTAAAAAGTGTGAAACTACCCCTGATAAACAATCTAAAATGTGATCATGGCTGCTTTTACAACAGTGTTAGTCATAACATTTTGGCTTCGATGCACAATAGTGTACGGATACGAGTTCATATCACAATATCCCAATCAACAAAATGAGACATTCCACTTTTATCATCTCGCTGTGGATAAAGTCAGCGGTCAAGTATACGCGGGGTCATTAAATTGGCTTCATCAACTAAGTCCAGACTTGAAGCCCCTGCACGTAGTCAAAACGGGGCCGAAACTCGACAATCCGACGTGCCATGCGAGTGGATGCACCTCCTCCGATATAAAGACTACATGGGTGGACAATGTGAACAAAATATTAGTGATAGACCAAGAATCTAGAATAGTGATATCGTGCGGATCCATCGCCCAGGGTTCCTGTACCAAATACAAGCTGGGTGACATCTCCGCCGAACCAGATTTCGTGCCGGTGAGTGTAGCAGCTAACGATGCCGAGGCCTCTACGTACGCCTTCATCGGACCAGAGAGGTACAACTCGTGGGACCGGTCCAATGTGCTCTATGTGGGCACAACATTCACCAATTATGGGGAATACAGACACGACGTCCCAGCCATATCCAGTCGTGATCTTATGTCTCTTGAACTTGCACAGTTTACATTCTCTAAACAAAGTTTGATACAGATTGATGTAAAATACAGAGATAACTTTTTAGTGCAATATGTATACGGTTTCAATGCCAGTGATTATGCTTATTTTTTGATAATACAAAAACATTCCCATTTAGCTGGTAATGAAGAATTAGGATATGTGTCTCGCCTTGCTCGCACCTGTGTCAATGATGATAACTACAATAGTTATACAGAAGTTACTTTAGAATGTCATGTAAGAGAAGAAACTGCTAATGGTAAAAGTGAAATTGTCAATTATAACTTAGTTCAAGATGCTAAGATAGCCAAAGCTGGGTCAAATCTAGCTTCTCAGTTAGGTATTGAAACCGGTGATTCAATTCTGGTAGCTTTGTTTAGTCCGTCTAAAAGTATTTCTAATGAGCCTATGTCTAAGTCAGCTATATGTGTATTCTCATTACAAGAAATAGAGATTAAGTTTAACGAAAATGTCCACATGTGTTTCAATGGCAGCACAAAAGCTCGTAATATGGGATACATATCTGGAATGATCTCTGACGGGAAATGTCCCAGTGTTGGTTCAACAGGTAATATTCTCAATTTTTGTGAAGTCGGTCTCAAAATCAGTGGTCTTTACCCAATTAAAACTATGTCTGTAATTTACTGGAATGACACCTTAATAACTTCTGTAACAATGTCTGTAACTGGTTTGCATACTGTAGCATTTTTAGGAACAAGTGATGGCTCATTAAAAAAAGTACTGGTTGATGCGGACAGAGCTTTGGAGTACTCTAGTGAAGAGTTATTGCCCGGTCAAAGAATTCTACCAGACACTACTTTATCACCTTACCAAAAGACTCTGTACGTGTTGGCCAGGAATGCTATTGTGCAGATACCTACAGAGAGGTGTGCTGAACATGGTAATTGCTCTTCATGCTTAGAATCCAATGATCCTCACTGTGGCTGGTGTTCATTAGAAAAAAGGTGTACTGTGCAAAGCATGTGCCAAAAAGGCACACAAAGTGCACCAAGATGGCTTTCACAATATACAGGACAACAGTGTATTGATTTTGAACAAATCCTGCCAGACAGAATATCTATGAATGATGTCACAACTGTGCAACTTGTGATAAGAACTCTTCCTGAACTACCGTTTGGGGCAAAATATAAATGTGTCTTTGGAAATGCTCCTGCTATAGATGCTGCTGTAACATCAAATGGCTTAGCATGTCCGACTCCTGATATAAAACATAGACCTAAAATTCAAGCAAATCAAGATCATGTCTATGTACCACTATCGGTTCACTCATCAGAGACAAACAAGGATTTTGTTTCAAGAAACTTTGCATTTTACGATTGTTCTAAACATACAACTTGTCATTCCTGCATAATGAGCGAGTGGGCTTGCAATTGGTGTATTTATGATAACAAGTGTACACATGAGACATCAACCTGTCAAAGAACCATAATTAGTGGTGAAAGTAATCCAACCAAACTGCTCAATCATGGTATTGGACATTGCCCTCGGATAAGACAATACAAGAAGCCAATATTGTTACCAAATAATGTTCCAAAAGAACTTGAATTGGAAGTGGAAAACTTGCCTCATTTGCAACCTGGACACACAGGATTTCAGTGCATAGTTAGTATTGAACTAGCTAACATGATATTACCTGCAAGGGTTGAATCAAATCATTACATAGTGTGCGATAAAACAACTTATTCATATGAAGAAGATGTGGGTGAATATAATGTTAGCGTCAAAGTAGTTTGGAACCATAAACATTACATTGATACAATTACAATCACTTTATACAAATGCGAAATATTGGGATCTCATAGAGAACACGCTGATTGCTCCCTGTGCATAACAAGGAATTCCATTTATCAATGTACCTGGTGTGGTAACTCTTGTTCCTATACTGAGTCATGTCTAGAAAACCCAGTGACTGAATGTCCAAAGCCAAGAATTGACATGATCAAGCCCTTAAGTGGACCAATAGAGGGTGGAACTATAGTCACTATTGAAGGTAGTAACCTCGGACTTAGAGTGGAAGAAGTTACTGGAAAAGTTCGGATTGGAGATGTATTGTGTGAAATTGTTGATTTTGAAGTATCAGTCAGCATTACATGTCGTACAGGTCCTTCCAATGGGTCTGTTGTAGCTCCTGTTATTGTTGAAAACGATTCTGGCTATACAGAATCATCAGTTTTATTCAGTTACAAAAGTATAAAGCTACAAGGCCTATATCCGACATTAGGACCAGTCTCAGGTGGAACCCAGGTGGCTATTGGTGGACAGCATTTAAATATAGGATCTACTGTTTCCGCTTACTTAGATGAGTTACCATGTTCTGTTAATAAGACACAGACATCTAATAGTAGAATAATATGCATTACGCCTAAAGCTAATAATCCTCGCATTATCCAAACTTTAACTGTTTCAATAGATAACGCAAACAGAACGTTGCATGGGGATTTATTTAACTATACAGTTGATCCTACTATTATGGAAATAAAACCTCTGAAGAGCTTTGTTTCTGGAGGTAGAATGATAACTGTGCATGGCACTAATTTACAAACCATTCAAAAACCCCTGATGAAATTGTATTACGGCAATGAACTCGAACCAGTGAATCATACAGGATGCACTGTTTTGAATTCTAATCAAATGGAGTGTCCAAGTCCTGCAATAAACAAGAAATATTTAGAAATTTTACAAGCCACCAAGTCTCAAACAAGTACGCCACAAATTGCAATGAAAGTTGGGTTTGTAATGGATAACGTAGAGACAATGCATGATCTAGAAAAGTATTTTAATCCACCTCGTACACATATGGTATTTGTCGAAGACCCTCATGTTTATGAATTTGCAAATAGAATAAAATCTTATAAGGGAGATCCTCTTGTCATAGAAGGTGAAAATTTAATTAGAGCAAGCGACGAAACTGATGTTTTTGTTACTATTGGAACTCAACCTTGCAATGTTACAAGTCTTACTATGCAACAACTTCTTTGTACACCACCAGAAATTCAACCAACTAATACAGATGAGAATGGAGTTCAAATAACTGACATAAATTTACCTCTGGTAGTAGTAAGGGTTGGAAGGAATCTCAGATTTCCTATTGGATATTTGCATTATGAGCTTTTAAGAAACTACAATTTCCCACCTGAAGCTATAGCGGGTATCGCAGCTGGAACATTCTTTTTAGTGCTTATTTTTATGATTGTGCTAGTAATGTATCGACGTCGGAGCACAAAAGCAGAAAGAGAATATAAAAGGATACAAATACAGATGGATACTCTCGAGAGTAACGTAAGATTGGAATGCAAGTTGGCATTCGCGGAATTGCAAACTGATATGTCAGATTTGGCAGCAGATTTGGAACATTCAGGCATACCCACTCTAGACCACGTAAATTACGTCATGAAAGTATTTTTTCCGGGCGTTTCAGATCACCCTATTTTAAATGTGCAACGTCAATTTATCAATGCCCCGCGAACTAATTACGATGCAGCTATGATTCAGTTTGAGCAACTTTTGAATAATAAATGTTTCCTGCTGTCATTTATAGACACATTAGAAGCCCAAAAATCTTTTAACATCAGAGACAAAGTTAATGTTGCTTCGCTGTTAATGATTATTTTGATGGGGAAGATGGAATACGCTACAGATATATTAAAATCTCTCCTATTGAGACTTATCGATAAATCTGTCTGTAACAAACATCCACAACTAATGTTGAGAAGAACTGAGAGTGTTGTGGAGAAAATGTTAACCAACTGGATGGCGTTATGTATGTACTATTACCTTAAAGATTATGCAGGCTCTTCTTTGTTCTTGTTGTTTAAGGCAATCAAACATCAAATTGAGAAGGGGGTTGTAGATGCAATTACTCACGAAGCAAGATATTCATTATCGGAAGAAAAATTGTTGAAAGAGCAAATTGATTATCAAACTATTACTTTGCACATTATTCAAGACGATTTCGATGAAAAAGTCCAATGCAAAGTTTTAGATTGTGATAGTATTTCTCAAGTAAAATCTAAAATCTTAGATGGGCTTTTCAAAAATACACCATTCTCTATGCGACCATCCGTCCACGAAGTCGATCTTGAATGGCGCCATGGAAGGGGAGGCCATGTAACTCTACAAGATGAAGATCTTACAACGAAAACCGTCAATGGCTGGCGAAAACTTAATACATTAGCTCATTACGGTGTTAAAGAGTCTGCAATCATGTCCCTGATATCAAGACAAAACGATAGCTTTAACACACCCTACAAAATACCATGTAAAAATTGTACTGGGATCTATTGCACTAATTCACATATTAGAGTTTACAACAGTGATATTACAGACCAAAATGTGCACTTCTATCACTTGGTGAAACCAATTGAATATCAACACATCGTAAACAAAACATCAGAGCACAGCCACAAAGCGATACCAGAGATTTTCCTTACAAGACTTTTGTCCACCAAAGGCACTGTACATAAGTTTGTTGACGACTTCTTCGGTACTATTCTAACCGTTAACGAAGTCCTGCCTCCAGCCGTAAAATGGTTGTTCGATCTCTTTGACGATGCTGCTAGATCTCATGGTATTATGAATCCAGAAGTCGTCCACGCTTGGAAATCGAATAGTTTACCACTAAGATTCTGGGTGAATCTCATTAAAAATCCTGATTTTATTTTTGATATAAACAAAACTGCTACTGTTGATTCTTCGCTGTCAGTTATAGCCCAAACATTTATGGACGCCTGTTCTTTATCTGAACATCGACTTTGTAAAGATTCCCCGTCTAATAAGCTACTTTTTGCTAAAGACTTACCTTCATACCGAGATATGGTTATCAGATTTTACCAATCAGTATCTCAATTACCTCAAGTAACCGACCAAGAGCTAAGTACTTCTATGCAACAACTCTCCGTAGAACAGTTAAATGAATTTGATACACTGTCTGCCTTAAAAGAGTTGTATATTTATGTCAATAAATATAGAGAACAAATTATTTTAGGACTAGAAAACAAAATGCACTTAGCTCATAAATTAGATAATATAGCATGCACGATGGAAGGTGACCCGGCGGCTATGTGCTGACTATATGATACCCCCATTGATGACTTAATTGCATTTACGTGAGTTATTTATATTAATGATGATACCTACATAAGTATTTTGTATAAAAAAGAAGCTTTAATTTATTATGAAAATACTCAAATTACCGATTGTAAAAAGACTGTAAGATATCAGTTCCATGACTATAGTTATATGTAAAAATAATTCATCATAAAACAAGATTACGCATAATAATGTATCCTGGCATTCACGATAGCTATTCGTAGGAACGACTGGGAATAAGCTATACATACTGGTCATAATTGGGGAAAATACGCATTTGCAATGCTGTTTACCATTTCAATAAAATGCTTCTTTTTGCTGGTGGTACTTGAATTAACTTTGGCTGGTCCAAAATCTTAACGACACAACCCGTGAAAGGGTAAATTGAATAACTTTCATTTCTTCCTTTCTCGTCATTGTTCAAACCAGTTCAAAGAAACATTTAAAGTTTATGTTGTAATTTATGTAAATGAGATTTAAAACTTAATATATGCATTTTATTGCATTTACAAGCTCCACAGTGGCCATATTTTGTGTCCATGCTACTTATAATTTTATTATAACTAGTTATACCTGTCTATGTATTGTAATGCTCTCTAATTAGGAGGACGTAATCTCTTATGGTTTTATGAAAAATTTAGATCTGGCACTGAAATTATTAAAATGTAAATTCTCAAATATTTAACTATTGTAATTGATGTGTAATGTATTTGTATGTGTAAAGAGAGATAAGAGCTAGTTAAGAGAAATGTTGTGATATTTGTATTTGGAATATTGATAATGTTATCGTGTTTTTTGTTTTTTAATATCTATATTATTTCTCTACTTAATCCTTTTTATACAACTTAAAACAAATTGAGATCAAATTGTATTACAAACACTCTGATGTATATTTTTTTTGTGTGCTATAAGATTTTGGTAATTTTAGTTTATAGTAAGTAATATTATCTCGATCTCATTTAATTTTGTGCTCAAATCTTTATTGTTTTTGTTCTCCATTATTTTAATTAAAACAACGATCCATGTTATTTACGTAAAAGTACTTATTAATTACCGTGTAAAAAGTCAGTGTGAACAAACAAGTAATATTCCATTTACAAAATATTTTAAGCTAGTATTAGATTGTAATTTGCTAGACTGTAAGGCATCATAAATTCACCCGTCTTTTAAAATTTTATATTATTATTGACTTAGATTTAAATACTTATTTATCAGTCCTTTTGTAATGAATAATTTCAATATGAATGGGATAAAAAGAATTGAAATGCATTTTTATTTTGACATTTATTTATTATTCAATTTAATTCAACAGACCAACATTTAGGCAACCGATATAGTTCTTGCATGGCCTATACTATACTCATCTAAAAAATTACTGGTTTCAGGTTTAAATTCAATGGATTGTTACATATAACCTATCCTTGTTAGTCAAATTCATTTGTGCCCTTTCACACATGTACAGTTGGTATATTTTTGTGTGAATAATAGAATGAATTTCACTTATAACTGGGAGCACTGCATTAGTAACAAATTATTCGAGATACCGTTCAAAATCTCCCAACTATCTAACTTTTATAATTATAAAACTGTCATAAACAGTCTACTATCGACATACAAATTCACAAAAACTGAGCACTTATGAAAAGGCACTAGCTTGAACTGTTGCTAACAATTTCTCATCGCTCACTTCTATAAAAATATACCTACCGTTATGTAGGACGTATCGTATCATTACAAGAAGCTACACAAAAAGCACCACTCAATACTAGTTTCTTACTTTAAGTATATCAATTCATAAATTGTATCAATTTCTAAAACATTATAGCCCATTTTCTAAAACATCAATCATATTTTTACTATTTTTTTTCAACAAGCTTAAACAAAAAATCATGGAAATTATAGTGAGACCAAACTGCCTACATTGCAACATCTCAAAAAAGAACAAAGAATCTGCATGAATCACTATTTTAACATAAAATATTGAAAAATAAAATTATCAACAGTTATAGAATATTAGAAAAAAAATATTTTATTATTTTTTAAACATGGCGGAAAGCTCAAACCCCCAAACTTAGAAATTATTTGCGCGCACTTTGGAATGCGAAAAAAGCGACATGGTCAATCTTTAGGTATAGACCTCCTCGCATTTTTTTTTCAAACATCAATTGAGATCAGGTGTTGGAATATGTACATAAGTACATTTTCATTTTTGTTGGCTCTGTAATGATTAGTAATGATTAGTGATGAATCAATTTCAGTGTCCACTGTTACGTTATTTTCTTTCATGCTCAGATTAATAGCCTGTATCTTCTATTATTTATAAAGTTACCTTGAGCCAACTTTAACTTTAGAATTTGCAGTTCTTATAAAAAACTAGAGACAACAACTAGAGACATGTGACAAACAAAACAAAAGACAATAGTAGAACAATTCTATAGTGACAAATTAATAAGATCTTTTAGATTTTTGTACATCTTTAACATTATTAGGGCCAGTTGTAGCAAAATTGCAAAACCTCGGTTTTTTTAAACCAGACTTGTCCCATTGAGTGACTTGTTCATACATTTTTGACACAATTTCAAACTCGATTAAAAAGCGTTTTTGCAAAAATGTGTGGACTTAAAATTGGTTGAGTAAAATCAAGATTTCACAATTTTGTTATTAATTCATATAGCCGCCTATAATTATATTAAAATCTAATAGCTTCGTGTATTTTTGGCCACAGCCAAAACGTATAGCTATACATTTAGGAAGTTACAATAATTAAGTAATCTCCTTTGTGTATAATAATAAAATAAATACCTACATAAGTCACATAAAATATACCTATTGTTCACATCACACATTAAATTTTCCCTAATACATGGACGTCAATATCTACTTTTAGGCAAAACCGCACTACGAAAATAAATACGATAAAAAAATTGCCCGGTAAATTTTTTATTTGTTTGATACAAATTAAACGTGATATTTTAATTTCAGTACCTACTAATTTTAAAACCATATTTGGGCTGCTTTTTTCGCAGTGCGGCCTTAGCCTTACACCTAGGACGATCTTATAAATATTAAATTGTGCTCAACATAGGTTCTTCTAGTATCCTATAATAAGGTTTTCGTATTCCAAAAAAATATTATAAATGCGAAACTTATTGGCCCCTTTCTACGGTTAAATAACTCAACCGATTTCATTAATTTCACAGCATTAGTAGCCCAATGAGGAGAAGAACATAGGCTATTTATCCTGATACTCCCACGGGAACATAACTCATGTAAGTGAAACCTGAGGCAGTTAGAAATATACATATCATCGGCAAATAACTTAAAATAAATCAATCATAACCTTCGTTAACATACATGCCATTGTGCTTTGTACTATTTAAATGGTATGTTTTCTTTCATTTGAATAACCAGAGCATAAGTTATGCTATTATACAAATAATTGTAAATAATACATAAACATATAAAATATTGTATAAATAAAATCACTATCTAAATTATCACAAAGTAAATTTTATGAGGGCCCAGAAGATGAGTTGAAGATTGTAAGTGACATACCATGTAATTTATAGGAACTCAAAACAGGAACTTACTACGAAGGTAAATATTTAGGTACCTCTATAATTTGCTGGTAATTACTTCTGCATGTTATGAGCCTTCATATTAAATAATATTAATTCAGTGCACTGGGACATAATGCAATTATGGTAAAAGCAGTTTCTACCTACTTACAGTTTTTTTTTTCTAATCATACTTAGATCATATAGCTTAGGAACCGATTATTTCTGAACGGTTTTTTAGTATGTATCTTTAGGACTTATTGGAGGTCTGATCGCCTCCTATAAACACTTAACTTCCCAATCTTTTGACATGTTTTCGTACTTAAAAGTCTTTATAACAGGTCAGAAAACTGTAAAAAATCTGAAACCTATTCGATACTTGGACTTATAAATTTGCCCTTTCTATAACAATTATTAGTTTTGTAAATTAGCTTTATGAGCAAAAATTTGCTCCTTAATTTATCGCACCACACAGAATTTGATAACTATGCTCCGTTCACCTTTCACTGTGATAAAACATTACGTAGATCGAGACTTTATCAAATTCTAAACGGGTAAATTCATTAATAATAGTTATCTAACTATGTTAATTAGTTTGTATTTGTTTGTCCAGCGGATCTCTGTAAACTATAGTAGCGGATCGTATGAGATCCGGTTCTTCGTCTGAGACGGTTAAATCTGCGTCTACAGCGACATCTTTGGGTGAACACTTATCGTGTGCCATAAGAAGACCGCCAGCTAGGCCTACTAACGCACGGTCTAACCAGTTCACAGGGTTGGCGTATATCAAACCACCCTCATAGAAGCCGAGGTGTCCGCCGTGTGCCAATTCAAGATACATCGCCTTCTCTCGTGAACCTGGAATCGAGATAATTTATTATCTAGACGCGTATCTTTGTTTCATTGACCTGACCGAGATATGAAATAGATTGCGTAATATAAAAAAATACTAAATATTGCACGTCATTCCGCCATCTAGCCCCATGCCAAGTAACTGGACTTGTGTTACGGGTGCTAGACAACGGATATACTACTTATATACTTTTCTTTTGTAAATATATACTTATAATACATAGAAACAACCAGACTACAGGCAAATATCTAAGCATTTGACACGTCTGAGGCGGGAATCGAACCTGAACCTGTTTGTAAATAGGGATTTTTTGTTTGTAACGAATAGGCTTGTGTTATGGGTGCTAGACAACGGATATACTACTTATATACTTTTCTTTTGTAAATATATACTTTAATACATAAAGACAACCAGACTACAGACAAATATCTAAGCAAGCATTAATATTTGTCTGAGGCGGGAATCGAACCCTGTGTTTATCAGTCCGGCGTGGTGACCATTGTGCCAATTGGATCGTCAATATAAAACAAACATTTTTCAAATAATTCCAAGACTTTTCAAAATACTTACTGACATATTCCCTAATGATAGGCAGTAGTGGTTCCGGGACAATAGGATCGTCTCGTGCGTTTATAAATATCATCGGTGTTTTAATATTCTTCAGATAGAAAGCTGAAGAACTCCATCTGTATAGGTCAGCGACCGTCTCAAATCCGTGCACTTTCCTGAAAGTGGAAAAATACGCAATGAATACCGATTATGTCAGTCGGTTTGTACGTGAAATATTATGACGTTGTTGTGCTATCTAATCGAAAAAATTACTATCCGGATGTAAAGTTTATGATGAGTTTTTAACTGATAAGACTGAAAATCTTTTGGTTAGATAAGTATAAGTCTTTACTAGGCTAAATTTCACTGTAATACATTATTTAAGTACCTACTATCTATGTCATATTCGAAACATAAAACCAAATCCAGAGTTTGGCTATATTCCAACGAAAAAGGTCAAGTCTCTTCTACCTACACCCACTTGAAAATTGCAAATTAAACGATCTGTAGGAAGTAGGCGGTTATGTGATGAGTTCTTGTCCGATGTCGACTTTGAAGACTCGTATAAAGCAAAAATAAGTAACGTGGGTATGAAGTTAGATCCTTTGAGAATTCATAAATATAGAACTACTAGCTGCGCCCCGCGGTTTCACCCGCATAAGTCCCGATCTCGTGGGAATATCGGGATAAAAAGTAGCCTATATGTTAATCCAAGCCTCCAGCTATCTACATACCGAATTTCATTGCAATCCGTTCAGTAGTTTTAGCGTGAAGAAGTAACAAACATACACACACACAAACTTTCACATTTATAATATTAGTAGAAAGTAGGATAGGATTGTTTTTCTTGTCACTGACAAAAAATCGGCCAAGTGCGAGTCGGACTCGCGCACGAAGGGTTCCGTACCATTATATTCTGTTTTAAGTGGCAACATAAATACATCATCTGTGAAAATTTCAAAAGTCTAGCTATCACGGTTTATGAGATACAGCCTGGTGACAGACAGTTGAAGTCTTAGTAAAAGGGTCCCGGTTTACCCATTGGGTACGGAACCCTAAAAAGGTCCTTTGTGCAAAATATTCCATTTAGAAAAATAGCTTGTTGAAGCATCTAGCGTAGATTATTTATAGTTCCCAAGCCCAGACCCCTCCCCCTACGCACGCCACTCAAGCAATTAGTACCAAAGTGGTACCAAATAACCAACCTTGAATAAGCCTCATCCAAATCCGGTAGAGTACCAGCGGACACAATCATATTCTCGTCCAGCGAGTATCTGTTCTTCATCTCTTGATTCAGCAGCATTCTCTTATGTCTCGTTATGATATTCCGGTAGTTGTCAGTCATAATGTAGAGGTAGAAACGGCGGAAGTTCTGCCATTGAAGCAAATACACCATGGTACTGGAAAATTGTACGATGCGTTAGAACGTCGATTTGATGCGCTGAGTGAAAGTGTGCTTCGTTCTAGAGAGCTGATTGTGCGTAATGTTTATATGAATGCTCTAGGTTCAACGTCATAGCATATTATAGTTAGATCCGTAAAGCGTAAGTATATGTGTCGCAGGGAAATAATGAAAACTGAAGAAGGCGGTGAAAGCCCTGACTTATTTACTCGTAGAGTTGCACCTAAGTATCTGGGATTTAAAATATAAGGTACAGTCGGCAGCATAATTGCAGCCCCCGGTAGAGTTCGAAAATTACTATTATTGGAATATTTCATTCTAATAATTTTTGTTTGATAAATTGATGAGTTAGAAGACTTAAAACTTTAACTAAAGCAGGTGTCTAGAATCTTGCTTGTGTTGCAAACATTCTTATAACAACCGTTTTGGAGCTCTATGGTGGATCTGCAATTATGCAGCCGATCGTACCTCAATGCGGGCTACTAAAAGATTTTTGGAACGAAGTTCATTATCGCGCGTTGCGAAAGGGGGCTAGACGGAAAAAATTAAGACCAAAAGTTGTAACGACACTTTTTGCTATAGTTGTAAACCGTGTGGCGTGCGTGTGTTTCTCTTTCTGTCTCTCTCTCTCTCTCATAGAAAGCAAGTCAGTTAATTAAATTGAGCCTACTGATTAAGTTTATATTACATTATAGGATATTTGTTAATAATAAAAAAATTACAATTCCTTCACTAATTAATCGAAAGGAACTTCGTTCCATCCGGGTGTCCCTTGACACCTCTCAAGTTTTTTTTAAACCTTGATATTATTTGTGATAAAATATTGTTTTTCAGATTGACAATGAAGCAAATATTTATCTAATAATGACCTGTTTCAAGATATTTTTACGAAAACTACCAAGTACCTTAGTACAGTCAGCAAAGGACTGAGGGTAACAGGTGCATATTTTAAAGTTTTAATTTTTTTAATGACGATTCAATAATGTTTGGTTATTCTGCATGAAATAACGAATAATTAACAATTACTGAACCGTTATTTAAACGTTAATATATGCACCTGTTACTCTCAGTCCTTTGCTGACTGTACATACAAAAATATTACGTCAAATTCCTAAGCGATTTGACCAAATTATAAACTTTATCATTTCACCGCTGCATCCACAATACATAGTGAGTTAGCTATGATGTTTTAGATACCACACGAGTCCTTGCAAGGCCACATGCCAACCAAAGGGATGTTTATGTTCCCACACAAGTTCACCGCATCACTAAGATCAATTTCACAAGATCGATAGCATCGCAGAAGGTCAAGTTTGCAACACGTTGACAGGTAAACAGGGCTACTTCTTTATTCTAGTCGTGTGAAATTCACATAGGTTTAAGTTATTTCATTTTAAATTTAATGAAATGTTTTATTAATGTTCCCACCTGCGGCTGCGTTTAGAGCAGTCGCGGTCGTGTCTTTACCTTAAGACGACCATGTATTTTAGAAGATTTACAAATTTATGGCGGTCAAGGTGACTCAGAACGAATAATTTATACACTAGTAGAAACATTAATTATGTGAACTCATATAACAACAAACCCTATTTAATATATTTTTTATCACAGTTGCTCATAAAGTGGATCTTATTCAACGGCTTTTAGGCTCATAATCCAACATATTATGCACGCGTGCGTTTTCCATTGCCAACTAGTGCTATAAAGTTATCCCGATAAGTTAAATACGTACCTATCTTACTGCTAATTACATGTTAGGTAGGTGAAACATTCTTAATTTATCTGGGTTATACTGTTTTGATGGATAAAAAAGGTAGGTACCTACTAAAGAGTTTTTTAGCTAGCAAAAATGGTTGTCTCTAAAGTCGGTTTACGAACGAAAATTTTACGTGATAATGACTAAGAAAACGATTAAAAATTGAGTTATGTTTATTTTTTGTTTTTTCTTTACATATTGCCTTAAAAAATGTAAACATAGACCTTATCACAAATATTTTGTTAATTATTATTTTGTTTTCTTTTCAAGTCTTTTCTTTTATTCGCAACTGTGATAAAAAACGTCGTACGATATACGTGTGAATTGATCTTTGCATCTTGGCTTCTTAACACACTCGCTGCCGCTCGCGCGTCATAAACCGCCTCTATGCAAAGATCAATTTACCACACTTATATCGTAATGTACTATTAACGCATTTCTATTCAACTAGCTGCGCTCCGCGGTTTCACCCGCGTAAGTTCAGATCCCGTGGAAATATCAAAATGAAAGCCTATAATAGCCTCCTCAATAAATGGACTATCCAACACAAAAATATTTTTTCATTTCGAACCAGTAGTTCCTGAGATTATCGCGTTCAAACAAACAAACTCTTCAACTTTATAATATAAGTATAGATAAACGATGATTTATTCCAAAAAAGCAAGCAAAATAGGTATTATAAAATAATTAAATTTGAATTACGCGGATAACGAATTAATTTCATAAAGAAGGACAGTCTAACAATTTTCAATGAATTGTATGTAAAATAGAAGACCAACTTACTCAATAGCATTGTACCCCTGACATATCGACATTCCTCCAATTATATTACTAGGTCTCTTCCTGTCTTCACCTAAGTACTTTGTTATCAAGTTACCGCCAAGACTGAAGCCGACTAGAATCAATCTGGTGTTCGGGTAACGTTCTAGTAGATTCTCAACCATGTAGTTGAAATCGTCCGTGTGACCTGAAAAAATTATTAATTTAGAAAAGCAAGAAATATCAATAAAAACTTGGAGAGGTATTAGAAAGCCTGCGAAAAAAAAAAGGTTTTTTTGAAGTAAAAAATATTTTTTCGGACGACCCAGTTGGCACAAAGGTCACCATGCCGGACTGCCAAACATAGGGTTGCGGGTTCGATTCCCGCCGCAGACATGTATTTATGCTTATATATTTGTCTGTGGTCTGGTTATTTCTATGTATTATAAGTATATATTTACAAAAGAAAAATATACTGTAAGTAGTATATCCGTTGTCTAGCACCCATAACACAAGTCTAGTTACTTAGCTTGGGGCTAGATGGCGATGTGTGGAATGATCCTGCAATATTTATTTATAATAATTTCTTGTGTTGATTTAGTGAAAAATCTTGAAATGATAAGCAGTATTCTTTATTTAAAAGCGACATTCTTGAAATTAAGAATACTGTTTATTTTTTTTTTTTTTTAATTACTAAAAACCTCAAATTATTTTCTAGCTCGAGAGGATTATTACTTCATGAAACCGTTTTTTCTGGGCAGTAGTGGTCAGGTTCTCCCATAGCTTTCTTTCCGGTTGATTATCTTTAGATCAATTGGACATTCAGCGTTATGCAATTTTCTTCAAAAGCATATTTCGTTCGAATCATTTAGCATGTATTGTAACAGGTTATAAATATATCCATTATTGAAATAATAACCGGTATTCTACATGTGTCTTATGGCTAAAATGGCTTGAATAAAACCGTCTTAGGGGGCGTCCATAAACTACGTGAGGGGTTTTCTTTAATTTTCTGTCTAACTTCTGCCACTCTAAACCGGAAAAATCAACCAGAAAAAAAATTGCGTGATATTTGCCGAGACCCCCCCCCCTCCAACGTAAGATTAGGTTAGATTTGACTCGACCCACTCCCCCCCTTAAACATCTCACGTAGTTTATGGACGCCCCCTAGTAACATTTCTGAATTAAAACAGCTTTGAACTGGAATAGTTTCTTATACCAATCAAGTTGTATTACCTGTTAAAATATTACTGTCAAGTAAATATTAACTTTGCTAAATCGCAAGCTTAAAGTATAAATTGCTAGTAGTAGCGTAGCGAGGTGGGGGGGAGGGGGGACTGCCCCGGGCGCCACCATTAGGAGGGCGGCAAAATTGAGAAAAAAATATTTTGTGCTGTCAATGGCGGTCAGTCAGACTTTGTCAGTCATTATTTTTCAAGGAATTGGCTCTTACCCACTTGCATATATTGAATGTCCCTCCCACCCATTACAATTGTTGCAAATCATGAGTCGCCCCGCATCCTTATATGGTTTTGAAATAGATTTTTTTTCGCTCAATTCTTTCATATTTTACTTTTTTCGTTACTTTTTTTTAAACTAACACCATCACTATTATTTTTTGACGTCAAAAAGGCGACAAATTGTAAACATTATTATTTTTATGACTTCAAAGGGGCGGCAAATTATAACTCCGCCCCGGGCGAAAGTGACCCACGCTACGCCACTGGTGGCTAGTAATGTAATTTTAGTGTTCTTGTAGCGGTGTTGGCTTAGTGGTAGATACCTCGACTTTCATTCTGAAGGTCGTGGGTTCGAATCCCGGCCGGCCGTGCTTATGTGCGCTAATTGACATTGCTCTTACGGTGAAGGAAAATATCGTGATGAAACCCGCGGCTTAGTAGACTCCAGAAGTATTAACATGTACCTCTGGAAATGGTCGACTAGGCTGAGAGAGTAGTAGGTGCTGGGCAAGCCTACTCCATCCTCACGCAAAAAAGACCCAATTAAAATGGGTCTGATTGCGGAAAACAGCCCGTCCAAGTACAGTACAGTGTACTTGTAAATTTCTAAGCTTTGTTTTGTTCTGTATTGGGAACAAAATCCTTTTATTATTTAACGATGTTAACGATTACCTTAATTGATTCATTGTATCTAGGTACATATATTTCAAGTAATTATCTTTTTAATGAGGTTAATTAATACATTTATTATTGTTTTAAAATAATCCTACTCAATTTTAATCTTCTTATTCGTTTTAATACACCTTTTAATAATGTTAACGATTCCCATTTTTACTTATATGCAGTAAGTACCCACTAGCTGAATTTCAAGTTTTATTTATTTATTTCTCATTTTTTTTTAACTTAAATAACAATAAAAACCAAATAGGTTTGTCAAAAAATGTTATTATTTAGTCTACGACGTCAACAAAACATTTAATGTTGTTCGGTTTGACATTATCAATACAACGCAATTCCGGTGGTAGTTCATTTATAAAACAGGTAAGGGGCTGTCCATTAATCACGCGAGGCTCAGAAGGGGGAGGGGGAGGGGAGAGGTTCATAAAAATCACGAAATATCACAAGGGGGGGGGTGTAGTAATATATCACATGTATTTATTTAAAAAAAATCTATAATAAAATTAGATGATACTTATACCTGTATTCTATAAATCTTATATCTTTAAATGACCAATTCTTGTATATATATAATTGAAATCTCGGAATCGGCTCCAACGATTTTCATGAAATTTGGTATATAGATCGGGGTAAATTTGGTATATTTCGGGGGCGCTAAATCGATCTAGTTAGGAATCATTTTTAGAAAATGTCATTTTATTCGTGTTTTATCGAAACTTACTTTTGTTATCTGAAAAATATGACTCTTCCTGACATCTATTGGCGAACTACTAATACTATTTTTTGTGAGCAACAAAGTAATTCCAGCAGATGGCGTTGTTAAGTAACACGAAGTCAATGAGTGTTTGCTTTGAGGTTAGACTAAGTAAAAAAAATAAAAAAATACCGAGCAAAGCTCGGTCATCCAGGTACTATGTTTTAAAAAAAAATAAGATTCTTTGTGGGTACTAAAAATTGTATAGGGGGTAGTCTTAAACCTCACCTTGTATCACTAAGGGGGAGGGGGGGTTAAAAAATGACAAAAAAAAATCATCACTAGATTAATGGACAGCCAGCCCCTAAGCAGTCGTTCGCTTGCCGCAGCTCCAGCTGATTCTGAGCGGCCGCCCGCGTACATACAGGGTGTTTGTATATTCCATCTTTCATGTCTATATTGTTGATTAAAAAAAATCTTTAAGTAACAAATATTGGAACTGAGTTTCTACTGGCAAAATTTTACAATAATTAAAAAGACCGTTATCATCGTCTTAAAACTGCTGTTGGATGTTAGTTGATACTAAAACATGACGGATTCTACGTTGAAGCATAAAAATATTATTAATATAAGTGCTATAAGTAATTATCTGTTTATTCAGGTTAATTAATACATTTATTATTGTTTTAGAATAATCATAATTAATTTTAATCATTCATTAGGTTTCATATAGGTGCGGCACGAAAGTAAAATTATTAATTAAAATTCATCATCCGACAGATTCTGACAACGAATTACCATATTTTCACATTTATACGCGTTTGGTAGCAGGGTTCGAAAATATCCGATATCTTTACTAATATTATAAAGCTGAAGAATTTGTTTGTTTGTTTGAACGCGCTAATTTCAGGAACTACTGGTTCGAATTGAAAAAATATTTTTGTGTTGGATAGTCCATTTATCGAGGAAGGCTAAAGGCTACTTTTGTATTTTGATATTCCCACGGGATCGGGACTTACGCGGGTGAAATCGCGGGGCGCAGCTAGTTTATTATAAATATCAAAATACCGGATATTTATGATATATATCCGATATATATAAAAAAATGGATATGTATCCATGATGTCATGACAGCCATATTATTAATTTATTGTATTACTAGCTGCGCTCCGCGGTTTCACCCGCGTAAGTCCCGATCCCATGGGAATATCAAAATAAAAAGTAGCCTATAGCCTTCCTCGATAAATGGACTATCCAACACAAAAATAATTTTTCAATTCGAATCAGTAGTTCCTGAGATGAGCGCGTTCAAACAAACAAACAAACTCTTCAGATTTATAATATTAGTATAGATTTATGTATACCTAGTGTTCGCATGCCTATGTTTTATAAACATGATAAATTATTTTAAAAAAATCAGATAGATCAACTCAAAAACATAAAATCTTCTTGTAAATCAGAAAAATCAACTAAAAACGTAAAATCACTACATCAGGAAAAATCAACTCATAATATCTTATAAATTCCAATCAGTCAATGGCTCCATTAATTCTCTTAATACCTACACTAATACTTATAATACGTAAATTTACTATTAGGGAGTACGTTTTAACTCTACTCCAACGCCATCTACATTTAGGATGGACAAATACCGCAAACAAACTCCAAAAATTAGTCAATTTTGGAGTTTTCTACTAAATGATAATAATAAGTCTATTATTATCAATTTTTTAAACAATTTTTGTATTGATATATATCACAAAAAACACCTGATATATATATCGGATAGATTTCCATTGATATATATCCTCGAACCCTGACATCTAGTTAACAAATTACGTTTCTATATTAAAACAGTGTAAAAGTTTGAAGGACAGTATGAAAGGTTGATAACATAGGTATTTTCTTTCATAGCCCCCTTGATATTAGGGTCCGTAACGAATAGCTTATGAATATTCATGAAAAATTCAAAGCTGTTTTTATAATGGCAATGTTATGGAATATATACATAAATTGTGGCATTATTCGATGGTCAAATAAATAAAGCTAGTAGGTATACGACGACGCAGTGGAACTAATTAGAAATGAAATAGTACATTACGATATAAGTGTGGTAAATTGATCTTTGCATAGAGGCGGTTTATGACGCGCGAGCGGCAGCGAGCGTGTTATAGAAGCCAAGATGCAAAGATCAATTCCACACGTATATCGTACGACGTTTTTTATCACAGTTGCGAATAAAAGAAAAGACTTGAAAAGAAAACAAAATAATAAATCAACAAAATATTTGTGATAAGACTATGTTTACATTTTTAAGGCAATATTTTTTTGTTAATTATGCTCCGGAAAGGCCAGGCTAAAGACTTAACCTATACAGCCTCGTCTGACATACAATGTTTGTTTTTGCGTCGGGGGTTAAGAACAAATTACAATGGTACGGAAAAACAATATATTTAAGTAAAGAAAAAACAAAAAATAAACATAACTCAATTTTTAATCGTTTTCTAAGTCATTATCACGTAAAATTTTCGTTCGTAAACCGACTTTAGAAACAACCATTTTTGCTAGCTAAAAAACTCTTTGGTACCTACCTTTTTTTTTTACAACAAAACAGTATGTAATTAGCAGTAAGATACGTATTTAACCTATCGGGATAACTTTACAGCACTAGGTTAGCAATGTAAAACGCACGCGTGCATAATATGTTGGATTATGAGCCTAAAAGCCGTTTAATAAGATCCACTTTATGAGCAACTGTGATAAAAATAGTATAAAAACAACTGTTTTACCTACTTTACACAGAAAAAAAAGGTTTCTTGATGTGAGAAATAATCCTCACCCTATAGACGCTAGAGAATAATTTCTTGTTTTTCTATATCTTGTAAGTACTAATATTATAAAGAGGAAAGATTTGATTGTTTGTTTGTTTGCATTGAATAGGCTCCGAAACTATTGGACCGATTATGATGAAACTTGATATGACGATACCTAAGAGTGTTGTTGTATATGTTAGTTTTTATCCCGTGATCGGGAGTTACGCGGTCTAAACCGCGGAGCGCTGCTAGTAGTACCTAAATATTCTTGAAAATAATAAACAGTAATCTTAAGGCCCTCTTCCAGTACCGTGTGTAGGTATTTTAACATTACCTCAGCCTCCGCGCACAAAGACGTAGCGTGAAAGTGAGCCGCGCGCAACGACTCGCGTACGCGATCAAGCTACGCCACAGTGTAGGTGTAAACAGTGGGCACGCCACAGTGTAGGTGAGTGTCAACAGTAGGTTTTCGTTATCTAATTGGGCTCGATACATAAAATAATAAAACTAATGTGTAGCTGTAATAATGTACCTAATATTTTTATTGGAACGAAGTTCCCTATCGCGGGTTGACGCGGGGACCTAGCCGAGAAAAAAATGTTACGCATTACAAAACCGTGAAACTGGAGCAACAATACAATAAACAAACTTGTTACTAACCTTACCTCTTTATAATATTAGTATAGATTATTTGCGCTCACTCAATCGCGTCTAGTCACCATAACACAAGCCTAGCTGCTTAGACTGGAGCAACAATACAATGTACAAACTTGTTACTAACCTTACCTCTTTATAATATTAGTATAGATTATTTACGCTCACTCAATCGCGTCTAGTCACCATAACACAAGCCTAGCTGCTTAAACTGGAGCAACAATACAATGTACAAACTTGTTACTAACCTTAGCTCTTTATAATATTAGTATAGATTATTTGCGCTCAGTCAATCGCGTCTAGTCACCATAACACAAGCCTAGCTGCTTAGACTGGAGCAACAATACAATATACAAACTTGTTTCTAACCTTACCTCTTTATAATATTAGTATAGATTATTTGCGCTCCCTCAATCGCGTCTAGTCACCATAACACAAGCCTAGCTGCTTAGACTGGAGCAACAATACAATATACAAACTTGTTACTAACCTTACCTCTTTATAATATTAGTATAGATTATTTGCGCTCCCTCAATCGCGTCTAGTCACCATAACACAAGCCTAGCTGCTTAGACTGGAGCAACAATACAATATACAAACTTGTTACTAACCTTACCTCTTTATAATATTAGTATATATTATTTGCGCTCAGTCAATCGCGTCTAGTCACCATAACACAAGCCTAGCTGCTTAGACTGGAGCAACAATACAATATACAAACTTGTTACTAACCTTACCTCTTTATAATATTAGTATATATTATTTGCGCTCAGTCAATCGCGTCTAGTCACCATAACACAAGCCTAGCTGCTTAGACTGGAGCAACAAAACAATATACAAACTTGTTACTAACCTTACCTCTTTATAATATTAGTATAGATTATTTGCGCTCACTCAATCGCGTCTAGTCACCATAACACAAGCCTAGCTGCTTAAACTGGAGCAACAATACAATGTACAAACTTGTTACTAACCTTACCTCTTTATAATATTAGTATATATTAATTGCGCTCACTCAATCGCGTCTAGTCACCACAACACAAGCCTAGCTGCTTAGACTGGAGCAACAATACAATATACAAACTTGTTACTAACCTTACCTCTTTATAATATTAGTATATATTATTTGCGCTCACTCAATCGCGTCTAGTCACCATAACACAAGCCTAGCTGCTTGGACTGGAGCAACAATACAATATACAAACTTGTTACTAACCTTACCTCTTTATAATATTAGTATAGATTATTTGCGCTCACTCAATCGCGTCTAGTCACCATAACACAAGCCTAGCTGCTAAGACTGGAGCAACAATACAATATACAAACTTGTTACTTACCTTACCTCTTTATAATATTAGTATAGATTATTTGCGCTCACTCAATCGCGTCTAGTCACCATAACACAAGCCTAGCTGCTTAGACTGGAGCAACAATACAATATACAAACTTGTTTCTAACCTTACCTCTTTATAATATTAGTATAGATTATTTGCGCTCCCTCAATCGCGTCTAGTCACCATAACACAAGCCTAGCTGCTTAGACTGGAGCAACAATACAATATACAAACTTGTTACTAACCTTACCTCTTTATAATATTAGTATAGATTATTTGCGCTCCCTCAATCGCGTCTAGTCACCATAACACAAGCCTAGCTGCTTAGACTGGAGCAACAATACAATATACAAACTTGTTACTAACCTTACCTCTTTATAATATTAGTATAGATTATTTGCGCTCACTCAATCGCGTCTAGTCACCATAACACAAGCCTAGCTGCTTAGACTGGAGCAACAATACAATATACAAACTTGTTACTAACCTTACCTCTTTATAATATTAGTATAGATTATTTGTGCTCCCTCAATCCCGTCTAGTCACCATAACACAAGCCTAGCTGCTTAGACTGGAGCAACAATACAATATACAAACTTGTTTCTAACCTTACCTCTTTATAATATTAGTATAGATTATTTGCGCTCAGTCAATCGCGTCTAGTCACCATAACACAAGCCTAGCTGCTTAGACTGGAGCAACAATACAATATACAAACTTGTTTCTAACCTTACCTCTTTATAATATTAGTATATATTATTTGCGCTCACTCAATCGCGTCTAGTCACCACAACACAAGCCTAGCTGCTTAGACTGGAGCAACAATACAATATACAAACTTGTTACTAACCTTACCTCTTTATAATATTAGTATATATTATTTGCGCTCACTCAATCGCGTCTAGTCACCATAACACAAGCCTAGCTGCTTGGACTGGAGCAACAATACAATATACAAACTTGTTACTAACCTTACCTCTTTATAATATTAGTATAGATTATTTGCGCTCACTCAATCGCGTCTAGTCACCATAACACAAGCCTAGCTGCTAAGACTGGAGCAACAATACAATATACAAACTTGTTACTAACCTTACCTCTTTATAATATTAGTATAGATTATTTGCGCTCACTCAATCGCGTCTAGTCACCATAACACAAGCCTAGCTGCTTAGACTGGAGCAACAATACAATGTACAAACTTGTTACTAACCTTACCTCTTTATAATATTAGTTTATTTTATTTGCGGGCACATAAGTTTGTAAATTATTATTTGCGGAAAAAAGTTTGTCATCCCTGCAAATGCAAGCTTCCGCGTGAGGTTCGCTCGAACGCAGCGTGCCAGCAAAAGTGGCATAGGTCTTACCTCGACAACGCCCGGAGGCCGACTGCGAGGAACTGACGCGTGCTAACTGTTATATTTGATCGATTTGCAAAACATTTTGTACATTTTAGCATTATTATCCAAAAATATAGTTCCTAGAGGTCAAAACCTATCATTTGATTCAATTTTTAGAAACATACGTTAACTATTTTTGAATAAAAACCGATAAACGATCTAAAAATTCTCTGTTTTCTAACATTTTTTTTATCGAACAAAGTTGTTCATATCATGTTTTCAACCGAAATAAACAAAAATATGGTTTTTAAACTACAATATCTACTTATATCCAAATAACAAAAAAATAGTATTTGATTACTTAAAGTTGCTTAACACAAAGGTCGATTTGCGAACACATGGTCTTAATTTAAGAATATTAAATTAAGAATACTTACTGCTTATCATTTTTGGATTTTTTACTAAAATCAAGAAATTATTCTTAGCGAGGATTATTTATTGCTTCAAAGAAACCTTTTGTTCTGTCTAGTAAATCACAAGTGACCCCGGCTTTGAACGTATACCAGGGGGAAATCTAAAGACAATCACAAATTACGACAGATTACATCCCGCCATTTAAAAGCTTCAGAAGCCGAATGACAATTATGATTTGAATTATGATATTTTTTCCAAATCTTAGTTATCTATACATATAAAATGCTTTGTCCTGAACTACTGACTGACTGACGGATCAACGCACAGCCTAAACCGCTGATCGTAGAGGCCTGAAACTTGGAGGGTGTGTTTTTTGTGTGACGTAGGCATCGGATAAGAAAGGATTTTAAGAAATTCTACCCCTAAGGGGGTGAAAAAGGAATTCAAAGTTTGTATGGGACAACGTGATTCCTTGGTCCAATTTCGACTTTTACGCGGACGAAGTCGCGGGGAAAAGCTGGTCTGAAATAAATGCAATTTTTTTCATGAAATGTCCTTGACTTAACATCGCCTAGCTACAACTATTAATGATTATTCGAGCGTAACCAAATATTCCAAAATAACCGGTAAACGATATAATAAATAAGTAGGCAACATTATTTCAGTGAATTCAGCCAGGTTTTATTTGCCCTTGAGTTTTACTTTGTGCATGCACAGTTAGTATGGTATTATTTAGATAAATAGGTAAAATAAATATTTTAAGATACTTTTTATCACAGTTGCTCATAAAGTGGATCTTATTCAACGGCTTTTAGGCTCATAATCCAACA
The DNA here is from genome assembly GCA_951213275.1 of Idaea straminata. Taxonomy (NCBI): domain Eukaryota; kingdom Metazoa; phylum Arthropoda; class Insecta; order Lepidoptera; family Geometridae; genus Idaea; species Idaea straminata. The sequence continues at coordinate 5,160,832 of OX577846.1, read as the reverse complement.
TATTATGCACGCGTGCGTTTTACATTGCCAACCTAGTGCTGTAAAGTTATCCCGATAGGTTAAATACGTATCTTACTGCTAATTACATACTGTTTTGATGTATAAAAAAGGTAGGTGCCAAAGAGTTTTTTAGCTAGCAAAAATGGTTGTCTCTAAAGTCGGTTTACGAACGAAAATTTTACGTGATAATGACTTAGAAAACGATTAAAAATTGAGATGTTTGTTTTTTGTTTTTTCTTTACTTAAATATATTGTTTTTCCGTACCATTGTATTTTGTTCTTAACCCCCGACGCAAAAACAAATAGAAAAAACCCTAAAAAATATTGTATGTCAGACAAGGCTGTATAGGTTAAAAGTCTTTAGCCTGGCCTTTTCGGAGCATAATTAACAAAAAATATTGCCTTAAAAAATGTAAACATAGACTTATCACAAATATTTTGTTAATTATTATTTTGTTTTCTTTTCAAGTCTTTTCTTTTATTCGCAACTGTGATAAAAAACGTCGTACGATATAAGTGTGTGGAATTGATATTTGCATCTTGGCTTCTTAAGACACGCTCGCTACCGCTCGCGCGTCATAAACCGCCTCTATGCAAAGATCAATTTACCACACTTATATCGTAATGTACTATTACACATCTAGCCTCAAACTAAGCAAATAGGCTTGTGCTATGGTGGACAGACAACGAATATTTATATACTATACTAGCTTTTCTCCGAGACTTCGTTCGCGTAGAAGTCGAAAATGGTTCTAATAGGATTTTTTATAGAATTTAAATTGTAAATGATTGTTCAAACATTTGTCAAAATATAATGTAATTTAAATCAAAAGCACTAAAGAGTATTGATATCAACTTCGAAGCAAATCACACCTAAAATAACTTTCTTCCCCTTTTTACCCCCGCAGCGCAGGGATGAATTTCAATAAAATTGGAAGCACGTCTTCCATCAACTCTGCTAAAGAATGTTTATCCAAAAATTTTTTTACGATTTTTTTTCAACCTATGATCCTACTATCCTTTTCCTATCCTACTAATATTTGTGATTATATTTGTTATCATGTGAAAGTTTGTGTGTGTGTATGTTTGTTACTCCTTCACACTAAAACTACTGGACCGATTACGATGAAACTCGGTATCTAGATAGCTGGAGACCTGGATAAACATAGGCTACATTTTATCCAGATATTCCCACGGGATCGGGACTTCCGCGGGTGAAGCCGCGGAGCGCAGCTAGTGTTAGTACAGGGTTATTGGTAATTATACTAGCAAGCCGTTGAGGGCTACTTTTGTGCACCTGTACAAACTTTTGTTCTATAACTTTTAAAAATTTGAAAAAAAATAAATTAAAATTTTGAGGTTATATAAATTCGAAAATCAGCAGATTTTTTAAAACAAAGGTCATTCAGACTCAGAACAGTAGATAAAACTTCACAAATAAGTAAAATTTTGAAGGTTAATGACCTCTCCGTGTTAGCAACAGCTGATTTTCATGTAAACCTAACCTCAAAATTTTCAAAAAAATGTTTGAATTTCTAAAAGTCGTAGAACAAAAGTTGTTTGTTTAGGTTCACAAAAGTAGCCCTCAACGGCTTGCTAGTATAATTACCAATAACCCTGTTATAAATCTTTAAAAACAAATAATTAGCATCAACCCCAACGAATATTGTAAAGAACATCAGGTGGTTGTATGTTGACTATCTTTGCCGGTACAAAAGATCGATATTACAACGGTCTTATCGATAAAATAGGTACCTATCACACAACACCTGAAACATCGTAACCTACATGAATCATTTACAATCATTATGTAGGTACTGTTTTGACGTAATTTTATCGACACCTCTTGAAGTTATTATCTCCATGCAATTAGTGGATTAATGTGAATGAGCTATGTACCTATTGTTTCTTTATTTTGTGTGGAAAATATTTGACGAACTACAAGTAAACTGTTTTGTTTTTTCGAAGTGTTCTGTTGAAAATACTCTATGAATAACTACTCTCGACTTTTTGTGTCGAAAATACTCGACGAATAAATACTCGTGAACTGTCGATATTTTCACAGATATTTTCGACGTTTTATGTGGGAAATACTAGAAGAATAACTACTCGTAAACTGTCGATAATTTCGACGTTTTGTGTGGAATATATTTGACGAATAACTATTCGTAAACTGTCGATATTTTCGACGTTTTGTGTGGTATATATTAGACGAATAACTATTCGTAAACTGTCGATATTTTCGACTTTTTTTGTGGAATATATTTGACGAATTCGTAAATAGTCTATATTTTTCACGTTTTCTGTAAAAAAATACTCGACGAATGACGACACGTAAACTGTCGATATTTTCGACGATTTGTGTGGAAAATGTTCGACGAATAACACGTAAACTGTTTATATTTTCGATGTGTTATGTGAAAAATATTCGACGAATAACTACTGTACGTACAGTCGGATTACCAATTACCTAAACCCTACGTGACTCAGAGCTCACTTTCACATCTGTAAAAATGTAGTATTTATTGTTTAAAAAAAACAGAATCAGGTAACATTACTATACAACCTTATAGATGTGCGAGTGAGCTGGGGTCCAGCTAATTGGTATTCGGACTGTACGTACGATCTACTGAGTTATACGATAGAAAAGCATTTAGTTGAAGGGATGTTTGTATATTTTGTGTATTTGTCTTAGTTTCTACAGTTAATGTACTTTTTGTGTTTCTGATTATGCTAAGAACAATAACTATCTGTCTTTAAAAAAAATTTCAAAGCGTATTAATATCTATTCAAGATTCCAAGAATTAATATGTAAATAATTTCTTATAATATCAATGGAACAGAAGGTTATCTGTTATATTGTTAGAGTCTATCCTAAATAAACATTATCATTTATCAGCAATGTCGTAAGATTCCATTTAAGATAATGTATTTTTGCTTGGTAACAATATCTACATCGAAACCAAAAGTGTTACCAATATTAAGGTGAAAGGGTACCGGCGCTCTCTCCATACAAACGTAGTCGACTGTTTCCTCCCTGGATAATGAAATACAAATATTTTTGAGCCATAAAATCTATAAATGTCATCACTATGCCCCTATGTTTTGGTTTTTTCATTTTCTAATAATCATAGAAATTAATTTAAACAACAAAAAAAAACTAAACATAAAAAGGGCATGGTCATGGCAGTTATAAGGTTTATGCAACAAAATATTTGCTCTAGTCTCATTATCCAGGGAGAAAACAGTCGACTACGTTTGTATGGAGAGAGCGCCGGTACCCTTTCCTCTTAAACATTTCAACTAAGTGAATCATCAAACAACCAATATCGATATTGGATGTAGCAAACGAACGGATTATTCAGCAGTTAGTACGTACAAATGACTCACCATACGAAAATATTCTGTTGCCTGTAACCGGTACACTGTTCAGCGCCCCGATGTGGTTCAATACGGCGCATCTGTAGCCGTGACATTGTGAGTAATGCACGTACGTACGGATGTATACGCTCTCTGATGTGTTGCCGATGCCGGGACAGATGGCCACCGTCACGTCATCTGAGAACAAATAAATATACTTAGTATTTTGACGACCCAGTTGGCATAATTGTCACCATGCCGGACTGCCAAAGGGTTGCGGGTTCGATTCCCGACGAAGACAAGTATTTACGCTTTGATATTTGTCTGGGGTCTGGTTGTTTATATGTATTTTAAGTATATATTTACAAAAGAATAAGTGTATAAGTAGTATATCCCATAACACAGGTCTAGTTACTTAGCTTGGGGCTAGATGGCGAGGTGTGGAATGTTTTGTTATATTTATGATTTATAAACAAACTGGCTGCGTCCCGTGGTTACACGGAATTTCGGTATCAAAAGTATCTTATGTCCTTCTCTATACCCTAAAGTACTACTATGCCGATTTTCATCCAAATCGGTCCAGTGTTTGACTGTGAACTCTGAAATTGGGAGTCAGTCAAATTGAGAGTTGGGGACTCCCAATTTGGTGGACTCCAAATTTCGATTTTTGAAAAATGCAGCCAGGCAGAGTAACGACTTAATTCACGTCACGTTTTTTAATCAAATAGATCAAACAGTAATATAATTTGTATGAAAAAAATAAAATTGTCATTTACTCCGTTGAAAATATACACCTAGTCAATTTGATCCATTTGATTAAAAAACGTGATATAGTTAGGATATCTAATATAATAACTAATAACGGTAGAGTTAAGCTACTAAAAGATCAACTCGCCAAAGTTTAATAACATTTCTCAATACTTTGCGAAAGTGTGGGTGGGTGGGTAAGCATTACACCCTCTATCGACCACAACAATGGAAAATAACAGAATGTTACTAAGCTAAGGTAAAGGTGAAATTGTCTAAGGAAAGTCGGAAACTATAGAAATAACGCGCTATCACGTTCCAAGGGAGCTTTCGGGAGTAATAAACTGCGAGGGCCTTAACCTCACAAATCCATGACAGTCAAGATGGCGGGAATGCCTCAACTAATCGAGTATTTTTTTTCTATTTATCATAAAGTAATATTCTTATTTAAAAAGGAACTTATAGTAAAATTTATTACTATTCTCCCATAACAACAATTTATTTAGGACTAGACTCATTTTCTTTTTATTTTAATTTGATTCCAAGTACAAATTTTCGTCCTCTCTTTCATAGATTCATGATTATTTTTGCTGTAATTGTGTTAGTTGCCTCGTTTTAGGTAGAACTCTCTTGGGTTATATACCTACATTTATATCAACAGTTAAAAAAAATTGTGAAAGCAACTACGTAAGATAAATATGCTATCGGAAGAACAATTAATTCAATGGTTGTGTCGTTGTGTCTAGGTTTATTGTCTCAATTGAAGACACGTCTATTTAGATTCTATGAAACACGAGTAGTTACTACGCTAACGATATCTAAGTGGTCCTGGTATTACTCAGGCATGAAAAAACAAAGTCGAATTGTGTAATTTTTTATCATCTTGCTGAATTGTTTTAAGTGCAAGGCCATACGGGTTCTGAGAGCAATAAATACTGAACAACTGCTTGGAAGTCGGCATTAAATCAATGACGATTCCGGATTATCGGACGAATGTTCCTAAACTAGATCGAGGAAATTGTGGATCAAAGTATCTCGATCTTAATAAGTCAGTTTTACCAAAGTATACACAATATATTTTTGTTACAACAAGTTTTCGATATTGATTTCGCCGAAATGGAAGAATAATGTTCGAGAGATCTGGAACTTTCCGTTCTAATATTTCGCCTATATATTTCGTAAACTTTTTCCTTTACCATTGAGCGTGTGATTAAACCGCCAATTAATAGGTTGGGTTAATTTTCGGTTCGCAGGCCGTCAACGTGAAATATAAACAAACATTTTGATAGAACAAATACCTTGAGTTAAGTAATTAATTTTTAACCGACTTCAAGAACAAGAAGGTTCTCAATTCTGTATATATTATTATTTATGTTTTTATATTAGCCTTGGAGGAATATCACCCAAGCTTATAGTACATTATTGACTAATTACGACTCAGCTAATGATATTATACGCTTATCCTAATTCTAACTAATATTATAAATCCGAAAGTTTTTGAAGTGATAACATCTAATAAATTGATGGAACACCTGCATTTGCAAAAAAGTGTCATGGTATATTGTGTGACGTCATTGTTACGTTCCCGATGTGTGTCGTCAATATAAAACAAACACGAGACGCTCGCTGCGTCTCGTGTTTGTTTTAATAATATCGCTCATCTGGGCTTGTGTTATGGTGATGAGTGACGAATAGAAGACTTATAGAGGACAAAAATATAAAGGAAACAATTTATACTTTTATAAATGAAAAAAAAAAAACCTTTTCATAAGGCGTTATCACGTAAAATTATCGTCCGTAAACCGACTTCACAGACAACCACTTTTTTTACTTTTTTACTTACGCGATTGAAACCGCTGGGCTCAGCTAGTAACAAAATACCAGTGTTAACTTTTTTTCACGACATGGTTAAAAATACTAGTGTTGCTTTGGTTTTATGACACGTTACTACATTTTATGTAGTAATATTTTAACATATCGTTCTTAGTCACGATACTTTATTAAAGGGGAGATCCCCGAAAGATAAGGCGGTCTCTGTTTTTAGGTACATAAGGGTACCGGCGCTCTCACCATACAAACGTAGTCGACTGTTTCCTCCCTGGAAAAAATATTTGTGCTAATGACACTAGCACAAATATCTTTGTGCCATAAAACCTCAGTCATAGAAATTAAGAGTAAAAAAACAAAACATAGGGGCATGGTAATGGCATTTATAAGTTTTATGCTGCAAAAATATTTGTTCTAGTGTTATTATATTATCCAGGGAGAAAACAGTCTACTACGTTTGTATGGAGAGAGCCCCCGGTACCCTTTTCTCTTAAAGGTGAAAGTATGACCACCATAGCGACAATGGTAAAGTTTTTTTGTGTAGATCTTGCGAAACACAAATGATTAGTTATTGGAACGAAGTTCCTTATCGCAGGTTAGCGACGGGACCTATTTCATAAGAAATCCAGTTTAATCCAGTTTGGGCGTTACGAAAAATGAAATGAAAAATCCTATGATAAACTAATCTCTCACATATATTTTAGAGATTTATGTATGTCTGTCCGTCCGTCTGTCTGTCTGTGTCAGGTCTGTGTGTCTGTCTGTCCGTCTGTCTGTCTGTCGAAAGGAACGTCGTTCCAAACGCGTGTCCTACGACACGTTTTTTTACAAGTTGAGCATAAAAATATTGCTTAACTTTATCGACTCTACATAATATTACCTAATACGTCTCTCTTGGCTTTAAAAGACTAGCAGCGCTCCGCGGTTTCACCCGCGTAACGCCCGATCCCGTGTGAATATCGACATATAAAGTAGGCTATGTTATTCCTAATGAATCAATGTATCCTCATACTTAGTTTCATCAAAAGGGTTCAGTAGTTTCGGAGCCTATTCGTTACAAACAAACAAACAAAAAATCTTTATTATAATATTAGTGTAGATAACTTTGTGACTGGTTTATAAATGAGGAAACCATGAAACTCAGTTGTTTTTAACTATACGAAATTGAGAAAGTAAAAGATTGCCGGTCTGCTTGTTTGCTTAATAAATATCATGCGTGATTGCCAAGCGAGATGCGAGTAAACAATATTCTTACGCAGTTCACAAGCGTAAGGTTTTGGGCCCTACTTTCGGTGCTTTCGGTTCCGGCCAAAAATCGGCAGAGCGTTATGGCCGCGCTGAAACTCTGTGATCGTGAATTGTCAAAAAAAGAATAATTAACGGCTGGCGTAAATAGTAATGTTGTTTATCCACGTGTATGAATTATTATTTGTTACCTATTCACGCAAAAACAACTAAGTTTGTGATTGAATTTAGTATTTTTAACCCCCGACACGACAGGGTGTCATAATTTTGACGTGTTCGTGTCTGTCTGTGGCATCGTAGCTCCCAAACGGCTAAACCGATTTTGAATTCCTCTCTTTTGTTTGAAAGGTGAATTAGTCAGGAGTGTTCTTAGCTATGTTTGATCGAAATCGGTTCAGCCATCTGAAAGTTATGGGGGATAAGAGTCGGGGGTTTTTAAATTCTAAATTTATACCTTTTGAGTAACGCATAAGATTACTTTTCTCGATATCACCATACTCATGCTGGTAATACCGCGGGCGCATTATTGGCTTAATAAGTTTCGGTTTCAGTTGAGACCAAAACTAAATATTCGGTTTCGGCCGAAAAGTCCGTTCCAGTCGGACATCACAAAAATCACTATCACTACGGTGACGCTCTGTTAAAATTAAGGATTGATAATCACTAAGTACACCGAATTATAGTCGGCATTATAGAAAGATTCGATAATAGTACGATAACATCAATTACTTGCGTATTACATGCATTTATGTTAGGTAAAATAGAAAAAAAAAACCGGCCAAGTGCGAGACGGACTTAATTTTTTTACAAGCTTTTATTTAACTTGCACTGGTCGTATGTAAGTAAGTAAGTTGTCCGTCATTTGCAAACTATTTTTCTTATTTTTTATTTTTCTATTTTTGGGCATCCGATTAAGCTAAAATTTTGCATACATGTCGCACCTCCGCTCAAATAGTGTCTTAACTCAAAAACAATATTATTTATTTCATATTTTCTGGAAACCTAATACACTATTTCATAAATCTTAAAAAATCATTCAAATCTACTGAAATGTTCATATCGCTAATTCTATTAGTTTGAAATTAAGACTAGAAACCGGAAAAACAGTTAGACTATTACTTTAGACACATTTTTCACGACAGTTTTCTTTTTGAGTTATGACACTATTTGAGCGGAGGTGCGATGTGTAATTTCTGTTTTTAGTACTTATTTGTTGTTATAGCGGCAATATAAATACATCATCTGTAATTTCAAACGTCTTGCTATCACGGTTTAAGAACAGACGTACAGTGGAGTCTTAGTAAGAGGGTCCCGTTTTTACCCTTTGGATACGGAACCTTTGTAAAAACATTTTTAGGGTTCTTTAAATTTAGTAATACTAATATGGTTATATTCAGTAGAGAGAGTAAGTACCTACATAGTTGAGGTAATGTTCAATGACCAAATTATAGTTACGTACTTTAATTATTGTTTTCGCTCGATTAATCCCCCAGGCTATTGGTGCGTGTTACTATGAACAATATCGTTATACAAGGATACGTAGACTTCATTCCTTTACTTATTTAGCCGAACAACCTAGCCGTTTATGGAGAAATAATTAAAATGCATCTTAAGCAATGTCATGGTGTTTTCTAACAGTAATACTGTTCTGTAATTTATTTATTCTGTGCTGTGACAGTAAGTATGTAAAGTATGGCAAATGAATTAGCTTCAATTTCGATATTAGTATGGGACATAGATGTATGACAAATAAAAAGATAAACTAATAATTGAAATTTAATGTAACTCTGTAAACTAAATGTTTGCATGCTAACAAAGCGAGAAATGGCTTTGTAAAGCTATGTTTTTGCGACATAAAAATTATGATAAATTATATTACTGATACTTACAATTTTTTTTTTTGGAAATTTGTAGTTATATAAACGGCGTATGTCCGACAGATGGGGCAATACTTTTTTAGAGCACTGGGAACACACTGTTCTCACATTGGAGTTGTTTCATAAACTATATTATGTAGCTAGATACCTACCCCGTAATTTCTTTTATCAAGTACTTAGTAATACTAACACATTAAGTGCCCTCCTGAATCTCAACTTGCAAAACGTAATTTTAAAGTATTGTAATTTAATTTTAATTCCTTAAATAAACGAATAAACGTCATTGTAGGCGAACTTCTTAGGAAGCAGTGTCTAAAATGCAGCAAGCGTAAAGACTCTAAAGAGCAACAAGGCTATATGATTAAATATTTTTTTTTATTAACATTTTTATGGATCTTTTTTAAAACAAAATATTTATTTATTTAAAATAAGTAACTACCTTGGTGAAAATAATGTACCTACTTATATATTTATTAATCACTAGCATTACCACTAGGTTTCACCCGCGTAACTCCCATCAGAATATCGGGATAAAAAGTAGCCCATGTTATTCCCAATGAATCAATATAATATCCTCATACCAAGTTCCATCAAAATCGGTCCGGTAGTTTCGTAACCATTCATTACAAACAAACAACAAATCTTTCTTCTTTATAATATTAAGTGTAGATATTTAGTATTAACAAAGTCGCTTTCAGCTGTCTGTCTGTCCTTCCCTACGTATGCTTCGATGTTTAAAACTTTGCAACGGATTTTAATGTGGTTTTTTTATTAGATAGAGTGGTTTAAGAGGAAAGTTTTAGTAATTAAAACATAACTACCACGCGACCGAAGTCGCGGGCAACAGCTAGCATATTATTGAACAAAACACATTGATCTAGCTTTAGAAGAAATAAAATCAGATGAAGTCATACCATTTTTTTTATGCTTAAACAATCATGAAGGTCAACCATTGGATGGAGTTAGGCTAGATACATGACTAATAAAAGGTTAAATCATTTTGTCACTGATGTCATTCATTAATTTATGTATTTTACTTAGTAACTGTTTATAATAATACGATTTACTCATCGGAGAAATTACAGGAAATAGCTACTAAACAAATTCCAACTGTTATTAGTAAGAGGAATTTTTAATTTTTGAACTTAGAAATATGGGAAGTAGCTTCTTATTTTAGTCTATAGCAGCGCCCTGCGGTTTCGCTCGTGTGAATATTACGATAAATATTAGCCTATGGTAAATTCCAGGTTTTAATGGATCCTCATACGAAGTCCCAATACTGAAACGCATCTATCTGCATTCAAAGTTTACCTCTTTATAATATAAGGAATTTTATATTCATGAAAAATGTGTAGGAAAACTCAAGTAAATGAATTAATGAAAAATACTAGCAGCGCTCCGCGGTTTCACCCACAAATCCCAATTCCTTTGGGATCTCAGGATAAAAAGTAGCCTATATGTCACTCCTAAAGAAAATTAGTCAAGTTGTTTTAGAATTTATTTAATACAAACAAATGATTATTTACCTTCATGCTCGGCACCGACAGGCTCATACAGGTCATAGGTGAGTGTGGACTTATCAGGCAGAGTCAATGATATACGGCCACCGATGGGCCAAGGACACCGAACTCGGCCAATCAGGCTGTGCAGGATGGTCTGGACGTGCCCACTGAAGCCCCATAACCGGGTGGGTATGTAGCTGTAGGAACATAAACTTTGAGAGACACAATTCAAACTATGATTCTTAGAAGATTCTTATAAGGAATAGGAGTAATTATAAATGCTTTATATAATAAATAGTAATTGATTGGCTTTGAAGCAAGGCCTCCAGACCCAAAACGACAGACAGTCCAGGAGTAAATTTCAACACATTAAACCCCACTTGTGAAATACCAGCATTTTTAATTACTACTTTCACCTACTCGCCTTAGTTTAAACATCTTGAATATTATGGGTATTTCTCACTCAACATGGAGAAAGGTGTTTGAATCTAATTCTTACTAGACTATAAACGTATTTGTTGTTTTATTATTGATATAAGTTTACAGTTTTATCTAGGGTTGCAAAATGCCTACAAACAGTGTCTATGTAGACACAAGTAGTTAATATTATTTACCTTGATGATAACAAACAAGGTATTTAAAATGTGAAAATTAAATGAAATGGTATAAATATTTAGGTTTAAATTGATAAGAGATGCAATAAAAATGAATCCAACTAGATAAACTTCAACATCTGTGGTTTCCTTTGGATTCCAAGATTATGACATCATTATTTGTATGACTGATGCTTTAGCCAAGATTAATATGTAAATTAAAAAAAAGGCACTGCAATAGTTACTTACGGTTCGCTCAGGAAAGGTGAAATAAATAATATATTTTCGATAAAGCTTCTATCTCTCCCGTAAATAACAGGTTTCTGGGGCTGGCTGTTAACGTTCAGTATTCGAAAGAGTACACACAGTATAACTGCGATAACTGCTAATAAAACTGTTGACATTTTTATTAATTCGTTATGATATAAAGTTTTTGAGAAAGAAAATCTACATAATTATTTATTAAACGGTTTGTATTTATTTGAGAAGGAAAACAAACACCACAAACGCCCACCCTCCACGAAACGCGAGACAAAACTGTTTTTTTTTTTATTTCCACAACAACAAACTTGACAAACCTAACAAACTTCAAATTTGATTTTTTTCTTTTGTTGGCCCAATTAATTTTTTTTACCGTGTGCATTTCCACAGTGAATATAAGGAACGAACGAATGATTGGTTAGGTTGGTCAAAGTATTATGTCTGGCAACTTCGTGCGGAACCCTCCTTGCGGCGTTACAGACGGTGGCGGGGACGAGGTACTGAAGATGTCAGTGGGTGGTGTGGTGGGGAAGGGTAACGCGTGCAACGCACGTCAAACTTATGACAGTCTCAGCCGCGCACTTGAAGCAGCCCCAGTCAACTTTGTATGGGCCGATACTTTATACCTACGGGGTATAAATTTAGGGTGGCTATTCAAGTAAAAATAAAATCTTACTAATTTAGTAGGTTTATTTTTTCAGCTGTACTTCTGATTCTCATTTGACAATTGATTTTTGGATTTGTTTGACTCAATAGTATTCTTTAAAATATTTGAAAATGTTTTAAATTTAAGCAGCCTAAAAATGTACACGGAGAAAATACATTTTATTCGCGGTAGTTTTATCATTGTGGTATTGCAACACCGTATGGCGACATGTCAAAAATGGCGTTTGTTTTGCCGGTGTGCCGGGTGCTGTTTTCGATTTTTTTTGTGCTTTATAAACGTTGAGTTGAGCTTCTGTTCCTCCGTTTGATCGAATCGTTTGTCCTTATTCTGCCATTGTTTGTGCTGTGAGATATTGACTCTTTCCGTGCATAAAAACGTCGAGTTGAGCTTCTGTTCCTCCGTTTCATTTTGCAATTTGTTGTGCTGTGAGAAATTGACTCTTTCATCGCCAGAGCGTTTGTTTTGTGAGACAGTGACTCTATTTCTACTTTGCTTTGGCTCTGTAATTATGGCTGACAAAGAAAACAAGCGCAAGTGCTTTAAATGCGGTTCTTCACCTTCTGAAGATGGCGTTAAATTGTACCGGTTTTTAAAGCCTGGAACAAGGAATCTGCTTCGGTATGTTACCTTTCTACGTTCACAGATAATTGATAAGTGGCTGGCCCCAATTTTATTAGGTATCTACTTAGTTTAATGATAATACCATAAAACAACTAGTTACTAACCTAACTAGTAATCCCTGTAAAAAAGAGCTATATTTGTTAAAGACGAGCAATCTTTAAAATTGAATTAAATCGACTTAACAAAAATTAAAAAACATCTTATATTTGCAGTTGCGCGCAATGGGCTAAATACATCTTTCCTGAAAGAGAGAGCACAATAGAACTTCAGAGAAAGTTGTATACCGAGCACAGAGTGTTATGTGAGAGGCATTTTAAAGATGAGGACTTCACAGATTCTTCCAAGAAAAAACTATTAAGATCTGCTGTGCCATCTGATGTAAGTATAGCCAATTAACAAAATTAAAAGAAAGTGACATGTTTTATAATCTAAAATCAAATGTAATTTTATTTTGTTGATTTTTTATTTTTCACTTTCAACACATCTTAAAAACTAAGTTAGGATGTGTGGTTTTAGAACACACTTCGATAAGAAGAAACCACAAGAAACTCAATGCACAGATGAGACTCCTTTAATGAGAAAAAAGTAAATTAAACATTAACTTCTATTTATTTGCAGGCTGAACATGAGTTCCCGAATGTACATACAATAGTCCAAGCTGAACTGCCACAAAGGAACCCATTGTGTGAATTGAATTTGGAACCTAGTTGCTCTAGCAGTCAATCAAAAAACATAACCCCTAAAAACACAGAGAAAGAAAATTATTTGTATTCACAATGCTCTAAGTACGTTAGAAAAATATGCCAACTCCAAAACAGAATACGAACAATGAAAGCTAAAGATATGATGAATACATTAATTGATGACAAGTCTGTAAAAAAATTACAAAACAAGATAAGTCCAACATTTGCCATGCTTTTGCAAGGGCAAATAAGAAATACCAAAAGAAAGTTAAGGGATAGAAGATGGACTAAGGAAGAAAAAATAACAGCCCTTAGAATATTTAAAAGGTCACCAACATGTTACCGATTGCTGCGAAGATTGTTCACTTTGCCTTCACCATCCACTTTGAAGAACTTACTGAACAAAGTTCCATTTGATATTGGATGCAATAAAGCTATTTTTAAAGTTTTGAAAAACTTTGTCAAAACACAAAACTCTACAGAAAATCAATATATATTGATGTTTGATGAAATGTCATTAAGAAAACATTTAGATTATAATTTAAAACATGATTTAATTGATGGGTTCCAAGACCATGGGACACAGGGTCGATCGGAGCAAATTGCTGGTTATGCATTAGTTTTTATGATCTGTGGCATCAGGCAACGTGTTAAACAGCCCATAGCACATTATTTTTCAAGTGGTTTCTCTACAGCAGATAGACTAGCAGTTCTTATAAAAGAGGTGGGTTATATATGTTTTTATATTTATTAATTATGTGTTGATTGATTATATTATGTATTAAATCAATTTTGACTTCAATGTTTATATTTCAGGTTCTAGATCAGTGCTCCGAAGCTGGAATAAATATTGCAGCCACAGTCTGTGATATGGATGGTGTAAATAGAAGAGCATTAACCATTTTTGGGGCAACTTCAGAGCACCCATACATAACATATCATGGCAAAGAAATTGTTACACTGCATGACACACCTCACCTGCTGAAATGTTTTCGCAATCTTTTCATGAAGTATGACATAGAGTGCAACACAAATATAAACTCTGGTGGCCAGAAGGGCAGAGGTAAGGCTGCTTCTTCTAGCATTTTTTGTTGGAATGGTGACATCGGTTTTTTTAGATCATAACTTAATAACTTCCTTATTTATTTCCAGGTGTTGCTAAATGGAGCCACATTGTACAATTTCATGAAATTGACAAAATGAATCCAAATTTTGTGTATGCTCCTGTCCTAAAAAAAGATCACTTGGATCCAAATGCAAAGCAGAAGATGAAAGTAAATCTGGCTGCACAAGTATTGAGCCACTCTGTTGCAGGTGGAATGTATTCTAAAATATCTGATGGTAGGTATATGTGTAAATTTTTTAAACTAAAATTATAATTAATTGAAGCCTAACTAACATATTAAGTATTTATGTTACCTAACAGATTTACAATTAATCAATTAAATTGTAAAGAAAATCGTGTGTATTTCGAGAGTCATTCTGTCGTTTAATTTTTATGTTACTAAAAATAGAAATGTTATCTGAATTAATATTATAAAGAGGAAAGATATTTTTGTTTGTTTGTAACGAATAGGCTCCAATGATGAAACTTGGTATGAAGATACATTGATTCATTGGGAGTAACATAGGGTACTTTTATCCCGATATTCTCACGGAATCGGGACTTATACGGGTGAAACCGTGAGGTGATGCTAGTAAATTATAAAATACATAAATTATAGGTGTGCAACAGTTATTTTAAACATTTTTTAATTTACAGGGACATTACCTGCCGAAGCTACAGTTACAGCAAATATTGTTTCAAATATAGACAAATTATTTGATGCACTGAATAGTGATACAAAAGATTTACGGAGAGGAAAGCCATGTGCCACAAACTTATCAGCAACAAGTCCTCACTTAAATTTATTTAAAGAGATGAGAGACTTTTTCACAACCATGAAATATGTTGGAGCCCCACGTAAGCCTCCATCGCAAGAAGGTTGGATTTGGACTATAAACGCGGTCGAAAGGTTGTGGCGTAACCTGGCGCAAAAACATAAAATCAAAAGTTTGGCCACGCGAAGACTACAACAGGATCCGTTAGAAAATTTATTTGGAATGATTCGTGGTAACTGTGGATCAAATACAAACCCCACCTGTGGTCAATTTTTGGCCGGCCTAAAAACAGCTATATTAAGCAATTTGTCCCATATGGGGACAACAGGAAACTGCGAATCAGATAATAATGTTATTATCAACAATTTCAATACATTGTTATCAGTATCTCAACCCAAACACGATCCAATAAAATCTGACATTGAACCTGAACCTGAAATGCCATTTAATGCTTCATCAGATCTATTAACATTTGAAATTGATGAAGCATTAAATGACAATACTGGTGAAATTCAGGCATGTGCCTATGTGTGTGGATTTTTAGTTAAACAATTAACCATAAATTGTGAGCAATGTAAAAAAGTATTTTTAGCCAAAAATATTGAGAAGTACCACCTATTTGTAGAAAATAAAGAATATAATATTAAAAAAAATAGCCTTAGCTATGTAAACAAAGAATTGATAGCTTGTGTGGAATTTTGTGCGACATTAATAAATCTTTTTTTAAATGAAAAGCCACATATTAAAACCTTACAAAAAACAATAATTGAGACTGTCAAAAATGAAGTAAGTTTTGATTTTATTTCTTGTCTTATTCATAAGGAGCAAAATGTTAAAACTATATTAAAAAGTGTATTTATAATATGTGTAAAAAGATTTTGTATTTTAAAAAACAGAGCATTTGCCGCAGAGGCAGCGTCCACCAGCCTGAAGCGCAAAATGCAAATAATTGTACATAAATAATTAAAGCTGGTACCCTTTGCTCTTAAGAACTTAAATGTTAACAAATTTAATGTTTCTTGTTGTTAGTACTGAATAAATAAAAACTATGTATACATACTTAATTTTTTTATTGTTCTATTCTGAATAAATTATTTACTAGCATTGTTACTTGTAAGGAAACTCAATAATGTAATACTACTTAACCAACTTCAAGTATCTAATTATTTAAAGTATTACTTTATTGAGTTTTCTTACAAGTAATAAATGTATTCAAAATAAAGAATATTGAAAATCCAATTCAAAATTTCCCGCTTTTCACAAAAGTTTACGGGGTATAAAGTAAGATGTCGTTAGTGGACTGCTTTGTATGTAGTTACCATTCTTCTCCGCTAGGAGTAATAGTGTTCTGTGACTTGAAGCGGCAACATGTGTTGTTAAACCTATGACAGTTTTAATTAGACGCACACGAGATAACGATCTCAAGATGAGTCTGGCGACACGAAAAACTAAAAATATTATTTATAATTTGTACAAATTTTTTGAAAGTCGCAAAAATGACCAGTCGTCTTCCGAATATGCAAACGACATTAATTTGGTGAAAACTGTTTCTGTAGCGACTGGTATTTCGGAAACTAGCATAAAATTTTTTATAAAATAAGCTAGATCCATGGAAGCACAGGGCAGCACAGTGACTTTCAAATCACCACGGAAAAATCTTTTTCCTAAAAAAAGGATTGAAATCGATAATTTCACGGAAGGTGTCATACGTAGAAAAATCACGCAGTGGTTTCATGTCAAAAAGTGTATGCCGTCGGTAAGAAAGTTAAATGCCGAATTGAAACAAGAAAATGTTCTTCATTGCTCTCGTGAGTATACTTGAGACAGACAATACGTAGGCTTGGTTTCAAATATTTAACATGCCAGTCCAAGAGAAAACTATTAATTGAACGTCACGATATAATGCGCCTACGCTGGCATTACATCAGAGACATTAAAAAATACCGCCAGAACGGTAAATCAATAATTTTCCTGGATGAAACTTACGTTAATCAAAACCCTAGCAACTTTAAATCGTTTATCTTTTTGTTTAAGTTCGAATCAATTGAAGTCCTTGCAAGCTCGCCTTTTATGTACCCCCACACAAGTTCAATAGGATTTAAATCCGGATGGTATGGGGGTAGGCGAAGCACGATATGTCCATTTTCTTTTAAGTTTCATCAATTTTGTATCGTTTCTCCGTGTTTTGTTCATTAATTATTTTCATTAAATCACATTTACGCATGGTGCTATCATACTGAACACCTCGGCATTCTAACCCCTTCTGCATTTCACTTTTCAGAGTACTCATTGATGGTTTCTTATCGATTTGAGTGCTATGGCGTTGTCCATAACAATAACAGAATTTGGAGGAATGTTGTCTCTGATGTAATGCCAGCATAGACGCGTTATGTAGTGACGTTCAATTAATAGTTTTCTCTTGGACTGGCATATTCAATATTTCAAACCAAATCTCTCAAATCTTGTCTGTCTCAAGTACTCACGAGAGCAATGGCGAATATTTTCTTGTTTCAATTCGGCATTTAACTTTCTTACCGACGGCATACACTTTTTGACATGAAACCACTGCGTGATTTTTCTACGTCTGACCTTCCGTTAAATTATCGATTTAAATTTTTTTTAGGAAAAAGATTTTTCCTTGGTGATTTGAAAGTCACTGTGGTGCCCTGTGCTTCCATGTTTCTAGCTTTTTTTTTATAAAAAAATTATACTAGTTTCCGAAAAACCGGTCGCTTCAGAAACAGTTTTCGCCAAATTAATATCGTTTGTATATTCGAACGACCACTGGTCATTATTGCGACTTTCAAAAAATGTCTAGTAAAATACTTTATTCGCCACAACCAACAATATAAATGAATAAATAATAAAACTACTTTTAAGTGCCTTTTTATTTAATCTCACATTACGTCACAAATCGTAACAATTTATCGCAAGATATATCCAGGCACACTTCTCCCGTGTGTATCGCGTGCTATTACGTCGACCCCGCCACCCCGCAAATACCGCAGGACGGTCGCGCACGACTTTGCCAAAAACTATAGAGTATTTTATTTTATGCTCCGATCTCTATGATATTATATACTTTACAGAAAACTAGCTGTGCCCCGCGGTTTCACCTGCGTAAGTCCCGATCCCGTGGGAATATCGAAAAAAATATCCTATGTCCGTCTTATGATTGTAAGCTACCTCCCCACCAATTTTCAGCCAAATCGGTTTAGCCGTTCCCGAGTTATAAATGGTGTAACTAACACGACTTTCTTTTATATATATAGACTAGCTGCGCCCCGCGGTTTCACCCGCGAAAGTCCCGATCCCGTGGGAATATCGAAAAAAATATCCTATGTCCGTCTTCTGATTGTAAGCTATCTCCCCACCAATTTTCAGCCAAATCGGTTTAGCTGTTCCAGAATTATAAATGGTGTAACTAACACGACTTTCTTTTATATATATAGATATAGAGACTCGAGACGAATCTTTTTCGGAGGTGGAGCGTTTCTCTTTTTTTGCCACAAGAGACTTTTGTGACGTCCCAAAATATTAATATGAATTCTTACGTAGTATTTTAAATCCTCTTTGATATGAATAACTTTTTTTCATTGAATAAATTTATGAAAAATTTAAGTTTCAGATCATTATTAGTTTTTTATTTAACAAAAAATATTAAAAATTTATAAATACACGTAAAATCGCAAAAAAATCAATAAAATACAAACCACCAAATATTGCAATACCTATATGAAAACTCGTATGTCCCACTCTCCAAATTGGCACTTCCATTAGGGTCATTGCTTCCAACTCAATTATTTTGATAAAGTCTAAGGAAACGGTACCGGAATTTCTATTTTAAGTCGTTTTACGAGGTAGAAAGATTCAAGTTACGTTATATTTTTAGCCATATAGTTAAGTTTTACCTAGTAAATAATTAAATAATCCCTGTCCCAGAAAAATTTTCAATTTTTTTTTCATTTTTTGTTACCATCTTTAGACGTGTTTACACAGAAAAACCACCATTTAAGTAACTATTTACGAATTTGCCAACATTGTAGCTCACATTTTCATTAAAACCGTATTCAAATTACGTCGGCAGATTTAAGACGTTTATTGTTTTGGATGTGTTGACAGTTCTCACTGAACTACAGTCCACTTTGTTATTGCTTTTTCAAGGCAAGTAAACAATTAAAACCCTCTTTGAATATCATAGATTATAGTTTCACCTCAATTTGATATCTAATGAAGGCGAAACTTTATTAATCAATCATCACAATATATTTTGAAAATAAAAATGACCCTGATTCGTCATTTTTATTTCGTAGTAACGTATAAGTTGAAATTGCTAGTAATAAAAAAGGAATTGTAAAGGTACGTTTGCATTAAACATGGTAAGAGAATGACTGAATGCAGTAGAAATGATAAAACGTTATTGTAAGGTCATTAAAATTGTTGGTTAAGCACTATAACAAATTAAAAAATTATAAATGTCGGTGCTATGCTAATCTGCTGTGTTTTTATTTTAGTTTTCCCTAGTTACTTACTATTAATTTCCTGTTCAAGAATTCTAGAAAAGTGTTTTTTTTTAATATATAAGAATAAATGAATTGAAATAGAATGAAGTCCAAATTTAATGCAAATCTGTACTGAATTATAACTCGGTAAGTAGGTACCCATTGAGTTATAGCGGTCTGTAGGCATTGTAGACTCAACTTTATAGTATTTATTTTGATACCAATCATTCCTTTTTGGTTACTGTCCCAAATATCTCCCGCTCTTATTTTGTGTTTCATACTTTTCTACATACTCAATTAGCAATATAATTCGTATCAAAACTCAAGAATGCCAAAATGTTTAAAAAACGTAGGTTAAAGTCATATAACTTTGTTTATTTGCCAACAATCACAACTTTACACTCGCTTTCAGTCATGAAATTCAGGTATTGTTTTCTTCTGATTTTACAAATGCGATTTTAACAAGATTTTAAAGACTTTTTTTGACAAATAAAGAGTAACCAAAGAGGAACGCATTTTCTACCTCTATTTAGTTTTTATTAAATTTATCATAAAAGATCGGAATAAAATGGAAAACCATTTGAAAAATCAAAAAGATATTGAAATAACCTATCTGATTTGGCAGCTAAAATAGCTATTTATTCATATTTTAATTTTTAAACATTTTTTTCAAGTGTGGCAAAAAAAAATGAGAAACGCTCAGGTATGAACAAATTGTAGATTATGCATCAAAACAGAGCATTAAAAGAATAAAGCAATGGTGCGCGAGTGGCATGTTGAACCTCGAGTGTAACTAGGGACCACTAGGGACTCTCGGGTTATGTAGAGTGAAGAGAGGGGTTTAACCCGCCCAAGACGAAGACATGATTTATCTCGAGGTGCACACTCTACTTTTCCCATCGTCAGCGATCAAATAAAAGTCGAAAGTTAGGTACACAAACAAAAAGCATTTTATTAAAATTGGATATAAATGAAAACCAAGAGTTTTCACACGAATTTCAACGGTCCAAATTCAAATCACTTTATTTCCTTGGGAGTTTTATATATTACTATCTCCCTGGGGAGTTTCATACAACATAATTTCCCTTGGGAATAATGTTTTGCTATAATTTGAGATTTAATGATTGTTGTTGTTGCATGTTGGGCTTTAATCCGTGATTAAAGTGCTGTAGGTGTGAAAATAAAATAATCGTATGCATAGAACATTTTTTTATTTTAGTGAAAGTCCTTCTTGATCCTAAAAAAAATATAATGATCAATACCAATAATAAATAACAGTACAATTTAGTAGCTATTTGATTATTTTGATGACAAAATAGATACTTACAGGAAGCTGTGTTTTTCCTCTGGCCACTGTGTTCAACTGTTTAAAATTTGTGATATTTTTATTTTGTAATAATATTAAAGGCTTTTTACGAGAGCCATGTCTATTGAATATAGATTTCTCAGTACTGACTGTACTTATTTTTGTTAGGTACCTATATACAATCAGGCAACAAAAGTGGAGGTTCACCGTAGATTTAAAATTACCAAATGCCAAACTTAAAATTTCTATATTACTTAGTAACACGGAACCAAAAAATCTATTTTTCCCGTGCTTAATAAGTAGTTAAGTGTTACAAAAATAATAGATGTGTTATAGATGGAACATGTAGTTGAATATATATGATAAAATATAATAAAATGTATATTCTTTAGCTATGATTCAGTAATTTTATATTCAATATACGTATAATTAAGGCAATTCTATTGAGATAAAACGCGTAAATAGTCGATATATAGGACAATTTTCTACCTAATTTTATACTGGTATTATATTTTGTAGTAAGTATAAATATTATACAATACGTTATTATAATTTGTCCGTAATGCATAACGGAGTTATAGGCAATCAATATTACAGTTGCGTAATATTACTAGAACTGAAATATATAAAAAATTGTATGTTATCGCACATAGCGCCATCTAGCTACAAAATAAGCAACTAGGTTTGTAGTATGGTGATCAGACAATGGATACTAATAATAAATACTTAAATAGTACACATACAGAAACAAAAATCTGTACATTATAAAAATATATTTTTTCGTGGCGTGAATCGAGCTAGCAATGCGTGTCGGAGGCGGGGGCAAATAGCGCCCACTACGCCACTTAGGTTACAAATTCAGAATCAAGTTAAAATGCTAATATACGACCGACCTAGTGCCATTTAGTGACTCAGCAACAAAAACAAATCAACTTAGTCCATATCAAAATTAACCTAACTAAAAAGAAAAAAAGCAGACGGACAAGAGAGTGATAAAAAACAAAGTCTGCTTTTTTTCTTTTTAGTCATAAAAAGGTTCCTTTTTTACCTTTTGAGGTACGGAGCCCTAAAAAAGATTGACCCACTTAAGTCAAGCGTTATTTCGGGGAGCGAAGTCGTATCTAACGTTTGTCGTGCAATTAGTGCGGTCGGGGTCAATTCCTGATGATGCGTCGTTTAGACGCGAAACACGTGTCGAGAGATTTATGAATGGTGTCACTAACACTAATAATTTTAGTACACATAGAATCTTGTGTTTTTGCACTAGGCTCGTTACTAAAAACTAAATTAATACTATCTTTGTTATCCTGACTGAAGTTAATTTTCAGTTGCGACGTCAAAAAATGTGGCGGTAGGTCATTCCTATTATAAAAACATCTCTCGTTTTCAGTTCTAGCTATATGACGCACAATATTTAATAGAAAGATAGAAAAACTGACGGTAAAATGATTTAGCAATAACTCCCTGTTATTAGGACATTGAGCCAGGTAGCGGTAGCAGCCACGCCGCGCGCTTTATTCTTAAATAAATACGTTTCATATAAGTTAAGTTTAAGATTACACTCTCTACAATAATTTAAACTGCGACGACGATTCTAATGAACGTAACATATCATTTGTCTATGGTACACGCACACAGGCGTACGAACGATAGTAAATACGTCTGTATGCATGCCAAGATTGACGGGCGGACGCACGGTGAGTATGGCTTAATACAGTCCAAATTGAACCTCATGCAAATCAGTTGATTTTTTGGCCAATTATTGTTTTTTTTGTCAAACCGGTCCAAATATTCATTTCCACCATAAGATCTTAAAATGTATGAACATTTTTATTTATTGAACGTAGTAAAATTAAACGAATTGGGCCACTGCAGAATGCGGTCTCGCGTTCATACGTTCCACGTTCGCGTTCCAACGCGCCACAGAGTTAACTGATGCAGTCAAACCTCTTGCCGCTATGAATGTATAATACGGAACGCTTGAACGAGTATCCGACTTCTGTCTGCGACGACTCTAAAATTAATTTTAACTGTAACAAATACTTTAAAAAATAGTCATAAACTTACAACTTAGTGTCATACAAGTGCAAGAATTACGGTCAAAGCAATGCGATATTGTGCGGCTGAAAATTAAAAAAAAAATAGATATTTGTTAAAACAATTTTATTTAAAATCAAACATTGAGAATTAAATTATGTTCCTATCTATGTAACTCAATTCCAACTGAATTTTGTGCTACTTCAGTTTTGCTTAACTATATCCAATTGGTTTTTTAATGTCCTGCCACACAAATTCCAAATCGCCTTCAAAGAAAAAATTAAATAACATGCTTTTACATACTATTCTAATAGCTTATCAAATACTCAGCATATCAGCCTTATTATTTAACATATTTACAATACACTTACAAATATAGATACAAAACAGATGGTGCTAAAAGCTAAAGTATTGGTAATAATTATTTACGCGAGAAAATGTAATTAAATTAATCATTCTCCAAATAAAAATTAATCGTAGCCTAATTAAAATATCGAAATAATGGCAAATAATATTTTAAGCTTAGTAACTACTACTTACTAAATTGATAGGGAGACATTGCTTTTTATCTCGTTAGGGGCGCGCTTTTCGAGACCTACAAAAATAAACTCAAGGATTATCACTTGGAAAATTTAAGGTGAAAGGGCACCGGTGCGCTCTCCATACAAACGTAGTCGACTCTGTCCTCCCGGGATAATGACATTAGCACAAATATTTTTGTGCCATAAAACCTATAACTGCCATGGACTATGTTTTGTTTTTTTTTTCATTTTCTAATTATGACATAAATTAAGATTTAAAAAACAAAACATAAATTTTATGTAACTAAAATATTTGCTCTAGTGTCATTATCCAGGGAGAAAACAGTCGACTACGTTTGTATGGAGAGAGCCCCCGGTACCCTTTCCTCTTAATAGTCTACTAGTAATTTGTGTACATAACCATGGAGCGTTCGCCACACAGCTGCAATAACCATCGCAGCATGGCAGCTGTGTGATGAGAGCTTTATAATAACTACTTGGATTTTAACATAAAATAAAGAGCAAAGTAAAAACTGTACTCCACCTTTGAGATAGAAACTAGACGCTACTCATTGAAATTAAAATAATTATTAATGATTCGACGTGTCTAATATATATAGTTAAATGTTACAATCATACATATAGCACCACCATTCCTAAACAACCATTTACCACTCATGTCTAAGAGAATTCATTCAATCCTAAACTAACCTACATTTTACACAATACGGCCAACTAAAGAACATTCAAATATAACTCAATATAGAGAACAAACTGAACCTTTTTATAAGTCCGGAACTCTGTTTAAATATTTCTTTGTTTGTACCCACTCTGGATCGATTTGGATGAAAATCGGCATAGTGGTAGTTGGATTTTGATTCCGAAATTTCCCGCGGGATAGGACTTACGCGGGTGAAACCGCGAGTCGCAGCCCGTCGCGAAACTTTGAATCCAATTCGGGTGTAAATTACGTCACAGTAGTGTCTCTTTTGACTACATAAAAAGATTCAGATATTGTCTAATCTGCTATGTTAAATTTCTTTGGGACCAAAATAACGCAGTATTAAAATGTCCAGTTTAAAGTATTGTTCGTATTATACACAGCACAATATATAGTTTCAAATGCAACTTGAAATGAAAGCCACTCGTTGTCGGGACAGTCTTTTGAATCGTCGGGTCACTTCACGTCGACACTATATTCTTATTGCTCTTCGCGTGAATATTGCCCTAGGAATACACTCGTGTCAGGTACTTGAAGTCATCGATGGCGAGCAGCATGATGTCAGTTTATGACGCTATTTGCTGCTTTACGATACCCGTAATGTCGAATGTATGGCCGTAGGTAAGTCGAGTGTCTACTAGCAATAAAACTCGCAGAAATTAGAAAATAAATGAAGGATTTTTCCTTTTACACAATGTATTTGATGCAAAATATTTCTTTTGATCTGCAATCAGTCATCAAATAAATCCTCATTGACGTCAAGCACTATGACCCCAATTGACATAGCACTATAAAGATTACTGCAAGTTTCATTGCTAAATGCGAAAGTAGATGATGTACTTTTGTCCACTCAAAACCCTCATGCTATATAAAATCTTACTTCGGCTACACAAAGATTAGTGTCGTTTTTGATGGACAATAGTGCATCAGTAAGTGGACACTCGAGTATAGTATGAGGAATAGTCAGCGGATGAGGCAAGTGAGGCATAGTTCCGCGGATCCGATGCAGTCGTCGTGACAGAAGGCGCCGCATTTCTTGCAAAGGATCATGGCGCGTAAGTTGCACACGCACGCGTCGTCTGCGCCTACGCTTCGACATCGTGCTACACTCTGAAACACAACCAAAAAAAATTGTGTTTTCCTTTGTTTAGCAATTTTGCTAAAGGTATATAGATTTAAAAAATATATTATTCTTTTGTATCTCTCTATTCAATTAAACAATAAAAGATTTTCATTGTAATTTGCAATTTTATTCCTGATTTAGGTTATCTGCCTGAAATAAATGAATTATATTATTAAAAGTTGAATAAGTCTAGCGAGTCACTCCAAAGTGGAATAGAGCACCAAGTAAGTAAAGAAGGAATTATAGCTTGGATCAATGTTGCCAGTAAGTCATATTTTGATGCAGTTGTCTGAAAACCAAATATTTTTTTGCAGTTTTTGCTGATGAATCGGGGTAATTTATTATAAGTCTATACATAAAGATAATTAAATTTTTCAAAGAAATATATGTGTGTTACTTACAACGTTAGAATTTTGGTTGGCAGGTGGTGCGCTGGAAGCTCGAGGTGCTACATTTGGTGTTCTCTGTACAAGTATGTATTGACCGACATTGTTCGATCTGTTCTCATTTATCTGGAATAACATTTAAATAAAATTTAAGTTAATACATTTTTACCGGACTACAAGGAAAGGGTTATGTTTTTTAACTGGAAGTAGTGAGAGCAGAACTATTTTAATATCAGTTTTTCCATTTGAAGGACATTCTGGATATTATATTTAACATTAAATTTTGTGTGGATAAAAATCGAAATAAGCTAAAATTCTTCCTTACTATATACAAATTTCCTTCCTCGTTTTAATCAAACCGATATTTCCAAAAAACAATCTTTTAATTCTAAGCAGAGCTATTTAAATGGATAGTCCGATAGTTACCTCATTATGCTGCATAACGGAGACCGGCATCTGTCTTAAGAGAACGGGAGGCGGATGCGGTCTTGGAGGACGAGAGACGCGCGTGAGCAACGCGGGCGGCGGCCGCAGCTGTCCGCGCAACGCGTCGCGGTTCGGACTGTTCTGTATCACGGCCTGGCAGATCTGGTAGCTGCGTTCCAGGTTCACTGCGCCCGGTGGTACTTTGTTTGAGCTGCGACTTCTGGAACAAATGATATTAAATTGTTAATATCTCACTTTACACCTTTCCAAGCTTCACAGTTCTGATGTTTTGGCTAGAAAACATGCCACTTACAATGGTATCCTAGAGGAAAAGTGCAAATATAGTGGTACAGCTCATAAAATAATTTACGTTCGTGAATTCCATATTAGTCAAATTACTAAATTTCAATAATTTTTGTCAACACTCGCCAAGTGGACTTATTCATTTAAACAAAAGTTGTAACTGGGTTGAACGGTTCTGTAAGTTGTAACGTCATTCAAGACTCCGTGACCTGGACCGATTAAATAAATATCGCAGGACATTCCACACATCGCTATCTAACCCATCTAACCCCGAGTTAAGTAACTAGGCTTGCGTGAATTCAAAATTTGGGTTTTAAAAATATTCGATTAACATCCTTAGAATAATAGCAAATTAGCAGTAATTACCTGTTCGATTCTTTCCCAATTTTAGATTTCTTTCCAGCAGGCCTAACACTCTGCGTCATCGTAGCAGAATTAACAGGTGGATTAGTAACAGTCGTACTGGAAACTAAACTAGTCACGGGCTCAATCTCTTGTTTAATAACTTCCTTCATCGACTGACTGCTTTCAGAAGAATTCGATGACTCCATATTATAATTAGCATCTCTATCTTCCTTGTAAAGATTTTCATCGTTCATATTCATGTCGTCCATACTGGTTTTTGAATCGTCACTCACATATTTAGTACTATCCGTGTTTATAGTTGAGAATGTGTGTAGGATAACATTGTCGTTGTTTGGCCATTCGTTTTCTGACTTCCATGTTACGGCTGATGTTTTAGGTTTAGCTGGATCTTGCATGTTGTCATCGGGGTACGATACCATCTGGAATTTTAAAGTTTCTATATTTATAATTTAAAAAGAAAGATACAATAGTAAATAAACACAGTCAATAAAATTGTTAAGTTATTTTAGT
Source organism: Idaea straminata (assembly GCA_951213275.1). Lineage (NCBI taxonomy): Eukaryota > Metazoa > Arthropoda > Insecta > Lepidoptera > Geometridae > Idaea > Idaea straminata. The sequence continues at coordinate 5,133,367 of OX577846.1, read as the reverse complement.
GTGATTATGACTAACACTAAACGATGTATGTATGAATATTCTAGTAAGCAATAATTTATAAATTTCCTGATTTATATAATTTTCCTCAAAACAATATCAATGTTTTCAGTAATGATCACGAAGTACATTTGCTAAACCTAATTGATTAGATATAAGTACAAAAATCTATGTAAAATTCAATTCGAACATGTTTAAAAATACTTACCGATGTATTAGTCACTTCCATCATGGGTATCGATGAATTTTGTGTCAGAGGCATTGTAACAACTGCGGTAACATCTGAAATTTATATTTTTAGGATTCAGATAGCTATTTCTTATGAATATATTTGATTAATGCGAAAGTTTGCTTGTGTCTTATTAACGTACAAATAGCTAGATAGATTTCGAAGCAGGGTGGACCATGGACCACACTATTCTTCACACATACTTTTAAAAACCGCGGGGCGTAGCTTATAATAAAAATTTTATCATTAAAAATGCTAAAGTTTGGGAGTGTGTGTTGATTTTAACTAAGTAGGATTGATTTGGGCGAATCTTTGCACCTCTAGAATAACACAGCCATATAATTCCGACAATCTCCCAGGATCGAAACCTACGCCAGTAAAATCGCAGGTCATAGCTATTAACAAATATTTCAAACAGGATATTTACCAAGATTTACACAATTAATATTTTTAGCATATTTCGATGCTGTTGCTAGCGCCATGATTACAAGACTGGAGTTTTGCAGGTTTGTTTAAAAAAATATAATTTATAAAACTACCCTCTGATTTTTTTCAAATAGCACAGAGTATACTCACTTGCTTCACTGATATATGAAGATAGTTCCATGAGATTTGGATGCGGTACATATTTGGTATCTTCATTTTCTGTAATAATAAAATATAAAGTTAACAAATATAGTTTACGTTGCGTAATTACTTTGGGAGAAAAGATTAAGATACTGATTTGATTTCGTCTTTATAAATATAAGCCACCGCTTATATTTAGGGTTTTCGGGCAAAATTTGTATCAGCACATTTGGTATAAATTAAATTAGGGCAAATTAGAGGGATAGAGTTTTTGGTTTATAATATATTGGTGTAAGGTCTGGAACTTAAATCTAGCAACATATTCTGAACTAACTGCATTCTAAAGATTTTACCATTTAATATGTGTAACCCATGCTAGCCATGATCCCATTTGGTTATAAAGAGGTAACAAAAAAAAAAAATTTCAAACATAATTAGTTGTAATTTTTGTAAATATGTGAATAAAACTTACGAGGTGTTAGTATCGATGAGAGACCAGTTTCCAAAATCAATGATTCTGCATCTTTAAATCGTTCATCATAATAATTAGGAGTTACAATTGGTATTCTTTCTTTATCGTCAACTTTTATTGAACTATTTATATTTACATCAGATTCTTTAAAGGCATTTTCAGGTTCTTTTACAGTGAAATTCTGATCTTCTTTTTCGATATTAGTACATTTGATTTCTTTTTCTTCAACTGCTTCACTTTCAAGTTCAGATTTGTATGCAGTATACTCATTGTTTTCTATATTTACAACTGTTACCTCCGTTTCGATTTCTTCTATGCTTTGCGTATTGTCCACATTTACAGATGTATTTAATGGTTCGTCAACAGGAGGTGCCTCTACAGGAATATTTACATCCATTTTCAAACTCGATACAGAGGATTCACTTCTCTCATCATATTCATAAACAGATAGACCGAGTTTACCATCTTCGCTGTTAGTGTCTCCCTGCTCTGGTCCCGAATAAATCTCAACCTCATCATTGGTACATATTTGTTCACTTTCATAGTTCACATCGGCATCTGAATATGTGACGTTTGTAGTTTCTGTTGTATGTTCTAGATCTAGGTAATTACGATTATGTTCATCATCATCATTTTCATATTTGATTCTCTTTGCAATACATATACTGTCATTGTCATCACTCATTCTCTTACAAGTTTCCTGTTCTGTTTCTATTTTTAATTTCTTCTCTTCATCATGGTGTTTTATTATATTGTCCTCTATTACGATTTCACTTATGTCTAGTTCTTGTTTAATTTCGTTAGACTCTAATTCTCCATCTGGTAATAATAGAGGATCAACAGGTGTTGTTGTAACAGAATCATCCATTCTTGGTATGGATGATGAATCGGAAAAGTTGCAGTCTACTTGACACTCTTCATAGGTTTGGTTATTGTGATGTTTGACATGTTTTAAAGGCAAGAGGTCTGGGACTGGTGCACAAGGTTTCAGGCATCTGTCACCTGTAGATGTGTCTTGTTCTTCGATATCATCTGTCTTTGTTGAAGATCTAGTGACAGCCCCTACTGATCTCATTCTCTTGCTATTGCTAGATTTACTTTTCTTCATTTTTGGCACTGTACTGCTACTTGTGATGGAGGCTGTAGGTCTTAACTTTATTGTGGTTTTTAGTGATGGTCTTTCAGTATTCAGGCCTAATGATGCTTTTTCTCTTCTCAACTTTTCTCCCCAAATTGGTTCAAAATGTTTTAATTTCCATGGATCTATTTTACTTTTTTCTTTTTCAGCTTCAGTCTTCATTTTCTGTTGACTTTCCGGTGTAAATTCTCCACCGGACAGACTTTCCTGCCATTCTAAACAGGCCCTCGCAAAGAATTCATTATTAAGACTAGAAGAATTCAATCGACCAGATGGACTCAATCGATCCACACTAGGTAGGAGCTGCCCGAGTTTATACTGATATAGCGGTGGTAGAAGGGAGAATGTGTGCTTGTTTAGTAACTGCCTTATATTTGTGTTCACTAGTATAGAGTCCGGCGTTTCCAAGTCAATGCATCCTTCTCTTGTTTGTTGTAGTTGAGCAGCGGTTGATAATTTTTTACTGCTTCTTTTTCGTGGCTTTAGAGAGAACCCAGGAATGCTGGCGAGCACTTCTCGCATGGTTGATGGCTTGCTGGTTGTGGGACTCGATTCTATGTAGGAGAGTGCTGCCGTCCATTCTCTATTTTCTGGAGGTGGTGGAGGCGGTAGTGGTTTTACTATTATTCTAGGCAGTGGTCGGGAATGATTCGAACTCTTTTTTCTTCGTTTTGATTGTTTTCTTGACTTCTCGCTATCCTCGGGAATACGAATGACAGAAAATTGGTCAGAGCTACATGATGTTATGAATTTACTGTCTACGGCGGTCTCTGGAAATTCGTAAGCACTTGCCGTTGATTTGGAATTTATTTCCATTGTTTTATGATGTCCAAGCCAAAGGAAAATTAAGAAAATTTTATGCCGCCAGTGACCACTATTTTCAACCCATCATGTGAGAGTTCATTACACAAAAAACGGCCGATAGTAAGATAAATTGATTGTATAAATGTTTTTCATCACGGAACCAACGAATTTTGAGATAAAATAGTAATAAAATTCAAGTAAAATAAAAAATGTCACAACAACGCAGAAAATGGATACTGTCCACAGATAAAATCAAACAAGCTATCAACATTGTCATTCACTTCATTGCTTGCTAAAAATTGTTTGCGATTGCTTGCGGAACAACACTTGCGATGCTTGCGGGACGGAAATGTTGTTTTTATTATCTGGCAACATCAGAAACTTAATTTTCTCTATGTTGGCACACGCGCTCTGCGTTGATTGGTCAACAAGCAAATATGAAAATGGTAAATAGCTAATTTCAAGGCAGTCATCGTGCGACGCAGAATTTTCGCCATTTTGTTTGGTTCTTGTGTGGAAAAGTTTGTAAAACTTGGTGATCTTTCTTGTTGCTAATCGTGTATTATTTAGCTGTCAATCTATAACTTATAAGTGTTAATTACTGAAAATGGGCCGTGGGAGGTGAGTACTTAAACGTATTACCAAGATTAGCTAAAGATCCTAAACATGCATGCTTTGTATAATTTTACAAGCTTATTTTTACATCGTATTTTTTGTTAGAATTGTTTTTTAATAGTAGTATTTTAAAAAGGGATCGCTCTCGTGACAGACGCCGTAGTCGTAGCAGGAGTAAAAGTAGAAGTCGCAGCAGAAGCCCGCGGTATGGTCTCGGTTCCGGTGGTGGCGGCGGAGGCGGGGGCTATGGCGGCGGCCGACGCAGCAACCCTGGCGCCAACCTACGCAAACCCAAGTGGGACCTCAACCGGCTCAAGCCCTTCAAGAAAGACTTCTACGTACCACACAATGACGTCGAAAAACGTTCAGATTCAGAAGTTGAAGCCTGGAGAAGTGATAATGAAATAACCCTAAAAGGTCGAAACATTCCTAAACCTACACTAACATTCGATGAAGCAGGTTTCCCTGACTATGTTATGGATGAGATTGACAAGATGGGATTCTCTAAGCCTACTCCGATCCAGGCCCAGGGCTGGCCTATAGCGCTCGGTGGGCATGACATGGTGGGCATTGCTTCTACCGGATCAGGAAAGACTCTCTCATATATTCTTCCTGCCATTGTTCACATCAACCATCAGCCGAAATCAAGTCGGGGTGACGGTCCTATTGCATTGGTATTAGCTCCCACTAGAGAACTGGCACAACAGATACAGGAAGTATGTGATAAATTTGCTAACACTTCAAAAATTCACAATACTTGTCTATTTGGTGGAGCACCTAAAGGACCTCAAGCTCGGGATCTTGATTCAGGAGTCGAAATTGTCATTGCAACCCCTGGTAGACTTTTGGATTTCTTAGAAAGTGGAAGGACAAACTTAAAGAGAACTACATACTTAGTACTCGATGAAGCTGATAGAATGTTGGACATGGGTTTTGAACCTCAAATTAGGAAAATAATTGAACAAATCAGACCTGATCGTCAGACTCTCATGTGGTCAGCTACTTGGCCCCGAGAAGTTCAATCATTAGCTTCTGAATTTTTGAAAGATTACCAACAGATCAACGTTGGGTCTCTGTCGCTAGCAGCTAACCATAATATCTTGCAAATCATAGACGTTTGTATGGAATATGAGAAGGAAACCAAACTGAGTACACTTCTAAAAGAAATTATGGCTGAAAAGGAAAATAAAACTATCATATTTATAGAAACTAAGCGAAGAGTTGATGACATTACTAGGAAAATGAAAAGAGATGGGTAAGTAGTTACAAAATATAAAATCACACTACAAAATCTTTAAATATATTTTACTATATTAATGTTTTCTTTTTATAGTTGGCCAGCTGTCTGCATCCATGGAGATAAATCTCAAAATGAAAGAGACTGGGTTCTACAAGGTAAGGTCCCTACTCACAAAAATTATATTTTCTTGCCTTTTTTTAAGCTAAGAGTTATAAAAGTAAATTAATTTTATTTATTTTTTGCATTGAACAATTTGGATTTAAAATAGTTTTCAAAGAAATAGGTACTAAATACAATAAAACAAATGTTGCAGCTACAATCAATAAACAATAAATAGCTGTAGTTCAAATAAATTGTCAGATAATATTTATTAAATTGGATCTGAGGCAACATTGAGTACCAACTTAACATACTTTTGTCAAATATTTAACTAAATAGATTAAGTGAAAACTGATTAGAGGTAAATAAAATAATGTATAGTAAGTAGTGTGGTGGTGTAGATACAAATCAAGGGTGGCGATGAGAGGATATATTCGGCGAGAAGCGGTGGCAGACTGTCGAGGGTCGCTGTAGTGTACCCGTAGTAGGTACTTATATCGCGAGGCTCGCGGTGGTGAGGTGAGATGGTGTATGTAACGTTAGTGACGTGTGTAATGATGTGCAGGCGATGTGGGCGGCGGCGCGGCCGGGTGATGGCCGGCGCGCGCTCCCCTCGCCCGCCCTCTCTCGACACCGGCCCGCGGCCAGTCTCACCCGCTTCTCGCTGTGTGCGAGCGCTGCGTCTCGCCCGCGCCGCGCCGCACCGCGCGGTGTGGCGACCGGTGCCAAGCCGGCCGGCATGGCAGGCAGCCCGCGCACTGCGTCTTGCACCGCCGCTCCATGCGCCTCGTGCGCCTTGTGCGCCACAGGCAGCCGCTCGACGCATGCTCTCTATCGCATTCTTTTATTTAACTGTGCGCTAATCATCACGGTATCCCGGTACTTGGTGATGGAAAACAATATCATTAGTAAGTTCAATGAGATTACGTTAGCGATGAATCTACTACCTTCCTTATAGTTACAATTAACAATTTAATCTAGGAAACATCTTGTTTTACCGTAAGTATGTATATGATAATGCTTTTGACGACATGTTTTATGAAGGCTCATTCGGCCAAAAGTGAGTATACTGTGACTGTAATAACATGAACAACATAAAACAAGCAAATTGCATCAGAAATAATACTAAACATAATGGACACTTACAATATTTGTGATCAAAATTCTGCTAAGAGTTTCTTTGTTTTATATACATAATATTATATCATCAAATCACATATTTGCACACTTGGGTTGTGAAATTAATCTTGTTCTAATATATTAAATTATTTACAGATTTTCGTAGTGGCAAAGCCCCTATACTTGTAGCTACAGACGTAGCAGCCAGAGGTTTAGGTATGTATTATTTATATATTTTTTAATTTTTATAAATAACTAGCAAACCCCGGCGAACTCCGTTTCGCCACCAGATTTTCCTGAATTTTCTTTGCTATAAACCTTACGGAGCCCGAGACCTTTCCAACGAATGCAAAACCGTGGAAATCGGTTCGTGCGTTCTGGAGTTATAGCGTCAGGGAGGAAAACCCGACTTATTTTTATATATTAGATTAATAGTACTTGGAAAACTCAAACCATTGATTTCTTTTCCAGATGTTGATGACGTAAAGTTTGTTATAAATTTTGACTACCCAAGCAATTCTGAAGACTATGTACACCGTATCGGAAGAACTGGGAGAACTAATAAAACTGGAACAGCCTATACATTCTTTACACCGTCTAACGCCGCTAAAGCGAGTGACTTAATATCCGTGTTGAGGGAAGCCAAGCAAGTGGTCAATCCGAAACTGCAAGAGCTATCCGAGAGGGGTAGCGGCGGAGGCAGACGTAAGTATCCTATTATGTTGTTTGAACTTTAAAGTATAAGTATATGATACAGTATGAATTGAAGTAATGTAATATTTGTGTAGGTCACCGAGGTCGCGGCGCCAGGTACCGTCGAGGGCGTCGTTCCCGGTCGCGGACTCGATCACGCGACCGACGTCGCCGTTCTCGTTCGCGGTCGCGGTCCCGTCGCCGCCGGCGTCACAGTTCGTCGCGCTCCTCTCGCAGCCGATCGTCTCGGTCCTCGCGCAGCCGCTCTCGTTCTCGCTCCCGTTCTCGCAGCCGATCACGCTCAGGCAAGTGCAGCCCTCCAAAACATAATAAAGATGCGGCACCGCAATCGGCGCCCCAGGCGTTGTTGCCGACGCCGAAGCCGCTCTTGCCCACCCCGATCGGTCCCCAGCTTCCCACCCCGGCCGAGAAGCAGAACGGACGAGGTCCGACGACTCCTCCTCCTGAATCCTCTCGACCTGCCAAGTACGAAACTAATGGTGGTAAGAACGCAAATCAAAATTTCGTTCAACAATCCCAGTCCAATCAAATACCGCCTTTGATGGCGCTCACTCCTCAGATGAACATGTGTGTACCTCCCCCCGTGACCAATCCAGGTTTCGTGATGCCCTCCTTCTTCCCGGCCGATCAGTACGCCATGATGATGCCCCGTTACGGCCCGGGCGCGATGCTCACCGCCGGCGCCGCGGCCGTAGCCGCTGCTGGCGGTAGCTGGACGGCGCCACCTCCGCCCCCTCCACCTCCTCCCCCATCCTCCGACAATACTCACGCGAGGGGCTCGGGACAGAGCGGCCTCGACTCAGATTCCAGAAAACGAGAAAGTCGCCCCGGCGGGCTCGGTAGCTCTAGCGGCTACGGGCCTACTCTGAGTTCTGGCGGACTCGGCTCAGGTTCGAGTATCGGCGGGACCGGCGGACTCGGGTCGGGCGGCGGGCTCGGCTCCGGCGGCGGGCTCGGCTCGGGCGGCGGTCTTGGCTCGGCCGATGGCCCGCCCGGCGGCGGCGGTGGCGGTGGTGGTCGCTCCAGGGGCCGGGACCGACGCCGCCGCGGCCGAGGTCGCGATCATGACGACTCTGACACTGGCGGTCTCGGCTCCGACGGACTCGGTGCGGCCAACGGCCCTGGCCTGGGCCAGCTCCCCAGCTCTGGCGGCCTCGGCGTACCCCACGGGAGCCTCCTGCCCCGCATGCTGCCCCAGACCAGCGTCGACACGATAGGACCGACGGGTGCTAATTTTACGGCATTCGGGTCCTACGCGAATAACAAACGAGTCAGCCAGCTGGGAAACTCTAACAATGAGTTGTACAATAGCGACTATAACGGCGCCTTCGACTACGGTAGCCAGCAAGGGCTTGGTCCTGGCCGGCCCTACAGCGTGATGGAACAAGCTGGTCTGGGCGGCGCGCCGGCAAACGGCTCTGTGGGGTACAGTAACGGCCGCCAGAGGAACCGCCGACGGTGAACGCCGAGGTTTGTTACAGTTGAACCAATGACAACTCACACATTTTCAATACCATATTTACTATAGGTTGTATATGAGGACGATGAAGCTGTCATTTGAAACAAAATCCTATGTTCCTGACACCTAACAAATAGATATGTCTCTCTTTAACACCACTTACCTTCATACTTACTGTATACTGTTATAGTTATATGGAAACTTAATTAATTAAGTTTTTCTCTATTACAGAAAATGGATTCAATGGAGATTCTCGTCGGCGCAGAAGACGTTAGACGCCTTCTTCGGATAACTGATGCTAGTTAATATAAACATTGGCAATTTAGACTACATATATTATGTATAAAAAATATTATTCCATTTTAAATTTAGATTTTAAGTTTAAAGGGGCAGTGTGTATTGCAGATATGTTAGTTCATAAACTAACACAGCTTTGTCTTAAAATCTAAAATTGATTTTATCAATATTTAATACATTTTGTATACCTATTTTAATTAGTGTTAGTAGGTGTCCTATACCCCACGAATAATCAGTATATAAATTAGACTAGATAGGTAGCGAACAATACCTGCAAAAACTAATTAAGTACATCATATAAAGTAAGTTTTTGCTAATTAATAGAGCCCATTGATGATTACTTTTTTTTTTATTAAGTAGATACTATGTATGAATACATTTATGTAGTGTAGGTACCTAGCACTTGAGTAGCTACACGTTTTGAATCTTATATTCTTTAAGATTTGATTGAACTTGTATGTAAGTGATGGATGATGATAAAAATAAAGAATTTTCAGTCTACATGTTGGTTTTATTTAATTTCATATTGGCACTGTAAGAAACATACAGAGCATTCATCATATTCTTGCAAAGTAAACGCCATCAAATTGACATGGTAGTCGGTAGATTATAGTATTATTACTACTATTAAATCTGAAGATTTATATAGCGCCAGCAACTTCGACCATACTATTATTCCTCTATGGCCAGCATATGCAGAGGAAAGATGAACTCCAATACGTCTGGAGCTAAGCCGCGAGTTTTATGACGTTTTCCTTCAACGAACAGCAATGTTAAACATGTGTTTAGATCGTTTACTGGTTTAGATACCTACTCATAGTACCTACTAAATTATAGATACCTACCTACTTGAGATGGATACTTCAATGTGACATAATTTAATAGTTACCATGGCAACCGCAACAGATGTAGTTTCAAAATTGATAAGTTTGAAGTCAAGGATTGTCATAATAACCTTTACCATTTGCCGATTTTGTTTTTACCAAAAATTAAAGGTCAATTAACATGACTTTCTGTGTGGATTTAGTTTCTGAAGATTCTTTCTATGAAAACATTACTTTGGGTGTAACTAAGCTGTTGGGTAAGTTGCAGCAAATTAAACACCCATCTTTAAATTTAACATAAGTAATATATCTTTATTGATTATTTACATGTTAAAGAAATTCTACCAATGTAGATAACATCAGGCACTTGAGTATAAAAGTTTAAATACTAATAAGAATTTGCTTTGTGTTTTGGTAAAAATAGGAATCCCTCTGGTACAGGCCCCAGCAACATTTCACTTATCTTGACCCAGTCAGTGCAGTTACCCGATGCCATCAGGGTCTCTAAATCATCTCTTCCAAAGTAAATTGGTGGCCTTTCATTAATCTTTTGTGGAGGTCTTTCTAAAAGACCCACCGGTACATATCTGTACAAAAAGGACAGCCATTCAAGTAAGAAACGACGTGTGTTTTCAACTCCTTGTGTATCTGAACCCCAATGTTCTAATCCATAATTAGTATATTTTTTTAGAATTTCAAATCGCTCTTTACTGCTGATATCCCAAATTCTTTGTTCTTTTATTTCAGTGAATATCCATGGTTTAATTAGTGCTCCACGGCCTATCATAACACCTTGGATAGTTGGTGCTATTTTCCTTCGTTCAACATAATCTTCATAACTTAAGATATCTCCATTGCCATAAACTGGACAGGGTGCAGCTGCTTTTGCACAATTTTCTATGTATTCCCAGTCTGATTGCCTTGTGTATCTGGCTTCCCTTGATCTGCCATGAACAGTTATGAGGGAGGCTCCCCATTCTGTCATTTTTGGAACAATTGTGTGTGTTATCTTTTTATCTTGATACACACCTGTTCTCATTTTTATAGTAAAGGGAATATTGAGTAATTTAGATGCACATCTCACAGATGTTTCCAGGACTGACAATCTATGCATCATTCCACAACCTCCTCCTTTTTTATAGATTAGATCGATAGGGCACCCTAAATTAAGGTCTATGAAATCAAGCTCAGTATTTTCTCGTAAAAGCTGAGCGACTTTGGCGATAATGTAGGCATTGTTCCCACATATTTGAGCTCCAAATAAGTCTTCTGATTCATGTCTTTTAACTAGAGCCCATTCTTGTTGCATGCCTTTTAACATTGATTCGCAGAGAGCCATTTCCCCACATGTTATGTCTACACCATATTCTTTGCAAATTCTCCTGAATGGCAAGTTGCCAACTGTAGTCAGAGGGCTCAGGTACAGTTTATCTTTCCAATCGATAACCTTTTTCTCTTGTGGCAAAAGTTTGATTATATCTTCATCAGTTATAGCTCCGCTGTTCGATGCAGGTATATTTTTATCAGTCGATTCATTTTTTTCATCGGTTTTATTCTGTTTTTTGTTTTTTGTGTCTAACAGTTTAACAAGTTTCTCGGATAAGTCAAAGTTATATTTCCTTTTCTGAAGCTGTGTCTGTAATGTTGGTTTTATGCTGTTTCTCGTGTCGTCCTGCCATTGACTAGCTTTTTCTGCATCTACTATGTTTATACCATCTTCTTTATTTATATGGCTCGATCCAAATCTGCATGATATACCTCGAGGGCACCTCCCACGGATATCAAACAGACGACAAGTATCACCGATGTCAGCAGGCTTTATTTTCAAATAATCCAATGGGTTATGGATGTATTTACAATTATTGAAAGTGCAAGATTTTTTCACATCTGTGGCTGCTATATTTAAGATTGAAGGACAAGGTTTTTCTTCTTTATTGTCCCGAAATGTCTTCGGCCTAGCTTTATTTTGGCCCCGCTTCTTAATTTTTTGTTCATTTTCATCAGTTTTCTGCTTTTTGTTGTCTTCACCTTCGTTATCATCTAGTTTGTGTTTTCGTGAATTTGAGTCTTTAGAAATATTTTTGTCTGGCTTCTGTACGATATACTCCGGTTTGATGTGGCAAACGCCCGCATCGATTTTAGTCATTTTAATCGACAGATTTTCATTTATGCAGTAGTAACCGACAAAAATAAGGTTATAACAGGTTAGAATTTAGATAACCTAAAAATATTGATTGACAGACGTCAACAATTTTTTTTTTCTTTTATTATGGCTTCGCACGTGTGCATTTAGCCAGTGTCAAGTTATATTTTGCATCAAATTATGACCCGATTTTTCATAAATCGGGCCTTAAGTGTTTCAATACAGTCAAAGTCGTCATAGTCCGTCAAGTCAGGGGTTATAGTAAAGCGGTGGCAAGTTTACCATAACCTTAATAGGAGATTTGGAGGCAACGAGAAAATTTCATGTTTGACACTGATTTTTACTTTCACTACACTTGTGCACTTTCACAGAACTAAATTGAATAACATTCCACCAGAATTATACAATTCAACTCGGGTTACATATAAGTTTCATGAAAATAAAACTGCAGCACGACATGTTGTTAACTCGTTCCCGCCAAAACTCACGTCAACAATTGCCAACCCAACTTTCTGACAGAACGAAACGCCAACATCACCAACCTAACTTTCTGACAGAACAAAAGTATAGTACTCTGTGGACAGAACGAAACGCCAACATCACCAACCCAACTTTCTGACAAACCGAAACGCCAATAGATATAATAGAAAGGGTTGGTACAACCCTTTCGGAAAACTGAAATTGGGTTTAAAATGTTTAAGAAAAAATGCGGGAAAATCAAAATAAAATTACTTTTTTGTTTTTTCTTTTTCTATTACTTTAGGTACTTACCAATTATTTGTTGCAGAATCTGACCCCAGGATATGCAATGTGAACGTGGAACGTCGGATGCCTTGCGACAGAGTTGCTCTCTCGACTTGGGAACAGAGACATTCTGCTGTGCTTCCAGAAGATCTGCGTAATTTCTATGCCTCTACTGATGGGTTTCAGCTTACTTGGCATTATAAATATTCGGGCAAGTATTTTTATTTAAGCATTTTAAGGGCTTACATATACGAATTATGATATACTTTTTGCGCCGAAGACGTCGCCATGCCATAGGTACCTAGTTTACGGGTGTTTAAGGCGTGGTGACGTATTCTATACTTTGCAATAACATTGTGATTTTGTAGGTAGGCACTAATTATTTTTTAAATTTCCAACAGCCGATGACATCCTCCCCGTAGGATCTATAAACGTGAATTGTCTGAACGACCTATGTTTGACGCCAACACTCAAGGATCTCCTCGATTTCTCTATGACTAGAACACCGACGACGGGACCCCGCCCAGTTTTAAACACGAAGAGCAAAGTCTTCGAGTTGGATACATGTCGTACTATTGGAAAGGTAAATATCATGGATAGAGAGACTTATCCGAAGTTATGGCACATAATACCATCAATATTAGAACATAAGGTGTGGTTCAGTACATATAAGTTTCTATCCCTACGTAATTTCCAGATATGTCTGGTATACACCGGTGGCTCGTGGTCAGTGTGGTTGGCGACACGTGAAGGCGCGTGGGGCTGGCTTGCGGATGACTTTACGCATTACTTCCGCATGGCGCTTGTGCACCTAGGCCTCCCGGGCTGGCAGGCGGCTTTTGCTAACTTACCCTTGATACCTTGGGCTGAGGTACGAAAATAACTAGTAACTTAATGTAAATATCGGTAGGTGTGATGACGTATTGCTAAATGAAACGCGCTACGCAAGCTCGTAAAACACCACTCAATCAAAGTCGTTAAAATAGATAGAATACTTACGCGCAAAATAACTCGGCCAGTACTTAGGTGAAGTTGCAGCGATTCGCGTTTATTGCCCATTGGTAGTTTCTGTCCGAGCGGCCAACTTATTTTAAGCGTAATTTCTACCTAATTTTAGTATACTTATTTAGTAATAGCAATTTTTTTCTCTTTTTAGCAACTATTTTTACTACTAGCGCCACATCTGCTGGAAAAAACTGATTCGGAGAATACAGCGATAACAGTCGGCACTGAGACAGGACTTAACCACATCGACCCGAACATATTCAAAACGTCAGTCCGCCAGCACAAAAACACATCACGACAAACAAACCAGTAGAAATTAAAGCTTAATAAAAATCTAGCTTTGAATCCGCAGCATTTTTATTTTGCAAACAAAAAAATAAAGCAATGTTACACAATGTATTCGACAAAATAAAATGTATATCTTAACTAACGAAAAAATGGACGGAATGTGAGATTCTTATAATAGCTAGTACATAATACAGCTTAAAATAAACATGCAAAGTATAAAATAGCTGTATTAAATATATGAAAAAATATAAAATATACCAATGTAAATATAAAATAATCAAATTATACTTGATCATTTTTGTTATAATATCTTATTTGTGATAGTTCAGTGATGTAAATATTTAAAGATTATTTAATTGTATTAAAATAAGAATGCAGTTACATACATAAATTCATCTGATACAACACTACACATTACAACTTTACTTATAACTTAAACACGTCACAATATGGCCCAATGCAGATCTGTGCAGATGTTGCCTTATCTGACAAAAACGTCACCGTGCCTTAAAATATTTGTAGGAGCGGTGACGTTTCCCGCAGACAAAAGTACGTTTCTAGCACTGGCCTTATGGCCTACGACTAATACATTATATCAAATACTAATATCATTCGTCGTACAAAACATTCAATAGGCGATATTTGATTAGGCCTAAGCTTTTCTTTTATAATTTTTAACATTTACTAGTGAAAATTCGGAGGTGGGATATTAAAATGTAGCAGAATCGAAGATCAAAGAAATACAGATTTATAGGTAGGTTATAGGTTCATCATACTTCATACAGTATATTATTTATGCAGGACATTTTTTTAGGTAAGTAGGTACTAAGTAACCTTTCACCTTACAGCTATTTAGAGCTGGTACGTTAGTATATTAGTAATTCTATAGAGTTGTGAGTGTATGAAACACTTTTTACGACAAAAAATCCCAAAAAGTTATTAGTATGGCGCAATATATAGCCGTTATAATTATTATTGTCATAATAATCATCCATTGAAAGTTACAAATAATGGACTGTATGTAGTTATAACAAATAATTTGTCTAGATAATTTTAAAACTAGTAATTGAAAAGAAAATGAAACGAGAGTTTAGCTAGTTGATAAAACCTTACTAGCAAGTAGGCAACATTAGAATGCACTTTAGTTTTTTTTTTAAGAATATGTGAAAATTATCAGGTAAAGTAAGCAAGTGGCACTTTTATTTAAACTTATATCTCTAATTAGCTTAATGTAAATCACTTGCGTTCTTCGATAAAATAGGTAATGTTACCTTAATAATTGCAAGCTTTAACACAGTCGTGTGATGTTTGATTTATTATAATTATACTAAAATTGCATTTAAACGTCTAATAATTGTGATCTCTTTGTGGAAAATTACTATTTTATAAGTGTAGGAAGACTTTAAAAATACTAGTTCAATCTTATTTGTTTACACTGATTTTAGATGTTACATTATACTATGTAGTTAATTGAGGCACCTGTTTAAACTGTTTTAACATTTCTAAAGTTATTAATATATTTAGCATGTTTTATGCAATAGTTCCAAAACATGGTAAATAGCCTGTTTTAAACAACTTTAGTAGGTTAAATAACCATGTTAGTTTAATAACCTATGTTGTAATAAACCTAACATGCTATGGAATATCTAAAGAATTCATTTAAGGCAGCGTGTTGTTGTTCTACCTAATTAGGAGACAATGTTAGTAAATCCAGCTGACTGGTACCCATTGATGGTCAGTAGAGAGCGAGTGGAGAGCGTCCAATATTTTAGAATACGTTGTGTCGAGATTGTTGTTTGTTATCACGAGGTCTATGTATTTCTCGTACTGACGTTGGATTCGGGAGCTGTCTTCCAGTGTCTGCTTCATATCTTCTTCCTGTTTTTTAAGTTGTAATTAGTACTGGAATTTGCTACGATACGTACGAATCGGTTTACGACATGGGGCACTTAGGTAAATAATATTGTACGAGCTCAATAAAATAAACAGACAACAGAGTGATTATATAAGGGTTCGGTTTATTTTATCTTGAGGTCTGTAAGGCTTTAGAACCAGACGCACTCCTCTGTGGCGTTTTGCGTAAAGCGCTGTAGAGCGCTTAGGCGTATCAGAGGTTAATAGTGATAAAACTTACCTCATAAAGCGAAGCCAGCGACTCGAGGGTGCGCGCGCGCCGCGAGCTGTACCGAATGGAGCTCTGCCGGTCGAACTATATAACGCATGCGCACATAACATACACGTCAATTATGCAAAAAAAAACATTAAATAAAAAAATGCATGCTAAACAGACTGGAGCTCTTTCATTAATTAATCACATGCCAAACATCTATGACTTCCACTGATTCTTCAACTTCTAGTTCAACTAGCATGATTTTTTGCTACGATATGTTTTGATATAAGTAAAATAAAACCAACATTACCACTATTTTGGAAATAATATTCTAAAGCCAATCGAACAATGCTAACATAACTGGTCGGCACAAACGTCACCGCGCCGCTATTAAACTTACTGGCGTAAGTTACATAGTTGCAATTAAATACTGATAAAAAATAAGACTACGATGAATACACAAGGCAATAAAACATGGGTAAAACATCACGTGCTTTTTAGCACTTAGTATCTAGATCTTAGGCTTCTCTGTGGCTTTTATTGCCGCGAGTGACGCGAGTCCAATAGTACTTACCGTCAAGTTCCTATTAGAAGCGTGCGTGAGATTCCTTAGTTGTTCGATGCCGGGGGCCGCGATCATCACGACGTAAGGCAAGAACTCGCTGCTGTTGTGCAGTAACTTTAGAGACTGAGGGGCACAGTCTAGAATGCACATTTTACCTGAAATATTTAAATATATAAGATTTGATTATAATGAAGGACCGGTTTTGATGAAACTTCGTGATCCATTTAGAGTGGACCACAAAAGCGCTATGAAATCAATTTCTGCTTCCTTTCGCCTTGCTCACCTCACCCATCTACACACTTGCGCTTAAATAGCTATAAATAAATAAGTAATGTAGACTACTTTTTGTCGCACGAGTTCGGGGCTTAAATGATGACAAAATATTTTCCTAAGACTTAAGTTTCACAAACTTAAGTTGCTTTCTAACAGAAAAAACATGGAAACTCTCAATACGCTTTTTTTCATTCAACATACCTTCTTTAATAACGGCTCTGACGGAGTCTAAATGGGTCCCGTACATATGGTTATTGTGTTCACCGTATTCCAAGAACTTCCCGGCATGTGCATCTCTATCCATTTCTTCACGAGACACGAACCAGTACGATTGACCGCTCTCTTCCATCGGTCGCGGCGGGCGAGACGTGTCTAGATAAAATGGGAACAATTAAAGAGAAACAATTTAAAGGAAATAACCAAATCTATTTACAAAAATTTGCTTTAAGAGTTTGTGTCACAATTTAGACGTTTGGTTGCCCATAAACGTCACTGCGCCTTACTAACTTGCAAGTTTATAATGCAAAGTGACGTTTTTAACGCAGTTTTGTTGATCATCAACGTCACCGCGGCTTAACCACTCGCAAGTTGGTAAGGCACAGTGACGTATAATAGCAGATAGAAGCACGTCGTGTTTGCAAAATTTATAGTTATACATACGGGGTATTACAGCTCCGAATCTGTCCGGGTTCTCTTGAATAAGCCTGTTCTTCAGTGTTCGCCGGCCGACGCCCTTAGTACCAACTAAAGCCAGCGTACGGCGAAGGAAGGGCGGGGTGCGAGCTACCTCCTCGTACAGAGCTAGTTCCGCTCCTTCCAATTGTACGCTTGAACGGGACTCGTACACGAACTTTTTCTTTTTCCTTGATATCTAAAATAAAACATAACAACCTAAGTCTAGAGTGAATTTTTGTCTTTTCGCTTCCCATCAGGAGAAATGAAAGCCTATTAATACTGTGCTGAGCCTGCTCCTTTTGCCATATCTATTAGTTTACTTACTGTATAAAAATTGAAATTCAATGGCAATAAAAGATTTTAAAAACATAAGTACTAGCAACGCCCCGTGATTTCACCCGCGTTTATTCCGAGCCCGTGGGAATATCAAGATAAATTGTATGTTACTCGCAATTAATCAAGGTATCCTCATACCAAGTTTCGTCAAAAATCGGGTAAGTAGTTTCGGAGCCTATTCGTTGCAAAGAAATAAGCAAAAAATCTTTATGATAAAATCAATAATAAACATAGATTATATGATTATAGGTAGGTACAACATTAATATCCATTATTGTGTAACCATAATAGAAGCTTTGCCTAACTAGAGTTAGCTGTGTTCTAAAATATAACTTTATTTTATACTAGTAGCTTCGCGGGTTGACCCTCGTAATTCCCGATCCCGTGGGAATATCGGAATAAATATTAAATTACTATTCTAAGTTATTCCCAATGAATCAATGTATCCTCATTCCAAGTTTCATCAAAATCGGTCCAGAAGATTCGGAGCCTATTCGTTCCAAACAAAAAGTTTTTCCTCTTTATTATATTAGTGTAGAAAACCTTTTTAAACAAACCATTAATTTACTCATAATCACGTCGATCTTGATAAAGCACATTTACGTAATTATATTTCATAATATTCATACTGAACAAAAGAAACCGCACGTATGAATCATAATGAAAAATTCGCGGCATCATCATTTTATTTAATTGATCAATGATAATCTATTGTTTACAAAGTTTTTGCTAATTCCGCATTTTGGATAAACATATTAATCATCAATGAGCAAGGAGATTGAATTTATTCATAGAGCGGACATTATTAAAATTGTAATACTAAAAGTAATTGTTTTTATTTTGCTGTTTTGTATGGTTTTCTGAAAGCCCCCCAAATATGGTACCTTATCAAAGCATATTCAAGTAATACACTTTGACAAGGTACCACATTTGGGGCTTGTTAGAGAAGCAGCACAACTTAGGTCAAAACATAAAATATGGGCCCCACGCCCTACTAACTTTGTTGCAGTAAATAATTAATCATAACATTGGGACTCTATGGGGAGCGTCCAATTGTTAAAAAATAAACTTATTCCTTTAGTAAAAATATAACTTACTACTTTTAACTTATTATAAGGAACTATATGAACACTTGAGTTTGGGCGAACTATAAGTTATAGTGACTATATGAACACTCACCCTCGCCCCACAGATGCTAATTTTATGAACGAAATCAGCCTCCGGCGGTACATACGCCTTCCTTCTCTCCTCCAGCTCCGGAGATGGTACAAGTCCCACCACATCTGGGTTTTCAACATGGGCTGCTTGCCACCAGTTCGGGTCTTTTCTATCTGATACCTGGGACAAATAAAACTCACATTTAGAATAATAATAATAAATATTGCCGGACATTCCGCACATCGCCATCTAGGCCTAAGCTAAGTAACTAGACTTGTAGTATGGGTGGTAGACAAATAGATATACTACTTACTTTTATATTACTTTTCTTTTGTAAATATTTACTTATAATACATAGACAACCAGACCACGGACAAATATCTAAGCATTAATACTTGTCTGAGGCGGGAATCGACCTGCAACCCTGTGTTTGGCAGTCTGGCATGGTGACCATTGTGTCAATTGGGTTGTCAATAAGTAAGTATACTAGTGGAATTTGGCCCTTTATTGTCTTGGGGGTTAAATAAAGCCTGGCGCGTATACAATACAGATAGGCGATACATTATAAGTAGTAAAAATCTGTCTCTTTTATTATGCTAGAGAAAAAAGTTATACCTGCAATATGTCTCCTTTCTTGAATTCCAAACCAATTTCCTTGCATGGTATTAGGGTATCTTCTTTAGGGCTGTAGTCAAACAGCGTTCTCATGTAACACTGCAAATCATAAATAAAAGGTAAAATGATTATTTTAACAGTTTTATCTAAATAGCCATCACACTACGCAATATTATCAATGTCAAAGTTTATTGGATTGAAAATAACTGATGAAATTTTAAATATAGTGTGTAAATAGCTGCAGGCCTTTGAAACAACTCATATGCTTATTTATACCCTTTATTATTCCCACAGAATCAGGACTGTCATAAACGAAACCACTACATGTAGCTATTTTTGTAATAACAAAACAACTTACACTAAGTTTATTAGGCAGCTGTGAGCTCTTCTCCTTCAAGTTAGGTCCCACTTTAAGTGTGACCCTGTCGTTGGGCTTAGCCACAGCCTCCTTGAGTTGTTCCTCCGAGTCAATGTTAACTCCATCCACTTCTAGCAGGACATCTCCTACTGAGAGCAGGGCTTGCTTGGCTGCTGCACTGCCAGCTAATATCCGAGCTACTATTAGTTGGCCGTGCTCATCTGTTGTCACCTAAAATTATGACAAAAAGGAAGGTCAATTTAATATCTTATTGGTCTTAATCTACTTAGTTATTATAACCATTAAAATGCTTAATATTTATTGAACTATGGAGCAGATATCAGTGAGTGACATGATGCAATTAAGAAAGTTAATCAAAATATGGGATGAGTTCCATTAATTAAGTCTTATGCACTAAATACAGCATCCTAAATGATATATAATGTTTTCTAATCAAACGGACCAATTTGTCAGGACAAACTTCTATAATCTATGAAACCGGGTACAGTATGGGTTAATAAAGCTATCTATAAATACATATTAATGGTTGTTTTTTTTCATACAAATGAAATGTCAGTTTAGCAATTTGATTAGAAAACTTGGTTATAGATTGAAAGCTGCCAGCACTGTATCAATTAACTAGAATTGATGTAAAGGCCAGTAAACCAAAGGTATTATTATATAATATTAGGTAAATGGGCCCAATAATAATAGGTGTCCTGCTAGGTAAAATGTCCCTTATGTATATTTTTTACCGTTAATCCCAATGGCTGTCCTGGCACCTTCCTTAGGCCGACAAACTTGACTGTCTCGACAGGCATGTCTCCGTTCTCTCCGGGGCTCTCGTCCAGTTTAGTTTCAACTGCGGCCACTTTCTCATCAATTCCAGACCCTCGTTCTAACCAGATAGCCCCTATTTTATCGTGGGCATCTATTAAAGCCTACAAAACAAGATCAATATTAAGATTTCTCTTAAGAAAAGTAAATAATATAGTAGTAGTGTGTAGTATTTTTGATTACATATTTTATGGAATTTTAAACTCTCCTTTACTGTTTTATTCAATGAAATATAGATTGTTGAAAGTCTTGATTGTAAAAACTTATTTCCTTGCTTTTTGCGTAGTATTCTTGCTAAATAATGTGAAATTCATAGACCTATTGAAGTGTGAAAAAGGTTGAAATAGTGAAATTTTTTAAGTATTGTTTGTAGTAGAATCCAGTTGGATTTTTGGGAAGTAGGTAAAAGATAAAATTCTGTATCTTTTAAAAAGCTTTTTAATCGAAATAAAAGAACACGTACCTTAAAATGCACCCTGGATATAATGATAGCGAGTTCCGCTTGCTCGATAGTCCTTATGTTGTTACCGCGATACTCGCTTAGTGACCGAATAATGTTTACATTGCCCAACGACACAGGCTTCACCACCAAATCCTCCTCTGACTCAGCCGACTGGAATTTATCAATCAAAGGTAATTTTAAAACCAAAACAAGGTACGTATAGGCGTGGCACTCGATGCCGTTATTTGTAAGCTGAATGTACGCCTATTTAGCGACGGCATGAATTATAACAACACAGTAATAGGATAACAATGCAGTTTCTATTCATGCTTGACTGAAACAATGAAGTTTTAAGTTTAATTTAATTAAAACAAAAGAGGAAACACACCACAACGACCACAACAATGCCACTTTCTCTCCCTCCCTCTCTAATTTCCCCCTCCGCTCAATCAATCAACCTCAATTTAGTGTTGCTAGATATAAAAAACAAAATCGTTTATTCATTCAGAGTGGGTATTTTGTCTGTGCTTTACTACCGGAAATCTGAATCAAACAGAAAGTATAGCGGATACGGAAATATAATTTTCTTTTTAAGGCAGTATTAAATTAGCGGTAATTCAAATATTGAAATGGTGGAAAATTCAAATGTCTGAAGACGCTGTACTTTCATTTGTTTTTTTTTACTTTCATTTGACTTTTATGGTTTAGGTCCATAGCAGGTGTTATAATCCAAATTGAGAAGAAAGAGATACTGGCTGGCCTGAGGGAATGAAAAATATTAAAAATAAAGCGTAGGAATACGAAAGAAGATTTGATAAGTTTTTGGAAACGTATTTGACACGCAGGCGTAGATACTGTTTTTTGGTTTACCTCACATCTTCTCGGAAAGTCTGGACTTTCGACTATACTTCTCAAAAATATGACATCATGATTAGATAAATCTTCTTCTGGTTTCTTTTCTTCTTTCCCTAAAAATAATGATAACGATGAAATAATTATTCTATGTCCCTATACCTACCTAACTTTTAGGAACGAATTTTGAGCGTAGAGGAGTATGCGTAAAGTTGGTAACATATTATCGGACGCGGCTTACAAACGCGTCCGACAGCCGCGACTTAAAGGCATCTGTGTAATGTAAATGTATGGAACTAAGCACACTATCGGACGTAACCTTGCGTCGCCCTTGAGCGTTCGGACGTCCCCTGACGTCCTAGAGCGATCAGGATCTGGGCCGCTGGATGCCAAACGACCGTGCACACTTATCAGACGCGGCTGTCGGACGAGTCCGCGGACGCGTCGGAGCTATGTGTCCCTGGCTTAATGCATATGTAGGTTAAAATCTACGCTTAAGATTCATGTCGGTTGGGAACCTAGACCTTTTGATTAATTTGTGTGGGTATATATTTATTTCAGCCGGTTTACTGCAATCCAGAGTGTAAACTCGATTTTATAGACTATTTCGCCGAAGTAAAAGCCTTCACATAGGTTAGGTTAAGTACTTCTTTTAATTAAATTACTTTTCCAAACCTATAGGTATAATAATACGTAAGTACCCAAATAGGTAGTTACTTACGTAAGTAAGAAGGCTTAGGTTTTGATAAGATCATAGTTTACTAAACTAATCTGTTTGAGACTCAAGTGTTTTGATCCATGAAAGAAAAATGGTTGCTAACTATAACCTTTTAAATTATACAGTCGGCAACTGAAATGCAGACCCACTGTAGAGTTCTAAAGTGACTTTTATGATGTTTTCAAACTAATATTGTTTGTCTAATAAATTCACGAGTTGAAAGACTTAACCTTGAACTCAAGTAGGACCTTAGAATCTTGATTGAGTTGAAAATATTCTAATAAAATAGCAGTTTTGGAGATGTACCGTGGGTTTGCACTTATGTTGCGTGATTGTACCTACCAGATTTAAAAAGTAAATGAATATGTTTTATTATTTTAAACTGTAGAATAGTTATTAAGTTTGTTTTCTCGTAGCTACGGGTGGTACCAGTATCTATCTTAGAGTCCTAAAAATGATAATCATCCTCTATAACTAAGAAAAAATCAAGTCTGTACACTGTTTTACCAGCTGGGGTGTATGAGTAGTATGTATTGAACAAATAAATCCGAAAACTGTTTCATATTTGTACAATAAACATTCATAATAGCTCACATATCTTGCGTGACTTGTTTTCATAACCATTCCGTGATAGTCGTGAATTTATCCACAATATGAAAGCTTTCATCAGTTTACTTTATGCGGATATTAGTCACTTGCAGAACTGAAGGTTTTAGGTTAGACAGATTGCAGATTAAACGGGAGTCACTCACCTTCATCCGGCGGTTTGTTTCCGAATGCGAAATCTCTGAAACCGCGCCAGTTAACCGTGTAACGGCCGCTCCGTCTGACCATCATTTGGAATCACTTAGTTTACGAACTGTTTGTACTTAAATATCACGTTCAGTTAATGGTAATCACTGACATCTTATGGTTAATAACGGTAGTACTCAGACTACGGTAGTAGGTCGCAATGCGTGGTGCTGTATCGATGCGTGGCGGGCGACGCGTGACGCGGCCCGCGCCCCGTGCCGTCAGCTGAGCCGGCGCGCGGCGTGGCACGTCACACTGCGATCGCCCGCCCGCCCACTCGCGCAAGCGCTCCACCGCCGCCCGCCTTACGTCGACCGGCTATTTCCTCCACTGTCCTGCAGCTATATTCACATCGTTTATTTTCCGCGAAGAAAGAGACGCATGTCTTGATTTACCTAGATCGAGAGCACGACAGCAACAAAACTTTGATGATGAATTATAGCAGACAGAAACTGTTGAGCAAGCTTTCGTAATCACAACAGTGCGGTGGCGGGTGACCTTGTCTGAATAGTCTATTAAACAATGTAATCGTCATGTTTGAAATGACGTCAGGATTTTTGTGTTTTTAGATTTTCAGTCTTCTGTAGAGCAGCCAAAATAGAAACGCGATTGCTACAACAAAGAAAGAATTAGACTTACATATAAGTACATATGACGTGTTTTTATTATAGTACATTACGATGTAAGTGTGGTAAATTGATCTTTGCATAGAGGCGGTTTATGACGCGCGAGCGGCAGCGAGCGTGTTATAGAAGCCAAGATGCAAATATCAATTCCACACGTATATCGTACGACGTTTTTTTATCACAGTTGCGAATAAAAGAAAAGACTTGAAAAGAAAACAAAATAATAATTAACAAAATATTTGTGATAACTCTATGTTTACATTTTTTTAAGGCAATATTTTTTTGTTAATTATGCTCCGGAAAGGCCAGGCTAAAGACTTTTAACCTATACATCCTCGTGTGACATACATTATTTTTTAGGGTTTTTCTATTTGTTTTTGCGTCGGGGGTTAAGAACAAAATACAATGGTACGGAAAACAATATATTTAAGTAAAGAAAAAACAAAAAATAAACAACTACATTTTTAATCGTTTTCTAAGTAATTATCACGTAAAATTTTCGTTCGTAAACCGGCTTTAGAGACAACCATTTTTGCTAGCTAAAAAACTCTTTGGTACCTACCTTTTCGGGATAACTTTACAGCACTAGTTAACAAATCTAAAACGCACGCGTGCATAATATGTTGGATTATGAGCCTAAAAGCCGTTGAATAAGATCCACTTTATGAGCAACTGTGATAAAAATATATTTTCTAACGGTGATATTTCTGGGGCTTGTTATCACATTCCTATTTACCTATTTGATAGGGGGATACCTATACAAGCCCGTAGACTCAGATGTCTTATTTAGAGCAATGAAAATGTAATCATAAAGTGAACCCATAAAATTGTTACGATCGTCTATAAAAATTGCGCGGCACTCACATCCGAATGTTGCTTTTACATTTAAATGTTGATATTACCTTGTTTTTGTTTTGCACATGTGTGCGAGTTTCGTAAATGTTCACGGAAAACACGATGTGATGTTCATACTCGTATGATTTCATATTTTACTTAGAAAAATTATTCTTGCGAAATGAATTGACTCAGAATGTTGATTTTACATTTTAGGGATTCATAGCTTGTGAAATTAGAGGGTTAGGTATGGCTTAAGAGTTGTAATTTGATAACTACAAATTAAAAAGTTATTTTTTAAATTTTTATTTTTATTAAAGTTATGTTATGTTAACAACTAGCATCACCTCGCGGTTTCACCCGCGTCAGTAATGATCCCGTGGGAATATCGGGATAAAAGGCTATGATACTCCCAATGAATCAATGTATCCTCATATCAAGTTTCATCAATATCGGTTCAGTAGTTTCGGAGCCTATTCAATTCAAACAAGCAAACAAACAATAAAACCTTTCCTCTTTATAATCTTTAGATATATAAAATGCTTTGTTTTAAAAATATAAAATACGTAAACCCACTGATCGTAGAAACCGGAAACTTAGATTTCCCGAAATTCAACCACTTAGGGGGTGAAAAAGGGGGCAAAGTTTGTATGAGACAACGTGATTCCTTGGTTCAATCTACTATTTCTACGTGGACGAAGTCGCGGGCAAAAGCTATAGTCTTCTGTAATATAAAAATGAATCGCTGAATGTGTTGCTAAGCGCAAATCTCGAGAACAGCTGAACCGATTTCGCTAATATTTTTTTGGTGTGTTTGTTATTGTCAGGAGAAGATTCTTATGAAAGAAAAATTAAGAAAATAACGTGGAGAATAATTACGCGATTGAAACCGCGGGGCGGAGCTAGTAGGTATTAGTATAGATCTTCTTCTTCTCGTATTGTTCGAGTTTTCAGATCACCCTAAGGCCTCTAACTTGACGTAACGATTGCTACTAGAGGTAGCAACCGGGACCAACGGCTTAACGTGCCTTCCGAAGCACGGAGGGGCTCACGAAAACACATTTTTTGCCACACTACTAATTGGTCACCCATCGAAGTAATGACCGCGCTAGGGCTCGCTTAGCCCGCACGACCGCAGATAATCAACAGCTTAGCTGTGACCCTCCTCAAGTATTGATAAGTATAGATCTCTATCTATACTGGCGATGGAATAGTTAAATGAAGTATTTAATGCCTATATAGTACCTAGCAGTAGATTGTGAATACCTACTCAGTCGGTCAGTCGATCAGTACGGTCGGCTGCATAATTGCAGACCCCCCGTAGAGCTCCAAAACGGCTCTTATAAGAATGTTTTCAACACAAGCAAGATTCTAGACACCTGCTTTAGGTGAAGTCTTCTAACTCATCAATTAATCAAACAAAATTTATTAGAATGCAAACATTCCAAAAATAGTAATTTTCGATCGAACTCTACCGAGGGCTGCAATTATGCAGCAGACTGTACATAGGAAAAAAAGTTTAAGAATATTGCTTTTAAATTACAATACTGCTTAGATTTGTTTATAAATGGATTATACTCTTTGATTAAAGTAAAATAGCGGCTTATACTTAGTTTATTGGTTTATTTTTTGTCTTGGTGTCCAAGTTTCCTGGGAGCGGGAAAAGTCACTCACAGGGTGCGGCTGGAAGACCAGCGCTGCAGATGCGCCGGCGTATCTACAGCACATGCTGAAGCTTTTTTTTTTGTTGTCTGTTTTTTTTGTATTTACCTACTTTTTATTTATATTGTCCTTTTTTCGTATTTACTTTCCTCTGTAACTACCTCATTAATGTTTCTTATTTGTATTACTTTTGTCTGTAACTATCTCTTTAATGTTTCTTATTTGTATTACTTTTGTCTGTTACTATCTCCTTAATGTTTCTTATTTGTATTACTTTTGTCTGTAACTATCTCTTTAATGTTTCTTATTTGTATAACTTTTGTCTGTAACTATCTCTTTAATGTTTCTTATTTGTATTACTTTTGTCTGTAACTATCTCTTTAATGTTTCTTATTTGTATAACTGTTCTCTGTAACTATCTCTTACTGTTTCTTATTTGTGTCTATACTATGTTGTGTGTTTGTTCGAATAAATTATATTCTATTCTATTTTTCATGAAGACCAAGAAATTATTATCTAACGTCTAAAGCTATAATTAGCTTTCTTGTTTAATTAAGTCGACGGCACACCTATACTTTAACCACACGTGTTTCAAAACACTTAGTTACTTCATTATCTTGCATCCCCTTTTAGGCATTTTGATAATTTACACATTAAAAAAGTTATCTTTACCGTTCCACGTCATAATTAAATATTTTTGACAATTTTTATCTTGTTTTGTTCATTTTTAAAGGAAATACCTACAGCTTTTACATCACTTTATCTATTTTGATGTTGATATAATATATAAGTTCATGTAATATTTTGTATGAAGGTACATATTGTTTGTTTTTAAACAATCACGTGCTTGGCTTTTAGAATTTGAAGATAAATAGGTCAGTACTGGGGGTCTAATGTGATGATTTCATAAGAACAATTTAAAAAGGTGCTTTCAGACTTTTTTTTGATAAATCCTCTATATGAATTCCATTTTCCCCGCAATAATACAATACATAAATGTAACAAACGAAAAATATAATAAAAAAAAAAAAAAAAAAAATTCTAATTGAGTACAAATAAAAAATATTCTCTAATGGGTCTCCCCGAGGCGTTTGTGTTTTGGTTTTAGACAACACCCTATCAATTATTGAAAATAAATCTTCGCTCGTCACTAAACTTGGTTTGACTGAAAATGGAATGCGTTTGTTCTATCCGTATTATTAAGACGAGTAATCTTTTTAACTTTATTAAAATGTTATTAAACCAAGTCTATATATCTAAGTGATCCGTTTCCAAAGTTTTCAAAAGATCCCTTTTAAAAAGTATAGTACAACTATAAAGTATTAAGAGGAAAGGGTACCGACGCTCTCTCCATACAAACATAGTCGACTGTTTCCTACCTGGATAATGCCACTACAGCAAATATTTTTGTTGCATAAAACTTATAACTGCCATGACCCAATGGTCAACAAATTATATTTAAAAACTAGCTGCGCCCCGCGGTTTCACCCGCGTAAGTCCCGATCCCGTAGGAATTGACTCTAGAAAACGTTTGTATGGGAAACAGAAAAGGGCTGTTTTTAGGGTTTTCCCGGAAATTATTCGATTTTTTCTCGCCTTTTAAACCTTCCCTAGACCTCCACGAACATTTCAAGACTAAGATAAGATAAATCCGTTCAGCCATTCTCGAGTTTTAGTGAGACTAACGAACAGCAATTCATTTTTATATATATAGATAGACTAGCTGCGCCCCGTGGTTTCACCCGCGTAAGTCCCGATCCCGTATTTTAGGGTTTTCCCGGAAATTATTCGATTTTTTCTCGTCTTTTAAACCTTCCCTAGACCTCCACAAACATTTCAAGACTAAGATAAGATAAATCCGTTCAGCCGTTCTCGAGTTTTAGTGAGACTAACGAACAGCAATTGATTTTTATATATATAGACTAGCTGCGCCCCGCGGTTTCACCCGCGTTTGTCCCGATCCCGTGGGAGATTTTTTCTCACCTTTTAAACCTTCCCTAGACCTCCACGAACATTTCAAGACTAAGATAAGATAAATCCGTTCAGCCGTTCTCGAGTTTTAGTGAGACTAACGAACAGCAATTCATTTTTATATATAAGATTTAAAAATAAAAATGGCACGGTCAATAACATGCCCTTCTAATTTTTTATATATAATTAGGTTTTTTAACTCTTACTTTCTATAATAATAAGAAATTGTAAAAAAAACCATAGTCATGGCATTTAAGTATAGGTTTTACAACAAAAATATTTGTGCTAGTCTCATTATCCAAGGAGGAAACAATCGACTACGTTTGTATGGAGAGAGCGCCGGTACCCTTTTCTCTTAAATTAAACTTCTATTAAATATTTATAAATTAAATAGGTTATTTGAAACGTGCTTGGACATTTTGGTTTTTGTTTGAATAAATCTTGTAATTTAAAAATATGCATAGGTTGACCAATTTAAGATATTTTTAAAAATAAATTCTGCTTAACAGCAACGCTGATAACCTGTTAGCAAGTCCAATGTAGATAAGTCTAATTGTTTGTATAAGTTCGATTTGAGTTACAAATCAGTTTGTTGGTCGCGTGCTCTACTCCGATAAGGCCCAGGTCACAGGGCACACTTATATAGTGACGGTTCTACTATTCGTAATCACATTTGGAGACCGTTGTCCGCTCGATGCGCCGACGCAGTTTCCTACACACACTCAAAATAAAGTGATTTATTTATCTTTAAACATGCCTTGGACAAGTATTAACAGGTAGGTGATTTATAATTAATTTTTAGTGTGTTTTAGTGACAATGTTGTTAGGAATCTATTATTTATTGTTAATTATTTTGTTTCAGAATTTACGCGAAACCCTCGAACACGAGTTCCAATTCGAATGATGCACCCCCGAATGTTGGGGGGAGTCGGGCGGTGCCGACGGCCGCTGCAGACTCTGGCGGTCGCTTCGAACTTAGCGATCATGGTTATGGCAAGGGTGCCATCAAGCTCCTACATGTACACCGCGACGGAGACTATCACAGCATAAGAGAGTTCGAAGTGTTCACAGATTTGAAACTATCATCTGAATCAGCATACGTATTGGGAGATAATAAAGAAGTTGTGGCGACAGATTCTCAGAAGAACACAGTGTATCTGCTCGCTAAGAAACATGGAGTTAAAACGCCGGAGGAGTTCGGGGCTTTGGTCGTTAATCATTTCCTTTATATGTACAAACAAGTGGTGGAGGCAAAATGTCGGGTGCTCGAATACCCGTGGGAGCGGCTTCAGGCCGGCGCTCCGCATAACCACGCGTTCTTGTTCTCATCGACAGCGACAAGATGGTGTGAAGTGTCACAAGCCAGACACGGTGAGATAAATACTCTAAATATTTATTCATAACGTGAAGTTCATTTTTGTTTTCAACAGTGATTAATTTGTCTTTTATTTTGTGCAGAGGCCGTAACTGTGAAATCAGGATTGAGTGGGCTTAGGGTTTTGAAGACGACTCAGTCTGCGTTCGTGGACTTCGTTCAAGATGAATATACGACGCTCACTGATGCTGCTGAGAGGATATTCAGGTACGCATTTTAATATTCTGAAATTTGTGTATTATTCCGATACTGTAAGAATAACTTAGAACCCTTTACTTTAGATGCCATAATTGAGGAACCCGGTGCTATCATGTTTTTTTTACTCAGCGGCAACTGTGCGCTGTTAGTAGTATTTGGTCTAACAGCGCACAGTATTTGGTAGTATTAGCACGTATTAGTATATGGTCTTTTGCCACGTACTTAGATGTACTAATATCCAGCTAAAGCTACTAAAAAAGGACGGGTTGTTTAAGTTCTCGTTCCACTGCCGTCTTTCTACCTTTACCTGCGTCAATCGAAGGCCCTTTTTGGGGGTCTTCGAGTCACGAACAAATAGATATTCTATCTTTTAGGTAAACGTGTTCCATCTCAGACAATATTGTTACTTACCATTGGGTGAAACAATGGAGAAAACGCTTACCTATCAATTGTAAAAAAAAATGTTTAAATATTACTCTTGTCTTTTTCTTCTCGTATGGTGGTGTGGCTCACCTATTGTTAGAGTTTTTAGTTCGCTTTAAGGTCTTTAACTTGACCTTACGACTGCTACTCCAAATAAACAAATAAATATTGAAGGACATTCCACACATCGCCATCTAGCCCCAAGCTAAGTAATTAGATTTGTGTTATGGGTGCTAGACAACGGATAAACTAGTTATATACTTTTCCTTAGTAAATATATGCTTATAATACATAGAGACAACCAGACCACAGACAAATATCTAAGCATAAATACTTGTCTGAGGCGGAAATCGAACCCGCAACCCTGTGTTTGGCAGTCCGGCATAGTGACCATTGTGCCAACTGGATCGTCAAATACTGCCAAATTCTACAAAATACTGTTATTCTTGTAATTCATATTTTATTTTTTCTGCAGTACTGTGGTCGAAGCAGAATGGATATATGATAGCATGAGGTCGGCCGACTTCGACAACGCATGGCTCACAGTCAAGGACGCCATATTGGACAAATTCGCGGGACCTCCCGACACGGGCGTGTATTCCCCATCTGTCCAACACACCCTGTACCAAGCTCAGAAGGTTGTCTTGGAAAAAGTGCCAGAGGTAAATATTAATCACTAGGTTTTGCTCGCGACTTCGTCCGCGTAAAAGTCGAAAGTGAACCAAGGAAGCACGTTATCCCAAACAAACTTTGCCCCCCCTTTTCACCCGCTTAGGGGTAAAATTTCTGAAAATCCTTTCTTATCGGATGCCTACGTCATACAAAGAACAAACCCTTTAAGTTTCAGATCTCTACGATCGGTGGTTTAGGTTGTGCGTTGATCTGTCAGTCAGTTAGGACAAAGGATTTTATATGTATAGATTATTTACATTGTGTTCAGGGTGTTTTACTATGTATATTATAAGTATATTATAATAATATTTGCAAAAGAAAAGAATGTGCTTAAGTATTCTATCTGGCTACCATAACACAAGCCTAGTTGCTTAGGTTGTGGCTAGATGGAGCTGTGTAAAGTGTCCTACAATATTTTATTTATTTTTTATTATAATAATCCTCGAAATAGTCATAAATCCCCTTATTTTGACACCGTTAATGGGGATGATTCATTAAATCGGGATTCGTTATTGACGATTCGTGTTTTTTGATGAACGTGTTTTAAAGAAGATCTGCAATTAGGCCGTCGTTTTCAACGATTCGTGATTTTCCATTGCCATCGTGAAAAAATTTCGAATCGTGAAAAATGACGATTTTGTAAAAACACGAATCGTCCTTGTGTGAATAGGCTCTTTAGAGTTATTTACAAGAATATTTCTTACTAGCATCGCTCCACGATATTACCCGCGTAACTCCCGATCCCGTGGGAATATCGAAATATAAAATAACCTATAGCCTTCCTCGACAAATGGACTATCCAACCCAAAAATATTTTTTCAATTCGAACCAGTAGTTTCTGAGATTAGCACGTCCAAACAAACAAACTCTTCTGCTTTATAATATTAAAATAGTATAGATAATAGGTACGAATGTTTACAATATTAATAATATATTATAAAATAACATCAGTTAACTACGTTTGCTACTATTAATAGTACATCATAACGTTAATTGTAAATAAATAGACAACGATTATTATATTTGTCGACAAATATCGTCTGGGTCCTGCCATAAGTAGGATAAACAAATTGATCAAATAAAATTGTTTACATGGCAACATCTATTATATAGAGCAAACACGTGCCATTAATAATCTAAAACTGTATAATTTCATAACAATAAATATAACAGGGGTTCATAAATGACAGTCAGTAATGGAGAGATTTTTTTCCCATTGATTCTAAAGCTTTTTTTAAGTTAAATAATCATATTTTTAAATTATGAACACTGGAGGACATTGCACAAAGGGCAATCTAGCCTCAAGTAAAGAAACTAGGCTTGTGTTATGGTGGCTAGAAAACGGATAGAATAATTATTATTAGTTAGTAATTAGTGGGTAAATATTTGTTAGACGGCAGTACTTGTACTTGTATACAGGCTGTTTTCCGCCATTGGACCCTTTTTAATTGGGTCCTTTTTGCGTGAGGATGGAGTAGGCTTGCCCAGCACCTACTACCCTCTCAGCTTAGTCGACCATGTCCAGAGGAGAGAACTTGTCAATACTACTGAAGCCAACTAAGCCGCGGGTTTCATCACGATGTTTTCCTTCACCGTAAGAGCAATGTCAATTAGCGCACATAAATTTTTCTTAAGAAAAATACATTGGTGCACGGCCGGCAGTAATCGAACCCGCAACCATCTGTACCACAGAGGTCGTCTAATTATTAAACTTGTTTTTATTGTCCACAGATAAATTGGATCAAAATGACGATGCCAAACAAACACTACCTGAACATAGACATGTCAAAATTCCCCGCGAACGTGACGAAAGGGGACCCTCGGCATCAAATATACCAGCCGATTGACAAGCCCGCGGGTCTCATCTACGCTCAGCTACGTCGTAGGCCCAAGAGCCGCTTGTGACGCTACGACGGCTACGCGCCGTAGCACGCCTACGATACTTGTAGCTCTACGTTATTTATTATGGCAGAAAGACGCTTAATTATGACGTTGTCATTTTCTTTTGTTCTTTCGGGATAATATGAATTTTAACTGACTTCATTAACAGAAGTTTATGTGAATAATCATATCTGTCGGTAAATTACCGAATTGTTAAGGCTTTGGGTTCGGAATTACGGTTTTTACGGTACAAAGATTTTAAATAATTATATTGTATCATTACGCTATTTTATAAAAAAAAATGTACTTTGTATGTATGAATGTTGACTGAAAATTTAGATTTAAGTGTTGTAATACAAGTACATGTCAATGTCAGCAATATGGCGCAATATCTTGGCGCAAAAATTCCATACCAGACAAAAGCTTCCCGAACAATATGTTGTACAAAAGAAAACAATTTACGAATCTTCTGCGGTCAAGGTTACTTTGTTATTGAACTGAATAACCGCTAGTGATTACTTTAACCGACTTTACAAAAAAGAAGGTTCACATTTCTTAGGATTTTTATAACTAGTCAAGTTTTTTATTAATATAGGGATACAAAAATTTCACATGTGGTTATTCAGTTTGGAGAAATAATGTCTACGCTCACCGTAACAAAAAAACTGTTTTTTACATAGTTATGTAGTTACAAAGGTCGTTGCCAAAACGGTTCCATCAACGCAGACTTTTAGAATTATAAGTGTTATGTAAGTTCTCAGTTTGTACGGAGTAGATAAGTTTTAGCTATAAAATAATATAAATAAAAATAGTTACAGTTTATGATCTGTTTTCTTTATCTCGTTTTATATTATTTTTATACACATCTATATACACAAGTGCGAATACTTGACCTGGTTATGACTTTTATGACGCTCAACCCATCCCATATTTCAGATAATATTATTTGACTGTTCAGTACAGTTGACGTCAAAAGTTGATATGCAACATCAATTCTTAAAATTACGAGCGACATAGCAACATATATAAACCCAAACGATTTAATAGGCAGGGGCCTTACCACGAGTTGTTTACGCATTCAATCAAACGTACAGTATTGAGTATCTGTGCTTAGGGGGGTGAATTTAGAAGGGGCAGCAAAATTGTGTTTCAAGATAGAAGTTCGGATAGAAGAGCAAGAGATAAGTAGATAGGGCGTGGGTAAATATAATCAAATTAAGTGTAAAATAAATATAATTAAACTTTTAATACATAGAGCAATCTACGTGAACAGAGCCTGGAAGTTTTTTTTCAAATAAGGGGGAATACTGTGGCGGACACACATTCCTGTGTGTCAGCACTTTCCGTCATACTCTATAGCGACCGCAGAAATACGTGTCTTTATCATATCTTATGAATATCACGTGTATACGTGATAGTTTGTATATCAGATGCGCTACCTACTGTTACCCTTTCCTATCTAGATGCCTGTGTAGTATATATAAGCTATAATCTTTTATACGGAGTCAGGTTATTACTAGGAGAATAAACCCTACCGTCAGAATGGACGACTAGTTTCATTACTCTATCTGGGTACCCCACATTTGCATATACATAAGATTTGCACGGCCTGGATTTGTAGGTAAGTAGCAAAAAAACACTAATCGGCACACTCATCGATTGTTCCATACCACCAGAAATATCACCAAGAAAGATAGCCTAAAGCTATATGTCTGTTTGAGATGACTAAGGTGAACCTTAGATCTTGCACAACAAAAAGCGTTTAAGACCTTAAATATGATTAACCAACTCACAAAGTATCAAACCGATTAAATAATATCAGCCTTGTGATGTTGACATAGATTAATTTTAGACTTTTGCTAAAATTTAGCTTAAGTTGTCTTAATAGCTGCCGCTCTAAATATTATTTCGTAAAGATAACTGTAATAGATTCGATTGATGTATAACGACGGTTAAAAGGAAATAGGACATAAGCGACATTTTTGTCAAAAATGACTTTTGAATGGCATTCTACTTTTATAAATAAAAAAAACAATTAATGCGAGGAGTTTTGGCGGGAACGAGTTAACAACATGTCGTGCTGCAGTTTTATTTTCATGAAACTTAGATGTAACCTGAGTTGAATTGTATAATTCTGGTGGAATGTTATTCAATTTAGTTCTGTGAAAGTGCACAAGTGTAGTGAAAGTAAAAATCAGTGTCAAACATGCAGTTTTCTCGTTGCCTCCAAAATCTCCTATTAAGGTTATGGTAAACTTGCCACCGCTTTACTATAACCCCTGACTTGACGGACTATGACGACTTTGACTGTATTGAAACACTTTAGGCCCGATTTATGAAAAATCGGGTCATAATTTGATGCAAAATATAACTTTACACTGGCTAAATGCACACGTGCGAAGCCATAATGAAAGAAAAAAAAAATTAATGCTTTCATTTTTCTCGATTTTAAAGCTGTTTTCATTTTTACGTTACGATAATAAATAAGAAAGTTGTGACCATTTTTCTGCAATTTCAAACTTTAAACAACTGTCCTGAATAATTTGGTTTTTGGCGGTTATACCCTATTTCCTTTTAACCGTCGATAATATTAATTATTTCGTAAAGATAGCGTGAAAGAGACAAGAGATACTTTTTAAGCTGTCGTTCTCTTCACTCGCGATGTATTCGCGTAGCCAATTCTAGTCTTGAAGTTTAATAGTAAATACTCAATACGATTGATCGTGTGTGTAAACAAATCATACGCACTGCACCCTTATCACGAGTTGTGATATAATCTTGCGTACAACGAAGGCCGGTTAATTAAAGTTTAATTTTTGATATTTTAAAACTTGTGAGTGCAATAAATCGATAAATCTATCTTTCTATCTATTTATAAAACGGCCCGTCTCGTAACGTGTGTCAAATCGTGGAAGGTATACATTTTAATCGAATATTTTTATAAGTTTGCATACCTTGCGTTCCCAGTGGGTACGTTGCTAGGTAGGTACGACTGGTCAGGTAAACTTAAGCTACTAGGTAAATACCTAACGACGACCCAGTTGGCACAATGGTCACCATGCCGGACTGCCAAACACAGGGT
This sequence comes from Idaea straminata, assembly GCA_951213275.1. Lineage (NCBI taxonomy): Eukaryota > Metazoa > Arthropoda > Insecta > Lepidoptera > Geometridae > Idaea > Idaea straminata. The sequence goes on along the minus strand of OX577846.1, from coordinate 5,097,158 downwards.
TACGGGTTCGATTCCCGCCTCAGATAAATATATATGCTTGGATATTTATCTGTGGTCTGGTTGTTTCTATGTATTATAAGTATGTATTTACAAAAGAAAAGTATATAAGTAGTATATCCGTTGTCTAGCACCCATAACACAAGTCTAGTTACTTAGCTTGGGGCTAGATGGCGATCTGTGGAATGTTCTGCAATATTTATTTATTTAATAATAATAAATAAATTTATTATATTTACCTAAGTACGGCCGGAATCAGAATTACAGACCCACCGTAGAGCTCCAAAACTGCTATTATAAGAATGTTTTCAACTCAAGCAAGATTCTAAGGTCTTGCTCAGTCTTTCAACTCAGGAATTTATAAGATAAATATTATTAGAACAAAAACATTCCAATAATCGTAATTTTAGAACTCTACGATGAGTCTGCAATTCTGAATTCGACCGTACATACACTTGACGATTACATATCTACCCACCTAACTAACATGATCTAGATCCTGATTATTATTTAATTTATTTAACATTCGGTTTTAAAATAGATATCGTAATTACCTACATAATGTACTCGCGTGGCGTTAGAGTAATTAAATCACGATTAGGTTAATGTACATAAAATCCATTACGGCTAACGAATCCTACGCAGTGCAAACGAGTACCGTGGTACGGTCGGCTGCATAATTGCAGACCCACCGTAGAGCTCCAAAACGGTTGTTATAAGACTGTTTTCAACATTAGCAAGATTCTAGACACCTGCTTTGGTTGAAGTTTAAACTCATAAATTTATCAAACAAAAATTATTACAATAAAAACATGCCAATAATAGTAATTTTAGAACTCTACCGGGGGCTGCAATTATGCAGCCGACTGTAACTTATTTAAATAATTTTATTTAATAATCATCGTTTCAATGCTTAAACTAACTGCGACTCGTGGTTTTATCTGCGTTCTTCTCGATCCTATGGGAAAAACGGGATAGGCCCCATTAGTTCCTCTGAAGGAACTATCAAAAGAAACTACTGGGAATAAACCTAAATAGTAGCCGCAAAGCGGCATTTTCGTACAGCGGCCGCAGTTTTTCGTTGATAATTAGTGTTGAAGTAATTCAATCTACTTGGTGGATTTTGAAAATAGAATTATTTAAAGGTAAAAAATAGATTAAATCAATTCGTTTTTGGCGGGAACGAGTTAACAACATGTCGTGCTGCAGTTTTATTTTCATGAAACTTAGATGTAACCCGAGTTGAATTGTATAATTCTGGTGGAATGTTATTCAATTTAGTTCTGTGAAAGTGCACAAGTGTAGTGAAAGTAAAAATCAGTGTCAAACATGCAGTTTTCTCGTTGCCTCCAAATCTCCTATTAAGGTTATGGTAAACTTGCCACCGCTTTACTATAGCCCCTGACTTGACTTGACGGACTATGACGACTTTGACTGTATTGAAACACTTTAGGCCCGATTTATGAAAAATCGGGTCATAATTTGATGCAAAATATAACTTGACACTGGCTAAATGCACACGTGCGAAGCCATAATAAAAGAAAAAAAAAAACATTAATTACCCACCGCACTACGAGTCGACACTACCGGTAGTGTCGTAGGGAATTTTTTTCCCTTCCACACTACTCGTTATTTAACATTTCCGTATCGTCACTACACACTACTACTATTCGTATAGGTACCTACTAAATAAAGTTATAATAATACCTGCTATTGATTTTTGTTTGAGTAGGTAATAGAGAGACAGACAGATTAATTTTAAAAACTATGAATGCACAGTAGTACGAATTTATAGTTTTTAAAAATAATTTAAGACCTTAGACAATTTTTTAAGGTTTTCGTATCCAAAGGGTAAATACGGGACACTATTACTAAGACTTCAATGTCTATCTGTCTGTCTGTCACCAAGCTGTATCTCAGGAAACCGTGATAGCTTGACAGTTAAAATTTTCAGGGATGATGTATTTCTGTTGGCGCCATAATCCCACTAATATTATAAATGTGAAAGTTTGTGTGTGCGTGTGTGTGTGTGTGTATGTTTGTTTTTTTACTCCTTCGGGAAACGGCTTCACCGATTTTTATGATATTTTATATGCATATTCAGTAGGTCTGAGAATCGGCTACTATCTATTTTTTATTTTGTTTCCTTAAGCTTTTTTTTTGTAAATGGCAAAACAACGTTTACGAGGACAGCTTGTAATATATAGAAGATAGCTTTAGCCCGCGACTTCGTCCGCGTAGAAGTCGCAAATGGCCCAAGGAATCACATTGTCCTATACAAACTTTGCCCCCCTTTTTCACCCCCTTATGGGTAGAATTTCGGAAAATCCTTTCTTATCGGATGCGTACGTCATACAAAGAATACACCCTCCAAGTTTCAGGTCTCTACGATCAGCGGTTTAGGCTGTGCGTTGATCCGTCAGTCAATCATTCAGGACAAATAATTTTAAATGTATTTGAGAGTCTCTTTCATCTGTTGGATTGGAAACACTCCCGTCTTCGTCATATTTTTGGATACTTCAAAATTACTATTGACCTATAGAGTAGGTACTTACTAAGGCAATTATTTAATGTACCTAAGTACTTATTAAGTATTTAATGTACTAGTGTTTTTTGTTTAAAATAAAAAAAATGTAAATAAAATTGGTTATTGGAGTCATGAACTTACGATACGTAAATTATCTTGAGAATAAAAAAAATAGAAAATACAATGGATATGTAAGTACGTAAGTGACAAATATCGTATCTAAGTAAATAAAATAAAAACATGTGACTTAACACGTGAATTTTATCGGAACTTTTAAAAAAGTTTCTACAATCATTACACAAATAAATAAATAAATAAATATTGCAGGACATTCCACACATCGCCATCTAGCCCCAAGCTAAGTAACTAGACTTGTGTTATGGGTGCTAGATAACGGATATACTACTTATATACTTTTCTTTTGTAAATATATACATAGAAACAACCAGACCACAGAAAAATATCTAAGCATAAATACATGTCTGAGGCGGGAATCGAACCCGCAACCCTGTGTTTGGCAGTCCAGCATGGTGACCATTGTGCCAACTGGGTCGTCAAAATACGTGTACTTGTGTATACAGTTTTTACCCGACAACGGCGAAGCTAATAGGGTTATGTTTTTAACTCGTATGTATGTATGCTCATCTCTTTCCGACGAACCGAAAAACTATTTACTACTAGCTGCGCCCCGCGGTTTTACCCGCGTAAGTCCCGATCCCGTAGGAATTGACTCTAGAAAGCGTTTGTATGGGAAATAGAAAAGAGCTGTTTTTTGGGTTTTTTCCGGAAATTATTCGATTTTTTCTCGCCTTTTAAACCTTCCCTAGACCTCCACGAACATTTCAAGACTAAGATAAGATAAATCCGTTCAGCCGTTCTCGAGTTTTAGTGAGACTAACGAACAGCAATTCATTTTTATATATAAGAAGACTAGCTGCGCCCCGCGGTTTCACCGGCGTAAGTCCCGATCCCGTGGGAATATCGGTTATTCGATTTTTTCTCGCCTTTTAAACCTTCCCTAGACCTCCACGAACATTTCAAGACTAAGATAAGATAAATCCGTTCAGCCGTTCTCGAGTTTTAGTGAGACTAACGAACAGCAATTCATTTTTATATATATAGATATAGATAGATAGATAGATATAGATAGATAGATAATTTAACAATTGAGGTATCGTTAGATTGTCTTAATAGTCTGCCGGTTATAAGCTATGTGACGTCGCAATAAATTAAATTTGAAAAATAAAAAAATAAAAAAAGAGCCTGAGGAGTAATCCACGTCTGGTCATGGCCAGATAGACGGACTTTTATTATACAAGACCATGTCGTGTATATAAATTAATGGTTTTGATGCTTTGTTTCTATGTCTACAGATTCCCAATTTTTCAGATTTCCAATACTACAGATTCCCGTATTAACAGATTTCCATGTCACCGATCAAATGCCGATCAAACTCTTTTTTTCTGAACCAAAAAAAATATCGACAAAAAAATACGTAAGTATAAAAATCGTATCGGAAAATCAAAATGAAAAACAAATGAAGATCGCAATGCACTATTTTAGGACGGGGTTATCTCCTTAAAGTTAAATCAACAAAACTTGTACTTAGTAGAGGCCATGAAGATGTTTTCAATTGATTACAAAATTAAGTAACGTACATTAAGATAATTGTTTATTAAAGTATTTAATTGACTAATGGATGTTTAATTTTTGATTACTGCCCATTCGAAAATAGCCCTGACTTTGTCAATACTGTTTTGATAACATAATATAACTACCGGTTGAGAATCGATCAATGCCAGAACTAATTAAAAAAACATCAAATCTTCTTCTTCTGTCTTAATATGTAGGGTCGGTACAATATATCATCCTCCTCTGCTATCACTTCTTCTAGCATTACTTACATAGTGATTATCGTGTTTTTTTCTGTGTTGTACAAATAAAGTGATCTATCTATCTATCTATCTCCTCCACTCCACTCTATTCACCGTCAAATCCTGATTAGTAGTGTTCGCGCCGTTCCGTTTCTCCTTCATTCATACGTGCTTTCTATGTCGTACGTAACGTCATAGATGATACATTCATTCTTTGTCTTGTCAACCATCTTGTAACATAACATTAGCTAATACGCAATGTAAAACTTTATTAAATAATATAGGTTCCCTAAACCGTGTTTGACTATTCGCGTAAACAAGTAGGGATAAATGGAGCAGAACGTTCCAAATATCCCACCGGTAAACATAATTAAAAAAAAACTCCAAGCAAAAAACTCAAAATCCCTACCAGAGGTGATATGACAGTAGGGATTTATAGAAAAGGGGAATCCTTCCACCTCTTCTTTGCCCGTCTTCTCGCTCTACGATCATTTACTTCAAACTCCTGTACTCTTCTGGTGACATAAGCAGTTTGATTTATAAATTTAATCCCTTTCCTAGATGCATGTAGTTGGTATTTCACAAATTACGAGGCGTATCCTCTTTTCTCCCCTTACCGGGGCCGATGGCACATAGATTTGTGTCATCTGGCCTGATAAATATATCACCGGGCCAGTTAAAACTTTTTTCCCATGTAGCCCGGTGCCAGGCCAAGTTACCGGGCCAGACACTCGACACGAGTATTCTCTCTATGATCGACTTGACTAAACCACACTAGTATTTTTTTAACTTGTCAGTAATGGCCGCCAGTCTCATAATTTTTCTTACGAGTATGTTAAAGGAAGTTTTTAAGGTGGTGTAAGGAATTAAAATAATTGAAAAATTCACAGTTTAATGTAAAAATAACATTATAGCTTATTTAAACTACTACACTTATCTAAACAGTTTTACAATATTAAAACTTTTCATTAAATTACTAATATTTTTCGATTTCACATACAGAATACTTCAACTTTTAACTTTAGAAATCTTACAAACGTTTTGTTCCGATAATTTTGTCAGCCAATGCGTATAGTTCTTCCACAGTCTGAAACAAAAATAATAAGTACTATATAGTAATTCCAACTAATATTATAAATTCCGAAGTTTGTTTGTTGGTTTCTCTACAGAACTATTTAAAACTGTTCAACAAATAACGTTTTTATCGCGACATTTTCACGAGAATCGTGGGTGAAAATTAGGTTTACCAATTGTATGTTACACCTGGAAGAGATCGCTTTGAGCATTACTTTGTAACATTGTCTTTGATTTTAACTTGATCTACATATATATAGATGTACCCCCTAATTTAAAAATGGCGTTAACAATAAATAAGTTATTTTATCTAACACTCTGAAGTTTAGTGTGTTAAATAGATAAATTCGTTATTAGATTATCTTAGAGTCTATAAACCTATATGTATGTATGAGCGAAAAGCTACTATAAAATATATCTATTATCTGACTATGTAGGTTAGTTGGCAACGTCCGATAGACGTATACATGGCTCTTGCCTATAAAGCCGACGTCAACACACCCCTTTAGCATAATAACTATTATAATTACCCATGAAACCTGCCCATACTTAAAATGTCGAGTTTTCCTACTTGCACGCGATTGCAGCTTTTTAAACGCTTATCACAGTTTCTAACAGGCTAATATACTAAAACAAATTCTTCGCAATAGACAAAAACCACAATGTTGTAACCGATACTTATGCTCTGATTGCCGCTGTCATCTGTACTACCGCTAGACGCTAGATAGCGAGGTTAGGTCGTTACCTATCATACGTATAGTTTACTTAATGGCTCGATTAATGTCCACTTCGTATCCAGTCAGAACCGGTTATTTGTAAACAAAGCGAAGAAACACGGATATAGAGCATATATTCTGTTCCAAATCACGTACGCCAGTTTTTGATAGTAAATAAATAAATAAATATTGGACATTCGACACATCGCCATCTAGCCCCAACGTAAGTAACTAGACTTGTGTTATGGGTTGTAGACAACGGATATACTACATCTATACTTTTGTTTTGTTAATATATACTTATAATACATATATACAACCAGACCACAGACAAATATCTAAGCATAAATACTTGTCTGAGGCGAGAATCGAACCCGCAACCTTGTGTTTGGCAGTCCGGTGTGGTGACCATTGTGCCAACTGGGTCGTCGTTGATGTAGAGTTTATTGTGTAAAAGTCTCAGTTTAGTTCTTGAGGCATATTTGATGGGCTAGCTTTTGCACGCGACCTCGTCCGCTTAGTAGTCGAAAATGGACCAAGGAATCACGTTATCACATACAAACTTTGCCCCCTTTTTCACCCCCTTAGGAGTACAATTTTGATAAATTTCTTATCGGATGCCTACGTCACACAAAGAATACACCCTCCAAGTTCCAGGTCTCTACGATCAGCGGTTTAGGCTGTGCGTTGATCCACCAGTCAGTCAGGACTAAGGATTTTATATGTGTAGATTGGCAAATGATCAAGTTGTAGTTTGTTATGTTGTTTATTAGTTAGAACGTTATGTAGTTTTTTCTTTTAATTATGGCTTCGCACGGATTGTGCATTTAGCCAGTGTCAAGTTATATTTTGCATCAAATTATGACCCGATTTTTCATAAATCGGGCCTAAAGTGTTTCAAAACAGTCAAAGTCGTCATAGTCCGTCAAGTCAGGGGCTATAGTAAAGCGGTGGCAAGTTTACCATAACCTTATTAGGAGATTTGGATGCAACGAGAAAACTTCATGTTTGACACTGATTTTTACTTTCACTACACTTGTGCACTTTCACAGAACTAAATGGAATAACATTCCACCAGAATTATACAATTCAACTCGGGTTACAACTAAGTTTCTAGAAAATAAAACTGCAGCACGACATTTGTTAACTCGTTCCCGCCAAAACTCGAACGTTAGTTTGTAAACACTTCAAGTAATTGATCGTGTTATGATGTTAAAAGTATACCTAAAGCTGTCAAACGATGAGTTGGTTTTTGACTATATCTCATTTATTTTATACTTCGAAATATCTATACTAATATTATAAAGCTGAAGAGTTTGTTTGTTTGTTTGAACGCGCTAATCTCAGAAACTACTGGTTCGAATTGAAAAATCTTTTTGTGTTAGATAGTCCATTTATTGAGGAAGGCTATAGGCTACTTTTTATCCCGATATTCCCACGGGATCGGGAGTTGCGCGTGTGAAACTGCGGAGCGCTGCTAGTTTGTTTATATTACCGCTGACTTAGTAACAGTTTGCGTGTTTTCAGTACTATCTTTGAATAGATAGTTTGGTACGTCTGTACGTACTTATTCGTACGTACAATAGTTTAATGGTAGGTTAACGACTACCTACTTATTGTTCTGATAAGCTTTTGCTGTGGATGTATTTTCGTAGGTACTTAATTGTTTTACCGCTCAAAGTACGCATATCTGATATCGTCAATGACTCTTGTAAAATCTACTCAATGTACTAAAATAAATAAATATTAATAATTACAGGACATTCCACACATCGCCATTTAGCCCCAAGTTAAGTAACTAGACTTGTTTATGGGTGCTAGACAATGGATATACTACATAAATACTTTTCTTTTGTAAATATATACTTATAATCAGAAGTCGGAATTAGGTAGAGTTATTTATGTACTTACACTGATTTCATACAGCGAAAGAATAACGTGGATATGCCTTAAATCTCGAGATTAATTTTGAAGAGCGGGAAAAATCCCGTGTTTTATATTTAGTAAAAAATGTTATTAACTTGTTATTTTAAACGACGCGCGACGTTGCCAAACTTACACCTACGACATCTTATTGTCCGAAGTTACAAAGATACGCGTGGTGTTGCCAAATTTGTAGGTCGCACATCAGAACAAAAGAACACAATAGCGGAAATGCGGAGCACCCCCCGCTTAACGAAATTTACCAGATTTGTCTTTTTTTATCGCATTCAAAATTTAACGGTTAACTCATTTACACAGCTCGCTCATTCACTTACCTCGATTCGTAGAATGCACTCGCTTGTTTTCTGTTGTGTTTTTTGTGGTGAATTCTGTTTGACCCCGGCTTGTTTATTGGATTTTGGACTCTTTTGAATACGAGTATTTCGGCAAACATTAATGGACTGATTGCGAGAGTTTAGAATATAAAATGGAAAAAGTCATGGATAGAAATCCTGATTTCGACACCATCAGAAACATTTCAGAAAAAAAATATTCTTGCATTAATGACGAGGAGGAGGAATTATATAAATTTGCTAACCTCACCTCAGTTGACGTAGAGCGACAAATGGATTTTAGACGTTCGGAGAAATTACCAGAAAATATTGAAAAGTTAATGGTGGTAATAAGTGGGACTTTGAATGAATCGGACAAGAAAAATGATTCTGATGGGCCGTTTGAATAAGAAAAGACCTCACAAGTGTAGTCTAAAAGCAAAAGTATTTTATCGTATGTATAAAATAAGGAGAAAATAAGAATTTTCTTAATACCTATAAATAATTTGTATTGTGAATTAAAGAAGATAAAAAATACATAAAAAATACTAATAAATAATAAAAAATATTGTTGTCTTTTAGAAATCCCGGAAGATCCATATTAATATCAACATTTCGATGCAAGTACATAAATAACTCTACCTAATTCCGACCTCTGCTTATAATACATAGAAACAACCAGACCACAGACAAATATCTAAGCATAAATATTTGTCTGCGGCGGGAATCGCATCCGCAACCCTGTGTTTGGCAGTCCGGCGTGGTAACCATTGTGCTAACTGGGTCAACTTTGATATATAAAAATAAAAAAGGTTCGAAAAAAATAATACGTTGGATTATGAGTCTAAAAGCGGTTTAAAAAGATCCACTTTATAGAGCAACTGTGATAAAAAATATGTGACAGAGTTAATGCCAGAAAACGGTTGCGTGAAACAAGTACCCTTTCTTGATAGCTAGTGATCGCTAACGTAGCCGTATGATCTGGGTAATAACTGAATCACATCAATATATCATGACTAGCAGACTGGCTGGTGACTGACACGCACGGGTGACGAAGCAACGTTTATATATCATGATCACCGTATGGAAGTATGTATGCACCTATTATACCTAATACGGATCAACCGTGACAGCTTATCTATACGACCCTGGGGTTTACAGACGTTGTAGTTTGATTTAGTTTGCCACGAGCCCATCTACTGTTACAGGGATGGATGCAGTGATTAAAACGCCAAAGCTTAGCGCATCGTCTGTATTTGAAAGATCGTGTTCAAACATATTGCAAAACTGAAGTTTACTACGGTAGGTGACATCGTCTTATCCTTAAATAGTTTTATTACCCGAATGCGAAGGGGTTGTGTTTTTGAAAATATAGCTGAAGGATTTATAAAAAAAAATCTAAGCTTTTTAATGATGAACGGGGAGGTTCTAATCTCACGAATTACTGGTTCGAATTGAAAAATTATTTTTGTGTTGGATAGTCCATTTATCGAGCAAGGCTATAATAGGCTACTTTTTATTTTGATACTAGCTGCGCCCCGCGGTTTCACCCGCGTAAGATCCGATCCCGTGGGAATATCGGGATAAAAAGTAGCCTATGTGTTAATCCAGGTCTCCAGCTATCTCGATACCGAGTTTTATCGCAATCGGTCCAGCAGTTTTTGCGTGAAGGAGTAATAAACACACACACACACTCACACACACACACACACGCACACACAAACTTTCACATTTATAATATTAGTAAGATTCCCACGGAATCGCGACTTACGCGGGTGAAACTGCGCAGCGCAGTAATATCATAAAGCTGAAATATTTGCTTGTTTGTTTGAACGCGCTAATCTCAGGAACTACTGGTTCGAATTGAATAATTATTTTCGTATTGGATATTCCATTTATTTTATTTTTTTATTTTTTTTTATTTTTATTCTCATTGGAAAACAAACAGTATAATTATCAACTTAAATATTTAAGTGGTTACAAATACACCATTTAAATGTTTTCACATATAGATAAATACGCTTGTTTGCTAGAGACGTAAAAGAAAATTTGACAACAAAGAGAAGGGAACAAAGTTACAAATGATGGCTCAAAAGTATTTTACTTTCACGACAGATTGGGAACCAACCAGTTTGAGTTAAATAACATTTTAATTTTATGTGGTGCTGTGTTAAATATGTCGAAGTCGGCATACTCGAGATCGTTAACTTCCCTCGCCGCTCTAATGACAAATGAGTTTCGTCTATAATTTGTGTTACCTTTAGGTACACCTAGGCAAGGCGTATGTCTTAAAGATTTTTTAGATGGTACACGTAGACGTATTTTAGAGAGCAGATAGGGAGAATCAATTTGGTTTTGTGCAATATTAATAAAGAGTATAATGTCAGCCAGTTTGCGTCTTTCCGCCAATGGGAGCACATGTTGCCTTCTGCACCTTGCCTCATAGTCGACATCGTAACACCTACATTTGTATTGAAGAAATTTAAGAAATTTCTTCTGAATCGCTTCAATTCTTTTAATATAAATGTCATACCCAGGACTCCATACTTGCGAACAATACTCAAGAATGCTACGCACAAAACAACAGTATAAAATTTTGATTACTTTGATGCTTGAGAATTGTGAACTGGTCCTGATGACAAAGCCCAAAGCTTTTCGAGCTCTTTTGACAATGGTATCGATATGGTTCTCATACGTTAATTTGGCATCCTGTGTCACCCCAAGGTCTCGAATTTCGCTTAATTTTTTAAGTATTTGATTTTTTATGAAATAGTTTGCATGAACTATATTAGTTTTACGAGTGAATGTTATGGAGTAGCATTTTGATACATTTAAGTCTAATTTATTTTTGTAACAATAGCCTTCAAATCTCTCAAGATCATCCTGTAATAAGTGACAATCACTAACATCACGAATATTTTTGAAAATTTTCATATCGTCGGCATAAAGTAAGAACATTGAATAAAGAAAACAAGAGCGAATGTCATTCAGGAATATGTTAAACAATAGGGGTCCTAAAAGGGACCCTTGGGGCACACCTGATGGAACGTAACACCATGAGGATCGATAACCACTGACCACCACAGCCTGAGACCTATTTGAAATGTAGGATGAGAACCATCTTAAAAGATTGCCATGAATACCAGCATTGTATAGCTTTTGCAACAGTATAGAATGATCAATGCGGTCGAATGCTTTGCTGTAATCGGTGTATATAGCATCGACCTGCCCACCAGAATCCATGTTTGACGTCAGATACTCTCCAAAAGAAATTAAATTTGTGGTAGTTGAGCGTTTTTTTAGGAAACCATGCTGTTCTGGAATAAAGGTAGCAGATAATGCGCTATAAACTTGTGTATAAATAATACGCTCAAATACTTTAGCGAAAATGCATAACTTCGATATGGGTCTGTAGTTTGTGACATCGTTTCTGTTACCCGCTTTGTGAATGGGTGTGATGAAAGCTGATTTCCACATTTGAGGCACAATACCCTCAGCCACTGATCTTTTAAATAGGATCGTCAGTGGTTTTGACACAGCCTTGGCACATTTTACAATGAGTAGAGGTGCTATGTCATCCGGTCCCGGCCCCTTATTGAGGTCTAATGATTTAAGCAATCGAAAGACTGTCTCTTCATTAATTTCAATATCGTTCAACAAACTAGGCTGACCATAGAACGAAGAATCAATCTCAGGAAATGAACCAACTGAACTAGCTGAGTTAGAAGAGAAAGAACACGTCAAAAATGTGGTCTGGAAGTAAGAGGCAAAGAGATTACAAATAGAGTCACCTGATTCCGCCTTCTGGTTTTCATATAGCAAAGTTGAGGGGATAGAATTAGAATCTTTTTTGTTTGACTTAACGTATGTCCAGAACAGTTTAGGATTTTTTATTATATTAGTTTCCATATCTCTTATATAGGCTTTATAACAATCTTCTTCTAGTAATTTAGCTCTTTTCCTGAGAAGACTATAGGCATTAAAGTCTGCGGTGTTACCATAGGTGTGATATTTTTGGAAGAACTTATATTTTTCTTTTAGCACCTTCTTTAGAGCAGAATTATACCATGGCGGAAACTCAGATGAGGTCACAAGCTTATGTTTAATGTACTTATCGCGGAGTTCATATAGGTATTTATAAAACAGCTGCAATGCGTCGTCTAAAGAAATATCACTAGTAAGACCATGATCCCAATCAATATCATTTAAAGCTAGATTGAAATTGACGTAATCGCCAGAATTATAATAATATTTTAGCCTGGGTTTAGCCTTAATAATTTCGCAGTCGTCGATAAGCTGAATATGCAAGGACTTATGGTGATCATCCTCAGGGACAAGGGGTTCGGAACAGTGTTTAATGTCTAGGTCCTTATTGCTGAAAACTAAGTCTAAAATCCTATTTTTAGAAATGTTTCGCTGTGAGTTATATTGAGTTAAACCACACTCAACTATTATATCAAAGAAATGCGTTTGTTCCTCACCCGTGATCCCCGACGGCTGCAAGATATTGTTCTCTAAATGCCAGTTTACATGGGGAAAATTGAAGTCACCCATGATAAGAAACCTGTCATCAGGACATGAGTTCACAATCTCCGCAAGTTTGTCACTAAAGTTTCTTAATTGAGTACTAAATGAATTACCTAATTTTTGATCACACAGATACAATGTGCATATATGTAATTTGTTTGACGACCGATTTTTCGTATTTAGAGTGACAGTTACCCAAATATCCTCCGCTGAGGAGAACCACTCGGGCCGCTCAACGGAGGGCAGATCACGACGTACGGCCAACAAGGTACCGCCACCGTATAATTCCTGCGTAGCAGCGTAGTCTCTGTCCCGCCGCCAAACCACATATCTCTCGTCAAATACCTCCCGGTCATATATACCACTCAGTAGAAATGTTTCTGTTATTGAGATAATAGCATATGAATCAAGAAGCACATTTCTTTTAAAAGTATGTGTTTTTGTGCGTAGTCCACGAGCATTTTGGTAATATATCTTAATATTCGTATTCGTATAAGTCATCATTGTTAACCGGTGAAATTAATATCTAAATAAGTTAAAAAGGTATACAATATTTGTAAACAATAGAATGAGTAGTTTAGGTAAGATGGAGCCGGCTCAAGACAACCCATAATACATGAATCATTTATTATACTTATTGTTGCAAATATTGTTGAATAAGCAACATCACGAGTAAAAGCGATCCAGGCACAGAACAAGTAAAAAACGTGATAACAAAATAATAGAAACACGTAATTAGAATGGTTGTAGTAAAAAAATATCGAATTTATAAGTTGTGTTTCTGTTGTAATACTAGTCATTGCAAAGAAATAATCGGCTATAAATAGCGACCTAGTTCTATTTTTAAGCATTAAAAAGTTATGTGTTATTAAAAACATATCAACAAAGAAAGTGTAGTATTTTAAACCATCAATTATGTAAATATTAAAATAAATCAGTAATAAGAAGGTAGGCGCAAAATAGTCAACCGGCGCTGGGATCGGGCGAGAGGCAAAGGTGCAAGCAATATTAGACTGTACGTGTTTGTATGCACCCCCATAGCAATCGTGAGTGCAAGTATGAATAGCGTCATTGAGCGGTAAGGTAATTACTTGCGTAAACCGGTCGAGCGTCCTGCACCGACACTCGTACACAATCGACGAATAGGTACAATGCTGAGTGGTTCTCAAACTGTTCACACAGTATGCGCTTGAAAATAGTTTTAATATTACTAAATGCACTAGGTATGTGTAAATTATTAGACGATTTTTGGAAGATCGTTTAAAGATTTTATGACGATTATTGGTGATGTATCGGATTTTCTGACCATAATTTTGGAATGTTTTACCCACACATAACGAAAATTATTTTCCTTGGCCAAGGATTTAACCTTTGTGAGTATCGTTTTATTTTTTTGCGTTAAGTGATCGTTAACATAGAAATTACCCGGGGAAGAAAATCCGATATTTGCGATATTCAAGTGCTTAGATTTACGCGCATTAGCTACGAATTCTTCTTTAACGTATCTATTGTTGAACGCTATAATTATAGATTTTTCTGCGTTGGGTATGCGTGTCGGTACTCTTGCAATGTAGTTCATTTGCTCCTTGTTGACCGGGTAGTCGCACAGTTTACCGATGTTGGCGGCTATTTCAAATAGGTTTTCATTTTTCTTCTGTGGGACGCCCTTAATTTCAACGTTGTTCATTCTGGTCCACTGTTCTCTGTCCTCCAAGTCGAGAGTAAGTTTGGCAACTTGTTCCTGTAGGACGACTACGTCTGCGGCAGTCTTCTCGACTTTGACGACTCGTGTCTCCAAGGTCTTGACGGTAACAGAAAACTTCTTGATGAGATCGTGTGCCATATCAAGTGACTCCGTTATGTTGGAGATCTCAGCCTTGATGGATTTGACGTCCTCTACAAGGGATGCCAACGGCGTCAGCTGATACATAATTTTTTTGAGCTGCTCTTGCATCGTGTCCAGTTGGCCTGGTAGCAATGCCGGTGAAGTTGCAGCTGGGGACGGCAACGGGCTTGATTTGCACTTGGGGCAACGCCAGTTCTGCCTTTTCTCCGCGCGCAGCCTTCGGTAACTGGTTTCCGATATCCCAGCACACTGGAAGTCGAAGTGTAGTTTACAAATGCTACACTCCAAGGCATCGGCGCTCTTCGATCCACAGCTGCTACATTCGATCATCTTGCAAAAAGTTTGAGCAACACTGGAATAATGACTCGGGGCAAACAAGCGAGCGTTCACTATGAGTGATCGAAGCGAACTGGTAATAATAACCGAAACTTATCGAGGAAGGCTATAGACTACTTGTTATTTTAACATTCCCACGGGATTGGGAACTACGCGGGTGAAGCCACAAGGCGCAGCTAGTGATTAATAAAGCCAGAACGTTCTCCTGAAAGATAATGCACTTTGACCGGTGTCAATGATATGAACTAGATTTGTCTAGTTTAAGTAGAATAAGATAATGTATATATCGAACACGTGTATTTTATAAAACGGTGAATGGCGAGATAAAAGGCAAAAATTGAGAGTCATTGAGAAAATTCCTAATACATATGCACTTATTCGAAAAGACAATTTTTTTTAAGCTGTTTACCAAGAATTGACGTCGATGGCAGTAAGATGTAACAGTTATAGAGTGGTTATCTCCGAACTTTCGCATTACTTTATTGTGACATAATAATTAGAATGCGTGTCTTCGTCCATACAAGAAACCACCAGAGGGAGAGATCAATTGCCTTGAGTTCGTGTGGTCAAGTTTATTTTGCAAAGACATATACAATGTGTTTCAGTGAAGGAGGTTGTTCTAGACGTCTAGGCTTTTGGAAATTCGAACTTTTTTTTCGATAATTCTGAAGGAATTTTTACTTGAAAATCAGCTGTTTCATACAAATCGAACGAAATGTTCGAATTTCCAAAAGTCTTAGAACAAAAGTTGTTCGCCTAGACGTCTAGAACATTCTTATTAAAACTCCTTTGCTGAAACAGATTGCCTCTGGTTGACAAATCACCGGATAATAGTTCAACTTTGTTTAGTCTGTTAAGCATTCATACCCTATCAGATAGGATATAGATATAAAACGCATAGTCTGGTCTCTAAGACGGGGAATAATACTAGGTTATGACTTATATTAGGGCCCTCTAATAGGGACTTTTTGTAGCGATCGCGTTGTTAGTCGCCTTTGCAACGCGATACAGAAGCGATGCTAACGCGCTACTAATGCGCTACTTATGCACTACTTACGCGCTACTTACGCGGTACTTACGCAATGCCAGCCGCTACTGAATCGCGTTTGCATTGCGCTTTTGTGGGCGAGGGCAAACAGCTAGCGACCGCATTGCGACTGTATCGATGCGAACGCGCGACAGCATCGCTACAAAAAGTCGCCGAGGGCGAGGGCCCTTGGCCCCCTGTCCATTAAAAGGGATGAGATCAAATGAATGATAGTCACTTAATCATAAAATCTTACCGTAAGGTTTTTCAGCGTTTTAACATCATTAGTTTCGTATTTTAGAAGCGCGAACTGTTCGTCAGTAAATCGCACTCCCTTTTCAATATCAAGTAGTTTTTGTTCGTTCAATTCATCTTGACATTTTTTAAGCAGTTGTTCCGGTGTAAGTTGTTCGCCTTCTTCCTCCATCGCTTCATCTTCTGCTTCTTCATCTTGAGACTGTAAACGAGATCGTTGGTTGTTTTCAAGCCCCAAACTGTGCAGTGCTTGGACCAGAGCACATAGAGCTTAGATAATTACTTTTTTAAATGCAGAATGGTAGTCTTTATACATACTTACCTATGTAAATGAACCGAATATGTAATAGTTAGGTTTAACTTTAAAAGGAGTTATGTATATTTCTTAAAAGTTGAAAATGTTATGAAGGCAAGACTCGTCTCAAAACAATACCTGATCGAACTTTTGTGACGCCTTCAGCTTCCTATAGTAAGCGTCAGCTCGCTTCTTCGACGCTCGCGCCACCTCCCTGTTCACCATTCGCCAGAACACAAACACCGGGTGGTGGTACAACTCGGGCGGGCATTCCTTCAAAGGTGTCTTCCCTACTAGTATCAGTCGTTTCAGTCTTTCCATTTCATCCAGCTGTAGAACACAGATTATACTGGTTATTATTTTTTACCTAGACCTCCAGACTCAAGTTGGTCGTTGCAGACAAAATTTGAGCAAATGAGGGTATAATGCGAGTGTGGAGTCCCGTCGCAGTCCATTGTGCTCCTACTCCAATGCCCACTGTGCTCTAATACCTGCACATAGGAGGACCTGATAGAGGCCAACGCTGCTGCAGTGGCTAACTATTGGCAAGAAAGATTTGATTGGTCGAGCGTCACTGACTCGAAAAGAAGAAGACCCAGAGCTGCGAAAGTATATCGTAACTTAAAGCTGGGTTGAATGTATCATCATTCTAATTATTTCACACTATAAGCCTGTACAATATTTTCTTTTCGAACTGTGAAGGTTACCTTAAAAATGAAACAAATAAATAGACATTACAGAATTATGTCTATAGAGATCCAAATTAAGGATTTTACTTGATCAGAAGTAACACAGATACAAAGGTTTTGTAGGGTGAGTTGCATAAGCACCTATTAATATTTGATTATCCTTTTATTATACAAGTTTCATGTTCGCAAATTTATTATCAGATTCAGTGTTTCGATACGCCATATCTGTCAGTTTAACACCGACATTTACCCTCGCCGAGCCATAAAATGTAAATGAAAGTAGGAGTTGATAAACAAAGCAGTTTCATGACGGATGGCTAATTGCTTTCACGTAAAATATCGTCTAACAGTCTGGCGGCTGACACGAACTGAATTGAAAACTTTCAAACGAGGCGTTTATTACCGTTAATTAAAGTCATGAGGTAGTTTAATGAATTTCAGTGTGTTCGTATTAACTTATTATCTTTCTCAGAGCGTGAAAAACATTCGTTTTAAGAAATTAGATCAGTATATCGAATCACTCATCATATTTAATTGAAGTAGGCATAGTTTACATGAGATTTACTTAGTAACTGCTTTGAACAAAAGAAACGGAACGAACAGACTGTCTTTACAAATGTTATGGGGCATGATCAGAGTTGTATAGCAATAGAACTCTGATCAGAGTTCTATTGCTATACAACTCTGATCATATGCGATTCATTATAATGTAAACGTAAGATTTTCTTTTTTAACCTAATAGATACCTATCAGTGGCGAGGGTTGATATGTTTTAAAGGTAAGCCGATAAAATACGAATAGCAACAAAAATGGTTTTTAGTATTTGTAAAGAATCCACTAATACACCACAAATAAGGTACCTATGCTTGATGTCTGTTTAAGTAAGGCGACAAGATTCGGATTATAAATAATAAATATTGCAGGACATTCCACACCGCCATCTAGCCCCAAGCTAAGTAACTAGACTTGTGTTATGGTGCTAGACAACGGATAAAATGTAAATATATACTTATAATACATAGAAATAACCAGACCACAAATAAATATCTAAGCATAAATACTTGTCAAAAACGGGAATCGAACCCGCAACCCTGTGTTTGATAGGTCGGCATGGTGACCATTGTGCCAACTGGGTTGTCACAGCCATCATGAAATAATACTCACGACTCTGGTTGATATTCTTTTGTTGAGGTTCTCTTCGTTGACGGCGCGTATCCGCTCCTCGAGCTCTGTCATATAGGCTTTATCTGTAAGCCGGACCAGGTTCGAACCCATGTGCTTCTCAAGCCGAGCGCGTACATGCGGGTGTGTGAAGCTGGTACACAAAACACAATATATTTGTTAGACAAATCAAAAGTACAACGAGTTACTAGAAATGCTCATAACTTTTTTATAGCTATGAACGCTCGCGGAACATTTAGTTTCGGAGTTTAATGATGGCGTGTAGTCAGACAGACAGACATAGGGGTCAAACTTATAACATTCTTATTTCTTCATTCGGGCGTTGAAAAGATGATTTGAGATAAGATATCATCATTTAGTACCCATGACTTCATCCACGTAGGCGTTGAATTTTTCAAAATCCTTTCTTCTCGAATGTCTGCCAAATTTAAGCCCAATCCGTACATTTGTTTAAGCTATTAGTTGTCAATCAGTCAGGACTTTATATATTTTTTTATATTAGATTTATAGAGTAGGTACTCGTAGACTCTGCTGACCTAAGACGGTATTTCATTGAACTCTAATTAATATACTGTTCCGTTAAATTACTGTTTACGTAGCAGTACTTTGGCGCTGTCTTAATAAATTATATTGTTTTATTAAGATTTTAGAGACTTGTACTAGGAACTAGAAGTACCTAGAGTTGTTGAGTTAGAATAGACGAAAGTTCAAGGGTAAGTAAGTTAAAAAGTTACACAATCACCGGTGACGGCGGCCCAAGCACTAGGATAAAGTTTTAACAGATTATAAAAATGTATACATATATGAGTATTAAGTAAACAAATAATAATAAAATAAAATGAACACAGTGAGAAACGAAAAAAAAGTAGTCATAGAAGTCACACAAAAACTTTAGCCTTTATCGTGAAGAAAACTTTAACAAAAAGATGTCCTGCGATGCTTGCATGATAAGATACAATGTTAAAACAGTTGCATTTCTTGAGATAGGTAAATAAGCTACTAAGCTCAATTACGAGCAACAAGTATCTAGTACGTTTTTCTTGAACGTTTACTTAAACGTAATTATACAAAGACTAGTTTTTACCCGCGACTTCGTCCGCGCATAAGTCGAAAATGGATCAAGGAATCACGTTGTCCCAAACAAACTTTGCCCCCCTTTTTCACCCTCTAAGAGGTAGAATTTCGAAAAATCCTTCCATCTTATCGGATGCCTACGTCATACAAAGAACACACCCTCCAAGTTTCAGGTCTCTACGATCAGCGGATTAGGCTGTGCGTTGATCCGTCAGTCAGACAGTCAGTCGTTCAGGACAAAGCATTTTATATGTATAGACACGAGACTTACCCCTGACGTGAAGTGCCATTTGACCGCTTTTGTCGATTAGTTTTCAACAACAATTTTGACATGATAGTGTAGAAAAGCGAGCGAACCGCTCCGATAGACCGTCAGTTCTCAGGGTAAAGTTTTAGTGGATTTGACGCTAGGTGCTCGTGTTATAGTTGAGACCTTTATCGCGGCGTGCGATGGGCCTGGCACGGTATGGCACGACCCCACCGACACCACATATTCCTATAACTTGGTCATAAAGAACTTTTCACATTTGACCATGTGAATTTTACAATATGTTCAAAATTTTACATTAGAATTAACTATTAAATACCAGGGGATGTGTCTGGTGTTTTGATTAAGATATACCTGTTCTTGTTTAGACAAAATGTTTACTTAGTTTGTTTTATATATCCAATCCAATTATATAGAACAAAACATAATTAGATAGGTATCAAATAAAACTCTGTTTTGTACGATGAATGTCTACCAAATTCAGTTTTATTATGTGTTTATAGTAAGAAAAAAACAAATAGATGTATCATATGTGTACGCAACTTAATTTTGCGTGACTACCATTATTTTTCGTGAATACCATACATGTCTCCAGCACGAATTTGGCAAAATTATTGCCCTTCAGTGCATGAGGATGCTGTAATATATCATTTCGTAGAAGCACAATAAATTATTAACCAAAATAACGTGTCCCTGTCTTTGTATCAGCAAAAAGGAAGAAAAAACGGTGCCAATACTAGTTTATTTTTATTGCCTTGTTTGTGTAATGTGACACCATGAAAGGGTGTAAATCACAGGGTACAAATTGGGGGAACATAGTTGAGTGCTAATATTGTTCCACGCATTATGAATCTCATAGACATTCCTTATTTCTGATGTTTACCTACTCTGCAATACTGCAGACCACAGTTCCATATAAACAAAAAAAAAGTAGTAAATACCATCTCCATAATAGTATACTGAAGGTTATTGATCACACACATGCTACGAACACACCGAACGAGTACTATCACGTCCGCAAGCTTTTTCTTTCAAAACAGTCATATAATTTTATAGACCACTTAGAAACTTCAGAGCCGTACAAAAACGAATATCGCTCTACAACTTTTATAAGCTCTATGCTGTGTCTGAGCGACAGAGCTTTAGGCGTGTTGGTTATCAGTTATCACACCGCAAGGTCGCCCTAAAAATGTTATAAAATGAAAAATATTTCATTTGCAAAGTACTGTTAATAGCAAGGCAAACAGTTAATAAAAACCTTATTAGGTAACTGAAATATTAAATAACACCTAATTAAAAATATGTCTAATTAATATCTAATTATTTTCCCGGGTCTTAATAGCGTTTGACCCGGGTATGTTACTCCTCGCGACCATGACTATTGTAACATAGTCGAAACGTCAAGTTAAAAGAAAAACAAATAAAAATACGCTACTAAGATCCGGGAAAATAATTACTATTGAATACAAATCTCAACTAGTTTTAAAGATTATAATTAATGCTGTTTTAAATAATAATTTTCAATTTAATTGACATTTATTACATAATTGAATTGTCGAAAATCCCAAAGATTAGATGTAAAACAGCCATGAAGATAGACAATGCTGGTAGCGATTAAGTGGAATGAAATGGTAACCGTTGACAAATTGACAATATCTATAGTTCTTATTATCTAAAAACAGTGAAAGCTATTGTGCTCTATAGATTAGAGGTTTAGAGCTTTTATTAACGTAAACTTTAAAAATTAAAAATTATTTTATCAAAAACGGTTTTTTTCTAACACAAAATAGGCTACATTTGACCTCATCTCACCTGATGGGAAATGACGATCAGGTCAAGGATGTAGCATGCTTGCCTAGAAACAGAACGGCATGCCTGGTGAACATGATGGAACGCGACGAATCACTTGGCACCATGAGTTTGTGAGTGTGATGTTAGAAGCCACCGGTCGAGGCTCACCACCACCACTTGATTGTCTGTTCTTATAACGCCGACTACGAGGGCTAAATCTTACGGACGCGAGCAAACCTGAACCTCCAAATAGGTATACAAGAACTTGTCAATGTGTCTGCAGCCAACTAAACTATCACGATTGCTTGAGTTTTGGCGGGAACGAGTTAACAACATGTCGTGCTGCAGTTTTATTTTCATGAAACTAAGTTGTAACCCGAGTTGAATTGTATAATTCTGGTGGAATGTTATTCAATTGAGTTCTGTGAAAGTGCACAAGTGTAGTGGAAGTAAAAATCAGTGTCAAACATGAAGTTTTCTTGTTGCCTTCAAATCTCCTATTAAGGTAGTAAACTTGCCACCGCTTTACTATAGCCCCTGACTTGACGGACTATGACGACTTTGACTGTTTTGAAAGGCCCGATTCATGAAAAATCGGGTCATAATTTGATGCAAAATATAACTTGACACTGGCTAAATGTACAAGCCGTGCGAAGCCATAATTAAAAGAAAAAAAAAATCATGATGCTTCAACGTATTAGTAATGTCAATTAGTTCACATAGATTTTTCGTCAGTCGGCCAAAATATAGGTATGAAATAGGTAAATTAAGGGTAAGATTTCTCTAGTCTTGCTTAGACTGAAACTAACAATACGTACAGTCACCTTTAAATGATAAAAATAATCATGGTTAACGTATTTCTTGTCACTGGCTATAAATACGAGAAACATACAAATAATATCATGTGACCGATATTGCTGATATCATAAAACTGTCAATCAACCAGAATGTACGGCACGCGCCATGCCCATATCACAAGTGAAAATTACTGATATCACCCAATTAAGCAAGACATTCTCGGAAATATACTTATTATTGTTTACTCGATTAAATATGGACTTTAAAGTGACCTTTCCTTTAATCAAGATGATGAGAGGGTAGGACAGGACCAGTAAGAAAGAATCCCTGGTTAAAGAATAATTTCTTGGGTTTAGTAAAAATTCGTATATTGATATGCCGTATTCTTAATTTTAAAAGCAATACTCTTTCCTTATTATTTTAAGATTTTTTTACTAAAAAAAATATTCTCAATTTTCTCTGTTGTCTATAGGGAGAGGATTATTTCTCACTTCAAGGATTCTGTGTATCACAGGTCATAGTGTTGGCCTAGTAGTAAATACCTCGACTTTCATTCCAAAGGTTGTAGGTTCGAATCCCTTCCAACCGTATACCAATCGATTTTTAAAATATATGTGCCCTAATTAACATTGCTCTTACGGTAAAGTAAAACATCATAAAATTCGGCTTAGTTGGCTTCAGACGTTTTTTGGACCCTTTAGATTAAGCTGAGAGGGCTGTATAGGTTCTGTTCTGGGAAAACCTACTCCATCTCGATATATTTTAAAAATCGATTGGTATACGGTTGGAAGGGATTCGAACCTACAACCTTTGGAATGAAAGTCGAGGTATTTACTACTAGGCCAACACTATGACCTGTGATACACAGAATCCTTGAAGTGAGAAATAATCCTCTCCCTATAGACAACAGAGAAAATTGAGAATATTTTTTTTAGTAAAAAAATCTTAAAATAATAAGGAAAGAGTATTGCTTTTAAAATTAAGAATACGGCATATCAATATACGAATTTTTACTAAACCCAAGAAATTATTCTTTAACCAGGGATTCTTTCTTACTGGTCCTGTCCTACCTTCTCAACTTCAGTTAGCCATTATGCCTTCAGTTAACATAATGTCTACTTTCTTACCTCAGGAAGTCAAATAAATTATGTTTACTCAAGTTCAATTTTTCAACGCCCGTAAAAAGTGTGTAATAGTAAATTTCAATAAAAATATAGTAGAGTTTACGTTAACGAATTCACACGTGATGATATATTTAGATTCGTCATTTATCTGACGCCATTCATTCGTCTCTCAATACGATATGTGCTTTCGATTTACGAGAATGTAGGTATTTATAAATAGTGGGGCACTGACTTCCCAGATGACTAATGAAAATACACAGAAGTGACTAAATTTAAATTTAGATACGCTTTTTACTAAGGCACTTCTTAGGATTTCCAATCTTACTTACGATTGATTGTTGTTTTGTCTGTCTCAAAAATATATTTATTCACATATCGTAATAAAATAATGAACCTCCGATAAACAAACGTAGTCGACTGTTTTCTCCCTGGATAACACTTGAGCAAATGTTTTTTTTTGCATAAAACTTACAACTGCCAAAACCATGAAAAAAAAAAACATAGGGGTGTTTTTTGAATCTTAATTTCTATGATAATAAGAAAATGAAAAAAAAAACAAAACATAGGGGCATAGTCATGGCAGTTATAGGCTTTATAGCATAAAAATATTTTATTAATAATAAAAATATTTGTGCTACCGTCATTATCCAGGGAGGAAACAATCGACTACGTTTGTATGGAGAAAGCGCCGGTACCCAAAAATCAGAACCGAAAAATTATTTGGTACACAAATGTATGATAATAGTAAATCACGGAATAGCTAGGTTAGGTTAGAATGGATGGTGAAATGCAAGACATGGCTTAAACGCTTATTTGTGTGAAAATCTTTTTGTAAACCAATGTTTTTGCTAAATAAATCTTATGTTTATGATTAAATGATCGCAAAGGGCGATTATGTTTATGATCAACCGATCGCTTTGGAAGTTTTTAGGTGAAGCCTTTGTTCAGCAACGGAAGTCCTGTGGCTGATAATGATTAAATGGTTTAATTTAATTTTCATGAAACATAGCAAAAACATTCACGGAACAATCAACTTTCAAATAAAAAATTGCCTTCGAATCGATTAAGTCGTTTTGGACGGAGCTATGAAGTACTACATCCATACAATAATAGATGACTCAAAATTATAACAAACCTCTTTTTTAATTTGGAGGTTAAAAATGGAATCTATACATATAAAATTCTTTGTCCTGAATAACTAACTGACGGATCAACGCACAGCCTAAACCGCTGATCGTAGAGACCTGAAACTTGGAGGGTGTGTTCTTTGTGTGACGTAGGCATCCGATAAGAAAGGATTTTCCGAAATTCAACCCCTAAGGGGGTGAAAAATGGGAGCAAATTTTGTATGGGACAACGTGATTCCTTGGTCTATTTTCGACTTCTACGCCGACGAAGTCGCGGGCAAAAGCTAGTAAAAAATAAAAGTAAGTATACTAGGTAGGTAGCTAAATAGAACACAAGTGTGTTATTATAATTTATGTTTACAGTTTACAAGTGTTTTATTATCTTGTTAAAATCTGTCGTTTGAGCGTGTTATATTAGCCGTAAAAACTTAACAACAGCTATAATTCATCATCATCATCATATCAGCCACAGGACGTCCACTGCTGAACATAGGCCTTCCAGAGCGATCGGTCGCTTGCTCTCTGCGTCCAACGACCGCGACCTTAATTAAGTCGTCCGTCCATCTCGTCGGAGGCCGTCCCGCGCTTCTCTTTCCGGTACGTGGTCTCCAATCTAAGACTTTTCGGCCCCAACGGCCATCAGTTCTACGAGCCACATGTCCCGCCCATTGCCACTTCAGCCTACTAATTCTTTGGGCTACATAGCCCTAAGAACATACATACATAGCAAAGTTTAAATTAAAGTTACCGACATCGGTAACTTTAATTTAAACTTAATTTAATTCAAACCAGACGTATTGATGAGTTACTTACTATTCATAGTGCATAATTATTTAAGATATTTATTGAAAGAGTAATGCTTGAATTTTATGATGGACTAGCTTTTGCCGGCTACTTCGTCCGCGTAAAAGTCGAAAAGGGACTATATAAGAAATCTTGTTGTCTCATACAAACTTTGCGTCCCTTTTTTACCCCCTTAGGTGTCAAATTTCGGAAAATCCTTATCGAATGCCTACGTCATACAAAGAACACACCCTCCAAGTTTCAGGTCTCTACGAGTAGCGGTTTAGGCTGTGCGTTGATCCGTAAGTCAGTCAGTCATTCAGGACAAAGCATTTTATGTATAGAAGTTGACATATTTATAAGCACAAATTAGGGAACTAAAACGCGCGATCACAATATTCAAACGAGTCTCTCTCTGTTCGGTTCCTCATGACGGAGGATCGTGGTTATCATTTGGATGGTCTGTCTCGAACGAATTCTATTAATTGCATCTGTTGAATGTTAAGGATCGAATTTAGGATTGGCCTTAGAGGGCATCTGTGTTCCCAACCACATTGAGTGGCTCCAGGTTCTCATCACCCCTTTCGTAACGTGACCAAAATGTGCAAGTGCCTTTGGTGGCAAATTATGGACATACTCGTCTTCACTTTCGAGCCGTGTGAAGATCGATACGTGTTGGTGCAAACGACTAGCGACTGAATATTCAAAACAAGTGATAGCTGATTTGATTATAAAGCCGATTCTATTTATTTTTAGGAGAACCAACAGCTTTAACTTAAAAAGAAACAGAAATGTTAGAAGCAGAGAGCCAATTAAAGGTTCTAACGCGTAATAATTTTAACAGCCGATTATGAAAATAGCGTGAAATCTATATATATAAAAGAAAGTCGTGTTAGTTACACCATTTATAACTCGGGAACGGCTAAACCGATTTGGCTGAAAATTGGTGGGGAGGTAGCTTACAATCATAAGACGGACATAGGATATTTTTTTCGATATTCCCATGGGATCGGGACTTACGCGGGTGAAACCGCGGGGCGCAGCTAGTTTATGAATAAAAGAGAAAAATTACAGGTTGTACTTATACGTAAACAGGTTTGAATAAGTACATCCACTTATTACATCTATATATCCCACTAATATTTTAATGTGAAAGTTTGTGTGTGCGTGTTTGTGTGTGTGTGTGTGTGTTTGTTACTCCTTCACGCAAAATTTACTGGACTGATTGCGATGAAACTCAGTATCCAGATAGCTGGAGACATGGATTAACACATAGGCTACTTTTTATCCCGATATTCCCACGGGATCGGGACTTACGCGGGTGAAACCGCGGGGCGCAGCTAGTAATATTATAAAGCTGAAGAGTTTGTTTGTTTGAACGCACTAATCCTAGGAACTACTGGTTCGAATTGAAAAAATATTTTTGTGTTATATAGACCAGATTGTCGAGGAAGGCTATATATAGGGCTATATTTTATATTTTTTTTGATATTCTCACGGGATCGGGAGTTACGCGGGTGAAACCTCGGAGCGTTTCTAGTTTTTTATAAGATACTTTAAAAAAAACTTGCACATTAATTGGATGTAGATAAATGTAACCTGTCCTGGAGCTCTATTTTTGAATCGCTCGAATGACATAGCTTCATCGTATACGCCTACAAGTCATGCTCGACTTCCAAGTCGAATGACAACAATTTTCTGTATTTTTGAATCGTTCGTCGTTAAATTTTTGTTCGTTTTACGCAGAAAATTGGAAACCGCTAATTATCGATAAACATCCGAAATTATGCCAAAAGATATAAATATTTTTTAAAGATCGTTTCCGAATGGTCGACTATGATTGTTTAACGTTTATTTTACCACTCGCCTGTAGGCGACGAGTGGTGGAGACCACTCGTTACGATCGAGCGATTAAAAAATAGCGAATATCCACTGTCGAGCGAATATCAGTAGAAATCGAGTGCTCGATGCGTGGCGAACGATTCAAAAATAGTGCTCCTGCAATCAATTTTTTGATAAGAAATCCGGAACTCTCAAAGTCACAATAAATGAATGACGTATAGAGTACGTGATAATAAGTAATATTAACTTATGGCAATTATTTACAAAAAAATTAAGAGGATGATAAGGAAATAAGTCACTTATCGAATTTTTCGGGTCACTGAACTTAGATAACCAAATCACGCATTTCAAATCACATGACTATAATCGTAAAGCCTACGTTTCGATATAGGTACATAAACCTGCTTATCGTTTCCAATACCTACACAATAAAAATTAAAAAAAAACCGATTTAAAAAAATAAGGAAAAATAACTGCACCTAAATACATCATTTGAAGTCGGGTAGTTTTATGCACATAGATCAAGTTCATAGTTTAGGGCATAGCCAAACTTAAGATAATGTAAGTGTTGTTGTTTTTTCCCTTTTTTTGTTGTTTAGATTTTTTTTATTTAAATCTGAGAGTATATTTTTATCATCACTGAAAATTTCTTAGGATTCACTGAAACACGCATATTTCATCAAAATCAGTCGAGCTATTTTTGAGTTTTGCGAGAAAAGCGCACGGAAATTGATTTTAATATAGGCATATACTATATCTATATCTATATATATAAAAGAAAGTCGTGTTTGTTACAACACTTATAACTCGAGAACGGCCGGACCGATTGCGATGAAATTTGGTATCTAGATAGCTGGAGACCTAGATTAACACATAGGCTACTTTTTATTCCGATATTCCCACGGGATCGAGACTTACGCGGGTGAAACCGCGGGCCGCAGCTAGTTACATATATATATATATATTTTAGAAGATATAAATGAGTTAGGTATTTACTGTAATCTATATAAATATGCCTATAGACAAGGTAGAACTTCAAAAGCTTTATAAATCGAAATGTATTAATCTACGTCTTTGTAAAAAATTGCATAATCTAAATCTTTATCGTAAATGCGTAAGAGCAAACTCTTGGAAGTGATATCGACTCTGGCACGAGCGTGCAGCAAAATATTTATGTTAAAACGATTAGATGGGAGTGTGAATGACGCAAAATGGCACCAGATACGAGATGTTATCATGCAAGCACTTTGAACTGGTACAAAAGCGTGTGCCGGACTGTTTATTATCCCTAAATAAGTACCCATACATTTATTTACGAATCAATTCATTTTCTAATATGTCAAAGGGTTAGGGTACATCTCGCTCACTGAAAAACTGGTCTACGGGCCAAACGTCCACTTTTAAAAATGTGTATGGGTAGATTCGTCCGAACTAGTTTAGAGTAGCGGACCAAATGTCTCCTATTAAAAACTCAAAGAGATATTTCTATTTCGGCACAATTATTTAATTTTTAAATGGCATCATGAACACACTGTAAGTAGTATAACGAACATTCAAGTCAAGATTAAGAAGTTATGAAGCCAAGAGATTGCTAAAAATAGAATTGATGATATAATACACGAAACATAGAATAGAATAGAATAGAATAAATATTTATTGGAAAAGCACACAGACATAATAGATACAAAACAAAAAAGAAAGAAATAGGAACTAAGAAAATAAATACAATAAATACGCACGAGAAAAAACACAAAAACAAACTGGGATGCCGTGTGCTGACCCAAATGGACCAGCCTCAGCATAAAAACTGTAGCCAGCAAGATGCTGGACTGCAGCGCTGGTCTTCCGGCCGGCCCGTTTATATGAGTAAAAGTTTAGATAACGAGATCTATGATATTGATAAGTGTGAGTAAAGGGTAGAGTAACAGGCACCTGAACGACGAGTTCCCCCTTGTCGGTAGTTCCGTGACCGCATGGTCTTCTATATCGGTAGTGGACCGTCTTCGGTCGCGGCCGGCTAGCAGTTCTATAGTCGTCCAGAAGGAGCCCTCCGAAGTGCTCGAGTCGATGCGCTGCATCTCGATGTGCATGTAGCCGGGTGGACGGCTGGAGGTGCAATGACTGCCGCCGCCATTATGTACCCACGGAACCTGGCGCCCGCCGCCCGTGCCGACACCCCACGTGCTCGACACGCGAACATTAATCTATTGCCTGACAGCTCACACCCTTCATGGGTATCCTCCGCGTTTTCTTCGAGTCATCAACACTTCAGTATCGAATTTTAATTGCTGTTTTAATCGTTCGCCTTTGAAATACACTTGCACCTCAATTTACCAACAAAACAACTTTTACTAAGAAAATATTACAAATCACGGCCGTTAAAGGCTATTGTTGGGGTAGGTATGATAAATATCTATAATAGGTACAAGTCGACAACGCATAAAGGTGTTTAATTAAAAATTATGATTATATAATCATAATTTATATATATCTTGAAAAATTGCAACGCTGACTTTCAGCAAATAAAAACATGAGTATATATACCTAGATGTTAAATCAATGGGATAAAAGTACAATGTACAGTCGGAATACTATTTAGCGGAACCCTACGTGACTCAGAGCTCACTAGCACATCTGTAAAAAATAGTATATATTGTATGTTGTATTGTATAGTAGGTATATTGTTTAAAAAAACAAAATCAGGTAACATTACTTTACAATCTTACAGATGTGCGAGTAATTTATGGATCACGTGGGGTTCAGCTAATTGGTATTCCGACTGTATGAGTCCCTAGATGTTAAATAAATGGGATAAAAGTACAATGTAAAGTTAAGCTAATTTCGCTCAACTGGGTTGGTCCAAAGGTGACCTGGATAGCGCGAACGTCGCCATTCGCGACCGGGTCAACCGGATGCCATGGCGCTGTCCTTCGTGAAACCTCCGAATAATTATTTACATTGAAACTTTTGTGTCATAAATCGAAACGTTCTACTTTCATCATTCGGAATTGCAGTTTATAGAACTTTATATGTAGCCTTGGTTTAAATATTGCATGAGGTGGGTAAATAACCTCAATTCAATTCAGGGTAAAATGCTGTGTGAAAGACAAGTTTTAATCTGCAACGGCACGTTGTCGTCACCATAAGCAATAAGAAGAAACGATTTGAACTGCATGGTACCGATTGCTTCAATCTGTCGTTTCAATTGTAAGTGCACGATGCCTGAAAGCATATTGTGGCGGATACACATTCCTGTGTGTCAGCATATTCCGTCATACTCTATAGCGACCGCAGAAATACGCATCTTTATAACATCTTATGAATATCACGTGTAAACGTGATAGTTTGTATATCAGATGCGCTACCTACTGTTACCCTTTCTTATCTAGATATTTGTGTAGTATATATAAGCTATATTCTGTTATACGGGGTCAGGTTATTACTAGGAGAATAAATCCCACCGTCAAGATGGACGACTAGTTTCATTACTCTATCTGGGCACCCCACACATATCAGTCGTGATATTACATACATTATTATTTGTGTTTTCAAAATTAGTAACTATAGTATTTGATCAGGCAATCGCACTGAGGGTTATCAGTATAAAGCTTGCACCAAACTTACTTAAGAGGAAAGGGTACCGGGCGCTCTCTCCATACAAACTTAATCGACTGTTTTCTCGTCCGTCAAAACCGTCGACTAAGTCTGACACTAGAGAAAATATTTTTGTTGGATAAAATATATAACTGTCATGACAATGCCCCTATGTTTCTTTTTTTGTTTTTAAAATCTTAATTTCTATGATAATTATAATGTGAAAAAAAACCCCAAAACATAGGAGGCACAGTCATGGCAGTTTTAGGTTTTATGGCACAAAAATATTTGTGCTAGTGACAGTAGACTACGTTTGTATGGATCGAGCGCCGGTACCGTTTCACCTTAATCCCTTGACACCAAAGAATTTCCAGGACAATGTCTATAAGAATGGCAACGATAATACGTTGCTATGGTTACCATCAATGTTTTCTTGTGACGTTATCACGTAAAATCATCGTCCGTAAACCGACTTTACAGACAACCATTTTTTTTCATTTTGTCCTAACTTTCAGATGTCGTCAGTCATTATTGTTTTGTGTTTTCAAAATCTGCGGGTGATAAGGATCACTTTTAAAAAACATTGATATAGTGACAAATAACAAAAACAGATTGACAATAAAGCAAATAGTTATCTAATGAGATATGCTGTTTTTAAGTAGCTATTTACGAAATTATTAGTTTTTAATTAAGATGGCAAATGGCCCTTATTACAAGTACAGTATACGTCATAAGTACACTATCAGTTTGCTACAAAAATACCTTTAAACAATTATTGGACTTACGACATTCTTCTAATAGACGTTACATACAAACATAAATACTTGAATTCAAAGTACTCAGTATGATAATTATTTTAACATTTTAGCTATGTCATTAGTTGGCCGAGTGGTATAAACCGCCACCCGCCACACTAACCGACGTGGGTTCGATCTACAGCTTACGTTATAATGTTCAAATAGTGCTGCACAGGATTGTAAACGTTACGGTGGACAGAGACTTTTGACCGTTGATTGTACGTATAGTAATTGATCAGGCAATCGCACTGAGAGTTATTAGTATAAAGCATGCAACAAAATGACTTAACGCAAAAAATAAATAAATATAATAAATATTAAAGGACATTCCACACATCGCCATCTAGCCCCAAGTTAAGTAACTAGACTTGTGTTATGGGTGCTAGACAACGGATATACTACATAATACTTTTCTTTTGTAAATATATACTTATAATACATAGAAACAACCAGACCACAGACAAATATCTAAGCATAAATACTTTTCTGAGGCGGGAATCGAACCCGCAACCCTGTGTTTGGCAGTCCGGCGTGGTAACCATTGTGCCAACTGGGTCGTCAAAATGTGTAAAGGTTACTAAAACCATAAGTTCTTTGTTATAAACTTTGGATACCTTAGAGACAAACAATCTTATTGATAACTTAGGGTCAAGTTGGCGCGAGTTCGTAGTATTTTCTACGTTATTTAGAAATATTCAACTATTATCTTGGATTAGTAACCCAATTGGTGACGTCAGTCCTTGATGGCTCAATTCCGTAAATAAATTTTGTTTTGTTTTGAATCGAGGTTATATTTAGTCTATGTTCAAAAATAGCTTTGTTTAATACTCTTAGAAATTAATTAAATCCTACGAGCAATACCACAAGAATATTATGATTTGTTATTATTGAGGTAGGTAATCAAACAGTAGGTAAATAAATAAATATCGCAGGACATTCCACACATCGCCATCTAGCCCCAAGCTAAGTAACTAGACTTGTGTAATAGCCGCTAGACAACGGATATACACTACTTATATACTTCTTCAGACTACAGACAAATATCCAAGCATAAGTACTTGTCTGAGGCGGGAATCGAACCCGCAACCCTGTGTTTGGCAGTCCGGCATGATGACCATTGTGCCAACTGGGTCAACTGCGCTCCGTCGGACCCCGACTGTTGGCGGAATACCGATGGGTTTTTAGTGGGTAAGTCTCCAGCCGCCTACCATCTTGAGGCTGGAGGCAGCCCCAAATACCTCCGTCGCTCCCTCCCCGTCAGGGTGGCGGTAGGATGCAATTATGTATTTTCCCGTCGATAACCTTGAGTATGCCCTTGTATTCCAAGATTATAGCTTATTTACAAACTATTCATTCTATTCAATTTATTACGAAATGATTGGAAACTTACGCATATTGTATGATCTTGGCCTGCCACCATCGAGGTAGGTTGGGCGGCAGCTGGAACCGCTTCATTCTCTTGCGACCCATCTCACCTTCCCCGATCTCATCTTCACCTTCGACCTGGCATTGTCAGTAAACAAGTATTATAGAATGCGTTTTCTTTACATTTTCTTGAGTATAGCTACTAATTGAGAACCTCCATTTTTAAGTCGATTTAAAGCGTCAGTGTTTATTTTATTACTAGCTGCACCCCGTAGTTTCAACCACGTAAGTCCTGATCCCTTGAGAATATTGTGATAAAATCTAGGTTATATGTTAATTCAGATCATCAGCTGTCTACATATCGAGTTTCAACGCAATCGGTTCAGTAGTTTTTGCGTGAAGAAGTAACAAAAATTCACTAACTCACAAACTATTACATTTACAATTTTAGTAGATAGTAGAAGATTGTAGATCTTACCTTAATTTGAACCCTTTTATCTTTATCATCGCTGATACCTTTATCACCCATTTTTATAAATTATATTTATTCACTTTAAAATTTAGAAGTCCTTGCGACTGTGGTATTTAAAATAAAAAGTATGTGAGTAGTTTTACGAATTAAATCATTACTAAAATTTTGATGAAAATAATTTTCAAATAAATTCTCACTGTACGATTTTGAATGTCATTGCCATATTGATTTAATTATTTTTTATTTACATCCATCAAATTTAGTAAAAAGGTAGGTAATTGATAATATCCTATACCATGGAGGTCAGTGCCTTCGAACCTATGCTTCGAAATGGCTTCGAGCAATGATATGAACGATGTTCCAAAGACATCGTATGTATCGATCATGGATGTAGAATTTTCTTAGTTTATGGTATTGATTGATTGTAGTAAAACTCTAAAAATTATATAAAAGTTATTTAATAATAATATGTTATATAAGTAATATTCAAAAGGAAACAGTCCTATAAAACTAAACTTAACTAAACTAATAAGTAATATTAAAATCTATCCAAATCGTAATGTTTAATATCGTTCTTTTCTTTCTCTAGGTTCCAACGATGGCGGATGTGAGCCTCGGCGGGACCCCAATCAGGGCTCGGTTTACAACTTTCTTTGATTCTCTGAAATATTAGAAAACTGAATGATGAAAGATAAATATATTGACGGGTGTGTGTACGAGCGAGTGTAAACTATAGGATTACCATCTGCGCCCCGCGGTTTTACCCGCGTAAGTCCCGTAGGAATATCGGGATAAAAAGTAACCTATGTGTTAATCCAGGTCTCCAGCTATCTACATACCTAGTTTCATTGCAATCGGTCTAGTAGTTTTTGCGTGAAGGAGTAACAAACATATACACACACACAAACTTTCACATTTATAATATTAGTAGTATTATTTATTGTATGTTATGTGTCCGATATCACGAGGTTATGGAGCCTTGGACCTTTGAAAGGCGTGAGTGGAGCCGTAGCCAAAACAGTCGTTTTTGCGTGAAGGAGTAACAAACATACACACACACACAAACTTTCACATTTATGCATTAGTAGGAAGTAGGATGATGTGGACATCAAACCGGTGATTATCCCTTTCTGCACTATGAAATGCAGCCAAGGACAACCTTCGGTTTAGATGGAACTATTGATAAACTACGGGAGAAAACTACTAGAGCTAATATGATAGGATGTAGTAGACTCTTCGACCATATAAAGTGGACTTGATACTGGCGAACTATGGTGCTATTTATTATCATATAAGACAATGACTCTACTTTTTTCATTGTCATGTTCTTTCCTTTCTTCCTGTGTTTGTCGTGTGTTTGCCCAATAAATGCTTTCTTTCTTACTCACCTCTGGCAAGGTCCCTTCTGCTTGATATAGCACTTTGATCGCGTGAATGGGAATCCACATGATGGATACGAGTGCAATGAACCACCCCATGCCTTTAGTTTCCCGAAGTGAATAACCCGCAATGGCCTGTAGAGTAATACAAAAGAATATTTCTATTGTCTTTAACGTAATACAAAAAAAATATTGTGAGTTTTATGACGTAATAAACAGTTTCTCGTAGTGCTTTTTGGTTGAATTAATTGGCGGTAAATTAAGCAGTTCGTTACTCGAGTAAACGAGGAATGTTCATCTCTTCAGGTATACTTATGTGTGCTTTACCTAGGGCTGACTGCCCTTTGATATAATATCTTTAATAAATCGATACTTAGTAAGTTTAGGTACTAATACATACCACCGGCCGCGCACCGATGATTTGATATTGCTCTTACGCTGAAGGAAAACATCGTGATGAAACAGGCTTAGTTAGCGCCAGAAGTATTGACAAGTTCTCTCCTCTGGACATGGTCGACTAAGCTGAGAGGGCATCCTCACGCAATAAGGATCTAATCGCGGAAAACAGACCGTATACAAGTACAAGTTAAATACATACCACCAATATAATCGGTATGACGTATCTCCAGAGGACGAGCCAGAACTTATGGAGTGGTTCGCCTGTCATAAACAGGACATCTCTGCAGAGTTTCCGAGGGCCGTAGGTATAAACTGACGCAATGAGCTCTAGTAGACAGACTAGTGGTATGGTAACTACTGCAACGTTGGCGTCTAGTAGACCTATTACATGGAGACCGCCCTTGAAACAAATCAATTCGTATTACTTCGAAAACATGGTCAGCTACTGCAGAAGACTGGAATGTAGGGAAGGTAGAGATTAACTCGTGATTCATATAAAATTAAAATAAATTGCTGTTTTATTTTTGCCTAACGACTTCTCCATCTTAAGGTTGAATGGAAGAAATCGCTTTAAGCGATAATGTCGCCTATTTGTACAATTTCGTAGTTAATAAGCTTGCTCGTCCTTTTTGTTATTTTCAATGTTTTGAGTGTTGTACAAATAAAGTGTTTATCCATCTATCTATCTATCTTATTTTTGGGAACAAAATAATAAATAATATGGGTCTTGTTAATTAAACCTGTGTATTTAGCTACTTTAAAATTTGTCCTTAACAAGCAATTATTGTGTACAAGAGTAAAGGGTGCTGATTTACCAGTAAAAAATCAGGTTAACCCTACAGAAAAAGTAGAAAAATGGGGTAATTATTTTCCCGGATCAAAATTGCATTTCGACTGTTACAAATAAAAAATATGCTATTGTCCCTGGAATATAATTACTATGAATTGAAACCGTGTTAGTTAAAAAAGTTTATAAAAAAAGAGGTTTTAATCTGCTTATTTCATTTAGGACCGTTACACTTACGACGATAAAAAGTTAGCGCTGAAAAAGCTATTACAGTGGAGGAGCAATTCACGATAACGAAAATCAACTTCAATTATGTACCACCTAGTTTCAGACATGCATGCACACTGTATTCAGGGGTTTTAGTCACGCAGACCTTAATAGACTTTCACAGTCTTCAAACTTTATGTGATATCCATTTTGTATTGAAAGTTAACAGCGGCTGTCTCAAATTTCATATTTCAAAGCGTACCTTGAAATATGAAATTTGAGACAGCCGCTGTTTGAATGATGAAACAGTCTAGACTTACGAGTAGGTACAATACATATACTAGAATATAAATACGAAAACCAATAACGTATCTTTAAAAAAAACAAAGAAAAAAGACGTATCTTTTATTGGTTTTCGTATTTATATTCTAGTATATGTATTGTACCTACTCGTAAGTCTAGACTGTTTCCTCATTCATACTTATTTTTAGAACTTGTTACTTAAAGGGTTCCAACTAAATGACACCATAAATATAGCATTTGTATGAGTATGTTGAAATATGCTGAGAATTTACTGAAGAAATATATCGTTTTGGCAGTCTACCAGATCAGAGTTCATATTTTATTACTACTATTATTCGTATTCACTGTCTCAATTTAACAGCTAATGGATAAATTTATATTACTGTGATTTTGGATGCCATATCTATGTTTCACTGTATTTTACGCTGTTTAATAAATAACTGTTGAAAATTATTTTATCTATACTAATATTATAAAGAGGAAATATTTAACTGGTTGTTTAAATTGATTAAGCTTCCAAACTACTGGACCGATTTTGATGAAACTTTTTATCCCAATAGTCTCACAGGATCGGGAGTTACGTAGGTGAAACTACGGAGCGCTGCAAGTGTAGGTATAATCTAAAATTATGCGTAAAGTAACCTACAAAATTATGTTTACTTCTGTTCCCTACTAATTTATTTTAGTATAAGTGTTAAAAAGAAGAGTCTAGCTGGCACCTGAAACATAGTTGTTACTGCTTCTTCGGGAGTATGAGGACATGTATGAAACGTACAATAAATCATGTTTAAACTAACCTCTGTGTTGCAAATAATTGAGAGTAGGAATAAAACCACGCAAGTGAAGAACGTCACGATTCTCTTGCGCGGTTTCCATGATGGAACTTCATCTAATATTCCAGCAATTACAGCTTCGATCGTGACAAACTGTGAACAAACAGATATTTATGGGTAAATAAACATTTTAAGAAAAGGGCTTTGAAAACTTTTGGCATATATAAATGTATGTGGGTTTGTGCCCAATTATAATAACTGACAAATTAAAGGTCGCTGCATACATAACGAGATAAAACCTCGGACGGGACGGAGACGTGACGTGCATCGGTCATAAAGTTTTCGTGGTCTTTAAACATACTTTAATATGAAACTATGTCAAGAAATTGTCACGTTCCGTCCGGCACTAGAAAAATCACGTTACGTATGCAGCGACCTTAAGATGGTAAATTCTGACTCTTCACTTTAAAATCATTTGACAAGCGTTTATAATAAAAAAATGAAATTTTTACCTACCATAGAATCGATACCCAGGAAGAACAGCATCACGAAAAACATAATAGCCCAAACATTAGAAGCTGGCATCATAGTCACCGCCGCTGGATAAGTGACGAAGGCCAGCCCCGGCCCGGCCGTGGCCACTTGTCCTACGGGGACATTGGTTCTTTCTGCTGCAAATCCCAGAACGGAAAACACCACGAATCCCGCCCAAATACTAGTTCCACTATTGACTAGAGGTATTATTACCGATGATCTGCAACATTGGTGTATACATACACATGAGTTAAAGTTATTGGAACGAAGTTACTTAGGGCGCGTTGCGAAAGGCTAGACGGAACAAATTAAGACCAAAAGTTGTAACGACACTTTTTGATTTTATTACAATTCTTTCACTAATTAATCGAAAGAAACTTCGTTCTATCCGGGTGTCCCTTGACACCTCTCAAGTTTTTTTTATCTACCTATGATTATGTATTATTGTTACTTACATAAAAGTTATTATCTACCACAGAAACACGAGTTTTCAACAAGGTAAGACATAATGGATAACGGACTTTTTATGTAGTTAAGTATTGATTATATGTTTTTGAAAGAAATAGGGAAAGCCTTTGACAGGGTATAGGAAATAAAGATTAGAAAGCATTTTCAATATAATAAAGACATTAGGACACTTTATACAAAAATAATAATTGAGTTTTATACAAATAGTTTTAGATTCTTCCGTCACTTGGCGCGTAAGAGTAGAATTTTTCAAAATCCTTTTGTAGCGAATGCTTTATAATAGTCTTTGTGCCTAATTATATCGATCCGTCTACTCGCTTGTGAATATCAGCCAGTCACTCAGTCAGTCCGGACCTTGAAATCTATATTTATAGATGTCAATTAATGCTAATCTTTGAGAGCTAGGTTTGGATCTAATAGTTCGAATTGTATTAAGTTTCAGTATGCTTACTTAAAATTCTTAAAATGAAATTTGTTGAAGCTGGCCATGCCAACCAGCCCACCCCAACCAGGGCCCAAGGAATAAAATAATTGCGAAGCAGCGTCTGCCCACACCTAAAAATCAAACAAACAATTAACCTTCTTCCCATTTAAAGAATAATTGTGATATCAATTTATTTCTGTGTCACCTTCGGCTTGGCCAACTGTGCCCAGTCTGGTAAAATGTAGAATTTGATTCCATTCCAAGCGCCAGGTAGAGTTATTCCGCGAATAAACAAAATACACAGCACTACGTACGGAAACAACACAGTGAAATAAACTATCTGAAATTAAAAAAGGAACACTTCATGTTTCATTTTGTAATTTAGAATTAATACGAACCAATAGTTATGAGGAAAGGGTACCGGGCGCTCTCTCCATACAAACGTAGTCGACTGTTTCCTCCCTGGATAATGACACTAGAGCAAATATTTTTGTTGCATAAAACTTATAACTGCCATGACCATGCCCCCTATGTTATGTTTTTTAAATTTTTGTCTTAATTTCTATGATAATAAAAATAAGAAAATGAAAAAAAAAATACAAAACATAGGGTTATAGGTTTTAAGCAACAAAACATTTGTGCTAGTGTCATTATCCAGGGAGGAAACAAGCGACTACGTTTGTATAGAGAGAGCGCCCGGTACCCTTTCAACTTAAGAGTTTGAGTTTTTTAACCCTAAGTATTTTTTTATACATTTTATAACTTTAATACACAAATGTCATAATTATAAGTACTCACAATAAAACAAAATGCAAATTACAACACCAAATTAAAAATATACGAAGGAAAACTAAAATAAAATAAAATTACAAATAAAAGACCTTTTGTTATACCTATCTATCAAGATTATAACTGAACCTGAATATATATCTGAACCTTGTTTTTACATCTTTTG
This sequence comes from Idaea straminata, assembly GCA_951213275.1. NCBI lineage: Eukaryota > Metazoa > Arthropoda > Insecta > Lepidoptera > Geometridae > Idaea > Idaea straminata. The sequence goes on along the minus strand of OX577846.1, from coordinate 5,057,294 downwards.
AGATTGATAATAATATCAATACCGAAATTTCAAACTAGATACAGCAGCTCTAGAGCAGTTGTTAAATGTGAAAATATAACTGGCCAGATTATTTCACCCATATTTCTTATTCCTAAGAGTGGTGGTTGTTATACATTCATTCTCAATCTTAACTAATTAAATATGTTCAAACACATTTTGAAATAGAAGACATCCGTGCAGCTGCTAAATTAATATCTAAGGCTAATTTACCCATACAACCATCTTATTAATATTTTGAAATTTAAATTATTAGGTCAAACATACGAATTAAATTATTAGGTCGTATTAAAAGTTTTGAGATTTAAATTATTAGGTCAAACATACGAATTAAATTATTAGGTCAAACATACGAATTAAATTATTAGGTCGTATTAAAAGTTTTGAGATTTAAATTATTAGGTCAAACATACGAATTAAATTATTAGGTCGTATTAAAAGTTTTGAGATTTAAATTATTAGGTCAAACATACGAATTAAATTATTAGGTCGAACGTTTTGGTTTCAGTTCAAAAAAGCACGCATCGAATTGAGAACCTCCCCCTTTTTTGTTAAGGTCTAAAAAGTATCAAAAAAGAAGGACAGGAAGTAACAACAAAATAATGCCCTTGTGTAAACACTACACAAGGGCTTCGAGTTTAGTATCGATTGTGATCGAAGAGCATTTTCTCACCTTACCGACGCTCTTGACACCGTTACATATGCATAAGTAAACGATGATCCAACAGATGACATTGGCCCAAAACACAGGCCATACAATGCCGCCGATGTGTTCTATACTTGGCGACATTCGGAGCAGACGTAAGCTAAACATTAAAAAAAGACTATTAAAAGATCTTAATATTAAGATAATCTGAAAATAACAAAAATATGCTTTTACATAACATATTTTGTATCAGATAATTAATTGTATGCTATTTATTTGCACGAGTTTGGTGCACCATATTTTAATCTTATTGCCCTTACCTATTACGAATCTATACTAAATCTGAAGAGTTTGTTTGGTTAGTCCATTTGTCGAGGAAGGCTATAGGCTATTTTATATTTCGATATTCCCACAGAATCGGGAGTTACGCGGGTGCAACAGCGGCGCGCTGCTAGTATCTAGATACAAGCGTTTCTTTTCTTAGGCACTACCGCTTGAAACTACTAGTAGGGTGAAGGGAAATTTTACTTTCCCGTGCCACTACTGGCAGTGCTACGGGTAAACGTACATTTCCACTGACACTACACTGTTGCCAGTAATTTCACGGGAAAGTAAATGACAAGTGTCGCGATTATTTTGGCAACACAAATGACTACGCCTATAATAGATGTCGAACATGGAATCACGCAATTCGCTCAATCAATTTCTGTACAAAATACAACACAATGAAAAAGTCAATGACACGATAAAAGAATGCCACGACAATAAATCATGGATTCTCATAGTTTTTAGGGTTCCGTACGCAAAGGGTAAAAACGGAAGCCTATTACTAAGACTTCGCTGTCCGCCCGTCTGTCTTTCTGTCACCAGGCTGTATCTCATGAACCGTGATAGCTAGGGAGTTGAACTTTTCACAGATGATGTATTTCTGTTGCCGCTATAATAACAAATAAGTACTAAAAACAGAAAAAAGTAAATATTTTTGAATTTATTCGTATATTATTTGGTGACATGGTGACTTGAAATTAGAGAAATTAAAATTATATTATAATATATATTATCCGTAGAAGAACCAAAGTCACCGACATAGTTCTCAGGATTAGTAAGCTGAAGTGGCAATAAGCAGGTCATATAGCTCGTAGAACTGACAACCACTGGGGAGTAAAGGTTATCGAGTGGCGGCTGCGATTCAACGCGAAACGGACTGTTGGGAGATGGGGGAGGCCTATGTCCAGCAGTGGACGTGTATGGGCTGATATGATGGTGATAAAATCATATTAAAAAGTACTCACTGAAAAAACTCATCTTCAGGAGTCGTCACAGATCCGTTAGAAGAAAATATACTTCCATTCCCCGAAAGCTGAAATATAAAATCATTTTGTATCACAAAAAATAATGACTAATTTAGTCAAATGCCAGATTATTTTTACCTCGGTACATTTGTCAGTATTCCAGGAATTGCCGCAATACTGCCAGGGCAGTGGTGATTGGAAGGAATGGTAAATATAGAGTACGGGGTAGGACATAATTGATGCAAAATATATAAGGGCTATTATGTTCACCATAACTGCTGCGTAACCTGCCCCTGTTGAAAAAATATATCATTAGCACATAAATACCAAGAATAGTCTTAAGAATAACCAAGAATAAGTAAGGTACCTGCGGGTAATAGGGCTACTTAAAGATTTTTTTAAAACCTCGATATCAGTGACAACATGAGGAGCTCATAGCTAACCGACGCTCGCTGATCGTTTACGGTGGTGCGGGCTAAGCGACGTCTGGCGTGGTCATTACTTCGATGGGTAACCAATTAGTATTATAGTGTGGCAAAAATGTATTTTCGTGAGCCTCTCCGTGCTTCGGAAGGCACGTTAAGCCGTTGGTCTCAGTTGCTACCTCTAGTAGCAGTCGTTAGGTCAAGTTACAGGCAGGCTTAAGGCGATCTGAAAACTCTAACAGTAGGTAATCCACACCAATATACGAGAAGAAGTGTCAGCTTAACAAGAAAATGTAACAATTATATTGTTTTTTCAAACTGACAATAAAACAAATATTTATTTAATGACCTATGTAGTTTTTTCTATTTTTATAAAATATTTTGTTTTTAATTAAATTGGCAGGTGGCCCTTATTACCCGCAAGTACCTTAGTAGTACTAAGTAGTTAAAACAATATAACAACAACTAAATGTTACCTTTTAACAGAGGATTTATTTTGAAGAGCGATATGCATCCCACACTAGCAAACTGTCCGAGCGTCGTTTCCAAGTAGACAAGTGGAATGCCACAAATAAGTAATGTCAAGAAATACGGAATAAGAAATGCTCCTGTGAAGTAATAATAAGAAAATTACTGAGATTTCAAAATAATTATTTTGTTACTAGCCTTGTTATTCTTGTTGATGTTGTTTTGCCATATAAAAAAATATTAATGTTGTTCGACTCTCAGACCTAAAGAATATACACAAAAAAAATCATACAAATCGGTTCAGCCGTTTAGGTGGAGTTTGGCAACTAATACCGAGACACGATTGACGTCAATATACGATATTAACATCACTCAATTGTTTTGCCTTCCCGGAACCTCTCCACTATAACTTGAACTTTTTGATATGGTAATAAAGTTCAAATTGACTTTTAAGTTTATTAAGAATCGTTTGTAAGTGTAGAAAAGTGTTGTTTTTAGACTTTAGGCAATTTTTTAAATGTTTCTCTCTGTAAGAACCATTCTCGTCATTCGTACTTCAAGAAATATTCTAAAAAAAGAATTAGCAAAATCGGTTCAGCTGTTCTCGAGATTTGCGCTTAGGAACACCATTTTTATAATATAGAAAACTTGTGTGGGAGTATATAGAATGGTGTCGTTTTTAGACTTTTTCAGGCAAGTATACTTCAAAGAATATTCTAAAAAAGAATTAGCGAAATCGGTTCAGCCGTTCTCGAGATTTGCGCTTAGCAACACATACAGCTATTCATTTTTATATTATAGAAGATAAACGGATTCTATGGAAGATCAGAACATGCTTAATCAAAAATCTTTCATTTTATTTTACGCCTATTTGTGCAACTTATACTTTCTAGCTATTACTTTACTTCGTGTTTATCGTATTCTGTTTCTTTCTGTGTTGTACAAGTAAAGTTATCTATCTACTAGTTATAGTCTATCTTACCTCCACCATTCCTATAGCACAAATAAGGAAACCTCCAAAGGTTTCCAATGCCAACAGCATATCCCAGACACGAGAGAAGATATTCCCTCTGATGACCCCATCGTTCCTGTTCAATCGCCATTCACGAAATCAACCGGTTGTGACCCGAGCAGACCTTTGACTGGACTTATTGAGGATATGAACACTTAGGTATTTATTACCACTATATTGTTGCTACTTTAAATCGTTGATACAGTTAACAAATATCTATCAGGTAAGTAGGTACTAAACAATCCGGAGTAAGCACCTACGGTCTTCTTTGTTGCCCTATAGACATAATAAAACCATTTTAAATTATTATTTTACTAAACAAGGTGCTTTTAATGCTACTATGAAATAGCTATTTTATGACAAGAAAATAATAACAGTACTATCCTTTTTTAGAAGGCGGTGTTGATTCAGGCGTGACAGTCAATGTATTAATTCCAAATCCAAAGTGGCACGTAAGATTATCAGGCGGTGTTTGTCGTGTTGATGATCCCACGTCCGTTTCAGGTTTACCCTTGACGGTCTTAGCTGGTGCTAAGCTGTATTGCAGAACCTTGAAATATTAAATACTAGCTGCGCCACGCGGTTTCACCCACGTAAGTCCCGATCCCGTGGGAATATCGGGATAAAAAGTAGCCTATATGTTAATCCAGGTCTCAAGCTATCTAGATACCGAGTTTCATCGTAATCGGTCCAGTAGTTTTTGCGTGAAGGAGTAACAAACATACACACACACACACACAAACTTTCACATTTATTATATTAGTAAGCTATGATACCTATAAAATAAGCTTACATAAGCTTAGTAGAATTGTTAAAGACCCTCGTTTCGGAAGCCACAATACACTTTGGATTGCTGAGCCATCACAATAAGTAGGTAAATCGTAAGCTTTTCAAATTACTATGAAAACCTAAATAGGATAGCCATTTTAAGTAATACTCAATTCAGATCTTAAGATCTATCTCTAACTTTAAATTAACTTTTTGATCCAAAAATACCATTGCGTCTTACGAGGAAATGGATAAGTAAAATGACTAGATTAGGAAGCCTGAGTCATCTATACATATAAAATTGTTTGTCCTGAATGACTGACTGACTGACTGACGGATCCACGCACAGCCTAAACCGCTGATCGTAGAGATCTGAAACTTGAAGGGTGTGTTTTGTAGGACGTAGGCATCCGATAAGAAAGGATTTTCCAAAATTATACTCCTAAGGGTGTTAAAAAAGGGGGGCAAAGTTTGTATGGGACAAAGGAATCATCCTTAGTGCATTTTCGACTTCTACGCGGACGAAGTCGCGGGCAAAAGCTAGTTTTCCAATAAGGCGTTCTTACTCGTACCGATACTTTGAACAATTTACGCCCGTGTGTTCTATGTGGTGGTGCATAAATTGACTATGTTCGCACCACTAGGAAATATTTAGGTATACTATGTATAAAAAACAGATGTCTTATATACCGATAAATCGCCATCACCCCAATGTATAGCGTCATTGGTGCCTAAAGTTTCGTCCCAGTGGAAGTGCTGCGAGGGTTTGGTCCAGTCAACCTTCTGCAGATGACATCTCACCGTAGCCAAAGTAACACGCTGCTCTCCAGGTGGTTTTAAACTCATAATGCTCTTCTTGTCTAACTTAGCGGGTTTTGCTGATATTGTCTATTGAACAAACAAGACCCAACTATTACAAGTACAAAAATTACCTTTAGCGAGTTCTGTTTTATGAAAACACCGAACTAAGCTAAGGCGTTATAAAATTGACCGTGTTTATAAATAAATAGTTTAATGTGTTACCAGAAGGCCAATTCTCATTGGTAAAATTGTTCAAATTACATAACAATATCGTTCCGATTGCATTTCGATTACAAAACATACCCTTTTGGTATTCTCGAGAATACAAAAACAAAGTTAGTTACAAGAATTGGCCTTCTTTTTGGTTTCTTGATAATACTAAAAGCTGACTTTGTGGATATTTTAAGCTACTTTTTAGGTATTTTTTGTACCTAATAGAAATGCAATTGAACAATGTTATTTACGAGAATTAGCCATTAAATAAGATTTAAGAAAGGAAACAAAGAACACACTAATAGTTATGGAATGCGCCAACCTACCTACATTTATTTTTATATAATTTTTTCCATTGTATTAAGTTTTTTTTGTTTACCTGTATGGTCCTCGAACATTTATGTAACTATTATTGGTTAATTAGCTTTTATATATTACTGATGTAAGTGAATTTTAAAGATTCTTATGGGAATAAAGAATCTTAAACCTGATTACAGAATGAATAATGATTCTTAATCACGTGACGTGATGGCTGACTATAGGTCTCGTTCATAAGCTCAGAGTCGTTCAGCGGGCTATGGAGAGACCTATGCTTGGAGTTTCTCTACGTTATGGAATCCGAAATACGAAAATCCGTAGAAGAACCAAAGTCACCGACATAGCTTTCAAGATTAGTAAGCTGAAGTGGCAACGGGCAGACCTGACAACCGCTGGGGAGTCAAGGTTTTCGAGTGGCGGCCGCGATGCAACGCGAAACGGAGTGTTGGGAGACCAACTGCCCGGTGCACCGGGCCAATACAATGTACAATGTACAATCCGGACCACTACAATGTCGACATTGTAGTGGTTGCCGGTCGGTGGATGGAGGCAGCTCAGGACCGCTTTTTGTGGCGTAATGAGCTGCCTCCATCCATATGGGGAAGGCCTATGTCCAGCAATGGACGTGTATGGGCTGGATGATGATGATGATGAATCACTTATCTATAATCAGATAATACTTACCAATGAGTATATTAGTCTAACAGTAATAATTGATCTAAAAGTATCTCTAAGAGCGAAGAGATCTGGACAAAATATCTTGATCGTTGGCTCTTGAAAGTTCATAATTTTACTCCATTGCACCTTGTTGCTTTCGAAGACAGTGTAGTTTAAGATGATACGAGAATCTTTCGTCGTTAATGTTTTATAGATGTCCGATTCATGCGGAGATACAATTTCCTCACCTAGAAACGAGACAAATAAATAACACAAAAATAGGTATAAAACAGTAAATCTTCATAATCATTTATTATAAATAAATAAATAAATATTGCAGGACATTTCACACATCGCCATCTAGCCCTAGTGTGTGTGTTATGGGTGCTAGACAACGGATATACTTACTTTTATAATTTTTCTTTTGTATATACTTATAATACATAGAAACAACCACACCACAGACAAATATCTAAGCATAAATACTTGTCTGAGGCGGGAATCGAACCCGCAACCTTGTGCTTGGCAGTCTGGCATGGTGACCATTGTGCCAACGGTGTCTTCAAATTATTACAGTTATAATTGTTTGCAGAGTAAAGAAGTTTGGATTGGATTTTTTTAGTTAGCGATAAATAGTAATGTACCTTAGAAACAGAAGTTCGAAAACCTATTAATAAAAAGCCGACCGTGGTCCCTACAGTTGCATTAAGTGGGTTTAGGTCATAAATATTAGGGGACCAAAAGCAATGTTCGGTTTATTTAAGACATCATCAGGAAATATGTAGATTGAATTACGGTTCAGAACAAGGAAGGCCCATCTAAAAAATAATGGCCAGACCAATAACGGTATGTGTTGAACTTCCTTATTTGGAATCATTGTATAACTAGGCATTATTTAAATATTAGCCAGCATTTGACCAACTATCTCACCTGATGGTAAGTGACGATGCAGTTTAAGATGTATCACACTTTATCTACACTAATATTAAAAGAGGAAATATTTCTTGTTTGTAACAAATAGGCTCCGAAACTACTGGACCGATTTTGATGAAACTTGGTATGAGAATACATTGATGCATTGGAAATAACATAGGCTACTTTTTATCCTGATATTCCTTCGGGATCGGAAGTTAAGCGGGTGATAATAAACTACTTTTTAATCGTAGCCTTGAAGAGGTGAAACAAAGATACAGCCAACTGAACAAATACCTCAAAGTTGGGAATTATACTTGAAAGGTACAATCAACGTTCAAAAGTCCACCAGCACCGTAACGTTTACAATCCTGTGCAGCACTATTTGAACATCATTTACCTGTGGATCTAACCGGGTAGCGGGTGGTGGCTTATACCACTCGGCCAACTAAATACATAGCAAACATGTCTAAAATAATAATCACACTGAGTAGGTACTTTAAATCCAAGTATTTAAGTTTGTGTGTAACGTTTATTATAAGAAGGTCTTAAGTCCAATATCTGTTAAGTATTATGGTAGCAAACTGATAGTGGACTTATGACACATATACTGTACCTGCTGGACATTTTAGATGCTACTAACCAACAACAGTCCTGCTCTCCATGTCTTGTGATTGGTTATTAGAGTAGCCCCATTCATCGTCTTCAGGAGGTGGTAAGAATTCGATCAAAGATTCGTTTCGACGAAACATTAGAAAGTGTCTCCTCCTCGCATCAAGTAAAGGCAGTTCTAGCTCAATATGGAATGCTGTGGTGGCACCCTAAGGGAGATAGATCAACGCTTTATTTGCCCAACACATAAAACACACAAACGACCGCCCCGATACTTCGAGTAGAAGTCTTATTGTTCTTGTGTTAATACGCTCCATCGTCAAAATGTAAACATTGGTCAAAATGTTTTTTGCGACTGAATTGATCATATGACAGAATACGACAATGCCAAAACGTGCAAAAGACGTAACGTTTAATGATCAAATTTTCTCATGGCCTTAACGAGCCTATGTCGTATTAAAATAAATGAATAAATAAATATTGCAGGACATTCCACACATCGCCATCTAGCCCCAAGCTAAGTAACTAGACTTGTGTTATGGGTGCTAGAAAACGGATATACTACTTATATACTTTTCTTTTGTAAATATATACTTATAATATATAGAAACAACCAGACCATAGACAAATATCTAAGCATAAATACTTGTCTGGGGCGGGAATCAAACCCGCAACCCTGTGTTTGGCAGGCCGGCATGGTGACCATTGTGCCAACTGGGTCGTCAAAGGTCTGTCATAGGATCGTTAAGATCACATAATTCCTGGAGAAACCCTAAGATAATTATTATCCACTCTGTCAGGGTTAAGAAGTAGGTAGATGCACAATAAGTCGTCGTCGACAAAATAGGCTTGCATTTGACGATCCTTTTACTAAGACCACTGTACGTCTGTCAGTCTGTCTGTCACCAGGCTTTATCTAAAGAAAGGTGATAGCTAGACGGTTGAAATTTTCACAGATTATGCTGTTGCCGCTATAACAATAAATACATATAATGATATGATATGAATTTAGCCGGTTTTTTTTAAATAAGCGCCAGTAGGTTCTAGGTTTTATAGCTCTTGTTTACCTTTTCCGGTTTAGGCGGTTGCACCGCAGACATTACACGGAATATAGTAAAGGTGAAATATGAAGATCTCAAGTCGTCGGGATGAGGTTCGAAACGTTCCCGCGACCTGTCCGTGGGTAGAACTTCACGGGAATCGAGCCATACTAACCGTGGTAGTCTCGATAGTGTCGTACGAGCATATCCGGCGCACACCTAACGGCAAAAACAATAATATGATCTTTAAAAAAAAACTTTGTATACCTTTAGGTAGGCAAAATAAAAAAATGCCACAAAATTGACCTAATAAAATAAATAGAATAATTAAATAAGAGGGAAAAAGAGGGAATAAAATTATTTTACAAAAAAATAATTTTTTAGTAACATAGAGTAATTTTTATGACCTTTAAATTAAATAAGTATATTTGTTAAACATTTTTTATACCAAAATATTAAAAGAAAAATTGATTTTTCTAAAAAGGATCCAATCAGGAAACGACAAACTTATCGTTCCTTTATATTACTTACCTAATAAAATATTTACTTAACTACTTAAACCTCAGAGACTTTTAAATAACCATTCTAAATAGTTGACTAAACAGAATTTAAATAGATAAAGGATTAGAATAATTTACTTCTATTAAACAATAATAATATTGAAAACAGCGACATCTATGCAAAACATAAGAAATCAGAACGCTATCGTACCGAACATGGGTTTCCAGCAAGCGCGAGCGAAGTTAGTGCCGGCAGCTGAGCCACTGCATCGAGTACAAAGTCTAAATTATAGATGTCATTATCAGAAACATCTAGCACAGTAATGCTGCGGGGAAGACGGCTGAGACCTTCACATGCCTCTGAAAAAACAGGTTTAGTTAGCATATTTATAAAAAAAGTATTCAGTAGTTAACCTAGCACAACGAGACCACTTATTATATATTTATCAAAGAGTTAATGTATCAAAATAACGGGTTATACAAGTAACGATAAATAGACTAATTTGGTATTTAAAAACAGTTAAAACAGGATCAGGATAAATACAGTTTGAATTTAGGAAAATGGAGATATTAAAACTAAATAAGTAATAATATAATTTTAGACATGGAGAAAATCGTCCCAATTTTGAGCCAGGGTAGTCGAATTTCAACGTGTACGTACAGTGGACTTAAAAAAGTCATCCAAATCTATGACAAAAGACTATCCTATTCATTTATATTGACGGGAATTTTCAAACTGTTCAAAAACAAAATGTTACTAAAATTGCTTACCATTTCTTAAAATATTCCGCCCAAGTCCTAAATAAAGTAATTCAACAGGCAAATAATCTGCGAAATCTTCGATATTGTCAATTGCATTGCCTTGCAGTTCTATCGTCTTTACGCTTGGTGGAACCAATTTTGCGTTGAAGTGTTTAATGAAATTACCACAAAGGTTTAATGTTACTAATTGTTTAAACTCAGTTAACCCTTTATCTAGTTCAGTCATCTGAAAAAAAAACACCACGAGAAATAAGCCACTGGGAGGTTTTGGCGGGAACGAGTTAACAACATGTCGTGCTGCAGTTTTATTTTCATGAAACTTAGATATAACCCGAATTGAATTGTATAATTCTGGTGGAATGTTATTCAATTTAGTTCTGTGAAAGTGCACAAGTGTAGTGAAAGTAAAAATCAGTGTCAAACATGCAGTTTTCTCGTTGCCTCCAAATCTCCTATTAAGGTTATGGTAAACTTGCCACCGCTTTACTATAGCCCCTGACTTGACGGACTATGACGACTTTGACTGTATTGAAACACTTTAGGCCCGATTTATGAAAAATCGGGTCATAATTTGATGCAAAATATAACTTGACACTGGCTAAATGCACTCGTGCGAAGCCATAATAAAAGAAAAAAAAAAATAAGCCACTGTTCTAGCCCTCCAATGAAAAAAGTGTGGTGTTGTAAGTTTGACTCTTATGACCAACATCTATCTATTTGTCTGAAACAAATTCAGATAAAAGCGAAATGTTTCGCTATGATTCATGAAAATCGGTTCAGACATTTCAAAGTTCCGATCTTTATACTGTCTATAAATGACAAAGAACTTGTTTTGTGTTTTACAGAGTAATAAGTAAACAATTTCATTGGCATGTTAGAATAGATAGTTTTGTAGATAAATAAAGTAAATACCTCTGCATCGTTAACTCGTAGTAAATTGACTAACTTTAAATTTTTGTTCAAAACGTCGCGGCTATCATATTTCACGGCCTCCTTTATTAGCTTTTCTATATCATCAGTAATGAAATGTGCGTTTTTAAAGCAAACTTTACCCTCATCGGTAGAAAATTTCTCGTTATCCCAAAACGTTATAGGGTATAGAAACTCCCATTGTTGTTGTACTGTCAGTCCAGACTCTTCGTTTAGAAAATAACCAATAATGCTGTTGTCGATTTTAGTTTTAAACGCTTCCGAAAACGATTTTCGTGGTATATCCTCTCTTTGACATATAGTTCTGTGATAGCGAGCGGCTTCATCGATTAGAGTCCAATCTATACCAGTCTCTATTCGCTCTTGATACCCTAAAATACTTAGTAGAGTTTAATATTGCGAGAGCTTTGTCGCTTCCGCATCGGCCTTACAGTAACGTGCTCGATGACCGAAAATGCCTTACTTTATAATAGCCTTCCAATGTAACTTTTTGATATGTGTATTTTTGTCCACTCTTAACCTACCGTGCTCATTCCTGGTCACTGACTGAGGCTTAGAAGTCAAAACTCAAGTAAAGTATTCCAACGGGACATGAAACGCAGCATTTGGGTGAGGCCGATAACCGATATAAAACGCAATTCCATTTTTCGGAAAAAAAAACCTAGATCACCAAGGTGGGCTTAAAATTGGCAAGGTGGATTGGGCCAGCCATAGCTTCAGAATGGATTGGGACAATAAATAGGCTAAAAAACTACAAACAGGACACTGGGTGGTCGACTACGTCGTCGAAACCCGCCACGAAAGCATTAGTATGATGACCTCAACCGCCTCGAGCCAAATGATTGCCGGAGTTGATCCAGAATCTGATCAACCTGATGAAAGAGTAGAACAAAGAATAGTTTAATGAGTTCAATTTTATCCAAAGTCTATTCTAACCTTCGACAACACCTTCAGGAACGAACATAAGACTTGCATTACTTATTGGTAGACGAATAACAGGTGGTGCAACTTTTTTAGGACTTTCCTTTGGTGGCATTTTTGTTTCAAATAAGTAGATACTATACTATTGAAATAATATGAGTGTTTTGTAAATAAATTGTACAGTTAACCAAAGAGGATTTAAAATACTACGCAGTTAACTATGATTATGACAATGTCACAGATGTCTAAACATTAAATAAGGTTTTAAAGAGTTTCTTAGAAACCCAAAGAAGTTTTTTATCGGGGTTTTTAACTAATAATGTCTTTGCCAAGGATTTTATGAGTATCATGTCCTTTTTATTTATATTTCTATGGTGTTCGCACGACTATGTATAGTAGGTATAATCAGTATTAAATAAGGTTATTGCTACTAAGTATTAAGTTATAACGTTCTTGTCTACGACACGAAAATATACTTACCTGTATCTATAAAAATTCGACTTCTTCGTTTGTGATATTTCGGCGACTTCTTATTTTGTATGATTCTATAATTAGTTTATTTATTAATAGATAACTTTCGAACATTGTTCAATGCACAATGCACGTATTCCTGAAACGAATTGATGATGCAAAGTTACTGAAAAGTTTTCATTTTCGCGGTACTCGGTCGGTAAAACAGAGCGCTGAAAACCAATGTGCTGCGATCGCCGTTAGATGTCGGTTCTGTCGCGATGTTTACAAAAAAGTTTCCTCACACGTGTGAATGTAGTTTTGCGGATCTAAAACCTAACAATCTGTGGCGCTGTTTCGCGACAGACAGCTGCCAATTCAATACTTCATAATATAATGTTTTATTTATTTTCGTATTAAATAATAAATAAAAATTAGGTAGCTAGTTTAGGTGCAGTCCTTAATAAATATAAACGTTGAAGGCGCCTTCCTCTGTTACCTCCACAGTTTGATTAACTCTAGTGATATATATCCAGAATCTTTTCGGGTGACATTCGTGTGGGACTTAGTTCAGTTTTGACATTATGTGTGTGCGCGGGAATTTCGAGTAAAGTTTTCTGTGTTTATTGATCGTGAAATAATTAAGTTTTAACTATTAAGTGATTGCAAACATGTCGAGTGAAAGTAACTTGTACTATGTGGTTGTGCTGGTTTAGTGACGTTGGTGCGAACAGTGTCTCGTATCCGTCGATGTCCTTGCGTGATTGGCAAGATCCCATACATGTGAACAGTTTCTTCCATACAAAGTAATCGGTACGTGAACTAAAAGAACTAAAGACGAAGGTAAATATATAATGATAAAAATATACATATTTATAAAACAAGATCACTGAATACTAAGGTAAGTATACAAAATATTAATAATGCGTAAATAAATGTTAAAACTCTAATTTTATATTATAAATAACATACTCATTTATTAAGCATTCTTAAAAATATTTATTATAATTCTAAGAAACAGGTTCCCAAATATGTAGACAGATATAATTCAGAACATCTACAGAGAAAACACGATAGACGAACAAAAACTGCGAGGGTCAATTTATATTATGTCTGATTGGTGGATAGGTGTTTGTATTGCTAGTAATACCTACCTGTTGGTGGTCAGTTTATTTAATCAGTAAAGAGAAGTCACGTTTCTATTTTATTAAGTGCTGTGGTATATAGTACGCGGCATTGAATGTCGCAGAAATTCGGCCGTTCAATTTTTATGAGGCATTGTTTAATAGTTTTAGCTGAGATTCCGATATTTTCTAAAGCAATGTTGACGGTGTTTATTCTAAAACTGGCACAAATTATGTGTTGTATTGAATGCGGATGCAGAATTTTTGATATTTTGAAGTTGCTTTACAATAAATCATATTTACAATTCACTTTTAGATTGTTTCGGATATTCGGCTGCATAATTTAAGAACAAGTTTCGAAGGTTATTTAATAACTTGTTTTTAACAGAGAATGCAAGATCGAATGTATTTTTATTACGGTTATTTGAAAAATTGTGACACAATTCGTCACCGTCATAATCTAAAATAAGTACTAGGTACTTACTTATAGAGTAAGATAGAGTGTATCAGAACTGTGACATAACTCGTAGTTGCATTACTAATTTCCTTATACATAGTCTTCCTTAGCGATATTGGCCTAATTGTAGATATCTATACATATAAAGTGCTTTGTCCTGAACTACTGACTGACTGACGGATCAACGCACAGTCTAAACTGCTGATCGTAGAAACCTGAAACTTGGAGTGTGTGTTCTTTGTGTGACGTAGGCATCCGATAAGAAAGGATTTTTCAAAATTCTACTCCTAAGTGAATCCTAGGTGAAAAAGGGGCCAAAGTTTGTATTGGACAACGTGGTCCATTTTCGACTTCTACGCGAAGTCGCGGGCCAAAGATAGTCTCAACTATTATTCCGAGGGGTTCCAGCCAACTGCAATTGCATTTGCTGAAATTGCACCAAATGCAATCGGTCACATCTATGTGTGACTTCGGGTTTTGACCAACATATAGTTACCTACTTATATTTGTAACAAAAGTAAAAATGATCGTCTGTTAAAATATTGTACATTTTTGTGCTCCGAATGATAACAGTTAAGTTTTTTAAGTCAGCGTAATTGGTGAACAATTTGATATAGTAGGCAAATGCTTAGACGAATTAATTGAGGTAAATGTTTACAAAAGCGGATAAAATAAGGTCAATAACACGTCAATGACGTCTATTGTTAAGTAGATTTTTAATGAAGAAATAAAAGTTATTCAGAATTTACTGTTACTCAGTCACGCGTACGAAAAACATAGTAGGCATTAGTTCTTTTTTAGGATTCTTAGTGCTCTACTTCAAGTTTTATGACTCAGAAACTCAAATCTGAAATTTCCCGCTTGTATATCCAGCAGTAACAACGGGGTGTGTGGTAAACGTTAGCAAAGACAGTTACACATAACAATATTATTAGGGGGCAGGTACCATCATCATCATCATCATAACAGCCACAGGACGTCCACTGCTGAACATAGACCTCCCCCAAAGCCCTTTGCGTCCAACCACTTCCTTTATTAAGTCGTCTGACCAATCTGTACCATAAATAGAGTCCATTCAACCGTGTATTGTATAGTGCCTAGATATGCTTAGCCTAATGTATGACGAGATTTTTACTATTAATATTATCAATAAAAACCGGCCAAGTGCGAGTCTGACTCGTGCACAAAGGGTTCCGTACCATGTATGGGTGCCCCAATTTTTTTTTCTGTTTAGTATTTATTGTTATAGCGGCAACATAAATATATAAACTGTA
Organism: Idaea straminata; assembly: GCA_951213275.1. NCBI lineage: Eukaryota > Metazoa > Arthropoda > Insecta > Lepidoptera > Geometridae > Idaea > Idaea straminata. Next base: position 5,041,694 of record OX577846.1, on the reverse strand, counting down.
AGAATTTCAACTGTCTTAGCTATCAGGTTTACGAGATACAGTCAACAGGACGGACGGATAGTGAAATCTTAGGAATATAGGGTCCCGTTCTTACTCTTTGGCTACGGAAATCATGATATTATTATATTATTCCCTTGTTTCAGTAACAATACTATTAAGATGGGGTTCACAATGAAAGAGGGTGGTTTCGGCGTCGGCGACTACGTTGCCTTCGGAATACTGTGCCTTACGTCGTGTACCGGCGGGATTTGGTACAGCGCCGTCGGCTCCAAGAAAAGAGCAGTCAAAGATGTACAAGACTACCTTTTAGGAGGGAAAACAATGTCCACATTCCCTGTTGCAATGTCATTAATAGCAAGGTACTTATAACTCTATTAATTGTCATTTTGGTATGCATAAAAAATATTTTTGAAATATCTGGCATCACGTCGCGTTTTTACCTCTGATACTCCCAATGAATCAATGTATTCTCATACCAAATTTCATAAAAATCGGTACGGTAGGTTCGTTATCTATTAAATTCAAACAAACCTTTAAGTCTTTCCTCTCTACAATAATTAGTATATAGGTAGATGAAACTAGTTCAGTCCAGAGAATTTTTTTGTAAGTTGATATTTAATTTTTCGTTGGCATATTACTAATTTTTAATCGCGATTTTACACGCGTAATTGGCTAGTCTTATTCTACCTACCTCATACGATACATCTGTGTAAATCATTCATATCAATGAAGAGATAACAAAGAAAAACAGCAGTGCAACAATGAGAATAATGCAAAAATTGACTGATCTACAAATACATAAATAGGTAGGTCTCAAAGTCAAAGTCAAAATTCTTTATTCATTTGGAATCGCATTAAAATGTATTAAAAAAACTAAGTTGTATTAGAAGAAGGCACAAGAAACTAATGGAGTCTCTTTTTTGTGATCATGCTCACAAAGGTCAAGACAACAAATATTTTTAACCTATTTTTATATTTATAAGTTAACCTATTTTTATTTCTTAGCTATATGTCAGAAGGTACCTATAAACCTATTGTTTGTTCCCTAGCTACGTGTCAGGAGTGACGATCCTGGGCACGCCTGCCGAGATCTACAACTACGGCACGCAATACTGGTTGGTCGTGTTTGGCGTATCGGCCAGCTGCGTCATTGTCGCTGTAGTCTACATACCAGTCTTCTGCGCGTTGAATATATCGTCGTCTTATGAGGTTAGTTACATACGTTGTATACTTATTGTTTTATCTCGTAGCTAAGCATCTGATTTACAGCTACTACCTACACGTGTACGTATATGTGTTCTACACATTGAGGTTTTCCTCGTTTTATAATTTCTTAGTACTTAAGATATTTGAAATTACAGTGAAATAGATTGGGCAATATGTAAAGAAATCGGTCTAACCAAATCGGGACGTGTGTATCGCAGTCGGGCCGACTTAATTATTATTAATTAAATCGAGTCCAATCAAATTGGATATGCACACCCGATTTGATTGTACCCGACCAAATTGGCACGTGTGTACACGTCGGACCCAATTTCGTGTTCCAAACAAAGAAGTGCGAGTCGGACTCCCGCAGAAGGGTTCCGTATCATGTTGTTTTGAGCCTCAGTGAAGTCTTAGTAATAGGGTTCTGTTTTTTCCCCTGGGAGCGGAACCCTAGAAAATACTCAATGGCAACGATGTGCATCAATGTACTCTCAGAATCGGGTCCGACTAGATCGTAGCGTGTGTGGCGACAACCAATTTGGTTGGGTCAGTTTGGTCAGGCCAACCAAATTGGAACGTGTGTAGAAGCCTTTAATTAGAACACGCCATACTTAATTACTTATTGCTCTAAATTGAACTAAATCTCTTTCTTAATTGGCTGATAATAATTATGACATATTTATTTTTATACCAATTTTGATATTTGCTTGCGTCGAAAACTGTGTAGTTTTATCCCATACACGCTAGGGTTTGCCTACTCATGTAAGGTCATAACCATCATGCATAACTTAGCGTGTATGGCCTCCATAAGATATGGCTCCTCATGATTTGTGCTTTTTGCAGTGTCGAGTTTTTTTGCACCAAGATTTCTTATTTCTTCTATTTGTTGCTTTGATAAACGTAGTAACTAGTTTCTAAAAAAAAATCGTGTGGAGTTTTCGCACTTGGGTTTCGTGTTCACTTTATTTAAACATCTAATATTACAGTTATTCAATTTAATTCAAGATACAAGGTATAGATTATATGAGTATTAATAGATTGTACTTATTTCTTCTTTTAATATCAATTACAAAATGAAATGGTCAAAAATAATATAAAAACAAAGCACGAGGACGACACGCCATGTTTTCATGGCGGAAAAACCCTTAAATTACATCGACAAATACGACACACAGGGACTGTAATAACTTAAATTACTTATCTTCTCATTGACGTGAAGTAATCCTTTTACGTGACTTTGAAACTTAAAAATCATGGATTCTAATGATACCTATCGTACCGCTATAAGGTTTAGCTTCCGTATTTCTGTGATATTATATTCTCATGGAAAATAAAAAATCTTATACGGACGTAGCTGCAGTGAATTCGTAAAACGTTTCATTTTTAATTAATTTTGAGGGTTTCGTTTTTGGGCATATAGGCATGCATCCTGCCTATTCGTCAACTGTTATTCCAGCCAAGTTAGTTCCGATCAGAAACGCAGAATTTTCCTGGGGTCTTCGCATGCTTCTTGGAGTGTTGTAGGTTAGGCCAGGCTCTCGAACTCCAGGATTGATTGAGCGGATGTTGCATCTTACGTTAAGTCAACATAATTTTGTCGGATGTCAAAACAGACCTCTTTAAAGTTAATAAAAAATTAGGCAACTAACAATAGGGACAGATTAGCTACAATCTCTTTATTAATTTTTCTTCATTTTAATTTATTTCACGATATGACGCATTTATGACTTAACATTCGTTTCATTTGGTTTTTGTAAGTGTCTCCCTACTCTTCTGACCGATTTTTGAAAGACATTTACGTCATAATTCTCGGTTAGGACCAGACTGCTGTTAAATATTTGTCGTAGTTTAAATGATAAGAAATTGTAAAAACTATTTGAGTTTCCAAAGTTAATGTTATGATAATAGTTAATCCCAAAGTCATCAGTAGCGGAGCTGTGCTAATTTACTTATAAGAGCCAATGTCATAGAAAGATACAATTCGGTTTTTTGTTGCAAAGTTTTGTCATGACTTGTACGGTCGGCTGCATAATTGCAAACCCACCGTAGAGCTCCAAAACGGCTGTTATGAGAATGTTTTCAACACAAGCAATATTGTAGACAACTGCTTTATCTAAAGTTTAAAGTCTTCTAACTCATCAAATAATTAAACAGAAATTATTAGAATGCAAACATTCCAATAAAAGTAATTTTCGAACTCTACCGAGGGCTGCAATTATGCAGCCGACTGTACATTCGCTCAGTTAAGTGTGACGTGTGATTCTCACAGCTAAGCGACGCAACGCTCGCTGATCGTTTACGGTCGTGCGGGTTAAGCGACGCCTGGCGCGGTCATTACTTCGATGGGTGACCAGTTAGTAGTGTGGCAAAAATGTATTCTCGTGAGCCCCTTCGTGCTTCGGAAGGCACGTAAAGCCGTTGGTCCCGGTTGTTACCTCTAGTAGCAGTCGTTAGGTCAAATTAGTAGCCTTAAGGCGATCTGAAAACTCTAACAATAGGTGAGCCACACCACAATACGAGAAGAAGGAGAAGTGTGACGTTTATGTTTTCGTACAATACAAATACAACAGCGTGATGGCATTTCTATACAGATTTTGTATAAAAATGCCATCTGTATTTAAAAAAATATATCTCTCTATTTCTAACTAGTAATTTGTAATATCATATTCGTATATGAACATGGCTATTTGACTTGATTTAAAACTGTTTAAGAGTTTTTCTAGTTTCGATATAAATAAATCATTTACTTTTAAAATAAATCGTTTTTTTTTCTTTGAATAAAAACAGCTCATCCAGGAATGGCCATTTGATTGCGTTCTTTGTTTGGATTGGCTTTAAAATTGGTCAGAAGAGGATGTAGCTGTATGTAGTTAATCTTTCTTGTCTAATTAGCTACATCCGTGTCGACCTGGCTGTGGAACGTTTCGCGAACTCGCAGATGCGGCTGCATCCCTGATTCTGAGTATTTTTCTAAACAAGTTTCTGATCACTCTTTTTTTCGAATGAAAGTTATGAAACTCGAATTGGATCCCCCTTTAATAGTATGTCTGCGGATCCCCTATTATCTTCCATATTTGTATAAAAGAGAAAAATACACATATCACGAAATCTCTGGAACTTCAAGAGCTACGCGGGGTCTAAAACTTCGCATGGGGGTTTCTTTCAAGTCGTAGGCGAGCACTAAGTAAGGAAATTTGACCTATAAGTGGGTAAAAATGGCTGTAAAAGTTTGTATAGTTTGCAGTAACTATTTTGCATTCTGTATTTGTATTTCATTAATATTACTTTTGAAGAGACTTACACGGGTAAAAATTTGCTGGTACTTCTATAAAAATATTTTAATCAATCTAAAATTGAGATAGGTGCCGATATCCGGTGTACTCCTGGTTTTATAGGTGTTTATTCTTTAACTGAAAACTAATGATTATTTTGTTTGTTTGTTACAGTATCTAGAATTAAGGTTCAATCGTAATGTTCGTGCAGTGGCTTCGATACTATTTCTATTAGATGAGGTAATTATATTTCTCTATGTTAATTAAGTTTTCTCAATAACTCGTTTAATATTAAACAAGCCGTGTCGTGGTTGTACCCTTCGAAATAATGAAATTAAATGTAGCCTATGTCAATTGCTAGCATTCAAAGGTATGTTCATAACGAATTTTATTAAACTCGATTTTATTCCGAAGATTAGAAACTTTAGCCTTTGCGTGATGATGGAGTAGACTTACCGAGCATCTTAACCAATCGTGTCTAGAGGAAAGAACTCTTCGAACTAAATTGCTGGTTTCATCTCGATATTTTCCTTCACCGTAAGAGCGACGTTAACGGACAGAATACTTATATACTTTTTTATCACAGTTGCTTATAAAGTGGATCAGCTTTTAGGCTCATAATCCAACGTATTATGCACGCGTGCGTTTTACACTACCAGTGTTTTACACAACTAGTGCTGTAATAAGTTATCCTGATAAGTTAAATACGTATCTTACTGCTAAGTACATGTTATGTAGATGAAACATTCTTAATTTAACTGGGTTATACTGTTCTGATTTATAAAAAAATTTAGGTACCAACAAAGAGTTTTTAAGCCAGCAAAAATGGTTGTCTGTGAAGTCGGTTTACAAACGATAATTTTACGTGATGACGTCTTAGAAAACGATTAAAATTTGAGTGTTGGTTTTTTCTTTACATAAATATATGTTTTTCCTTGCCAAAAACAAATGAAAAAAACCCTCAAAAATAGTGTATGTCAGACGAGGCTGTATAGGTTAAAATTCCGTTTAATAAGATCCACTTTATGAGCAACTGTGTTGAAAACACACAGAAAAACCCAGACCAACAAATATCTGTTTACAAAAACAAATATTTGTACACAATTATTTGTTCGAGAATCGACCCGCAAACTTCTACGTCGCAGGCGGGTGTTCGCCCACCGCGCCATACAGGTTATCATTATCAATTAACCTGAACGGAAGGAAGGTCGAAAAGAAGTCAAAGATAAAAGAGATAATTTTATTATGTCACCGATGACACTAATAATATATCACGAACGATAATCAATCTTAAATGTTATTAGATAACAACTACAACACCGCTTTTAGCTAAAGTTAATGCAATCAAGGTTAACTGATTAGGTAAATATGATAAACTTGATATAATGCAATATTTGCCCATGGATCTAGTGAAATAATATTACGTATACATAGGGTTGCCAATTTTTGAAGTGAAAACTTCTTTAGCGGCGTTGAGCACTTTTTCTGTAATGGGTATAAAATCTTAAACTCGCGCCAGGACCTGATCGAAAAAGCGTAAGACGGATGGAGAGTAGACAGCTATAGTTTTAAAGTGTTAAATTTTTAATGTAATATAAATTGTCATGTTTGTGTACGATAGCGCAATAAATGAATATTGTATTCTACCACATAAATGATAGTACTTTTATACTGATAAAGCAATTGGTGCAAAATTATTCCCTAACCATTCCAAAATATCAAACATGCTCAACGTTAATAGTCAAGTTTTCACTTCTGCCGGCACTCCCGGAGTGCAATTTTTTTATTTTAAATTATAGTATTTCCTTTCTAAATAAATTGAAGGTACCTCAATGTCTCTTTGAAATACTCAACTGGTGAGCATTCATTTGAAAGAGCTTAACGTGTTTTGTTGTTTTATCAAAGTTTTATCATTTTATTTTTACTCTACGCTAAAGCCAAAAGCATGGTTATGTGTGTAGCCGGTAGTTTTAATTCCTTATTTGAAATGTGTTTTCTTTCAATTAGTCTCAAGGGTAATATTTTCACGCTTTTCTAAATATTCTTTCAGGATACACAGAAATAATAATAATTTGCAGTTAATACCTTGAGATAAAAATCTGAAATATTGCATTTTTCGTACAATAATTTGTATTATTTTAAGAACATAATCATACATACATAGTCATATAACCTAACATAGTCATGTTTAATTACACTATTGGCCCTGACATTCAATGGAATATCACCCATCCAAGCTAAATCCATGAAAATTAAATCGGTTTATTGTTATGTACGGTCGGCTGCATAATTACAGACCCACCGTAGAGCTCCAAAACGGCTGTTATAAGAATGTTTTCAACATTAGCAATATTCTAGACACCTACTTTAGTTGAAGTTTATAGTCTTCTAACTCATCATTTAATCAAACAAAAATTATTAGAATGAAAACATGCCAATAATAGTAATTTTCGAACTCTACCGGGGGCTGCAATTATGCAGCCGACTGTACATAGTACCTACGTACACTCGAACTATTATACAATACTTTAATTTATAATTTATACGGTTGGCAACCCTACATAATACTTAGATAGCAATCTCTGTGGGATTTACATATTTATCTAACGCAATCGTTTTGTTCGACACGAAACTGTTTGGAAGTTCAAAGTCCATTTATCCGACCGAGATGTTGACTGTTTTGTAACTTTTTATGTTGTAAGTGAATTGTGAATTCTACTAAAGTGTACCAGACTTTAACTCGCATTGTCATATCATGCCTACTAAAGTAAAAAATCCTACTATCCTACTAATATTATAAATGTGAAACTTTGTGTGTGTGTGTGTGTGTGTATGTTTGTTACTCCTTCACGCTAAAACCACTGGACCGATTGCGGTAAAACTCGGTATGTAGATAGCTGGAGACCTGGATTAACACATAGGCTACTTTTTATCTCGATATTCCCACGAAATCAGGACTTACGCGGGTAACCGCGTGCCGCAGCTAGTCCTACTAATTTTATAAATGTGAAAGTTTGTGTGTGCGTGTGTGTGTGTGTGTTTGTTCTCCTTCACGCAAAAACTACTGGACCGATTGCGATGAAAATCGGTATCTAGATAGTTGTAGACCTAGGTTAACATATAGGCTACTTATTATCCCGAAATTACTACGGGGTCGAGACTTACCTACGCGGGTGAAATCGCAGGGCGCAGCTAGTATATTAATAATACGAGACGCAGATCTGGAAATAGTAATTCTTGAAATAATACCTATCTTTTATTTATTTGTAAAATAAATAAAAGAGCGTTTGATCACTCTCTCTTTCGATGGTAAGTGACGATGCGATGTAGCACGCTTTCCTAGAAGATACCTATACGCTCGAGGACCAAAGACCCCTAAATAAATGGGGGCATTTGAGGGACATCTATTAGGTGATCCTAAGAGATGTCCCTCAAGTACTTTTTTTGAAAAAAAGAGTAGGTAGAGCAACTTTTAAAACTAATCGAGCCATAGGTGGCATAGGGGGTAACATTATCTATCTATAATATAAAAATGAATCGCAAAATGTGTTGGTAAGCGCATAACTCAACAACGCCTGGACCAATGTGGCCAATTATTTTTTTGTTGTCTTTGATATTGTCAAGAGAAGGTTTTTATGAATGAAAATATTAAGAAAGTTGCGCAGAAAATGATTACGCAGGTGAAACCGCGGGGCGCAGCTAGTAATTTATAACTTTGCGATACACAAATATGCAGATATGGTACAGATACTAAGTTAAATATCTTACCATAAAATTTATATCGGTAGATTGCGATGGAATTTGAACATAACCTACACATTTACCTAATCAATTGGAGAGAAAGAAATAATTTTTTTTATATCTAAATAGCTAGGTTTATTCTAAATATAGGTATATAACATTTTTTTTGTGAATTTTTCCGTTATTTACAGTTAGAATGTGTTTAAGTATAATCAAATCAAAGTTTTCCGGGTTTACTAACAACAGTATTTTGTATCGGTATCATATGACTGATGATGATGATGATGATGATGGATGATGATCGATGATGTCTAATTTAAACTAAAATATTTTAAGGTGTACCTAAAGAAAATGACGTCAGAGTATCGTCAATTTACAAAATGTTCTGTGTATGTGTTTGTTAAAATCAGCAATTTTAATTAGCCTTTAGTTAGTGGGGTCATTCGCTTTGCGCATCTAGTATAAACACTCGAGCCTACTTGACGATGGACTTTGACCATTTATAAAGAAAACCAACATCAATTGTGTGTGTGTAGGTACGGACACCGAAGTCTTGCTACTGACGTCGATAGTGTACAAAAACTATACTTACCTAGACATTTTATTTTGCAATGTACATTTTATTAGATTCATAAAGTCCCATTGTGTTGGATATGCTTATTTCATAATATTAATTGAGATTCCATAGAATTAACCAGATCAGTGTTTCATAAAACTTATGTTTTATTACATTATGAGAACAATGCATGTTTTGTGCGTGGGTAATTTTCTGACATATAGTACTTTAACCTGACTATATTTTCCTCTTTTCTTACAACTAATGTTTCCTTAAGTTCCATATTTCCATGAATACTTTTGTACTCTCTTGTCCACTAGATATCTTGTACTACTTTATTTACCTACTCAGATTATTGTAGCTAATCAATATACTTATCCTTTACCCAAAATACTTAGGCGGTGTTGGCGTGTTGGTTGATACCTCGACTTTGATTCCGAAGGTCGTGGGTTCGAATCCCGGTCGCACGTGCACCTATGAATTTATCAATTAGCGCACATATTGAAAAATATGTGCGCTAATTGCTCTTACGGTGAAAGAAAACGTGATGAAACCCGTGACTTAGATGGAACCAAACGTATTGACAAGTTATTTCCTCTGGACACGGTCGAGCCGGACAAAAGAGGTCTTATTGCGGAAAACAGCCCGTAAAGAAGTACAAGTACTTACTATTTTCGTTTAACTAAATCGCGAACGCTACGTGTGATGATGACAATCCATACCCGTCTTGCGTTAGAAGAATTTTTGCAGTCTATAAATAGTATTATGTACTCTATATTTATTGGCGGACAAGGTTACTCTTGGTCATTGCTAATGATTATGGACTTTAGATATATCAAATTGCGAGAGGTAACAATGTAAACATTACTTATTGGAATTGATCAATTGGTTCAGTATGTGGATGTAGTAATTCCGCATTGTGATTAATTAATTAATACGTTCATTGTGGAATATTATCACCAAGAAATATTACAGAATGTATTAGATTTACGATCACAATATTAGCTTCTTAAACTGATAAATTAACATTTTACGTGCTGGCTTAATTTATTTCGTTTTCCAATACCTATCCATATAAGAAAAACCTTGGTCTGCCACCATGCAAATTGCAAAGCCCGGTAGGGCTTATCTCTTTTACACTATGTTAGTCTTAGCAAGACAGTCTGAATAGGACGTAGTGTAAGTCTCTTTCTTTTTTGAAGTGATAACGTCTTATATATCGATAAAGACCGTACTGCAATCATAAAAAAGTGTCATGTTATGGTCACGTTACGGCATAAGCGAGAGCGCGGAACAAGCGATAGAGAGGCACGATCGGCCTTAGGGTCAGAGTATGACGTTATCACGTAAAATTATCGTCCGTAAACTTCCGTAAACCGACTTTACAGACAACTATTTGCTTTTTTTTTCACTTTATCACTAATTGTTTTTAGTGTAGGCTGGGGGGGCCTTTTACATCCACGGGGTGCTGGGCTCTTAAAAGTTATCAAATCGATGAGGCACGATCGGCCTTAACGTCAGAGTATGACGTTATCACGTAAAATTATTGTCCGTAAACCTACTTATCAGACAACCATTTGCTTCTTTTTTCACTTTATCATCAATTGTTTTTAATGTAGGCTGGGGGCCCTTTATATCCACGGGGTCCTGGGCCCTTAAAAGTTATCAAATCGAAGAATCGACAGATTTACTTAGCATATTATAAGAAACTAATATTATTTTTATTATGTTTTTTTTGTGCAGGTGTTATTCTTGCCGATGATTGTGTATGTTCCTGCATTAGCTTTTAATCAATGTGAGTATTTTATTATGACTATGTTGAATTGAGTCCAGTCCAGGTATAAAATACTAGCAGCGTCCCGCGGTTTCACTCGCATAAGTTCCGATCCCGTGGAAATATCAAAATGAAAAGTAGCCTTCCTCGATAAATGGACTATCCGACACAAAAAACTTCAATTCGAACTAGTAGTTCCTGAGATAAGCGCGTTCAAACAAACAAACAATTTTTTTAATAAAATGTACAAATCATCTAAAATCATAATGGTAATTTATTTTACATTATAATTTATTTGAATTTAATATTTTATTTTATTTTATTTTATTTTATTTTAGTGACGGGTTTCAATGTCTATGCCGTAGGATGTATTATGGTATTGATATGTGGACTCTATACAGTTTTGGTGAGTGTTTTTTTTTTACATTTTTTGTGTTTTGATTTTTAAAAGATGTGAAATTCAGTCGAATGGAATATACAGAGTTATTGGTAATTATACTAGCAAGCCTTTGAGGGCCACTTCTGTACACCTAAACAAACAACTTTTGTTCTACGACTTTTGGAAATTAGAAAAATAATATGAACATTTTGAGTTTATGTAAATTTGAAAAACCAGCTGTTTTTTTTAAACAAAGGTCATTTAGACTAGGAACAGTATATAAAACTTTAAAATATGTAAAACTTTAAGGTTAATGACCTGTCCGTGTGAGGAACAGCTGATTTTCAGGTAAACCAAACCTTAAAATTTAAAAAAAAATGTTTGAATTTCCAAAAGCCGTAGAACAAAAGTTGTTTGCTTAGGTGCACAGAAGTAGCCTTCAACGGCTTGGTAGTATAATTAACAATAACCCTGTTAGTTTCAAATAAACTACCTGTGTGCATAACTAGCGATTTCGTCTGTATAGGGGTAAAATTATTTCTTAGTGGATTAAAAAAAAACTGTCCCATTTGTTCATTGGTTTTAGCTGTGCGTTAATAGATATACCAGTCAGTTCGTCAACTCTACTACTCGTACTTGCTGTAGGAACAATATAAAATGACGATCCGGTTGGCATAATGGTCACCATGCCGGACTGCCATGCAGGTTTGCGGGTTCGATTCCCGCCTCAGACAAGTATTTATGCTTAAATATTTGTCTGTGGTTGTTTCTATGTAAGTATATAAGTAGTAGTATATCCGTTGTCTAGCACCCATAACCACACGACCTATCAGTTAAGCTAAACAGACCTTCTCCAGCCTAAGGTTGCCTGGAAGAAATCGCTTTAAGCGATAAGGTCGCCTGTTTGTACAATTTCGTAGTTAATAAGCTTTCTCGTCTTTTTTGTCATTTTCAATGTTTTGTGTGTTGTAGAAATAAAGTGTTTATCTATCTATCTATCATAACACAAGTCTAGTTACTTAGCTTGGGGCTAGACGGCGATGTGTGGAATGTCTTGCAATTTTTTTTTCATAAATATATTTTTCTTTTTTTGTCAACAGGGGGGTCTAAAAGCAGTTGTATGGACAGATTCCGTGCAGACTGGGATCATGTATATAGGAACGGTATTGGTCTGCGTTGCCGGTACCCTCTCCGTCGGGGGATTCATGACTGTTTATTCTATTGCTAAAGAAACAGACAGATTTCGATTTGATAAGTAGGTAATTTTTAAAGGTACAAATCGTATTTGAACAAAAATAATGCATTTGATTAACACAATGACCAGCTGCGGGCTCTGGATCTGCATCGTCCAAATCAAAACATTCATAATTGTTCAACTGTATTTTTAAACAGGTATCTTCTAGACGCGCGTGCTACGTATTAGACCGCATTGTCACTTACCATCAGGCAGGTGTGACAGTGGTCAAACGCTGACCTTTTATTTATAAAAACAAAAACTGTTTCGTGTTAGAACTTGGAATTTAAACCTAATTGCTAAATAATATTGATATAATTTTAGCTTAAGAATATCGTCTTAGCTTTATTACAATAACAGTTTATTAGAGTACTAGCAGCGCTCCGCGGTTTTACCCGCGTAACTCCCGATCCCGTGGGAATATCGGGATAAAAAGTAGCCTATAGCCTTCCTCGATAAATGGCCTATCTAACACAAAATGAATTTTTCAATTCGAACCAGTAGGTCCTGAGATGAGCGCGTTCAAACAAACAAACAAACTCTTCAGCTTTATAATATAAATATAGATTAGAGTATATAAAAGGGACTTTGTACTTTGAATCTCATGTTAGTTTTATGAGCAGTAAATTAGTCGATCAATATAAAGATATATCACAGAGACAGTTCTTAGATACGAAGATAAATGAACATGGTTGAGCTAGAGTTGCCTCCTTGGCCTATCATAATAAGCGGACTTAAATGCATAAATAATGAATTATAATTTATATTTCAATCTGAACACAACGGTGGGAAACATAAAAAACGGCTAATTTTCCGAGTTTATCTCATAAAGTAGGTATCTATTTTGTCCTAATAATTTTTATAATATCTACCAATATCTTGTGTTTTAGCTGGAGTTTTGTTCCGTATGAGCGACAAACCGGGTGGGGAGCTGTTGTTGGTGGATTGATCTATTGGACATGCTTCAACTCAGTCAATCAAACAATGGTGCAGCGGTATATTTCACTTCCGTCAAAAGCAAACGCTAGACAGTAAGTTTATACATATTCTAAACTAGCAGCGCCCGTAACTTCTGATCCCGTGGGAATATCGGGATAAAAAGTAGCATATAGCCTTCCTCGATAAGTGGCCTATCCAACACAAAAATAATTTTTCAATTCGAACCAGTAGTTCCTGAGATTAGCGCGTTCAAACAAACAAACAAACAAACTCTTCAGTTTTATAATATTAGTATAGATAATCAAATTGTTGGTTGGTACTGGCTGATAGACAACGCCCATTCTAAAACCTCTTTACAAACGAGAGAGGCAATTTTGCAAAGTAACGGAAGTTATTTATACAAGACCATTTGATGATGCGGAACATCTACTGCTACTAAGTACTACTAGTCCGTTGGCTCAGCGACCCAAAAGGGATCTTGGCCTCCGATACGAGAATCTTCCATCGCTTCCTGTCCTGCGCTATTCCTTATCAATTGTTGACTTAAATTTCGCGTGAGGAGGTCACCTTCCACTATGTCCTTTCAGCGATACCTGGGTCGCCCCACCGCCTCATAGGTCGCTATCTCGTTAATAATATTATTTCATTTAATGCATTGTTTTTTGAAGAATTTGTTAGAGCAGCTAATGGTTTGTTATTTTTGACGACCCAGTTGGCACAATAGTCACCATGCCGGTCTGCCAAACACTGTTTTGCGGGTTCCATTCCCGCCTCAGACAAGTATTTATGCTTAGATATTTGTCTGTGGTCTGGTTGTTTCTATGTATTATAAGTATATATTTACAAAATAAAAGTATATAAGTAGTATATCCGTTATCTAGCACCCATAACACAAGTCTTGTTACTTAGCTTGGGGCTAGGCTATGTGTGGAATGTCCTGCAATATTTATTTATTTATTTCCCAGTGCTCTATCCATATTTTGCGTCGGTGCAGTTCTCGCAATATCGCTTTGCGTGTGGAACGGCTTATCAGCTTGGGCTGCGTGGTATCAAGGCGGCTGCGACCCCGGAGGCAAGCCCATTGTTGACGATAGATTGTTACCAGCCTTCGTTATTTACGTGTCAAAGACACAGCGTTTGCCCGGATTAGCGGGGGTGTTTCTGGCCGGCGTGTTTGGGGCTGGTCTTAGGTAAGATTGCGCAATTATACAAATTCTATAAATCCGAAAAATAATGTTAGTAAGTACGTCTATGTGTTTTTGCCGTTTAAACGCAACAATTATTTTACTAAGTATTTTGATCGCGATTGAACCTGGCGTGCTGATGATAGCCTTAATAGTATAGGCTATTTTTCTACGGAAAAGCAGCGGGGAGCAATGTATAATCTATATTTTATATTAGTTGTTACTGTCCCATTGCACTTCTTTGTTACTGTCCCATTGCTCTTTCTACTGTTCCCTAAATATATATAGTGTCAGCTAAACATATTTTAGATAGCCTTTCAAAAATAATCTAATACGTTTTAGTAATGATAGGTTATTATGTTCCACCAGTTCAATGTCAGCAGTTCTTAACGCTTGTGCTCTAGTGGTTATAGAAGACATTATGCACGGCTGGCTCCGAATCCATAAGAAACCATTGACTGAAGGGATCATAGCGCGTCTCGTGACCGGCCTCCTGGCGATAATCTGTGTGGTCATGATTTATGTGGTATCTAAACTTGGAGGAGTACTTGGTGAGTCTGAATTAACCAAAAAGATCCAAACCTTCTTACAGGTTAATATTTTGGTAAACTTATGATCAAAACAGAAAATTAGCGATTCTTCTATTTTTGTGTATGATGTGTGCTTCTCCTGCTGTTAGAGTTTTCAGGTCATTCTAAAGTCTCGACATAATGACTGCTACCAGGAATAGCTGCCGAAACCAACTATTTAAGGTTAATACAAGTATTATGCGCAATAATGTGCATTATAAAAGTAACAGTCTAAAGTTAAAATCGGTTTATCCAAATGTATTTGCATGATCACATTGCTAAAATGAAGTAAGGATTTCTAGAAGGGTTAAATTGAAACTCATCGAGATACATTATTTTCCTGTGATCATTTTCACGAAGGTGAGGGTTAAAAAAATTGTATTGTCTATGGAGCTCATACCTCGGTTAATTTTCCAGGTGTAGCAACAGCTCTCTCAGCGATAGCAGCAAGCGCGACGTGCGGCATCTTCACGCTGGGCATGGTGTGCTGGTGGGTAGGCCCACGCGGCGCGGTGGCGGGTGGCATCGCGGGTGCGCTCACCGCCGGCACCTTCTCGATGGGCACGCAGGGGGCGGCAGCAGCAGGGTTGAGAGCACCAGCTATGACTATACCAACAGACTGCGCCAAGAACGCCACCTTCATAGATTTAGCTGAGCACTTGGTAAGTACTGTAATATAAATTGAGTGATCCCTGACGTGTAACTACTTAGAGCACGACGAGGTCAGAAGCAGGCCTGATCCGCATAAAAATGCCGTCGTACCCTTCATACTGCTAGAGTAGTTGAGGGTGTTGTGATAAAACCCAATGCAATAGGGTTTTATCACAACACCCTCAACTGCTGATTGTACTGGTATATTTTATAGCACCGTTTATTTTCAGCCAAATATCAAGATTATTGGAGGTTCCTCTTATTCATCTAAATACAAAGTAGCAATATAAAGATACTTTTTTGCTAATTTTACCTTTTTATTAACAATTTTCCTTGTTGACACTCGTCTAAGGAGATGAACGATTAATAATTTATTGACAGAGATGTTTGTATGTATGTATGTATGCATACGGGCTTTTTTCCGCAACTAGACTCTTTTTAATTGGGTCCTTTTTGCGTGAGGATGGAGTAGGCTTGCCCAGCACCTACTACCCTCTCAGCTTAGTCGACCATGTCCAGAGGAGATAACTTGTCAATACTTCTGGAGCCAACTAAGCCGCGGGTTTCATCACGATGTTTTCCTTCACCGTAAGAGCAATGTCAATTAGCGCACATAAATTTTTCTTAAGAAAAATACATTGGTGCACGGCCGTCGAACCCACGACCTTCAGAATGAAAGTCGGGGTATCTACCACTAAGCCAATACCGCTCCTGACAGAGATGTTTACCTGTTATTCAGTTGATGCGGTAAATACAGGTAATCAGCTCATAGTTATTTATAATGTTGTGACCTTATTATGTACCATTTTTACAGTCACCAGAATATTTCTTCCCGCTGTTCCGCATATCGTACCACTGGATCGCTCCGTTGGGTTTCTTGGCAACTATGTTGGTCGGGGCGATAGTCGGTTACTTTTGGGACAAAAGAGAAAAGATCAAGAGAGATTCTGAGTTGTTCACTCCGATGGTCAAACGATTCCTGCCCAAGGACTTCAAAGATAACGCTGGCACAACGAGGTTGTCGAGGGATGGAGATGCGGCGTTAAGAGCTTCGCTTATACTTAACAATATGAATAAGGTAAAACATACTTCGTCTAAGAATTAGGTACCAACATTGTAATGTTTGGAATAACACATCTGGTATTTTTAAATGTCAATATTGCTAAAGGGGGAGAGCACTACTTTAAACTAATATTATAAAGAGGAAAGATTTGTTTGTTTGTATTGAATAGGCTCTGAAACTTCTGGTTTGATTTTGATGAAACTTTTATGAGGATATAATATGATGATTACTGCTGAGTGTGGCTATTGGGACGATGACGCCTTATAAAAATGACATGGCAATAACCGCAACAGAAACAATTTACTTTAAACAGTTTTTTTTATTTATTTACTCTCGCGTATAGTTATTTTTAACTGGAAGTTTGTTTGTTATATTATAATATCTTCGAGCCTTAATTTATATCTATAAAGAAGCTAATATTATAAACAGGAAAGATTTTTTTTTGTTTTGTTTGTAACGAATAGGCTCCAAAACTACTGGACTAATTTTGATGAAACTTGGAACGAGGATATATTAATTAATTAGAAGTGTTATACTTTTTATCTCGATGTTCCCACGGGATCGGGAGTTACACGGGTGAATCTGCGAAGCGCTGGTGGTCGTAAATAAAAATATCTCCGAATTCCTGGTGTAGAGTTCACGTAGCTCAGTCGGCCATAGCGGTGCTCTGACCGACCAAGATATATAGATATACAAACATTTTATTACATTTAACTCAAATGATTATATTTAACAAAAACAAAATAAATTCTAACGTAAGTAACTACCTATATGCTAAAAGAAAATTCATATTTAATACCTTACAATATGGCCCACTAAGCAGGGAACAAACCCCACCGGGAGCATAAAATAAGAATGTTTTAAATTAAACTTTACTTTTATATTCCAGGCTGATCCAGCTCCAAGTTCGAGCAGATGAAAATATCGCTCAAGTCGATCTAAGGCGATAGTTTAGCTAATTGTGATTATTGTCGCGGCTGTGGCTACAAGTAGTTTATACAAGTCGAGAATTAAAGTATTCCAGTGGATATTAAGTAAATAAAATATACGTGAGAAGTATTAAAATCTCGAATATTAAACAAATTCAGTATTTGATGAGTATAAATTAATGTATCATTCCGAGTTAAGGGACCAAATGTATGGCGCCAAGGAATATTTAGTTTCAATGCATTTCACGAGCAATTGCATTAATATCAACTAGCTACCTATATACATCCAAAAGAAGCTTTATAATTTCATATTTACTCTTCTAAAATTTGAAGTTGATTATATGGTTCACAATGAACCGTCCCTCTAACGCTGCCCCCTGTCAAGATTTATTGAACAATGTTAAATTTTTTCAAGCTTATACAAACAATCTTAGATTTTCAAGTTACCCCCTAGTCCAAGCTGTGGTCCAAGATTACGTTTCGAGTAACTACTTTTAGATTCAGAATATTGCAAGGTAAATGATAAAATAATAATTTAATATTTTCTGTCTTTAAATTTACACAATAATCTTACTGTTTCTCCGAGTACAGTGCTCTTTAACGAAACTTTGCCGTGGAGTTTTTTCAGTCAATGAAATACATCAGGTAGCACCAGAATTTCACTTTGACTTACCTTTAAATTCGTCTTGATTGTGATAAATTAAGAAAATGTCACTGGTTAAACTAAATGGAAAAGAAAACAGCCATAAAATGGTTACAAAAAAAATTCACTTGAGAATAACTTTAGAGTATACACAAAAGGCTGGTGCTAAATATGTAGTAACTACGTAAATAAGAGTTTAATAAACATATACATACTTGTTATATATGTCTTTAGCTAATATATACCTATTTAATTTACTAAGTTAATAGTAGTTAGACATCAATTTTTTCTATAAGAAATAAAACAAATGTACTTATTATGTTTTCAGTATTTCGTGGTATACCTAATTTAGTTTATTTTGAAGTTTTGATATGATATTTTAATTTCTATCAATGTTCCCATGGGATATTTTGGAATTGAGTAGGCATTAGATGAGTGAAATAAATTGAATGAAATAATTAGTGCCATTTACGTTTCAAAAATAAATTTCCTTTGTTGGTTATCTTCTTTAAATTTATTGTGAATGACAGTAACGATAGGATTCAGTGCGAGTTTTTTCGTTTAGGAAAATTGTATAAAATTTAAAGCTTCTCATTACGTCCGTTAGGGGCGCTTTTTAAATTTCTTTCTCATGCAATTTTCTTGTGTTTACGCAAACTTGATAGTAGCAATACGTTTGCTATAGGTACAAAAAACTCGCACTGCCGGTTTTATTAATGTGATAGGTTTTATCTTTGTGAAACATAAAATGAATATCAGCATTTGTCTAGTTCTAAGTATTAGGTAGGTAGGTAATAGTTTTTAAACTCACATGATTTTTACTCATAGTAATTATAAAAAATTACTATGAATATAATGTTCTAAAACGACTTCGAGATTTTTCCTACATAATAGAGAAGTTTGATATATTTATATTGTCGTAGAACTATGTATATATTTTGTATTTTTCTTTATCAACTATCATTGAAAATATACATAAATATGACTAAAATAACAAATTTAATATTTTGTATATGACACAAGAAGAAAACTATAGATAGCCTAAATCTTACTCGCAGAAAGTTTCATTTATGTTTGTGGTAAAGTATTTATTTTGTTATATTAAAAAAACTTCTTGAAATTTTGTCGTTTAATTTGTATTCAAGCAGTCGACTCAGGTATTTAGAGAAATTATTTCCAACAACTGTAATTTTCTGAAAAGTTTGTAAAGTTATAAAATTGTGGGGAATTGTGGAGACGAAGGGTAAATAGTCAGGTGTTGCCAGCCGCGTCTTGTCGTCGGTACGCGAATGTGCCTAAGATTTACATTCAACGCATGCCGCGCGAGTATCTCTGCTCCCGTGATGGCACAAGTACAAGATTGCAAGTTGAAAGATGTTCTTTGGTGAATAATACCGTCGGTGAACCACCCTTCCAACGTTTTAGACTGATTTTATTGCGGTACAGTTTTATTACCTAATTGTTGAGCAATTTTCTCTTGTTTTTGTTTGCCAAATGATATTTTTCCAATGAAATCTTGTTTATAAATATCTAATTAATTATTTATTTTTAGACTAAAAAGGCTTTTCTGTTTACTTTTGAATTATGTTCTTAACTTGAAACATTTTCACCGTTCTCTTAACTCTGCATTAACTTCAGCGTTCAATAAAATCGTTCTGTTAAAAAGCATCGTAAACCTGATTGCGGCGTCGAAAGCCCTGAAATGGCGGATCGTAAACCGGATCGACCTAGAAACTGTTTAATTGCGTACTGTTTCTTGTAATTAAATATGCGTAAAGTGAACGCCGAATATATCCTACACTCTACAAATTCAAGAAACTTGATACCGTTAAAACTGGAAGAAGAACAATCGTAAATTACTTATTCATTTCAAGTAAGTTGTAGTGTAAATCAAATTATAAGTAAGCATTTAAATAAACAATTATGCCTATGAGATGGTAGTATAATATTCACAGCATGTGTCCGTTCAATGGCGTAGATAACGAACGCTTACGACGACATTAAATAAAAAAATATTTAAATAATTGAGACGTTAGGTTCGGAGGCTGTAGGAGATAATGGAGACGCCCGCAGCGACAGAGCCCAACAACTTTATTGTCGTCGTAAAAAGCACGCGGTCCATCGCGGTAGACGCCCAATTATCTAATTAATGAGTCTACTTTACATGAATTATTTCAAGTCGTTTTACCTTTACAAACTGAAATATAAAATTAAATTGTCCCTGCAAACTGGTCTAATAATTCAGAGACATTTTATTTCCATTCGATTTTAATGATTTGGGATTTAAATTTTATTAGGTTTGGTCGTCTTTTATGAAAGGAGCCTCCCTTGAGCTCGACGATTGGTCAAGATTTCTACTTATTAACGCCCTTCGTCCTTGGTTCCTTAATTGTATCTACTCTTAGTCATAGTATAAAATTTAGGCATTTACAAGTATACTAGCTTCTGCCGTCGGTTTGAATGTCATTTCACCCAGAAATCACGGTTTGAATTTCAAAAAACCTTTTTATAAAGAAAACTAGTCCTAGGACCTGATTTGATATATTAATCAGTCAATCAGTCAGTCAGAACTTTCAATTTTATATTTATAGACTAGCTTTTGCGCACGACTTCGTCCACGTAGAAGTCGAAAATGCATTAAGGAATCACGTTGTCCCATACAAACTTTGCCCCCCATTTTCACCCCCTTAGGAGTACAATTTCGGAAAATCCTTTCTTATCGGATGCCTACGTCATACGAGGAACACACCCTCGAAGTTTCAGGTATCTACGATCAGCGGTTTAGGCTGTGCGTTGATCCGTCAGTCAGTCATTCAGGACAAAGAATTTAATATATGTAGAAGATGTCTATGGGTATAAAGTATAAAAATAAAAATGTGTAAGTTAAGGTCTAAGGTAGGTACTTAGATAGTATAGTAAGCTTTCAGTAAAAACATTAACATACAACCTAGCTGTTTAAAAAGCATACTTCGAGCTTTAATCGTCTGGTAATGTAGTTCGGTTGAGTGGAGCACGGCGTTGTTTTAATTGAGTTTCCTTCCCTTTACACCTTTGTGGCGAACGTGTCACCCTCCAACTTGCACAAGAAAAGAAAAATGAGTAACAAAATGAGATGGAGGTGACGTTACTTCCTATACAGTAGGTGAAAAACGAACTGAAAGAAGTAACTTATCTACGTAGGTAAAAGTACTCAAAGCGCATAGATAGATAGATAGATAACTTTATTTGTACAACACAGGAATAAACAGAACACTATATACACAAAGTAAAGTAATAGCTAGAAAGAATAAGTTGCACAAATGGGCGGCCTTATCGCCGAAAGCATACTTTTGATGGATTAAAATAAATTTATGCTGTCTATTTGGTAGGGAAAAGGCCTTCAGATTGAATTTTCTCATGAATGCTCTTAATTTCTAGTATATTCTGGCTATATTGCGTTACAAACATTTTCGGATTATTATAGGCTTTTTCAATTTTTGGTTTTTACTATTTTCAATTATTTTAAGTTTATTATTTAACACAACTCAAACTAAGGTTAAAGTTGTCTATGCCTACTTTGATGGTAGTTCGTTAAGTTAAAGTTGCTTGCTTATTTTTTAGACGCTGCATGTTGCATGACTTTCAAAACGTTGTTGTCTCATTTAATCGCCACATAACATGCAAAGTGCATCTCTTACATGTAAAACAGTGCTGGGAGAATTTAAATTTTCGTTCTTCGCCATAATTTGTGTAGTGTAGACAAAGACTTTCCACGGAAACGTTATAAATGAAGTTAATGTGTTAGTTACGCGTTGCTTTACCTGTACTTATCTTTATTAAGAGTTTCGTAAGTTTTATTACAGAGTAATAATAAATACGTATTTATTTAACACTTTTGTATACAAGGATAGACGTGCAAAATCACACAAAAATCCTACGTCAAATTATTCTTAAAAAAGTCAGAGCGAACGGGTAACCCAAACTTGCAAAAAGGAAAAAAAATATATCCCATATTGCAAATTCCGTTATTAACTTCCTGAATAAGAACAAAAACGGTAAAACTGCGGTCGAAATAGACATTTGAAAATGGCTGCGAAGAGTCAACAAACGAATTTCCGACACGTCAAAGTAAATCTCTGGTCGACAATACGAATGGCAATAAAACCCGATGGCGAGGGTTGCCGGCTATCGGTAAGCTCTTCACCCCTACTACTGGATGATTATGTGACAATCACTTCACTTGAGAACATAATTCTATAAAAATTATTTATAAATTATGAATGTTGTGATGAGGAAATAGGAAGACTTATTAACACTTTGAAAGTATAGTGTTTACTGAATATTTATTGAGTAAAAGTGGGGGTTTTATACTAATTTAACTAGGTACATATCACGTCACATGACCTTTTAATACAGTATTCATTCCTGTGTAACTTTGGCCAAGGCACATCTTCATTTCGGTGCAGGTGCAATGCAAAATCAAATTACTATGTTTACATTATATTTTTGTCTATAACTTTTACCACTGGTTTCACTTGAATGTATTCTTACACCACAATTTGTCAGTTGTTTATATGATCAGAGTTAACTTAAGTAAAGTATATTATTATTATAGTATTTATATTCAGCGCGAAATAGTAATGTTTACAAATTATCTGACGATTAACCATCTTTTCATTTTTATTGTTAGTTTAAACTTGAAAGTTCTTTCTTCTTTAAAATGTAAAACTTAAATACAGAATACTTGACCAATGGTAGAGGTGCACTAAGCTGTGAAAAAGATCCACTTTTCGCAGTTTTCGAGAGGATCCAGTAAAACGGTGTAATTTGCGAGATAAGCGACGGTTTAACACCGAATGCTGGACACAGTGATAGAGATCTCGATCCAATGAGAGGGCGAGTGAACGATAGTGCCAAATCTGCGACAATAAGGGACTTTTTTGGATCAGGATTAAGTACCGTATAAAATTAGTTCAGAGATTTTCGGATTGGAATAATAAAACTTGCTCCTAGATATGTATCTAAGAACATAGAGTTGATACGTGTTTTATTTATTAGTATTTGTCTACATTCATATACATGCATTCTTTGACTTCTGAATAATCAGCTTTGGAAAAATAAGTTTTGTATTCAACCAGGATTAAGTCTGCGTGAACAGCACTTGCTAGAGAGTCATTAGGTACGGTCGTCTGAGCGAGATGTGGGAGACTTCCGACGGACGCGGACGCCTCGCGGGCATTAATTGAACTCCGTCGCAGCCACTTAATTTTCAATAGCACCCAGAGCTCTGCCTCCCGCCAGGTGGACGCTTTGTGAGCTCCTGTTTGCTAAAGTCCTCGTATTTATTTTAGATTCTATTGTGTTTCACTCCGACGCTTTGTCGGAAAATAGCCCTCTCGCGTACTACCGCTTTGTTAATTTTATTAATACGTGAAACATTTATAAAACGCGACCGCACGAGCGAATTAATGAGTTTTATTGTTGTACGGAGAGTAATGTGCCGAAATGAAGCGCGCTCCGCTAAGCTTAGATATCTAAACAAGAGGGAACGGATTTTCTACGTTTTAATTTATGCAGCTTATTTTATGAGCCCGTACTCGTATGTCGAGAATGAGGGAATATTATTTGAAACACCTGGTGCTTACATAGAATGATTTTCATAGTTTAATAAATAATTTAATTAAATATACTTACCACCTACCTTATATTCAGAAAAAGAAAAAACTCAAGTAGGAATTCATGTAATCTGCTTTTATCCAGGAATTTACGTGAGGTCAAAAGATATATGGGAGATATTTACGGTGAGCCTGCGGTCCCGGTCGGTCTATACGTAAATAACTAGGCATTTCGGCGGTGGTGGCCAACAAAAGAATTTAATAACAGCGATAAGGCGCGGCGGCGGGGCGGGAGCGCGGCGGGCGGGCGGGAGAAGGCGTCACCGCCCTCGACTAAGGCCTGTAAACGTGTTATCGCCGACCGGTCGACCTCACCATCACCAAGAACATATTTGCTTTGTCGAATGTCAACCCGGGCGGCCGCCACCGTCACTGCCGCCCGCCCGCCCTGGGTCCTCAATGCTGAGTTTGAACGCCCGTTTAAACATTAAAGAGCCGGCGATGTTTAGCGACGGCGCAAATTAAAATAGGCTTTATGCGAAATCTAATTTGCAAAGAAGGGTGCTCGGTCGAGCACGACTATCTGAAGGTGAAATGTTTGTATTGATAATGGAATTAATTCCGCTTTGAATTAAGTTACCTGACGGTTATTTATTATTTATCGACCTTCCTTATTATGATTATTTATCTAAACATCAATTTTACTACTTTGTACCTTGTATTTAGTTCGTAGTTAATTCCTCGTATTTGTATTTATTTTGAGATTTTTGATTTAAAAATGGTGTTTGAATTATTATCTTTCTTTACATTAAAATATGTAATATTTTCTTTGTACCTTACAAATAATAAATAAGTAAGTAGGTATAAGTATTTTGAACCGGATACATTTTACATAATGGATATAATATTCTAACTTATTTTATTTCCCATGTTAGGAAGTTATAGCAACTTCCTGCGAGTCCTTTTAATTTATTATTCATATTCAGAAACAAGTACTTCCTATGATCCAGAAAGTTTGAGCTTTTCAAAATAAACATATCAAATAACCCTTCCAAAAGTTGGCAACTAGCTTACATTAAATAAAACTATATTAAAGATTCAAAGAGGGTTCGTTAAGTTACACCTAACCGCAGGTAGAGTGTTGTGAAGCCTTTACTAGGGCTGCTGAATAAGTCAACAGCACAATGAATAAAACTATACTGGATCCGTCAGAAAGACAAAGAGATTAAACTTGATTCTACTTCTGGGGTACAGGTTCGAAGGTACAGGATGTTTGGTAGATGGTGGGCCAATTTGACATGTGTGACAGGGGAGTTTGGTTGGGATCATACTCCTGGCTTCAGAAATATGCCATGTTGAGGTTTTGGGCTTAATTTTGTTGTAGTTGGATTTTATTGAAAGAAAGTATTAGAGATAGACAGAAAGAGAATAATGTAACATAAGATACAAAAGAAGTAGAGATAAATGAAAATTAAACTATAAGGGGAGAATTAAAAAAGAACAAAAGGAAGAGATATGAACAGGAAAAAGCTAAGGAACAGATAATAAACCAGTTAAATATTCCAAAACCATTACACACTACATCGTTGCAATTCGCGATATCTGTAGGCACACCGCAGGAGATGTTTTGACGGATAACAATTTTATTCGATCCATTTTACTGTCAGTCACTCGTAAAAGCAGATGCTCTGTAACTCATGGACTTCATTTTATTTAGACAGGGATGTAAAGCCGTTTAAATGTTATGTAGGAAATCATTCTGAAATTTTTAAGCGATAAAAATTGTAGTTCCATCACTGAAAACCGTTTCAGAAACGTTATTTATAACTTTAGTAGCATAGGTACGTATTTGTACAGGAATTTATGTGAATTTTCATGAGTTAAGTGAAAACTACATTATATTGTGATTTCAGGACGGGCCGGGTAATCGGGTTACCTGACCGCAGACCGCGACGGCTCAAAGGACCTTTGCAAAAAGCCACCCTTTGACTACGTCTTCAAATATTTGCGTCGAACACCGCAACCGCGCATTATTTTCTGTATAAACATCATAATCCGTCTACGAAACTCGGGGTCAAAGGTGATTTTATTTTCAGCGGGTACCTGCTTCGCGTGGGGAGTTCAAACAAATTGTTTCATTTCAACGAGAAAAGTTTTTGAAAATGCAAATTCAAATATGGCTACAATTAAATAAATAAATAAATATTGCAGGACATTCCACACATCGCCATCTAGCCTCAAGTTAAGTAACTAGACTTGTGTAATGGGTGCTAGACAACGGATATACTACTTATATACTTTTCTTTTTGTAAATATATACTTATAATACATGGAAACAACCAGACCACAGACAAATATCTAAGCATAAATACTTGTCTGAGGCGGGAATCGAACCCGCAACCCTGTGTTTGGCAGTCTGGCATGGTGACCATTGTGCCAACTGGGTCGTCTAACATGGTTGTAATTATCATTTGAGCAAAAAGTAGTATGAGCAGTATGACGCTTTGGATTTTTGGTGCAAAACACATAGAGAACTATAATATGATTAAGACTAATCCATAATATTTAACTGAGCTGGATCAAATGATTGGAACCGTCGTCGTTAGCGTGGCTGTCGTGTTTGCTGTCGAATGAAGATGTTTACCTGTCGATGTTAATTTAATATTGATGACGCCGGCGCCGGTGCTGCCATGCATGCCGCCGTGCCGACTGCAGTTCCGTCCCAAGGCACATGTATCACTCAATGTTGGCGCGACTGTGTCAATGCTTTTACAATCCTGCAACTAGTGGCAGCTTTGATTCACTAATTAAAACCTAGATAAATGAACAAAACAACTATTGGTTAAAATTAATCTTGTTCTCAAATCTATAGGTATTTATTTGGTAAGTAGATTTGTCAATTGTTAAGATACATTAAGGATTATATTTAACGGCAAAAAAAAGTATCAAATTAAAAGAAAAGCCAAGGGACTTCCATAATACGCGTTCTGCCCTTCAGTCAAACGAATATTCTGACATGCCAACTTTCATAAATATCAAAGCAGGCTTCCCAAAACAATTTCTTGGGAATCCACGGGCGTTCACACGTCGCTCGTCGGTGGCTAACACAATTTTATTCGGGCATAAAAAACGAGCTCATCATGCAAACGCCAAAGTCTTGGGACGTGGCCTTCTCCCGCGGTAAAACAATTTATCTGCATCGACGGAATTACGAGCGGTGCGCTGTGAATAAAATATGTCGCCGGCTGTCAGTCGAACGAAGACGTTGTCTGTGAGCCTCCGACTTGCGCCAGGGTTGGTCCTCATCATCGAGTTCAGTCATCCGTAATTAAGTGAGACTAGTTAATATAATATTTCGACGGACACATACATTCAAAACTATACATTCTACATAAACTACTTAAAGTAGGCACAAACACCATCCAATTTTTGGGAGAATGGTTTTTTAACCAACCCTAGGTATCTCTTAGGAAAGCGTGCTACATCTTAGGCAGCATCACCTGCCATCAGGTTTCTTAGTTGTCAAACGCTGACCTATCATAATATGTAAAAAAATATCCGATTCATTACTCATATATCCTTAGTTTTATATAGTAGGAGTACTTTTGGTAACCCTGATCGCAAATTTGACGGGCGAAGAGTGACGTGCGACGGGCGGGCGGGCGCATGGAATTAGGTCTTGAATACATTTGTATAGCTGTGTATTTTTATGTCATGTTATTTATCCCTCTATGATGGCTGTCTACCTTCAGAAATACTTGTAACAGTTCGGGTACGTGAATACATTGGGGATTAATACTCAATAACAAAACAGATAAATAACTAAACAGACAGGTAGATATTTACGTAAGTAGGTACATTTATTTTTAACGTGATAACGTCTGAACCGATAGCACTCACAAAAAAGTGTGACGTCATTGCTCACGTTCCGATATTGACAAGGGCGACGTCCACATCCAACCAAAGGGACGTCACTCACGTTCCGAGAATGTGAGTTATTGACATGGTAACCATGGTATGATAATACGTTGCTATGGTTACCATCAATGTTTTCTTATGACGTTATCATGTTAAATTATCTCCCGTAAACCGACTTTAAAGACAACCATTTTTTAAATCAAAATACAAATAGTATAGTCGGTATGGTATAGTATAGTAAGTATGAAAGAAAACATTGATGGTAACCATGGCAACGATAATAGCTACGTTGCTTTAGTTATCATCAATGTTTTCTTATGACGTTATCACATAAAATCAAATAGTATAGTATAGAAAGTAAGTAAAGTTTACGCGTAGGATATTTATAATTCTAGGTATCGAGTCAATTAAAGATATTTTGCACGCCAAAACATACGCTAAAGTTATTATTATCCATCGTAATTATAGAAAAAAAAAAACGAAACGTTCAAATAAGTACCTAAGTAAATCCCTGACATCATGAAATAAACGTAAAAAATTCACATTTATTCGTATGACAAGTGTATTTTCCATTCGATCGGCTCTCAGTTGAATGCCAAATAAAGCCAATAACTCTGTAAGGCTGGTTAACATTCCACTGAGCTCTGGTAGAAGAAAATAAACCGAGAGAATGGGGCGTCTCGTTAATGCATTAGCGTTGACACGAACCTTGCTCGGATGGGATAATCTTTTTCAGGTTTCAGCTAGTGATGGCAGTTTGAGTAGGTCGTTGAGGCTGGTTTAAAACAAAATGTGTTCTGTTTTATGTAAAAGTTTCCGATGTCGTTACTACGTCCACAGTTTTCAACTGAATGGAAACATCTGTCTTTCTTTATGTATCGACGACCCAGTTGGCACAATGGTCACCATGCCGGACTGCCAAATACGGGGTTGCGGGTTCGATTCCTGCCTCAGACAAGTATTTATGCTTAGATATTTGTCTGTGGTCTGGTTGTTTCTATGTATTATAAGTATATATTTACAAAAGTATATAAGTAGTATATCCGTTGCCTAGCACCCATTACACAAGTCTAGTTACTTAGCTTGGGGCTAGATGGCGATGTGTGGAATGTCCTGGAATATTTATTTAATATTTATAAAATCCATGAACATACATTAACAGACCTCAGTATCTGGTATGAATTTCAACTTGCTAGGTCCACCCGTTACTAAGAAAATTAGTGGTGTCAGACATACAGACGGACGGACAAGAAAGTGATCTTATAAGGGTTCCTTTTTTACCTTTCGAGGTACGAAGCCCTAAAAATACGCGACGAATTGAGAACCTACTCTTTTTTTGAAGACAGTTGAAAATATAATATACCTAATATAATAGAATAAACCTTTAATTAAACAATAAAGTGGGTGTCAGAAGCCGTGCTGTATATATATAGTTATGTCATAATGAAAAATATATAAAAAAACCAGAATAGATACATTTCTCCCAAATAATTAATTATTTCATTTTTTTTATCTATGTCGTGTATTTGTTATAATATTCTATTTTAGAGCAATTTATTAATATTAACACTTGTTTAACCACAGGTTTTAACCCAGTTGGTGGTAGGAGAAACAAAATTGAATATTTCACGATCTTTAAAAATGTCTATCGCGAAATATTCGACCCGACCCTACAGATACAAAATGTGACAGCAATTTGAAACGTTTGAATATTGATAAAATAAATATTGGAGCACGTGACCGAAGTCCCGAGGTCGTACCTTGTTCCATGCTGTTTGCATTTCAGACAATTCATTGGAATTACCTTCTCCGAATACGAATAGACTTTAAGTCGTAAAATAATATTGTATTTTAAACTGACTTCGAAAATGGAGGAGGTTTTTAATTTGTGCATAAGAAAACGTAATTTCTAATATTATAAATTTGAAGAGTTTGATTGTTTGAATGCGCTTATCTCAGGAACTACGGGTTCGAATTGAAAAAGAATTTTGTGTTGGATAGTCCATTTTTTAAGGAAGGCTATAGGCTACTTTTTATCCCGATATTCCTACGGGATCGGGAGTTACGCGGGAGAAACCGCGGAGCGCTGCTAGTGTCTAATAAATAGATGGAACACCTGCATTCACAAACAAGATGACGTCATCGCGTTCCATAGCTACGTCATGTTATTGACAAGGTAACCAAAATAATAAAGACAATGAAACAAAAGAGTTCTTATGACGTTTTCACGTAAAATTATCGTCCGTAAACCGACTTTACAGGCAACCATTTTTGTTTTGTTTCATATAAAGTTATAAAAATATTAAGTTTTTCGTGTAAATACATTTCTAAGTTTAATTGGCAATAAATACTAATTCAATTCAATTCAATTCATTTATTTCAGATAATCTAATCCATACATTACAATAAATTAAAATTAATAATCGAAAATACTAAAAATCAACAAATTATTTTACTAATTGATTAAATTATTATCTATATGTTGTAGGCATAGCATAAGGCGGGTTATAAATTAAAGATGCTTCTTGGTTCATCACGATATAACAAATCTATGCTTTAGAGAGCTAACTTTTTAACAAATACGAGACTGTTTTTTAACGTAATATAGGAGGTTGATCTAAATGTCTAGATGACCAACTTACTTAGTTCGTTGTGTTGAAAAATCGATTACTATTTCAAAGATTTTGGAGTGTGAGGTGGTGAACCAAAACTATTATGTCCAACTATAGTCACGACCCTAAGTTAGAGGCCCTTATAGTCCGGGAGCCAGTGACAGATTTTCATGACCAATTCCCTCCCGATCGAAACTTCGTAAAATGCATAAGGGACTTATACTATGAATAATCGCGACCGTCAGCTGCGACTCCGTGGGTGGGGTGGGCAGTGGCAGCCTCCTACGCATGGAGGAAAAAAAAATTTTTCTTAGTATTTTGAAAAAAAAAAATCAGCTGACCATAACACGGTGTATTATACGTCAGCTGGAACATGAAATTTTTATTTTTATTTTCAATGATTTCCTCTCAACTAAAAATTTACCTGGTGATCGTTTATATGCTACTATGAATGAAAATTAATGTCAGCTTGCTGTATCTCAGTGGAAAGTTTGTCAGCTGGTACCTTGAAAGGTGTAACGCAACAGCATCTATGACCTACTGCAACTTATCAGCTGACGACTTTTCCCTTGACTTACAGCTAGCTGATTGTTTTTATTATTTACTAGAGTATTTTAACGATTCTCTGATAAATTGAATTGAAATTCTCTGAGGAAATAACGAAAATGGACCTGGCTCCTGGACCATTACTCTAATTAAAATAGACATTTGACTCGCGATCAAACTTAAGACGATTGAAACAAAAGATTTAGTACCCAAACAGAAAAAACAGACGATCGAAACAGAACCTGAAAAATTTGGTATTTATTTTTGAAGTTAGAGGTAATTTATCATTTGGTTTTAAATGTTTATTGAGTTACCTGAAAACTATTTTTTATCACAGTTGCTCATAAAGTGGATCTTATTCAACGGCTTTTAGGCTCGTAATCCAACATATTATGCACACGTGCGTTTTATATTGCCAACCTAGCGCTGTAAAGTTATCCCGATAGGTTAAATACGTATCTTACTGCTAATTACATACTGTTTTGATGTATAAAAAGGTAGGTACCAAAGAGTTTTTAGCTAGCCAAAATGGTTGTCTCTAAAGTCGATTTACGAACGAAAATTTTACGTGATGATGACTTAGAAAACGATTAAAAATTGAGTTGTTTATTTTATGTTTTTTCTTTACTTAAATATATTGTTTTTCCGTACCATTGTATTTTGTTCTTAACCCCTGACGCAAAAACAAATAGAAAAAACCCTAAAAAATATTGTATGTCAGACGAGGCTGTATAGGTTAAAAGTCTTTAGCCTGGCCTTTCCGGAGCATAATTAACAAAAAAATATTGCCTTAAAAAAATGTAAACATAGACTTATCACAAATATTTTGTTAATTAGTATTTTGTTTTATTTTCAAGTCTTTTCTTTTATTCGCAACTGTGATAAAAAACGTCGTACGATATACGTGTGGAATTGATCTTTGCATCTTGGCTTCTTTAACACGCTCGCTGCCGCTCGCGCGTCATAAACCGCCTCTATGCAAAGATCAATTTACCACACTTACCTATATCGTAATGTACTATTAAGCATTCATGGTCTTTATTTCCAAAATTAGCTCAAATTTCAATTTCTAAAAGACGTAGAACAAAAATTATTTGTTTAGACGTGTAGAACCCCTTTCAAATTAAGATATGTACGATCGGCTGCATAATTGCAGACTCACCGTAGAGCTCCAAAACGGCTGTTATAAGAATGTTTTCATCACAAACAAGATTCTAGGCACCTGCTTTAGCTTTATCAAACAAAAATTATTAAAATGCAAACATTCTAATAATAGTAATTTTCGAACTCTACCGAGGGCTGCAATTATGCAGCCGACTGTACATTACTCTCACTGAAAATCACTGTACATGCCTACCTATATGAAAAACATTGTATGTAAAACGAGAAAATGATGAATTCAGATCGAGATTCAAAAAACAAAGAAAGCGTACCTTCACATTTACAACGTCGTCGTCGAAAGCTTCCTCAGAGAATAACTAAACCATATGTTTGACTGGGTATTTGCCTATTGAGGCGAGAGATCCTTTCCTCTGGCACCCACCCTCCGGTCAGAAAAGCAAACAGATATTCAGTAGTTTGGATAGAATTGGACGTTACTTATTGGCGAAGGCGCGACCATCCGTGGACAGTGGACACCTTAAGTGAATCTCAGTGGCGGATCTAGGCCCTCTGGGGCCCGTGGCAAATCTCTATACTATTATTATCAAAGAGGAAAGATTTGATTGTTTGTTTGCATTGAATAGGCTCCAAAACTATTGATCGATTTTGATGAAACTCGTATGAGGATACATTGATTCATTGGGAGTGTTATAGGCTTTTATCGCGATATTCCCACGGGATCGGGAGTTACGTAGGTGTATGCTAATTCTCTACGTTTTATATAATATCAATTTGAAGAAGTGTTCAACTAATGCAATGCTTTCAATTATGTGTAAAATATTTTGTAATATAATAAAAACTGCCTCACGTTCTGTTAGTCGGTAAATAAATTCTAGAAAAATATGAATTGTGTGAAGTGAGCAGTTTCCAACACAGAAAAATATTATTATTGATGACAAAATTGATGTTTTTTCAGTAATGAATGTTAGTAAAATCATACTCACAGTCTTCTCGAGAAAACTCCGTATTATTTGGGCCCCTTTCAGGCTAGTGACCCTTGGTATTTTGCCTCCTACGTCACCCTAGTATGGCCACTGGTGAATCTATCGCTTCATCGAACCTGAGTTTGGGACAAGGATTTTGTAAGTTTACTTTGCGCTTCATGATTTCTCAGTTATTGGAGACAGGAAATATACGAATTTTCTCGGCAATGATATAGAATTAAGAGTTAAAATAGTTTTTTCATAAATAGCACGAACATAATATTAAAACTTTTGACGGAAAGGATAGTTGGATAAAAACGAAATATTACGTCTTTTTCCTTTCAAAACTATATAAATATAAACCTCATTTCAAAACCAAAGACAAGTTTTGCATTGTGTGCTACACTCTCTGAATATAAGTTTCCTTATTCAGAGACTACACTGAAATAAACGTCATCGAACCTTTTTTTTTCTTTCTTGTTTGGCCCCACGGAAGTTATGCCAATCGAACCTTTTATTAATTGGTTTTAGGACTACCTATCTACCACATGACCAAACAATACTTTTAAAGACAAGAAAGTGATAATTAAACGTATGGATAACTATACTTAATTGTTTTATTTTTGTGTAAATAGTAATATGTTCCTCTTTTGTTTTTAAATAAGAGTGTTTTATTTCTGACTAGCTTTTGCCCGCGACTTCATCCGCGTAGAAGTCGAAAATAGACCAAGTAATCACGTTGTCCCATACAAACTTTGCCCCCCTTTTTTCACCCCCTAAGGAGTAGAATTTCGGAAAATCCTTTCTTATCGGATGTCTACGTCATACAAAGAACACACCCTCCAAGTTACGATCAGCGGTTTAGGCTGTGCGTTGATCCGTCAGTCAGTCAGGACAAATGATTAGAATAAAGGTACCTAGAATATGTCCTCTGCTGGGTATGGTAAGTACTTAGAGAGAGGCAATTTGTCAAAAATATTCGTACTTAAATTCATTTAATTGTTGTTTTCAATATTGCGAGTTCAATGCTGCAGTTAGTTGAGTTTTAAGAAAAAAAGTACCACAAATAACGTCTTCTGGCTGGACTATAATACTTAAGCCTAGTAATATACCTATACTCAGATGATTTAGTTTTATTTTTTCCCATCAGCAGTAATCAATTGACTCATTTGCGAGATGGACCGATGACAAGGATCACTAAGGTCACAATTGGTAGAGCAAAGTTTTGTGCTGAATTTCGCTAATCGAGCATGCATCGCTCAATTTCACCGTGATTGATCCGCCGGCGGGCGCTTTTGTGCCTTGTTCTCGATTCTAATTGAAACTATTTTGGGCACAGGACAATGCAGCATTGTCCGCGTGTCCAGCGGTGTTTGCCGCCTTTATTAATTCAGGTGGGTGTGTCGTGGAGGAGGCGTGGTAGAGTGGGCGGGGCACAGCGACCCGCCTACCGGCGCAGTGCGTCGCGATCACGACCGACAGGGTACCGTTCACCGGCCGCTCGCTCAGTCGGCTAGCTGACGCGACTCGTGACGTCTGCCCACCGTCTGCCGCTCAACATCGCGCGGAAGAATCTCCAACTTTCTATATTACGATTAATGAGTAAAGTTACTTAGATTTGGACGTTTGTTGTGTGTGCCTGGTGGGCGTCCGGCCAGAGCGGTCGCAGCATCACTCGGTTTCGCGTCACCCCACACGCACGCCAAGTAAGTCCGATGACAAACTTTTTATATGAACATGATTTCTAGTTTTGTACAAAACTTCTGCTTAAGTATTTACAAAAAACAATAGGTGTCTAAAAATATTTAACAAAAGATATACTTGAAAATGTATCAAAATTTCTTTTTATAAAAACTACATTTCTACAGACATCTAGACAAACAGAAAGACGGACAAGAAAGTGATCTTATTAGGGATCCTTTTTTCATCTTTGACGGATTTTTAGGTGCGGAACCCTAAAAATCAAAGACCTTTATAATACTAAAATTGATTTGCACATCAAAAAATAAAAAAATGATTTAAGACCCTAAACATGATTAACCACTGTTAAAGTGTCAAACTGATTATATAATATCAAACTTGTAGTCATTGAATTAGAATTAAACTAAGGTTCTCTAACTAAACTAATCTGCTTGTAATTAGGGCCACTAAAGGTTTTTCGAAAACCTTGAAATTAGTGACAAAATAAAAAGAAATGAATTGTTTATCAGATTTAAAAAAAATACTTGAGAGGTTCAAGGGACACCCGGATGGAACGAAGTTTCTTTCGATTAATAAGTGAACGAATTGTAATAAAATCAAAAAGTGTCGTTACAACTTTTGGTCTTAATTTTTTCCTTCTAGCCCCCTTTCGCAACGCGCCAGAAAATATATATCTAATGACGTGTTTTTAAGTAGTTTTCCCTATTTTCACGAAATATTTATTTTTTAATTGAGGTGGTAGGTGACCCTTATACCCGCAGGTGTACACAAGCCTAGTTGCTTAGCTTAGAGCTAGATGGCTCTGAGTGGATTGTCTTGCAATATTAAACTAAAAATATACATAAATATACGACCCATGTAGTAAGTGCGACAAAAGATTTAAAAAAAGAACCGGCCAAGGGCGAGTCGGACTCGAGGACAAAAGGGCTCCGTACTATAATATTCTGTTTTTATTATTAGTTTGTTGTATAGTTTCACGTCGCATAACGGTTCATGAGATACAGCCTGGTGACAGACAGACCGACAGTGGAATCTTAGTAAAAGGGTCCCTTTGAGTATGGAACCCTGAAAAACTGATACATACCTACATCCAGTTACTTCAGGTAATGTATGAGGATTATTATGTTCTTTTCCTTTTTCCTCATTGTAGAGTTTTGTAATTAAAATATAGTTCCAGGTAGACATCCTAACTTAGTTTTTAAGACGCTTCTGAGTGATTTCATAAAAATTGTATGCTTCTAAATGAATTAAAAGTTTTGGATTTGAAATTGAATTTTCTCCATCAATCTGTACGTTATACCTACTACCTTAAAGGCCGAATCTACTGGTAGAAATTATGTTCATCACTCCGAAGATCCTTGTCAGATCCTAGAATTTAATACTACTCGCGACCACGGCCGATGTAACTCAGTCGAAACCTCAAGATAATTTGAAAATAAAAAACGTCGCGGTTTAATTTAAAAATAACTAAAATACTAAACAAATACCTATAGGTATATTTTTTTCTTGACCTTTCTTTTACAATCTAAAGATCTAGTATATGATAGGCCAGCGCCAGAAACTTTTGGTTCATTCTATTCAGGGCGCAGTATTGCTTGAAAAAGCTTAGTTGACCGTGTCCATTGGAAAGAATTTGTCATCATAAGAACATTTTAAAAGCGCACATAATTTTTTAGTATGATAAATCCATTGTCCATGGTCGGGATTCGAACCCAGGTCCTTAGGAATGGCAGTAGAGGTATTTTCCACAAGACCAATACCGGTTTTTTCCTCTACCTCTAGGGAGCTCTCTTTTACATCTTGGAACAAGCTTTGGAGTCGTTATATATAAAGGTCTTTGATTTTTAGGGTTCTTGTTTTTTTTTGTCACTGTATGTTTTTCGAAGAAAATAAAATAAATAAATATAATTAAATATAATAAATAATTTTTAGTAACCGTTTTGTGACCTTGTGCTGTCCGTCTGCTTGACCTGAAATATCATTAATGAGAATTCAGTATTTTACCAAATTCAAATTTCTGAACCTGAGTGACTTGTAAGTACCCAAAGTCACCTGGTTATGGTTTTAGAATTCCTTAATTAAGAGGAAAGGGTACCGGGGGCTCTTTCCATACAAACGTAGTTGACTGTTTTCTCAATTAATAATGACACTCGAGCAAATATTTTTGTTGCATAAAACTTATAACTGCTATGACCATGCCTCTATGTTTTTCTTAAAGTTTTTTAAATCTTAATTTCTATGATAATTATAAAATGAAAAAACCAAAACAATGGTATCATAGTCATGGCAGTTATAGGTTTTATGGTTCAAATATATTTGTGCTAGTGTCATTATCCAGGGAGGAAACAGTCGACTACGTTTGTATGGAGATACGGCGCCGGTACCCTTTCACCTTAAGAATCAGTAGAATTCGTATAGGTTTTACTAATTATAACAATTCCAAAAATGTACTCTACAATAATAAAATTTAACTCAACCAAATACCTACCACCTAAAATGTTTCTGCAAACCAAAACTTCAACAATTCCAAAATCAAATTGAACCTGAGCAAATCAATCGTCATCGACTCGTGTAAGTTTTACTCATTATAACAATTCCAAAAATGAACTGAACTATAATAAAATTTAACTCAGCCAAATACCACCTAAAATGTTTCTACAAACCAAAACTTTAACAATTCCAAAATCAAATTGAATCAGAGCAAATCAATCGTCATCGACTCGTATATGTTTTACTAATTATAACAATTCCAAAAATGTACTTTACAATAATAAAATTTAACTCAACCAAATACCTACAACCTAAAATGTTTCTGCAAACCAAAACTTCAACAATTCCAAAATCAAATTGAACCTGAGCAAATCAATCGTCATCGACTCGTTTGTCTATGTTTTACTAATTATAACAATTCCAAAAATGTACTTTACAATAATAAAATTTAACTCAACCAAATACCTACAACCTAAAATGTTTCTGCAAACCAAAACTTCAACAATTCCAAAATCAAATTGAACCTGAGCAAATCAATCGTCATCGATTCGTGTAAGTTTTACTAATTATTACAATTCCAAAAATGAACTGAACTATAATAAAATTTAACTCAGCCAAATACCACGTAAAATGTTTCCATAAACCAAAACTTTAACAATTCCAAAATCAAATTGAATCAGAGCAAATCAATCGTCATCGAGTCGTATAGGTTTTACTAATTATAATAATTCCAAAAATGTACTCTACAATAATAAAATTTGACTCAACCAAATACCACCTAATTTTTTACCAAAAACCAAAACTTTAACAATTCAAAAATCAAATTGAATCAGAGTAAATCAATCGTCATCGACTCGTAATGGTTTTACTAATCATAACAATTCCAAAAATGTACTCTACATTAATAAAATTTAACTCAACCAAATACCTACCACCTAAAATGTTTCTGCAAACCAAAACTGCCACAATTCCAAAATCAAATTGAACCTGAGCAAATCAATCGTCATCGACTCGTGTAAGTTTTACTCATTATAACAATTCCAAAAATGAACTGAACTATAATAAAATTTAACTCAGCCAAATACCACGTAAAATGTTTCCACAAACCAAAACTTCAACAATTCCAAAATCAAATTGAATCAGAGCAAATCAATCGTCATCGAGTCGTATAGGTTTTGCGTTTTTCCTGTCTCCAAATAAAAATGTCCGCCCGCCCAAACCGTGTTGCGTCCTCCCCCCTTCCCGCCGTTCCCCCCTTCCGTCTGAAATCATCGCTGACATTGTCGATTCAGTTTTATTGGCCGCGATCTTTTTACGGCAATCTGCGATCGTTTTTCCATTTCTATTAGGGTGCTTTAGTAAAGTATTCTTCTATTCGCCGCTGCTTTGTTTATCGAAACTGTTTGCCAAGGGATTTATAAAGTGGCTGTTCGAATTCATTTTGCTTGCTGAATTTGCTGACTGTGTTGAGTTTAAGTTACTTTTATATTCATAGTACGAAGATGTTAAGTTTCGGATTGTTTTCTATCTGACTTAATAGAGAGAGATATAGGTTGGTACCAGAGCTAGAGGGTGAATGCAAGTGTAAATACCTAAAAATGTACCTCTTATTGGAGTTTTATAAGAAAATAGGATTTTTAATTTTAATAAATTAAATTAATTAAAGAAATAAATAAATTTTAAGAGAAGCAATTATAGTAAGTTCTATTTCATTTTATACTATAAACCATAAAAACCATAGAATTTAGCTAGTTCTTGGTCTGGAAAATTAAGATTAGGAGAAAAAAAAGGCATTGACACGATAAGTAGCTAAAAAAAACAAATCACTAGGTTTACTGCCAATTTGTGAGCTTTCTGTTCAAGAAGATCAACCATTCTCGTCACAGTTTTGAGTTTGAAGTTACAGAGTTTGCACAAAAAAAGTTTCTTAAAAACCTAAAAATAATCCTCTCTCTGATCATAGTTACTTTTGTTTGTAGTAAATGTTATTTAAAAAATAATAAGCAGTATTCTTAATTTAAGAATAATGTTTAAAAATACTGCTTACATGTAAAGATTTCTTAAGTGAAACCAAGAAACTATTCTATAGCGTCCTTATTGAGAGGATTATTTTCTGTTTTAAGAAACTCTTTTTTTCTTTACGTCTTTTTGCTTACTTTTTGCGACGCAAAAAGAGGAGTTTTATAAATTTTACATGTCTCTCTGTGTATGTGTCTGTCTGTGGCATTGTAGCTCTCAAACGGATAAACCGATTTTGTTTTTATTTTTTAATCGTACTTGTAATTTGTACTTTGAACGGGCTGTTTTTCCGCAAATAGACCCTTTTTAATTGGGTCCTTTTTGCGTGAGGATGAACTTCCAGAGGATAGAACTTGTCAATACTTCTGGAGCCTACTAAGCCGCGGGTTTCATCATGATGTTCACCGTAAGAGCAATGTCAATTAGCACACATATTTTTTTCTTAACAAAAATACATTGGTGCACGGCCAGCCAGGATTCGAACCCACGACCTTTAGACTGAAAGTCGAGGTATCTACCACTAAGCCAACACCGCTCTTCTTTGATTATTTATGTTTTTAGAATAGTAGCAATATGAATACGGCAATGTTGCTGAGAGTAGCGCGTGCATATATCGCGAGAGATCGCATCACGTAATGAGGCTGTACTGCGATAGCGGTCGTCCGCCGTTAGCGATAACGAGCCGCGCCGTTACCCACTCGTTACGAACTCGTTACGGATTAGGGCGACACCGACTGAGAGAGCTATTATACGATCGGCTGCAAAATTGCAGACCCACCGTAGAGCTCCAAAACGGCTGTTATAAGAATGTTTTCAACACAAGCTAGATTCTAGGCACTTGCTTTAGTTAAAGTATAAAGTCTTGTAACTCATCAATAAATCAAACAAAAATTATTAGAATGCAAACATTCCAATAATAGTAATTTTCGAACTCTACCGAGGGCTGCAATTATGCAGCCGACTGTACCTTGGATACGTCTATAAATACTATTAAGTAACTATTGTCCTTAGATCCCTATATATAAAATTCTCATGTCGCGGTGTTCAACCTATCCACCTCAACAACTGAACCGATTATTATGAAATTAATTGTGTTTATACGCATCTATTTTTGAAGTGAAAACTTCTTTAGCGGCGTTGAGCACTTTTTCTGTAATGGGTATACAATCTTAAACTCGCGTCAGGACACGTGACCTGATCGAAAAAGCGTAAGACGGATGGAGAGTAGACAGCTATAGTTTTAAAGTGTTAAATTTTTAATGTAATATAAATTGTCATGTTTGTGTACGATAGCGCAATAAATGAATATTGTATTCTACCACATAAATGATAGTACTTTTATACTGATAAAGCAATTGGTGCAAAATCATTCCAAAATATCAAACATGCTCAACGTTAATAATCAAGTTTTCACTTCTGCCGGCACTCCCGGAGTGCAACCCGTTTTTTTATATGTTTTGTTTTACATGGCAAAACAACGTATGCCGGGACAGCTAGTTAATCTATGAAATAATCTTTAGACAAAGTTTAGGTACTAGTCATTCATAAAAAATACTTTTATTTATTTTTATAAGACAATTTCAAATCGCGGCTTCGTCCGCGTAGTATAGGAGATGTGAATATTTTTCCAAAATCCTCTCTTAAGACGAGGTGCTAAGACCAGAAGCGCGATAGAGGTGTCTTAGAAACAGATTTGGGTATCAACCACTAAAATCCATAGAACGATATTCCTACTGTCGTATGTTGAAGAAATGTTTTGTATTGTCATATACTTTGAAACACGATTAGAGTGATTTACCTAAATCGTCTTTTTTTTAATTTTTCAATTTTACGGCGATTGTAAAGTAAAAAACAAGCACAAAATTTATATTTTCATAAACCTTACATCAAATCCCATAAGGTAGTACAAATGGTTTTTCACTAAAGATGTTAGTTGCACCGGTCTTCAACCTTCTGGGAGTAAATTGTATTATGCTTTATCCAGAACAAAAAATGTTCGAAGACAATTTAATCAGATAAAAACTTTTAAATCAAAA
The DNA here is from genome assembly GCA_951213275.1 of Idaea straminata. NCBI lineage: Eukaryota > Metazoa > Arthropoda > Insecta > Lepidoptera > Geometridae > Idaea > Idaea straminata. Next base: position 5,000,554 of record OX577846.1, on the reverse strand, counting down.
ACCATTACTTTTCTTTCACCCATAATTTGAAACTGTATTCGAATTACGGTTGCTAATTTCCACATTCAAATTGTCTGTGTAAGTGTAGACGTCGCGAAACAAAGTCCTTTCAGACACCTGAAACAACCTGGAATCACATGAAGCATTGTTTCCGAGTAACAAGCGTTGCTGAAAGGATTCAGAGGTCGCATTAAAACAAATGAGGTTTAAAAAGCAGTTCCCACAAATGATGCTAAATGGACGCTCTAGTCCTGAAATTCGAGCGCTTTCTTACATTTAACACTTTGGAACAATTTAAGGAAAGTTTATACCAAATTCATTAAACGATTTTTTTTCTTTTATCGATGACTCGACTTTTTCGCCAGAGTCGTTCTTTTTTTTATCATAAAAGCGTTTGACCACTATCATACACGATGGTAAGTAACGATGTGGTCTAAGATATGCTTTCTTATAAAAATGCGCTCCTGACTCAAACCTCCAAATACACGGGGGCCTTTGAGGGAAGCGAGTGGATGTAGGAAGACGTTCTTTTTCTGAAATCGTAGAGTGCATAG